>CM060920.1:17587500-18950000 GCA_030737875.1 Allium sativum
TATGATATACTCAAACAACAGAAGCAAATACGAATAAAAGCTTGGAAAAAAAAGTTGAGTACATACCCTTGAAAAGAAAAGGGTAAGAAGCGTGGATCTTGTCCTCAGTTCCCAAATTGCACCCTCGTTGTCTTCTCCCCATTGCACTTTCATCAACTTGACTTCTCTGTTGCGTAGCTTCTTAATCTCTGATCCAAGTATATAGGTAGGAACTTATCTAACTGTCGCCTCCCTTTCTACCTCTACTTCCTTAAGCATGTTCGGCTCAACCACCTGTGTTGTATCGTGTAGACATTTCCACAAATGAGAAACGTGGAAAACATCATGAACACCCGCCAATTTCTCTGGTAGTCTTACCCTATAGGCCATTTGACCAATCCATTCTAATATGGGAAATGACCGAACAAACCTTGGCGCCAATTTCCCTACATATCCAAAGCGAACCACATTCCTTAGAGGTTATACTTTGATGAAAACCACGTCTCCCACCTCAAACTCAATATTAGTCCTTCTCTTATCTGCGTAGGATTTCTGCCTGTCCTGAGTTGTCTTCATGCATCTGCGGATAAGATCAATCTTTTATGAAGTTTCTCTAATCATCTCAGGTTCAAGCAGAAGCCTATACATAGACTCCCACCAACAAGTCAGTGATCTACAAGATCGTCCGTATAATGCCTCGAAGGGTGCCATGCCTATACTATCCTGATAACTGTTGCTGTAGGCGAATTTAACCAACAGAAGATGCTCCTCCCAAGTCCCCCCAAAGTCTAGGATACACAGCCTCAAAAGATCCTCAAGAACTCTATTCACCCTATCAGTCTTCCCATCGGTCTGAGGGTGATATGCGGTGCTCAAACATAACTGTACCTAATGCCTCTTGCAGGTTCTTCCAGAGCTCACTATTGAAGATAGGGTCACGATCATTCACTATGCTAGAAGGTACTCCATGAGACGGACTATCTCACGAAGATAAACTGATGCCAACCATGTTGTCGTTCTCAAACTCTTAACAGGAATGAAATGAGCGCTCTTAGTAAGCCTGTCTACTATAACCCAAATACTAGTGTTGCCTTTCCTCAATCTAGGAAAATCATCGATGAAATCCATAGAGACGCTCTCCTACTTCCACCGTGGGACCTCCAAAGAATGAAGCAAACCGTCGGGCTTCCTTTGTTCATCTTTAACTTGCTAGCAAACTGAACATCGAGAGACAAACTCTGCTACATCTTTCTTCATCCCAGCCCAAAGAAAACACTCTTCATATCTCTATAAATCTTATCACCGCCCGGATGGATAGTCATCCTAGAAGACTTCCCACTCAGGGAACACAAAGCCTCTCATCCCTTCATAGCCATCCTCTATCATCCGTGGATTACCTATTGAGGTAACTAGAAGTCTCCCCCTACTGCGCCTATTCAAGATGTCTGCTATCTGTAGGTCTTCTCGCTGTGAAGATCTTTTCTGATCCATAAGAGTAGATCACACCTCTAAGGATGCCAACAAACTAGGTGTAAGATCCATAGATGGCCTAAAATCGAAGGTCGGTATGTACTCCAAACTCTGCCTCTCTACGAATAGAGGATTCAAATTCATCCTCTGCCTACTCAACGCGTCCTCCACCACATTAACCTTGCTAGGGATATAAGGAATCTCAAAATCATAGAACGCTAGGAACTCCATCCATCTCTGCTGTCTCAAATTGAGATCCCTCTTCGAGAACAGATACTTGAGAGATTCGTGATCCATGTACAACTCGAACCTCTCTCCAAGTAGATAATGTCGCCAAGTCTTAAGTGCAAACACTATAGAAGCCAACTCCAAATCATGGGTAGGGTAGTTCTTCTCATGAACTCTCAATTATCTACCACTGTGACATACTACCCTTCCCTCTTGTATCAAGACGGCACTAAGCCCTGTACCACATGCAATAGTGTACGCTGTGAAAACCTTGTTCCCATCAAGCAAAGTCTAAACGGGGGTTGTTATCATAGCCTTCTTTAATCACTGAAAAGTATCCTCACGGTCAATGCTCCAAGAAAAGATCAGTCTCTTCTTCGTTTGTCTGGTGAGTGAGGCCGATGCCTTTGCGAAGTCCTTGATATACTTACTATAATAACCCGCTAAACCGAGAAAACTCCTTACCTCCGTTGCATTCTTTGGAACCTTACAATCCTGAACTGCAACTACTTTCGTGGGATCCACTGTTATCCCATCGTTGGAGACGCATGCTCCAGACATTTTACTTCCTCTCTCCAAAAGTGACATTTGGAGAATTTCTCCTTAAGCTGGTGCGCATGGAGATTCCTCAAAACCTCCCCTAAATGTTGGGCATGCTCTTCCTCTCTCTTCGAGATGATCAGAGTGTCATCCACAAAGACCACCACGAAATTATTCAAAACCTCCCGGAACACCCTACTCATCAGATCCACAAATACGCGAGTGCATTCGTCAACCCAAAAGGCATGACTAGCCACTCAAAGAAACCATCTGGTGTTCTTAAAGTGGTCTTTTATATACTATTATCAGCCACCCTCAATGGATGAAATCCCACAGCCAAGTCTAACTGAGAGAAAACAGATGCGCCAACAAGCTGATCAAACAGATCGTCAATCCTTGGAAGTGGGTTCATATTCTTCATAGTGAGTTTATTCAACTCCCTGTGATCCACATATAAGCGAAGCGAGCCATCCGCCTTAGTTGCAAAGACGACCGGAGCACCCCATTCTGATATGCTTCACCTAATAAACCCCTTCTCAAGTAGCTCCCCTACTTGCTTGCTAAGTTCCCTCCTTTCCCTATGAGCCATATTGCGCATAGGCAATGCGACTGGCTTCACATTATCCACCAAGTATACCCGGAAATCAATCTCGTGCCTCGAAGGTAATACCCTAACCTCATGAAAAACATCTGGATACTCATAAACTACATGTACAGATTGCAAATCATCGACAGAAGCATTAAGTGATTCTAGGAAACTAAGCATGACAGACCCCTTTGGGTCATAGGAAATCTCGAGAGTCCTTCCTCGGCAAGTCAAAAGTATAACGACCCTCCTCTCACAGTCTACAGTGGAACTATACATGGCTAGCCAATCTATCCCTAGAATCAGACCATAGCCCATAAAACCAAGCACATATGCATCACACTCAAACTCGACGCCCAACACAGATATCCTCAAAACCTGACATATCATAGACAGATGATCCATACCCTAAATGGGGTTTGAGACAATAACGGGATTAGAGAAATTCCAGTACTAAGGTGCAGAGACTCAAATACAGAATCAGATATAAATGAGTGAGAAGCGCCAGAATAAAAAAGAGTCATAACTGGATGATCGAAAAGAGAAATCAAACCTTCAACAGAAACTTTCCTACCGCTGTTTGGTACACTGGCCTTGAGAGCATGCACCTGCTCTCCAGAAGATCCTGCCCTTTGGCTCTGTCCTTGCTTCTTCGGGCACTCCTTTGTATAATGTCCAACCTCACCACAGCTGAAGCAAGCATTCTTCGTTTTCCTGCAATCTTTGACCAAATGGACCAAGCTCCAACAACTATGACGTTTCTTCTTGCTTTGAGCTTTGTCGTTCTTTCCGCCCTTCTTTTGCTGTTCATTCTTGGGCCACACTTTCTTGTTTTGCGTCTCATCAGTCTTTCTCATCCTTACCATCTTCGTGCATCAATGCCATATCAACCAGTCTCTCAAAAGTATCCCCCATCAGAATGTGAGATAACAATAATGCTTGAAGAGGTTGATTCAATCCTCTTGCAAACCACAAAGCTTTCTTGTGCGGGGTATTCACCAGCTCTAGACCAAACCTTGCCAACTGGTTGAACTTATTGACATACTCTTTAACAGACATGCTTCCTTGCTTAAGTGCAAGAAACCTCTCCATTTTCATGCTCTCTTCTGCCTGAGAAAGAAACTTCACCTCAAATCTCTATCGAAAATCATCCCAAGTATCAACTAGACGCCCTGCTTGCGTCACTTTCGACCAGAACGAAGCCTCATACTCAAGCTGCCATGAAACCAACTTTTTCTTCATGCGGTCATCAACCTCAAAAAGCCCAAACGAATTATCTGTCTCTTTTAGCTAGTTTTGTGCTTCCACAAATTTCTCAATTCCCCGGAATGGCGCCCCCCCCATAGCACAAAAGTCCTTGCATATCTTAGAGAAATTATCCACTCGAGGAAGAGGAGGAACAATGGCTGTAGCTGGGGGAGGGGCGTTTTCTTGGCCTCCAACAAGTGCCATAGCCTCAAGATACGTACAGAACCAAGTCGGTATCTGAACGCCTTTGGGAAGATTCGGTTCCCCGGATATGCTGAAAAAAGAAAAGGAAAAGGGATTCATACAGAGAATCGAAAGATATTTTATATGGCCTTAGGAAATATGTTTTCCAAAAACAGACTTTTCTTTGAAAATAATTTCTTTTTGAAATCTTTTTGATAACAATTTTCAAAAACCTTTAATCCGATCTTGTAAACTTCGGCTCTAATACCAAATATGACACCCCTTGTCTGTTAATGTCACTCGTTATCAGAATGCATTAAGTTCCGTGAAGCGTTATAGGTAAACAGAAACAGAATATCACGAGACAAATATAAAATAGTAGCGGGAATTTAAAATTTCGTTATTTTGCAGAAAACATTATAGTCTTAAAACCTGTTACAACATCAGGCATAAAAAACTGAAACTGAGTACATCAAACAAAACATATGTCTTGCGCTAAAAACCATCAGAGCACAGAAATGCAAAATCGTAATCCGCAGTATTATCCATAATAGAGTAGACAATGTAATCAAAGCGATACATCAAAGCAGATCCATATCCAAGCAAAAACAGAAGAGAGAATCCTAATCAAGCCTGAGCGTTCCCACCCTGAGAACCTAGGGGAAGGAAGAGAGAGCAAAGGAAACAAAATGGTTTAGACATAAAGTCTGGCGAGTCCAATGACTTTCAACATATATAGAAGAAAAAGTATCATGACATGCATATAAACTGGATGAGAAATAACAGTAGGATATAACAGGTATAGACAGACTGAACAGAACAGACAGAGTAGATTATGCTTCTCAAATACTTTTCTCTACACCAATACTGGTATAATAGATATATGACAAAATTAGGTATCCTTACTCAACAGAAACAGAATGATCCCCGTAGAAATATATTGGTAGTTTTAGGTGTTCTCTAGTAATGGGTTTTACCCAAAAAGATATAACAGGCACCTCATCAGAAATAACGGGAGTTAACCAAAACAGAAATAACAGATACCTCAACAAAAAACATACAAGACTAGATGTACCTTAATTACTACCCCCAAGCGATCAGCTCCCTAACTTGTAAAACCTTGTGTTGGCCTTACAGTAGGGTGTATTACTTCCTAAAGTGTCAACCTATAGAAGGACACAAACCTATTTACTGATGCTACAATGACTTATTTTCCCCCTTCGGACCGGACTCATGCACGCACATGACTCCGTTAGAACGCACCCGTACACCCCACCTTTTCAGATGAACCTCTTATAATTAGTTCAGTATACGTGCCCTTACGCTACCTAGTGCGGGGCCCAAGTTTAACACCAGAATGGGATACTGACTGATATGGGTCCCACAAAGCATATGACACAAGTCAAACCACTAATCTTGTGTCCACCAATTAACTAGGATTTTTAATAGGTTAAGCTTACAGATTAACAGGTTCGCCTAACCCTATAGATTAACAGGTTAAGTTTCACAGGTTAACAGGTTTGGTTAACCCCAACAGATTAAATAGGTTTACATAACCCCAACAGATTAAACAGATTTACTTAACCCCAACAGATTAAACAGGTTTACATAACCCTAACATATTTAAACAAGTTTCACATGTTTTTTACAGTTCCATTAACATGTTTCGCTTAATCTTAAATTAAGCCTACATATTCATATGCCCCAAATTCAATCATAATTCACAGTATAACGTATGCCCCTAAAATTTTAGTCATATTTCACAATATAGGTTATGCCCCCAAGTTATCATTCCCAATCATTCCCCCAATTTATCCCACTTCCGTTCGTACGCCTATTTTAACGATATTGGACTAGGCTCGAAGGTAGACTATGCTATAAAATAAAAAGGGAACGAGAGAGAGAAGAATATAATAGGCATATAAAAACAAAAATAAGCATATAATAACAGAGATGAGAATATGATAGCAGAAATAGGCATATAAGAACTGAACAGCAGATCAAGTGTATAGAAGGATACATGTAATAGCATAACTGTTTAGGTATGAATCAGATTCTTAACAGGCATAGGTTCAGATCCAGATTTATAAACATGTCAGGATTACTTGTTAAAATTTTATATCTAAAAGTAACATGAACTCACAGAGATTGGATCTAAGCGCAAGAAATCTATCTAATATACGTATATAGGCTAACGTTGAAGAAGATAGGCTGATTCAATCCAAGCTAGACCAGCATCTCATTGTCTCTATTGTTTTAGGTGAAGAAAAACAGTAGAAATGTTGTCCTATATGTAACCAACCTTCAGCGAACCCAACCAACAAAATGTCCATGTTCAGAATTATGTACCCGACCAGATCAAGTGTGCGTCGACCCATCCCCACTTGGGTCGCCCCTTGGGTCGACTAATAGGTCGACCCACCTGACCTTGGGTCAACTCATAGGTCGACCCAGACCAGGCGTGGGTCAGACCCGACGGGTCTGGTTCCCGACTGGTTTTGTCGCTCGTTCCTTTTGATTTAATTTGAAAATTCTGGTTGTTTATTTACATATATTCTACTTACATGTATACAAACTTCTAACCTTCCTAACTTCCTCATACGATGTCCGTTTTACGCAAACTCAGAGTCTATCCTAAACAGAATTCCGAGACAAACGCAATGGTATAGTCTGTTTTACTCTATTCCCAATATTTAATTAAGTATTCCTTAGTTTATCATTATAATGTCCTTTAAAATTATGGGGTGTTACAACTCTATCCCTATATCCATTCTTAACTTCATTCAACTAAGTTAAATTCTAATTCCATATTTAATTAACCAATTAAATTATTAGTTCACTTTTATCCTCTGATTTTTTTTCCAAAATCATCCATTTTCCCTGTAATTTTATTTAACTTATATTTAAGTTAAATTTTGATTCATTCAATCGTATTAACTTACGTAAATAGGAATTTGACTTTTAATTCGAAGATATTCTAGTTTAACTCAAGTTAAATTACCATTTTAAAATTCTCATTTACAATATGTGAAATCCTCTTCGGTTATATCAAACCATTCAAACCCATAATCCCATTGAATTTCATTCAATTCAATCAAACAATCCCATATCTCAATAATTTGATAAATTATTCCTTTTCTATACAAAAATATAACCTGGGAAAAGTAATCCATTTAACCTCTTTACAAAACAATACTGTGTCCATTTCCAGTTCAAAATTGAACCGATCAAATAACTCAATATAAAACATTTTTATGAATTCTACAAATACGCTCTCTTATATGTATACACTCAAGTTTAATCTAGGGTATTACTAACACCATCTCTATCGAGTTACGCCACAGAGCCAGGGTTGTTACTAAACCTTATGCTCTGATACCACTATAATGACCTAAGGAATTCGATAATAATACTTAAAACTGTATTACTTGCCAAAACTCAAGCATCGAAAACACCAGATAGTTAATAGAAAGAAGTTAGAGGATGCGAAAAGAAATAAGTAAATATTAGAATAGAAGAATAAGAATCAAACTAACAACACGACACAGAGTTTCACATCGCAGCGGAATAAAATATAATACAGACATAAATCTTTATTGAGAGCTTGAAATAATACTTACATTTATCACAGTACAACATACAATCAATACATCTGGATAGTTATAATAACCTGCCCTCATATACAACACACAGTGGAATAAGTACTGAATTGGTATCATGCGCCTGAGCTACTCCAACATGTCTTCTGAAGTCCGTATCATCCTAACCTGAACCTGTAAAACTCGGTCTAACCCGAGCATTGCAAATGCCATGGATCAGTCTGGTGAACAACCATGAGAAAACTCACTAAGTTATAAGTATCATCCAACTAATTTTTAAAGTAAAAAACATATTTTTATTCGAAAGAAAAGGATAATCGTAAGACCAATCCACACATAAACACAGACGGTTTTACCCTTACGACAACACAAAACATTTTTAAGATCAATACTATTCTAATATAATAACAGTGTATAAATCAAAAAAATAACATTCTAGTAGAACGCTCACATCTTGCGCTCTACATACTTAGTTTATAATCATAAACCGTTGTCTCTTATTAGAGAATGGATTCCAACTACGACGAGGTATGAGACCACCTTCTGATAGTGTACCTCTAAAGAGAAATACATTGGGTTCAATAAGAATATCTTGCAACCGGCCACACATGACCGACCACTCATCCCTTTGAGTATACCGAATGTACATTACCGACGGTTGGGATTAGTAACTTTCACTGAAGCATACATCAGCAATAGAATAAATAATCAAATAGATTTTTCTCTAGATCAGGTGATGATACACCATATGGGAGAGACCCACATAGCCATGCTGCCTGCCTGATTTTTGTCATTTCCTGGTTAATGAGGCTTGAGGTTACTATTGCCCTTTTAAGAACATTACATTAACTTTAATGCCACATTGTCAGATCCATCAAATCACTAATTGATGTCAACAAAAATACTCTGGGTGTTTAAGCTAAGAGAGAAAAATTCCTCAACCACCAACAAAAATACATTTGTAAAAATCAATGTATGTGACTCTTAAGAAATACTCTGTCGGACATTCATCCATATAAGTCATCCAAGAACATAATGAATCGAAGGCACCATCCTACCACATCCTAGGAGTTATCCTATAGATCAGCAGCAAGTTTTCCTTGCAATCCGCAGATTCCAATCACGATCGAATAACCATCAAAATATCTCTGGTTGTAGTCCAGAGAAATTTATCAAGTAGTCCTTCCACTTATGAAGATCCATGATCTTCAATTACTCCATCTTCACTTAGCATCTTCCACATATTTGCTAATTCAGAATGATTTTCGAATGTAAATTCGATCCCAGTCATTGCTTACCAACAATTGTATAGGCCAAATTTGATAGTTAGTTATTTAGCTATCAAATAAACCTCCATACAACCATGAAAATAAAAATGAATCCTTTGGTTTCGTACTAGCATTACTTGGCTTCTTTAATTGAAAATAATTAACTAATGGTTTATTTAAAACTTCTCAATCTTTCAATATTTCGAATATAGCTTTTCACTTCTAATTTTAATCCTTAGAAAAATATCTTATAAACATATCCACCTTTCCATTTCACTACTATTTGCAAAACACTAGCTACAACATTATTCATAACTTATAACGGGGAAATCAATTTAACGTATCTTTTGTAAAACAACATTATGAAATTTTCTTGTTTCATTACTTGAAAATATCAACTGAATATTATTCTTTTAGAATAAATCCATGCAGAAACTCATCTCTTTACCCCATTTTTCCTTCGAAAATATTATTATATATTCCCAAATCTTTTCATTTCCTTTACTTCGAAAATGTCAATGTATATTCTCAAACTTCTTTTTATTTCCACTACTTTGGAAGTATAATTATATATTAACAAACTTTTTTATTTTTTTTAGTTCAGAAATCTCATTATATATGTTCTCCGATCTCTTTATTTTCTTTACTTCAGAAATCTCATTATATATATTCTCCAATCTCTTTATTTTCCTTACTTCGAAAATCTCATTATATATATTCCCTATGGTATGTATATAATTAGTGTGCTGCTATTCACACCTCCATTTAGACTTCTGACCACCTATACTAAAAGCCACCTCTTTTTTATGTCTCTCTACTTCTTTACACCACCTAAATTATTCAATTTCTATTCGGCTACCACCTCTGCCTTTAATTTTCCATCGTTCCAAAAAAAAAAAATCTTCCTAAAATTTTCTCCATCGCTCTACAAGCTTGAAGATTTCCCTAAATTATCAACACAATTTCAAGCGTCCAATCAGCTGATTAACACCATCGAATCGCTCTACAACAGTATTCAACTTTTTCCCTGTTATATTACACCAACAAATCAGCGCGTTCTGTGAATCAAATACCCGAAATCACATCATTTAACAAAAAAAAGTTAACATACTTTCGGTTTTATATGAATAATAGTGATTGTAAATTAAGTACAAACTACATACATCATCAGTTGTAAAATGATCCGTCAAATCAACTTTTGTGTCTCCACATAGTTATCAAGTTTATCGTCAATCACATTATCTTCATAGAAAAATTAAATAAAAATAATTAAAATGAATTTTTTTGTAAATTTTGGCATATAAATTGTTGTTGTATGAAGAAAACCCTAAAATTCAGTAACTTATAATGTCATTCTCTATTACAACGTCATCGAAATTAATGTCTTCTAAACTCGAAGTAGAGAGAAGGGTGAAAGAAAGCTCCTACAAAAATTAATACAAAACCCTAAAAAAAAAAAAAAAATCTGTAACAACAGAATAGATTATGCAGCATGATATACATAACTAACATATTTTTTGTCTTTATCTTCCATCCCCTACTCAGCCAAAAAAAATTATTTTTTCTTATGGTTTTAGGGTTTAATATATGAGAATTTACGTTGTTTGAGATGAGAAGAGAAGAGATGTTATTGACCGAGTGAAAAGAAATAAAGTGGTGGTAGGAAGTGGATCAAAAATAATACAATTTATTAATTTTTTAAAGGTGGTCAGTAGTTTAAATGGGGAGTGAATAGCAGCCTACTATAATTATACTCTTCTTCCCGAATTGGGGGAGACGATAGAGGCGATCCATCTATAAAAGGAAACCTTTTAGGGTTCGATCCACAAATTACCTGAATTATTATTGCTAAGCCTTTTCGGATCTTGTAGTTCTCCTTTATTCCTGGTTCCCACTTCGAAACATTTCCTAAACCTAATTAAAGCATTAGCGTTTATACCCAATTTTCTCAGATCGAAAATGAAGTTATATGGAATCTACGAAACATAAAGAATCAAGCCACCAGGGACCTTGGGTTCTGGCATGTTCCGGCGTAAGAGTAGATCTTCCATGTTCGCCTAACCGATTCTTTCCGTAGTTCGAAATCCAGATGGTCTTCAACGGTCAGTGCGGTTGGTGGTAACTTCCGCCACTTAAACGGTAAGCACTGTTTCAAATTTGGAAGTTTAATCGAGCGAGATTCATATACGAGGATTGGGAAACCAATGGTGATTAGTTTTGGTCCGAAGGTTAAGATCTGATTTTCATATGGTTATTGATTGGGTAAGTTTATTCTTAGGGTTAATGGCGAAAACAGTTTATTTGTGTTTGGCAAGAACCCTGTAATGGGTTATCAGAGTTGGATAATTAGATTGCGGTTTAACTATCGAGTTCTACATATTGATCTGGTGATTGTTGATCCCAGTACTTAGATTGAATCATTTCCATGATAAACCAGTTTAATGGTCCTGAGTTCAAGGTACACTGGGCAGCAAACTTCTGCTTCCTAGCCATAGAGTTTTCGATTACCATTTTCTAGGCTTATATAATTTCTATGGCGCTTTTGTTTTCACTATCAAGTTTATATGCCGAGTGGTTCAATCAATTTACATCTTCAGTCAGGATGTAAATGAAAAAACGTGTTTAAGTTCTTCAGTGGATCACTGCTGTTTCAGAATTTTACAGTTGATTCTCATGTCGTGATTGTGAGAATCAAAGATCAGAAATATGTTTTCTGCAGATGATATTCTTTTATGGGGTAGTATGCAATTTCTGTCTGGAATTATAAAGAGATTTCACCATTAAATTTCCTTCAATTAGTAACATAACAGAATTAATATTAGTGTTGATGATCTGTTGACTCTTGAAGGAGTGAGGGTTTCATATTTAGGCAGTTGTTGAACATGAGTGAACAAGAGATGATGGAATTAGTGGTCAGATCACGCAGTCTCAGGCTATTAAAATGCGAGTGATTACAGATGGTTATGAAGGATAATCCATAGCGGGCCTTCGCTGAATTAGTGGAGAAACTTGCTTTTGTAATTGAAGTGCAAAGGGTGGTGCGCACTTGCTGGCTGCTGCATTTCTTTCAGGAAAATTCAGTTGAAAATTCAGTTTTAATTGCAAAAATGAAGCCACGTTGTTTTTTCAAGACTGTTGGAATCTGACTTTAGCATAAGGGTACCAGATTCATGAATCAATGTCTTCGTGAGTTGAAGTGCAGCGGGATCGCACTTGTGGAGTTGGAGTATTTGAATTCATCATGGGTCTACTTTTATTTTATGTTATGTACTTAGTATAGTCAGTGGCGGATACAGAATTTTACGGATGACGTGTCACCAATCAATAGCCGATAGGTTACAAAAAAATATTCATAAAATAGTTTCTTCCCATAAGTAATAAATATTCATATTACAACCAAAAAGTACTTCAAAACGCAAAACTATTGCAATTGTTCCAGATGACTTTTCATGTTTTGATATCGATCTATAATATCATTCATGTTAACATTCAAAAACAAGTTCAACAAACTAACACACAAATAGGTAATAGTAATAGACAACAATAGCTCTTTGTGATATTTTGTCAAATACCTTGTAAATCCTTACTTTTTTTTCATCATCAAATTGTAGCAAAGTACATAATATGGAAATATAAATAAAACCTGAAGAATGGATGAAGCTGGAGAATGTATGGAGATGGAGAAGCTGCCAAATTGGAGAATGGTTGCAATGTAAAAGCTAAAGAGAATGCTTTGAGATATTTGTTCCTTGCTGGATGCTGCTGCGCATGTATCTCCTCTGCCTTTTTTTTTTTTTTTTTTTTTTTTAAATTTACTTTTTGAAAATAATGGTGGGTCACGTGACACACCATGCATATGAGTAGATCCGCCAATGAGTATAGTGTTCTCTTGTTTTCTGCATATTTGATTTTGTATTCACGTTAGTATGCTAACCTTGCTATGTACTTTTTTGTTTAGTTTAATAAAAGCATACCAATTTTTTTTTTTTTAAAAAAAATGTATATAATTATACTTCAACATCTACGTCAAGCAATGTCAAGTAATCCACTATTAAATTAGAACCCAATAGCTTTTATTATATTTCCAAAACCTTGCTATTAACGCTGCATTATTATTTCTCATACAGAAATAATAAATTATTTCTAACCGATTTACCATTACAAACTAATATCATCTTTAGGTAATCCTGAATCCTGAAGTCGTTCAAGTTGGGGAATTTTATTTATCTCTCGGACCTTAATTACAACGTTCTTGTCTTAAGACAGATACGAGTTTGTAACTCAAAAATCGATATTTATTCTAACATCGAACAAATTCTATTTAACTATTTTATTTAAAATATGGTTTATATACCCTTATTATCGTTGAAAGTCTCCTTTTTAAATATAACTATTATTACTTAATTCATTGATTAAGTGATTGCTTAATAAAACATCACCTTTTAACTCTAAACTTCTTTAACAAATTGTTTTATAAACCGGATTTTCATTGCAAATCCTATTACGAAATACTTTACAATATTCCCTTTTTCTAGTCCATTTAACCCTTTTTTCTTTTGAAAATCTTATTTCAATTTCATTCATTTTACTTAATTCCATTATTGAGTAACGTTAACTTAAAATTAATGTTTTAACTTCACACCCCTTTTATAAACCTCGTTTACAAACTCAGGTTTAATATAAAACCCTTTTTATCTCGATTTCTTTTTACTTAATTCAAATATTAAGTAAACATTTATTTTAAGCTATCGTATTTGCTTAAAATCTCTTTTATAACTTAGTTATAAAACTCGGTTTTTATATAAAACTCATTCATTAACTCCTTTCAAAATTTAACTAGATTTCATTACAACTCGATTACTTACTTAAATGGATTTCATTTAAAATTTAATCACTTCAATTATTATTAATTAAAATAATAATTTACTTCATCATTAACTACCGTAGAAGTAGTTAACTTTTTATTAACTAAAAAAATAGAATATTTAATTTATTTAAAAGATTATTAAAATAAAAATTAATTTTATTAATAATAAACAACTCGATAATCACCTTTGAAAAATGTTAATCCAAGATAAATAAATTCTTAAGAATTCTTCTTAAGTACAACATCCGTATGTTAAAACTTTATATTTACAAATTAAATTGAAAACAAATTAGTCTTACAATTAATTTCAAATTAAACAATTAACTTAGTCAACTTGAAAATAAAATCGGAGCTCATCTCATAAAAGAACAAACTCTCCTTTATATACTTTAAAACGATGAATTAAAAAATATATAAAATCGAAAAAAGTTTCAGACTCGATTTAAAAATCGATTCCAAATAATTCCTTATAATAACGGTGTTAAAAGCCAAACTACCGCTAAAATACCAAAATATGCAATAAGGGTTGTCTCATTAAATTTCACATTTTCAATCCAATATATTCGTCACATATGATATGTTGGATCTAGATTAACCCTAGAGGGGGGGGGGGGTGAATAGGGTTTATCACAGTTTTTAACTGAATTAAAAATCTAACGAGATATATAGTAGTAAACAGATCACAGAATATAACAGAAATGCAGAAAATAAATCACACACAGATATACCCAGCTTCGGCAAAACCCTGCCTACTGCTGCATTTCTAAGGTTTCTATCAGGTGATAGAACAGTTCCCACATGCAAGACCATGTACACTCGCAAACCCTGCTCATATTCTAACCCTATGCTCAAAACTCTAGACTGCTCGATATCCCCTCGATCATATTTTCCCGAATTACAACCCCGTAATCCGTAACCTAGATTTTACAGACTCTGAAACTTACAGTCAACACCCTGACTGATTCACCCTAGATTTTACAGACCTAGAACTGATTTGGTTCGATTTACAAAACATAATTAAAATACAACAGAAAATAAAACAAGATGAAACCATTGTGCTAAATAACTAAAGGAGTTAAATTTAAAGGGTCATCCCTTTTTCTTTTAACAATGCGCCGGCCCTTTTGTTTAGGGTTGCACCCTTATTTTTTAATTGTCCCGATCACATTTGCTTCTCTGGAAAAATAATGGCGGCGGCTTGAGAAACCTAGGGTTTACGAATTTGTCCCCAAAACGATTCCGATTGTTGAAGGATGAATTAATCTATGATGCTTTGGAATCTCGTGGCTTGCTCCTTTGATTTGAAATTGCTCTCTGGACTTGAGAGCTGTGGCGATCGAAACCTTGGTATGTAATTTCTTATTTTAAAAAAAAATCTCTTGAGTTGATTTTGTGGTGTCGATGAATTGTACCTATGATGATTGATGATATTATATAGGATTATATAATCCTATAATTACTCTCTGATTTCACCAATATTGACTTGATCTGAGATTGCGGTTTTCCCTTTTTGAAATTGTTGATAAAATCGGCTTTAATTGATGAAATATGTTGCCTTGTTTGCCTCGATGAATTCTGAACTTGATTGTGGCCTTTTGTGCTGTTTTCCTCTTTTGATTTGGTCCTACTATTTCTCAGCTTTACTGATGAAATTTGTTGCCATAAAAAAATGAGCATTTCTGGAAAGATATTCTTTGATTTTTTGGCCCCTTACGTGTATTTGGACATTGATTTCTTGGATGATTTGAGAATAATTTCTTGCCGATTTTATTCCATGAAGTAAAACTGGGAATAACTTGAAAATATACTAAAAACATTTTACTGCATTGTTGAAATCAATTAAACCCTTGCCAAAAACTGGAATTGTGATTTCTCAAACATACTGTGAATTTTTGGAAT
Source organism: Allium sativum (assembly GCA_030737875.1). NCBI lineage: Eukaryota > Viridiplantae > Streptophyta > Magnoliopsida > Asparagales > Amaryllidaceae > Allium > Allium sativum. The sequence goes on from CM060920.1 coordinate 17,603,368, forward strand.
TTAAAACTTTCCCAAAAAAATCTGTATAAATCTAGAAAGTCATTTTCTTTTCTGGAAACACTTTCAAAAGATAGAATATGATTGAATTCTCAATTGTATTTCTTGAAAAGATTTGCTTAGCTCAGAAAATGATGTTTGCCAAAAAATATCAAAATGTGTCTTGAGTAATTTCTTTGCTTTTCAACTTAGCTGCGGATTTTCTCCTTGCCAAAAAAATTTGCAATGCTCTGTGCCATTTTGCCTTGCCTTGATATGAACATAAGACTGCATGTACCATAACCTTAAATAATACTGCTTTGATCATTCTGTATTGTGTTTTCTTACTTACATATACATGTTGCTTGAGTTATAACTTGATCCATACTGCACTTGGTATTGATGTGCGTCTTTGCCTATACTCCCATGTCTACACTTTTGCACCCTTGACTTGAACTGTTTTGATATATGCTTATGTACACAGTTTGTAGCTACCATGCTGGCTGTGATCACCTGTACTGAGTTGATCATGTTGATTCACCTGTGTACATTTGTTCCATTTCATGCATGCAGTGCTCACTGCTTTGAATAGTCTGCTTTGTATATTATAATGAAACATGCTCCTGTTTTGATCACCTTTGAAACTGCCATGCCAATGCAATTGCACATTGTATATGAACTGATCTGCCTTAATTTTGATCCATGTATACACTGAGATCTGAACTTAGAAACTGCCTGAATTATTGCTGAACAATGCTGTTTGATCATGTACAAGTATATATGTGACTTGATCACCATCTGTTACACCATCTTGCCATCATGCATTTTGCTATGTTGAAATTAAGTACTTGAGCACACATGTGCTCCATTTGGCTTTGTAAATTTGTTGTCTTGGGCTCGACCATGGCTGAACTATCATTTGTACTATGCTACTTTGTAAAAGATTCATGTTTGGGCTATTTGAACATGTATGCTCCATTTGAATTGTATGTTTTTGCTGCTTGCTCCATCTTGGGCTTCATGTCAAACTGTCTCGACCAATTTCCTTACTGGTTTGACTTGAGTTTGCATGGATCGACACATGAGCTGCTCTACCACACATGATTATTGTGTTGGACTGAGTTGAGATGGTCCACGCGGCTACTCCTCAGTTGCTCACTGATTGGCGAGGCAGTGCACACGTGTATATTTATACATGTGTGTATATGCAGCCATTGGAAGATTTTCTGTCCCTGTACATATACAAATTGTATGTCTAGACACAGATGAATCAGATTAAGTCATGAAAAATGATGAGAAACACACCAGAAATCTGAGGCAAATAAAATTTTAAAAATAAAATTTATATTTGCATGTATTCAGTTTAAATTCCTGTTGCAGTGTACTGTGTGTTTCTGTTCTCATGTGACAGGTATGAAGATTGGACTGACTGTGAGGATGCTGTAAAGACATAAGAACTAAGAGACATAAGACTGAAGATAGAAGATTAAGAGACAGTGTCAGTGAATGTAAATGTACCAGTGAATGTAAATGTATCAGTGAATGTATATGGATATGACAAAGTAAAATCAGTGATTGTATATATATATATATATATATATATATATATATATATATATATAGACAGAGTGTTATAGTGAGAAGCTGTAATATATATATATATATATATATATATATATGAATTGTACTGAAGTTTGTAATAAACAAATTTGTTTGAAATAAAATATTATATTATTATTGTCAAACACACTTGTCTATTTTATTCAGTTTATTTACAAGTGCAATATTCCGTGAAGTGTTTAAATAGTGGAGTTATAAATAATTGTACTGTTTGAATGTTTGAAATATAATATCCAATTTAAATAAAATACTGTATAAATATATGAATGTCTGTACAGTCGTATTCTATTTAAATATAAATATTATATTCCTGTCTGTGATCTATATATAGAACAATACAGTAACAAATACATTTAAAATAATATTTATTTGGTTGTTATCATCAAACAAAAATCATATAATTGTGTATATAACTACGTTATATACAACAATCTCTTCCTTTTGATGATGACAAACAAATAAAAGATTTTGAGCACAATAAATGTGTTTGACAGTAAATTTTTAACTCCCCCTATTTATTAGCTCCCTCTACAACAAAAACTCCCTCTATAAATGTGCGTGAGTGAAATGAATGAATAATAATCAATTTTCAAAATTAAAAATATTTTTAAAATATTCACTCATAAATCAAAATCTCCATTCTCCCCCTTTTGTTATCATCAAAAGGGTACATAATTTTAAAATATAGATTAAAAAAGACTAAAATATAATATAACTTAAGAGGAAGAACGGTCATCATAAATCTTAATCAGTCAAACAAAAATCATAATAAACTGAGAACTAGTGGCATATTTCACATTGTAGAAAATGACGGATTTACGATGAATTTTATATATTATGGAGAGAGTTTCAAAAATATATTTTTTCAATTGTTTTCCAAAACAATTTTATAAAAAATAAAGCACAAAATACAGTGATGGATTTGGACTATAGTTATAAATTCAACTTAAGTGAAAAAATCAGATAGTCTCGAATCCCAGTAGCTATCAATCAACAAATCATAGTACTTCATAAGATATTAACACATTTCACAGATTAGAACATGGATTGATAGGCTGGTTTTTATAAACACCAAGGAGGATTTCAGTTTAATTTCAATTTAGCATATTAATTTTTTTTTATTTAAGAGCACACCGACCACACATAACCAGAGCTTGGATTTTTAAATGAGGTTAGTCGCAACTTAAATTATAAGTTGTCTCATAGCCATGCATGATCAGAGCTTGAATTTTTAAATGAGGTTAGAGACGCACTTATGTATTAATTATATTTATTATTTTCAACTTTAAAAGGAAAAACTCCTCGGTATATAAAACCAATATGAATGATAGAAAAGTGGTAGGTACAGAAATGGACTGTGAAATAAATTTCTAAATTAATTATATTATGAAATATGATCAACTGTACCAAGATCATTGAAAATTTCAATTGTCACTAGTTCTGAAAAATTACATAACCATAATTCCATCACAAATATTTTCACTGTTTATTCAAGATGATTTTTTTTTAAAATCAAACTCTCCACATTAATATAGAATTATCATGGATGGTAGAAGATGATAGATAAAGGAGGTGGTCGTGAAATAATTCCCAATTGAAAGATATTATAATAAATGTTCAACCATCATGAAAAATTTAAACAAAATCTCCTCTTGTTGTGAAATATACTGTAGTCACAATTCATCACAATTTCAAATTCTGATAATATTTTTGATGAATTATAAATACAGTTCAATTCGGATATTGATTTCAATTTCTGAATGAATAATCAGTAAATAATTTTAAAAATTGAAAATCAATTACAAGAGGAAAAATGAAAAGATCTATACAAAGCAAGAGGGAAAAAAATTAAAGATTCAGCACTTCTGATACTAATTGATGTCTCTATTAATGAGGATTGTAACAAGACACAGGAGACAAACAAGAGTATCACAGATAAAAGAAATTTAATCACGAGGCCCTAGCAGACAAGATGACAAATTAGGCACATTTATCAGAGCAGCAGACGGATCAACACAGGCAGTTATTTGACAACAGTATCAGAGCAGCAAACAGATCAAAAACAGGCAATTTCAACCATATTTTCAAAACAATATCATAGCAACACAACAAACAGTTTCAATTCAGAATTAACAGGATGATGGTCACAATAGATGGTCCATGCTCCAAGATAAAACATACCATTTATTTTAAATCATTTGATGGAATATGAACATATTAGGATTCAATGAATCGATCACACCAGATTATAAATTTTGGATTCAAGATGTGTGTGAGATTCAATAAATTAATAATTTCAAATGATTTTAAACAAATAAATATTCAAATCAAATAATCATGATATAATTAAGCAATTTAGGACCAAATTTTTCAAAGAATTTTTCACACGAATTTATGACAAGCACAAGAGTAATTTTAGATCATTTACATCAAGTTTGAGTAATAATTCATGATCAAAAAAAATAAAAAAAAATTATTTGAAACCACTTGAATCAATATCAAGATTGAGATATAATGAATTATTCACACAAGATTGATAATTTCAAATTTAAGTGGCGTGTGATATTCAAAATATCTAGAATTTCAGATGATTTCAAACAAACAAATTTCAGCCATAATAATCATGAATAAAGGTGAAATTCAAGATGTATCACTGTGATTCAAGCCAATCCGAAAATCAATGAAATTATCATGAATGATAAGAAGCAGTGTACTATAATGAGAATAATATTTCAAGTGTTTCCAAAATGAATTGGAAGAAACTCAAAACAACATAAGTGTGTGATATTTCATTAATTATTTAGATCTTCAAAAAATTTATAATTCAAAATAACAGTGTTCAAGATATGCTATTAATGCTTCAGCACTGCTAAGAATTCAAAATAAAAAAAAACTTCAAAACAATTACAAATAATTACAGATTTAAATTCAAGATCTGGAAATGATTGAAAAAATAAGAGAGTTTTATTCACATAAAGCAAATTTCACATAAAGCAAATTTCTAGAAAATCAAAACTACTGCAACTGGAAGTTTAAGAAGCACAAAATAAGAAATAAAGATATAGCTGTGACAAATCAAAAATAAAACAAAAAAAGAAGGGGTGGAAGAAGGAATAGACAAAGAAAATAAAACAGAGAATATTTACAAAGGTGAGTTTAGAGATCATACCAGAATCCAGTGTAAATCTGAATCTCTAACTCAACAGATATTGGCTAAAGAAACTGAAAATGATACAGAAGTATAAACCAGCTTGATTTCAAATTTCTTTTCACACAGTAGTTCCTCAGCCATCCTTTGGTACCTATGAATTTATAGGATCGAGTGGTCTAACAAAATTTGCAAAACCACTCACAATTTTATTCACACATTTTGGTACCCAGACTTATTTATACAACAAACCATTCGAATCTATTTTTGTGCCTTTAGGAACCCAGATTTGTTTGAATTTAACTGAATTCGTTTTATTTCCTTTTGGGATCCAGAATTGTTCAATTGGATTGTTATAAAACAGATTCTGATTTCGTTTGTGATTTAAAAATCCTTTGGAATTTTTAGAGTTCAAATTTCCAAAACGATCCTTCTTGAAGCAGTTTAAGGAATTTCCAAAATCACAAGAATTTAGCTTTTCAAAATCATTTATTTTCCCAAAACCAAGACCACATTTTTTTCCAACAGAAAATTGGTTTTTCAACAACATATTCAAAGATTTTTCACCATTTGAAAATCTAGTCAAAATTGTTTCATGTTGTTGAATTTCAGTTTTAAGATCACCGTTTTCTTTCAATAAGTATGAACAACGATTTTTAGTGATCTTACACCTTTCAAAATCAGATTTTAAAACCAAATTTTCATTTTTAAGTAAATTAATTTTGGTTTGAGACTCAGCAATCTCAGATTCAAAAAGCTTTTGTTTTTCAAACTCAAATTTCTTGGATTTTTCAATCTTGTTTTCTAGTTCTTTCAAAATCAAATCGAATTTCAATGATTCCCCTTTTCAGCAATTTCAAATTCGGAATATATATCAGTCTTAAAAATTTCAAATTCCTTTTGTAAAAAATTATTCAAACTTGATAACTCAATCTTGTTTTCTTTTAAGATCAGAATTTCTTTTTCAAACTTTTGAATATTTTTATTGAGATGAACAAGATTGGTTTTCAATTTCAAACAATTTTTGCAATCTGAATTTGAAGAATTATTAAAATGTTCTAGTTGTAATTCCAAATCATCCATTTTGCTGGTTAACTCAGAATTCTTAGATTTTAGAGATTTGTTTTTAAATTGAAGTTTATTAACAGATTTAGTCAAATCAACGCACATATAAACTAAATCTTCGTATGAGAAATTTTCTGTTTCAGCATCTGTTGATTCTCCATCATCTGATCCTTCTGAATTTTCATTTGTACATCCTGTTAAACAGAACTCTGAATCTGAGTTGACTTTCCCGGGTTTTGAGCTACCGTTGTCAGATCTTCCATACTTCGTATTGAGAGTATCCCAGATTTCCTGTGCAGATAAACAATGGCATACAAGATTAAACTGATCAGTACTAAGATAATCAAATATATTTTTCATAGCATGGGTATTGAAAGTAATATCTACACTATCAAATCCATTGATAACAACATCCCAATATTTAATATTAACAGATTTTAAATAAAATTCCATTTTGGATTTCCAATTTAAAAAATCTGTTCCATTGAAAATATTTGGAGATGAAGTGGACTGACAGCTAGGAATCACCATTACTCTGGAGTTAACAGAAAATACCTGCTGTGATACCACTTGTTGGATCTAGATTAACCCTAGAAGGGGGGGGTGAATAGGGTTTATCACAGTTTTTAACTGAATTAAAAATCTAACGAGATATATAGTAGTAAACAGATCACAGAATATAACAGAAATGCAGAAAATAAATCACACACAGATATACCCAGCTTGGCAAAACCCTGCCTACTACTGCATTTCTAAGGTTTCTATCAGGTGATAGAACAGTTCCCGCATGCAAGACCATGTACACTCGCAAACCCTGCTCATATTCTAACCCTATGCTCAAAAGTCTAGACTACTCGATATCCCCTCGATCATATTTTCCCGAATTACAGCCCCGTAATCCATAACCCAGATTTTACAGACTCTGAAACTGACAGTCAACACCCTGACTGATTCACCCTTGATTTTATAGACCTAGAACTGATTCGGTTCGATTTACAAAACAAAATTAAAATACAACAGAAAATAAAACAAGATGAAACCCTTGTGCTAAATAACTAAAGGAGTTAAATTTAAAGGGTCATCCCCTTTTTCTTTTAACAATGCGCCGGCCCTTTTGTTTAGGGTTGCACCCTTATTTTTTAATTGTCCCGATCACTTTTGCTTCTCTGGAAAAATAATGGCGGCGGCTTAAGAAACCTAGGGTTTACGAATTTGTCCCCAAAACGATTCCAATTGCTGAAGGATGAATTAATCTCTAATGCTTTGGAATCTCGTGGCTTGCTCATTTGATTTGAAATTGTTCTCTGGACTTGAGAACTGTGGCGATCGAAACCTTGGTATGTAATTTCTGATTTTTAAAAAAATTCTCTTGAGTTGATTTTGTGGTGTCGATGAATTGTTCCTATGATGATTGGTGATATTATATAGGATTATATAATCCTATAATTACTCTCTGATTTCACCAATATTGACTTGATCTGAGATTGCGGTTTTCCCTTTTTGAAATTCTTGATAAAATCGGCTTTAATTGATGAAATATGTTGCCTTGTTTGCCTCAATGAATTCTGAACTTGATCGTGGCCTTTTGTGCTGTTTTCCTCTTTTGATTTGGTCCTACTATTTCTCGGCTTTACTGATGAAATTTGTTGCCATAAAAAAATGAGCATTTCTTGAAAGATATTCTTTGATTTTCTGGCCCCTTGCGTGTATTTGCACATTGATTTCTTGGATGATTTGAGAATAATTTCTTGCCGATTTTATTCCTTGAAGTAAAACTAGGAACAACTTGAAAATATACTAAAAACATTTTACTGCATTGTTGAAATCAATTAAACCCTTGTCAAAATCTGGAATTGTGATTTCTAAAAGATACTGTGAATTTTTGGAATTTTAAACTTTCCCAAAAAAATCTGTATAAATCTAGAAAGTCATTTTCTTTTTTGGAAACACTTTCAAAAGACATAATATGATTGAATTCTCAATTGTATTTCTTGAAAAGATCTGCTTAGCTCAGAAAATGATGTTTTCCAAAAAATATCAAAATGTGTCTTGAGCAATTTCTTTGCTTTTCAAATTAGCTGCTGATTTTCTCCTTGCCAAAAGAATTTGCAATGCTCTGTGCCATTCTGCCTTGCCTTGATATGAACATAAGGCTGCTTGTACCATGACCTTAAATAATACTGCTTTGATCATTATGTATTGTGTTTTCTTACTTACATATACATGTTGCTTGAGTTATAACTTGATCCATACTGCACTTGGTATTGATGTGTGTCTTTGCCTATGCTCCCATGTCTACACTTTTGCACCCTTGACTTGAACTGTTTTGATATATGCTTATGTACACAGTTTGTAGCTACCATTCTTGCTATGATCTTTTGTACTAAGTTGATCATGTTGATTCACCTGTGTACATTTGTTCCATTTCATGCATGCAGTGCTCACTACTTTGAATAGTCTGCTTTGTATATTATAATGAAACATGCTCCTGTTTTGATCACCTTTGAAACTGCTATGCCAATGCAGTTGCACATTGTATATGAACTGATTTGCCTTAATTTTGATCCATGTATACACTGAGATCTGAACTTAGAAACTGCCTGAATTATTGCTGAACATTGTTGTTTGATCATGTTCAAGTATATATGTGACTTGATCACCATCTGTTACACCATCTTGCCATCATGCATTTTGCTATGTTGAAATTAAGTACTTGAGCACACATGTGCTCCATTTGGCTTTGTAAATTTGTTGTCTTGGGCTCGACCATGGCTGAACTATCATTTGTACTATGCTACTTTGTAAAAGATTCATGTTTGGGCTATTTGAACATGTATGCTCCATTTGAATTGTATGTTTTTGCTGCTTGCTCCATCTTGGGCTTCATGTCAAACTGTCTCGACCAATTTCCTTACTGGTTTGACTTGAGTTTGCATGGCTCGACATATGAGCTGCTCTACCACACATGATTATTGTGTTGCACTGAGTTGAGATGGTCCACACGGCTACTCCTCAGTTGCTCACTGATTGGCGAGACAGTGCACAAGTGTATATTTATACACGTGTGTATATGCAGCCATCAGAAGATTTTTTGTCCCTGCACATATACAAACTGTCTGTCTAGACATAGATGAATCAGATCAAGTCATGAAAAATGATGAGAAACACACCAGAAATCTGAGGCAAATAAAATTTATATTTGCATGTATTCAGTTTAAATTCCTGTTGTAGTGTACTGTGTGTTTCTGTTTTCATGTGACAGGTATGAAGACTAGACTGACTGTGAGGATGCTGTAAAGACTGAAGACTGAAGATAAAAGATTAAGAGACAGTGTCAGTGAATGTAAATGTATCAGTGAATGTATATGGATATGACAAAGTAAAATCAGTGAATGTATATATATATATATGAGATGTATAGACAGAGTGTTATAGTGAGAAGCTATATATATATATATATATATATATGAATTGTACTGAAGTTTGTAATAAACAAATTTGTTTGAAATAAAATATTATATTATTATTGTCAAACACATTTGTCTATTTTATTCAGTTTATTTACAAGTACAATATTCTATGAAGTGTTTAAATAGTGGAGTTGTAAATAATTGTACTGTTTGAATGTTTGAAATATAATATCCAATTTAAGTAAAATACTGTATAAATATATGAATGTCTGTACAGTTGTATTCTATTTAAATATAAATATTATATTCCTGTCTGTGATCTATATATAGAACAGTACAGTAACAAATACATTTAAAATAATATTTATTTGGTTGTTATCATCAAACAAAAATCATATAATTGTGTATACAACTACGTTATATACAACATGATAGACATTATCAATATTTTTGAGGTGTCTTGTTGTATCCCTCCAACCTGTCATTTCATGCATCATAAACACGTTTTCTGAAAAACAACATCATCTTTTTCAATAAACGGAAATAATATTCGACAATCAATCAACAACAACAATTTCAGCATTTATCTTTCAATTTAATACGTTTATGTTATTTTTAATGTAACCAACAAGGTAAGTTACCTTATTTGGTAATAATCGTTAAAATAATTATTGGTTTTATTTAAATTAAGTTAACATGTAATTCAATCAATTCATCTGATATATATGTATATAGCGTTCAACTAATAATAATCAACCGTAGCACACAAATTAAATCCCGACTTATATGAAATATAATTGGGTTTAAACTTTGTGAGTTATACTCACTTTGATTGCATTTGTCGTTAAAACGGTTGATCTCTGTTAATTAAACAAGCGTTTAATTTAGCTGGAATTTCCAATTGATTCTAAATGCATCCAAACCAATTCCAAAATGTTGTGCTTGTCGATACGGTTCCAACGTGACTGACGGCGCGTCAATCTAATATCGTATGAGTGAGATATAACGTTAATAAATTAATATACATACATACATACATACATATATATATATATATATATATATATATATATATATAAATTGAATCTTAATCTAATTATAAATTAATTATGCCTTACCCACTTCCCACAGCCCATACTCTAAGCAACCCGCCTTCTTCCTCTCTATAATACCTCATCTTCCCAAAATAAAAGCTTCACTTGCCTCCTCCTCACCATATCCCTTGCGCATGTTTATACGTGATTCCCCATCTTTCTTGTCAAACTCCAAACTAACACCACCATCATGCTTTGCATCCAACGCCGCACGTGCCTTACCTACTCATTGTCCCTTCGGCGTACTCGTACTCCGACCGACCTGCTTTGCTTGCCTACCAGGTCCGAACTCTGATGGCACCAAATCTCATAAAAAATTACATGCAGACTCTATTCAATCCCCCAAACCCAAAAATGAACTCGATTCCATGAATCCATGTTTATATCTCCAAATAAATAGAACCCTAGGCAGTTGATTGTGTGATGACCGCCCATAAATCCTGCACTTAACAAGAGGAATAATGCACCGAAAGACGTGCCAGGCAGTTATGGACGATCATCAGGGTAGAATAATACATGCGGAACAAATCATACAACCCACAGCGCAAGGATAAAATATAAAAGAACATATACAACATGCAATAATAGTGAAGCATAATTAAGCAGAATCTTAAACTTTTCATATCATCATGGATTATCCATACATCACTGGGCTACATCATAAGAGTCTGTACAAAATGCCTCACCGCAGGTCATTCAGAGATTACATTAAATATTATAGCGGGAAACAACAAATAGTAGACAGTACGAAATAATATGTCAACCTCTAGCTCGTCGCCGCTCAGCTGCCTCATCCTCATCAAGATCTACTACCTGTCAACTGCTACTCAGTCTACTCATGCACAACCGGATGAACAAGCCAAGGTAACAAGAGGGAGACATAAAACCTTGAGTCAGACAATAGTCTTAATGAGCGATAAAACAACTATCTAACGTCATCAATAAAGTATATGAGAAATACATAGATCAATCATCTAATCTACTAACATCAAAAGAGAAGAAACCCAAACCCATCTCCTCCACATCTGAAATGATAACCTTTACAAACAATATGAAAGAAACAAGCAGACATAACAACTAGTTATCCACCGTAGACCATCCTAATCAAGATCAACATCTCCAAGCAGAAGCCTCAAAGGCCTAAATCAACATTAGACAAGCACCTAAGAGATGTCTTCTTCGATGTCGAACAATCAACGCAAGTCGATACAAGCAAAACAATCAACATCCACTCTGGCTAGCACCGGCTATCCTGCCTTTAAACCATCGTTATCTATGTGACTGGCCCAACTTGTTATCCGTCAAGGGCTAATGGTAGCCCCGGTTCTAGCAAAACCTCGTACGCCTTTCATCGACACGTATCTAGGCCTTTCATCAATACCCAGGGTACTCGACTAATCATCTCATTTTTTAGGCATCCCTATTATACCCCGGCTTTGAGTCTGTTAGAACCTATGACAATGATAACTCCTTGTCCTTCAATACCTCTACTCACCATCATCGACGACTATCCATAAGCTCAAATCATCTTGAGACGCCATTGCATCTTGAGTTGTCTTCACATTCATTGCATTTCATCGATCAATGAATACTTCAAAATTCCTCGAACATTCCATCTTGAATTCATGTCGAAGCTACGTCCAATATCGAGCCAAAAATAAGCATCACTTGGTCGATAATTGATGGATCATTCACTATTTTTTATATGGATCATTACCGATCCATAACTACTTTCCACAGCGTTTCCTTTCCTTTAAATGGTGTTTTTAAACGCTATGATCCATCACCGATCCATCGGTCTTCACCTTCGATCCATCAAGTGCCAGGCGTCGATCCATATGCGTGCCTCAGCTGATCGTCGCTTTCCTATGAATTAGAAAAGTGCGAATTTTAAAATAAATACTGCAAGCGCACAGGTCGCGTAATATGCAGGTCGAATCACAGGGAGGTGTTTAAATCTTATTATTTATCTATTCTTAGGCGGGTTAGACAAAATTTGGAGAAGTTTTTGTTTGAATTAATGTTATTGAAACTACTACGAATCTGAATCTAATCAGACCGATATCAAATTCAACAACTGAAAAGAAAGGAACCAATTACTAGAAAAAGACAATAACAACTATAACAATAACAGAAAATTAAAAGCAGGATGTGTCGTTGAATCTAATCAAACGGACAATCGCTAACATGCAGTAATAAAAGAAAATAACAATATGTGTTCTACCAAAACTAATTGAGTAGACACACAAATCGTTATAAAAGAAAAAGACAGTCAACTAACATGAAGAAAACATTTTATTAATAAACGAGAATACAGAATAGTGGAGAGAAAAATGGCATGCCCTTTACAATGATACAATGGTCTTTTTATACAGGATGTAGCCTTCTCTTTCTATTTGAATACAAGGCCCACAAAATAAATATATGAAAATATCCTTTCCAAAATTGAAGGAATATTCCTTGCTTGATTGAAGAATTGTAATTAATGTCCTTCCTTTTGATGCATTGCACGGTCAGTGAGAAGATAAGGATATGTTTAATTGAAGATGTGTAATTAAAACCTTCCCCTTCTTTTTGCATGACAATCAAATGTGATTGATTGGATTTAAATTCTTGAGAGGATTGCGCTAAAATTCAAAAATCCTCATTAAGTGCATATTATACATATATATATAGATAGATGCATAAATATGACTATATATATATAATATCACTTAGTTCATTTATTCTTCAAAACACATGAGGCAGGGTGTGAATGCATTCATGTTCCTTCTCCATAAAATAGCACTTGCCAAGGATCGAACTCAGGCTACTCTGTACACACTTCAAAGCTTTTACCATTGAGATACAATTTCTTTTTGCAATTGAACTAGCTTTGATATGGGGAAGTAGCTTTTTCTTTGTAGTTGGCCTTTAATTTAAACGGATGAGACATTAATTGACAACCTGTAAAAACACATAAAAATACCCAAAGTATCATTTATTTATTTACAAAAGATAATATATAAGAGCATAAAATAAACACATTTTTATGTTAATCAAATACCCCCACACTTATCTTATACTCGTCCTCGAGTGAAAAGAAAGAAAAATAAAAAAATTGAAAAGCTAAACTAGATAGGTCACTTTTTCGTAGGAAACACGATTGCATTGAGCGTATGCAACAAGCCGTTAAACCTCTAGGTGTCCCTAGTAGGACGAGTGGTGTCTCGTGAGGGTTTTCAGCGGATACTACCCCCAAAATCCAAATGCAGTATGTGTGGATCTAATGCAACTACATGAATGCAATGGATACAATAAAAAACAAAAATGACAACGCGACTTGTTTCAGAAAAGTGGTACAACAAATTAAGTTAAAATTTCTAATCAGTTGATTTTATTTTAGATATCTCAATTTGTCACAAATTTTCAATATAATTCAAGCTTTCAAATGTTAAATTCCAGTTTGGCCAGCTGGTTCGGTCGATAACATAGTGCAGCCATGAAATAAATTCTTAGTTTGTTTGTCACAGTTTGTAAAGTGGTATTCTAATTTCCTTGTGTATGGCTAGTCGAATCAATAAGGTCAAGAAATGTTTGGGCATCATCGCTTATTCTCTATTTCTATAAAAGTTAAAATTTATGATTAATTACATACACCTAACTTAAAAGACCAAGATATACCACCCATACACTGCCTTACGGACAGACGGAGAGTTAGGACAGAGATTGGCAGATTGTGCAGACCAACGCTGACTTTGTCAACAACATGTCGGTAATCCTTAGGTGTCCAATCTCATAAAATGAGACCAAGATATTCCAATGCTGACTTTGTCAACAACATGTCGGGTAGAGCTTGGCGGGTTTGCACACCAACGCTCGATATACAAGCAATGTTGGATACCCTTGGATTGCTATTATTATTGTTAAAAATATAAGAATAAGAGAGAGATACGCGAATTCAGCTTAACACAACTTAGTTTTAAAGATTCGAAAAACCAATATAAGTATTTTAAGTCCTCCACTTATTTAAACAAAGACTACAATATAGAATAGATTTCATGGCCATCACCTAAGAATCTCCCTATTTACCAGTTACACTATTATCCTTCAAAATTCAACTTTTCATTATATTTCTTATTTGATCTTAGTTGAGAGAAAAAAATACTATCAACTGATTAATAATCCTTAACTTATTTTGTTGTATCATTCTAAAATGAGTCGTAATTTAAAAAAAAAATTAACATGTTACTATGATCTAAAATGCATGATGGTCCTATATGAAAAGAAAGAAAAGAAAAAAAAATTAAAGAAAAATAAAAGGATGTAATGCAGACTCCCCCCACACTTGGACTAAACAGTGTCCACACTGTAAACACGTTTCCTAAATGTGAAAGATAGAACCCAAAGATGGATTAAATGCAAAATGATTTGTAAAATAAAATGCAATTTAGCAACTATATGCGTGTGAAAATCATATGCAAGATGAAATCTACGAAGATGATAAATGGTTTGTGAAGGATGAAATTTCCTTTTCCCCCCACACTTGTTCTTATCGAAAATGTTGAGTGTTGGTTTCTTACCTCCAAACTCGTGAGGTATCATAGGCATGTCAATAGATTCTAAAATCAAAATCTTCCCTATGAAGAGTTTATTGTGACAATGATTTGTGTTATTCAGCATAAGATTATCAGAATCCCATAAATTTGAGCGTTTAACCACAATTTCTTTTGATGATATGGAATTACGATTATCTTTGAGATGTTCCATATATTCATTCTCGTCATTTAAAAGTTTAAGTTCGTCTTCAAAAATTTCTTCAAAAGACATAGTGGATATGTTTATTGATGCAAGAGAAATTTCTTGAAGGGCTAAATCTGATGTATCTTCTTCAACTGTTTCAATCACATCAACTTCTCCTATTTCAGAATATTTGGGTTGATGAAAAATATTCAATTCAATGGTTAAGTGCCCAAACGATAGTCGAAGTTGGCCGCTCCTACAAATTATGATAGCGTTTGAGGTGGCTAAGAAGGGACGACCCAAAATCAATGGAATTTGACTACCCTGACTCAAAACAGGCTCGGTTTCTAGAACTATGAAATCGACAGGGAAGTAAAATTGTTCAATTTGAATCAAAACGTCTTCAATTATACCCAATGGTTTTTTAAAAGATCTATCAGCTAACTGAAGAGTGATGTTTGTTGGTTTAATCTCCCCTAATCCAAGTTGACGATAAACAATGTAAGGAAGAAGATTAACACTCGCACCAAGATCAAGTAGGGCACGAGATATGCGAATGTTTCCTATTTTGCAATCAATTGTAGGGCAACCGAGGTCCTTGTACTTGACTGGGGCAGGATTCGAAAGAATGGAGCTTGTATTCGCAGTTAGAAAGGTAGTTTTAGGAACATTAGTGGCTCGTTTTCGGGTGCATAGCTCTTTGAGACACTGAGAATGTTGAGGAATTTGTTCGATGGTGTCTAAGAGTGGAATATTGACACGAACTTGTTTGAAGATTTCAAGAATTTGTTCAAAATTTGCATCCTTCTTCTTATTGTTAAGTCTGTGAGGATAAGGGGCTGTTGGTTTATAGACTCTTTCAGAAATTTGATCGTTCGAAGAAGAAGGTTTCGATGTGAAAAGTGATTGAGGTACAAGAATAGAAGGTGAGATGCTGGGATTGCCAACATTAGAGGAGGAAATATTATCGGGGTTTCCGACGTTAGAAGAAGAGATGTTGGGGTTGCCAACATTCGAAGAAGATGGGGTTTCAAAAGGTTCCAAGGATTTGGCATTGGTTGCCATCGCAAGAGTGTCAAGCTTTTCAATTGGGGTTGAAATCGAATGGTTGTCGGGATTGCCAACATTATTGTCAATCATTTTTCTAGACCTCAGGGTGGTGACAACGTTAACCGAATTATTTCCATCCTCACAAGAATTCACAGTACGAGAGTTATATTTTGGATTCACCTCGGGTTGACTTGGCAACTTTCCTCGCTCATTACTTTTCATTAGTTCCTTCATCATATTTATCATTTGTTCGAGTTTAACATCTTGATTATTTATTTGCTTTTCTAATCGAACAATATCTTGTGACGGTTGAGAAGATTGAGAGGATTGATTTGATGATTGAAAGTTGGGGTGCCTATAAGGTTGTTTGGATTGAGGTGCAACTTGAGAGGTTTGAGAATTGGGAGATGGAGCTTGATAATTCAGATTTGGAATAAAAGGTTGCACGTGAGATGGGTTTGCCGAATTATTGGGGTTTGACCAAGAAAAATTTGGGTGGTTCCTCCAACCAGGATTGTACGTGGATGAGTAAGGATTATTTTGAGCTATAGCATTGGCTTGGTCTTGAGAGTAATAGTGGGATTGCCCTTCTCCGGCTTGAAGAGTTTGATTTTCTAAGGAAATTTGACTTGGGTCCACGACATGCACTCCTCTAGTAGAAGTACGAGTGGGAACACGAATTGATTCCCATTGCATGTCCTTTTCAGAATAATCTTCTAAGAATTTCAAAGCTTCATCGGTCGTCTTAGACATAAAGTCTCCTCCACACATTGATCCTAGTTGAGTTCTAGTCTGATAGTTTAGCCCTTCATATGCAATTTGACATAAGTGATCTTTGGGAAATGCAAGATGAGGACAACTATATAATAGTTGGTTGAATCTCTCAAAGTACTTTGAAAATGTTTCCCCCTCATTTTGACAAAATTGATTTATCTCGGTTCGAATTTTGAGAGTTTTATGGAAAGGGAAAAACTTTTTCAAAAATATGGTGACAAATTCATCCCAACTTCTTATGGAATGTCTAGGAAGAGAATTTAGCCATCTTTTAGCGCTTTCAAGTAATGCAAATGGAATTAGCCTTAGCTTGATTGATTCATTAGACAACTGTTGCATTTTTGTTGTGGACGCATACAATTCAAATTCACTTAGAAATTCATAAGCATTTTCAGACCCAATAAATTTTGGTACCCCTTGAATAAAAGAATCTTTAAGCTCAAAATTGTTTCCTTCAGCTGGTGGGAATACGATGACAGAGGGTTGAACGGTCCTAGTTGGATAACATCGATCACGAAGAGATAAGGGTCTATTCATATTGAGATTATGCAAGTTTTGATTTGTTTGATTTTGATCCATCTCGTTTTGAAAGTTTTGGTTTACTTGAGAACCTCTAAGAAAATTGTGTTGGCTAACACTTTTTTCACTCATTGTTGTTAAATGCAAACAAAGAAAATCCTGGACTTAAGGTTGACACAAGAAGCTCCTAATCAAAATAAATAACAAACTCAAGTGTATCTTATTAATTGACAATCTCGATTTGAAGGGGGAAGAGGGTCTTATGGCCGTTCACGTATAGTATAAATACTAAGGGATACGACCAATGTTTTACGGGTAGTATGCAACCTCTTTTGCTAGAAGTTCAATAAATTGAACTAATATATATCCGCGATCAAACCCTTGAGAAAATCAATTTCACAAAATACACTCTTGTAGTTAAATATTTTGCAATTCAAATTAAATAAATAGATTGAAAAAGTTAATTTGCTAGAATGTCGAAAAATTCCTGACGTAATACGTATCACCGTCCTTTACAAAAGGAATAGAACGAATTCCACACAGCAAAATAAATTTTTAAATCTAAGCTATTTAACTCAATTCGTGTGTCCTATTGAGCTTGAGTTTTTGCTCCTAAGGCCAACGTCTAATCAATTTTTATTTAAGTCCAAGGAGTATGCAAATGACAGAGTTTAATTCTTTTGGAGCCAAGGAAAGGTAATGACTTCCTCACCTTACGTTTGTTAGGGCTGTGCTCGTAACTAGATTTATTTTAGAATGCAGCCAAAAACAACAATCACACAAAAATAATTGCAGAATTTAAAAAAATTGTACAAGCAAGCCGCTGCCCCTGCAGAAATTTTTTACAAGCAATATCTATAAAAAAAAAATATTTGCAGTAGAGCACCTGTAAA
Organism: Allium sativum; assembly: GCA_030737875.1. Lineage (NCBI taxonomy): Eukaryota > Viridiplantae > Streptophyta > Magnoliopsida > Asparagales > Amaryllidaceae > Allium > Allium sativum. The sequence continues at coordinate 17,621,639 of CM060920.1, forward strand.
GTTTAGAAATTTCTCACCTAGATCGGCAGTCCTCTAGTGAAATTGGGTAGCGCTAGCGCGTTCACACGCCACTTGGTGTGCAACCGCTCCAACAATTCAAACTTCACTGATTGCTTTGTTTTGCTCGCTTTTGATTCCTTCGTTGTTTACTTGAATCTGATCCTTCACCTTGGCCTACGATTAGACCCTTGTTTTTTTAGAAAGAAGAGCAAATAAAAACAATCGAAAAAGAGAGGAAAAAGAAAAAAATTGAAAAAGAAAAAAAATAAAATAAACTAACAAACTGACTCGACTAAAGAAATAAAACAAGTAAAACTACTCAGTTAACAAAATAAAAATTAAGCCTAAATAAAAAGTAAAGTCACTTCCCTCTTTTTTTTTAAGAAAAGAAAGGAAAAACTAAATAGAAATTGAAAAAAAATGAACTCGATAAAAACAAAAAAACTAGGTACTAAGCCAAAAGAACTAAGATGAACAAGAATAAAATAAAATAAAATCTAAGCTCAACAATGCTTACCACGAAAGACTAAATGAAAAATTAAACAAAAAATAAAATAAAAATGAACTCATAAGACTACCCTAAAAGAAAAACAAAACACAAAATAAAAAATAAAAATAAGAATGGACTCAGAAGACAGACTCAATCAACGCACATAAGCTAATCACAAGGGCCGGGGGAATTTGATTTGTATGAACAAGGTGGCTGAGAAGATAAAGAATACAGGAAAAAGGGATTTTTTTTTCTTTTGTAAACTTGTAAAGGAAAAGAGAAAAAAATATTAGAAAAGGAAACAAATGTTAAGAAATATGGAAAGGAAAGAAATAGAAAAGAAGGGAAAGTTTTTTTTTTTGTTTGAGGGAGAAATCAAGGAAGATATGAGATTAGGAAAATATTGTAAGAAGGGAAAGAAATAAATGAAGAAAAGGAAAGAAAAATCGAGGAAAATTAATAGTTTTTTTTATAGGAATTTGTTGAGGGGGGGCTGATGTTGAGAAATGATGGATGGGCGTGAAGGTGATGTTTGAACTATGGAAGCGATAATCGAAGGATGAAGACTGTCATGATCGGTAAGATGTATGGTTATGGGTATGATGCAGAGTGGCAGAATTTTGGTTTGGAGGATTAACGTTGGGTGTTAAGTATTGGGCAAGGCAGACTGTATAGGAGGTTGTGGCAATGAATGTTGGTCAGTGTTGATGGTCAAGACAGATTAGAGAACTGCAAAAACAAACCAATCTTTTTTTTTAATGTGAAAGAAAAAAGAAAATGGAAAGGAGTTAAAGAAAGGAAAGGAAATATAGGAGGGAACAAGGAAAGAAACAAATGTAAAATGAAAAATTGGAAAGGAAATACAGATGGAAATGAATTTGGAAAGAAAAGGCAAGATTTTTTTTTTTGAAAGATTGTAAAAGAAGAAATGAATATAAAAGTAGGAAGGAGGATTGAAAAATGGAAAGGAATAATTGAAAATAGGAAAAGAAATTGAAAGAAAAAAGGCAAGAAATTATTTTTTTCTCTTGCTTAGTTGATGACAGTATCAATGTAATTAATACGCCACATCACTAATTGAGATTTTTTTTCTATATGTACAAGAAACAAAAATATATACAAAATAAAATGAAAACTAACACGAATCGGAAATTAAATAAATAATAAAATTCAATTGTTACCTCCCCGGCAACGGCGCCAAAAACTTGATCGTCGCTTTCCTATGAATTAGAAAAGTGTGAATTTTAAAATAAATACTGCAAGCGCACAGGTCGCGTAATATGCAGGTCGAATCACAGGGAGGTGTTTAAATCTTATTATTTATCTATTCTTAGGCGGGTTAGACAAAATTTGGAGAAGTTTTTGTTTGAATTAATGTTATTGAAACTACTACGAATCTGAATCTAATCAGACCGATATCAAATTCAACAACTGAAAAGAAAGGAACCAATTACTAGAAAAAGACAATAACAACTAGAACAATAACAGAAAATTAAAAGCAGGATGTGTCGTTGAATCTAATCAAACGGACAATCGCTAACATGCAGTAATAAAAGAAAATAACAATATGTGTTCTACCAAAACTAATTGAGTAGACACACAAATCGTTATAAAAGAAAAAGACAGTCAACTAACATGAAGAAAACATTTTATTAATAAACGAGAATACAGAATAGTGGAGAGAAAAATGGCATGCCCTTTACAATGATACAATGGTCTTTTTATATAGGATGTAGCCTTCTCTTTCTATTTGAATACAAGGCCCACAAAATTAATATATGAAAATATCCTTTCCAAAATTGAAGGAATATTCCTTGCTTGATTGAAGAATTGTAATTAATGTCCTTCCTTTTGATGCATTGCACGGTCAGTGAGAAGATAAGGATGTGTTTAATTGAAGATGTGTAATTAAAACCTTCCCCTTCTTTTTGCATGACAATCAAATGTGATTGATTGGATTTAAATTCTTGAGAGGATTGCGCTAAAATTCAAAAATCCTCATTAAGTGCATATTATACATATATATATATATATAGATAGATGCATAAATATGACTATATATATATAATATCACTTAGTTCATTTATTCTTCAAAACGCATGAGGCAGGGTGTGAATGCATTCATGTTCCTTCTCCATAAAACAGCACTTGCCAAGGATCGAACTCAGGCTACTCTGTACACACTTCAAAGCTTTTACCATTGAGATACAATTTCTTTTTGCAAAATTGAACTAGCTTTGATATGGGGAAGTAGTTTTTTCTTTGTAGTTGGACTTTAATTTAAATGGATGAGACATTAATTGACAACCTGTAAAAACACATAAAAATACCCAAAGTATCATTTATTTATTTACAAAAGATAATATATAAGAGCATAAAATAAACACATTTTTATGTTAATCATCAGCATTTAAGCCTGATCCATCGCATTCATCTCTCAGCCGATCCATCCTTATAGCAGCGATACACATAAACGCTACTAATCCATCCCCTTTACCATGCCACTGATCCATCAGAACACCATGCTCGATACATAAAAAAACGTAACCGATCCATCGTGGAAACCATATCAACCCATGCACTATAAGAAAAGCTATAAATAGCTGCATAATTTAGCAGCAGAAAATTTTGTCGTTAATTTAACGTCGGATTTTCGTCGAATCTATAAGGGATAATATTTAGGGTTTTATATCTCTATTTATTTTAAATTATCACCATCGTCTTTAATTATCCATCGCTAAACCAATAGAAGTTGTGTCAATTTACCGTCGAAATGTTTCATTGCTAATTTCCACTTCAAATGGAGGCATTTTACTGACAGATATTTGTTGAAGCTATTATGCAGTAGATTCCCAAGGGATTTGCAAGAGATGGTTATGTTAATTCTTTGACAAATATTATACTGTTATTTTTATTACTAAGTAGTTGATAATTAGAAATAAAATTTAAATATTTAATGTTAATAATAGATTTTTTACTATTTATAGCGAGTGACACTAAATAGTTAATATTGATTAATTAATAAATATTATAAAATAATTAAGACGTAATAATTAATAACATAGATTAATATTCATTATTTAATTAAATTTATTTTTAATAAGGAATGATTAATATGTAATCTTTAATAACTAAGAAATAACATCTATCATTTAGTATTCAAAAATTTATGATTATAATTATATTGAATATGTATTATTTCAAAAAATTAAAAATTTGGTATTTTCTAAAATGAAATTTAAAAATATTGGTAAAGTTTAAATATAAACTTTTGATGTTTTCTTGATTTTTAAATAAGTATAAGTTTTTGTAAAATATTCAAATTTTAAGAAATAGTAAATTTTAAAATTAATAGTTGGTGACTAATAATTATTATTAAATAATTAGTAACTAATAATTAAGGTTAGTATTTAATAAATAATATTTAAGAATCAAAAAATAAATATTTATTGTTTAATACTTAATACATAAGAATTACATTTAACATATAATATTACCAAAAAATGAAATATTTTTTTTTCATAAAATTAAATAAAAAAATTCATAATATTTGAATTTTGTTGGAGATTTTCTTAAAAGTCAAAATTAAACTTTTTAATATTATTTGCTATTGCATGGTTTGTATCTAGGTCTCCCTCCCTAGTTTCCTCCAATTTTTCATTTCCCGCTCAAGTCCTTTAACCCTAAATTAATCCAGTTCGCACCAGCGATCCCGATTCTTCCGTCGCCTCTCTCATTTCAACCAAAACAGTAATCGATTCCAAAACATTCCTCCTTCCTACTCATTTCATACGAAGATTAACTAATCATCTCTGCTTCTGATTCGTCCCCCAATTTCACTTTCGCATCAACTTCCCCTTCAAGCTCGGATTTACGCTTCTAAAATTCAACATATGTATCAGATGCTTGAGACTCGTCCCCCATTTCCTCATCGTCCATGCCTTTAACTTGTGCTTCCAAGAGCCGAGATGCGATGTCAATGAAATCTAAGACATACTCCTCCACGTTCGATTTTCTTTTTCCCTGTCAATGGGTCATCGTCAATAATTCATTTTGCTTCTTTTTCTTTGATTTTACAGAGAGATTATCAACAATAGTTGTATTTTTTTATTCACCATATTTTCTTGTTAAACTATCCGATCAATGAGTCCTAAATAAAATAATTCCATGTTGAATTATCCGATCAATAACTAATAATAAAAATTGATCATTAAATAGCAATGACTAATATTAACAATTAAGAAGTAATATTTAATGCATGGTAATTTATAAGTAATAATTTATAAAATATAATTAGTAATTAATATTAAATAATTAATAATAAATACTTATCATTAATTAATTAACAATTAATAAATATTATTTAGTAGTTGTTTATTGATTATTTGTAATCAATAAATAATAATTGCAACTGATAATTACTTAAGAAGTAGCAACTAATATTAATAGTCAAGAAGTAATATTTAATATTTATTAATTAATAAGAATAATTAATAAATTAATAAATGATAGGCACAAAATGATTGATAACTAAAATTAAATAATTGTTATTATATAATTGACAATAAAAATAATAATAATTAACACTTAATAATTCATATTAATTATTAATAATTACTAATTTTATTAATAATAAAGATGTAATTTATTAATAATTAATACCAATATTTAATATTTAATAATTAATGATTTTAAATAATCTTCAATAATTATGAAGTAATTTTTATTATAAGTATTTAATATTCAGTAGTTATAGTTGATAATTATATTTAATATTTCGAAAAGTCTGAAATTTTGAAATTTTCTTAATTAAATATTCAAAATATTATCAAATATTAGTATAAATTTGAAACTTTTGCAAAAATAAAAATAATTTTTATATACAATAATTTTTTATTAACTATTCAAAATTTCAGAAAAGTTGTTAATTACCTCTTTTGCAAAATTTTAGCATTAAATTCTCTCTGTTTTTTACAATAAATGAATTTAAATGTCGAAGCCATTATTTAAATGATTTAATCGACGTGGCCTAGAATAGTAGAATCAATTTAATTATCTAGAGTGGTTAACTGATAAATAGAAAAAATAGTGTTATATATAGTATCAGAAACATTGGTATATCGCTTAGACTCTAATTACATTGGTTGGTTTTTTTGACAAGGCTACATTCGTTCGTTTTAACTTTAAATGCACTCCAATATAATTTCAATTCACAGTTATTTATATTAGTATCCCAATTTCATGGTGCTAGCCCAATTTTATGGTGGGTACACCAATTTTATGGCAGGCACACAAAATTTTACTCGTCGCTTTCCCAGTTTCCACTTTCTAGAGAGCTGGATTTTTACCAGGCGATAAAATTTCTATAATTACTAAGGTTTTCAAATCCTTTTAGTCTTGTCTAAGCCTCCACAAAAATTCCAAATCTTATTCCAATCTAAAATTAGTGATAATGGGTTCTTTAGCGATTTGTGATTTCAATCCTTTAGTTTATCGTCTCAAGAAGTTCGTTCGATTGTGTGCTACTATTTGCCTCTAAGGATCAAGCCATCGCGAACTAGATTATTCAGCGAAATTGATTTCAATCTATATTATTTTGTGTTGAAGTTCATCCTTTTCTTCCAACTGATACATTGAGACCTTCGGATCTAGAAATCCGTTGCTTCCACTTGATTAAAGAGGGCCAATCCTCAAATCACACCCACCGTAGATTGGTTATTGACGCTCGACGCATGTTCGATCTACGTTGGATCAAAACTTCAGAGAATTAGGATAAAACGGCCTGCAATCATTGGTCTTGCACAGGGTAAGAACTTGACAATGGTTTTTATATTATATAAGATCTGGATGTCTACTTTGCTATTTAGCCTTAAAGCTTCAACAACCAATTTTTTGGGCTAATTAAATTTAATAAATGTATCACTTTCATTGTCATTTTTCATGGTTCCCTACAGAATATGAAATCCAGATAAACTGATATATACCAAAGACATCTCTACACTTATCTGTTTTTGCTCTCTATGCTTTCTTGGTTGGAAAACTGGCATGGAGAAAGTTAATTTCCAACACAAAAAGTTTTTAGTGTTTAATCACTCAAAAAGCTTTCTTTTTACAAATGACTTAGCATGTTTCAATATATTAGTTAAATATATTATTCTCTAGAATATTACTAATGGGTCTGTTTTATTATTTTATAGTATATCTAAGTAAATATGACCCATGTATGGTTTAGTCTATGAACAAATATATCAAACTTCACTTAATAACAAATTCTTCACAAAGTTGTTGAAAATAGAACAATAGGTCATCATCAAGGACAATGTACCCATTATCAACATCAATACACCCTCTTGAAACTACAAAGAGGGGTCTAGTGTCCAAACATGTCACACGCTATTAGCACTAGTGCTCAGCTGAGTATAGAGCGAACTATCCATGATCAATATCCAATATAATATATAAATTAATTAGTTGTTGCCTTTTCTTTAAATGGCTCTCATTGGACATTTTATAGATTTGTAGTCTAGCATATGTATCTTCCCAATTAATTAGTATTTTAAGAGCATCTCCACTAACTAATTGCGATTTCAGCTACAGATTAGTAATATGAAGCTTGCAATTGGTTTTCTCCATACGATGGGTATAAAGATAAGTGGGGTACAAGTTAAATAGGCGCCAAAATGTTGGCAATTACAAATTTTCCACTTAGTGATATTACAAAATTGTAATTCTTACCGTCAACTTTCATAATATTACGTCCAATAATCAACAGCCGGAGCCAATTTTGGGATTCAGCTTAGAAAACTATAATATGTATACTTGAATTCTAAATTAAATTGTAAGATAGTTAGAGTTTATTTTGGAGCTGCTCGGATCATGAATTATATGTTCAACAGGGATTTAAATTGTGAATTCTAAAATAAAAATCTTGTGGATGATTAGTTTTTTTTCGCAGTTTCAAGAATATGGGTATTACCCTGTGCAGTTTATGCCCCGCTATTGCCCCACCATATCCCCGCTATATCGTGTAGCTGATTTCTACCGCTATGCAATTTCCAAATAGCTTTTGAAATAGCCTCTCCGCTTTAAGCCACGCTATATTTCAATATTCCCAATATATCCTAATATTTCATCTATATTCCGCTATATCTTCTATAAGAGAAATGAATTTGAAAGTGATATTTGTTCATTATAAATTTATAAAATTAGTTTATTTAATATGCCTTTTTAACATATATTATCCATAATAAAAAATACTACAATATTCTATTAAACTTAATCAAGCTAAGTAAAAGTTTACATTTATTTACATATATTTGAATATAATTTTATTTAAAATTAAAAATGTACTAATTATAATTAAGTTGTTTGTTAGTTTTCCAATTATTTATCATTTACAAGTTTGTAATAGCATAAAATATGATATTTATATGCTATTTTAGTCTCATCCGCTATTTCTTCGCTTTATCACCGCTATAACTTTTTGCAGCTCTGCCGCATTTGATCCGCAAAGCGCTTTAACTACATAGGTATTACCACATATTTATGAATAAAAGAGTAGAACCCAACATAAAAGACAAACACAAGATATTCACCTACAAAGCAATTTATGATCAAAGGGACTTGAAGCAATGTGGATCACAGAGGGTTTCAAGTTATGCTTAATCAAGATTTGCAAAATTCTATACAAGAAGAAAATTTGGAAACGAAAAGCAGTTAAAAATCAAAGGTTTTGGAGGTTCAGCCAAGGCTGGGTGTGAAGCAGTTGGCAAATTAATTCATGGATTTTAGGTAAGTTATCCTAACCGTTTTCTATTTACATCATAACTGCATGTTAAGTGAATAAATCCAATTGATGTTGCTTTGGAAATTGATTTCTGTTTGGAGATCTATGAGCTTTGACTCAAATTTATACGAATAAAAACCCAGTTTCTGGAAACTAAAGGTCTATTTCTTTGGTAGTTATTTATCAACTCATGCATGCTTAAGTATAGGATTGTATGGTGTAAAGGTAATTAAATTTCACCTCAGTCTAGCTGAAAGGTCCCTAGAAATCGGTCAAGGTATTCGTGTAGATGATTAGTTGAGACAAATACTTATAAGTTGATGCAAATGCTGCACTTTTAAAGCTCACGCAAACACAACAGATCATCTTTTCCCACTGATATCAGTTAATTATCGTGAATTGGACTTTATCCCTAATTTTTTATTTTTTTACAGAAAACAGAATACGTGTGTATAAACTTAACTAAATTTTGAGAGAATTGTAAATTGGTCATGCGATTTCTTCATGAATTTTAAAGAAGGGTGCACATTGCCTGTGCTATGAATCTTAGTCTGATCTAATGCTTTTATGTTAAATTCCATTACCAAGCATATATAAAATTATTATTAGATCTCTCTAAAAAAATGTAACGATCCGGACTTTTCGGCCATTTGAATTCGAATATTTAAACTTGTTTTAAATATTATAATTGAAATATAAATGGTGTTTAATATTGAATTAGTTAATTAAACGACGATTATATGTTTATTTTTATATTTATATTCAAGAACCATGCAAAGGAAGGCAAAACTAAAGGTGTAATATGTTAGTAAATTATTATGTAGGTATAATCATAAAATTTAAATAATGTTGCCAGCAGTTGAAAAAAATGAAGTTACCTATGTCGAAACTGTACAAAGAAATGACACTTTAAAATTCTCTGCAAACATACCCTACATGTTAACATTTCAAGCCTAGTACCACCTATTCCTACAGCTAAAGATGAAACCGTGAACACAAAAAAAAAATAAACAAATCAAGTTATTGTTTTCTTGGCAGCCAAACTCCTTTTCACCGTGCTCTCAACGCCATTGTTTTCTTGGCCGCCAAACTCTTTTTCACCGTGTTTTTCAAGTAAACGTGACCACCACGGAATCTGTTCCCTATAAATAGCTGTCATCATTGGTTCTTGAAACTCAACAAAATGAAACCCAATTCATGAATAAACCAAACTGCTATTCTTCATTCAAGTTTTTCCTCACCATTAAAAGCCGCATGCTTACAACAGCAAAACTAAACTCAACGACCATCAAAAGGAAAATAAAACAAACATATTTTTAAATCCTCAGTCATTAAAGAACGCGGTTGCTCTCAACAACAAACTGGAACGGTGACGGGTACGTAAAGCAGAAGGAGGCGGCACTGTTGCGGCGGAGGCCATCAGGGCGTCAAGGGAGAACGTATAGTGTGTTGGATGATGGAGTGGAGGTCCGGTGGTCGGAGTAAGGATGGGCGGTGGGTTGAAGTCGGAGTCGGTCTGTGTTTCGATTCAAACGCAGTTCTGGCGGAGAGGAGAGATGGTGGTGCGGGTGTGTGTGCTTGCAGTGTCATAGGGCGGTGTAAAATATCGGCCATGGGATTGGAGAAAGTAAGGCATGGGCGAGCGTGAGTCTCTGTTAAACTTGAAGCATTTAACGTGAAAACAGGAGGTGTGTTATCTGTTGAGCATGGGAACAACATGAAGCATGAGCAAGGGTTGGTAGAAGAGTTTGAGTGGGATACTTGAAATAGAACAAGGAAGAGAACGAAAGTAAATGAAAAGATGAGAGAGTAAAGGTGAAGCTCCAGGACTGATGGAAGAAGAATGGACGGAAGGGGGGTGAACGTGGGCCGTTAGGAGGTGTAATAGGCTTTCAGGCCTTTGTTGAGGGGAAAAAATAAAAATGGAAGAAGAAGGGCGTTAGCAGGTAGAAGAGAAACATGGAATTTGAAGTCAAGGTTTGCGTGGGTTACCAAGTGATGTTGTGGACGGGGTTGTGCGAGACTTGAAAAAGGTAGTTTATTTAATCTGATTAGTATGTTTGTTAAAATGCATGAACGTTAGGATAGTATAAATGGTTAATATATATACACCATTAAATTGTCTTATGTTTCCATAGGTGTATAAGTGTCCTAGGATAAAATAATTGAAGACCAAAACAAAATTTATATGGTTAAACTGTTAATGTACCTACCATTAAATATAATACTGTCAATGTTTTTTCTGGAAAGGGAGAATGTGATTAAGTCAATTAATTTTTATTTAAACAAAATTGTTAGTAAATTTACAATGGTAATTAAGGAAGTTATTAATTTATTTAATAATCATATAATTTATAATGCAAGTAATTCATTCGTTCGTGAACCGTTTTTGACAAAACAGGGTGCGTTAGGATGGTACTGGGAAATGCTATGTTCCGGAGCTGGTTTGATCAACACTGAAAGTCACCGGAAATTTTGATAAAATTAAACAGTTATTAAATTTTATTAAGACGACTCGTTTTAATTGACGAACAAAATCAAGGTGAGTTAAACTCACTCAACTCTCCCAATTATTATTAATTTAAGTCGGGTTTATGTTTGTGTGCTATGTTTGCTTGTTATTGGATGATTAAATAATTGGTCGCGTATATGCTGAATATTTCACTCAACGGGTTTAAATTAAACGGTTCATTTAATTTAATCAAACCAAATCGTTATTTTTAACAATTAATTCCAATCAAGGTAACTTACCTTATTGGTTACGTTTATCACAATATAAACGTATTTAAAATGAACTGGATGCTTGAATTCTTATTTTGGGTGGACCACTATCAGTTGAATTGATTGTTTAATTGCACATGATCATTATATGAACTGTTTAACCGACATGATTAGATTATTGACTTGGTGGTTGTTTGTTGAATCTAAATTTAACATTTGTTTGGTTATTAACCGATGGGTGATATTGGTTGAGGAATTTATAGCAGATGGTCAAAATACAAACTGTTTTATAAAGATTGATTTACCGTCAGGTGAATCGATAAAAATGAAGTTATGAAATTTATTTTATGACTGAAATAGATTTTTAAATATATTATTTTTAATAAGATTTTTAAAAATAAATAAAACCAACCACATATTTATGGATTATTTTAACCAACAATCACCATTTTGGCACCAAAATCGACCATGTGCGAAGCCTGTGTTTTATCTTTTATAAAGCAAATTCTTGGATTGTTAAGCAACTGTGAAACGATTAATAACTACGATTATTTGTTTTTAAGAAACAATTACAATAAGATTATTTTGAAATGAGATTATTTAACTTTATTAATTTAAATGAAAAGACGAGTTAGGGTGGATCAATGAGTTAATCACGTTTAAATGGATCAAGCCAACTGAAATTGATTATTAAATTAGTTCATGCCGATCAATCTAATGAGATAATTTAACAAATAATGATTTAACTTAATAAGATTTAAAAAGGAATTGAATATTTATTTCAGTAAATGATAAGGTAAATTAATAATAATTTGAAGGAATTTCTTCTTAAATGAAGTTTATTTAAGTAAATCAGAATTATAAATGAAATGTAAGTGAATCTCAAAGAGAGTTTGTAAATAGGTTTATATTTGAACCGAGTTTGCCAAATTGAGCTATAAAAGGATTTTAAGCAAGTATGATAAGCTTAAAGTAAAAGTTAGTATTTAAAAGACACTGAGATGAAAAAGGGCTTGAGTATATGAAATAATATTCACATAGAAATAAAGATAGATTTGTGAAAATATAACGATATTTTCAAATAAAGAAATGAGTTTATAATGGGTTTACTCAAAAGGGATAAATGACGATTAGTGGTTTCAAATAACCAAACAAAAAGGGAATTTTGTAACAATTGTTTACGATGATAAGTTGAATTGATTTTCTAATTATTGAAAATTAATAATGTTGCAGAAATGTTTTGAAATGGTAGTTAATAAGAATTTGGATAGGGTTTTAAGATATTTTTCCCAAGTATATGAATAAAATGATATGAGAATATTAATATAGTAAAACGGATATATTATTTTTATGGCCAAGTGATGCTGTGTAATAGACCAATGGATTATTTTATTTTTATGGTTGTTTATTTTGATAGTTAAATAACCGACTATCAAAATCTGGCCCAACGTTATTGGTACGGAAAGACCGGGATCAAATTTATATTCGAAAACCACTCCGACCAATAAATACGAATACGTTGAAGATGCTAATCGAGATGGAGCAAATTGAAGACCGTAGATCTGCATAAAGCGGAAGAGTTACTTACAATCTCTGGCTGATCCCTAGAGATATACTGTGATTTTGTCGTGGTTGAAGTCTACGGGTTGCAAGGACTACTCGCTACTGATCTATAGGGTGATTCCTAGGATGTGGTAGGAGGGTGCCTTCGGTTTATCCTATGCCTAGATGACTTGTATGGACGATGTGAATGGTGTCCAAATGTTCCAATAGTCGATTATAACCTCAAGCTTCATCAACCGGAAAATGAAAAAAAATCGGCAGGCAGCATGGCTATGTGGGTCGCACCGATTAGGGTGTATAATCACCTATCTATAGAAACTCCTTTTGCTTCTTTAATCTATTCGATGCTGTCCCTTTCGGGAAACGGTGGTTTGAGCCCAACCGTTGGTGATATACATTCGATACACTCAAGAGAAATAAGTGGTCGGTCATGTGTAGGCTGGGTTGCAAGACGTTCTTGTTGAACCCAGTGTAATCGCCTCTAGAGATACACTATCAGCAGGTGGTTCCATACCTTGTCATAGTCGGAATCCAATCTGCAATAAGCGCCTGCGATTTGGTTTTTATACTATATATGTGGAGCGTGAGATGCAGGCGTTCTGCTAGATTCTATTTATTTGTATGTAGACAATATTATAATATCAGAAAAGTATTGATTTTCAAAATGTTTTGGGTTATCGTAAGGTAAAAACCGTCCGTATTTATAAGTGGATTTGGTCTTACGATTATCCTTTTCTTTCGAAAAGATTTTCGAACTTTAAAATCAAGTTGGATGATTCCCCTTTGCGAGTTTATCTCACTCTAGTTCATCAGACTGACCCGGTGTTTTGTAAATGCTCGGGTTAGACCGGGTGTACAGGTTCAGGTTATTGGATGCTGTGAAGTCCAAAGACGAGGAAAGAAGTTCAGACGTATGATGTTCAACCGTTAGTATTCCGCTGTGTGTTATATATATGAGGATAGATTATTTTAACTGTCCAGGTGAATTGATGTACTCTGACGTTGTAAGTATTATTTCAAGTTCTTAATAAAAGTTATTTCCATATTATATTTTGTTCCGCTGCAATGTGAGACTCTGAATCTGTATTGGGTTGGTTCTTCTTATTCTTCTATTCTAATATTCTTTCTTTCTTATCTCACCCTCTAACTTCTTTCTTCTAGCTTTCTGGGGTTTTCGGTACTTGAATTTCAGACATTGGTTGTATAAATGTCAAGATTCGAGTGTCGAAAATTCTCGGGTCGCTACAGTTGGTATCAGAGCAATGGTTTAGGAATAACCTTGGCTCTGTGGTGTAACTTGATATAGATGGGGTTAGTAATACCCTAAAGTAATTTGAGTGCATATGTATGAGAGCATGTATTTGTTGATTTTATATACCAATGTTTTGTATTGTGTTGTCTGATCGGTTCAAGTTGAACTGACAGATTGATACAATATTATTTTGAAAAACGGGTAAACGAAATAATTTTGCCCATACTATATTTTCGTGTATAAAAGAAATAATTATATTAAATTATTGATATTGGGTTGTTGATTGACAGGAATAAGAATTTAAATAATAAATCAAGTAAATCAGAATTTAACTTAAAGTTAAATATGGATGATTTGCTTGTATTAATTGTTGCTTGTTTGTTGAATATAAAATTCATCAACGGTTGAATGAATTGAAAACTAGAGAATAAATTTTAGTATAATAATCAATTCGAATAGAGTCAAATACGAAATAAAACTCGATGATTTAACCTGTATCTGTTATTGGCATCGTATATTGAGTTAAGTGCAGAATTTGGAAGAGGAGGAAGAGCTGTTAGTTGCTTTGCTTGGAGATTAGAGTTTGAGTTGCCCAACAAATAGGTAAACCTTGATAATATTGATTTGGGTGATTGATTTTATATCCACGAGTTGGGTAGCCATTTGATTTTGTTTTCTTTGACCGATAAGAGGCCGGAGTGACAAGTTGTAGTTGTTTGGAATGAACATGGCAAAGGAGTTCTGGCGTTTTTTTTCTTTTTTTCGTAAAGTTTTTAAAACTTAGAAATTATTTTTGGATAATATTTTAAATAGTTATATTGCAAATAATTGGGTTGGAGCATTCTTCATAGTTGGCAATTTCGAGGACGAAATTTGTTTAAGGGGGGAAGAAGGTAACGATTCGGACTTTTCGGCCATTTGAATTTGAATATTTTAACTTGTTTTAAATATTATAATTGAAATACAAATGGTGTTTAATATTGAATTAGTTAATTAAACGACGATTATACGTTTATTTTTATATTTATATTTAAGAACCATGCAAAGGAAGGCAAAACTAAAGGTGTTATACGTCAGTAAATTATTATGTAGGTATAATCACAAAATTTAAATAACGTTGCCAGCAGTTGAAAAAAAATTGAAGTTATCTATGCCGAAACTGTACAAAGAAATGATACTTTAAAATTCTCTGCAAACATACCCTACATGTTAACATTTCAAGCCTAGTACCACCTATTCCTACAGCTAAAGATGAAACCGTGGACACAAAATAAAAATAAACAAATCAAGTTATTGTTTTCTTGGCAGTCAAACTCCTTTTCACCGTGCTCTCCACGCCGTTGTTTTCTTGGCTGCTAAAACTCTTTTTCACCGTGTTTTTCAAGTAAACGTGACCACCACGGAATCTGTTCCCTATAAATAGCTGTCATCATTGGTTCCTGAAACTCAACAAAATGAAACCCAATTCATGAATAAACCAAACTGCTATTCTTCATTCAAGTTTTTCCTCACCATTAAAAGCCGCATGCTTACAACAGCAAAACTAAACTCAACGACCATCAAAAGGAAAATAAAACAAACATATTTTTAAAGCCTCAACCATTAAAGAACGTGGTTGCTCTCAACAGCAAACTGGAACGGTGATGGGTACGTAAAGCAGAAGGAGGCGGCACTGTTGCGGCGGAGGCCATCAGGGCATCAGGGGAGAACGTATAGCATGTTGGATGATGGAGTGGAGCTCCGGTGGTCGAAGTAAGGATGGGAGGTGGGTTGAAGTCGGAGTTGGTCTGTGTTTCGGTTCAAACGCAGTTCTGGCGGAGAGGAGAGATGGTGGTGCGGGGGTGTGTGCTTGCAGTGTCATAGGGCGGTGTAAGATATCGACCATGGGATTGGAGAAAGTAAGGCATGGGCGAGCGTGAGTCTCTGTTAAACTTGAAGCATTTAACGTGAAAACAGGAGGTGTGTTATCTGTTGAGCGTGGGAACAACATGAAGCATGAGCAAGGGTTGGTAGAAGAGTTTGAGTGGGATACTTGAAATGGAACAAGGAAGAGAACGAAAGTAAATGAAAAGATGAGAGAGAAAAGGTGAAGCTCCAGGACTGATGGAAGAAGAATGGACGGAAGGGGCGTGAACGTGGGCCGTTAGGAGGTGTAATAGGCTTTCAGGCCTTTGTTGAGGGGAAAAAAATAAAAATGGAAGAAGAAGGGCGTTAGCAGGTAGAAGAGAAACATGGAATTTGAAGTCAAGGTTTGCGTGGGTTACCAAGTGATGTTGTGGACGGGGTTGTGCGAGACTTGAAAAAGGTAGTTTATTTAATCTGATTAGTATGTTTGTTAAAATGCATGAACGTTAGGATAGTATAAATGGTTAATATATATACACCATTAAATTGTCTTATGTTTCCATAGGTGTATAAGTGTCCTAGGATAAAATAATTGAAGACCAAAACAAAATTTATATGGTTAAACTGTTAATGTACCTACCGTTAAATATAATACTGTCAATGTTTTGCCTGGAAAGGGAGAATGTGATTAAGTCAATTAATTTTTATTTAAACAAAATTGTTAGTAAATTTACAATGGTAATTAAGGAAGTTATTAATTTATTTAATAATCATATAATTTATAATGCAAGTAATTCATTCGTTCGTGAACCGTTTTTGACAAAACAGGGTGCGTTGGGATGGTACAGGGAAATGCTACGTTCCGGAGCTGGTTTGATCAACACTGGAAGTCACCGGAAATTTTGATAAAATTAAACGGTTGTTTAATTTTATTAAGACGACTCGTTTTACTAGACGAACAAAATAAAGGTGAGTTAAACTCACTCAGCTCTCCCACTTATTATTAATTTAAGTCGGGTTTATGTTTGTGTACTATGTTTGCTTGTTACTGTATGATTAAATAATTGGTCGTGTATATGCTGAATATTTCACTCAACGGGTTTAAATTAAACGGTTCGTTTAATTTAATCCAACCAAATCGTTATTTTTAACAATTAATTCCAATCAAGGTAACTTACCTTATTGGTTACGTTATCACAATATAAACTTATTTAAAATGAACTGGATGCTTGAATTCTTATTTTGGGTGGACCACTATCAGTTGAATTAATTGTTTAATTGCATATGATCATTATATGAACTGTTTAACCGACATGATTAGATTATTGACTTGGTGGTTGTTTGTTGAATCTAAATTCAACATTTGTTTGGTTATTAACCAATGGGTGATATTGGTTGAGGAATTTATAGCAGATGGCCAAAATACAAATTGTTTTATAAAGATTGATTTACCGTCAGGTGAATCGATAAAAATGAAGTTATGAAATTTATTTTATGACTGAATATAGATTTTTAGATATATTATTTTTAATAAGATTTTTAAAAATAAATAAAACCAACCACATATTTATGGATTATTTTAACCAACAATCACCATTTTGGCCCCAAAATCGACCGTGTGCGAAGCACGTGTTTTATCTTTTATAAAGCAAATTCTTGGATTGTTAAGCAACTGTGAAACGATTAATAACTGCGATTATTTATTTTTAAGAAACAATTACAATAAGATTATTTTGAAATGAGATTATTTAACTTTATTAATTTAAATGAAAAGACAAGTTAGGGTGGATCAATGAGTTAATCACGTTTAAATGGATCAAGCCAGCTGAAATTGATTATTAAATTAGTTCGTGCCGATCAATCTAATGAGACAATTTAACAAACAATGATTTAACTTAATAAGATTTAAAAAGGAAATTGAATATTTATTTCAGTTAATGATAAGGTAAATTAATAATAATTAGAAGGAATTTCTTCTTAAATGAAGTTCATTTAAGTAAATCAAAATTATAAATGAAATGTAAGTGAATCTAAAAGAGAGTTTGTAAATAGGTTTATATTTGAACCGAGTTTGCCAAATTGAGCTATAAAAGGATTTTAAGCAAGTATGATAAGCTTAAAGTAAAAGTTAGTATTTAAAAGACAATGAGATGAAAAAGGTCTTGAGTATACGAAATAATATTCACATAAAAATAAAGAAAGATTTGTGAAAATATAACGATATTTTCAAATAAAGAAATGAGTTTATAATGGGTTTACTCAAAAAGGATAAGTGACGATTAGTGGTTTCAAATAACTAAACAAAAAGGGAATTTCGTAACAATTGTTTACGATGATAAGTTGAATTGATTTTCTAATTATAGAAAATAAATAATGTTGCAGAAATGTTTTGAAATGGTAGTTAACGAGAATTTGGATTGGGTTTTAAGATATTTTTCCCAAGTATATGAATAAAACGATATGAGAATATTAATATAGTAAAACTGATATATTATTTTTATGGCCAAGTGATGCTGTGTAATAGACCTATGGATTATTTTATTTTTATGGTTGTTTTTTTTGATAGTTAAATAACCGACTATCAAAATCTGGCACAACGTTATTGGTACGGAAAGACTGGGATCGAATTTATATTCGAAAACCATTCCGACCAGTAAATACGAATACATTGAAGATGCTAATCGAGATGGAGCAAATTGAAGACCGTAGATCTGCATAAAGCAGAAGAGTTACTCACAATCTCTGGCTAATTCCTAGAGATATACCGTGATTCTGTCGTGATTGAAGTCTATGTGTTGCAAGGACTACTCGCTACTGATCTATAGGGTGATTCCTAGGATGTGGTAGGAGGGTGCCTTCGGTTCATCCTATGCCTGGATGACTTGTATGGACGATGTGAATAGTGTCCAGATGTTCCAAAAGTCGATTATAACCTTAAGCTTCATCAACCGGAAAATGAAAAAAATCGGACAGGCAGCATGGCTATGTGGGTCGCACCCACTAGGGTGTATAATCACCTATCTAGAGAAACTCCTTTTGCTTCTTTAATCTATTCGATGTTGTCCCTTTCGGGAAACGGTGGTTTGAGCCCTACCGTTGGTGATATACATTCGATACACTCAAAAGAAATGAGTGGTCGGTCATGTGTGGGCCGGGTTGCAAGACATTCTTGTTGAACCCAGTGTATTCACCTCTAGAGATACACTATCGGCAGGTGGTTCCATACCTTATCATAGTCGAAATCCAATCTGCAATAAGCGCCTGCGATTTGGTTTGTATACTATATATGTGGAGCGTGAGATGCAAGCGTTCTGCTAGATTCTATTTATTTGTATGTAGACAATATTATAATATCAGAAAAGTATTGATTTTCAAAATGTTTTGGGTTACCGTAAGGTAAAAAACGTCTGTATTTATGTGTGGATTTAGTCTTACGATTATCCTTTTCTTTCGAAAAGATTTTCGAACTTTAATATCAAGTTGGATGATTTCCCTTTGCGAGTTTATCTCACTCTGGTTCACCAGACTGACCCGGTGTTTTGTAAATGCTCGGGTTAGACCGGGTGTACAGGTTCAGGTTATTAGATGTTGTGAAGTCCAAAGACGAGGAAAGAAGTTCAGACGTATGATGTTCAACCGTTAGTATTCCGCTATGTGTTATATATATGAGGACAGATTATTATAACTGTCCAGGTGAATTGATGTACTCTGATGTTGTAAGTATTATTTCAAGTGCTGAATAGAAGTTATTTCCATATTATATTTTGTTCCGCTGCGATGTGAGACTCCGATTCTGTATTGGGTTGGTTCTTCTTATTCTTCTATTCTAATATTCTTTCTTTCATATCTCACCCTCTAACTTCTTTCTTCTAGCTTTCTGGGGTTTTCGGTACTTGAATTTCGGACATTGGTTGTATAAATGTCAAGATTCGAGTGTCGAAAATTCCCGGTTAGCTACAAAAAAACTTCAATGCATGCCTTCTTCTGTACCCTAGGCAAAGGGAAAGTTTTTTTATTAAGAAATGGACGCCTTTGTTCTATGCATTAAAAATAGGAAAATAATACACAATATATGTGGTCAACATAACATTGTATTTAGTTGAAAGTGTTTCCAAAATTCAGTTTTAGAAAGAACTAGAGGAAGAATAAATTCTACGATAAGACTGAGAGAGAAAACGTAATGCTGGTCAAATATTTAGGGGCTTTGTTTTGTACCATGTTGTATCAAAACAAAGTGAGAAACAATGGCCAAATAATAGGTGTACATAACAGTACTCATGACAATGAATATATTTCTCTAATTGTAATAAATATTTGTCTTGTATTCAAATTTTCTATTTATCTAGAAAGAACGTCTTTTAACTATAATATAATATATTAACTGAGTGAGCAACAAAGAAAAGCACCCAGACCCAAGTTGAGGATGTTGCATGTCTAAGAATCAATGTTGAACTAGTCGAAATTTCTCATAGGTAATATAGTTGTAGGCATTCTGCTTACAATACATACATATATATATATATATATATATATATATATATATATATATAAAACATGCTGCTTATGTTTGGATTTTGTAATTTGTAAGTGAATTATTAACTGCAGATAAATTGTTATTTATGAAGAAGCATTCAAGAGAAGGGGATGAAGCATTAATGGCACTCTTAGTTTCAGGAATTGAAAAGATGAGAAAGCTGCTTAGGAAGTTGAGAAGCATGAATTTGTGCAAAAGCATCCAATGAAGATTTATACAAATGCTTATTATGTGGAAGGATTATGTGTACATTGAGTTGTATTATTTTGTGTTTATAGTTAGATATATGTATATTGTATTGCTTATTTGAATGGCAAAATTTTGAAAAATTATCATTGTCTGAATCGATGAATTATATACTTTTGAAATTTATATGTTAACTTATTCCTAGATGATTATGTTGCTGATTGGTGAACTATTAACATATACTATATTGAGAAAACAGTGAAATGCAAAATGGAAAATAAATTAGAGTTATCAATGGATAGAAAGAGAACACTGGCGGAATATTCAAATTCAAATCATTTTGAATACAAACGAATCACCGACGAATATTTAAAACATTTCGCCGCTAATCCCTTGGAAATTAATAAGGGTTTACCAATGCCTTTCATAAATAATAATCTATTATAAATTAATTATTCGTCGGTAAATGAATTAAAATAAAATTATGTTTTTATTATATAAATAGTATAATGATCGAAAACTCATGCTAAGTTCCGTCGCCAAAATATGACACAATTACCATCATGGTTTTTACCGACAATAGTGTTATACAGGAAATTCGTCACTAAAACCAATATAGCGACGGACTGGAAACAGATTTTATCACTGCAAAATCGGCTTTTTCTCGTAGTCATACCATACGCTTCCTTGACCGATCCAACTCCATATGCTACCGATCCATGCCAAACGCTGCCGTGACCGATCCATCTCTATACACTATCGATATATGCTATTTGAACTAGGCCGATCCATTGAAAAAGACGTGGCCGATCCATGGAAAATGGCACGCCAATCGATCCGACTTGCACATGATCCAATCCTAAATCACCACCGATCCAAGTTTGTTCGATCGATCCATCATCTAACTTAATCGAAATCAATCAAAACAAACTTATTCGATCAAACAACCAAAAATATAATCAAATACATTAATCATCATCATACAATCCTATAACATTCACCATATCATGACATATCAATGAATAAGCCAATAACTTGATCTAAACTTGCATAAATGTAGAATTAACATAACAGTTGTAACACCCCAAACTTTTCTGTGCCTAAATTTCGATGAAAATCGGAACTCGAACACATCGAAGCATGGAGCGTGTAAATCTAGTACCTGCAAATAAATGAGCATAAGCATAATCAGAGTACGATAACTCACAGTGGAAACAAAAATAGGATAAACTAGTTTTAACTCAAGTAACTACCTTTTAAAGTAAATCACTTTGCCAATACCGAGCATGAGAGAGAACGAGAACCGAAACCCAAACTTAAACACCTATGAGAACCTGACGTTCTCTAGAAAACCTAGGTGGTTGTAATGAGGAAGGGGGTCAGAGTAACAAGATTCTGGTGAACAAGAAATGTACAACATAGTTTGTAATACATAGATGTGTATCCCGTTTGGTTCATCCCAAGAAGTACTCCTACGAAGGTTAGTGATTCTAGCCTAAATTTTAAATGTTTACGCATGACTCTACTACTCTTACCAAAGTAGTATTCGAAGTATGATGCCGAGATAGAACGTTTACGCATATATTTTGGAAGACTTTATATCAGAACATGGCGGGTTATTTAATCGAGAGTGGACCCCCAAATATGGAGTTCCTATATATATATATATTCATTCGCTCATCCTTTATTATTTAACGGCTCACTATTAATGATAGATAGGGTGGATTTTCCCTGATCGCTTAAGACCCTAGGCGGACCTATTGGTCACTTATTATTCCTTGATAAAATATTCAACGTTAACATAAACTAGAGGGCCCTACTAGTTAAGGCTTCCGTCATTCACACTTATACCCTTGCCCCGTGTAAGGTGAAAGATGGTATTTTATCGCTAATTATACAATCTAGCTGACCTTATTGGATAACCTCCTTAGTTGCTTACTAATTCCCGTAGGATAAGTAGACATATCTGGCATTTTAAGTTTCCAGGTTTGGGTAGGCCCCACACACTCACTCCTTTGAAGAACCCTAAACTAAAATACCTACTCCAAGGTAGACTCTTCAACCCTAGCCGCTTAAGACCCAAGAAGCGGACTATACGTGAATGTTATTAAGTTCGTACCCCATTAGCCTTTAATACCTTTCTCTATTGAGATAAAGTGGGTTATGTTATTAAGTCCTTTCCATTTACTTTCTCTTCATGGGGATACTATACACACACAATTTTTTGCCACGGTTCCTATGGTTAACATACTATGTCCAACTCAAACTTCTAATTATAAATTATATGGTAACTAATATAAATAAGGAAAGTTATATCCTCCTTAACCTAGGATATTTATTTGATTATTTCCATAATTGGACCTAGTACTTAAACAATCAATACCTATATACCCCTTTTTATTTCATTTATTTCTATTCGTAAATTTAATGCCATTTGTAACCATAACAGTCATATTTTCCTAAGGAAAATCATGAAATTCATAATTTACTTCTTATTACCATTGATTATAATTAATTCCATTTTCGAGCCTAGTGGCCCAAATTTTCCTAAGGCATTAATTCACAATGGATATCCTTGTCTTATTAGTCTCGAGTATACCTATTTGTTGTACCCCAATAGACATTACTAATTTTACATATTTATTTATTTATTGTCAGTTATATATATATATATATATATATATATGCACTGGACCTCTCACATTAAGCTGACCATCTGTGGATGCTGGATTTGTCGGTCGGTTCCGGGCAGACTTCTACCACAAGTTTAATTTAACCTCGTGTTTTAGTACAGTTATATTTATGTACTAGACAACTCATATTAAGCTGACCATTTGTGGATTCTGGATTTGCCAGTCAGTTCCGGGCAGAATTCTACCATAAGTTGAGCCTAACCTCATGTCTAGATGTAATTTTTATTAAATTGCCTAATTGAGGTTTACAAGATTAATCCTAATGAATCTTAGGAATTGTGACCATGTTACTTAATTCCCTATTAAATTTAGTTCCCCAAATCAACATTGCTTACAATGGTTATTTATATATTTATGGCTCTATTTATAACAATCAATTACACTTATTGCTACAATGGTCGCCGCAAATATATGCATTTACTATGGATTAAAATTATGTGAATTCCATAATTGAATACATTCAAGAATTCGGTATAATGTATATTTTGTCGCTTTACGTAGATTCGGATAATATGTATAACTTATATTTATATTTTTGTGCGGTCAACGTAGTTATCTTTCTTTATTATTTATTGTTAAATTTAATAATTTGGTTTAATTAATAACTAAACATTCCTTTTTGCATTCAGTATTGCCAAGAGGTTCCAAATCTTATAAAAAGACCATTAGTTATAGTTATTGTAAATTATGCCCAATTATTGGAATTGGCATATTTTCAAATTACAAGAAATGTATGTTAATGTATATTTTGGAATAGTTGATGCAAACTACACATAAATATGTATATTTATATCTATATGCACATCCGCACCACTTTTTCCCTTTTCAATCTTTTTGTCATATCTCTTGTGAATTCAATCTTTTTTGTTCAAAAAGAGGAAAACGACATGTTTACAATAACTAAACCCAAACCTCAACAACATTGAACACAAATAGGCATGTGTCTTTTTTTATATTTAAAATCACATAATTCACCATTGTTTCTTTTTAATCAAAATTACACAATTTGTTATTTAACACTGAAAGTAGAGATTTGGAATAAAACTACATATAAATAGTGTTAACTGATTTCCAAATCTTCAGTGTTTTGCAACAAACTACAACATAATTTCCAACATAATTGTAGGAAATATGTATAAAAAAATTAAGTAAACCTGAAATTAATATTATTCCTAACCACAATTCACAATTTCCAAGTTTTGGCAATGTTTAATAACAAATCTGATAGAAGCCAATTCAAATTCAATAATATGATGAATAGATCTGACGATAATAGACATATATTTTGAGATCTAATTCAAATGAGATAAATAGGCTATTTTAACTTTGTATGTAAACTTCCCACTCACTTGAAAGCATCCAAATCTGAATAATCTTTAGGCCTACAATTCCCAAATACATACAGATCTACAATTATTCTGAAAAGAGGATATTTTCAGATATGTAGATTTGAAAAAAAATCGGAAGAGAGGGGAGAATCTGATGTAGAACCGCTTTAGATGTCAATCCACACTCTTTTCCATCGGTTCTGATAATCCCTTTCGATTCTGTATGATTTGTATTTGATTGATGTATATGAATTTGTTTTCAATTAAGAAATTTGATTGGAAGAGAAAGGGAAATGGCAGAGCTTCGCTATTGCCTATAGATTTGTGTGGAAATAAGTGAGGCCTTACCCCTTTATATATAGGAGTGAAATTGGTCATGAACCGTTAGATTTATTTAAACGAACATCCGTCCGTTTATATTATATAATATAACGAAAATGCCCTTCAAAACCAAGCCGTCACTGGGGAGATCTGGCTCGAAGCGATTGACCGCTCTAGGCAAGGGCGTCGACTTCCCTTGAGAGATTTTTCCCAGTGAAGACAGGTAATAAAGGGAAATATATATATTAATTATTATACTTAATTATTTCCATTCGTATTTCGTCTGTAACCTTTTTATACGGACTCTGTTCGCGAAACTCCAAACATGAAATTTGACCAGAATTCTGAGATGAACGCATAGGTTAAATTTTTGTAGTCAAATTCCTTTGTTTCCAGAAACTCCTGTTTTTTAGAACATAATTAAATGAGTAATATATTTTCAAAATTCCGATTTGTTACATTTTCCCCCCTTAAAAGGAATTTCGTCCCGAAATTCTAGCACCTAATTGTCCTACCCTACACAACCAATTTGTGTACATCCACTTTGCAATCAGGTATATATGTGCACGGTGTACGTAATGCGATTCAACCATAAAACTTGCATGCAAGATGATTCTAAATCGGTCCCTCTGTATGTGTACACTTAGATTTTAAAACAATTTTGAAAACATGATGCAAAACATCCTAAATATACTGGCAGATCTATATGAGTGCAAATTTAAAAAATTCCTTTTCAACCATAACCCTCACACAACTATGAATAGAATTGTGAAGCAACCAATTTTGCATCCAAACCCTACCATTCAAAACGTCATGCATTCTAATCGTTTCCTATTTGATTTCTCCTAAACAAGAAAAAGAAAATCAAAGCGAAGAATTTAATAGTTTCCTCTTCTAATGGATATTCTGTTCCCGCCCTATAGTGCAATTTTCACCTCAGTTACCCAAAATACTGCAAAAAATTTTATCTATAGACTATAAAGGAGGCTTAAAACAAACTCTAAAATGTAAAACGAGTTAATTAATACCTCGCGTGAATCATTGACAAGGTATGGAAACAACATTTCCAAGGCTAAAACAGCCTTTCCCTGGTTATCGCTTTTATCGTATCATCGGTCCTGTTGCACCGCTAAAACGCGCCCACAACGCATCCAAAAATCTTCCTTGTGCTGTTTATGTGATCGAAATCGAAAATTTTCATTAAAAAATCCACTTGAAAACTTCTTATTTTATTTTGAAAATTTCTTTTCAATATCATTTCACTTTCCATATGAGATTCGTATGAAAAATTAAAATTTCGGTAATATGCTCTTTGCTCCATTTAAATCACCCATTCTAATGTAAAACGGAAGTTTAAATATGCACAAATTGCTATATCCAAATTTTGTGTTTTCGCGCGAACTGAAATAAAAGAAAGTGATTCTGTAAAATTTAAAAACGATAAATTTTTTCAAACAACGTTTTTCAAAAGCTTTAAAAATGTATTTTGCGGAACTTAAACGATTCAAGTCATATGTTGGGGAAAAAGGAAGTCAGCCACACAAAAAATGTGAAAACTAAAATCACGTACAAAAAGGCCAACGTAAATTTTAGCTTAACAAGAAACGATGCTTTATTTATTTCTTTACCCGTGATAAAAGCAAAGCAAAACCGGTCCTTTGCTAAAATTTATCCAACATAGAATTCTATTCTTTCCGGCTCTAGGACAACTGTTTGTTTACAAAAGAAATGAGATTTCATTCGAACTGGCATGCGCGGATGACATAAACATAGAAATATTATTAACCTAAGTCATGCGATTTAAACAGTATTAACAGTTACAAGCATGAATCACCACAAAGCCAAGAACCCGATGTTCGAAAGGGAAAACAACAAAGACGATGACAAAAAATCAACACCGAAACTCCTGAACAATGGCTATAAACAACGACCGCGGCTGGAGCTCAACCTAATTTTTATAATCTTTGATTAACCATATCATGGTAGCAAATGCTCAATCTCGTGTTATAAACACTGCTGGTATTGTTGGAGGGTTCCACATCACCATCTCTAAAGAGAGATTTGATGAGAAAGGAAACATACTACAAAACTGCTCCTCATGGAAATCCACCTAATATTGTCTAAGGACAAAAATGGATAGATGAAATTATAGAAAGTAACTCCATAAGACAACACAAGAACAACAAGCTAAATCAAATATGATGTGTACTAAATGATGGTTACGCCATCGATCAAGCAAGAGATTAATTTCGCATCATGAGACAAATCTAGTCATAACTTCCCATCTATAAAACGATGTGCTAAATGGGTCATACGTCTACATGGGCAATTTAAACATAGATTCCCGAACTCAAGAACTGATATTAAGAAAAAGAGATTTACTGCAAAATCTCCAAAGCTGGTCAAATGAAAGACTATCCAAGTCCACATAAGACACAGATTCCTCTAAAACCTCATCGAGATTCTCCTCAGAGAAACCATACAAAGATAGCTTAATCTTCATCTCCGAAATGACGATCGCCTTCATAAAAATCTATCCTAACAAGATATAACAAAGGAGGATGTAGCACAAACAACAAATCCTATTTTAATATCTCGAAGCAATGGATCAGTGCAAGTCCAATTGCCACGACAAATTTTCTTAGCCCTAAAACGGTGGGACCTTTTGCTCATTCCAATCCAACCAAATGATCTCTCCCTAAGGATGAGACTTAAATGGTACTATAAAGATCAGGTAGTGCAAGTAGGTATTATGAACTAAGAAATGGTCGGAGAGAAGAAGTTATACCTTGGAGTGCTAGTTAGGCAAGATCTAATGTGTAAACTAGTGCAGGAAAATAGGAGACGAGGTGGAAACAAAGAAAGAGAAGAAGGATAGGAATATGGTTCGACTAGATGAGGAAGGAAGAACGAAAAAAAGGAAGTTAAGGGGAGTAATTTGGATTCAAATTTTACGGTTGAGTCCTAGATATAAGTTACAACAAAACTCATCAACTAGTTGACCATTCTTGCATCACGCTATACGGTCAACTATTAGATAGACTTTGGACAAACACTGAACCTTGACCTTATTAGGTCGGATTAAAATATTAATCGTCCCGCATCATCTTTTAAGATTTGATGCGATCCCAAAAATACTTATCCTCATCATGATGATATCAAAGGCCGTAGTCAAATTCCAAACATGTAACAGCCCGGAAATC
Organism: Allium sativum; assembly: GCA_030737875.1. Lineage (NCBI taxonomy): Eukaryota > Viridiplantae > Streptophyta > Magnoliopsida > Asparagales > Amaryllidaceae > Allium > Allium sativum. The sequence goes on from CM060920.1 coordinate 17,649,561, forward strand.
CGTACTATCTGAGTTGACTAATAACACCACACGTCCAACCCAAATTGTACAGAAATACGAATCATTATTGGAAAGAAGTTAGAGGATGAGAAATAGAAAGAAAGAAATAATAGAATAGAAGAAAACAAAGAAGACATGTCTCACAGCGGAACGAATAAAATATATTATAAAACATAACTTTAGAAATACAAATCAGTAACTTTATATACATACCATCATCAGAGCACAACAGTTATTCCTGGAACAGTTATAAACATCTGTTTCCAGATACCACATAGTACACAGCGGAATATATGAATCTATAGCTAACTGGTGAAGCCTCCTATTTCAAACTCCTCCAAGTGAATCTGTAAAATCCCGACTACTTGACTGCCCACACAAATTTGGGCACCCAAGAGTTTAGGGAAAACAAACAAAATAAACTCTGGGTTAGTCATGGGACTGGTGTGAGTAAACTCCAATCATTTGTTTAACTTTAAAAATCCTTTCGAAAGAAATGATAATCGTAAGACGAATCCATACATAAACACGGATGGTTTTTACCTTACGATAACCCAAAATATTTTTGATATCAAATCTAATGATATTATAATAATGTCTACATCAAATAAATAGAATCTAGCGGAATGCTTGGATCTCACGCTCCATATATATATAAAATCAAAAACCGCATGGCGCTTATTGGAGATTGGATTTCCAACATGACAAGGTATGGAACCACCTTCCGATAGTGTATCTCTATAGGGGAATACACTGGGTTCAACAAGAACATCTTGCAACCTGGCCCATACATGACCGACCACTCATTTCGCTTGAGTGTATCGAATGTATATCACCAACGGTTGGGATCAACAACCATTTCCCGAAAAGGGACAGCATCGATAGATTAAAGAAATAAAAGGAATTTCTCTAGATAGGTGATTATACACCCTAATGGGAGCGACCCACATAGCCATGCTGCCTGCCCGATTTTTGTCATTTCCTGGTTGTTGAGGCCTAAGGCTACGATTACTTATCATTCATTGATAGCACAATCACTTTGAATGCCACATTGTCAGATTCGTTAATCACTAATTGATTTGCACAAATACATTTTGGATATTATGCTAAGAGAACAAATTCTCCGCCACCATATATATCTATACAGACCAACATATGCGATCATTGGAAATACTCTGTCAGTTACTCGTCCATTTACGTTCGTTCTGGGATTGAATGAAACCGAAGGCATAATTTCTATTAATAGAAAAAGCCCTTGCACTTTACTCCATCTTCGATTATCTTCATATAATCTGATTCGCAACATTACTGCTAACATGGAGTGGTTCACGGATAATAATCCAACCGGTCTCTCCATATTGACAACAATATTGGCAAACACTTCGATAGTCGATTATTTAACTATCGAAGAAAAATAAAAAAACATTCCAACCATCAAACAAATCACTGGGCCTCTTAATTAATATTTCATTAATTAAATCTCTTCTTCATTTCTTTACCAATATTTGTTAACCAAATATTTTCAATAATCACCATGGTCTCTTACGCTGTTTGGAAAACATTTCCATATTTCGCCATCTTTTATTTTCTATACTTAGAAAATATATTCTATTTGCAATCGAAAACAATTTCAATCACTTATCTCTTTCCCGACTACTTTAATTATACTCAGGAAATATTTGCTTTTATATTTCCAAAAATTCCACCACTTGGGTTAAAACGAATGCTGTGTAAAACATCGTTACAACAACCCAAAATATTTTATTCAACTAACTCTTATGCAAACACTTCCCTTCGATACTAGATCTTGTTATTTATCAATTAAAAATGAAATCAATCAAGTTGGGGTATAATTACCTCTCAGAACTTGACTGAAAATATCTTTAACTTCAAAATAGACAAAACCATTATTCCCGAAAAATCAACACCATACAAACCCATTATTCATTTTTAAACATATGTATGTTCCTCTTTCTATTTCCATATTATCGATTTCCTTTTTGTTTATAATATTCTATTTTAAATTCGTTTCCTTACCGGATTCTATATATATCGATATATCGATTCATAATTATCAAATCTTCTTAAAATATTCTAACTCCTTAAATTTCCGGGAAATTTCGCCATAACCTCCTTTGTACCGGGAGCATCGGGAAAATCCCCAAACCGCCACACAGGCCTCACCGATCAAAAAGAAAAAGAAAAAGCCAAGCGGCTAGCCGATTCGGTGCATAAAACCTCATATGGAATTTAAACGTGTACCTTTTTGTCGGGCACACAAATTATAACCTTCATATATTCACCTGTTTTCCAATTTATCCCAACTCAATCCGGTCATTCCTAACTCAATTTGCTAATTTATTCTTTAATTAGCTATTTTGCCAAATCCCTTTATTTTGAACATATCATGTTCAAATATATTTTAATTCGCTTCTAAACAAGTAGAACTTCATTTCTAACTTGAGTTTCAAATTCAATTTCGAATATGAATCCACAAAACCAATTTACTTATCCAACACTAATTTCGATTCAAAACTCGATTAACTATTTATTCTTCAAAATTAGTTAAATCTATTTAATAACTAAAAATCTGATTTTTGTTTCAAAAATCATTTCACTTACTTGGAGTTCGAATTTATTTTATATCTCTCGTCTGGATTTTCTAATGGCAATTCGGATTTTATTTCTTTAAAATACTTTTACTTATTTAAATAAACCGTTATGGTTTTTAAATGATTTTGGCGCTGCTTTTCTGAAAATTTGATTTTAACATAACTCAAAATCTATTCGACGAAATCCAGATTTTTCTCTTCCATTAGAAAACTATTATTCCAACGGTCCTGACGATTCTTGTTTCAAAGAATTCCGATTTAAATTGAGTCCTGTATACTCAATTGAAGTTCGGAATGCCAATTTACGAACTACTGCGTTGCGACGAGTTCGTTTTAATTATATTCATATATATAAATGTTTAAACTTCGTTTATATATAAATTCTAACTCCATTCTGATATATTTTTTAATACATATCAAATCAATTTTTTCCAATTCAACGTACTATTTCCAATTATCTAAAATTGTCGATTTTCCCTTACTCAGTAATATATTTATACTTCGATCTTCTATATTAAATTCCAATTCCTTTGACAAATTATAAATCCTTTGGATTTAATTCTATTCTGTTTAAAAAATCCGCATTTCTGAAGTATATTTTGTCGTTCCCATTTCGAAATGATTTCAACTTTCTATTTTAAAATTCTCTTTTCAATTTCTATTTTCAAATTCTATATTTCAAATTCTAATTTCAAATTCTATTTGAATTTGATATTTACAAATTCTATTTGGATTTAAAACTCCAGATTTATCCAACGATAATTTATTTCACTAGATTTATAAATATCATTTATAAATCCAACTTCCTTGTTTTTTATATATAAACAAGTCTAATTCGAAATCTATTTAAAACCAAAATCTTATTTTGGAAATTTCTATTTATAACAACTTATATATATATATATATATATATGTAACACCCAATTTATTTCCATATTCAATTTGACTTCTATTTGAAAAAATTCGAATTAATCGAATTCAAATCATAAATCCTTACGGATTTATTTTAGTTCAATTTCAATGTATATTCTGAACATCAGAATAAATTCCATCGTTTATTTCTTCAAAACAATTTCCCGATTTCTATTTTTAAATTCACATTTGAATTTAAATATTCAAATTATCCAATGATAATTTTTCCACTTTATTTATAAACATAGTTTATAAATTCATTTCAATTCTCTTCATTATTTAATTTATAAACAATGTTTATAAATTCAATACTTGTTCAAAACAAGTTAATATTCTCATAGCTCATTTACAAATTCAATTTCTATTTTTTAAAAAAAAAATAGATTTCCCTATTTACATATCAAATATTCTTTTCGCGATATTTTTATATATCAAAAGTTTGGCCCCAGACTCAATTATCAATCCACACATCATATATGATAATATATGTGAAAACAAACAAATAATAATATTTTTGAGAAATCCAGTTGGATCCCTCAAACCTGTTTTCCTGCATCCACAGACATTGGCCAATATAAATAATACTCATCCTGCTTCGAGGCGAGAAATCGCGGTATAGAAGGTCATCCACTATCATAGCGTGGGGCGTACAGGGTCATCCGCTAATGATACGGCGGGCATCCGCTAATGAGACAACGGGAATATCCAACCACCAATATATATGTAATAGCACACCAAGCCTAAATAACTAATATATTTAAGATTCACAAAAATATTGAATGCAACCAAACGAGCAACAAACAATTATTTTTAACTGATAAAAATAACTCTAAATAAAAGGTGAGTGAGATTTACTCACCGTGATTTTTCTTTGAACTTGTACCAATTTCAATTTTTATTCATTGATTTCCCAGTCTTCAAACTTCACATGGATGATTCCATTCGATTTATCTTTGCCTAAAAAAATCCGAATTCTATAAATAAGTTAATGAATTTCTTTACAAGGTTTTAGGTTAAAAATATACAAATTTTAAATTTTCTAAACTTCATGGTTTTTGAACGGCTAACGATTTCAAGTATAAATTTTTCCACTCGTCTAATTTATAATTTTACATAATAATTCACTAACTAATTTTTTTCTTTTTAGCTTCCAACTTCCAATTTAGTAGTTAATAACAATTTCATTCTAACGGTGTGTAAATTTCAGCTTTAATAAATATGTTGATTTTAGTTTTAAATAGATTGCTAAATTATAAAACAAAAATCAAAACTAAGGATTTACCTTAATACCATATTTGAAACAATCTTCCATTTACCGATCTTATTCATGCCTGCATCCACTATCGATCATCTGCGACAACACAGTAACCATCATCAACAAACCCAAAATACTATCGAACATGAACTCTCCCTCCTCCTCCCTGCATCCTCTACTGTCCATTCCCACTCGATATCACCACAGTGAACTCACTAACCTGCTTGAACAACTAGGAAATGGTGCGATACTTTACTACGAAATCCACTCAACTTCCTCAACGTTCACTGCCTTATCCAAATTCCATCAACACTTACATACTTCTTTAACCTGCTTTGCAAACAGTAGCTTGAGTACACACTACTTCCACAGTCAGACAAACTGAGACCTCAACTATCCTTGCACCGAAAAGTACATGATGTTATCGACTTCCCCAATCACTAATCCTCTAATAGTCCTAGGCTACATCGAATTCGCGTATCATCATCGCACACCTAGAACCCGAGTTCATCAACATCGTGACTGCTGATCCCCCTTCGAACTCCTCAATTTCCGTGTTCAAGTGCTGCTACTCGCCCTTCTCATCCCATCGCGTAACGGAAATAGAGTACAGGCCTTACTCCTCAATCGCGACTTCGTGCAACCCTCCTCCTTCGTTGCGATATCGGCTACTGCTCAGAAATTGGAATGCCATATTTTGATGCGGAAACCCCTTTTTTCATCTGTTCTCCCTCCTCTTTGCTCATGATCTCTTGCCTTGGATTTGAAATTGAAATTAAAGTTCGACCCTCTTTTTAAAGTGGACTCGATTTTATAATGAATGGAAATCAGAAGAAAGGACAGGGTTACGGTTTAAATTCGTTGCCTGGAGGTGAATTTAAAGTAGTTTGAACGGCGGGTATTAGCTGGTTTTCATCTGAGTTGAGGAAGGTATGAACTCATGCTCCAATTTCTTTTTGATTTAGGTATAGGAGGAGCGACATTATTTTGTTTACTGAAACATTTCATTTTGGCTTTGCAGAAGAAGAAAATAGAAGAGGAAGCAGGTGCGATTTACACATGAAGGATACTTCGGGGTGAAGGAGTTTAGTCTGCTGTAGGATTTTGAAAATCTTAAGATAGATTTTGATTTGATATTTAAAATGTTTTAATTAAATTTGATTTGATTTTATAATTAGTACGATTTGATATAAAGTGATTTTTATCCTTTTTAAATAGATATCGGTTTGATTTCTGATTCGATTTCGATCTTATCAATTACAAATATATCGGGGTTCATCACTTGAGATTGTAACCGCTATTTTAACCTACCGACTGACGTTTCAATGTAATTACATTATTTTGGATTCAAAAGAATAGACTACACAATTTAATGCGACCATATATTATAAAATGACCATATTATAATATAATTTAAATTCAAAACAAATAAATTCCATTTATATTATCAAATTAATATTTAAAAGCATATTAAATATTGAAAATAAACAGTTCGAAAGCCTGGGTCGTTACATTCTTCCCCTTTAAAAGAATTTCGTCCCCGAAATTACTAAGGTAGGAAAAATGCTATAAGCCCGTTATCTTTTTCAAAATTCACTTATGTTGAAACTCTACACTTTATATTTCAACAATTTTCGTTCTACCAAAACTTTTGGTTTCCATTTACATTGCACGCCATATATGCTCCCATCCAATTAATCTAAATGATTTACAATCAATTCATATTCCATTCAAATATATTCAAATTGATTCTAATCAATTCATTCACTTCAATTCATTTAACTAGCTTAAGTTAAATTTCAGTTCCAGAATCCAAATCCCAGGGTTTTCATTTCAAATCCTTTTGAAATCACTTAAATGTGTACATATATTTATTTCCATTCAAATTCAAAACATTTGAATTTTCAGACCAACCTGTTTTATTTCAAAACAATCTTCGACCAAGAACTTTTCTAAGGTAGCAATTCATCACTTAGAAACTCAAAAATGAACACTGATGATGCTGCAGTCATCATCAGAATTATTTCCCAACAACTGAAGTGAGTTCAGTGCTTTATCACTTTCAAAATCCATCTGAAATGGTTTCTACTCAAAATCCTTTTAAAACAAAGCTATATTATTCTAATATACTTCAGAAAATATTTTCAAACTTCCCAGGATTTAAATTCCAAATTCTGCTTTGAATTCAATTTTGATTCATCTCATTTGTATATTTCATTCATATATAAATTCTACTTCGTTATAAATAACCAATCCAATTGTATAATCTTATTTGATTATAATAATATAAATCAACTCATCCATATATTATAACAATTTAAGAAAATTATCCTTTCTATATCAAAATAGAATTTTGGGTAAAATTATTTTATTTACCCACTTAAAAACAATATTGTGTCCAATCTTCTGTTCAAGTATTTACAAACTCTTATCGACGTCGTGGCGTCCCACGATTCGATCAGAATTCATAAACCACTCAACAGACTAGCCAACACAATATAAAATAATTTTTATATCAATTAACAAATACGCTCTCTCGTATAATATACTCAACTCATTCAGAGGTACTACTGACCTTATCTCTAATGAGCACATCCCCACCAAAGCCTAGGTATTCGCTCAACCTAAGCTCTGATACCAACTGTAAAGGCCCGCAAATCCGTACTATCTGAGTTGACTAATAACACCACACATCCAACCCAAATTGTACAGAAATAAGAATCATTATTAGAAAGAAGTTAGAGGATGAGAAATAGAAAGAAAGAAATATTAGAATAGAAGAAAACAAGGAAGACAAATCTCACAGTGGGACGAATAAAATATATTATATAACATAACTTTAGAAATACAAATCAGTAACTTTATATACATACCATCATCAGAGCACAACAGTTATTCCTGGAACAGTTATAAATACCTGTTTCCAGATACCACATAGTACACAGCGGAATATATGAGTCTATAGCTAACTGGTGAAGCCAACTGCTTCAAACTCCTCCAAGTGAATCTGTAAAATCCCGACTACTTGACTGCCCGCACAAATTTGGGCATCCAAGAGTTTAGGGAAAACAAACAAAATAAACTCTGGGTCAGTCATGGGACTGGTGTGAGTAAACTCCAATTATTTGTTTAACTTTAAAAATCCTTTCGAAAGAAATTATAATCGTAAGACCAATCCATACATAAACACGAATGGTTTTTACCTTACGATAACCCAAAATATTTTTGATATCAAATCCAGTGATATTATAATAATGTCTACATCAAATAAATAGAATCTAGCGGAACGCTTGCATCTCATGCTCCATATATATATATAAAATCAAAAATCGCATGGCGCTTATTAGAGATTGGATTTCCAACATGACAAGGTATGGAACCACCTTCCGATAGTGTGTCTCTAGAGGGGAATACACTGGGTTCAACAAGAACATCTTACAACCCGACCCATACATGACCGACCACTCATTTCGCTTGAGTGTATCGAATGTATATCACCAACGGTTGGGATCAGCAACCGTTTCCCGAAAAGGGACAGCATCGATAGATTAAAGAAGTAAAAGGAATTTCTCTAGATAGGTGATTATACACCCTAATGGGAGCGACCCACTTAGCCATGCTGCCTGCCCGATTTTTGTCATTTCCTGGTTGTTGAGGCCTGAGGCTAAGATTACTTATCATTCATTGATAGCACAATCACTTTGAATGCCACATTGTCAGATCCATTAATCAGTAATTGATTTTCATTAATACATTTTGGATATTATGCTAAGAGAACAAATTCTCCGCCACCATATATATCTATACAGACCAACATATGCGATCATTGGGAATACTCTGTCAGACATTCGTCCATTTACGTTCGTTCTGGGATTGAACGAAACCGAAGGCACAATTTCTATTAATAGAAAAAGCCCTTGCACTTTACTCCATCTTCGATTATCTTCATATAATCTGATTCGCAATGTTACTACTAATACGGAGTGGTTCATTGACACAACCCGAACTTCCCCGGTAAGGAAAGCACAGAAGGCGTTGAGGACAACACACATCGGAACGCAAACAGAAGAACATTTCATTGTCTATTACAACAATTCCATCAGAATACAAGAATATACAGAGTATGAATAAATATTACGCATTCGATAAATATCAGAGATTACAATAATTTACATAGCAACGGAAAATAATACAAAACACAACTAGAAGTAATACACGGATACAGAGCTTTCCGAGTATCGTTCCAGCTGTAAATCAGGATCCTGTGAATATAAATCTGCAAAACCAAAACTACTAGCTGCCCGTGTCGAAAATAAGGGCACCCAGAGTTTAGGTTAAAAAAATAAACTCCAGGTCAGTCATGTGACTGGTGTGAGAACTAAAACAGTTATTAATTTGATTTTAAAGTTCGGTAAATCAAGGGACCACGCCGTATAACACGGAACGGGTTTTTACCCCAAGAATACCAGTGCGTATACCAACAACGCAATGCTAAATAAAGAACAATGAAGCTATTATAAGACCCAGATCCCATCACACAATGCAACGCAAGCCGGAGGATAGGGTTTTACCTTATAACAGCCAAAAATGCTTGGTACGTGAAATTTCATCTTTTATTATTACTATAAGTGAAGAAAACAACTTCAATCATAATGTATAAATCATAGACGGCATAAGTGCCCCATCCCACTATGTCGCCATACTAGGCTCTACAAATAAAACCGAAATATCACGTATTGGAAATTGGATTTCCATCATGAGTCGAGGTAAGGGGCAGGCTCCTCTCCGCTTCAAGACACTCTAGCAAATGCCTCGGGACTACACACTCTGCGTAACCCCTGGAACCTCCAAGACCGGACCTCCCTTACGTTTGAGAACTAATTATTCCTGAACACACGTTTCCCGGTCCAAACAAACCTATATCGAGGCGCCTCGCATCCAACAACCACAAAGGTGAAAATAATATAAATGTCAGCCAGTTTAAGCACTGACACCACCGTAGCTAGAAAGAAGCGTCGTGCACTCCTTGGGTCCTTATCCCGTTTTTAACTCATACCGAGGTGTGAGGCTCACGAATTCACGCTATACACAAAGCTGCGCCACACAGGCTGTGCTTTGATCATCTACCACAAGACTTTGCTTTTCAACAGAAGCCTTGATCATCTACCACTTAGGCATGCCACAAAGGCAATTCACTCCATGCGACTGATGTCCATCGATATACAACCTCTGAGCTCGTACGTCTCAGAGAAGGGCGTTAAGCAAGAAAATAAATTCTCCACTGCCAACAGATGTATATTTAATAGAGATCAATCAACACAGAATAAAATCCAATGTCAGACACACAGTCCATTTACAAGTTCGTTCTGGGTCTGAACGAAGCCGGAGGCACTTTCCTCGTATCCATCGATCTCCAAGTATGTCTGGACGATCACCAACTGATTCCCTCATCTTGGTTGTACAACCCAATCAAGATCATCAGTAATCACCCAAACGATGTGAAGACTTCCGGTCTTCAACCACCGTCTTCATCTTCGACTGTCGAATCGGTTATTCAGAATGGGTATAAACCCGGCCTTTCTGAATAACCCGCGTATATAATAAACAAGTGTTACACAAACACAACATACGCCTCATTCCAATTCATCATTCACTAACCATAAATTAGTAAGAGAACAATTCCCCAAATATTAACCCGAAAGCCAAAACCAACATCAGATCAATATCCAGGAAACCATTCTTCTTAACTAACCTACAGTTAGTTTCTAAATTTCACATTCTTTGGGAAAGGTTCCCATTAATTTTATCAAAGATAATTTCTTCTAAATTTATTCTTTAATCTTACTTTGGATATCATTTCAAACCATGTTAAGGTTTTCCAAAATAGTCGGGATTAGCGAACCACACCGAAGTAATTATTTATTTATTTTTCCAATCCCAACCTATTCATCCCATGAAGCAAAACTGGTAATACTCCATATCTAACACCACGGTGTTATCAGTAAAATTAATTACCATTTCACGTTCAAATCAAATTAAAGATTTAACTATGGCTTTGGAGCAAAACTGGTGATACTCCATTCTCAATCATTTCAATCTAATTAAAGATTTCATTAAAACTCCACTTAGTTTTAATCTTTAACTGGGTCAAAGAACCGATGTCATTTAAAACACGATTCACGATAAACCCAAAAACCAATTTAAATTCAATCCCAATTAAATACTAATTAACTGGACAATTTCACTAAATCTTAATTAAAAGATTTATTCTTTTCTAAACCGGGTTCAAGAACAGTGTTATTGAAGACACCAATCACGACAAACCCAAATCACATTCGATATTAAATACAAGGCTCTAAATAGAAAATATATCAGCTTATATTCAATATCAAATTCTGAAACCAACAAATATCGTATTGGAAATAACGATATAAATATATCTTTCAAATTTCCCCACCCATATCTGTATAATCACGAAATCCAACATCGAGATATTCCGAAGATAATTTCGATTCAAATCCATTCCAATTTATATATTGGAAATTCTGGTTATATTAAAACCATTCACAAGTCCAATTTATTTTATTTAAAAATATTGGATTATTTTTCTAGTTATAAACTAGTTCATTTTGATAAAAATATATTTTTATCTTTACAAATGTGGAGTTTTTCATCCCAGTTCTTTTCAAATCATTTATTATGATTTTACACAAATTATAGATATTTTTAATAATTTTATCAAGGCCCGTACAGTCGATTTCCAACAACGGCCATCGAACTGCACTTACAGCGACCTTTTCTGAAATTGATTTGGACGTATCTCCAAATCCAACCGTCAGATTTCAAATCTCTTGTATTCGTTAGAAAGCTCTTTTCAATACGAACCCAACGGTTCCGGTTTTAGTAGAATCCGACGGTCGGATCTCCCATAATGTCCGTTCGAAGTCAATGGTCGAAATTGACAAACTGCCGCGGCGCGGCGTGTTCTATTCAGGCCATTATATATATATATATTATATACTTCATCGGTTTCCTTTTAAAATGAATTTTATAAATCGTTTTAAATTCGTTTCAAAAACAATTTCAACTTTCATTTCAAATTCAAATCAAAATTGAATTTTCCATAATAAATTCTTTTTACATTCATTTCTATTCGATTTCAATTCAAATCGATTTCAATTTCAGTTCGTTTTCAATTTGATTTGAATTCATTCCAAATCGATTTCACTTCGATTTCCAATTGCATTTCTATTTAATTCAATTTCAATTCGATTACAATTTGATTTGAATTCATTTCAATCCGAATTCATTTTATATTCAATTCAATTCGAGTTCATTTTATATTCAATTCAATTGGAATTCATTTTCTAAATATTCGATTTTTAAATCTCTTTTCAATATTCATTATAAAAAAACGAATATAATCGATATAAATATCGTTCGCGTCAAAATAGCGCAGCTCTAATCAACACAGCTTTATATTTTTCAATAACTTCGTTATTCTATTCAACAAATGAATATTTATTCTATTCAACACATGAATCTATATTTCTTTCAACACCTGACTAATCTCAACAAATGAGTACAGTCAACATGTGACTATTTTTGTTATTTAATATATTTTATAAAATTATAATTTCTATCATTTAATTTTTTATCAAACTCCAACCGTAAATTAGTAAGAGAACGATTCCCCAAATATTAACCCCGAAGGCCGAAACCAACATCAGATCAATACCCAGGAAACCACTCATCTTATCTATTTTCCAGTTAGTTTCTAATTTTATATATGATAAAGATGTAAATTTTATTGTTAAAATATTTCGTTCAACACATGAATCTATATTTCTTTCAACACATGACTAATCTCAACAAATGAGTACTGTCAACACATGAATCTATATTTTATAATATTCTTTATTTTCCCAATTGGAATGAGGCTCAATCAATTACCATATAATGTTAACTATATGGATTCCATACAACACATGTATATAATAGCAACGATAAATAATCAACCATCATCCAAAGTGCACCACACAACTGCAAAAGCATCAAATATAAATAATTAACGCTCACACAGTCTGTCGACCAATCGATCGACATACAACTAAATAATTGGGATTAGTGTACGCCAAATATCATCCCAACACCCGTGTGGAGTTTCAATCCACAACTGAATATTATTTGTGCAGTTGGGCGATGTGTAAAATTTATCATCCCAATCAATATCCTTCAAATAGGTGTTCATAAACAAACCGTCCGGTTGTAAATGAATATTTATTTATTCACATTCACGTTTAAAAATTATATTTTTAACGATAAAATATTTTTAACTATATAAATATTTTATTTTATTTCACATCACACAATCAATTTTCATCACAACCAACAATCAAACATACAAGCCATCCATGGCCTGTGGACGACGGGTGTCGGGTGCTGCTAAGCACCGTCTGCATCCTAGTATATATTTTTAACTAGAAAAGGAAATTTAAAGTGAGAAGTTCTCACCGACTAGCTAAACCAAACACCATGACTCTTCATATGTAGAAATATTCGTCGTGCTCGCCTCTTGTCACTTTCGTAATGCGTGTTCACTACATATAAAAAAAATCACATTTTTATATCCTATATTATATAAAAATCATATTTTTATAAGTGAAAATTAGGCTCACATCCCTAAAACATTTCAAAATATAAGCCACGTCCAGTGTAAAGATTTATCCATTTCCGGTCCCTAGAATTGAGGTGCCGCTTTTCTTTTTTTGGTCCAAACCGCCTCCTGCTGCTCCCTTTCGTCTTTTCTCATTTCTGACCAGAAAAAAATGCGCCAGCCACTAAAAAAAAAAAATCAAAAAATAAGAAATATTCTCAGAAGCATTCGCCAAAAAAAAAAAAGTTGCATACTTCTGTGCAACTATTGCCAATAGTAGCATACATTCATGCATATATTCATATAGTGTATTTATGTTGAAAATCTGGACCAATATACGCATATATGTATGCAACTATTACCAATAAACTACATACATGTATGCATACAAAGTTGAACTGAGATTCAAGTGTTGCGAATATTTGCATACATGAATGCAACTATTATGTATATATGCATGCATGTGTGCAACAAAGTTAGAAGGGGCGATGGCTTCTGAATTTGCGCATGAATGTATGCATGTATTCTGTATAAGAGCATAAATGTGTGTAACAATGTCTGAAAATGGTGAATGGTTGAAAAACAGGCCAAATTTGAATATATGCATAAAACGATGCATATATTGGTGTTTTGCTGCATATATGTATGCATTTATACTGCAGTTTGGCGCAACACTGAAATATAAGCATGAATGTATGCAACTATGTATGAATATGTGCATCTTTTGATGCAAAAACCTGCTGTTTCGTCGTTTTGTGTTATTTTGGGTTTTGACGTGGTTTTTGATTGTTTTTTCACCTGAATTTTTTGGTGTGAACGTGTTTTATTTAATAACGAATTTACGTGATTTTTTTTTTATTTTTTTTATATGTTTTTGAAAAATAGGGACCTAATTTACATGAAAAGTTGGACCGGATGTGAGCCTAATTTTGAAACTTAATAGGGACCTGTGACAAACGGACCCTTTTTATAATCTCCACCATATAAAAATTATATTTTTATTCTCTTCACTATATAAAAATTATATTTTTATCTTCTTTCCCTTTGCTTTCATATGATTAAAAATCGTCTTTTGATCTTCTATGCTTTGTATATTTTAAAGATCATAGCCTCCTGTAAATTAAAAATTATCGCTTTCTATAAATTAAAAATCACATCTTCTTCATTTCAAAAACCACTTCTTTATTTCACTTCTTATATGAAAGATCATATTTTTATTACTCTAATTAAATAAAAAAATCTCACCTTTCCTTGTCTACTTCACATATAACAATCCAATCCTTTCAACGCTCACTTCATAATAAAAATCGTAATTTTCTTCTACATCATTTCATTTTAAACAATAAAAATCATTTCTTTTTAAACACGTTAAACATTATAGCTTTATTTAAAATAAAAATCATAATTTTATTTTCATTCGTATGAAGAAAAATCCAATCTTTTCTGTTTATAAAAATCTCAACTTCATCACCATGCCATATTAAAATCATATCTTTCTTCTCTATTCGAATCTAAAAATTCAGTTTTTATTTCCAAACGATACATATAAAAATTCATTTTTTATTCTATACTAAAAAAACTGATTTAAAACCTACTTAAAACTAATTACTTTAATTAACTAAAATAAATAACTAAACAAGCTAAATAAGTAGAACTTACAGTTTAATTGGAAAGGGAGGGAAAGGGTTGTTGCGATCGGAGCAAGGGAGGGGGATGGCTGTGCTCAGGGTGGTTGCGGCGGAGGAGCGCCTGCGCGGTGCGGTGGTGGGTCCCAAACAACAGAGCGATGGTCGTCTTCACGGTGGAGGGGGTGGGGAAGCACGGCTTCAGCAGGAGAGAGAGAGAGAGAAGGGGAGTAGGGGGTCGCATTGGAGGGAGCCGCGCTGGTGGCGGCACTGTGGCGCTCTCCTCGAAGGAACGACGAGCTCCTCCCTCCTCTTCTTTTTTTTATTTGGTTTGACTGATTTGAACGAGAAAGGGATGTTAACCGAGGTATATGAGAAAAGGAGGGTGTATATATTATTTAATTATTTGAATTATCCAAAAGGTTGACTTTTTATTTGACCTCGAAACGAGACCCAACGACTGTCGCCCCTAGGGTAATACCCCCATTCCGAACACAATTGGATATGTATCGTAGGCCAATTCGATCTTTCGATCAGTTTCCGCCAAAATCAAAATGTAACTCTATATATTGAATTTGAACGCACATTTCAATTTACAGGGCCCACATACGAACTCTAAAAATTCCCAAAAAATATTTTCTAGCTTTGTATTGACGATACGGTCCTAACAAAACTAATTTCGTCAAATTCTGAAACCGTTTGAAAAATGGCTCTTTTCTGGTCGATCCAATTTAATAGAAATCGACCAAACACATTTTCCTTTGCCACGCTCACATATTAGCTTCAAAAATTATGAAATTTGAAACCTAGCAATAATTTGACATCACGAATCCAACAAAAGTGGTTTCGTCGAAAACCGACGTCGTTTTGCAAAATTTCCATTTTTAAGGGCCGAAATTCCATAGCGACTATTCTGAATTTTCAACTGGACATAACTTTTGATTCCCGCTATGAAATTTTGATTTTTCGGATTCGTTGGAAAGATATTCTCAAATAGATTCAAATGTTTTTGGTTTCACTAAAATCCGGTTTATTTTGCACCCGGTACATTCATTTGAAATTTGAAATCGAATTATCGAACTACCGCGCCATTTTCAATTCCTTTTATAATTATAAATAATTATTTATATTCTAACGACGATTCAAATATAAATATATACATTCGAATTCTATTAAAACTAAATTTATCGTCGTTATTATTTAAAATAATTCATTTTAAATATTCAAAACTCATTAAAATTGCCAAAATAAAAATTTTAAATTGGCTCGCATTTCCGGGTTATTACAATCTCCCCCACTTAAAACTTTTCATCAAGGAACGAAGCCGAAAGTTGTTTTACAAACCAACTCAACTTTCATTATTTTCGTTACGGCTTAAGTTCTTCAACTTTTTAGTTTCTAAGAACTTTTCAAATTCTTCAAAAATTTGGCTAACACCCTAAATTTTCGAAAAATTTCGCCATAACCTCCCCTGCACCGGGGACTTCAGGATATTTCATATCGCCACTCATGGCCTTCTTCAATCCAAAAGAAAAAGAAAACGCCAAGCGGCTAGCCAATTGGCTCATAAAATCATCCAAACCCAAAGAAATACAATAAACATGTACCTATTTGTCGGGTAAACAATTTTATTCTCTGCTCTAGCCTCCTTGCTATGACCTGTTCAATGTAAGTACATGTATATGCATGCAAATGCTATAAATTTTCAATATAATTCAATACTTGATTCCATTAGGCTAAACGGTTCAAAATTTCAACAAATCAAAACAATAATCATCCAACACAACCATCAATCTATTAGTGAATTAGAATTTCAAATTCATAATTTTGATACATATACAATATATCATGTTTTTGATGCCAAATCACAACAATAAACCTATCTAGTTTTGGTTCTCACATCAGTCAAATGGAAATATATAGATATCACACCTTCGAAACTCGAACATTAATTCTGATGATGATCGATCAATCATCAGAACCATCTCCGGGCGAGTAGAGTGTAACTCCATATCTATCATGTACATTAAAACTTCGAATATACGTTCAAGACGCGTATATGCAAAATCTTTATATATTGGATTGTCCAAAATCAATATAAATAAAGTATTCAAATACGTATACGTGAATTTCATTTTCAAAACAAAGTTTGTTTTAAAAATTTTATTTCAAAAATTTCACTCTTTCCACTCGTTCTAGGACTCTACTGATCCTATCTCTAACGAGTCATTCTAATTGGATATTACTAATCCAATATCTGATGAATTCTTTCGTATGGTTCTAATGTGTCTTGTTCTCGAGCTTTGTAAACCAAAGCTCGGATACCAAACTGACACAACCCGAACTTCCCTGTTAAGGAAAGCACGGATGGCGTTGAGGACAACACCCATCAAAACACAAACAGAAGAACATTTCATTGTCTATTACAACAATTCCATCAGAATACAAGAATATACAGAGTATGAATAAATATTACACATTCGATAAATACCAGAGATTACAATAATTTACATAGCAGCGGAAAATAATACAAAACACAACTAGAAGCAATACATAGATACAGAGCTTTCCGAGTATCGTTCCAGCTGTAAATCAGGATCTTGTGAGTATAAATCTGCAAAACCAAAACAACTAGCTGCCCATGTCTAAAATAAGGGCACCCAGAGTTTAGGTTAAAACAATAAACTCCAGGTCAGTCATGTGACCGGTGTGAGAACTAAAACAGTTATTAATTTGATTTTAAAGTTCGGTAAATCAAGGGACCACGTCGTATAACACGGAATGGGTTTTTACCCCAAGAATACCAGTGCATATACCAACAGCGCAATGCTAAATAAAGAACAATGAAGCTGTTATAAGACCCAGGTCTCATCACACAATGCAACGCAAGCCGGAGGATAGGGTTTTACCTTATAACAGCCAAAAATGCTTGGTACGTGAAATTTCATCTTTTATTATTACTATAAGTGAAGAGAACAACTTCAATTATAACGTATAAATCATAGACGACATAAGTGCCCCATCCCACTATGTCGCCATACTAGGCTCTACAAATAAAACCGAAATATCACGTATTGGAAATTGGATTTCTGTCATGAGTCAAGGCAAGGGGCAAGCTCCTCTCCACTTCGAGACACTCTAGCAAATGCCTCGGGACTACACACTCTGGGTAACCCCTGGAACCTCCAAGACCGGTCCTTCCTTATGTTTGAGGATTAATAATTTCTGAACACACGTTTCCCGGTCCTAACAGACCTAAATCGAGGCGCCTCGCATCCAACAACCACAAAGGTGAAAATAATATAAATGTCAGCCAGTTTAAGCACGGACACCACCTTAGCTAGAAAGAAACGTCGCGCACTCCTTGGGTCCTTATTCCGTTTTTAACTCATACCGAGGTGTGAGGCTCACGAATTCACGCTATACACAAAGCTACGCCACACAGGTCGTGCTTTGATCATCAACCACAAGACTTTGCTTTTCAACAGAAGCCTTGATCATCCGCCACTTAGGCATGCCACACAGGCAATTCACTCCATGCGACTGATGTCCATCGATTTACAACCTCTGAGCTCGTACGTCTCAAAGAAGGGCGTTAAGCAAGAGAATAAATTCTCCGCCGCCAAACAGATGTATATTTAATAGAGATCAATCAACACAGAATAAAATCCAATGTCAGACACACAGTCCATTTACAAGTTCGTTCTGGGTCTGAACGAAGCCGGAGGCACTTTCCTCGCATATCCATCGATCTCTAAGTACGTCTGGACGATCACCAACTGATTCCCTTTTCTTGGGTGTACAGCCCAGACAAGATCATCAGTAATCACCCAAACGATGTGAAGACTTCCGGTCTTCAACCACCGTCTTCATCTTCGACTTATCGTCGAATCGGTTATTCAGAATGGGTATAAACCCGGCCTTTCCGAATAACTCGCGTATATAATAAACAAGTGTTACACAAACACAACATACGCCTCATTCCAATTCATCATTCACTAACCGTAAATTAGTAAGAGAACAATTCCCCAAATATTAACCCCGAAGGCCGAAACCAACATCAGATCAATATCCAGGAAACCATTCTTCTTACCTAACCTGGTTAGTTTCTAAATTTCACATTCTTAGGGAAAGGTTCCCATTAATTTTATCAAAGATAACTTCTTCTAAATTTATTCTTTAATCTTCCTTTGGATATCATTTCAAACCATGTTAAGGTTTTCCAAACTAGTCGGGATTAGCGAACCACACCGAAGTAATTATTTATTTTATTTCCCAATCCCAACCTATTCATCCCATGAAGCAAGACTGGTAATACTCCATATCTAACACCACGGTGTTATCGGTAAAATTAATTACCATTTCACATTCAAATCTAATTAAAGATTTAACTATCGCTTTGGAGCAAAACTGGTGATACTCCATTCTCGATCATTTCAATCTAATTAAAGATTTCATTAAAACTCCACTTAGTTTTAATCTTTAACTGGGTCAAAAAACCGATGTCATTTAGAACACGGTTCACGATAAACCCAAAAACCAATTTAAATTCAATTCCAATTAAATACTAATTAACTGGACAATTTCACTAAATCTTAATTAAAAGATTTATTCTTTTCTAAACCGGGTTCAAGAACAGTGTTATTGAAGACACCATTCACAACAAACCCAAATCACATTCGATATTAAATACAAGGCTCTGAATAGAAAATATATCAGCTTATATTCAATATCAAATTCTGAAACCAACAAATATCGTATTGGAAATAACGATCTAAATATATCTTTCAAATTTCCCTAACCATATCTGTATAATCACGAAATCCAACATCGAGATATTCCGAAGATAATTTCGATTCAAATCCATTCCAATTTATATATTGGAAATTTTGGTTATATTAAAACCATTCACAAATCCAATTTATTT
Organism: Allium sativum; assembly: GCA_030737875.1. Lineage (NCBI taxonomy): Eukaryota > Viridiplantae > Streptophyta > Magnoliopsida > Asparagales > Amaryllidaceae > Allium > Allium sativum. The sequence goes on from CM060920.1 coordinate 17,669,548, forward strand.
TATTTAAAAATATTGGATTATTTTTCTAGTTATAAACTAGTTCATTTTGATAAAAATATATTTTTATCTTTACAAATGTGGAGTTTTTCATCCCAGTTCTTTTCAAATCATTTATTATGATTTTACACAAATTATAGATATTTTTAATAATTTTATCAAGGCCCGTACAGTCGATTTCCAACAACGGCCGTCGAACTGCACTTACAATGACCTTTTCTGAAATTGATTTGGACGTATCTCCAAATATAACCATCAGATTTCAAATCTCTTGTATTCGTTAGAAAGCACTTTTCGATACGAACCCAAGATTCCGGTTATAGGAGAATCCGACGGTCGGATCTCCCATAATGTCCGTTCGAAGTCAACGGTCGAAATTCACAAACTGCCGCGGCGCGGCGTGTTCTATTCAAGCTATTATATATATATATATATATAATGTATATATATTTCATCGATTTCCTTTTAAAACGAATTTTATAAATCGTTTTAAATTCGTTTCAAAAACAATTTCAACTTTCATTTCAAATTCAAATCAAAATTGAATTTTCCATTATAAATTCTTTTTACATTCATTTCTATTCGATTTCAATTCAAATCGATTTCAATTTCAGTTCGTTTTCAATTCGATTTGAATTCATTCCAAATCGATTTCACTTCGATTTCCAATTGCATTTCTATTTAATTCAATTTCAATTCGATTACAATTTGATTTGAATTCATTTCAATTTGAACTCATTTTATATTCAATTTGAATTCATTTTATATTCTACTCAATTCGAATTCATTTTCTAAATATTCGATTTTTAAATCTCTTTTCGATATTCGTTATAAAAAATGAATGTAATCGATATAAATATCGTTCGCGTCAAGACAGCACAGCTCTAATTAACACGGCTTTATATTTTTCAATAACTTCGTTATTCTATTCAACAAATGAATATTTATTCTATTCAACACATGAATATATATTTCTTTCAACACATGACTAATCTCAACAAATGAGTACTGTCAACACGTGACTATTTTTGTTATTTAATATATTTTATAAAATTATGATTTCTATCGTTTAATTTTTTATCAATCTCCAACCGTAAATTAGTAAGAAAACGATTCCCTAAATATTAACCCCGAAGGCCGAAACCAACATCAAATCACCCAGGAAACCACTCATCTTATCTATTTTCCAGTTAGTTTCTAATTTTATATATGATAAAGATGTAAATTTTATTGTTAAAATATTTCGTTCAACACATGAATCTATATTTCTTTCAACACATGACTAATCTCAACAAATGAGTACTGTCAACACATGAATCTATATTTTATAATATTCTTTATTTTCCTAATTGGAATGAGGCCCAATCAATTACCATATAATGTTAACTATATGGATTCCATACAACACATGTATATAATAGCAACGATAAATAATCAACCATCATCCAAAGTGCACCACACAACTACATAAACATCAAATATAAATAATTAACGCTCACACAGTCTGTCGACCAACTGATCGACATACAACTAAATAATTGGGATTAGTGTACGTCAAATATCATCCCAACACCCGTGTGGGGTTTCAATCCACAAACACTGGATATTATTTATGCAGTTGTGCGATGTGTAAAATTTATCGTCCCAATCAATATCCTTCAAATAGGTGTTCATAAACAAACCGCCTGGTTGTAAATGAATATTTATTTATTCACGTTTAAAAATTATATTTTTAATGATAAAATATTTTTAACTATATAAATATTTTATTTTATTTCACATCACACAATCAATTTTCATCACAACCAACAATCAATCATACAAGCCATCCATGGTCTGTGGATGATGGGTGTCAGGTGCTGCTAAGCACCGTCTGCGTCCTAGTATATATTTTTAACTAGAAAAGGAAATTTAAAGTGAGAAGTTCTCACCGACTAGCTAAACCAAATGCCACGACTCTTCATATGTAGAAATCTTCGTCGTGCTCTCCTCTTGTCACTTTCGTCGTGCTTGTTCACTACATATAGAAAAATCACATTTTTATATCCTCTATTATATAAAAATCATATTTTTATAATCTCCACCATATAAAAATTATATTTTTATTCTCTTCACTATATAAAAATTATATTTTTATCTTCTTTCCCTTTGCTTTCGTATGATTAAAAATCGTCTTTTGATCTTCTATGCTTTGTATATTTTAAAGATCATAGCCACCTGTAAATTAAAAATTATCGCTTTCCATAAATTAAAAATCACATCTTCTTCATTTCAAAAACCACTTCTTATTTCACTTTTTTTATAAAAGATCATATTTTTATTACTCTAATTAAATAAAAAATCTCACCTTTTCTTGTCTACTTCACATATAACAATCCAATCCTTTCAACGCTCATTTCATAATAAAAATCGCATTTTTCTTCTACATCATTTTATTTTAAATAATAAAAATCATTTCTTTTTAAACACGTTAAACATTATAGATTTATTTAAAATAAAAATCATAATTTTATTTTCATTCGTATGAAGAAAAATCTAATCTTTTCTGTTTATAAAAATCTCAACTTCATCACCATGCCATATTAAAAATCATATCTTTCTTCTGTATTCGAATCTAAAAATTCAGTTTTTATTTCCAAACGATACATATAAAAATTCAGTTTTTATTCTATACTAAAAAAACTGATTTAAATCCCTACTTAAAACTAATTACTTTAATTAGCTAAAATAAATAACTAAATAAGCTAAATAAGTAGAACTTATAGTTTAATTGGAAAGGGGGGGAAAGGGCTGTCGCGGTCGGAGCAAGGGAGGGGGATGGCTGCGCTCAGGGTGGTTGCGGCGGAGGAGCGCCTGCGCGGTGCGGTGGTGGGTCCCAAACAGCGGAGCGATGGTCGTCTTCATGGTGGAGGGGTTGGGGAAGCATGGCTTCAGCAGGAGAGAGAGAGAGAGAATGGGAGCAGGGGGGTCGCGTCGGACGGAGCCGCACTGGTGGCGGCGCTCTCCTCGGAAGAGCGACGAGCTCCTCCCTCCTCTTCTTTTTTTTATTTGGTTTGACTGATTTGAACGGGAAAGGGATGTTGACCGAGATATATGAGAAAAGGAGGGTGTATATATTATTTAATTATTTAAATTATCCAAAGGTTGACTTTTTATTTGACCTCGAAATGAGACCAAACGACTGTCACCCCTAGGGTAATACCCCCATTCCGAACACAATGGGATATGTATCATAGGCCAATTCGACCGTTTCGATCAGTTTCCGCCAAAATAAAAATATTACTCTATATATTGAATTTGAACGCACATTTCAATTTACCGGGCCCACATATGAACTCTAAAAATTCCCGAAAAATATTTTCTAGCTTTGTATTGATGATACGGTCCTAACAAAACTAATTTCATCAAATTCTGAGACCGTTTGAAAAATGACCCTTTTCTGGTCGATCCAATTTAATAGAAATCGACCAAACACATTTTCTTTTGCCACGCTCACATACTAGCTTCAAAAATTATGAAATTTGAAACCTAGCAATAATTTGACATCACGGATCCAACAAATGTGGTTTCGTCGAAAACTGAGGTCGTTTGCAAAATTTCCATTTTTAAGGGCCGAAATTCCATAGCGGCTATTCTGAATTTTCAACTGGACATAACTTTTGATTCCCGCTATGAAATTTTGATTTTTCGGATTCATTGGAAAGATATTCTTAATTAGATTCAAATATTTTTGGTTTCACTAAAATCCGGTTTATTTTGAACCAGGTACATTCATTTGAAATTTGAAATCGAATTATCGAACTAACGCGCCATTTTCAATTCCTTTTATAATTATAAATAATTATTTATATTCTAACGACGATTCAAATATAAATATATACGTTCGAATTCTATTAAAACTAAATTTCTTGTCGTTATTATTTAAAATAATTCATTTTAAATATTCAAAACTCGTTAAAATTGCCAAAATAAAAATTTTAAATTGGCTCGCATTTCCTGGTTATTACATTCATGGATTATAATCCAACCGGTCTCTCCATATTGACAATGATATTGGCAAACACTTCGATAGTCGGTTATTTAACTATCGAAGAAAAATAAACAAACATTCCAACCATCAAACAAATCACTGGTCCTCTTAATTAACATTTCATTAATTAAATCTCTTCTTCATTTCTTTACCAATATTTGTTAACCAAATATTTTCAATAATCATCTTGGTCTCTTACGCTGTTTGGAAAACATTTCCATATTTCGCCATCTTTTATTTTCTATACTTAGAAAATATATTCTATTTGCAATCGAAAACAATTTCAATCACTTATCTCTTTCCCGACTACTTTAATTATACTCAGGAAATATTTACTTTTATATTTCCAAAAATTCCACCACTTGGGTTAAAACGAATGCTGTGTAAAACATCGTTACAATAACTCAAAATATGTTATTCAACTAAATCTTATTTAAACACTTCTCTTCAAGACTGGATCTTGCTATTTATCAATTAAAAATGAAATCAATCAAGTTGGGGTATAATTACCTCTCAGACCTTGACTGAAAACATCTTTAACTTCAAAATAGACAAAACCATTATTCCCGAAAAATCAGCACCATACAAACCCATTATTCATTTTTAAACGTATATTTGTTTCTCTTTTTATTTCCAGATTATCGATTTCCTTTTTGTTTATAGTATTCTATTTTAAATTCGTTTCCTTACCGGATTCTATATATATCGATATATCGATTCATAATTATCAAATCTTCTTAAAATATTATAACGACTCCTTAAATTTCCAGAAAATTTTGCCATAACCTCCTTTGTACCGGGAACATCGGGAAAATCCCCAAACCGCCACACAGGCTTCTCCAATCAAAAAGAAAAAGAAAAAGAAAAAGCCAAGTGGTTAGCCAATTCGGCGCATAAAACCTCATTTGGAATTTAAACGTGTACCTTTTTTCGGGCACACAAATTATAACCTTCATATACTTCATTCCAAACCTGCTCAACCTATATTCACCTGTTTTCCAATTTATCCCAACTCAATCCGGTCATTCCTAATTCAATTTGCTAACTTATTCTTTAATTAGCTATTTTGTCAAATCCCTTTATTTTGGACATATCATGTTCAAATATATTTTAATTCGCTTCTAAACAAGTAGAATTTCATTTCGAACTTGAGTTTCAAATTCGATTTCGAATATGAATCCACAAAACCAATTTACTTATCCAACACTAATTTCAATTTAAAACTCGATTAACTATTTATTCTTCAAAATTAATTAAATCTATTTAATAACTAAAAATCTGATTTTTGTTTCAAAAATCATTTCACTTACTTCACTAGAGTTCATATTTATTTTATATCTCCCGTCTGGATTTTCTAATGGCAATTCGGATTTTATTTCTTTAAAATCCTTTTATTTATTTAAATAAACCGTTATGGTTTTTAAATGATTTTGGTACTGTTTTTCTGAAAATTTGATTTTGACATAACTCAAAATCTATTCGACGAAATCCATATTTTTCTCTTCCATTAGAAAACTATTATTCCAATGGTCCTGACAATTCTTGTTTCAAAGAATTCCAATTTAAATTGAGTCCTGTATACTCAATTGAAGTTCAGAATGCCAATTTACGAACTACCGCGCTGCGACAAGTTCGTTTTAATTATATTTATATATATAAACGTTTAAACTTCGTTTATATATAAATTCTAGCTCCATTCTGATATATTTTTAATACATATCAAATCAATTTTTTCCAATTCAATGTACTATTTCCAATTATCTAAAATTGTCGATTTTCCCTTACTCGGTAATATATTTATACTTCGATCTTCTATATTAAATTCCAATTCCTTTGATAAATTATAAATCCTTTGGAATTATTTCTATTTTGTTTAAAAATCTGCATTTCTGAAATATATTTCGTCGTTCCCACTTCGAAATGATTTCAACTTTCTATTTTCAATTTCTATTTTCAATTTCTATATTTCAAATTCTAGTTTCAAATTCTATTTGAATTTGATATTTACAAATTCTATTTGGATTTAAAACTCTAGATTTATCCAACGATAATTTATTTCACTAGATTTATAAATATCATTTATAAATCCAACTTCCTTGTTTTTTATATACAAACAAGTCTATTTCGAAATCTATTTAAAACCAAAATCTTATTTTGGAAATTTCTATTTATAATAACTTATATATATATAACACCCAATTTATTTCCATATTCAATTTGACTTCTATTTAAATAAATTCGAATTAATCGAATTCAAATCATAAATCCTTACGGATTTATTTTAGTTCAATTTCAATTTATATTTTGAACATCAGAATAAATTCCATCGTTTATTTCTTTAAAACGATTTCCCCATTTCTATTTTTAAATTCACATTTGAATTTAAATATTCAAATTATCCAATGATAATTTTTCCACTTTATTTATAAACATTGTTTGTAAATTCATTTCAATTCTCTGCATTATTTAATTTATAAACAACGTTTATAAATTCAATACTTGTTCAAAACAAGTTAATATTCCCATAGCTCATTTAAAAATTAAATTTCTATTTTTTTCTAAAAAAAAAATTCCCCATTTACATATTAAATATTCTTTTCACGATTTTTTTATATATCAATAGTTTGGCCCCAATGACATTTAAACAATCAAACCACTCAATTATCAATCCATCATATATGATAATATATGTGAAAACAAACAAATAATAATATTTTTGAGAAATCCAGTTGGATCCCTCCAACCTGTTTTCCTGCATCCACAGACGTTAGCAAACATAAATAATACCCATCCTGCTTCGAGGTAGGATATCGCGGTATAGAAGGTCATCCACTATCATATTGTGGGGGTTTATAGGGTCATCCGCTAAAGATACTGCGAACATCCGCTAATGAGACTGCGGGAATATCCAACCACCAATATATATGTAATAGCACACCAAGCCTAAATAACTAATATATTTTATGATGCACAAAAATATTGAATGCAACCAAACAAGCAACAAAAAATTAGTTTTAACTGATAAAAATAATTCTAAATAAAAGGTGAGTGAGATTTACTCACCGTGATTTTTCTTTGCACTTGTACCAATTTCAATTTCTATTCATCGATTTCCCAGTCTTCAAACTTCACACGGATGATTCCATTCGATTTATTTTTGCCTAGAAAAATCCGAATTCTATAAATAAGCTAATGAATTTCTTTACAAGGTTTTAGGTTAAAAATATACAAATTTTAAATTTTCTAAATTTCCTGGTTTTTGAACGGCTAACAATTTCAAGTGTAAATTTTTTCACTCGTCTAATTTATAATTTTATATAATAATTCACTAACTAAGTTTTTCCTTTTTAGCTTCCAACTTCCATTTTAGTAGTTAATAACAATTTCATTCTAACGGTATGTGAATTTCAACTTTAACAAATATGTTGATTTTAGTTTTAAATAGATTGCTAAATTATAAAACAAAAATCAAAACTAAGGATTTACCTTAATACCATATTTGAAACAATCTTCCATTTACCGATCTAATTCATGCCTGCATCAACTATCGATCATCTGCGACAACACAGTAACCATCATCAACAAACCCAAAATACTGTCGAACATGAACTCTACCTCCTCCTCCCTGCATCCTCTATTGTCCATTCCCACTCGATATAACCACAGTGAACTCACTAACCTGCTTGAACAACTAGGAAATGGTGCGATACTTTACTTTGAAATCCACTCATCTTCCTCAACATTCACTGCCTTAACCAAATTCCATCAACACTTCCATACTTCTCTAACCTGCTTTGCAAACAGTAGCTTGAGTACACACTACTTCCATAGTCAGACAAACCGAGACCTCAACTATCCTTGCACCGAAAAGTACAGGATGTTATCGACTTCCCCAATCGCTAATGCTCTAATAGTCCTAGGCCACATCGAACTCGTGTATCATCATCGAACACCCAGAACCCAAGTTCATCAAAATCGTGATTGTCGATCCCCCTTCGAACTCCTCAATTTCCGTGTTCAAGTGCTGCTACTCGCCCTTCTCATCCCATCGCGCAACAGAAATCGAGTGCAGGCCTTCCTCCTCGATCGCGACTTCACGCAACCCTCCACCTTCGATGCGATATCGGCTACGGCTCAGAAATTGGAATGCCAGATTTTGATGTGGAAACCCCTTTCCTTTCCCGTTTTCCCTCCTCTTTGCTCACGATCTCTTGCCTTGGATTTGAAATCAAAATTAAATTTCGACCCTTTTTTTTAAAGTGGACTCAATTTTCTAATGAATGGAAATCAGAAGAAAGGACAGGGTTACGGTTTAAATTCGTTGGCTGGAGGTGAATTGAAAGTAGTTTGAACGGTGGGTATTAGCTGGTTTTCATCTGAGTTGAGGAAGGAATGAAATCATGCTTCAATTTCTTTTTGATTTAGGTATAGGAGGAGCGACATTATTTTGTTTACTGAAACATTTCATTTTGGCTTTGCAGAAGAAGAAAATAGAAGAGGAAGCAGGCGTGATTTATACATGAAGGATATTTCGGGGTGAAGGAGTTTAGTTTGCTGTAGGATTTTGTAAATCTTAAGATAGATTTTGATTTGATATTAAAAATGTTTTAATTAAATTTGATTTGATTTTATAATTAATACGATTTGATATAAAGTGATTTTTATCCTTTTTAAATAGATATCGATTTGATTTCTGATTCGATTTCGATCTTATCCATTACAAATATATCGGGGTTCATCACTTGAGATCGTAACCGCTATTTTAACCTACTGACTGACTTTTCAACGTAATTACACTATTTTGGATTCAACAGAATAGACTAAAAAATTTAATGCAACCATACATTATAAAATAACCATATTATAATACAATTTAAATTCAAAATAAATAAATTCCATTTATATTATCAAATTAGTATTTAAAAGCATATTAAATATTGAAAATAAACTGTTCGAAAGCCCAGGTCATTACAAAACCAACTCCAAGGATTCCAAGTAGTCTCAATAAAAGGCTGCGACCATACGACAAACGAATTAATTCCAAAAATAATTCAGCTAGATAGGTCGTTATAAAACCATTTTTCGAAACCGTAATTCAAAAACTTTGAAACCCAATTTATTTTTCTAAATAGTTTTAAAAATAATTTTCTATGAATACAAGGACAAGAATTCAAATGAATATTTCAATAATGGTAGATTTGGAAATTTAACAAAGTAACAAATGGATTTACCTCGTAATCATATTTTTGAAATTGGATACGACATACCAACATGAAATTTTCCCGTTTTCGATCGAGTAACGGTCTTAACCGAAACTACCAACGAAACCGAAAACCAGAAATCGCGACTATGTCAGTTGTAGCTAGATTTTTTTATATTATAATTTTCTAGTCTTCAAACTCGAATCATCGGAATCTACCATATGTCGTCCTTATGCTCATCAAGATGAAATCGCCAACGTACTGTGGTATAAGATATATTTGGCTACAAACCCGAACTCAACATATTTGAACTCTTAGTCATTTAAAGCCAATTTTATATATTAGTCCCACGACTAATTCATCATCGAAATAAATTTAAGTCAAGTAAGAAAGATGAAGAAAAATAGAAAAGAAAATTGAATTACGCTCTCTCACGAGTCCTAATTTAACTAATTCGTCTGATCGTCTAACCCATGCTTTGATACCAAATGTTACACCCCACACTTTTCTATGACCAATTTCGATGAAAATCGAATCTCGAACACATTCAAGCATGAAGCATGTAAATTTGGTACCTGCAAATAAATGAACATGTGTATAATCAGAGTATGATAAGATAACTCACACGGAAACAAAAGTAAGATAAAATAGTATTAACTCAAGTAACTACCTTTTTAAAGTAAGTCACTTTGCTAATACTGAGCATAAGAGAAAACGAGAACTGAAACCCAAACTTAAACACCTATGAGAACACGACCTTCTCTAGAAAATCTGGGTGGTTGTAATAAGGAGAGGGGTCAGAACAACAAGATTTTGGTGAATAGGAAATGTACAACGTAGATTATAATACAAAGATGTATCATGTTTGGTTCAACCCAAGATGCATGTCTACTAAGGTTAGTAATTCTAGCCTAACCTTGTAAATGTTTACGTCGAGTCTACTACTCTCCCCAAAGTAGTATTCCAAGTATGATGCCAAGATAGAACATTTACGCATATATTTAGGAAGCCTTTGTACCAGAACATGGCTGGTTATTCAATCGAGAGTGGACCACTAAATACAGAGTTTTTATATATGTGTGTGTATATATATATATTCATTTGCTCATCCTTTATTAATTAATGCCTCACTATTAATGATAGATAGGGAGGATTCTCCTTGATCGCTTAAGACCCTAGGAGGAGTTATTGGTCATTGATTATTCCTCGATAATATATTCAATGTTAACATAAACTAGAGGGCGCTAGCAACGGGGCCCTACTAGTTAAGGCTTCTGTCATTCACGCATATACCCTTTCCCCGTGTAAGGTGAGAGATGATACTTTATCGCTCATTATACTGTCTAGCTGATCTTATTGGATAACCTCCTTAGTCACTTACTACTTCCCGTAGGATTGGTAGCCATATCTGACGTTTTAAGTTTCCAGGTTTGGGTAGGCCTCACACACTCACGCCATTTAAGACCCCTAAACTGAATGACCTACTCCTAGGTGGACACTTCAACCTTATCTGCTTAAGACCCAGGAAGCAGACTATATGCGAAAGTTATTAAGTTCATAACCCATTAGCTTTTAATACCTTTCTCTATTGGGATAAAGTGGGCAACGTTATTATGTCCTTTCCGTTTAGTTTCTCTTCACGGAAATACTATACGTTCATGATTTTTCCTCACAGGTTCCTATTGTTAACCCACTAATTCCAAATCTAACATCTAATTATAAGTTCTATATTAACTAATATAAATAAGGAAAGTTATATCCTTCTTACCCTTGGATATTTTTTTGATTATTTCCGTAATTGGACTTAGTACTTAAACAACCAATACCCATATATCCCCTTTTTATTTCATTTGATTCTGTTAATAATTAATTGCCATTTATAACCATAACAGTCATATTTTCCTAAGGCAAATCATAAAATTCCTAATTTTCTTTTTATTACCATTGATTATAATTAATGCCATTTATGAGCCTAATGGCCATAATTTTCCTAAGGCATTAATTCACAATGGATATCCTTATCTTATCATTCTCGAATATACCTATTTGTTGTACCCCAACAAACATTACAAATTTTATTTATTATTTATTTATTGTTTGTTATATATGTACACACACACATATATATATGTATATATATATGCACTAGATCTCTCACATTATGCTGACCACTTGTGGATGCTGGATTTGTTGGTCGGTTTCGAGAAGACTTCTACCACAGGTTGAACTTAACCTCGTGTCTTAGTACAGTTATATTTATGCACTAGACGCCTCACATTAAGTTGACCACTTGTGGATGCTGGATCTGCCGGTCGGTTCTAGGCAGACTTCTACCACATGTTGAGCCTAACCTCGTGTTTAGATGCAATTTTAATTAAATTCCCAAATTGGGGTTTACAATATTAATCCTAATAAATCTTAGGAATTATGACCATTTTACTTAATTCCCCTATTAAATTTACTTTTCCCAAATCAACATTGCTTACAGTGGTTATTTATATATTTATGGCCTTATTTATCGCAGTCAATTACACAGCTTGCTACAACGGTCGCCGCAAATATATTCATTTAATATGGATTACAATTATGTGTATAATTCCATAATTGAATACATTCAAGCATTCAGTATAATGTATATTTTGTCGCTTTACGTAGATTCGAACGGATAATATGTATAATTTATATTTATATTTTTGCGCGGTCAACGTGGTTATCTTTTTTTATATTATTTATTGTTAAATTTAATAATTTGGTTTAATTAATACCCAAACATTCCTTTTTGCATTCAGTATTGCCAAAAGGTTCCAAATCTTATAAAAAGACCGTTAGCTATAGTTATTGTAAATTATGCCCAGTTATTAGAATTGACATATTTTCAAATTACAAGAAATGTATGTTAATGTATATTTTGGAATAGTTGATGCAAACTACGCACAAATTGTATATTTATATCTATACGCACATCTGCACCACTTTTCCCTTTTTCAACCTTTTTGTCATATCTCTTGTGAATTCAAAATATTGTCTTTTTTGGTTTAAAAAGAGGAAAACGACATGTTTACAATAACTAAACCAAAACCACAACAACATTGAACACAAATAGGCATGTGTCTTTTTTATACTTAAAATCACATAATTCACCATTGTATCTTTCTAATCAAAATTACATAATTTGTTATTTAACATTGAAACTATAGATTTGGAATAAAACTACATCTAAATAGTGTAATTGGGATTGATTTCCAAATCTTCAGTGTTCTGCAACAAACTACAATTTAATTTCCAACATAATTGTAGACAATATGTATAAACAATTTAAGTAAACCTACAATTAATATTATTCCTAACCACAACTCATAATTTCCAAGTTTTGGCAATGTTTAATAACAAATCTGATAGATGTCAATTCAAATTCAATAATATTATGAACAGATCTGATGATAATAGGCATATATTTTGAGATCTAATTCAAACGAGAAAAATAATCTATTATAATTTTGTATGTAAACTTCCTACTCACTTGAAATCATCAAAATCTGAAATTTGAATAATCTTTTAGGCCTACAATTCCCAAATACTTACAGATCTACAATTATTCTTAAAAAGGGATCTTTTAGATCTGTAGATTAGCAAGAAAACAAGAAGTGAGGGGAGAATACGATATAGAACCGCTTTACATGTCAATCCACACTCTTTTCCATCGGATCTGATAATCTCTTTCAATTCTATATGATTTGTATTTGGTTGATGTATATGAATGTATTTTTAATTAAGAAGATTGATTTGGAAGAGAAAGGGAAATAGCAGAGCTTCTGTGACGACCGCCCACAGCCCCCGCACTACACAAGAGGAATAATGTGCTGAAAGGTGTGACAGGCAGCTACGGATGATCATCAAGGTATAATAAACACCATCGGAACCTGCCATAGAACTCACAGCGCAAGGATAAAATATAATAGAACATATCAACAGGTAATAGTAGAGAAATCCACTTGCACAAAAACTGTAAACTCTTAATAGAACCAGTAAGAGGATAATACTTTTGTACAAAGGCCCTCACTACATCCCTCAGAGTAAAACTTCAAAAAGCGGAAAAAGTACTATATAGTAGTAAAGATAATATGCCAGCCTCCTGCTCATCATCGATCAGCATCATCATCCTCACTAAAGCATCACCTGTCACCTGCTACTCAGTCCGCCCATCCACAACCGAATGAACAACCCAAGGTAATAAGAGGAAACATAAAACCTTGAGTCAGACAACAGTCTTAGTGAGTAAAAAAATAGCTAACAAACTTCATTAATAAAGTATATGAGAATAGGTAGGTTTACCAACCACTACCCAATCACCAGGGAAGAACTCATACCCGTCTTTCCCACATCCGACAGTGATAGCCTTTACAATCCATAACATCCAATGTAACAACAATTCATCCATGTAAATCAAAACAACCATCAATAACATTCATATCATCCAAATTACATAAGTCTCATGTAGACAATCCTAATTGAGTTTAACATCCCTCGAGCACTAACCCCAGAGGCCTAAACCAATATCAGTCAAACACTTAAGGAACATCTCCCTCGACATTAGATAATCCATGTGAGATGGTATAAACAAAACATCCATATATTCAAACATCCAAGACAGACTCTGGCTATCACCTCCAATCCTACTTTGAAACCATCATTAATCGTATGACGACCCATCATGACTGCCATATGTCATGGGCTAATGATAACCCCAGTTCTAGCACAACTCCATACACCATCATGACTCATATGTTTGTCTTCTAAAATCTCGACAATTAAGCCCTTTTCGAATGCCTAAGGTACGAGGCCCTTCATGACTGCCCAAAGTACCCCTGCTTTGAGTCTGCTAGAACTTACGATAATGATAATCTCTTGGCCTTCGGATCTTTGGTCTTCATCACCGACGACTATTTTCAAACTCAAGTCCCACTCGAGTATCCATTATACACAACCCAACACCCTTTGAGTTGTTTGCACATTCGTTGCTTTTCGCCGATCAATGAACACATTACATCACTTCAACTGTCCTCATCTAGACTCTTGTCGAAGCCATCATAATCATCGAACCAAACAACATCAATATAAGGTTCAATATAGTCTGTAGCACTCATTAACATCGTCTAAGGAAATCAACCACAACACTTAGGACATTAACCAGAGCACATAAAAGCGTTGTCAAAACCCTCAAACTCCACCGACCCACTACTCGGACCGACCGACCCCCATGACCGACCCCACCTTGGACCAACTACCTCCATGACCGACCCCACCTTGGACTGTCCACCTTTCCTTCCATCCAGGTTGGAGCGACCGACCAGCTCCTTTGGAACCACCTCACTAGTTTGACCAATCGACCATGTTGGCACGGCCAACCAGATTTGCTTCGCATCAGAATATGGACGATCGACCAGAATCTGAGCGACCAACCAAAACCTGAACGACCGACCCGCTACTTCACCATCCCAGACTTTTACAATCGTCCTGGGACACTTGCATGAACGACCCTGCTCCCTCAGGCTTGGTCGCCCGACCTTCCTGTCTTGTTCCCCAAGAAAACCACTCTATGGTGCACGACCGACCCCTGAAGTGTGACCAAAAACCTGCATTACTCCATTGTAACTCCAATTTCGACCAAAACTTCACCAATCGATGCAGTCGACGAAACCAACTCAACTATTCCATTCAACACAATCATACACATGTCATGAAGCCAATAACATCACCAATTTGGCAATTTCATCAATAATTATGTAAAATTCACCAAAATTACCATAAATACAATTATGAAAAAAACAATAGATCTAACTTGCATAATCGTATGGAATAGCATATAAATTACCTATCTAAACTTGCTAAATCAAATCATAGGATAATTTATATGAAAATGGACTTACCAATGCATAGACCTATGGAAAACACTTGAAATTGATGAAAAAACATGAACAAACACCCATATACTTCATTGAATCCATGTGAGAGATGCATATCACTCACCGATTCTCCAAAAAAAGCTAAAATGATAGAAATATGAATCTGGACAGCAAGCACTTCGCACCAAACCCCATGATCCGATGAACTCTTGTTTTAATTGATGTAGATCTAGCCTCCAATGGTGTAGATCTATGATTTACCTCCTTGGATTTTGATTTTCAATAGTGGAAATATGTTAGAGGAAGGAGGAGCTCAAGGCCACCTAATGAAAGAATGGGGAAGTAAACTATTTCTCATACCTCTCACCCTCTATTTATAGTTTCCACCAGCCTACTAATTGGGCCTTCCCAAATCAGCCCATTGTGGCTCTCCAAACCTAAATAACCAACTTCAAAACCTTAAAATAGCGATTCCTCCCAAACCGATAAGCCAAATCTTTAATGTAACCACTCTACGGAAAGGCAATCATCATTTCTTTTCCAATGGCACAGGTCTCACCCTCTGATTCGACATAAGTCAAAAGTTAAGCCTTGTACAAGAATGACAGAGGAAAAATGGTCACAAACAAAATAGGTAAAAATTATGGACATGTCTCGCATCCCCATAAGCAACATATTAAAAGATGAGAATGATCCAACCCTTAGGGAATAAAATAAAAATATTTTACGATCTTATGATATGTAGAATGCGGGTTGTTACATTCTTCCCCTCTTAAGAATTTCGCCCTCGAAATTCCAAGCAAACACAAGCAACTACAACAATTCTGCATGCCTATCATCCATGAGAAACCAATTCTATCACCGAAACTAGCAGCCATCAAGCCATCATCCATAGCCTTATCCTAGCACGCAGTATTCTATCAAACAACAACAAGATACAGCGATATAACGATGATACAATATCAAAGGGTCCTACCGATGAAGAGTTCTGGATGAGTCCCCCTAATTCTCTCTTCCATCTCCCATGTACAATCGTCACCATCTTCACTCCATTGTACCTTGACTAGCTTAACCATATTCGTCCTAAGCTGTTTTGTGTCATTCCCCACAACACAAAGCGGCTTACAAGATTTCGCAGCTGCGGTCTCAACTTTTAGGTCTTCGTACTGCTCTGAAGATACCACCACATTCGAATCATGCACGAAGTTCTGTAGGAACAATACATGGAAAACATTATGCACACTCGACATCTTCTCGGTAACTCCAATCTATATGCGAGCTTTCCAATTCGCACGACTATAGGAAATGGTCCAACAAACCTTAGAGCTAATTTTCCTTTACTTCCAAATCTAACCATATGCTTCAATGGTGAAACCTTCACGAAAACCATATTATCAACATTGAAATCCAAATCTTTTCGACGTTTATCAGCGTAGCTCTTCTGGCGATCTTGGGCCGCCTTAATTCGTTGCTGAACGATGTCGATGCAATCCGATGTCTCTCTAATCATCTCTGGCCCAAGTACCAACTTATCTCCCGTTTTTAACCAATATTGTGGAGAATTACACGGCCTCCCATATAACGCCTCGTATGGTACCATCCCAATGCCAAACTAGTAGTTATTATTATATGCACACTCAACCAGATGCAGATGGTCTTCCCATGATCCCCCCAAATCCAACACATAAGCTCTCAGGAGATCTTACAAAACTCAGTTAACCCTCTTGGTTTGACCATCCGTTTGGGGATGATAAGTCGTACTTAAACACAACTCGGTTCCCAAAGCTTCTTGCAAACTATTCCAAAATCCACTCGTGAATAATGGATCTCGGTCACTCACTATATTCTTTGGGACACCATGTAATCGAACTATCCATTTCACATAAAGTTCAACCAGTTTTGATGCCATCCTAGTCGACTTGACAGGAATGAACCTTGCACTTTCGGTCAAGCAATCCACGATGACCCAAATCCCTTCGTTTTCTGCCCTGGTTCTAAGTAGTCCATCGATACTAGTTCCCACTTCCACATAAGAACTTCCAATGGCTGAAGAAAACCACTCGGCTTCTTTTGTTCTGCTTTCACCAACCGACAGTTCGTGCACTTGAAAATAAACTTTCCAATATCCCGTTTCATCCCCTCCCAGTAGTAGACTCGTCTCATGTCCTGATACATCTTGTTGCCGCCAGGATGAATTGTCAACTTTGAGTGATGACATTCCCTCAGAACCTCATCTCTCAATCCATCAACATTAGGAACAACTAATCACCCTTGCGTCCGAAGCTAACCTTCTCGATCGACTTCGAACTCTTTATCCTTTGGTTCCAGTTTCTGGATAAACTCAAAAAGCTTAGCATCTCGCTTTTGGCTTTCACCAACTCTTTTGATAAGTGTAGGTCTTATCGATAAGCTTGCCAATATTCAAGGTTCCAATTCGCATCTTGGCCTGAAATCAGACCTTGCCAAATACTCGAGGCTCTTCCATTCCAAAAACATCGCTCCCAAACTTGCGTGTCTTCGACTCAGCGCGTCTGCAACCGCATTGCCTTTGCCAGGAGTATAGGCTATACCAAAATCATATGACGCTAGAAACTCTAGCTACCGTTGCTGCCCAAGATTCAAATCCCTTTGGGAGAAAAGATACTTCAACGACTCGCGATCCGTAAATAACTCGAATCGAACTCCCAATAGGTAATGTCTCCACATATTCTGAGCAAACACAATCACCGCCAAATCCAAATCATGAGTTGGGTAATTCTTCTCATGCGGCTTCAGTTGTCGACTCGCGTAGGCAATAACCTTATCCTTTTGCATTAGCACCGCTCAAAGTCTAGTACAACATGCATCGGTGTATACCGCCATCTCTTCATTCCCACCTGTAATGGTCAACACAGGAGCACTCGCCAGTCTCTCTTTCAGGATCCCGAACACTTGCTCACACTTTTCATACCATGTGAACACTTGGTTCTTCTTCGTCAATCCTGTTAACGGTGCAGCTGCCTTGGAGAAATCCTTGATAAACCGTCGGTAATAACCAGCCAATCCAAGGAAACTCCGAACATCCGTCGCATTCTTAGGCCTATCCCAGTCCTGGATTACTTCCACTTTAGTGGGGTCAACCACTATCCCATTTCCAGAAATAGCATGACCTAAGAACCTCACTTCAGTCTTCTAGAAGTGAAACTTTGAAAACTTAGCTCTCAGTTGATGCTTTCGCAAGATCTCTAACACAACTCTCAAGTGCATCTTGTGCTCTTCTTCATTCCGAGAGTAAACTAGAATATCATTCATAAACACAAGCACAAACTTGTTCAACTGATCTCTGAATACCATATTCATAAGATCCACGAAATACGCTGGCGCATTAGTTAATCCGAATGGCATCACCAACAATTTGAAGAAACCGGATGGTGTCCTAAAAGCAGTCTTAAGCACACTGTCCTTAGCCACCCTCAACTGGTGAAATCCTGTTGCCAAATCCATCTGAGAAAACATTTTGTCTTAGTGAAGTTGGTCAAACAAGTCATCAATCCTCGGCAACGGATACTTGTTCTTCTTGGTCACCCTATTCAGCTCACAATGGTCCACACACAATCTCGTTGAGCCATCTGTCTTGGTTGCAAACACGACAGGTACACCCCATTTGGATACACTCCTCTGAATGAATCCATTTCCCAAAAGGTCACGAACTTGCACCTCCAACTCTCGTTATTCCTTAGGCATCATCCGCCTAAGAGGCATAATGATTGGTCTAGCACCCTCTACCAAATCGATCCTAAACTCGATCTCACGATGCAGCGATAACCCTTTGACCTCGTCAAAGACATCTACATACTCATTAGCGATCAACACTGATGACAGGTCTTCTTGTGGAATCCCAAGCGAATATAGATAACTCACAAATACCCCGTCTTCGTGCTTACATCTAATCAACACCTTTTGCCCTTCCACATCCCCGACCCTCACCTCTAGCTTCTCGCAATTCACCCTTGTCGTATACCTCTTGAGCCAATCCATGCCCAGGATGATCCCAAATCCAGCGAAGTTAAGAACAAAGCAGTCGCACACAAAAGAGCAACCATGACTCGACAACACTATACCACGACATATCATGCACAAACTGGACGAACCCCCTACTGGATTAGTCACGATCAATGGTCAATCACAGATCTCGGGTTCCAAACCCAAGCAACACACAAGCTCATTGCAAATGAATGAATGCGATGCCCCAGTATCAAACAAAACTCGAACTGAAATAACATGAATAGAAAGAGTACCTTACACCACGACACCCTTTCCCTTCTCCTCCGGAGTAGGAGCTCTTGAGGAAGTTGGCCCAGCTTCCAAAGCATATGCCTTCGCAACCTACTTCCCTTTAGCTGGTTCCGAACAGTCCTTCTTGAGATGTCCAGTCTTGCCACAATTGTGACACTTCCTCTCCACCTTCGGATTCTTGCACTCATTAGAAAAATGGCATTTCTGTTGGCAAGTGAACCAAACAGACTCCCTCTTAGACTTCTTCTGGCCATCCTTCCCTTTCTGTTGTTGCTGCTTCCTTTTCTTACTATTACCACCCTATTGTGGCTTCTGTTCTTCCTTAGGTGCAACAACAGACATCTTCTTAGGAAATAGACTTTCATGCCTCAAAGCCTTCTCGACATCTTTTCAAAGCTATCATCGAGGTGATCCACAAGTTGATTCCCAAGATACTCATCCAACCCAAGATAAACTTCTCATTCTTTTGATAAGGAGTATCCACATACGAACAAGCATACTTCGACAAAGCCTCGAAGTCTGAAATATACGCCAGAACTGGGTGACTATTCTGTTTAAGCTCTACAGATCTCTTAAACAGAATCGATTTCTACACAGTGGAGATAAACTTTGCTTTAAACTTAGCTTTTCCCATGAGATCTTTTCTTCCAGAGTCTCAACAGTGAAAAAATTCCACTAGTCCATTGCTCTGCTCTCTACCTTCCTTGATGCAAGATTTCTCTTGGTGGCATCATCAATACCCAAGTCTTTGAAAATTCGAACACAAATATCCAACCACTTCTGGAGTTCTTCAACTGGTCAGTGTCCTTGAACTGTTTTCTTCCGAATGAAGAAAATTCTTTGCATAGCTTTGTAAATTCTACCGCTCTAGGCACTGGAACTCCAACATCAACCGTTGCTGCAACTGGAGCGGGGTTCCTTCAAAGACATGCTTCCATCATAGCTTTAAACATGGCCGGGTAGTCAAGTGCCCCACCATTACCCCCTCCAAGCACAGTTTCTTCCCTAACGGTATGTCTTGTATAACGTCGACTCGTTCTAAATCTGCAAGTTAGAATGATTAGCTACTTGCAAGATAAGCTGCTAAAGAAGTATAAATGCTACTATACTATATAGTATCATATAGTATACATCCAACAGAAATTTGCAAGTACGTCTCTCATACGTGATTACATCCTTGAACTTTGGCTAAAATCGTTAACCAGAGCTCTGATACCATGACGACTGCCGACAACCCCCGCACTACACAAGAGGAATAATGCGCTGAAGGCGTATCTGACAGCTATGGATGATCATCAAGGTATAATAAACACCATCGGAGCCTGCTATAGAACTCATAGCGCAAGGATAAAATATAATAGAACATATACAATAGGTAATAGTAGAGAAATCCCCCTTGCACAGAAACTGTAAACTCTTAACAGAACCAGTATTAGAATAATATTTTTGTACAAAGGTCCTCACTACATCCCTCAAAGTAAAACTTCAAACAGCGGAACAAGAACAATATAGTAGTAAAGATAATTCGCCAGCCTCCTACTCGCCATCGATCAGCATCATCATCCTAACTAAAGCATCACTTGTCACCCGCTACTCAGTCTGCCCATCTACAACCGGATGAACAGCCCAAGGTAATAAGTGAAAACAAAAAACCTTGAGTCAGACAACAGTCTTAGTGAGCAATAAAACAGCTAACAAACTTTATCAATAAAGTATATGAGAATGGGTAGTTTTACTAACCACTACCCAATCACCAGGGAAGAACTCATACCCGTCTTCCCCACATCCGACAGTGATAGCCTTTACAATCCATAACATCCAAGATAACAACAATTCGTCCATGGAAATCAGAACAACCATCAATAACATTCATAGCGTCTAGATTACATAAGTGTCACGTAAACAATCCTAATTAAGTTTAACATCCCTCGAGCACTATCCCCAGAGGCCTAAAACAATACCAGTCAAGCACTCAAGGAACATCTCCCTCGACGTTGGATAATCCATGTGAGATGGTATAAACAAAACATCTAGACATTCAAACATCCAAGACAGACTCTGGCTATCACCGCCAATCCTACTTTGAAATCATCGCTAATCGTGTGATGGCCCATCATGACTTCCATATGTCAAGGGATAATGGTAACCCCAGTTCTAGCACAACTCTATACGCCATCATGACTCATATGTTTGTCTTCTCAAATCTTGACAATTAGACCCTTCACGATTGCCCAAGGTACAAGGCCCTTCATGACTGCCTAAGGTACCCCTGCTTTGAGTCTACTAGAACTTACGATAATGATAATTTCTCGGCCTTCGCATCTTTAGTCGTCATCACCGGCGACTATTTTCAAACTCAAGTCCCACTCGAGTAACCATTATCCACACCCAAACACCTTTTGAGTTGTCTACACATTCGTTGCTTTTCACCGATCAACGAACACATCACATCAGTTCGAGCATCCTTATCTGGACCCTTGTCGAAGCCATCATCATCATCGAACCAAACAACATCAATATAAGGTTCAATATAGTCCATAGCACTCATTAACATCGACTAAGGAAATCAACCACAACACTTAGGCCATCAACCACAACAGTTAAAAGCGCTGCCAAAGCCCTCAAACTCGACTGACCCACTACTTGGACCGACCGACCCCACCATAGACCGAACACCTCCATGACCGACCCACCTTGGACCATCCACCTTTCCTTCCATCCAGGTTGGAGCGACCGACCAGAACGAACGACCGACCATCTCTTTTGGAACCACCTCACTAGTTTGACCGACAGACCTGTTGGCATAACCAACCAGATTTGCTTCGCACCAAAATATGGGCGACCGAACAAAATCTGAGCAATCGACCAGAACCTTAACGACCGACCCGCTACTTCACCATCACAAACTTTTACAATTGTCCTGGGATGCTCACATGACTGACCCTACTCCCCCAGGCTCGCTCGCCCGACCTTCCTGTCTTGTTCCCCTAAAAAACTACTTTATGGTGCATGACTGACACCTGACATGCGACCCAAAACCTGCATTACTGCAATGCGACTCCAATTTCGACCAAAACTTCGCCGATATATGCAATCGACGAAACCAACTCAACCATTCCATTCAACACAATCATAAACATGTCATGAAGCCAATAACATCAACAATTTGGCAATTTCATCAATAATTATGTAAAATTCACCAAAATCACCATAAATGCAAATATGAACAAAACTATAGATCTAACTTGCATAATCATATGGAATAACATAGAAGTTACCTATCTAAACTTGCTAAATCAAATCATAGGATGATTTATATGAAAATGGACTTAGCAATGCATAGATCTATGAAAAAACACTTGAAATTGATGAAAAACATGTACAAACACCCAATATACTTCATTGAATCCATGTGAGAGATGCATATCACTCACCGATTCTCCAAAGCAAGCTAAAATGATAGAAATATGAATCCGGACAGCGAGCACTTCGCACCAAACCCCTTGATCCGATGAACTCTTGCTTTGATTGATGTAGATCTAGCCTCTAATAGTGTAGATATATGATTTCCCTCCTTGGATTTTGATTTTTAATGGTGGAAAGGTGTTAGAAGAAGGAGGAGCTCAAGGCCATCTAATGAGAGAATGGGGAAGTAAACTATTTCCCATACTTCTCACCCTCTATTTATAGTTTCCACCCGCCCACTAATTGGGCCTTCCCAAATCAGCCCATTGTGGCTCTCCATGTTAGATCCAGATTAACCCTAGAGGGGGGTGAATAGGGTTTATCACAGTTTTTTGCTGAGTTAAAAATCTAACGGGATATTAAATAATAATCAAATCACAGAATGCAGCAGAAAGAAAATAACACACAGAGATACCCAGCTTCGGCAAAATCCTGCCTACTGCTACATTCTTAAGGTTTCTACTAGGTGATAGAACAGATCCCGCATACAAGACCATGTAAACTCGCGACTATCGCTCCTATTCTAACCCTACGCTCAAAACCCTAGACTGACTGATATCCCCTCGAGAAGATTTCCCCTGATTACGACCCCGTAACCAGTAACCCAGATTTTACAGACTCTGTCAACTGTCAATCAACACCCTGACTGATTCCTAGATTTCACAGACTCTAGAACTATTTGATGGATTACAAAAAAAATCAAATAAAAACAATACAAAATAAAAACCCTTTAGGAAATAAAATAAGAGGTCATCCCCTTTTCATTAGCAAACTTGGCCAGCCTCTTTTATTTGTGTTGCACCCTTATTTTTATTGTCCCGATCTCTTTTGAAAAAGAATGGCGGCAGCTAGGGTTTTTCTGGATCCCAAATATCGATCTTCACAGATGATTTAAATTAGTTCTCTGATCCTCGAATTCTCATTGATGTTCCAGATCGATTACTTATGCTCCTTTCTTCACCGATTATGGGTTTTGCTGCAGTGACCGAAAACCGTGAGTTTTCTGAATTTTCTTGCAAGTTGTTTGTGGTTTTGATTCAATTTAGCCGATGATGTAATTGGTGAATAATATAGGGTATAGAAACCCTAGAGCCTCTGATTTCGTCGTAAATGAATTGATCTAATTTGGCCGCTTTCCTCTTTTGATTCCTTTGATTGAAACGACTTTGATTATATTGCTGTGAACTTGCTCGAAGGCCCTTCAATGAGTTTGGTTAATTCAATTTCCCCCTTGCGTGTTCTCTGGAATGAATAAAAAAAGAGTTCTTGCCAAAAATGATATTTTGAAATCTGGAAACACAGATTTGTTCCTTGTGTAATTTCTGACTAGATTTCCTCGGCCTTTATGAATTGAGAATTTATGGAAATAAAAATATTTGTGTTTTTGCCCAAAATAAATATTTATACATTCCAAATGCGTGAATCATGGTTTGAATTTTTAGAAAGAAAAAAATTTGATTTATGGCCCTTGAAATGTTGTCAAAAACTAATTGTTTGCATCATTTCTGGAAATAAAAAAGAATTGATTATTCTTGGTCTTTGAAAATGCCTTGAGCAATTTTGGCCATATTTGAAAGCAGAATGATTTGTTTCCAAAACAAGTATCTTCGAAAATGTTAAATTAAAATCTTCCTTTTATCTCCTTGAATGAAATGGCTTTTTGAACTATGGCAAGCAGTATTTGATTTCCAGAATAAATTCTTGGTAATATTTTAACCTTTCCAATTTTTCGTTTCAACATTTATTCAAGCAGAGTTCCTTATTTCATTTCTAGAAACTGATTCGCAAAATTCCTCCTTGCTGATTTGTTATTCTTTGGATTGCATGAACTTGAAAAACTGTGCTTGCACCATGCTGTATTGATTTTGATGCTCATTTGTAAACTTCACATATACAATGCTGTTACCCTTCTTGCTTGCTCATTTTGATGTTCTGGCTCGACTTACTTGACCTGTATGTGTATGCTACACATGTTTCATGACCTTGTCCATTTCATTTACACTTGAACATGCCTTTTTATATGCATACACCATGCTGAAACACTTTTTGCCTCGCTAGATTGAACTTTGTATTTGTTACCATAAATGCTTGACTTGTTTGAACTTTGATGCACCAAGTATATCTTCCATGCTAAAAGAATATGAACCTGACTTGGTGCTCGATCATGATTGGTACTTTATTTCTGCAACACGCTTGATTTTTTGAGTGGTTTGGCACAGCTGTGTACTTGAGCTGAAACTATTTGCTCCATTCTTGGACATGCACCGGAACTTGGCTGACTTCATTCACCTGTCTTGCCTTGTTTTTGTAGTTACCATATACTCATTGCACTAATCATTGTACTGTCCAAACATGATTCACTTATGATTCATTTATTCTTGCATTGTTCCTTCCATGTATATGTTAAGATGTTTTTTTTGTTGTTTTGATGCACTGTCATATGTTTCCATATGCAAACTTGTTGGGTTGAACTTGTTGGTGCTTGTTGACATGCCAGATTTACTTGTCCATGTCTTTGAGTCTCACTGTCTCATGCTTGACCATTGTGTTTTTTGCACCATGTCCATGAACACATGTATCATCTTGCTTACTATGCATGCTCTAGTTGCACCATTTTCATCAGCAAATTGATCAGACCATATTAGTGTGCCACATGTATATTGCAAAGCTGCTAATCTTGTACACTTTCATGCTTGTGTGACCATTTGCTGATTTGCTGCTAATTGCATCATCCTTTCTTTGGCCATTTTGCACTTAAACTGCCTGAACTTGTAAACAACTTTGCTATCTCCATCCAGTACACCATATTGACTTGTGCTCGACCATTTGGTCTGAATTACCATGTATGATTTGACCTTGCACATTGTTCATGCTGCTTTGACCATGATTATGCTTCTTTGTTTATTCTTGACCATTTGCTTGACTTTATATTGAGTTGTTTTCATGTGTGCACGGAGTCAAGATGGTCCTCGTGGCTACTCCTCAGTTGCTCGCTGATTGGCGAGGCAGTGCACACGTGTATACATATACACGTATGTATATGCAGCCAATCAGAGAATTTCCTGTCCCTGTACATATACAAACTGTCCGCCTAGACACAGATAAATCAAATCAAGTCATGAAAAATGATGAGAAACACACCAGAAAACTAAGGCAAATAAAACTTTTAAAAATAAAATAATATTTGCATGTATGAAATTATTTCTATTCCGTATATTGTGTGTGTGCTTCTGTATATGACTGGTATGAAGATGACTGGACTGACAGTGAAGTGCTGTGAAGACTAAAAACTGAAGACAAGAGTTGGCAGTGTCAGTAAATGTGTTTGTATATGAAAATGAAAATGTATGTATATATGACAGAGTGACTGTATGAGTGTTGTAGAGAGAATTGTACAGATATTTGTAATAAACAAATTTTGTTTGAAATAAAATATCATTTTATTGTGTTCAAACAAACTTGTCTATTATATTCAGTTTATTTACAAGTACAATATTCTGGGAATGTAAGTACAATATTCTGGGAATGTATATGAAATGTGATGTGTTCAAATAGTGGAGTTACAAATAGTTGCACTGTTTGAGTATTTGAAATTAAAAATTTATATTTAAATAAAATACTGTGTAAATATCTAAATGTCTATACAGTCGTATTCTATTTAAATATAAAGATTATATTCCTGTCTGTGATGTATATATAGAACAGTACAGTAACAAACACATTTAAAATAACTTTTATTTGTTTGTTATCATCAAACAAAAATCATATAATTGTGTATACAACTATGTTATATACAACAATCTCCCCCTTTTGATGATGACAAACAAATAAAAGATTTTGAGCATAATAAATGTGTTTGACAGTGAATATTGAACTCCCCCTATTTATTAGCTCCCCCTACAACAGATAACTCCCCCTATAATTGTGCATGAGTGGATATGAATGAATTAAATAATATGAATTTTCAAAATTAAAAATATTTACAAAATATTAACTCATAAATCAAAATCTCTATCCATTCTCCCCCTTTTATTATCATCAAAAGGATTCAGAATTTAAAATATAGATGAGAAGTGACTAATAAATATAATTTCAGCTTCAGAGGAAGAATAGTTATCATAAATCTCAATCAATCAAACAAAAAATCATAATATTCTGAGAACAGGTGGCATATTTCACATTGTAGAGATTGACGGATTTACGATGAAATTTATATATAATGGAGAGAGTTCAAAACACAATGATTTCCAATTATTTTCAAAAGAATTTTTAAAGATGAAGTTCAAAAAAACAGTGATGGATTTGGACTATAATTAATAATTCAATTTAAGTGACAAAATCGAATAATCTCAAATCCCAATACCTATCAATCAACAAATCATAATACGTCATAAGATTTCAACACATTTCACAGATTAGAATATGGATTGATAGACTTCTTTTCGCACACCAAGGAGAATTTCAAATTAATTTCTATTTATAGCACATTTTTTTTATTTAAGAGCACACAGACCACCCATAACCAGAGCTTGGATTTTTAAATGAGGTCAATCGCGACTTAAATTATAAGTTGTCTTTTAACCATGCATGACTAGAGCTTGGATTTTTAAATGAGATTAGAGACACACTTATATATTAATTAAATTTATCATTTCATTTTTAAAAGCAAAAACTCCTCAGCATATAAAACCAATATATGGATGATAGAAAACAGAAATGGACTGTGAAATAAATTTCTAAATTAATTATATTATGAAATATGCTCGACTGTATCGGGATCATTGAAAATTTTCAGTTGTCACTAATTCTAGAAAAAATAACATAGTCTTATTTCTACCACAAATATTTCCACTATTTATTAAAAAAAATTAAAACATATTAACACTCCCCATTAATATAAAATTATCATGGATGGAAGAATGATGATAGATAAAGGAGATGGTCGTGAAATAATTGCCAATTCAAAGATATTATAATAAACGTTCGACCATCATGAAAAAAATCTAAATAAAATCTCCTCTTGTTGTGAAATATACTGCAGTCACAATTCATCAAAATTTCAAAATCTGGTAATAATTTTGATGAATTATAAGTACAGTTCAAATTGGATATAGATTTCAATTTCTGAATGAATAATCAATAAATAACTTTAAAATTGAAAATCAAATATAAGAGGGATATGAAGAGCTATACAGGACAAGAGGGATTAAAATTTAAAAAAATTCAGCACATCCGATACCAACTGGTGTCCATATTAACAAATTTTAATCACGAAACCCAAACAGACAAGATCAACAAATTTGGCACATTTATCCGCACTACATACAAGAACAAGCAGTCATTTGAAAAATAGTATCAGAGCAGTAACTAGATCATAAACAAGTAATTTCCAAAATATTTACAAAACAATATCAGGACAGCACAGCAAACAGTTTCGATTCAAACTTGACAGGATAATGGTCACAACAGATGGTTCATGATCCAAGATTAAAAATATCATTTATTTTAAATCATTTGGTGGAATATGAAGATATCAGGATTCAATGAATCGATCACACCAGATTGTAAATTTTTGATTTGAGATATGTGTGAGATTCAGCAAATCAATAATTTCAAATGATTTTAAACAAACAGATATTCAAATCAAATACATCATGAACTAGCAGCGAATTTTAATGACCATTTTTCAAAATAAATTTTCACAATTTTTTCTGACAATCACTAGAGAAATTCCAGATCATTTACATCAAGACTAAGTAATAATTCATGATCCAAAAATAGTGGTTTATTCAAAATTACTTGAACAAATGTAAATCTTGAGATACAATGAATCAATCACACAGGATTAATAATTTCAGATCTGAGAGGTGTGTGAGATTCAAAATATCATAAATTTTCAAGTGATCTCAAACAAACAAAAATCCAACCAGATGATCATGAATAACAATGAGTTTCAAGATGTAAACAATGATTCAAGACAATTCAAATTATCAAAGCCAATCTTAAAATTAATGAAATTATCACAACTGATAAATATACAGCTTCTGTAATGAGTACATTATTTCAAGCTTTTCTAAAATGGATTAGAAGAAACTCAAAACAGTAAAGGTGGGTGATATTCCACAAAACTTTCAGATCATCAAAAATTTAGAATTCGTGTCAACGGTGTTCAAGATATGACAAGAATACATCAACGCTGTTATGAATTCAGCAATCAGAAAGTAAACTTCAAAATAATTGCAGATATTTACAAGTTTAAATTCAAGATCTGGAAATGATTTAGAGTTTTATACAAATGAAGTGAGTTTCCAAAAAATATGAATTCTATAATTGAAAGTTTAAGAAAGTACAAAAGAAAGACAAAAATATATGGCAGTGACCAAATAAAAACAAAAAATAGAAGAAGAGGTAGAAGGAGAAATAAACAGAAAAAAATAAAAACAGAGAATATTTACAAAGATGAGTTCAGAGATTATACGTGAAATTGACATGAGTAAATAATTATCTAACTCAACAAATCCTGGCTGGAGGAACCATGAATGATACAGAAGTACAAACCAATTTGATTCCAAATTTCCTTTTGCACAGCAGTTCCTCAGCTTCCACTAGTACCTAACAATTTGTAGAATCGAGTGGTTTAGCAAAGTTTGTAAAACCACTCATAGCTGTATTCATATGTTTTAGTACCCAAACCTGTTTGTATAATAATCCATTCGAATCTATCTTCGTACCCTTTGGAACCCAAATCTGTTTGAATTTAATGAAGTTTGTTTTATTTCTTTTTGGGAACCAGAAATGTTCAAATGGATTATTATAAAAAAAATCCCATCGCATTTATGATTCAAAAATCCTTTGAGATTATCAGAGTTTGAATTTTCAAATTGACTCTTTCCAAAGCAGTTTGAAGGATTTTTAAAATCATTAGAATTCCGTCTTTCAAAAACATTATTTTTTTCCCAAAACCAAGACCTTGCTTATTTCCAACAGAAAACTGGTTTTGTAACAGCATATTCAATGATTTTTCCCTACTAGAAATTTTATCCAAAGTTGATTCCAATCGTTGAATTTTGGATTTAAGATCGCTATTTTCTTTTATCAAATTTGAGCAATGATTTATAGCGACCTCCTGTTTAGCATTGGACTATTTCAAACCAATTCTCA
Source organism: Allium sativum (assembly GCA_030737875.1). Classification (NCBI taxonomy): domain Eukaryota; kingdom Viridiplantae; phylum Streptophyta; class Magnoliopsida; order Asparagales; family Amaryllidaceae; genus Allium; species Allium sativum. Next base: position 17,699,580 of record CM060920.1, read on the forward strand.
TTTTCAAGTAATTTAATTTTGACTTGGGATTTTGAAATTTCAAGTTCAAAATGATTTTGCTTTTCATATTCAAGTTTCTTTAAATTTTCAATCTCATCTTCTAGCTCTTTCAAAATCAAATCTGTTTTCAACAAATTTTATTTTCAGCAATTTCATGTTTGGAATTTTTGATAGCCTTAAAATTTTCAGATTCCTTTTGTAAAGAATTGTTTGCATCTTTCAGCTCAATCTCGTTATCTTTCAAATTCAGAATTTCTTCTTCAAGTCTTTGAATATTATTATTGAGATGAACGAGATCAGTCTTTAATTTCAAACAATTTTCACAATCAGAATTTTCAAATTTCCTGATATTTTCAAGTTTTAATTCCAAGCAGTTATTTTTTCTGGTCAACTCAAGATTTTTAGATTTCAAAGTTTTATTTTTTAGTTGGAGTTTATCAACGGATTTAGTTAAATCAGCACACATGTAAATTAAATCTTCGTATGAGAAATTTCTTGTCTCGTTATCTGTTGAATCTCCATCATTCAATCTATCTGAAATTTCATCTGTAAATCCTGTTAAGCAGAACTCTGAATTTGAGTCGACTTTCTCGGGTTTTGAGCTGTAGTTGTCAGAATTTCCATACTTCATATTGAGAGTATCCCAGATTTCCTGTGCAGTTAAACAGTGGGAGATCAAACTGTATTGATCATCATCAAGATGAGAATAAAGAATATGTGTAGCACGAAAATTAAAATCTTTATCTACCATATCGTACCCATTGATAACAACATACCAACATTTAATACTAACATATTTTAAATAAAATTCCATTTTGGATTTCCAGTTTAAAAAATTTGTTCCAGTGAAAATAGTTGGAGATGAACTAGATTGACTCTCGCTAGACAGACTGCTAGGGTTACCCATGACTCTAGAGTTAAAAATACCTGCTCTTATACCATTTGTTGGATCTGGATTAACCCTAGAGGGGGGTGAATAGGGTTTATCACAGTTTTTCGCTAAGTTAAAAATCTAACGGGATATTAAATAATAAACAGATCACAGAATGCGGCACAAATAAAAAGCAGAAAGAAAATAACACACAGAGATACCTAGCTTCGGCAAAATCCTGCCTACTGCAACATTCCTAAGGTTTCTACTAGGTGATAGAACAGATCCCACATACAAGACCATGTACACTCGTGACTCTCGCTCCTATTCTAACCCTACGCTGAAAACCCTAGACTGACCGATATCCCCTCGATCAGATTTCCCCCGATTACGACCCCGTAACTAGTAACCCAGATTTTACAGACTCTGTCAACTGTCAGTCAACAGCCTGACAGATTCCTAGATTTTACAGACTCTAGAACTGTTTGATGGATTACAAAAAATCAAATAAAACAATAAAAAATAAAAAACCTTTAGGAAATAAAATAAGAGGTCATCCCCTTTACATTAGCAAACTTGGCCGGCCTCTTTCATTTGTGTTGCACCCTTATTTTTATTGTCTCGATCTCTTTTGAAAAAGAATGGCGGCAACTAGGATTTTTCTGGATCCCAAATCTCGATCTTCACAGATGATTTAAATTAGTTCTCTGATCCTCGAATTCTCGTTGATGTTCTAGATCGGTTACTGGTGCTCCTTTCTTCACCAATTTGGGGTTTTGCTTTAGCGATCGAAAACCGTGAGTTTTCTGAATTTTATTACTTTGAATTTTCTGGCAAGTTGTTTGTGGTTTCGATTCACTTTAGCCAATGATGTAATTAGTGAATAATATAGGGTATAGAAACCCTAGAGCCTCTGATTTCGTCGTAAATGAATGGATCTAATTTGGCCGCTTTCTCTTTGGATTACTTTGATTGAAATGGCTTTGATTATATTGTTGCGAACTTGCTCGATGACCCTTGACTTGTTTCTGGCCCTTCAATGAGTTTGGTTAATTCAATTTCCCCCTTGCGTGTTCTCTGGAATGAATAAAAAAAGAGTTCTTGCCAAAAATGATATTTTGAAAGCTGGAAACATAGATTTATTACTTGTGTAATTTCTAACTAAATTTCCTCGACCTTTATGAATTGAGAATTTCTGGAAATAAAAATATTTGTGTTTTTGCCCAAAATAAATATTTAGATATTCCAAATGTGTGAATCATGGTTTGAATTTTTGGAAAGAAAAAGATTTGATTTATGGTACTTGAAATGTTGTCAAAAACTATTTGCATAAATTCTGGAAATAAAAAAGAATTGATTATTCTTGGTATTTGAAAAATGCCTTGAGCAATTTTGGCCACTTTTGAAAGCAGAATGATTTGTTTCCAAAACTAGTATCTTCGAAAATGTTAAATTACAATCTTCCTTTTGTCGCCTTGAATGAAATGGCTTTTTGAACTTTGGCAAGCAGTATTTGATTTCCATAATAAATTCTTGGCAATATTTTAACCTTTCCAATTTTGCTTTTCAACATTTATTCGAGAAAAATTCCTTATTTCATTTCTGGAAACTGATTCGCAAAATTCCTCCTAGCTGATTTGTAATTCTCTGGATTGCATGAACTTGAAAAACTGTGCTTGCACCATGCTGTATTGGTTTTGATGCTCGTTTGTAAACTTGACATATACAATGTTGTTACCCTTCTTGCTTGCTCATTTTGATGTTCTGGCTCGACCTACTTGACCTATATGTGTATGCTAAACATGTTTCATGACCTTGTCCATTTCATTTATACTTGAACATGTATTGTTATATGCATACACCATACTGAAACACTTTTTGCACTACTACAAAATAGGTATGTTGCTTCGCTTCATTTGCTTCAGTTGTCCTTACAACAGAAGCAAATAGTGTTATTTGCTTCTGTTATCCTTGCAACTGAAGCAAATGCATAGAAGCAAATAGTGTTATTTGCTTCTGTTATGCTCGCAACAGAAGCAAATAGTATCATTTGCTTCCGTTGTCCTTACAACTGAAGTAAATGCACCGAAGCAAATACTTTATTTGCTTCTGTTGTCCTTACGACTGAAGCAAATGCACCGAAGCAACTACTATCATTAGCTTCTGTTTCTTAAGAATCAAAGCAACTAATGTTATTTGCTTCGGCTTCTTAGCAACCGAAGCAAATGCATCGAAGCAAATAGTATTATTTGCATATGTTCCTTTGGAAATGAAGCAAACACAAATTATTTTAAATAATAATAAAATTATTATTAATTTAAAATTATAATTAATAATCAATATAAATAATTTTTAATATTAAATAATTATTCTAAAATATAAATAATTATTAATTATATTTTATGGTATGAGCAATAATTTTGTTTCATATATTTTATAATATTATATTAAATAATATTATAATTAACCATCAAATATAAACAATTAAAATATAATTAATAATTATATTAAATATTTTATAAATAATAATAATATTATTATTATTAATTTATAATTATAATTAATAATCAATATAAATAATTTTTTAATATTAAATAATTATTATCAAATATAAAAAATTATTAATTATATTTTATGGTATGAGCAATAATTTTGTTTTATGTACAATTAATAATAATAATTGAGATGTAACATTTAGAATTTAATAGTCGAACTTTATAGTTATAAGAAATAATTAATATTGAATAACTATACATTATAATTAATATAAATATTTTGTTAATTATTAATTATATATTCATAACTAATATTTAATTGTTTATTTAAAACTTAATACTTAATTAATTTACAATTTAGTAATTAATATTTAATATTTAATCATAATTTAATTCTTTATTATCAATAATCAACCAAAAACCTAATTTATACTTAATATAAATAATTTATTAATTATTAATTATATTTTCATAACTAATATTTAATAGTATGTCTAAAATATAATACTTAAATAATTTACAATTTAATAACTAAAATTTAATACTTTATCACAATTTAATATTTAACGGCTAATAATTAACAAAAACCGTTGGTAATTGATAAATGAGAGCATTTGACAATTAGTGTTGAAATTAATATTCAGTTATAGTTAATATTAATAAATTCTATTAATAATAAATAACAACTAAACAACAAATATATTATAACTATTTACAACTAACACTGAATGATATTCAAAAGCATTACAAGCATAGGACACAATCGTGTCATACATGCGAACGCAACCCAAGCCCAGCCCGTTAAAACTTCAACCTTCTACAATAAAACATTTAAGTTCATTCCTCTTTCTTTTTTCAGCTAGGGTTTCCACTTTTGCCCCTTTCCGCCGCCTCCATCTGTCAATAGCGAGAAAATGGCAAAGAACATACAAATTGGAGATCGAAACAACTTCTCTAACCTTGAGCTTCTCCGAAACCTGTACCTTTATGCCAGATCTATTCTGCCTACCTCATTTCTTCTCGATCTCACTAGATTTCTTCGATCCTCCTCTACTCCATGGCACGAGGTGTTCACCCCCATTTGTTTGTGTTCAAGGCCCCGATTTTTGTTCGTTCTGTCATCCGCGGTTCCGTTGCTCCATCTAGTTCAGTGAGCTTCGGATCTCGCACCAAAGCACCGTATAAAAGTCCCTTGCTTTTTGCAGGCGGATGTGGATCGTACTATGACGTGCTGGTCTCTTAGGTTGCTATTTTTCTGGTCTTCATCGCCTGGGCGGTTTCCAAGGTGCGGTGATTTCAGTTTTTCGTACATTGAGTCTGGTATCATGGTGTAAATTTGGGTTGTTGACGCAAAATACGAAATGCTGGTTAATGTGAATTGGGAGTAATATGAACAAAAATAGAAATAAGCCACTTATATTTATATCGTCTACTTTTGTTTGAACACAAAAAAGAATAAACAGAGAGTTAAGTGCTTCACTAGGATGCAAAGTACCTGAATTATTCTGTCTTATGTTGTGTAATGTTAACATCAGCACATGCACCCTGTAAATATGAGAAGATATATAGACGTAATTATCAAAATTAGTCTCTGAAATCGAATGTATTGCTGATGCAACTATAATATACTAAATTGAATTTGTAGGGCCTAGAACGTTCACATTTAAAGCAACATAGAAATTTAAATTTCTTCAACATGGCATGGACAGTAGTAGTCTGGTCTGTGTAGAATGTGGTTGGGACTCGACTTGTGATTGTGGGCTTTCTGGTGTTGTTTCTTCATTTTCTTGGTGACACCTTGTGTGTTGTGATGGGTTTCCAGTTCTGTTTTTTTTTTTGTTATTTGAGCAGTTTTCCTACGATGGAGTCTGGTCTTTGGTGCTGCGAGGTCTGAGTCCTTGTTCTTTTGTGATTGCTTATTGTTTTGAGTATGCGGTGCTGCGATAATGGCTTCTTGGAAATTGCATTGGCAACAGGGAAGCACGTTAGCTTATGCTCTTTACATGTATGCTGCCACTTTCTTGCTTTCTCGTTAGCACATTTGTTATTCTTCAAGGTGACTGTAACATAGTAGCATGTTTTGCTTGGAAGGGTAGGTATGCTAGGAGGTGACTTTCTGCACATGGGCAATTGTGTTTTCTTGCATTGAAGTGATGTGCCTTTTGGCACACTATAGCCTTGCTTGTCTGTGTAATGAAGTCGTGCTATGCTATTTGAAATTTGGTGCAAACATGTGAGTACTTGGTCATGTGAGTTCTTCGATGCCTACTGTACCTTGCTTTTTGACTTGTATTTTAGTCATGTGGGTTCTTAGCTTTTACTTTTGTTTTTTGTCTTATATCATTTAGGAATCAGTTCTCTATTGCTTATTTGTGGATGAAGCATGGATTTACAAGTGGGCTCCTGCAACTGGGTCTAATTGTCATTTGTTTTTAACATATTTCTTGTTTTATGTTTGTGATTGCATATAACGAACCTATCATGTTATATTGCTTATTTATTTTTGGGAGATATTGAAACTTAATATAATGTAATAATATTTTTCCTGTTTATAATTTTCTATTATTTAGTAAACTCATTGGTATTCTTGGAGTTGCATACGTTCTTTGAAGGAAATATAACTGTGCATCCAATTGTTCATCTAATTGTACAGTATGTAAATTTCATTTACAAAAGCAAGATGCTGCAGTGATCCAATGCAGATTTTTCTTTTCTTTTTTAAAGGGCAATTTTGCGTCGGTTGCAAGCAACAATAGAAGCAAAAGCCTATTATTTTACAGCCGTAAGAAGCCTCTTTTTTGCTTCAGTTGTTAGTAACAACGGAAGCTAAAATACCTTTTTTGCTTCCACTGGACAACCGAAGCAACAAATTTAAGCCTTTTGCGTCTACTGCATTTGCTTCGGTTGTTGAACTGAAGCAATAGGGGGTAAACAACCGAAGCAAATGACCTGTTTTGTAGTAGTGTTGCCTCGCTAGATTGAACTTTGTATTTGTTACCATAAATGCTTGACTTTTTTGAACTTTGATGCACCAAGTATATCTTCCATGCTAAAAGAATATGAACCTGACTTGGTGCTCGATCATGATTGGTACTTTATTTCTGCAACATGCTTGATTTTTTGAGTGGTTTGGCACTGCTGTATACTTGAGCTGAAACTATTTGCTCCATTCTTGGACATGCACCGAAACTTGGCTGACTTCATTCACCTGTCTTGCCTTGTTTTTGTAGTTACCATATATTCATTGCACTAATCATTGTACTGTCCAAACATGATTCACTTATGATTCATATATGCTTGCAATGTTCCTGCCATGTATATGTTAAGATTTTTCTTTTCTGTTTTGATGCACTGTCATATGTTTCCATATGCAAACTTGTTGGGTTGAACTTGTTGGTGCTTGTTGACATGCCAACTTTACTTGTCCATGTCTTTGAGTCTCACTGTCTCATGCTTGACCATTGTGTTGTTTGCACCATGTCCATGGACACATGTATCATCTTGCTTACTATGCATGCTCTAGTTGCACCATTTTCATCAGCAAATTGATCAGACCATATTAGTGTGCCACATGTATATTGCACAGCTGCTAATCCTGTACACTTTCATGCTTGTGTGACCTTTTGCTGATTTCCTAGTAATTGCATCATCCTTTCTTTGTCCATTTTGCACTTGAACTGCTTGAACTTGTAAACAACTTTGCTATCTCCATCCAGTACACCATATTGACTTGTGCTCGACCATTTGGTCTGAATTACCGTGTATGATTTTGACCTTGCACATTGTTCATGCTGCTTTGACCATGATTATGCTGCTTTGACCATGATTATGCTGCTTTGTTTATTCTTGACCATTTTCTTGACTTTACATTGAGTTGTTTTCATGTGTGCACTGAGTCGAGATGGTCCTCGTGGTTACTCCTCAGTTGCTCGCTGATTGGAGAGGCAGTGCACACGTGTATACATATACAAGTATGTATATGCAGCCAATCAGAGAATTTCCTGTCCCTATACATATACAAACTGTCTGCCTAGACACAGATAAATCAGATCAAGTCATGAAAAATGATGAGAAACACACCAGAAAACTAAGGCAAATAAAATTTTTAAAAATAAAATAATATTTGCATGTATGAAATTATTTCTATTCGATATACTGTGTGTGCTTCTGTATATGACAGGTATGAAGATGACTGGACTGATAGTGAAGTGCTATGAAGTCTGAAGACTGAAGATAAAAGTTGGCAGTGTCAGTAAATGTGTTTGTATATGAAAATGAAAATGTATGTATATATGACAGAGTGACTGTATGAGTGTTGTAGAGAGAATTGTACAGATATTTGTAACAAACAAATTTTGTTTGAAATAAAATATCATTTTATTATGTTCAAACAAACTTGTCTATTATATTCAGTTTATCTACAAGTACAATATTCTGGGAATGTAAGTACAATATTATGGGAATGTATATGAAATGTGATGTGTTCAAATAGTGGAGTTACAAATAGTTGCACTGTTTGAATATTTGAAATAAAAAATTTATATTTAAATAAATACTGCGTAAATATCGGAATGTCTATACAATCGTAATCTATTTAAATATAAATAATATATTCATGTCTGTGATGTATACATAGAACAGTACAGTAACAAACACATTTTAAATAACATTTGTTTGTTATCATCAAACAAAAATCATATAATTGTGTATACAACTACGTTATATACAACACTCCAAACCTGAATAGCCAATTTCAAAACCTTAAAATAACGATTCTTCCAAAACTGCTAAGTCAAATCTTTAATGTAACCACTCTACGGAAAGGTAATCATCATTTGCTTTCCAAATGCACAGGTCTCACCCTCTAATTCGACCTGAGTCAAAAGTTTTGCCCTGTAAAAGAATGAAAGGGGTAAAATGGTAACAAAAAAACGGTAAAAATTATGGACATGTCTCGCATCCCCATAAGCAACATATTAAAAGATGAGAATGATCCAACCCTCAGGGGATAAAATAAAAATATTTTACGATCTTCTGATACGTAAAACGCGGGTTGTTACAGCTTCGTTGCTGCCTATAGATTTGTGTGGAAATGAGTGACGCCTTACCCCTTTATTTATAGGAGTGAAATTGGCCATGAACCGTTATATTTATTTAAATAAACATCCGTTCGTTTATATTATATAATATAACGAAAATACCCTTCAAAACCTAGCCATCACCGGGCAGATCTGGCTCAAAGCGGTCGACCGCTGTAGGCAAGGGTGTCGACCTCCCTTCAGCGATTTTGCCCAGTGATGACAGGTAATAAAAGGAAAGATATATATTAATTATTATACTTAATTATTTCCGTCAGTTTTTCGTATTTTGTCCGTAACTTTTTTATACGGACTCTGTTCGCGAAACTCCAAACATGAAAGTTGACAAGAATTTCGAGACGAACGCATCGGTTAAAGTTTCATAGTCAAATTCCATTGTTTGTTGAAATTCCTTTTTTTGAGAATTTAATTAAATAACTAATCTATTGTCAAAATTCCTGGTTGTTACAAGAATTTACTGTTATAAGTTGCTAGATTAGAACTTATGTTGATCTGAATTGAAAATATACTTACATCGATTTGAATTAGGTGAAATCAACTTGCAAATAATGAAAATAAGATCAAGCAATACATATGCTCGATTGAATTTGGTTGAGAGATGCTTATCACTCACCAAATATTCAAAATATCTTGAAATCAACTAATCTCTAATCCAGACAGCGAAGAATGATCTTCAAATCACCCATTTTAATGCGATTTACTTTCTTTTGATGTTAATCTTCAATCTTCTAATGTAGATCTAAGAATTTAATGGAGTGGGGATGTATTTAATTGAGCAAGGAGGATTACGATCTCAACCAAATGGAAGAAATGAAGAAACTAAACCTTTCTCTTTGCCTCTACCCCTCTATTCATTAATCAGCCCATTGATGATTAGTCTGTCCAGAGATTGTGTAGCATTAAAATGGCGATTCCCCCCAAACCGCTGAACCAAATCTTTAATGTAACCACTCTACAGAATTGGAAACATTGTCTCCTTACCAATGGAATCGATTTAGCACCTGATTCGATCCTAATCAAAAGTTATGCTTTGTACAAAACTTATAAGGGAAAAAGGGCTACAAATAAAATTGGTAAAAATTATGGACATATCTCACATACCCATAAACAACATATCAAAATATGAGAATGATACGACCCACAGGGAAATAAATAAATATATTTTACGATCCTCCAATATGTAAAATGCGGGTTGTTACATTCTTCCCCCCTTTAGGTATTTCGCCTCCGAAATCCCAAACAAACACAAGCAAACAAAACAATTTTGCTTGCCTATCATCCATGAGCAGCAAATTTACCATCCAAACTAGCATCCAACAAGCCATGCATCCATAGCCTAACCTAGCACGCGAAATTCTAATAATAGCACAAGTTACAATGGTGTAAGGTGACATGACATTAATGGTTCATACCAACGAAGAGTTATGGATGGACCATCTTCATACTCTTTTCTGTTTCATATATACAATCATCATCATCCTTAATCCATTACACCTTGACTAGCTTAACCATTTTCCTACTAAATTGTTTCATGTCATTTCCCACAACGCAAAGCGGCTTACGAGGTCTCGTAACTACGAACCCAACTTCTAGGTCTTTGTTCTGCTCTAGAGATACCACCACATTCGAACCATACACACACTTACGTAGAAACGTGTAACACCCCTCATTTTTAAGATAATAAAATATAAGTACCTTAATTAAACATTCAGAATTAAGTGAAATTGACTACGCCATTGCGTCCGTTTTGGAATTCTGGTCAAGATAGAAACTTGGTTCGCGTAAAACAGACACCGTATGAAGAAGTTATGAGCATTGGAAGTTTGTATACATATAAGGAAAATATGTATATATATATATTAAATTAATTTAGAAAATAAAATTGATGAAGCGGGACATTCGGAGGGAAAATAGACCGTTGGGGGTCAACCCCACTGCAGATCTGGACTCTCTTTTGACATGTACGGTTCCGATGGTTTTTAATTCAAATCCAAAGAACCCAGTTTCTTTGATACACCTATAAATAAGTCTATAGAGCTAACCCTAAAACCTCATTTTTCTAAGACTACACTGAAGCTCTGCAATTCTTCTCCCTTAAGATCTCTTTAGAAAATTTAAACTATTAGTTAGGAAAATTTTAAATCAAGATCTAGAGAAAAGGGATTGACGTTAATAAAGGGTGTTCATAATCATATGAAAAGTAAGGTAACTTTCTAGATCCGATCTATTTAATTTTCCTCCTCTTTCTTTCCTTTCTCTTTTAGTAAAAATAGTCAGTCCATGGTTGTTAGGTTCTGAATCCAATTAAGGGGAAACCATGGAAGATTAGATCTGGACCAGATCCAGGACTGGGAAAGCATATGAGGTGAGTGCATTTAAGTTGTATCATTTTAAATAATCATATATTATCGTTTAGCATTCCCCATTATCATGAAATATGAGTTTGCCAGAATAATTAAAAGTGTTAAGATGTTGTTATAACAAGTTGAGATATTAACATGAATATGTTGGAACATTCATATGTTGAATCGGTTGAAGTGTTGAATGTTTACATATTGAAAAACAAACTTGTTAGAATATGAGTAGCGACTATTGTTGTTATGATTATATGATTCATTTGTGGCGTATTATGTAGTTGAATTATTAAATGTAGAATTGAGAAAATGACATGTTAACTTGTTAGATTTGAACAATTACCCGATTAAATGATTACGTATCAAGATAGAATTAAATACGTGTTAAAAAGGACATGTGACATAATATAGGCATAATTTGATGACATGTAAATTAGATTACAGTAACATGTGAAAAGGATAACATGCCTAAAATTTACAGTAAATAGGAAACTTTAACCGTACTTAGACACGTGGTTAGATTACACTTGTGGTAGAAGTCCGCTCGGAACCGCCCGACACATTCAGTATCCACAAGTGGTAAATTTAATGTCAGGGGTCTAAGTGCATAAATAAAACATGTAATGGTTCTAAGACACGAGGTTAAGTCAACTTGTGGAAGAAGTCTGCCCGGAGCCGCCCGGCAAATCCAGCATCTACAAGTGTAGGTTTAATGTAAGTGGTCTAGTGCATACATACATACATACATACATACATACATACATATATATATATATATGTAAATAGCAGGACTGATAAACAACAGTAATTGTAGTTAATGGAAATAAATGGAATTGAAAGGAAGTTACAACAGTAAAAAGGAATGGAATGAACGGGGAAAGAAAATAATCTATCATAAATAAAATAAATTAATAAGAATGTTGTATAATAAATAGGCTTGTCCTAGGGACAAGTGAAGATTATAACTTAGGTTAAAATAAACTAGTAAGGACATGAGATAACTGGTGAAATGAGATAAGTGACACTTAATTTTAATTTAATTAACCAGCAAATGAGGAAAACTGAAACCAGTTGTTTGTAATAAGTAGAGAAAAGGGGGGAAAGTTTATGAAATGTAAGAAGTTGTACTTAATTATAAGTTAAGTAATCTGTAAATTTGGAAGTATGAAATCTGCTGATAATAATAACATGTTTAGGCTTGTCGTAGGGACAAGTAGAAATTATAACTTAGGTTATAATAAAAGATACAGGGAATAGAATAACTTATGTAAGGGGATAAGTTGTACTTAATAGTAAATTAAGTTATTTACAAGAACAAAAAACTGAAATCTACGAATGAGGACAACATAAGTTATATTTATGGGAAGAGAAACTTATTAGTAGACCTTAGTTAAGAGAACTAAGTTAATAAGTAAACAACGATAAGTTGTAGTGACAGTGTAAAATGGAATTATGATTAAACGAGAAAGAATGAGGAAAACTTATGAAATGAAATAAGTTATATTTAATCATAAATAATGACTAACGTATTAAAAAGAAAACATGTGAACTGAGATATACTAAATTTCATATTAAGTAGAACATGTTATTGTAACGATGAAAACAAGCAAGAATATAAAGGGATTGTGGATTACAGACCTTGGATCACAATCTAGTGAATAACATGCTGTGGGCTTATTAATAAACTTAAAATGGTTAAGTTATATGACTGAAATTAATAAGCAAGAGAAACTTGGTAACTTGAATAAGAAGTCAATGTGAATGAGGATAACCAAGTTAAATGGAAATCTGGTGAGGTAAAGCAAGCGTGTAAAAGAATGGTTAGACATAGGATATAATGACACATTAAAATGAGGCTCTTGTACTAGTCTGTACGTTTGATGGTGAATAACCCAACAAGGTAGATCATCATGGTGTCATGAGGCACGAGGGGGGAGCACGTTCATCTAAATGTTCTGTCGGCTCCGAAGGACTGGAAGGGGAAGCACGCGGCTTCCTGAGATACGTAAGGTACTCCTGGTAGTCCTCTGTGTGGTAGAAGATGTTTAGGCTGTGCTCGAAGAGGTTGGGTCTGTGCGTAACTACTAGGTGGGTGGGCTTTAACTACAAAAGTAGATTTGCTGTCAGAATGCTATGACGAAGTGACACTAGGGTGATTCAGCGATCGCCTCAATGGAAGGCGAGGACAGGACCAATAAGGATAGTAAATCATCGGATATCCATCATCGGCAAGCGATGGGATGCGAAAAGACAAGAGCTAAACCCAATAGACATTCACCTTTCACTATCGAGGTATGATGGTTGAGGAGAGGCACCAACTGGATGTTTAGATTGTTTATTAGGGGCAATTCGCTTAGCTCTTGTAGTCTTTACTAGTTGAAGAAGGGGTCGAGGTGGGGCCATATCCACCATGCAAACAGACCCTAGGAATATTTGTGTATTGAGGCTCTTAAAGGCGGGCCTGTACAGATATGGAAAAGCTCCCAATCGAGTTCTATGTTTCTTGTATATCCCTACCACAGAATTCGGTGCACATTATGTGCGGTTAAGGCATCGAATACGATTGACGATATGTACGTGGGACAGTCTAGATACATGCATGTCGGCTCTGGGTGGTGTATCTTAGACTTGAGGGCATTACTCTGGTATGAAATCTGATTCGATCGAATGTGGCAGTCTATACACTTACGTAGCGTAGTAATGATAGATATATGCAGAACATAACATAGTTATGTAAATATCCGTACATCACTCCGGCGTAGGATGAGGGACTACGTTCATTTCTGTGGCATTACGGTAGAGACCGTGCGAGTGGGGTACCATGGGGTGTACCTCAATATTGAGGGGTAGCTACATATATACTGTATTAGGTTAATCCACTGGAAAGTAAATGGGTACGACATGTGTGTAAGCCTTGAGTGGTGTTAACCCATGTAACATAATAAATAAGTAAATATGATTGAACGGTATATATAGGATTATCCAAAGTGTATAATTTAAATTCAGTCACCAGAACTTGTGTTCTGACCCTCTCCTCATAACATACTCGCAGGTTAAATTTGTGGCAGAGACATGATAGCTTTGGATACTGGTTAGGCATCATTATTGATACGGTAAGGTTGTACTTTGATTATATTTTATCCATTCCATTGTGAGATATTTTCTGAGCTTTGACATATTTTATGTCTCTGTCTTTTCTGCAAGATACCAGAGCAAACCAAACGAGTTTCGATAGATTCGAATTATGAAAATAAATCAGTCTGTCAGAATTCGGGTTGTTACAAAATGACACATGGAAAACATTATGCACACTCGACATCTTCTTGGGTAAATCCAATTTATACGCGAGCTTTCCAATCTGCTCAACTATCGGAAACGGTCCAATGAACCTTCGAGCTAATTTTCCTTTATTTGCGACCAAACAACATGGTTCAAAGGTGAAATCTTCACGAAAACCATATCACCAACGTTGAACTCTAAATCCTTCCACCAATCCATAGCTCTGCCATGTAGCTATCTTGATGCAGGCTTCCTCTTAGTTGCATCATCAATGCTCAAGTCTCCAAATATCTGAATGCAAGTATCAAGCCACCCTTGAATTTCTACAATTGGCTTTGTCCCTTTGAACGGCTTCCCTCTTAGAGTAGTGAAGTCTTTACACAGCTTCGTGAATTCCACAACCCTAAGAACTCGCACCTGAACCCGCACATCTATCGCAGTTGTCTCTAGATCGGGTACCCTCCTCATGATCGCTGCAACTATGGCCTCGAACATAGCTAGGTAATCTGGTATACCGCCATCTCCCCCTACAGAAACAGGCTCTTCCTTAGTAGTGTGTATCGACGTTCGACGATTCATTCTAAATCTGGAAAATAGAATGGTTAGTCCACATATGAGATTAACTGCAAATGGAGTTCAAGCACTACTATACTACATGCTATAATAGAGTATACATCCATCAGAAAAGTTCAAATATGTCTTTCATATGTCTTTACGTCCATGAACTTTGGATAAAATCGCTTAGTCAAAGCTCTAATACCAAATGTGATGGCCGCCCATAACGCTTTTACTTCACAAGAGGAATAACGCGCTGAAGACGTGTTAGGCACCTATGGATGATCATTAGGGTAGAATAACACATGCAAAACCTGTCGTATAACTCATAGCGAAAGGATAAAATATAATAGAACATATACAACAGGCAATAATAATGAAGCAGAATTTAGCAGAATCTTAAACTTTTCATACATCATGAAATATCCATACATCACTGAGTGCATCATAAGAGTCTGTACAAAATGCCTCACTACAGGTCACTCAGAGAATACATCAAATATAATAGCGGAAAACAACAAATAGTAGATAGCAAGAAATAATATGCCAGCCTCCTGCTCGTCATCGCTCAACAGCCTCGTCCTCACAAGATCTACTACCTGTCACCTACTACTCAGTCTGTACATCCACTACCGAATGAACTGCCCAAGGTAATAAGAGGGAGACATAAAACCTTGAGTCAGACAATAGTCTTAATGAGCAATAAAACAACTATCTAACATCATCAATAAAGTATATGAGAAATAAGTAGATCAAATATTTAATCTATCAACATCAACAGAGAATAAACCCAAACCTATCTCCTCCACATATGATGGTGATAACCTTTACAAACAATCTAAAAGAAACAAACAAACATAGAAACTAATTATCCAGCGTAGACCATCCTAATCGTGATCAACATGTCCAAGAACAATCCCTGAAGGCCTAAACCAACAACAGACAAGCACCCAAGAGATGTCTCCTTCGAAGTCAAACAATCAACGCAGGATGATACAAGCAAAACAATTAACATCCATGACTCTGGCTATCACTACGTATCCTGCCTTGAAACCATCATATGACCGGCCCAACTTTCCATCCGTCAAGGGCTAATGGTAACCACGGTTCTAGCAAACTTCCATACGCCTTTCATTGATACGTATCTAGGCCTTTCATCGATACCCAGGGTACTCGACTAGTCATCTAGTCTTTTAGGCATCCCTATTGTATCCCTGCTTTGAGCCCGCTAGAACCTACGATAATGATAACTCCTCGACCTTCAATATCTCTAATCGCTATCATCGGCGGCTATCCAAAAGCTCAAATCATATTGATCCACCATTATCCACGAGCTCAAATCATCTTGAGTCGTCGGCCTTCACCACTGATCCATCGAGTGCCAGGCATCGATCCATATGCGCGCCTCAGCAATTTAGCCCGAACCATCGCATTCGTCTCTTGGACGATACATACCTTTGCCTGATCCATCCCTGTAGAAGTGATTCACACAAACGCTACTGATCCATCCCCTTTACCATGCCACCAATCCATCAGATCATCATGCCCGATCCATAAAAAACGTAACCGATCCATCGTGAAAACCATGCCGATACATGCCATATGCTGCCTTGATTGATCCAACTCCATATGTGTAACGTCCCAGATTTTTGAACAATAATTACGAATATTAAAATACATTTTAAATAATGATTTGGTGATATAAATGGATTTTATAGCGAATTTATTTATTTAAAATGGAGTTCGAATATATATATCTATAATTTAATTATAAAACGAGCTGCAGCGACGCGGTAGTTCATAATATAGTGTTTTGAACTTCAATTGAATATACAGGATCCGATATAAGTCGGATTTCTGTGAAACAAGAACCACTTGAATCTATTTGATTGTATTTTTATAATGAAAGAGAAAATTTGAGATTTCATATTATTGATGGCAAGTTATGTCCAATTCAAATTTTCAGAAAATCGTTATGGAATCGTTTATAAACCATAACGATAATTTAATATAATTAAATACTAGTTTCGAATTTGGACAAGATCTTTGAGACATAGTTATAATTTATTTTTTAGAGTTTTACTGTAATTTTTAAATTCGGAAAATATGCAATGTTTTATTTGAAGTATTTTGCACCCTATATCAGTATTTTAGGATTTCACAATATAAGTTAACTTGTCTATATTATTATATTTTTAGGATCGTGGGGCATCACTCGACACGATCGTATTTTTATTTCTGTCTGTAGCGGCTTGGACATAAATGAAATATTAAGTAATACGGTACACTAAAATTTTAAACCATAAATTATATACAACCCTATGGATGCGTAGCCGACCAAAACATTTGTCATGCTGAATTCACGCATCATTCTTTCTTTTCAAATTAATATCATGCACAGCTAATTAAAATAAAACCCAATATTTTTCAAACCCTGGTATCTACCTTACATCCTAACTAATGTGTGTAAACAGCATAAGCATGTCCAAACGTTTATTAAAGCTAACGCAAGGCACCAACCTACGTTGAAAAATTATCACCCTATTTTGTACCTGTTGATAAGTGACATTGTTATTATCCTCGACTCTTTCCCCTATAAAAACCCTATGCTTCGTTCTTCTCATGAGCAACAAAACAAGCTATTCGTTCATTTCTTTTTCCCAGATTCATTCCAAGAAAAACCAAAAGAGAAAATAAAAAAGTAAGTTAGGAACCGTTTCTCCAAACATCTGCCATACTTTTCCCTTCACAAAATCCAAGCCATAAACATTCTGCTTCTAACTGGAACCGAGCGTTTGGCTCCAGTATTATTCATGCCTACGCAAACTAAGATAAAATCATAAATGAGTCGCATTGGGAATTTACAGCAGTAGTTTGCATGCGAATGAAAGGAGAGGCAAACTGGTGTATATAATGGAGGTTGGGGAGAAGAACAGTGGGACAACATGAGCAGACGGGGATCGACGCCGGTGGTTTTCTGGTGGAGATCAGTGAACTGACGAGCGTCGCTGATAGCTGGATGGTGATTGGAGAAGAATGTGTCGGCTGCGATGTTGAGCAGTGTATAGTGGCGAGGCCAGTCTGAATGAAGCATGGGAGAAAGTTGGCATTTGCGTATGGAGGTAGGGAGGGTTTGGTAAAGTTTCGGCTGTGTCTGTTCTGTAGGGAGCACATCAGTTTGGAGAAGAAATCCAAGGTGAGCAAACAATTATTTTGATTGTGGGCTTGGGCCTCCTGGCTTTGAGAAAGAAAATAATAATAAAAATAAATAGGAAATAAAGAGGAAGCTACAAATCGATGGGAAGTAGGAGGCACGATAAATCTAGTTTGAGCAAAAGGAGGACATCGGGGTATTTAACTGGTTAGAAGACAATTAGTAGCAGCTTATCACACAATTAAGAAGGTTGGTTTGAGTTGGTCGGCATGGTAGAATGTGGTAGCTGGTTATAAATGGGAAAGCATGGTGAACATGAGAAACCCACCTCCCCTTAGTGATGGGGATCATTATATATAAACAGTAACTAATTATAGTTAATCTAGTTAATAATACACTTATGTTTACTCGATTTCAATTACAAGTGATAAATGGCATATCTTATTCGTTCGTGCACGAAATGGCATAAAACATGATTCACTGGAATTGCGCTAAAGAGTACTACACTGCTGAACTAATTCGGGAAGATACAGATGCAACTAGAATTTTTGTTTAATTTTGAACGTCGGTTTAAAATTAGACGAAACGACGATCGAACTATCAATCGTCAATCGAAGCAAAATGTGAGTTAACTCTCACACTTTTCTGAAATTCTATGATATGCTAAATTCATATATAACTATAATTCACTGTCAATAATATAATTTGGATGTTTGGATGTCATGCTTGCTTATTGTTTGCTTAATGATTGTCGACATTCGATTTATGCCGTATTGAATGTCTTATTTTAAATTATTATTCATATTTTAAAAAACTTTACTGTGATCTATGATGCAGGGAAGAACAGGTTGGAGGGATCCAAACAGATTCCTCAAATAAATTGTATATTATTATTTATTCATATTATTCACATATGAATGGTTTATTTCAAATGATGCTTTAACCTGTTTAGACTATCGATGGTCGAATGGATGTTAATCGTTGAACTTATATTCTATGATTATTGTGTTTTAATCAATAAACGGTATTGATTAAGTTATTTCTAGTAGATGGCCTAATATCCATTGTTTAAAGACGTCGTTTTACCGTTAGGCGAACGGACGGAGTTTTATGTATATTCTTATAATGAATCGAAGCTTTCGAATGATTTTATAGAAGTTATTTAAAATAAAAGGTTTATAAATTATTTATAATCCTGTTCTACAAAGAAATAATTAAACGTTATATATATAATGAACTCTTATGTCGTTAATGAAATTTTATGAATATAAAAGTATAAATTAACCTACGGGGTGAGAAATTAGAATAATTGTTTATTTAAACAATTAAATGGTTTTATTAAGTTAATTAAGTTGTTAATTAACTTAAGAAGGCAGATTAGTCAGTTAACTAGTGTTTATAAGACGACAAAAGTCAATTATTAATAAAGATTGAATATTGTATTAATTTAATCTAATAGTTCTACAAACATCGTTAAAAACTAACGAATGATCTAAGTAGCTAATTTATCTTTAATTAACTATGTTTTAAAGTTGTTTATTTAATTATTTATTTTAATAAAGTATTATTATTTAATAATCTTTCTAATATGAATTATTAGTTTATATTGAAGTAAACTACATTTACTTCAAAATTTGAGGATAAAGTTTATTAAAGTGATTTACTTTTTAATAATTTCATTTAAGAAGTAAAACAAGAGCAATTAGATTCTAAATTGAATTAGGTAAAATGGTGTTATAATAATTCCAAGTTTTTATAAACTATGTTGACCGAAAGGATTGGAATTAAATAGAATGCTTTCAAATGAACTTTTACTTAATAAATAGATTAAGTAAGATGGTTATAAGAAAAGGTAAGATGGTATATGGCTTTTGGGAATGAACACAAGTTAAGATAAGCTACTAAATATGGATCTGCGTAATGATGCGGTGAATGAATTGTATAACAAATCCTAGATTATAAACCAAAGTTTATAAAAGATTGGTAAGATAATATGAATAAGATTTTACCTAGTTGAGTAAAATGAATGAAATGAGAAATTGATTAATGGATTGATGTAAGAAAATATGATAAGGGGTTTAGTAACAGAATCCACATTTAGTTTTATAATATGTAAAAAGGATTTTGGGTAAAATATTAGTAAGTGGTTTTTTGTAATATAATCCAAGTCATAAATGGAGTTGTATAAGAAGATTAAGGATAATGATATAAAGGATATTTAAAAGTTAATAAGATTTGTCTAGAGAGAGTTTACTTAATTAATGAATTAAGTAAAAGAAATTAGAATATAAGGTGGGGTTTCCGAATGGAGAAAATGGTTTATAAAACCATATTTAAATTAAGTAGTAAATGGGAATGGGGATAATATATTGGATTTTTGGAGTTTCAAACTTTTATTATCTTAAGATAAGAACGTTGTCGATCAAGGTCCGAGAGGTAATTATAATACCCCAACTTGAACGGCTTCACTATTGTCAAAGGATGATATTAGTTTGTAGTGGTAAAGGGTTTGAGATTAGTTTATTATATTTCAATATTTGCAAAATTTTAAAATATAATTAAATATTTTGGTTTTAAAGTAAACAATGTATAATTAACATTGTTTGACCCGAGTTGAAGTGTAATGAAATATTATGTGTTGAGATACACTTATTCCAGGTAATAAGTAAATAACGAACGTTTTCCCGAAGAAATGGAAATGAATATATTTAATGGGAAACAAAAGTAAATACCTGAATTAGAATTATATATTTCCATAGTGACTTGAATTAAGAGTAATTTGGGAAGTCTACAGGTCTAATAAAAACCATCTGGGTTATATAGTAAATAAAATGTTGCTTGACATCAATTTGGCCGTATAAGGATTTATAGTTGGAGTTATACTATTAAGCGGATAATATAGCGATATTCTCCGAAGTAGAGTAAAAGGGAATTTTGAAGAATATAAAGTAATATTTCCATGATAAAGGAAATGAAAAGGTTTTATGATACTACAATGATATTAAATCAATATAAAGGTATAAAGAAATGGTTTTTATCAAAGGGTCTAAGATGCCAGTATACTTGACCGTACTGTTTGACATTGATAGTTAAAACACCAAACTATTAATGAAATATTCTATTGGACCTTTTGATGTGTTGTTTCAGAGAGACCAGGATGGGAATTAGACCCAAAACCACTTTGAGCCAACGTTGCGTACGAAACTAACTTGCAACAAATAAAGATGGAGCATTGAAGATCGTAAATCTTCATGAAACGGAAGAACTGCTTATAATCTCTGGGTCGCTCCCATAAAAGAGACACATTGTATTTCTGTCGTAATTGGAATTTACGGATTGCAAGGACTACTCGCTACTGATCCTTTGGGTGATTCTTATATAGGATGTGGTAGGAGGGTGCCTTCGGTTCATCCTGTTCCTGGTTGACTTGTATAGACGAATGCCTGGCAGGGTATTCCTTTAAGAATCATGTACGTTGATTTTTACAAATATACCAAGTTTAGTGGCAGAGAAATTCTCTTGCTTAACACCCAGAGTGTATTTGTGGACGTCAAATAGTGATTTGACAGATCTGACGATGTGGCATTCAAAGTGAATGGAGATGTGCTAAAAGATAAATGTAACCTTGAGCCTCATCAACCGGGACATGGCATAAAATCGGGTAGGTAGCATGGCTATGTGGGTCGCACCCATTAAAAGGGTATATCATTACCTGATCCAGAGAAATCAAACACCTCCTGTTATCCCTTTTTATTTTTACACGTATGCAATCGGTTCGGTTGGTTGGCACCCAAACGTGGTGATGATATATTCGGTATTGTCAAGCGAAATGAGAGGTTGGTCATGTGTAGTTGGGTTGCAATACATTCTTATTGAACCCCAATGTATTCATCTCCAGAGGTACATTGTCAGAAGGTGGTCCCATACCTTGCCGGGAAATCCATTCTCCAATAAGAGCCCACGGTTTTGATTGTATACTATATATGTAGAGCATGAGATGCAAGCATTGTGCTAGATTATTATTTATTTGTGGTTTGATAAACAATATTATAATATCAGAAAAGATATTGATTTCAAAAATGTTTTGGGTTATAGTAAGGTAAAAACTGCCGTGTTTATGTGTGGGCTGGTCTTACTATTATCCTTTTAATTCAAAAAGATTTCTAAAGTTAGACAAATTGTTTGTGTTGTGAATTTATCACTGAAAGGTATTCCAGACTGATCTGGTGAATTTTTCTTTGCTTCAAATGTGCTCGGGTCAGACCGAGTATATTTCCTGATTAGGTTTCGCTGGAGTTTCAGGATCTGGAAGCAGGAGGCTTCAGCGTAGTTATTTAGAGTTTATTTCCGCTGTGTCTGATATATGATGTACTCTGATGATTGGTATGTATATACAATTCTTTTTGTATAAAGAAATTGATATTTTATATTTTATCCATTCCACTGTGAGATTCTGATATTATGTTCTTTTTCTTTCTTCTATCCTAATATTTCTTTCTTTCTATTTCTCATCCTCTAATTTTTTTCTATTAAAGACTCGTAATTCGTGCAATTTGGGTTGGACGTGTGTTGTAATTCATCAGCTCAAATGGTACGGATTTGCAGTCCTTTACAGTTGGTATCAGAGCTATTGGTTTAGTGATAACCTTGGCTCTGTGGTGTAATTCAATAGAGATGGAGTTAGTAATACCCTAGATTGAGTTTAGAGTATATATATGAGAAAGCGTAGTTGTAATTTTATATAAAATTATCTTTGAACTATTTTGACTAGTGTAATTTGTAAAATTGATTATTTTTTCAAATTATTATAATATTAATCAACTAATGTTGAGTTGAATTAGAATTCAGAGTGGATTATGAAATTAAAATGATTTGACTAAACATGGATTTCAAATATGAAATTTTGAAAGTAAAAACTTCAATGCAAAGTTAATTTGGAACCAAAGTGAATATTAAAGTAAATATGAATCAGAATGATTTGATTATGTTGATTGTGCCTTGTTTGATTGAATGATTGATTGCATAATTGAAGGATAAAACTTGATTGAAACCAATCTATAATGAATGAGTTGAACTCATAATAAATCCAAATGGATTGCTAAGAAACGATTATAAACAAAATTCTTGTTAATCGAATGGTATGAAAATGTTTGGAATGAATGACTTGAATGTTTGAATTTAACTGACATGGTTAGACTTGATATTGAATTATGAAATAAAATTGAATCGATTAGTTAATTGGATCTGGAAAGAAATTTAAACCGGCTAAATGGAATTAAATAATTGGATTTTACCAAAAAAAAATCAATTTGAATGATTAAGTTAATTGTGTATTGGGATTGATTGGACATTAGTTTGGTTAAATAGAATTTATTAACAATTAATAAGAAATTGAATGAAATGGGAAGCAAGGAAATAAATTCCAGTACAATGAATCGGGAGTAAAATCAGTTATGAGAAGAAGTTGAATTATTCAAACCTATATTTGTTATTTGCAGTGTAAATTGAGATGAGTGCAGATTTTAGAAGGCCGTGGAATCGATTTGAATACAGAGATTGAAGTGCATATTAGATAACGAAGAGCAGTTAGTTAATTGCATCGAAATTGGAATTAAGTTTCCCAACTGTTAGCCTACTTTGTGAACTAGGCTACACAAAGTCAAAAAGTTAGGATATCAAGCATTGAAGAACACTACTTCCCAAAGCAGGTCGGATCGGATGGTCACTACCACAACGGATCGGAGTGGAACAGAAAGTAGACAAGTTAGAGTCCATTTCAAACCGGACCGGAGCGGATGGTATAAATCCGATCCGAGCCCTCGCAAGCTAGCATGCCCGATCCGATCCCGAAGTTACAGCAGCTCTTACACCACGTTCTCCTTAATACTCGGGGTGGTTACACCCACGTTCTGCCCACGTCTACCACCAACCCTATGCGTTGTCAATACCAAAATCCATCTGAACCCGAAAGTGGTGGGATAGGAGCCATGTAGGTCCGATCCGAACCGAATTCTGGAGAAGCTTCCACCTATAAATAGACCCCCAAGGGTCGTTTGAAAGGGACTTTTTGGCATTTTGAGAGTTTGAATATCTTTGAGAACCGAATTCCAGCACTCCCAAACAATCCAAATCATCATTCAAAGTGTATTTTGAGTATAATAGAGTGAATGTATATGAAAAATGAGTGAGATTGAGTGAATACCTTGTTGTATCTTCATTTACATCATCAAGCAAAGTGATATAAAGTGGACGTAGCCTCTTTAACGTCGAACCACTATAAATCTTGTGTCTCTTTTCATTTTTTGATCTCATTTTATCGTACTTTTAGTCAATTTGGGTGTTAGAACCACTTTTTGGTCTAACATTTTGGTGCTTTCACTGAGAATCATTTGAATTCTCTGTTTTTCTGGATTATCGTTCTACTTTTTGGACCGTTGAGTTCAAAGAAGTTAATCCCTAATTTCTGATGCCTTTAAGTACTTGTTGGTTGATTGTTGAAGAATTATGGCCAAAGGAAAAGGCAAGGAAGTTCAAACCAGTCGAGGGAACGAAGTTGGTGAAGATCAGCAAAACGCGGTCGTGACGAGGTCTCGTGGGCAAAGCTCGGGAGCGGATCGGACTGGCTCAGGAAATCCGAACCGATCGCAGAGGGAAAGCTCTGATCCGACCCGAATAGAAGATGTTGAAGAGGTGCGCCCCCCCCACCCAAACCGATCCGGCCAGGTCACATTGCTCTGATCCGACCCGACTCTAGGTGATGCTGGAACCTCTACTCGAGCCCTACCAAATGCTCCGACTCCAGCCACCAGGACCAATGACCAGGTCAATCCATCTGCGCCTGTCACCCAAGGATATTTTTCACGCCTTCTCGACATGCTTGAGAGCACTAGGGAGGCTATGAGAATCCACGAGCGCACCAACCTTATGATGCAAGAGAATATGAGAATCATGAGTAGGGAAATTGGCGAGCTTCGCAGGCAGAGAACCCCTTCCTCAGTTCATCACACTGCAATGGATCAGTCTTCTTCTTTTGAGGAAGAACGGCCTCGTGAAAGAAGGCCGCTCGAACGACCTCAGAATTTGGAACAAATGACTTTCGGATCTCTGGGATCCCGCGAAGACGCTGCTCGTGTGTTAGGACCCGATGACCCGAGCTTGAGAGAGCCTATGCTACTACCAATGCGAGGATCCCATGTTTTGCCTAGAGATCCTAACCTTACCAACCCCACTCAGGGACAAATGCTTCAGCCCCTTCGTCCCGAGATCGACCGGGAACGGGGAGCAAAGCAGAGCAGAATCCGCTAGAAGAAGGAGGGCGTCCCCGAATCAGGAGCCCAGAGGAAACCCGAACATCAGACCCAGGGAGCCTGAACGGCCCTTGACCAATGCTGATGTATGGGCCATGGTACGCCAGATCATGTCTGAGAGTCGAAATTACACCAATGAAGATTATGGTATTGAGCGAAGCCATGCACCCTTTATTGATGACATTCTTGACTTTCAGTTCCCCCGATGTTTTAATTTGCCGCAGATGGACAGATATAATGGGAGGACTGACCCGAGACAACATCTGATGCGATACGCATGGCTTATGAATGTTGCAGCTGCTCCTGACGTTGTGAATTGTAAGGCTTTCTCGATTTACTTAGAAGACGTAGCATTACTATGGTTTACCTGACTTCCTCCTCGATCGATATCGAATTTCAAAGAGTTAAGTGAACGTTTTATGAATCAATTCCGACTTCACGCCCGAAAGTCTAAGACTGTTACCGAATTATCGAGAATTAAGCAAGCGCCGGGTGAGTCCTTGAAGTCGTATCTAGACCGTTTCAATTTAGCTGTAACAGAAGTCAGCGACCCTCATGAGCCTACCATCTTGATGGCTTAAATAGAGGGAGTTGATACTGATTCAGAGTTTGGATATTATCTTTCTGGGAAGCCGCCTCCCACAAGAGAGTTGTTTTATGAGAAGGCCAATATTCAGTTAAGACGGGAGGAAGCAAGGGAAAACAGAAAGAGGAAGTCTGGAGCGGGCTCAAAAGAAGCTGTTCAGAGTAATGTTACCGTAAAGCAGTCTGGAGAAAGCTCTGTGAAAGTCGAAGTGAATGTTGGAAACAAGAATGGAAACAATAATAATGGAAACGGGGGCAACAGCAACCGTAATGGGAATGGTAATAGGAGAAACAGGAACCGAGGAAGTAATTCTGAAAAAAGACCCCGGTTCCAGACCTTTGAAAATTATTCACCGTTGAATGATACATTAGAGAACATTTACTTGGACACGTATAATGTTTTGCAATACAAAAAACCACCTCCACGAGATTCGACAGAGAAAGAAATTGCTACCGGAAAATTTTGTTTATTTCACGGAACCCACGGACATTCAATGAACGAATGTCGACACTTGAGAGATGTGGTTGAGAAGTTGTTGCGTGAAGGTAAGTTGGATGAGTATAAGGCTGCCCCGAGGGACAGGGGGCAAGGAGGACAGGCCCCAAACCAGAATCGGTCTGCTCCCAAACCTACAGTGCAACAAAAGGGCAAAGGGATTGTCATTAACACCATAGTAGGTGGACTCCATCCAGCTATCCACAGTTTCAGAGCAATGGACCAATACGTTAATGCAGTTAAGCACATAGATGTGGATAAGTGCAGTGGTTTGGAAGATATCACCCCTGTGAAATAGTAGAGGACAATGTTCGATGATGTGGTGTTCCGTAGCAGAGACGACACCGGAATCCAATCACCTACCGAAGATCCGTTGGTTATTACCACTACTATTGGGCCGGCACTAGTTCATAAGGTACTAGTAGACAATGGAAGCTCTGCCAACATTTTGTTTAAGAAGTCGTTTGACCAGATGAGACTCGAGTCTGGAGATTTGAAGCCCTGTGAAGGTTGGATCCGAGGCTTCAATGGGGCATCGACAGCTCCAATGGGGTATATAGAATTACCCGTAATATTGAGACAAGGGGATCGTCGAAGAGTACGAATGCTTCAGTTCATAGTGCTAGATATAGATTCGCCCTACAACGCATTTTTAGGAAGGCCTGCCCTTGCAGAGTTCAGGGCTTGTATTGCACCATGGTGCTTATTGCTAAAGTTCCCAACTAAAGCCGGAACAGGAGTAATGAGGGGAGATCAAGTCTCCGGACGAGCTTGCTATATTGCTGAATTAAAGATGCTGATGAAGGGACTCAACATCGAGACTAAAAGTACTTCACCTCCTCCAAACGAGGGTTCGGCGTAGCAATTAGAGGATCAGCCCAGAAGGAGTTGCCCAAGGGAATGCCTGAAGATCTGGATCCCAGAGAAGATGAGGAACCTGAGGATAGAAAGGATACTCCTAACGAAACGACAGTGGATATACCCATTGATGAAGCTGATCCAGCAAAAGTTTTGAAGATTGGATCCTAGTTGGATCCGCACCGAGCCAAAGAACTGGCTAAATTTCTGAAGGCAAACCTGGATGTGTTTGCCTGGACCCACGCTGACATGTGTGGGATATCACCATCCATCATGAGTCATTCGCTGAGTATAAACCAAAAACACCCGCCTGTAAAGCAAAAGAGACGTGTGCTGGACCCAGAGAGGTCGGCAGCTCTGAAAGAAGAAGTGGAGAAGCTGAAAGAGAACGGATTTATTAGAGATTCGACATATCCCGACTGGATATCGAATCCTGTTTTGGTAAAGAAGTCAAACGGAAAGTGGCGGACGTGTACTGATTTTTCAGACTTGAACAAAGCCTGCCCGAAAGGTAGCTTCCCACTCCCCAGAATAGACCAGCTTGTGGATTCGATGGCGGGACACGAACTTCTTTCTTTTATGGACGCATATTCCGGATACAACCAGATTCCCATGCATGTGCCCGATCAAGAGCACACGAGCTTCATTACAAATTTGGGGTTGTATTGCTATGTGGTCATGCCGTTCGGATTGAAAAATGCTGGAGCAACCTACCAACGCTTAGTGAACATGATGTTTTATAACCAAATGGGGAAGACTATGGAGGTTTATGTGGACGATATGCTTGTCAAATCAAGACAGTCCTCTAGCCATACGCAAGACTTGGCAGAGATGTTCGGTATCCTGCGAAAGTATCGGATGAAGTTAAATCCTTTGAAGTGCTCGTTTGGGGTGGCATCTGGAAAGTTTCTAGGTTTCATCGTAAGCTCTCGAGGGATTGAAATTAATCCCAGTCAAATAGCAGCGATAAGGAACATAGAGGAACCACGAAGAACCAAAGATGTCCAAAGTATTGCGGGGAAAGTGGCTGCGTTGAGTAGATTTATCTCCAAAGCAACAGACAAATGTGTCCCCTTTTTTGACTTGATAAAAAGGGGAAAGAAAATTTTTGAATGGACTCCGGACTGTGTTGAGGCCTTTCGAAATCTATTGGACTTACTAGAGAGACCACAGATTTTGTCGAAGCCGGTGGATCATGAAGAGCTGTTTGTTTATCTAGCAGTATCGGCTCACGCCGTTAGCACCGCCTTGGTCCGGGAAGAAGACAAGGTGCAAAGGCCGGTATATTATGTAAGTAAGAAATTGGCAGCTGCAGAACGTAACTACCCATGGATTGAGAAGCTTGCTTACAGCCTTCTGATCGCCTCCCGAAAACTCCGCCATTATTTTCAAGCTCACCCAATAACCATATACACTGATCAGCCTCTGAGACAGGTGTTGCAAAGACCCGAAGCATCAGGACGGTTGATCAAGTGGAATATTGAATTAAGTCAGTTTGATTTAAATTTTCAGCCGCGGAGATCGATCAGGGGGCAAGCTCTGGCCGACTTTATAGCAGAGTTCACAATTCCGGAGGAAGAGACGATCGATGATAAGGCGGTCAAATCAGAGGAGGAATTAAAATTAGATCCATGGAAGTTGTACACAGACAGAGCCAAGAACGACTGAAGGTCCGGAGATAGAGTCGTCTTAGTTACTCCTGAAGGACGATCATTATATTATGCTCTGCGACTAGAATTTTCAGCGACCAATAATGACTCTGAATATGAAGCCCTGATTGTCGGGCTGAAACTTGCTAAGGAATTCTGAATAAAGGCATTAGATATATTCTGCGATTCCAAAATAGTCGTCTGCCAAGTGCGAAGGAGTTTGTGGCCCGGGGACCTCGACTTATTACCTTTCTTGGAAAAGTAAAGGAGTTGTTGAGCAACTTGGAACGGTATAACATAACGCATATCCCAAGAGATGAAAACTAGAAGGCAGACCGGCTAGCAAAGCTGGCAAGTTCCGACAATCCGGAGGAAACCGAAATGGTTCCAATTGAGACGTTGGGATCGCCAAGCTTTGAATTAATGGAAATTGAACTAGCTTTCGAAGCAGAACCGGAGAGGGAGTCGTGGATGACCCCAATCAAGAATTTCCTTAGAAATAGAGTACTCCCGCCAAAGAAGAATGAGAGGTGAGCCATAGTTCGCAAAGCTACCAGATACGTCCTTCAAGATAATACCCTTTATCGGCAAGGATTTTCTATGCCCTTGTTACGGTGTATAGCGCATGACGACATCAAGCGTGTACTAAGGGAAGTACACGAAGGTGAGTGTGGAGACCATACGGGGGGTCAGACTTTAGCAAAAAAGGTGTTGCGGTATGGGTATTTCTGGCCCACTATTAATAAAGATGCAGCTGATTACTCACAACGCTGCGACAAATGCCAGAGGTTCGCCAAGATCCCCAGAGCACCACCGACCCAGCTCAAGTCGACGGTGAGTCCGTGGCCGTTTGCCATGTGGGTAATTGATATCATCGGAGTTCTACCGATTGCCAAAGGAGGAGCGAAGTATGCAATATTCGCCGTGGACTATTTTACGAAGTGGGTGGAAGTTGAGCCCTTAACCAAAATCACAACGAGAAAGGTGATAAGTTTCGTGGTTAGAAATATCATATGCCGATTTGGGATTCCAAGAACCATTATAACTGATAATGGAACCCAGTTCGATGGTGCCAAATTCAGAAATTTCTGCCAGAAATACAAGATTGACAAGCGGTACACTGCAATTGCCCATCCATAGTCAAATGGGCAAGTAGAAGCAATAAATAAAGTCATAAAGTCCATCCTCAAGAAGCAGTTGGAACGTGCAAAAGCAAAATGCGTGGATGAATAGCCCTTGGCTTTGTGGGCATATCGGACAACGTTTAAGACAGCTACCGGTCATACTTCTTTCTCTCTCTCATTTGGTTCAGAAGCGGTAATCCCGGTAGAGCTTGAAGTTCCCTCTCACAGGGTGACATATTATGACCCGATGACGAATCAGGCACTCCTCCTCGAGTCCCTTGATGAAGTCGAAGAGAAAGGGGACGAGGCAGACTTGCGTGCGTCAAGACATCGACGTCAGATGGCACGCTATTATGACAAGAAAGTTCGCTTTAGAACCTTTGAGCCAGGGGATTTGGTGCTAAAGCGAGTTTTTCCATCCCTTCCTCATCTCGGTCCAAAGTGGGAAGGACCATTCGCCGTCCAACGGAAACTTGAGACAGGAGCCTTCAAGTTAACGACCGTAGATGGTGAAGAAGTGCCTAGGGCTTGGAATGCCCAACACTTGATGCGATATTTGAACTAGGGATGTTGTATTTTCTTTTGTTTTTTTATGAACCCTATAAAAAGGCACGACTTGCCTTAGAAAAGTCTGTTGATGCGAACAAAGGACTATAAAGTGGATGTAGGCTACGACTTAGCCGAACCACTATAAAAATATTGTGTGCCATTTACTTTCCTGCATTATTTATATCTTCAACTATTATTCTATTGTGACTGTGGAATACGAGATGTTAAATTAAAATCTGGAAAGTTGGAGATGGCTTATGTGCAAGAACAAACACAACGACTGTTTGTACAATAAGACATAAAAGAATGGGAAGACGACATTCTTAACTCTAACTCTCAAGAATTGAGAGAAAGTATAAAGGACGGGAAGACGACGTCCTCTGAGGCATGAAGGTGCACCCAGATGAGAGACCGCCTCAGCAAGAACTCTAACCTGGATATAAGACAGGAGAGTATAAAAGATGCCAGAAAAGAACAGGCGTCAATGACGAAAGGAATGCGACCCCCGTCAGAGAATCGGGGACATTCGGACTTTTTAATTTAATCTTGAATAGTTTTTCAAGATTGACTGGGGGCATACATGTACACACATATTCCCCTCCACTATGACTCCATTACACAACTTTAGTAGGACATGCATTTGTATTTTTACATAAGTACTGAACTAACGACTAACAGGCATTGCAAGAAATGAATTATTTTTATTTACAAACATATGAGTTTGTACAGGAAAACAAGCAAAAAGAAGATGTGAGGGCTACACTCACTGCAACAATTGTGGTCCAATTAAATACTAAAATAAAGCAAAGCACTTCATCACTTAGACGTTGAAGTGGACTTGGATTTTTTAGCGGCCTTCTGAGCATCCTTCGCCTCTCTTTCAGCATCAGTTAAAATGTGCCTTGGTTTTTTCGTCCCTGTTGCTGAAGTGCTAGAATCGGTTGATTTTTTCCCGGGAGTCGGAACGCTGGAATCAAGAGAAGACTTTTTACTAAGTTCTTCTGTAATAGACCTGGTCGAAAGCTTAACAACTAACCTTGATCCAGCATCCACCACTGCGAGAGGCTTAAGGCTTTCGGGGTCCAGGCCTTCAACTTTAAGTTGCATACGTTTGTCATGTTCGGCTTTCAATGCAGCTAAAGTGATGTCATCAGCGCTTCTTGATTCCCCAACTATAGCCACCTCAGGGTCTTCCTCATGCTTCTCGCCACCACCATCATCTTTCAAGGCAGCTATCATCTCGTCATCATGAGGAGCATCAGCCTTATCTCTTTCTCCCTCGGCCTTCTCCGCGGATTCTGTTCCGATAGTGGTTCCCTGAGGCACGTCTGCCCTCTCGGACGGTCCAGCACTTGCGGAATGAGAAGCAACAGTTATCAACTCGGGAGAAAATAAAGGGTCCTTCATCGATTGCCTGACTATGTGATGGAAAGTGGAGACAGCTTTGACGAATTGGGGTGAAAAGGTGGAAATACCTTCCGATGATTTCTCAACTAGAGTAGCTGTCGCCTCTGAAACCGACTCAGGAATAGGAGATAAAAGAGATCCCTGAGGGATTGCCGGGTTTTCGGGGTCATATCCCTCTACTTCAGAAGTTTCAGCGGCAGTGGAAGAAGAACCAGCCTCCAAGATGTCCTTTTGTTTAGCCTTCCGCTTTTCCTCCTCCATAGCAGCAGCGATCAAGCGACGCCCCTCAGCCAGGCGCGTCGGCTCGTCATCTCTTAGATATTTTTCCATGAGTTTGTCCTCGTCGATGGAATCTACCTTGAGTTCTTCTTTCTCCCTACATGGACCAAGGTAGTCGGATAATCATTGATCCAAGAGATGTTTCGGTGACGGATTATATGTGCAAAAAATTCGATCAGTAATTCACCAAAGCCCTGCACATCCTCCTGGGCCTCTTCCAGCTGCTTGCGGGACTCTTCGGCCGACTTGATGACACTTTCAACATTACCCTCTGCCAGGGCAGCCCTGTTCTCGACCTCCATCAACTTGGAAGCCAAGTCAGCGTTTTTCTTCTCCAATTCGGCGTTCTTCTTCGCTAACTCGGCCTTTTCTCGCTCAAGGGCAGCGTAAGCAAGTTGCATTTTGGCGTTATCCGACTTGGCGTCTTCTGCTTTCTTTTTCAGCTCTGAACGCTCTTGAGTATGGGACTCGAGCAAGTCATGATAACGTTTTTGTAGATCTTCAAATTGTTGCTTGAAGCTAGCAGCATCCCGTTGAGCGATAGCAAATTGGGCCTGTGTATCCTCAAGGTCTTTCCTTAAATTTTTCAAGGCCTTTGCATCATCTTATGCAGTCTTCTTCATCGAGTTAGTATCCGTGATTAGAGTTCGGATAATTCTGGAGAGGCTGTGCGAGTACTTGAACATCTCCGAATATTGTTTTTTGACTGCGTCAATTTTTGCTTTGGCCTCGTCTGCCCACCTTGAGGAAATGGGCTCGAGGGCAGGTAAGAAAGTTAGGTTCTCAAAATAGTGATCGGGGAACTGCTCCTCCAGGTATGCTCGCTTAACTGCAGTTTCAGCGTCCAATGGTGGAGGTGCAGGGAATGTCAGCTCGGTATCCTTATGTGTGGAGGGCTCAATGGCCTCCTCACCCTTCCTAGGCCGCTTAGCAGGAACCTTGCGTTTTCTTCGCGAGTCGGTATCTCTCGGCGGGCTCCTTTCCCTACTACGTTTTTCTAGAGAAGAGATTTGGTCTTTTGACTGCGTCGTGTCATCTCCTCGACGACCTTGGTAGCCCTTATATCGCTCTGGATCCGACCGAACGGGAGAGCGAGAGCGTGAGGTTCACGACTGATAAGAATCATAGGGCCTTCTATCCTCCCTACCGCGGCTTCCGGGACGATCATGCTCAACATCATGAGGGGGTCTGGTCATGCTGCGGCGTAGTTTCCTGATGTCATAGTGAGCATGAGACATTGTACCTGCACGATGATGTAAGTGGAATTCAGAATTAGTATTCTTATAAGAAGTAAGTGCTGTGAAGTGGGGTGCTATTGTGTTAAGTGCATCCTAAGTGGTGTCCCCCCTCCGACAAACCAGAGTCTGAAGCCGAGTCAGTGCGAGTGGGCTCTTTGGCCTTAACAGGAGTAGCCTCCTCCGAAGAAGTAAAAACTAAAGGATTTGTGCCAAAATCCTCGGAAGTGTAGATAGTTTCAGGTAGGGGGAGATCTCCCAAGCCCTGGAATATAGGGTTATCAGTAGTAGGGGCATCTCCTTGGGAAGCGTCAACTGGCGGTTCTTTAGGAGACACTAGTTTTTCAGGAGAAATAGCATCCCCAGGGGTGATGTACCCTTCTCGGTGCTTTTCAGGTATGTTAGCCAGCTCATCGTCTTAAGTCGAACTTAGAGAAGGTGAAGTTCGAAGTGGCATGGTGGGGCCTTTCGAGCTCTCGCCCATTTCTAGAATTACATCCACCGGAGGGATATATACATATGGACCTGACCCGTGACCTATGCTACGGGTAATGGACAGTAGCCCGTGGTGATGAAGATATTCGTCCTTGAGGACCTCGTCAATAGTTAGAAATTTTTGGCCACCATTGAGGAGCTGATGCATCCGATCAAAATACATTTGACCCGATATTTGTTTTGGATTATCAACAGCAAACAAAAAGAAAACGGATTAATGTGGTGGCGTGGACATTCAGAGTCGATATTTAGAAAACCAGTGCCTTACTTGATTTTTTCCATCTCCTAGCACACCCCGGCTATTGCCTTATATAAAACCATTCCAGCTTAGAATCGCCGGCCTTGCTGTTGAACGGTGCTGAAATTATTTTCCTTTTTGGGACAGACTCGAAGTAGGAGAAAGAAGGAGTTTCTCGAGTCCGATGCTTGAAGTTATAAAAGAAATGAACGTCATCATAAGTGAGCTCTATGCCTAAGATCTCACGGTATGCTACATATAAGGTATACAGGTAAGCGTAGGAGTTGGGATGCAGTTGCATGGGGGCAATCCGCATTTGTCTTAGAAAGTCGACGACAAAAGGAGAAAACGGTGGAATAGCTCCAACCATGCACATCAATCGAGTGATTGCTATAAATCCCTTTGGAGGATTATGAGGACGGTCGGTTTTCGACGGCACCAGGGTATCCTTTTTCAATATCCCGTGCTTTAAGCGTATTCGATTAAGTCCGTCATTGTCAATCGTCGATTCAACAGAATCTTGAGGTGATTCCAATATGATGGCGGACTCAAATTCGTCAGGGGCTCGATTATCTCCAACTCCTCCTTCCTCTTCATAGCCCAAATAAACTTCACTGCCAGAAGGTGTTTCGCTGTTATGCGCCTCTACTTCATAATCTGATCCCTCGTTGTCCCATTCAGGGTCTGAGGAAGAAGATATGTCGTCAAGAGTGACTTTATTGGATGTCTCTGGGACCTCTTTCTTTTTTGCCAGTCTAGAAGAATGTCTTTTGGCCATGATCAGTAAACTATCGAAGAAGTAATAACAGAAGTTAGAGTAAATTAGCCCGTGTTCCCCTGTGCACATGTGTGAACTAAAGTGTGTACGGTGTGTACAGAAGATGTAAATTGAACACTTGAAAGTATAATGCAAAATTTGGGCAAAGCGGTGTTCCGAATAGTCCTTGATGTTTGTTTATGTTCGCAGGGCACTATCCTAATTGTCCATTAAGTTGTAGACTATATCAAGAATTGATTTGGCCAGTTAAGCAAGTTCTTATGCATTAAGTTGAATTGTTCTTCGATTCGGATCGGATGCGTTCATTGGGATCAGATCGGGGGAAGAATCATGTTCCAGCTTGAAACAAACATTAGCATCCAGCTGGCCAGACCGGATCGGTTCGTGAGTATATATTCGAACCGGATGGGGTTCTTTTGAATGTCCATGTCCTTCTTTCTTGCCTCTCACTCTGATCCGACCCGATTGGGTTAGCTATGTTTTTTCCTTTCACTTCCCACTCCGACCCGATCCGTACGGTTACACTCAGCACACGCCCCATCGTTTTTCTTTTCACTCCGACCCGAATAGATCCCAGTCCTTCTCCTTTTCCAAATCTTTTTCCTTCTCTTCTTCCTCTCCATACTCTATCTCGTACAGCTCATACCGAACCCATTCTACACCAAAAACCCTAGTTGATACCGAACCCCCTATGTGCTCGAAAGTTCAGCAACGAAACTCGATCTCATCTCTCAACGCCTCGAGATGATGGTGGAGTCATCAATGGCGACGACGAGAGAGGTGAGGGTCACGGTGTCGACGCAGGGAAGGATCCATGCTCAAATTATTCGAAATCAACCAAAAAACATAACTAAAATCAGTTATTACGAAGGCAATTTGAAGTTTTGATCCACTTACGAATTCGATTTGAAGAATAATAAGAAGGATTTTGGACTCTCTGAAGGACAGGGTTTCGGTGTGGAATCGGTTGGGCGAGAACAATAAAAAAGAGAAAGGAAGAAAGAGACAAGCGATGGACTTATATAGAGTTACAGTGACCACTCATATTCCCCCTCTTTTTCTCCGCTCGGACCGGGATATAAGCCCACGAGTCGCTCTTGGCCCGCTAGTCCAGTGTTAAGCAAGACAAGAAGGAATCTCATTCGGATCGGATCCGAACCGAATGGATTTAACACAAAGGCCTAACAAGCAAGTTAAATTCGAAGTAAAAATAAAGATAAAGATAGAGACTACCTAGAGAGGTCGCTGGAGATCAATAAAAGCTCTTAAAGTTGTCTAAAAATGAAGAAAGAAATTTGCACGCTACGTGATGTATATATAGACATCAAGAGATGCGATTTCTTAAGCAGTATATCCCATACGTCAATGGAAACGACTTTTCAACGATTCAAATTCAAAGATCAATGAGCAGATGATATCAAAGCACGCTTCGTCTTCAACAGAAGCATCCTTTGAGGGGGCAAAATGTTAGCCTACTTTGTGAACTAGGCTACACAAAGTCAAAAAGTTAGGATATCAAGCATTGAAGAACACCACTTCCCAAAGCAAGTCGGATCGGATCGGATGGTCATTACCACAATGGATCGGAGTGGAACAGAAAGTAGACAAGTTAGAGTCCATTTCAAACCGGACCGGAGCGAATGGTATAAATCCGATCCGAGCCCTCGCAAGATAGCATGCCCGATCCGTTCCTGAAATTACAGCAGATCTTACCCCACGTTCTCCTTAATACTCGGGGTGGTTACACCCACGTTCTGCCCACGTCTACCACCAACCCTATGCGCTGTCAATACCAAAATCCATCTGAACCCGAAAGTGGTGGGATAGGAGCCACGTAGGTCCGATCCGAACCGAATTCTGGAGAAACTTCCACGTATAAATAGACCCCCCCAAGGGTCGTTTGAAAGGGACTTTTGGCATTTTGAGAGTTTGAATATCTTTGAGAACCGAATTCCAGCACTCCCAAGCAATCCAAATCATCATTCAAAGTGTATTTTGAGTATAATAGAGTGAATGTATATGAAAAATGAGTGAGATTGAGTGAATACCTTGTTGTATCTTCATTTACATCATCAGGCAAAGTGATATAAAGTGGACGTAGGCTCTTTAACACCGAACCACTATAAATCTTGTGTCTCTTTTCTGTTTTTGATCTCATTTTATCGTAATTTTAGTCAATTTGGGTGGTAGAACCACTTTTTGGTCTAACACCAACAAATAAGTAAACTTTAATATATTATTGGTTGGTGATTGATTTTACCCCTGAGTTGCATAGCCATTTGGTTTTGGTTTTCTTTTGAAGAAGTTAAGTGCTAGAGAGGCAGTTGTAGTCATAGCGATCGAACGACGCAGACGAGGTGCTGGCGGTATTTTCGAACAAAAATTAAGAGCTTGAATTTATTTTTATGATAATTCAAATATAATTATTCTAAAATAATTAGTTTTGAAGCATTCTTCTTACCTTGTAATATGGGGGATGAAATTCTTTTAAGGGAGGAAGAATTTAATGTCCCAAATTTTTGAACATTAATTACAAATATTAAAATCGGTTTTAAATAATGATTTAGTGATATAAATGGATTTTATATTGAATTTATTTATTTAAAATGGAATTTGAATATATAAATTTATAATTTAATTATAAAACGAGCTGCGGCGGCGTAGTAGTTCATAATATAGCGTTTAGAACTTCAATTGAATATACAGGATCCGATATAAGTCGGATTTCTGTTAAACAAGAACCACTTGAATCTATTTGATTGTATTTCTCTAATGAAAGAGAAAAATTAAGATTTCATATTATAGATTGCAAGTTATATCCAATACAAATTTTCAGAAAATCGCTATGGAATCGTTTATAAACCATAACGATAATTTAATATAATTAAATATTGGTTTCGAATTTGGACAAGATCTTTGAGGCATAGCTATAATTTAATTTTTATAATTTTACTGTAATTTTAAATTCGGAAAATACGCAACTTTTAGTTTGGAGTATCTTGCAACTTATATCAGTATTTTAGTGTTTCACAATATAAGTTAACTTGTCTATATTATTATATTTTTGGGATCGTGGGGTATCGCTCGACACGATCGTATTTTTATTTCTGTCTGTAGCGGCTTGGACATAAACGAAATCTTAAGTAATACGATACACTAAAATTTTAAACCATAAATTATATACAACCCTGTGGATGTGTAGCCGACCAAAACATTTGTCATGCTAAATTCACGCATCATTCTTTCTTTTCAAACTAATATCATGCATAGCTAATTGTAATGAAAACCCAATATTTTTCAAACCCTATTATCTACCCTACATCCTAACTAACGTGTGCAGACATCACAAGCATGTCTGAACATTTATTAAAGCTAACGCAAGGAAACAACCAACGTTGAAAATTTATCACCCTATTTTGTACCCGTTGATAAGTGACATTGTTATTATGTTCGACTCTTTCCACTATAAAAACCCTATGCCTCAATCTTCTCGTGAGCAACAAAACAAGCTATTCTTCGATTTCTTTTCCCAGATTCATTTCCAAGAAAAACCAAACCTTTCTCCAAACATCTGTCATACTCTTCCCTTCACAAAATCTGAGCCACAAACATTCTTCTTTTAACTAGAACTCAGCGTTCGGCTCCAGTATTATTCATGCCTACGCAAACTAAGATAAAATCATAAATGAGTTGCATTAGGAATTTACAGCAGCAGTTTGCATGCGAATGCAAGGAGAGGCGTACATGTGTATATAATGGAGGTTGGGAAGAAGAACAGTGGGACAACATGAGCAGACGGAGATCGACGCCGATGGTTTTCTGGTGGAGATCGGTGAACTAATGAGCATCGCTGATAGGTGGACGGTGACTAGAGAAGACTGCATTGGTTGCGATGTTGAGCAGTGTATAGGGGCCAGGCCAGTCTGAATGAAGCATGGGAGAAAGTTAGCATTTGCGTATGGAGGTGGGGAGGGTTTGGTGAAGTTTCGGCCGTGTCTGTTCTGAAGGGAGCATGTCAGTTTGGAGAAGAAAGCCAAGGCGAGCAAATAGTTATTTTGATTGTCGGCTTGGGCCTCCTGGCTTTGAGAAAGAAAATTATAATAAAAATAAATAGGAAATAAAGAGGGAGCTACAAATCGATGGGAAGCAGGAGGCACGATAAATCTGGTTTGAGAAAAAGGAGGACATCAGGGTATTTAATTGGTTAGAAGACAATTAGTAGCGGCTAACCACACAATTAAGAAGGTTGGTTTGAGTTGGTCGGCATGGTTAGAACGTGTTAGATCCAAAATTGGGTCTAACACCCAAGCTATTCTGATCTACGAAGAATTATAACTACAATATGAAGAAAAAACAGAAAAACACACGAAATTTATAGTGGTTCGGCATTAACGTGCCTATGTCCACTTTATAGGTAGTTGATTATATGTTGAATGCAAATACAATCAATAGTTTCACTCGATCTCACACTTACAATTATGATTCTCTCAATAATTTCAGGATAACTCTAAGTAGAAACAATGGAGATATGATAATGGTGGAGTCAGATCTCTCAATTGCCAAAAGATCCCCAAAAATGCCAAGTTCTGGGCTATTTATAGCTGATTTCTTCATGTGGATCGCGGTTATACGTGCACAAATCTCGAGAATCTTAGACTGGTTCATAGCTTGATGGAGAATTGGTCAATATGACAGTTGTGAACAGGTGTCGCGAGATCCATGCATTTTGGATCGTGATAGAATGGGTCATGGCCTCCATCCTCTGGCTTCTGAAGTCGGATCGGATCGAGCTTGCTGGGGAGGATCGGATCGCATAGAAAGCTGTGATCCGATGGTACGCTGTGATCCGAGATGGTGCGCAGCAATCCGAAGAGGGGTGAAAGACCGCGATTGGGTTTGCAAGGGTTGAAAGGAGTGAAGCTTCATATTTCCTTTTTGTGTGTGAACCTTGGTGGCTTGGTCAAAAAGCTAGCCAACATTTTGCCCCCTCGAAGTATGTTCTATTGAGGATGGAACATGCTTCGAAAGTTCTGAGTTGTCTTTTCACGAAGTAGCGCAAATCAGAGGTCGTGTCTGCCCGTCTGTATCGTTGCGTCGTTTTTAAAGAGTCGCATCTCCCGACTGGTATAAATATCCAATAAAATCTTCAATCTTTTCTCAGTTTATCAGATAATTTCTATCTCTGGAATTTTTGGAAACTTCATTGTCGAATTGCCAGGTAAACTTCTGAACTTTCACAAGTATTTCTGAGTTTTCACTTCTGTCTATCATTCGTCGGTTCGGATCGCGCAAGCGCGCCACGGTCCGTGGAGCGAGACGCTCGTTTAGACCTTTGGTGAGCATCCGGGCCTTTTCTCGAAGCGTAATGGGCTTCGCCACGAAGAACGATGGGCTTGGGCTCGCAGCCCATCTATTTTCGCGTTCCTAATAAGATAAGTTGGGGAATACTAACGGTCGCTTTGTGGTTTATATAATCCGAACCCTTCTTCATTTCTTCCTTTCTTCTTCCTTCGTTGGCACCGCTAGTCCTCTTCGAGTTAAACCCTAATCTCCGATTTCCAAAAAACACCCACTCGTTTTACCTATTTTTAAGAAAGGTAATCATGAAAAACGTATTCTCACACTTTTATTCTCGTTTTTCTTGAGCTTTTGCTAATTTGGGAGGAGAGAGCGGAGTTTTGTGGTGTTCGAGGTTTTTTAGAGGCTGCTCAGACGCCATGGATTCCAACGTTCGAGCTCGGCGATGGATAGGAGAAGAGGAGAGGAAGAAGAAGAAGAGGAGGAGGAGAAAAGCGCTGAGCAGATCGGGTCGTGTGTGAGGTTTGGGTACGGATCGTGGGTGAGGTGGAAAGAGGAGAAAGATGAAGGAGAATGGCGAGGCAGTGGATCGTGGCGATGACCAGGGAGCGGATCGTGGTGGGAGTAAACGGACGGATTAGGAGTTGGAGAGCGGATCGGATCGTGGTGGTAAGCTGTGAATAGTAGGGAGTTACAGCGATCCGATCCGGTTCCCGATCCGATATGAAGCTCTTTCATGAGTTCACGCTTCTGCTGCAAATCGATGCCTTCTTCACGATCCGCAGACATACCACGATCTGAACCCCATCACGCGATCCAGTGATGTTACCACGATCCAAATACTAAACGATCCCATGTACTTGTTAAATAAACATTGCAGCTTAACTCTGGTATATCAATGGACAGTTAGGCTAGAGCCCTTGAAACTTTCTGAACTGGACAGCAGCATAACTTGACTACATATGACAACTAATACTTCGATGATCTTGCTAATTTTTATGCTTTCTTCCTATGCATGCACAAACACACACTTGCATTTGCACACACGGGGGACGGGCGATTATATTCTTATTTCTCATGTTTACTCGCCTAAACAGTAATGTCGGATAATCGTTCTCCTTCAAGATCTGAAACAGAGATGGACCCCGAGAGGTCTGAGCATTACAGCCCCGAGGTTATTCCAATTAATCCAGAGGGTGAGGATTCTGAATCCGAATATGAGGCAGAAACAGAATCGGATTCATCTGAGAGTACCTCGCTTGATGAGGAGTCCGAAGTAGATGACCGAGCTCTCGATGAGATTCCTGGTGCACTAGAAATAGAGAAATTCACTGACTCTTTAGCTTCCAAACTAGATGACATAAAGCTTAAGAAAATCTGCTTGAAACACGGGATCCCCTAGGATGATGTGAGAACACCTGGAAGCGAAGATAGACCTCATCTGGCTCTGGAAGGGTATATGACAGTCGGCCGACTCATGTGCTGGGTAGGCGCTATTCCTCGGTTTCCTCCAATCGTCATTGAAACCTTAAAACGATTGGGTACTGCTCCGATGCAGCTTCATCCCAATGCCTACGCAGCCCTATACACTTTATACATCGCGTATGCGGAAATCCTGCAAACTGAGCTCACGTTTAAAGACTTGAAGTTCTATTACCTTTTCAAGCATCATTCTACAGCAACCCCAAATTTTTCTTTCTTCGAGTCGGTAGTCAATAGGAAGGTCTTATCTGATGGTTACAACAACATAGGGGATCCCAAGGCCGATTGGTTCTATATAAAGCGACAGGCTGGGTGTGCGAGAAGATGGCTTAAATCAAGTAAATTTTAAACCTTTGAATGAATAACCTGTTTAAGAAATTGAAGCGCTAACATGCTTCTTTTCTCTATGCAGATCACACCTTTCCAAAGACGGAAGGCTCGGTGTATAGTAATTGACTATCCCTTATTCTCAAAAGCAAATCTGACTTCCTAAGGATCAAGAAATGTATTACTTATGAGAATCTTCACCGGCACCGCCTTCTGGATATAAGATTTGGACTTGGTGCGGGTGGCAAACCTTACAAATATGTGCCCCCGGACGAGGGAGAAGGAACGTCGCAGGCAGCAGAGACAACTAAACCTCATAAGAGTCCTTCACCGATGATTAACCAGGACGATGAAGATTTAAATGTATATAGAGGAGATAAGGCCTGTGCTGACGAGCTTAAGGAAATCCCAACCTCTCCGAGGGGTTCCACCTCAAGGGCCTCTCTACCGGTTGAGTCTGCCGCTCCCGATAATTTAACAGAGGAGCAGTTATTCAAGGAATTGAACAAGATTCCTATACCCGACGATGTATATACACAGGAAGATTTCGAAGGGGAGCCATTTTTTCCTATCTCTGAGGAAACAAATGCTCCAGTTGAAGAACGAGAAACCACCCCGACGAGCCTAACTTCGGGCCCAGGTCTGTTAGGGGGAATTATATGGGATACACAAATCACATGCACTGTCTGACTCCACACTTTTATACCAACTGTATTCAAAGTTTTAATGTGTACTTGTTTCTTTTGTAGGTAAGATGACTTACAAACGATCTTATTCCCATCGTCCCTTCGTGAAGGCACACCTAGTCTTCATTCAAATCCAAATCCTGCTCGTAGTGATAGTTGGGGAAGGGATAGTTATCGGCCTCGCGATCCTCCTCAAACCTATTCTACATGATCCCGATCTCCTTCCAGGCATGGTTCCGGGAAACCTCACAGTCGTCCACTGCCACCGGTTGAGGGTAAGCAGCTTCCTAGGGACTTAACCCCTCCAAAAAGTACGCCTTCTCACGTCCAATCTTCCAAGAAACGGCGCGAGTCAGAGGACAAAAATAAAGACGAGGGCAAGATCGTGAAGAAAGGAAAAGAAGCCCTGGCCTCCCCTGATGATCACGACTCCGATAGTCTCGTTGCACGAGATGTTATCCATGGCCCCGAAAATCAGGCTAGATTGGTGCGCTTGCACAAGGAATTCCCCGATATTTTCTTTGAGAGGATGATGTTTGTACCAGATCTTGAGCCGGTTCCCAGGGACTGGGATACTGAGGTGATAGGATATGTGTGCCATGTTGCCAAACAGTACGAGGTAATGAAAAAGCACGCCGTTAACCTTTCAGATGCCATCCATCGCCTAGAAATGGACGCGGCCAGATCCAAGGTGAGAATTGAGAATAATGACAGGGCCAGGAGCAAAATG
This sequence comes from Allium sativum, assembly GCA_030737875.1. Classification (NCBI taxonomy): domain Eukaryota; kingdom Viridiplantae; phylum Streptophyta; class Magnoliopsida; order Asparagales; family Amaryllidaceae; genus Allium; species Allium sativum. Next base: position 17,742,910 of record CM060920.1, read on the forward strand.
GAAAAAAACTTGGAAGACGCGCAGGCCTGTTTGACTTTAGCTCAGCGAGACGCAGAGAATTTCAAGACAGATCTAGAGGAAGCTAGAAAGCGTTTTCGTAGCGAGCTAGATTCTAACAGCCAAGAACGATTATCTTTGAAGAAGGAAATAGAGGATCTTAGAATGGCCAATGCTGATTTGAGGATAGCGCAGAGTCATTTTGATGCTGAGAAGGCTGCTTGGGAGAAGGAGAGGGCGGACTTAAAAAACAGTCTTGCGGCTGCCGAGAAAGAAAAGGAGGCCTTGAGTGACCAACTTGTTCAGGCTGAGGAGCGAGTGGTTCTTGCTGAGACTAATGCTAACAGCATTCTTGAATTGGCTTCCACCACTGCCGACAAGCTTGCCGAAGCTGAAAAAGAAATAGAAGGTTTTGGGGAGTTGATATTTGACTTCTTAGGCCAAGTCATCAAAACTCGAGATATCTCTTGGATCCCAGACTACCACGTTACTCTTGCCAACATATGGGATGCAATTGTCGAGGATGAGAAGCAGCGATTGAAGATCAATGAGATTGATGAAGGCCAGCTAATGCAGAGACTCCTCAAAGGAAAAGAACCCGAGGATTTGGAGGAGGGGAGACGCCTAATCCAAGAAGAGGTTGAGAAGGAGAAGACCAAGGCCAAGGGCAAAAGCAAACTTGACGAGGGCTCGAGCTCAGCGGCGGAACTCAAGGCTCCCGAAGTTGACGAGTATAGTCCTGACGATCTGTTGATTCCTTTGCTCCCAACTCCTCCGGCTATCGGAGCTCCTGCTGTAAACTTGGATGAAAAGTCAGCTGAAGGTATTTCCATATTTTCCCCGTAATTTGTCAAAGCAGTTATGACTTTTCGCCGTTCTACAGAGCAGCCCATTGAGTTACTAACATGTGCCTCTCATAATACAGGTGACACATTGACCGAGAAAAGGGGAGAAAAGAAAGCGGAAGCAGAAAAAGTTGACATCCCCTCAGGCACTGATGCTGAAATTTCTGAGATTTCAAATCAAACCGAGGGTGGTGAAAAGGTAACCATGGCAGCTATGGTACCCAACACTGATGTTCCTGCAGATGCCGAGGTTATTGCTGCTTTGAAGGACACAGACGGTGGTCACGGGGATGAAGAGGATGATGTTGTTATTATAGATGAAATCAAGGGTGGTGGTGATGAAACCTTGGCTGATCAACAGGCTGAGGAGGAGAGGCAGTTACTTCTTATGAAAGGGGAACATGACCCAGTATATGTGCCCCCTATCTCTGAAATCGATCCTAAAACTGGGTTGGTCATAAGATTTTCCTCCCGATCAATAACTTCACAACTCACCTCTCAATCTTCTAGCTCTTCGCCAGAGCGTCTTGTTGATAAGAGGAAGAGGAAAAAAGGTGATTGTTCGGATGTTGATAAGGAGGAGTCGGGGAAGCAAAAGAAGAGCAAGAAGCCAAAATAACCCCCAAGCATGAGTAGGATGCAGATATTAGTTCATATTTTGTTCTTAGGATTTTTAGACTATCCATTGGCCAGAAAATGTAATTGTGAGAATGGCCCTCACTTTTGTTTAGCTATCATATCTTGTATCCCTGCATCTTAGTAAATAAAAATTTATTTTTGTTGCCTTTAATTTAATATGCAATGCAGTGATTCCAAGTTCCTTGCATCTCTGTGCAACTCCTGAGTAGCCAACATAACGGCATGAGGGGATGATTCGTCTTGGTCGACCTTGACTTTCATCCTTGTCGTGATATGAACAGGAGTTTCCCTTCAAGATAGATCAGTCACATAAAAAAGGAGAACTAAACCTGTGAACCTGCAATTTTAATTTATCGCGTTAGCCACAAATATTTAAACCATAACTAATCGAAAATTAAATCATGAATCGCGTTAGCAAAATTTTATTTTTTTTGTGTAGAGATGTAATGTGTGCGTGTATGCCCCCAATCAATCATTTAATATGATGTCTGGCCAGGGCTTATGATTGATTTGAGTCATGTGTGTTGCCCCCTATTATGAGAGGTGGGGGGAAAGGATTCTTTGAGTGCTAAATTTCTAACAATCTTATACTCTCCCGATCCTTCAGCGGGTTAGAGTTCGAGCTCGTTTCAGGTCTGCTCTCCGATCCTTCAGCGGGGCAAAAATTCTGGGGGCACTAAATCTCTGGCGCCTTTATACTCTCCCGATCCTTCAGCGGGTTAGAGTGGTGGCAAGGCAGTTTTATCATGGTTCACCTTCATGCCTTGCGGACGTCATCTTTGCGTCCTTTATACTCTCTCCTGATTCTGGGGAGTTAGAGTTTGATCGTGGGGTGATTAACTTTGCCGCACCTTGTGGTCCTCGATTATGGTTCCTCTTTCACGTTGTGGCAGAGTGCATTGGGTGTTCCAATATTGCTGCATAACCTGTGACAGACTCAAAAAACAACAATAATTTATATTAATCGAGATAAAGCAAATAGGTAATGGTGCAGTAAAGGTAAATGACACACGATATTTTATAGTGGTTCGGTCGAATCATGACCTACGTCCACTTTATAATCTTTTGTTCAAGTAACCAGACTATTCTAGGCAAGTCGTGCCTTTTTACATGGTCCTAAAAACAAAAGAATGAAACTGACGATTTCACGTCAGGTAAGGCCGCAAATGCTGGGCGTTCCACACTCTGGGGATTTCGTCTCCATCTATGGTTGCTAACTTGAAGGTTCCATTATCAAGCCTTCGCGGGATGGAATATGGTCCTTCCCATTTCGGACCCATATGCTCTGAGTATGGGAAGACACGTTTTAGAACCAAGTCTCCGGGTTCAAAGGTTCGTGCTCGGACTTTCTTGTTGTAATATTGAGCTATCTGCTGCTTATGTCTTAAGGCACGTAAATCGGCTTCGTCCCTCTTCTCTTCGATCATGTCCAAGGATTCAAGGAGCAACTCATTGTTGGTCATCGGGTCGTAATAGGTGACTCGGTGAGAAGGTACTTCTAACTCGACCGGGATGACCGCTTCAGTTCCAAAGGCGAGAGAAAACGGTGTATGGCCCGTTGCCGATTTATAGGTCGTTCTATAAGCCCAAAGTGCCAAGGGCAATTCATCGACCCACATTACCTTGGCCCGCTTCAATCTCTTCTTCAGGATAGATTTAATCGCTTTATTTGCCGCCTCCACTTGGCCGTTCGCTTGCGGATATGCCACAGAGGTGTACCTTTTCTCGATGTGGTATTTCCGGCAAAAATCTCTGAACTCGGTGTTGTCAAACTGAGTTCCATTATCTGTTATGATGATTCTTGGGATCCCAAATCGGCATATGATGTTTCTAACAACGAAGCTGACTACTCGCTTGGTTGTTATTGTGGTTAATGGCTCTGCTTCTACCCATTTGGTAAAATAATCCACGGCTACGATAGTGAATTTTGCTCCGCCCCTTGCTATGGGGAGGCTTCCAATGATATTGATTCCCCATATAGCGAAGGGACACGGACTCGTCACCATCTTCAGCTGGCTTGATGGGGCCCTATGGATCTTAGAAAATCTCTGGCAGGCGTCACAACGTCGCGCGTATTTGGCCGCATCCTTATTTATGGTTGGCCAGAAATAACCATACCGTATTATTTTCTTTGCCAATGTTTGGCCTCCCATGTGATCTCCACATTCGCCTTCATGTACTTCTTGCAATACGCGTTGAATATCGCTATGGGCAATACACCGGAGGAGGGGCATTGAAAATCCTTGCCTATACAGGACTCCCTCTTGCAACACATACCGAGAGGCCTTTCGAATTATTGCACGCCTCTCACTTTTCTTCGTAGGGAGCATTCCATACATTAGGAAATTCTTCAAAGGAGTCATCCACGACTCCCTTTCAAGTTCAACATCTAGTACCGGATCAACTTTCATCAGATCTATACTAGGTGACTGTAAGACTTCCATCGGGACCAGTTCTGTATTTTCAGGACTATCAGAACAGGCCATTTTCACCAATTTATCTGCTTTTTGGTTCTCTGTTCGAGGAATGTGGGATATGGTGTGATGGTCAAAACCATCCAACAACTTTTTCACTTTTTCTAAATATGATATCAGCCTAGGACTTTTGTCCTGGAATTTTCCTATGACCTGGTTCATAACTATTTTGGAGTCGCAAAAGATGTCTAACTTCGGAATCTTCAACTCCTTTGCGAGTTTCAAACCAGCAATTAGGGCTTCATATTCTGAGTCATTGTTAGTGGTGCGGAACTCCAATCTGAGAGCATAGTACATCAGCCATTTTTCTGGAGTTTCGAGCACCACTCCGGCACCAGATCGTCTATTGTTCTTTGCTCCGTCAGTGAACAACTTCCAGGCACTGGGATCGAGGAGTAGCCTTGGCGAATCGACTTCTTTGCTTATTGTGTCATCTTCTGGGATGGTAAACTCTGCTATGAAGTCCGCCAGCGCTTGCCCCCTTATTGATCGCCGGGGTTGAAAATTCAAATCGAACTGACTTAGTTCAATGTTCCACTTATGTAATCTTCCCGAAGCCTCTGGCCTTTGAAGAACTTGTTTTAACGGGTGGTCAGTGTATATAGTAATCGGGTGAGCTTGAAAATAGTGGCGAAGCTTCCTTGATGGAATCAACAAACTGTACGCAAGCTTTTCTATCCTTGGATAATTTCGTTCAGCTGCCGCCAACTTCTTACTCACATAATATACTGGTCTTTGCACCTTATTTTCTTCTCTAACCAAAGCCGAACTAATCGCATTGGATGACACTGCTAAATATATGAATAATTCTTCATGATCTACGGGTTTAGACAAAATCGGGGGTTTTTCTAAGTGATTCAAGAGATTCTGGAATGCTTCAACACAATCAGGGGTCCATTCGAAGTTGCGCTTTCCTCGCTTTATTAATTCGAAGAACGGGATACATTTATCTGTAGCTTTGGAGATAAATCTACTCAATGCCGCTACTTTCCCTGCGAGGCTTTGCACATCTTTAATCTGTCTAGGTTTCTGAATATTCCGGATTGCTGCGATCTGGTCTGGATTAATCTCGATCCCACGTGAATTGACGATAAATCCTAAAAAAATTCCCGATGCTACTCCAAATGAACATTTCAAAGGGTTCAATTTCATTCCATATTTTCGGAGAATTTCAAACATTTCTGCTAAATCGGCAGTATGGTCGGATGATTGTTTAGACTTCACTAATATGTCATCGACATACACCTCCATCGTCTTCCCCATCTGGTTGTAAAACATCCTATTGACCAATCGCTGATATGTAGCACCGGCGTTCTTCAACCCAAAAGGCATCACTACATAGCAATACAATCCCAAATCTGTAATGAAGCTCGTGTGCTCTTGGTCTGGGACGTGCATAGGGATCTGATTGTAACTCGAATAAGCATCCATGAAAGAGAGGAGTTTGTGGCCAGCCGTCGAATCCACTAGCTGGTCAATTCTTGGCAACAGAAAACTGTCCTTTGGGCAAGCTTTATTCAGGTCCGAGAAATCAATACAGGTGTGCCACTTTCCATTGGCCTTTTTTACCAAGACCGGGTTGGAAATCCAATCTGGATATGCTGAGTCTCTAATGAACCCATTACTTCTCAATTTCTCAACTTCCTCTTTCAAAGTAGCCGACCTCTCCGGGCCAAGCATTCGCCTTTTCTGTTTGACAGGAGGATGCTTCGGGTTGATGCTTAGCGAATGACTCATGATCGAAGGAGATATCCCACACATATCTGAGTGGGTCCAAGCGAATACTTCTAAATTGGCTTTCAAGAAATTCGTTAGCACTTCGGCTCGAATAGGGTCTAACTGGGATCCAATCTTCAGGACCTTCTCTGGGTCTCCATCATCGATTGGAATATCCACAGTTGTTTCATTGGGAGTCGCCATTCTTCCCCCAGGCTCTTCGTTCTCTCTGGGGTCTATGTCCTCAGACAGTTCTCTGGGCGACTCTCCCATGGTTATTTTTTTTAGTTGCTATAATGTTTCCTCCCTTGCCGGGGAGGAAGCGCCTTTGGTCTCTACATCTTTTCCTTTGCGGAGCATCTTCAACTCTGCAGTGTAGCATGCTCGGGCCACGACTTGATCTCCTCTTATTATACATGTACCAGCTTCAGTCGGGAACTTCATTAATAAACACCAAGGGGCTATACAAGCTCTGAACTTTGCTATGGCCGGTCGGCCTAGAAATGCGTTGTATGGGGATTTGACATGCAGAACCACAAAAGGAAGGATTCTTACTCTCTGGCGCTCCCCTTCCCCAAGGGTTACCGACAACTCTACATATCCTATTGGAGAAGTTGAGGCTCCATTGAATCCACGTATCCACCCTTCACATGGTTTTAAATCCTTCGGCTCAAGTTCATTTGGTCAAACGTTTTCTTGAACAGAATGTTGACCGAGCTTTCGTTATCTACCAGAACTTTATGGACTATGGCCGGACCGATTGCGGCTGTGATTACTAGTGGATCTTCGGTTGGGGAGTGAACGCCAATGCTATCTCTGTCATGAAAGATGATGTCATCAGTCATTGTCTTCTGTTGTTTGACTGGAGCAATGTCCTCAGGGTTACTGCCTTCTCCTGCCATAAGGGGTTGTTTAGCTGCATTGACATACTGGTCCATTGCCCTAAAGCTATGCCCGGCCATATGGAGCCCTCCTACTACGGTGTTACTGACGATGGTCTTCCCTTTTTGCTGAGCAGTCAGCCGGGGAGTAGGCTGGCTCTGATTCTGATTTTGGTTTTGATTTTGGTTTAGGGCAGATGCGGCTTGCCCCCTGTCTCTGGGTGTGACCCTGTACTCATCAAGTTTTCCTTCTCGGAGTAGCCTCTCGACCAAGTCTCTCAGATGACGGCATTCATTTGTGGAATGACCATGGATTTGGTGAAATAGACAGAACTTTCCGGTTTCGCGCTCTTTGTCTGTCGACTCTCTCGGGGGAGGCCTTTTATATGGAAGAACATTATAGGTATCCAGGAAGATATTTTCCAATGTATCATTTAATGGTGTAAAACTCTCAAATGGCCTGGGTCGAGATCTTCTCTGAGAATCATTTCCTCGGTTTCTCTTCTGATTATTGCTATTATTGTTTCTCGGTTGGCGACCATTTCCTTGATTTTTATTCCCAACATTGACTTCAACCTTTCTTGAGCTATCTCCTGTCTGCTTGATGGCCACATTGCTCTGGATATCTTCCTTATCAGTAGCCTTCCTTTTTCGATTAGCATATATCTCTTCCTGTCGTAAATGGACATTAGCTTTTTCATAAAATATTTCTCTGGTCGGAGGTGGTTTGCCAGCCAGATATCTTCCAAACTCGGTATCCTTATCGACACCGTCAATTAAGAACATTAACACAGTTTGCTCATGCGGATCTTTAACTTCTGTGACTGCTAAATTAAAACGATCCAAGTACGACCTTAAGCTTTCGTCCGGTCACTGCTTAATAAGAGACATCTTAATCACATTCTTAGATCTCTGAGCGTGAAGGCAAAATTGGTTCACGAACTTCTCACTCAATTCCCTGAAACTAGATATCGACCGGGCTGGCAAGCGGGTAAACCACACTAATGCCATATCTTCCAGAAATATAGGGAATGGCTTACACTTTATCTCGTCTGTAACTGCGACGGCATTCATGGACCAGGAATATCGCATCAGATGCTGGATTGGGTCAGATTTGCCCGCATAGCGATTCATTGTCGGCATATTAAAACGTCTCGGGAATGTGACCTCCAATATATCATCGGTAAAAGGCGTATGACTACGATCTATGCCCCAATCTTCATCCCTATACCCTCGGCTAGCTATCATGTTTTCCCTAATCATTGCTTCAACATATGCCCGGGTCAAGGTGGACTCAGGATCGGCACTTCTTGCCCGATGGGCTTCTTCAGCATTTCTTTGACGTGCAGCTACAAAGTCTGGGATTCGGGCGGAGCTTCCCTGCCCCCTGTTGCCGAGGTCAACTAAGCGACGAGCTGGGGGATTGGGTCGATTCTGAGCGGGGTCAACCACATTTCCATTCCTCAGTGATAAAGCAGGTTCATTCAAGTTACGATTGCTAGTTCCCTGGTTAAGCACTTCTTCTTACCGAGATCGAAGTTGCTCTATGTTCTCAGCTCTTTCTAGCGGAGGCCAACGTCGGTTTCTTCGGGGCTCCTCAGACGAGGATGTGTGTTCCGGGGAAGGAAGACGGGTTGGTGAGGAAACCCTCTGCCTTATGAGGTCGTCAATTCGCCTGTCCATAGCAGTCAGATTCTGTCGCAATACTGAACTCTCTTGCCGCTGAGCAGCTAACTCGTCAAATAATCTTTCCCACATGTAAATAATGCGAGAGAGATCCCCTTCAGTAGCCAGGGCAGAAGGGTCAAATTGGTCACCAACATTCTCTCTTATACGTAAAGAGCTTGTGCCAGGTCGAGCAGATGTACCAACACGGGGGGATCGAACCATAACCCCCTTTCCGGGTTGGGTCATAGTCTGCTTGTCTTTTTGGATCGCGGGATCCTTATCTCGATAGCTCGGAGCGCCCCCCTGGGATCGGATCGCGAAAGTGTTATGGGGACGGTTCGAGACATGGTCATGGGAGCGTGTGGCAACTCCTTCAGCCGGCTGGGTCGCGATCCCCTCAACGGATCGGTTCGCCCCCTCCTCTCGGCGATCCGTGACCTCCTCCTCGGGCTGCTCGTGCACACTTTCTTCAATTGCTTCATTTACAACTTCGTTCGCCTGCGAAGCTCGTACTTCCTTAGACTTCTTTCCAGCCATGATATTTGAATTTCACTGAAATCTTCAAAAACTGAAATAGTGAAGTTTTGGACTGTTTTCTTTGGACTTGAGTATCCAAACAACGGAACAACAATCCAATGTACTAAAAATTCTTTCTCAGTGAAAGCACCAAAATGTTAGATCCAAAATTGGGTCTAACACCCAAGCTGTTCTGATCTACAAAGAATTATAACTACAATATGAAGAAAAAGCAGAAAAACACACAAAATTTACAGTGGTTCAGCGTTAACGAGCCTACGTCCACTTTATAGGTAGTTGATTATATGCTGAATGCAAATACAATCAATAGTTTCACTCGATCTCACTCTTACAATTATGATTCTCTCAATAATTTCAGGATAACTCTAAGTAGAAACAATGGAGATATGATAATGGTGGAGTCAGATCTCTCAATTACCAAAAGATCCCCAAAAATGCCAAGTTCTAGGCTATTTATAGCTGATTTCTTCAGGCGGATCGCGGTTATACGTGGCACAAATCTCGAGAATCTCGGACTGGTTCGTAGCTTGATGGAGAATTGGTCAATATGACAGTTGTGAACAGGTGTCGCGAGATCCATGCATTTTCGATAGTGGTAGAATGGGTTATGGCCTCCATCCTCTGGCTTCTGAAGTCGGATCGGATCGAGCTTGCTGGGGAGGATCGGATCGCATAGAAAGCTACGATCCAATGGTACGCTGTGATCCGAGATGGTGCGCAGCGATCCGAAGAGGGGTGAAAGACCGCGATCGGGTTTCCAAGGGTTGAAAGGAGTGAAGCATCATATTTCCTTCTTGTGTGTGAAACTTGGTGGCTTGGTCAAAAAGCCAACCAACAGAACGTGGTAGCCGGTTATAAATGGGAAGCATGGTGAACATGAGAAAACTGCCTCCCCTTAGTGATGTGAATCATTATATATAAACGGTAACTAATTTTGGTTATTTTTAGTTAATAATACATTTATGTTTAATCAATTTAAATTACAAGTTGTAAATGACATATCTTATTCTTTTGTGCACGAAATGGCGTAAAATAGAATTCGCTGGAATCATGCTAAAGAGTGATACATTGCTGAACCAATTCGGGAAGATACAGATACAACTAGAATCTTCATTTAATTTTGAACGTCAGTTTAAAATTAGACGAAACGGCGAACGAACAATCAATCGTCAATCGAAGCAAAATGTTAGCTAACTCTCACACTTTTCTGGAATTCTATTATGTGCTAAATTCATATATAACTATAATTCACCGTCAATAATATAATTTAGATGTTTGGATGTCATTCTTGTTTATTGTTTGCTTAATGATTGTCGACATTATATTTATGTCGTATTGAATGTCCTGTTTTAAATTATTATTCACATGTTAGAAAACTTCATTGTGATCTGTGATGCAGGGGAGAACAGGTTGGAGGGATCTGACGGGATTCCTCAAATAATTTGTATATTATTGGTTGTTCGTATTATTCACATATGAATGGTTTATTCCAAATGATGCTATAACCTGTTTAGATTACCGATGGTCGAATGGATGTTAATCATTGAACTTATACTCAATGATTGTTGTGTTTTAATCAATAAGCATTATTGATTAAGTTATTGGCAGTAGATGGCCTAATATCCATCGTTTAAAGACGTCGTTTTACTGTTAGGCGAATTGACGTACTTTTATGTATATTTTTACAATGAATCGAAGCTTTCGAATTATTTTATAGAAGTTATTTATAATAAAAGTTTTATAAATTATATCTTTATTTATAATTATGTTCTACAAAGAAATGATTAAACGTTATACATATAACGAACTCTTATGTTGTTAATGAAAATTTATGAATATAAAAGTATAAATTAACCTACGGGGTGAGAAATTAGAATAATTGTTTATTTAAACAATTAAACGGTTTTATTAAGTTTATTAAGTTGTTAATTAACTTAAGAAGGCGGATTAGTCGGTTAACTAGTGTTTATAAGATGACAAAAGTCAATTGTTAATATAGATTGAATATGGGATTAATTTAATCTAATAGTTCTATGAACATCGTTAAAATCTAACGAATGATCTAAGTAGCTAATTTATCTTTAATTAACTACGTTTTAAAGTTCTTTATTTAATTATTTGTTTTAATAAAGTATTATTATTTATATTCTTTCTAATATGAATTATTAGTTTATATTGAAGTAAACTTCTTTTACTTCAAAAATTGATGATAAAGTTTATTAAAGTGATTTACTTTTTAAATAATTTCATTCAAGAAGTAAAACAAGAGCAATGAGATTCTAAATTGAATTTGGTAAAAGGGTATTATAATGATTCCAAGTTTTTATAAACTTTGTTGACCAAAAGGATTGGAATTAAATAGAATGCTTTCAAATGAACTTTTACTTAATAACTAGATAAAGTAAGATGGTTATACGAAAAGGTAGTATGGTAAATGGCTTTTGGGAATGAACACAAGTTAAGATAAGCTACCAAATATGGATCTGCGTAATGATGCGATGAATGAATTGTTTAACAGATCCTAGTTTATAAACCAAAGTTTATAAAAGATCGGTAAGCTAATACGAATAAGATTTTACCTAGTTGAGTAAAATGAATTAAATGAGAAATTAATTAATGGATTGATTTAAGAAAATATGGTAAGGGGTTTAGTAATGGAATCCACATTTAGTTTTATAAAATGTAAAAATTGTTTTGGGTAAAATACTAGTAAATGGATTTTTGTAATATAATCCAAGTTATAAATGGAGTTGTATAAGAAGATTAAGGATAATGATATACAGGATATTTAGAAGTTAATAAGATTTGTCTAAAGAGAGTCTACTTAATTAATGAATTAAGTAAAAGAAATTAGAATATAAGGTGGGGTTTCTGAATGGAGAAAATGGTTTATAAAACCATATTTAAATTAAGTAGTAAATGGGAATGGGGACAATATATTGGATTTTTGGAGTTTCAAACTTTTATTATCTTAAGATAAGAACGTTGTTGATCAAGGTCTGAGAGGTAATTATAATATCCCAACTTGAACGGCTTCACTATTGTCAAGGGATGATATTAATTTATAGTGGTAAAGGGTTTGAGATTAGTTTATTATATTTCAATATTGGCAAAATTTTAAAATATAATTAAATATTTTGGTTTTAAAGTAAACAATGTATAATTTAACATTGTTTGACCTGAGTTGAAGTGTAATGAAATATTATGGGTTGAGATACACTTATTCCAGGTAAAAAGTAAATAACGAACGTTTTCCGGAAGAAATGGAAATGAATATGTTGAATGGGAAACAAAAGCAAAAACCTAAATTTGAATTATATATTTCCATAATGACTTGAATTAAGAGTAATTCAGGAAGCCTACAGGTCTAATAAAAACCATTTGGGTTATATAGTAAATAAAATGTCACTTGACATCGATTTGGCCGTATAAGGATTTATAATTGGAGTTATACTATTAAGCGGATAATATAGTGATATTCCCCGAAGTAGAGTAAGAGGGAATTTTAAAAGTATAAAGTAATATTTCCATGATAAAGGAATTGAAAAGGTTTTATGATACTATAACGATATTAAATCAATATAAAGGTTTAAAGAAATGGTTTTTATCAAAGGGTCTGAGCTGCCAATATACTTGACCGTACTATTTGACATTAATAGTTAAAACACCAAACTATCAATGAAATATTCTATTGGACCTTTTGACGTGTTGTTTCGGAGAGATCGGGATGGGAACTAGACCCAAAACCACTTCAAACCAACATTGCGTATGAAACTAACTTGCAACAAATAAAGACGAAGCATTGAAGACCGTAGATCTTCATGAAATGGAAGAACTGCTTATAACCTCTGGGTCGCTCCCATAGAGATACATTGTGGTTCTGTCGTAATTGGAATTTACGGATTGCAAGGACTACTCGCTATTGATCCTTTAGGATGATTCCTATGTAGGATGTGGTAGGAGGGTGCCTTCGGTTCATCCTGTTTCTGGATGACTTGTATGGACGAATGTCTGACAGAGTATTCCCTTAAGAATCATGTACGTTAATTTTTTTCAAATATACCAAGTTTAGTGGCGGAGAAATTCTCTTGCTTAACACCTAGAGTGTGTTTGTGGACGTCAATTAGTGGTTTGACGGATTTGACGATGTGGCATTCAAAGTGAATGGAGATGTGCTAAAATATAAACGTAACCTCGAGCCTCATCAACCGGGAAATGGCACAAAATCGGGTATGCAGCATGGCTATGTGGGTCGCACCCATTAAAAGGGTATATCATTACCTGATCTGGAGAAATCAAATGCCTTCGGTTGTCCCTTTTTATTTTTGCATGTATGCTATCGGTTGGGGTTGCTGACCCCGAATCGTGGTGATCATATATTCGGTACTCTCAAGCGAAATGAGGGGTCTGTCATGTGTAGCCGGGTTGCAAGGCGTTCTTGTTGAACCCCAATGTTTTCATCTCCAGAGGTACATTGTCGTAAGGTGGTCCCATACCTTGCCAAGAAATCCATTCTCCAATAAGAGCCCACGGTTTTGATTGTATACCATATATGTAGAGCATGAGATGCAAGCGTTCTGCTAGATTATTATTTATTTGCGGTTTAATAGACATTATTATAATATCAGAAAAGATACTGATTTCAAAAATGTTTTGGGTTATAGTAATGTAAAAACCGTCCGTGTTTATGTGTGGGCTGGTCTAACTATTATCCTTTTAATTCAAAAAGATTTCAAAAGTTAAACAAATTGTTTGTGCTGTGAATTTATCATTGAAAAGTATTCCAGACTGATCTGGGTGAATTTTGCTTTGCTTCAAATGTGCTCGGGCCAGACCGAGTATATTTCTAGGTTATGTTTCGCTGGAGTTTCAGGAGCTGGAAGCAGGAGGCTTCACCGTAGTTATTTAGAGTTTATCCGTTGTGTCTGATATATCATGTACTCTGATGATTGGTATGTATATACAATTCTTTTTGTATAATGAAATTGATATTTTATATTTTATCCGTTCCGCTGTGAGATTCTGATGTTGTGCTCTTCTTCTTTATTCTATCCTAATATTTCTTTCTTTCTATTTCTCAGCCTCTAATTTCTTTCTATTAAAGATTTGTAATTTCATGCAATTTGGGTTGGACATGTGCTGTAATTCGTCAGCTCAAATGGTATGGATTTGCGGGCCTTTACAATATGCTACCGATCCACGCCAAAAGCTGCCATGATCGATCCATCTCCATATGCTACCGATTCATGCTATTTGAACTAGACCGATGACGTGGTCGATTCATGGAAAATGCCACGCCGATCGATCTAATTTGCGCATGATACAACCCCAAATCTCCACCGATCCAAGTTTGTATGATCGATCCATCATCTGACTTGATTGAAATCAATCAAAATGAACCTATTTGATCAAACAACCAAAAATACAATGAAGCACATTAATCATCATCATACAATCCTATACCGTTCACCATATCATGAAAAATCAATGAATAAGCCAATAACTAGTTCTAAACTTGCATAAATGTAGAATAAACATTAGAATTTATTGTTATAAGTTGCTAGATTAGATCTTATGGCGATCCGAATTGAAAATATACTCACATCGGTTTTATCTAGGTGAAATCAACTTGTAAGTAATGAAAATAAGATCAAGTGTAATGACCCGGTAGAAGAATTCGACGCCTGAATTCTGACAATAATACATAAACCCATTTTGCTTGCCAAAACTCAAGTATCGAAAACACCAGATAGTTATTAGAAAGAAATTAGAGGGTGAGATAAGAAAGAAAGGAAGTTAGAATAGAAGAAAGGAAGAAGAAACACCACATAATCAGAGTCTCACATCGTAGCGGAACAAAATATAATATAGAATAAATCTTTACTTGAGATATTTTAAAATTACTTAAAATATCATAGTACATCAACATCTGGATAGTTGTAATATCCTGTCCTCATATACAACACACAGCGGAATAAATACTAGATACAATACGTCTGAACACCTCCAGCTCGTCTCTTCACAGCATTCGATAACCTGAACTTGTACAAACCGGTCTAACTCGAGCATTACAAACACCGGGCCAGTCTGGTGAACCAGAGTGAGAAAAACTAGCAAAGTTTTAAGGGGAATCATCCAACTTGATTTTAAAGTTCAGAAATCTTTTCGAAAGAAAAGGATAATCGTAAGACCAAACCCACGTGTAAATACGGATGGTTTTTACTTTACGATAACCCAAAATATTTTTGAAATCAATATCTATTCTGATATTATAATAGTATCTAATTACAAACAAATAGCAATCTAGCGGAATGCTTGCATCTCACGCTCCACATATATATTATACAATCAAAACCTCGGGCACTTATTGGAGATTGGATTCCGACTATGCCAAGGTATGGAACCACCTGCCGATAGTGTATCTTTAGAGGGGAACACACTGGGTTCAACAAGAATGTCTTGCAACTCGGCCCACACATGACCGACCACTCATTTTGCTTGAGTGTGTTTAATGTATATCACCAACGGTTGGGCTTAAACCACCGTTTCCTGAAAAGGGTCATCATCAAAATAGATTAAAGAAGGAAATGAATTTTCTCTAGATAGGTGATTATACACCCTAATCGGAGGGACCCACATAGCCATGCTGCCTGCCCGATTTTTGTCATTTCCCGGTTGAAGAGGCTTGAGGTTTAAATTACTTTTTTGGAACATATGGTCACCATTCACTTTGAATGCCACATCGTCAAATCCGCCAGATATCACTAATTAATGTCCACAAAAATACTCTAGTTGTTAAGCTAAGAGAAGTGCCCTTTGCGATCCCTTTGGAAATACTCTGTCAGACATTCGTCCATACAAGTCATCCGGGAACAGGATGAACCGAAGGTACTCTCCTACTTCATCCAATATATGAATCACCCCATGAATCAGTAGCGAGAAGTCCTTAAATCTGTCGATTCCAACCATGACGGAACCACAACACATCTTTGGCGGAAGACCGGAGATTATTAGCAGTTCTTCCATTTATGAAGATCTACGGTCTTCAATGCTTCATCTCGATCATCTTTCGATATATTCACGTATTTGTTGGTCGAAATGTTTTTCGAATATAAATTCGATTCCGGTCTTTCCGTAGCAACAATCGTATTGGACCGATTTGATAGTCGGTTATTTAACTATCAAAATAAATAGTGATTCAATCATGAAAATCCAATGAGTTCACTTGTTCAGTATTCAGCGTGTGACGACCCCAAACCCCATAAGATGATGGCGAGGGTAATCTTTGGAATATAACACATAAACAGATAACAACAGAACAGAAATAAATAAATACACCAGATAATGTACAATAGAATACACTGGATAAACATAATCATCGGAGTTACACAGTATACATGATCATACTTAGTACAAAATATAGTTCAGGTATACATAAATGTCTACAGCGGAAAATAAACATATATGTACAATAGGAGCTGAAAAGCATAAAAAGAGATAAATGATAGAATCCATCCTCAGCTCCAGCTATCCAGAAAGAGCCTGCTAAAACCTGAATACAAGGCTGCCCATGTAGAAATAAGGGCACCCGAGTTTGCAAGTGAAACAAACTACGAGTCAGTCATGGGACTGGTATGAGAAATCTACTTAACACATCTTATAATATGGTCAATAACAGGACCACGCCATTTTCGCGGAACGGGTTTACTCCATTGGATTGCCAGTGCTTTAAAACAAGTAAATCTTTTAAACATCGCAATACTTTTTATAAAAATGAAGCCATTATAAGACTCAGTTCCCATTACATAATGCAACACAAACCGAAGGATAAAATTTTACCTTATAATGGCCAAAATATGCTTGATACGAATAAAACAAAAGTATTTGATATTATTACTAGTGTTTATATGTTTCAAAAACAATTTCAATCATAAGTATCAATCATAGACGGCATTAATGCCCCATACCACTATGTCGCCATATATAGGTATACAATCAAAACCGAACGGCGTCGTATTTGGAAATTGGATTTCCGTCATGAACCAAGGCAAGGGATCGTCCTCACCGAATTCGAGACTGTCTAGCCCGAGCCTTAGGAACAGCCGCAACTGCCCCTTGGATCGTCAGGGCTGGTCCACCGATGTGGATTAAAATGCCTGAACACTGCGTTTCCCCGCCCTTTCGGGCGTAAATGAGTCCTACGACTCCATCGGCTCCACATAGTCACCGATATATCCAAGGCGCCTCGCAACAACAACAACCACACAGGTGAAAATAATATAAATGTCAGGGATGGTAGGTCACTGACACCTCCCTAGCTAGAAAGAAACGCATGCCCTCCCTGATGTCCTCTCCCGTTTCTGGTCCATACCGGGGTGTGAGGCTCGCGAATTCACGTTACACACAAAGCTATGCCACACAGGTCGTGCTTTAATCATCAACCCCAAGACTTTGCTTTTCAACAGAAGCCTTGATCATCTGCCACTTAGGCATGCCACACAGGCAATTCACTCCATACGACTGATTTCTATCGATATATAACCTCTGAGCTCGTACGTCTCAGAAAAGGACGTTAAGCAAGAGAATAAATTCTCCGCCGCCAAACAGATATATATTTAATAGAGATCAATCAGCACAGAACAAAATCCAATGTCAGACACACAGTCCACTTACAAGTTCGTTCTAGGTCTGAACGAAATCGGAGGCACTCAATACCTCGCATATCCGTACAATCAACAAGTACGTCCGACGGCTACTACTTCAGCCTCTTCAAGGTAGCTACTCCCATCATGAGCATCAGTAGCACCCCTCCATTCGACGTGAAGATCATCGGTCTTGCACCGTCCCTTCATATCTTCGACTTTCAATCGTCGATCAATTATTTGAAATGAGAATTAACTCGGCCTTTTCAATTAATTCACGCAAATTTAGAATTTCAAATCAATTCATTTTGATGGTTAAATTATTTGATATCACTAATTCTGTTCTTTAATGCAAATTTTACGCCAAACACATTCAACCATCAAATATCACATAAACCGAGCAAATTCAGTTTATTTCCATTCCATATCGTTTATAATATTTTATCACTATTTATCGCTATTTTTATTTATTTAAAAATAGCCAATTCATTCAAACGACGCTTCAGGCCATAACGCGGCCGTGGCACTGTTTTTTTTCAGATTTGATTTACACATATCTGAAAAGCTAACCATTGGATCTTCACAAATTTTATATCATTAGAAAGATCTTTTCAAAACGAATCCAACGGTTTCAGTTTCGGGAAAATCCGACGGTCCGATGATCCGCACTAATCGTTTGAAGTTACGATTTCAAAATACGAACTACGGCGTCGTTATTCGATTTATTTTAATTATATTTATATATATAAAAAAATATAATTGATTCTGGTGTTGTTTTTCTTCAGATTTGAATTAAACATTCCAGACAATCCAACTGTTGGATCTTCACAAAGTTGGTGTCGTTGGAAAGATATTTCCAAAGCGAACCCAATGGTTTCGGTTTCGGGAAAATCCGATGGTCGGATCTCCCGCACTAATCGTTTGAAATCACGGTTTCAAAATACGAACTGCAGCTTCGTTATTCGATTTATTTTAATTATATTTATATAAATATATATAAATATAATCCTTCCTTCGATTTCAAAACCATATTCATTTCATATATTTGATAAAAATGATATTTTTATCATCAAAAATATTTATTCAACACATGAATATTTTTAGCACTTCATTTTCACAATAAAAATGTAGATTTTATTGTTCAATCCATGTATTCAACACATGAATGTTTTCGACTTCACACATACGATAAAAATATGATTTTTATCGTTCTAGTCCTTTATTCAACACATCAATATTTTCTATAGTTTTTATATATAATAAAAATGTGATTTTTATTGTAAAAACAATTTATTCCAAAACATGATTATTTATATAGTCTATACATATGGTAAAAATGTTATTTTTGGTGTTAAAACAATTTATTTAAAATACTAATATTTTATATAGCCTATATATATAATAAAAATGTGATTTTTATTGTAGAACAATTTATTCAACACATGAACTTCATTCAACACATGAATTTCTACTCAACAAATGAATATAGTTTTCAACACATGGAAATAATTCTAACACATGAATGTTATTGAAAATTTCGGCAGCATAACGGCAGGGTAGTTAAAACCGGGACCGTCCCTAGTACGGCTCCTCGCTCTACCTTAAAACCTCGCGGTTTTTGACAATGGGGATTTCATGCATCTAATTCGTACGCAGACGAGCATGTTTATTTTTCTTTTCCACAAACTAATCCTATGTAGTTTCATCCAAAATAATTCTCAACCACAAACAGATATTTTTCAACCACAATCAATCATTCATGATTTTCACCAAATTTCACATCAACCAATAATCCAAACAATATCACAACCAATATATATCGTCCATGGTCTGTGAACGAGGGGAGTGTGTGTGTATATATATATTCGTACATAAATATATTTTGATTTCACTTCAATACCATTTCAATTTATTTCAACGCATATATCACTTTCACAACGCATATATAACTTATACATCGAACATACAACTTATATGACGCTTATACATGAGGTGTACAACGCTTATATAACTCATACATCGACTATATAATTTATACGTCGTTGTTTTCCATATCGTTTATAATTTAGAAATCTCACATTGGGTTCCACTCCACCAAAAATAGCGGAAGGCTCAGAAAAATATGCGGTCTCTTCTAAAATGTAGAAGACGTCCACACGAGTCCACTGTCTCTTGTTTCACTGAATTTCGACCACATAGCAAAAAGATATGATTTTTTATAAGTTTGCAATGCTTTTATTTGTTGAAATCAGCTTAAATTAAAACGGGATGTACCTTTCACGTTGAGGTTCAAAACTAGGTTAAGGATTTTCTTTTAATCCGTTGGTCGAGGGGCGAATCAGGTCCTGCCACGTTGTCAAGCTCGGAGTCGCGTACCACCGCTGGAGGAGGCATCAAACTCGGTTGAGGTAGGAGGGAGGAATCGAGGGCGATACGGCAAACTTTGACGAGCTCGATTCGGGCACAATACTCAACAAGGGAAGGCGAGGGTCATATGGATTTGGAGATGAGAGAATTCTCTACAAAAAAACCCAACTGGAGCCTGGTGTTTCGTGGAGCGGTTTCGCCGGAAAATGGCTGGGAAAGGAGGAGCATGGGTCGTCGTCGATCTGGAGAGGAAGAGAGAGAAAGCGGGGTGAGAGAAATTTAAATGGGCCAATGAGACTTTTTTTATATTTATATATTTTTAAAAATCCAATAATACCCCTCATCTCATACGAACTCCAATCCAAACCCAACGACTATCGTTCCTAGCTAAATACCCTCATTCCGAACCCAATGGGATATGTTTCGTAGGCTCATTCGACTGTTTCAGTCAGTTTTTCTTCAAATTAAAATATATAACATTCAATATTTGATTTGAACGTACATTTCAATTTGCCGGGGCCACATACTGATCCCAAAAATTGTCGAAAAATAAATCTTGCTATGTTTTGACGATACGGACCCAACAAAACTAGTTTCATCAAATTCTGAAACCATTTGAAAAATGGCCATTTTCTGGTCGATTCAATTTAACTGTAATTGACCAAAACACATTTTCCTTTGCCACGCTCACATATTAAATTCAAAAATTATGAAATTTGAAACCTAGCAATAATTCAACATCCTGGATCCAACAGAAGTGGTTTCGTCGAATTCCGAGGTCGTTCGATAAATGTCTATTTTCAAGGGCGATATATTCTCTATAGCAACCTTCCTGAAAATTCATTTGGCCATAACTTTTGACTCCCGCTATGAAACTTCGATTTTTCAGATTTGTTAGAAAGGTATTCACTAACAGATTTAAATATTTTTGGTTTCACTAAAATCCGTTTTATTTTGCACCCGGTACAGTCGGTTAAAGTTTGAATTGAAATTTTGAAACTGCCGCGCCTTTTTAGGCCTTGTTTATAATTTATAATAATTATATTTATTTTCAAACATCGATTCAAACATACTTTTCATTGTTATTATTTAAAATATTTTAGTTTAAATATTTAAAATCCATTTAAATAGCCAAATTAAAAATTTTAAACTGGCTCAGATTTTCCGGGTTGTTACACAGCATCACTTGACCTTTTAATTAAAACAAATGTAATTTTAAAACTCTTAAATATTTTGATATTACGAATATAGTTTTATGCTTCTTATTTAACATAAGATTTTTCTTTAAACAAATTCATTTTAATACTTAGGAAAATCCTATGTCATATTTAGTTTTCTATTTCCACTTTCAAAACATTAGCCACATTATTATGTAATATTGGGAAATCAATTCAACTTATTACTCGTAAAACAATGTTACAAAATATCTTTTATTCATTACTTTATAGCACCCAGTGTTTATTCTTATTGAATAAAATTCAACTTTTACATTTCCTTTCTAACTCGAAAATATCGTTATAATTTCACGCAATCCATTTTTATTTCCTTTTACTCTTTGGAATCCTTATTATATAGTCTCCAAATTTTCAACAGACAGTTGTATTATTATTTCTCAAATTAAATAATAAACTTTTACAAACCTTTTTACCATTACAACTAATATCATCCTCAGATAATTCTAATGTCGATCAAGTTGGGCTATTTTAATTACCTCTCAAACCTTGACCAACAACGTTCTTATCCTAAGATAAATACGAGTTGTAATCCAAAAATGGATATTTCATTCTAATATCAATACGAATTCCATTTTACTATTTTATTCAAGATACATTTTCATTAAATTTTCTTACTTCTTGGAAATCTCTTTCTCGAATATACCCTTTTCTTTCTTAATTCAATAATTAGGTAATTTCTTATAAAACACCACTTTTTAACCTCTACCCCTTTAAACAAATTCATTTGTAATTCGGGTTTGGTTATAAACCCTATGACCCACTTTTTTTTTATACTAAATTCACTTTTACTAATTCCTTTTCAAATCCATTCAACCATTTCTCATTTTGGAAATCTTATTTCAATTCTCCCCCTTTTTACTTAATTCCACTATTAAATAACGTTAATTTAAAATTAACAATATAACCCCTCATTGCTTTTTATAAACCTTGTCTAAATAAATTCTGGTTTAATCTAAATCCTTTTCCTCTCAATTTCCTTTTACTTAATTCGAATATTTAAGTCTGTCTATTTAAGCTACCGTATATGCTTAAAATTCCTTTTATAACTTTGTTATAAACTCAGATGTAAAATAAACTTGTTCATAAACTCCTTTCACCGTCCAACTAGATTTCCTTTCCACTTCGATTTCTGTTTAATGCATTCCAATTAAAAAGTAATTCCCTAAATTATTATTAATTAAAATAATAATTTACTTTAATCATTAGCTACTGTAAAAGTAGTTAATTCCTTTATTAATCAAATAAATAGTAAATTCTTTTTTAAAATGTTATTAAAATTAAACAATATTCGTTAAACTATTTTATTAGATTAGTTCAAAACAAACTAATTTGATAATCAGTTATAGTTAAAACGGTTGATTTAGTCAACTCAAAACACGGGTATCTCGTTAACCGATTCCAATTAGTTCTCACTTTAAATTAATTAATAATATAATTAATTTAAATAATTCCATTAAATTGTTTCTTAACGAAACAATTATCCAATTTTAACCGTTAGGTTAATTTTCTATTCTCATATTTATAAATCTGATTAACATCAGAATTGACTTTATAAAATCAATTAATGCTTAATTATAAACTTAAATAAATAAAAATAAATACTTATTTCCTTTAAATAAATTTTTATTCAAAATAAAATATATCTCAAAATCTATTTCCAGTTATAAAATAAATTTATAACTTCAGTTCTATCGATTCACCGGACGGAAAATCAATATAAACAAACAATTTATTCTTAGGCCATTTATTGTCGTTACTCAGCCAATATTACCCATTGGTTAAAACAAAACAAATGTTGAATTTCCAGTCAACGATCAACAATCAAATCAATCACCCAATCAGGATAGTTCATATATTGATGATATGGAAATAAATAATGTCTAATATATTTGAGAAATCCGGTTGGATCCCTCCAACCTGTTCTTCCCTGTATTCAAATTGGTTATCTCAAATCGGATCATTCAATTCCATTTAACTGATAATTTCTATAACAATAAATAACGACTATTTAACATCAACCAATTAGCAAAACAATTCAAACAATTAAACACGTTTAGTTTTTAAACGTGGCCAACACGGTAAGTTACCTCTATTGGATCCAATCGTTAAAATAACAATTTGTACTTCATTGAAATTAAACAAAGGTTTAATTTCATTGGTTAAATCAATAAATGAATATATAATTAGCAGACAGTCAACCATTAACAACCAGAGCACATAATTATAAAACCCGACTTATATAAAATATAAGTGGGGAGAACTAAGTGGGTTTAACTCACCGGATTTTATTTGTTGCTGAGCGGTTTGTTTAATTAAATTAAACCATTGTTTAATTTAATTAAAATTCTTAGGTCATTCCACGACTGGCTTCAGAATGAAGTGTTCGTAACCATGGTTCCAATGCATTTTGTTAGGTCCAATTCTGTCTACATATGCATGAATTATCAATATTACAATCATACAGTTAAATTAAATAAACTGGTTCCTTTATTATAATTTAAATTAGGTGTTTAAATTACTAATTTCTAATTACTTAGTAATCCAGAGTAGGGTCGATTGCTTCTCGTTTGTTCCTCACGTATATTGCTTCAGCTTGAAAACCCTGCACCAGTTTGATTATTACAATTATAAGATTATATTAACTAATAATATGTTATAATTATAAACTTAAGAATTGGTTACTTTATAAACTATCCGTTCTTCACTCAACTTCCCATTATACGCACAGGTTTTCCACTATGAAACGTGAAACGTTTGTTCTTCACTCAGCTTGGTTCAGCCGCACCCCGTGAACGTTTGTTCAGGCTTTAGGTTTTCCGTTATTTTTATTTTCGATCTGCAAATAGGAAGAACTAATTAAATCATGGTCCAAATTAGTGGTTAACGCTTAATTACTAATTAATTACCTACTTTGTTTACGTCAATTACACCGTTAATCAGACCGATATCATTTTCTGCTTCATCCCGTCTTTCACCAATGCGTCTTAGTTTGTTTTCCAGGATATAGAAGCTCCTCCACATCTTCATTTTTTTCTGTTCGGAAGCTCCAACGTGCCCCAGTCCTTACTTCAAGTTGATGACACAACAAGCTCTTATACTCCCGTACAGATCGACATCTCCTTTGTTCCTAATTTCCCTTTATCTTCTTTGATGTTTGGAAAGAATTAACGGGTCCTTCATTTTGCTGTGTTCCGCTTCTTTGTTCCAAACATTCACCGAACTACAAACGACACATGGTCGAACGTTGCTCCTACCTCCGACGATCGGAGAAAATCGCCCACCGCCAGTCGCCCCACCTCAACGCCCTCCATAATCGACCGCAACAGTTCATGCTTTAGTTCCCCAAATCGCCAGATAATGGTTCTCAATCGAGGTGACTTTCAGCCCTGATCGCCGCCTCCTCGGCAAACAAGATTCGATCATCACCGATCAGAAGCACGAGATCGATGTTCTTAAGAAATTCGCAGTTGAAGATTTTTGACTTTAATCAACAAATATCGTGAATTTTGTAGAGATAATTCAGTGTATTTCGGTTGTTGTTTAGTTAGGTAGAGGCGGTAATAGATATTGACTACAGAATGAGCGTTGACGAAATAAGGGTTTGCTGTTAGTGTATTTATACATGAAAAGAAATATTATTTTATTAAATCCAAAACTTACACTGTAACATTCAAGCTAAAGACCACCTCGTACGATCTTCATTTTTGACAAAATAATGTAATCTTAGCATAAAAAAATATTTCGGACCCGATGGGACAGGTTTCGTCGAATTCCGAGGTCGCTTGTGAAAAGTCCATTATAATTATCGATGAAAAATCAAGCATTTAAAATTCCTAAAATTACAAAAAAAATCAAATAAATTTGAAACCTTAACATTTTACTAGACCTCTTCCTAACAGATCCAATGAAATTTATTTCGTTCAAATCGGAGTTCATTTGGCCAGTCGTTTATTCGTTTAAAGTTACCCCTGTTTGAATTGACCAAAATAATATAATTGATTAAGGCGTTTATCGCTCCCACGATCAAACAGTAAGTCCGATTGACACGAAAATTGAAATCCTATAATAATTAATCAATACGAATCCAATGGCACTAATTTCGTCGCATTCCGAGACTGTTTTTCGGTACGCTATTTTTATACGCACCACAATGCTATTTTGGACACCAAATTACCCGGTCTTCAAAAATAATAAATTATATACCTATCTAGACTCTATTCATCGAAACGAATCCAATGGAACTAGTTTTGTAGCTTAATTCGATCGTTTGTCCAAGTTATACACAAATATCCCTTTATTGAATTAAATTAATATAATTATGTGCTATAGAAATTGATTGGGCATTTACGGCTGTCGTGGTCACATACGACATCGGTTTGCCACGAAATTTAATACCGTGCAATAATTTAACATTACGGTTCCAACGAAACTAATTCCATCGAAAACGGAGACCGTTTGCAAAATGGCAATTTTAAAGCGTATGTTTTAATTATGATTTTCCATAGTGACTATTTTAAAATTTGATTTAGCCATAACTAATAATCTATAACACGAAATCTGGAGTTTTCTCTTCCATATGAAAATTATAATCAACACGATTCCAACATTTCTTGTTTCACAGAAATCCGACTTATATCGGGTTCTGTATATTCAATTAAATCTGAAAACTCAATATTACGAACTACCATGCCATTTCGAGCTCGATTTATATTATAAATAAAACTAACGTTCTACCTTTGTTTTAATAAGAGAATTTAATATTAAAAATTCGTTAATATCCCAAATAAAATATTTAAAATAATAAATAAATAAATTATTTCATTGCCAAAAATATGGGACGTTACATCAAGCAACCCATATACTCGATGATTCCGTGTGAGAGATGTTCATCACTCACCAAATCTTCAAAATAGCTTGAAATCAACTAACCTCTAATTCAGATAGCGAAGAACGATCTTAAAATCACCCAATTTGATGCGATCTACTCTCTTTTGA
Organism: Allium sativum; assembly: GCA_030737875.1. NCBI lineage: Eukaryota > Viridiplantae > Streptophyta > Magnoliopsida > Asparagales > Amaryllidaceae > Allium > Allium sativum. Next base: position 17,768,906 of record CM060920.1, read on the forward strand.
TGTTGATCTTCAATCTTATAATGTAGATCTAAAAATTTAATGGAGTGGGGATCTATTTGATTGAGCAAGGAGGATCACGAGCTCAATCAATTAAGAGAAATGAAGAAACTAACCAATCCTCTTTGCCTCTACCCCTCTCTTTATAGCCAACAGCCCCTAGCCTAAATGGGGTTCACTAATCAGCCCACTAATGACTAATTAATCTATCCAGAAATTGTGCAGCACTAAAACAGCGATTCCTCCTAAACCGCTGAACCAAATCTTTAACGTAACCACTCTACGGAATTGGAAACATAATTTCCTTTCCAATGAAATTGATCTCATCACCTAATTCAATCCCAATCAAAAGTTATGATATGTACAAAACTGACAGGGGTAAAAATGGTCACAAATAAAATTGGTAAAAAATTATGGACATGTCTCACATCCCCATAAACAACATATCAAAATATGAGAATGATCTGACCCTTAGGAAATTAAATAAAATATTTTACGATCCTCTGATGCGTAAAATGTTAGTTGTCACATTCTCCCCTCTTTAGGAATTTCGCCCCCGAAATCCCAAACAAACAAAAGAAAACAAAACCATTTTGGATGCCTATCATCCATGAGCAATCAATTTACCATCCAAACTAGCATCCAACAAGCCATGCATCCATGGCCTAACCTAGCAAGCGGAATTCTAGTAATAGTACAAGTTACAATGGTGTAAGGTGACACGACATTAATGGGTCATACCAATGAAGAGTTCTTGATGGACCATCTTCATACTCTTATCCGTTTCCCATGCATAATCGTCTTCATCCTCACACCATTGCACCTTGACTAGCTTAAACATCGTCATCCTAAGTTGTTTCGTATCATTCCCTGCAAATGCAAAGCGGCTTACGAGGTCTTGTAACTAAGGACTCAACTTTTAGGTCTTTCTATTGCTCTGGAGATACAACAACATTCGAATCATGCACACACTTTCGTAGAAACGAAACATGCAAAACATTGTGCACACTCGACATCTTCTCGGGTATATCCAATCCATATGAGATTTTTCCAATCCGCTCTACTATCGGAAACGGTCCAACAAACCTTGGAGTTAACTTTCCTTTATTTCCGAACTGAACAAATTGCTTTAAAGGTGAAATCTTCACGAATACATTATCACCAACATTGAACTCTAAATCCTTCCGATGTTTATCAGTGTAATCTTTTTGAGAATCTTGGGCTGCCTTCATTCGTTGCCGAATGATCTCAATACAGTCCGATGTTTCTCTTATCATCTCTGGCCCAATTATTAACTTATCTCTTGTCTCTAACCAACAGGCCGGAGAATTACACTGTCTACCACACAACGCCTCGTATGGTGCTATCCCGATGCTCGGCTGGTAACTATTGTTGTATGCAAACTCAACCAAATGTAGATGGTCTTCCCATGATCCCCCAAAATCCAGTACATAAGCTCTAAGGAGATCTTCCGATATTCAATTAACTTTCTCAGTTTGACCATCAAGCTGGGGATGATAAGCCGTACTCAAACACAACTCAATTCCCAAAGACTCTTGCAAACTCTTCCAAAATCCACTCATGAACAAGAGATCTTGATCACTCACTATGCTCTTCGAGATACCATGGAATCGAACTATCCAATTAATATAAAGCTCGGCTAACTTCAATGCTATCCTAGTTGATCTGACAGGAATAAACCTTGTACTTTTGGTCAAACGATCCACTATGACCCAAATCCCTTCATTTCCTACCCTGGTTCTAGGTGGTCCACCGATATTTGATCCCACTTCCATGTAGGAAGTTCCAATGGCTGAAGCAATCCACTCGGCTTTTCTGTTTAGCTTTCACTAACTGATAGTCCATGCACTTGGAAGTAAACTTTCCAACATCCCTCTTCATCCCTTCTTGGTAGTAAGCTCGCTTCATGTCCTGATACATCTTACTACCACCAGGATGAATCGTCAACTTTGAGTGATGACATTCCCTCCGAACCTCATCTTTCAATCCATCAATATCAAGGACAACCAGTCGTCCTTTCTTACGAAGCCAACCCTCTCGATCATTTTCAAATTCCTTATCCTCTGGTTTCAACGTCTAGATGATCTCGACAAGCTTTCCATCATGCTTTTGGCTTTCGCCAATCCTTTCGATGAGAGTAGGTTTTATCGATAAGCTTGCCAACATTTCAGGCTCTAAATCGCACCTAGGCCTTAAATCAAATCCTGCCAAGTACTCGAGGTGCTTCCATTCTGAAAATAGTACTCCCAATCTTGCATGCCTTAGACTCAACGCAATTGTCAATGCGTTATCTTTACCAGAAGTACAGATGATAACAAAATCATACTATGCCAAAAACTCTAACCACCGCTGCTGACAATTCAAATCCTTTTAGGGGGAAAAGATACTTCAACGACTTATGATCCGTAAATAGCTCGAATCGAACTCCTAATAGGTGATGTCTCCACATCCTCAGAGAAAACACGATCACTACCAACTCCAAATCATGAGTCGGATAATTCCTTTCGTGCGACTATAGTTGTCGACTCGCGTAGGCCATAACTTTTTCCATTTGCATCAGTACTGCTCTAAGTCCAGTACCACATGCATCGGTGTATACCACAATTTCTTCATTTCCACCTGGAATTGTCAAACTAGGAGCACTCGTCGGTCTCTCTTTCAGGAATCCAAAAGCTTGCTCACACTTCACATCCCATGTGAACACTTGGTTCTCCTTAGTCAATCCTATTAATGGTGCAGCTATTTTGGAGGAATCCTTGATAAACCGATGATAATATCCCGCCAACCCAAGGAAACTCCTAATGTCCATTGCATTCTTAGATCTATCCTAGTCCTGGATTGCTGCCACTTTAGCAGGGTCATCCGCTATTCCATCTCCAAAAACAAAATGGCATAAGAACCTCACTTCACTCTTCTAGAAGTGACACTTTGAAAATTTAGCTCTCAGTTGATGCTTTCGCAAGGTTTCCAAAACAACTCGTAAGTATGTCTTATGCTCTTCCTTATTTCGGGAATAAACCAGAATATCATCCACGAACACAAGCACGAACTTGTTCAACCGATCTCTGAAAACCCTATTAATAAGATTCACAAAATATGTTGGTGCATTAGTCAACCTAAATGACATCACCGACCACTCAAAGAAACTGGATGGTGTCCTAAAAGCAGTCTTCGACACACTATCATTCGCCACTCTCAACTAGTGAAATCCCTTCACCAAATCCATCTGGGAAAACACATTGGCCTTGTGAAGCTGATCGAACAAGTCGTCTGTCCTCGGCAATGGATACTTGTTCTTCTTAGTCACCTTGTTCAGCTCACGATTATAACCACACATTCTCAAAGATCCATCAACCTTGCTTGCAAACATAACTAGTGCACACCATTCGGACACACTTCTCTAAATGAATCCTTTTCTCAAAAGGTGACAAACTTGCACCTCTAACTCACGTTGTTCCTTAGGCGCCCTTCGCCTAAGAGGCATAACGATAAGTCTAGCACCTTTGACCAAATCGATCCTGAACTCAATCTCATGATGTGCAGCAAACCTTTGACCTCGTCAAAGACATCATCGAACTCACTAGTGATTGGCACAGATGACACGTCTTCCCACAGAATCACAATCGAATATAAATATCTTACGAAGACCCCATCCTCTGGCTTACATCGAACCACAACCATTCGCCCTTCCACTTTCCTGACTATCACCTCGATCTTCTTGCAATCCGCTTTTTTCGCATACCACTTGAGCCAGTCTATAACAAAAAATAATCCCAAACCCAGCGAAGTTCAACACAAAACAATCACACACAAAGGAGCTATCATGACTCAACAACGCTAAACCATGACAAATCATACAAAAACTGGTCGAACCCCCAACTAGATTAGTCACGATCAATGACCTATCACAAATTTCAGGTCCAAACCCAAGCAACACACAAGCTTATTGCAAATGAATGAATGTGATGCTTTAGTATCAAACAACACTTGAACTAAAACATCTCTAATTGAAAAATACCTTGAGCGACGACACTCTTCCCTTTCTCCTTTGCTGTAAGAACCCTCAAAGATGAAGGAACAACTTCCAAAGCATAGGCCTTCACAATCTACTTTCCCTGCGGCGGTCTAAACAATCCTTCTTGTTATGTCCAGGCTTGTTGCTTGCCACATTTGCAACACTTCCTCTCAGCTTTCTGATTCTTGCAATCCTTGGGAAAAAGGCCCTTCTGTTGGCAGTTGAAGCATATCACCTTGCCTTTTTGCTTCTTCAGACCATCTTTTCCTTTCTGCTGTTGCTGCTTCCTCTTTTTGTTATTACCACCTTGCTATGGTTTTGGTTCCTCTTTAGCTGCAACAATAGTTTTTTCCTTCATAAACAAACTCTCATGCCTCAAAGCCTTCTTGACAATCTTTTCATAAGTGTCATCCAAATGATCAACCAGTTGATTCCCCAGATATTTGTCCAAGCCCATGAAAACTTCTCATTCTTCTGGTAAGGCGTCTCGATATACGAGCCAGCATACTTGGACAAAGCTTCAAAGTAAAAAACATACAACAACATTAGTCGACCATTTTGCTTCAGCTCAACAAACATTTTGAACAAAATAGACTTCTGAATGGTAGAAATGAACTTCGATTCAAACTTGACTTGGAACTAATCCTATGTGATCTCATCCTCTGGAGTCTCCAAAGTGACAGAGTTCCACCAATCCGTAGCTCTGCCCTGTAGTTGTCTCGATGCAAGCTTCCGCTTAGTCGCATTGTAACAACCCGTATTTTACGTATCAAAGGATCGTAAAACATTTTTATTTAATTCCCTGAGGATTGGATCATTCTCGTATTTTGATATGTTATTTATGAGGATGTGAGATAAGTCCATAATTGTTACCATTTTAATTTGTGATCATTTTTGCCCCTGTCATTTTTGTATAAGGAATAAATTTTGGCTGGGATCGAATCGGCATTGAGATCAATTTCACTGGAAAAGAAATGGTGTTGCCAATTCCGTAGAGTTGTCACATTAAAGATTTGGTTCAACGATTTGGTAGAAATCACTTTTTTAGTGCTACATAATTTCTGAGCAGGTTAACTAGTCATTAATGGGCTGATTTGGTGTGGCCCATTAGTGGGCTACTTGGAGGTTATAAATAGGGGGTTATTGGCATAGAGAATAGTTTACTTTCTTTATTCTCTCGTTTGGTTGAGCTCATGATCCTCCTTTATCAATCAAATACACCTTTCCACCATTAAAATTCTAGATCTACATCAATCAAAGCTAGATCTACATCAAATGAAGAGAGACCGCATCAAATCAAGAGGTTTGGAGTTCATTCTTCGTTATATGGATTGGGAATTTGGTGAGTGATAAACATCTCTCATGCAGATTCAATCAAGTATGTGGGTTGTTTGATCTTATTTTCATCATTTAAATTGTTTTCACCAAAATCTACATTATGGTAAGTACATTTTCGCTTAAATCACCATAGGATCTAATCTGGTAACTTAAATCGGTAAATTCTTATGTTCATTCATATATTTATGCAAGTTTAGATCCATTGTTTAGTTTATTCATTGTTTTATCATGCTTTGGTGAATTTTATAGGATTATTGATGATAATTGTCATTTTGATATTGTTGATGATTCCAAAAGGTGTTGATTGTTGAATTGGATGATTTGGATGAGTTGGTTGCATCGATGTTGTCGTTTGGTGATGATTTGGTAAAGTTTGGTGCTAGATTGGTCAGATCTGGAGTCGGGTCTTTTTTCTTAGGTCGTTGATGATGTGGCATGGAGCTTGGGCCATATGGCTTGTGCTCCAAGAAATGAAGATCTAGTCGTTGATGGGCTTTAGGTCGTCCGGAAGCTCAGGTCGTGGGTGCATTGGGTCGAGGGTATATCAGGTCGTTGAGGCATTAGGTCGTTGGGCATCTGTAGAAATCGGGTCATTTAGGCTCGAGGTTAAGTTATTGGAGAATAGACGACTTCAGGTCGGGGGCTCCAAACGTGGTGATAGGTCGGGTTGTTGGATCTTAGGTCAGGTCGTTAACGACCTGAGGGAATGAGAGCGTAATGAAACACTATGGAAAGGAGCAGAAACACTGTTGTTTGTTTTTTATAGCGGAAAGACTAAAAATGCTATGAAATAGAATATCAATAAACGGTGTATATTTCTGGATCGATGATAATTGTGGCTTTGAAGTGAATTCAAGCACAAATATTCGAAGTGTCGTGATGTGTTTGTTGATCGTCGAAATGAAACGAATGTGAAGATGACTCAAAGTGATGAGCTGATGGATAATGGTTGCTCGAGAGGGTTGCTTGGGCTATAAATAGCCATCGGGGAGGACGACTAGAGATATTAAAGGCTGAGGAATTATTGTTGTCGTAGGTTCTAGCGGACTCAAAGAAAGGGTATAATAGGGATACCTAAAAGACCGATCGAATGCTCGAGTACCCTAGGCAGTCATGATGGAACTAGAGATACGAGTCACGATGGGGTATCGGGTTTTTGCTAAAATCGGGGTTACCATTAACCCTTGACGTATGGCAGGGTTAACCGTCATACGATTAACGATGGTTTCGAATCAAGAATGGTAGTGATAGCCAGTCATAAATGTTGGTTTTTTGCTTGTGTTGTCTCACGCAGTGTGTCTGACGTCGAAGGAGACATTTCTTGGGTGCTTGTCTAATGTTGGTTTAGGCCTTTTGGGCTCGTGCTTGAGCGATGTTGGTCTCGGTTAAGATGGTTTACGTGAAATATAATTGGTTGTTATGATTGCTATTGTCTGTTTACTTCCGGTTGTTGCCTTTGCATTGTCAGATGTCGGGAAGATAAATTTTGTTTTCCTTTCTTTTGATCTGGGTAGATTAGTGGGTTGATCTACCTATTCTCATATACTTTATTGATGATGTTAGACAGTTGTTTTGTGGCTCATTAAGACCGTTGTCTGACTCAAGGTTTTATCTTTCCTCTTATTACCTTAGGGTTGTTCATTCGATTGTGGATGGGCAGACTGAGTAGTAGGTGATTGATCTTGATGAGACGATGTTGCTGTGTGATGATGAGAAGGAGGCTAGCATATTATTTTCTACTATCTAGTATTTTGTATATTTTTGCTATTTGATGTATTCTCTGAGTGTTGCAATGAGGCCTTTTGTATAGAGTCGGATGTGGTAATCCAATGATGTTCTGGATATTCCTTGATGATATGGAAGTTTACCATTTCATGTAATTATGCCTCACTATTATTGCCTATTGTATATGTTCTATTATATTTTATCCTTGCGTTGTGAGTTGTTCGACAGGTTCCGCTTGTGTTATCCCATTCTAATGATCGTCCATAGATGCTTGGTACATCTTTCTGCGCATTATTCCTCTTGTTTAGTGCAGAAGTTATGGGCGGTCATCACATTTGGTATCAGAGCTTTGGTTAATCGATTTTAGCCAAAGTTCAAAGACGTAAGTATGTTTGAGAGATGTATCTGTAGATTTCTATTTGGTGTATACTATATACTAGTGTATAATATAATAGTGTTTGAACTCCATTATTGTTTATCTCATATGTAGACTAATCATTCTATTTTTAAATTTAGAATGAGTCGTCAAACTATGCGAAACACTACTAGGGATGGGCTTGCAACTGAAAGGGTAAGGGATGGTAGCTAGTTGGGAGCTTCTGCTGTTATAACAGAATATCTGGTAATGTTCGGGGCCATAATGGCAGCAGTCATATTGAGGATGCCCATTCCAAAAGCGATGGTAGAGCGTGGTGTTCCTAAGCAAGTACCTAGGGAGGATTCCGCCAAGCGACAGAGGGATTATTCTCCTACGGATGAAGAAGATGAGTTACAAAGAAGTATAGCTTTGGAGCAACTTCGATGTCGTGTTAAGGAGCAAGAAGGAAGGATCGATGCTGCTTGGGATGAGGCTTTTAGAAGCAGGCATGAGCCTCATGAAGAAACTTTTACTGGCCCCAGTGCTACAAAGAAACTAAATTTGAAAAAGAAAAGGCAACATAAAGGGAATGATGGCCAAAAGAAGAAACCTAAGAAGGATGTCGTCTGCTTTAACTGCTAGCTAAAGGGCCATTATTCCTGGATTGTAAGAAGCCGAAAGCTGAGATGAAGTGTTATAACTGCGGTAAGCATGGACATGAGAAGAAAGATTGTTCAGATTTTCTGAAGAAAAGGCAACCGGAGGAAGCATGTGTTCTGGAAGCTATTCCAATTTCCTATTCTTTCCCAATGAGAATCAGGAGAAGCTGTTGTTTGTTCAGATATGCTTTCTGCTGGTAGAGTTTGTTTGAGTTATGTTTGGTACTAGAGCATCATCTTCTTTTACCAGTAATAATATTGTATGCTGAATGGGTTCAGGACCTGAAATTGTAATTGACCTTTGATTGTATCTAATCTAGTGTGGGTTCGTCTACTATTTGTATGACTTGTCGTGGTCTAGTTTATTTAGTCATGGTTACTCTTTTGTGAGTGATTACTTTGTTGCGACTGCCACTGGATTTGTGATTGTTTTGGGTATGGACTAGCTAACGATGTATGCGGCGAAATTGGATTGCGAGAAGCTCAGGTGACGGTCGGGAGTGTGGAAGGGCGAATCGTTGTGATTCAATGTAAGCCCGAAGATGGTGTCTTCGCGAGCTATTTAAATTCGCTTGTGATTCCACGTGAGGACTTATCATTGGTGCAAATCACTAGTGAGTTCGATGATGTCTTTGAGGACAAAGGTTGTCGCCGCAACGTGAGACTGAGTTCAGCATCGATTTGGTCAAGGGTGCTAGGCCTATCGTCATGTCTCTTAGGCGGATGGTGCCTAAGGAACAACGAGAGTTAGAGGTGCAACTACATGACCTTTTGGGAAAAGGGTTTATTCAGAGAAGTGTATCCGAATGGGGTGAACTAGTTGTGTTTGCAACCACGGCTATTGGATCTTTAAGATTGTGTGTCGAATATCGTGAGCTGAATAAGGTAACTAAGAAGAATAAGTATTTGTTGCCAAGGATAGATGACTTGTTTGATCAGGTTAACGAGGCCAAAGTGTTTTCTCAGATGGATTTGGCAACAGGATTCCACCAGTTGAGAGTGGCAAGGGATAGTGTGCTAAAGACTACTTTTAGGGCACCATCCAGTTTCTTCAAATGGTTGGTAATGCCCTATGGGTTGACTAACACGCCAGTGTATTTTGTGGAACTTATGAATAGGGTTATAAGACATCAGTTGAACAAGTTCGTACTTGTGTTCATGGATGATATTCCGGTTTACTCTCGGAATGAGGAGGAGCACAAGATGCACTTGCAAGTTTTTTTGGAAATCTTGCGAAAGCATTAGTTGAGGGCTAACTTTTCGAAGTGTCACTTCCGGAAGAGCGAAGTAAGGTTCTTAGGCCATGTAGCTTCTAGAAATGGAATAGTGGTTGACTCCACTAAGGTGGCAGCAATTCAGGAATGGGATAGACCGAAGAACGCGATGAATGTTAGGAGTTTTCTTGGGTTGGCTTCGAAAGAAAGGACGACTGGTTGTTTCTGATATTAATGGATTGAGAGATGAGGTTATGAGGGAATGTCATTACTCGAAATTGACAATTCATCCTGGTGGTAATAAGATGTATTAGAATATGAAGCGAGCCTACTACTAGGAAGGGATGAAAAGGGATACTGGAAAGTTCATTTCTAAGTGCATGAAGTGTCAGTTGGTGAAAGTTGAACAGAAGAAGCCGAGTGGATTGCTTCGGCCATTGGAAGTTCCTACGCGGAAGTGGGAACATACGTCAATGGATTTTATCGATGGACAACCTAGTTACAGGGCAGGAAACGAAGGAATTTAGGTCATCGTGGATCGCTAGACCAAGAGTCCAATGTTTATTCCTGTCAGATCGACTAGGACAATATCGAAGTTAGCTAAGTTTTATATAAAATGGATAGTTCGATTCCATGGTATCCCGAAGAGTATAGTGAGTGATCAAGATCCTTTGTTCACAAGTGGATTTTGGAAGAGTTTGCAGGAAGCTTTGGGAACCGAATTGTGTTTAAGTATGACTTATCATCCCCAGACTGATGGTCAAATCAAGAGGGTTAACCGAGTTTAGAAAGATCTCCTAAGGACTTGTGTAATGGACTCGAGGGGATCGTGGGAAGACCATCTACATCTAGTTGAGTTTACCTATAATAATAACTACCAATCGAGCATTGGGATGACACCATACGAGGCGTTGTATAGAAGACTGTGTAATTCTCCGGCATGTTGGTTAGAAACTGGAGATAAGTTGATACTTGGGCCTGAGATGATTGAAGAGACATCTAATTGTATAGAGATCATTCGACAACGAATGAAGGTAGCCCAAGATCGTCAGAAGAGTTATGCCGATAAACGTCGGAAGGATTTGGAGTTCGTTGTGGATAATATGGTTTTCGTGAAGATTTAGCCGTTGAAGAATGTTGTTCGGTTTGAAAGTAAAGGCAAGTTAGCTGCAAGGTTCATTAGACCATTTTCGATAGTCGAACGGATTGGAAAGCTTGCGTATAAATTGGATTTACCTGAGAAAATGTCGAGTGTGCACAATGTTTACCATGTGTCGTTTCTACGGAAATGCGTGCATGATTCGATTGTGGTAGTACCTTCAGAACAGTACGAAGAACTAGGAGTCGAGTCCGTAGTTACGAAACCTTGTAAGCCGCTTCGCGTTGAAGGGAATGACATGAAACATCTAGGAGGAAGATGGTTAATCTAGTCAAGGTACAATGGAGTGAGGATGATGACGATTGTACGTGGGAGACAGAAGAGAGTATAGAGACAACCCATCCAGAACTCTTCGTCGGTATGACCCATAAGTGTTGTGTCATTCTTACCCCGTCGTAACTTATACAATTGTTGTTGTTAGAATTCTGCGTGCTAGGATAAGGCTATGGATGCATGGCTTGATGGATGCTAGTTTGGATGGTAAATTGGCTGCTTGTGGATGGTAGTCATGCAGAATTGTTGTGGTTGCTTGTGTTTTCTTAGGACTTCGAGGGCGAAATTCCTAAGGGGCAGATTATAACAGCCCGCAATTTACGTATCGGAGGATCGTAAAATATTTTTATTTAATTCCCCGAGGGTTAGATCGTTCTCATATTTTGATATGTTGTTTATGGGGAGGTGAGACATGTCCATAATTTTTACCAATTATATTTGGGACCATTTTACCCCTGTTAGTTTTGTATATGGAATAACTTTTGATTGGGATCGAATCAGGTGTTGAGATCCATTTCATTGGAAAGAAAATGGTGTTGCCAATTCTGTAGAATGGTCACATTAAAGATTTGGTTCAATGATTTGGGAGAAATCGCCATTTTAATGCTACACAATTTCTGAGTAGGTTAACTAGTCATTAATGGGTTGATTTGGTGTGGCCTATTAGTGGGCTGGTTGCAGGCTACAAATAAGGGGTTAGAGGCATGGAGAATGGTTTACTTTCTTCATTCTCTCATTTGGTTTAGCTCATGATCCTCTTTGCTCAATCAAATACACCTTTCCACCATTAAAATTCTAGATCTACATCAATCAAAGCTAGATCTACATCGAGTGAAGAGAGATCACATCAAATCAAGAGGTTTAGAGTTCATTCTTCGCTGTCTGAATTAGGAATTTAGTGATTTCAAATTAATTTAAAGATTTGATGAGTGATAAACATCTCTCACACAGATTCAATCAAGTATATGAGTTGTTTGACCTTATTTTCGTCATTTTAAGTTGTTTTCACCAAGAACTACATCATGATAAGTAAATTTTCGTTTGAATCACCACGTGATCTAATCTAGCAACTTAAATCGGTAAATTCTTATGTTCATTCATATGTTTATGCAAGTTTAGATCCATTGTTTAGTTTATTCATTGTTTTATCATGATTTGGTGAATTTTATAGGATTATTGATGATAATTGTCATTTTGATATTGTTGATGATTATATAAGGTGTTGATTGTTGAATAAGATGGTTTGGATGAGTTGGTTGATCGATGTTGTCGGTTGGTGATGATTTGGTCAAGTTTGGAGCTGGATTGGTCAAATGTGGAGTCGAGTCATTTTCTTAGGTTGTTGATGACGTGGCATGAAGCTTGGGTCGTATGACTTGTGCTCCAAGAAATGAAAGCCAGGTCGTTAAAGGGCTCTAGGTCATTCGAAAGCTCGGATCATTGGTGGCTTAGGTCGTGTGTGCATTGGGTCGAGGGTGTATTAGGTCATGGAGGCATCAGGTCATTAGGCCTCTGAAGGAATCGGGTCGTTCATGCTCGAGCTTAGGTCATTGGAGAATGGATGGCTTCAGGTCATGGGGTTCAAGCGTGGTGATTGGTCATTGAAGCTTTGGGTTACTGGAGCTTAGGTCAGGTTGTTAACGACCCGAGGGAATGACAGCGCCATGAAACACTGTGGAAAGGAGCAGAAACGTTGTTGTTCGTTTTCATAGCGGAAAGACTGAAAATGCTATGAAATGGAATATCGACCAAATAGTGTATATTTTTGGATCGATGATAAGTGTGGCTTCGAAATGAATTCAAGTATGAATATTCGAAGTGTTGTGATGTGTTCGTTGATCGTCAAAATGCAATGAATGTGAAGATGACTCAAAGTGATGAGTTGATGGATAATGGTTGCTCGAGAGGGTTGATTGGGCTATGAATAGTCATTGGGGAGGACGACTAGAGATATTGAAGGCTGAGGAATTATCGTTATCGTAGGTTCTACCGGACTCAAAGCAGGGGTATAATAGGGATGCCTAAAAGACCGGTTGATTGGTCGAGTACCCTGAGCAGTCATGATGGGCCTAGAGATACAAGTCACGATAGCGTATGGAGTTTTTACTAGAACCGGAGTTATCATTAACCCTTGACGTATGGCAGGGTTGGCTGTCATACGATTAACGATGGATTCGAAGCAGGATTGGCAGTGATAGTCAAAGTCATGGATGTTTGTTGTTTTGCTTGTACCGTCTCACGTAGAGTGTCTGATGTCGAAGGAGACGTTTCTTGGGTGCTTGTCTGATGTTGGTTTAGGCCTTCGGGGCTTGTGCTTGAGGGATGTCGATCTCGATTAGGATGGTTTATGTGAGATAACTAGTTGCTATGATTGCTATATTCTGTTTACTTCTGGTTATTGTAAAGGCTATAACTGTCAGATGTGGGGAAGACGAATTTGGGTTTCTTCTCTGTTGATCTGGGTAGATTAGTTGGTTGATTTACCCATTCTCATATACTTTGTTGATGATGTTAGATTGATGTTTTGTCGCTCATTAAGACTGTTGTCTGAATCAATGTTTTATGCTTCCTCTTACTACCTTAGGATGTTCATCCGATTGTGGATGGGAAGACTGAGTAGTAGGTGACAGGTGATTGATCTTGATGAGACAATACTGTTATGCGATGATGAGCAGGAGGCTAGCATATTATTTTCTATTGTCTAGTATTTTGTTGTTTTTCGTTGTTTGATGTATTCTCTGAGTGTTGTAGTGAGGCCTTTTGCACTGAGTTGGATGTGGTAATCCAATGATGTTTTGGATATTCCTTGATGATATGGAAGTTTAACATTTCATGCAATTATGCTTCACTATTATTGTCTGTTTTATATGTTCTATTATATTTTATCCTTGCGCTATGAGTTATTCGATAGGTTCCGCTTGTGCTATCCCACTCTGATGATCGTCCATAGCTGCCTGACACATCTTTCAGCGCATTATTCCTCTTGTTTAGTGCAGGAGTTATGGGCGGTCGCCGGATTTGGTATCAGAGCTCTAGTTAATCGATTTTAGCCAAAGTTCAGAGACGTAAGTACGTATGAGAGACATATTTGTAGATTTTCGATTGATGTATACCATATATTAGTGTATAGTATAATACTGTTTGAACTTCATTGCAGTTTATCTCATATGCGGACTAATCGTTCTATTTTTAGATTTAGAATGAGTCATCAAACTATGGGAGACACTACTAGGGATAAGCCTGCGACTGGAAGGGTATGAGTTGGTAGCCAGCTAGGAGCTTTAGCTGTTATACCAGAATATATGGTTATGTTCAAGGCCATGACGACAGCGGTCATACTGAGGATTCCTATTCCAGAAGCGACGGTAGAGTGTGGTGTTCCTATGCAAGTACCTGGGGAGGATTCCGCTAAGCGACAGAGGCATTATTCTCCTACGGATGAAGAAGATGAGTTACGAAGAAGTATAGTTTTGAAGCGACTTCGACGTCGAGTTAAGGAGCGAGAAGGAATGATCGGTGCTGCTTGGGATGAGGCTTTTAGAAGCAGGCATGAGCCTCACGAAGAAACTTTTACTAGCCCAGTGCTATAAATAAGATGAATAAGAAAAGGAAAAAGCAACATAAAGGGAATGCTATCCAAAAGAAGAAACCTAAGAAGGATGCCGTCTGCTTTAACTGTCAGCTGAAGGTCCATTATTTCATGGATTGTAAGAAACCGAAAGTCGAGAGGAGGTGTTATAATTGCGGCAAGCCTAGACATGAGAAGAAAGATTGTCCAGATTTTCTGAAGAAAAGGCAACCGGAGGAAGCTTGTTTTCTGGAAGCTATTCCGATTTCCAATTGCATTCCTATTGAGAATTGGGAGAAGTTGTTATTCGTTTAGATATGCTTTCTGCCGATGGAGTTTGTTTGAGTTCTGTTTTGTACTAGAGCATCGCCTTCTTTTACCGGTAATACGGTTATATTTTGTTTTAAATTTTTGATGCTATACAAACCTTCGACATGATTTCAAAAAGAAGAAAAATGTGAAGTAGCATGCATATTTATAGAGGAACATGCCATGGCACCCACATTTTCTAGATTAGTTGCTGCATGGTAATCTATGTCTGCGTGATGGTGAAAATACACGACTGGGATGAAGACATAGCTTGTGCAATTGTTTATATATAACAGGTAGGCTTAGGCTTGCAGAGTGTGTTTTCTATTCCTAGGTCAGTGTATTTCTTTTCATATATATAGGGTAGCTTGTATAATTTCAGTTTAGATGAGTACTTTAATTTCTATGCTTAGGGCTTAAGGATGAAGGCATAAGCATGCAATGGAATAAGGTAGCTGCATTTATATATTCACGACATGTGCATATAATTTAATTTGATGTTTGTACATATATGTTAGGTAGGTTAGGCATGTACTTCAATTTCTTAGGAGTTAAGCTTTTATATTATTTTATTTTATTTGGGCATTAAGCAGGCTTAAATGGAGGGAAAAACTGTGACATGGCGTCTTCCTCTCTAATTTCTTCAAAATCAATGTCTAAAATAGTCCCTAGATCCAATTCTGATCATAGATATACAAAGCCTCCTGATTTATACTCTTCGAAACAACATGCAAATGGAGGATGTTCTTCGAATTGGGTTTCGCTTCACAGTCCTGATCTGGGTTCCAAACTTGCTTTTCCAGACCTCGTAGCAAAGAATCAGGTTAATCCTATTTTACCTAACTCTGTGCAATCTAAAAAATGGATAGATGTTGTAACAGAGAACAATCTTTATCAGAACGTCATTCAACTTGAGTATTATGAGCCGATTATTAGAAATAATCTTAAAGTTACTGATATTAGTATAATCTTGTGAACAAGGCTATGGATAAATGGATCAATTCGATAGTCTTCTACGTTTATGAGAGCAAACCTTATTACAATTTCTTGAAAGACTACATAGATAGGAATTGGAAACCGAAGGGTAATTATCAGTTGTATTCGAGAGATAATGGTTTTTAATCCTAAAATGTGAATTAGCTGAGGATAGTGAAAGAATTCTAGCTACAGAACCTTACTTTTATAACAAACGGTTGATATATATATATATATATATATATATATGAAAGAATGGGTGTCTGGAATGAAATTAATAAAAGAATTTCTTAACTCTATTCCAGTTTGGATTAAACTACCTAATTTAGATCTTGATTTCTGGTCAATTGAAGCCATTGGTAGGAGAGCTTCCTTACTGAGTCAGCTGATTAGAATGGACAGTTTCATAGAGAATGCATGTAGAGTTTCATATGCTAGAATTCTAGTAGAGATAAATATAGACTTTGATTTCCTTGAAAGTGTTCCTATTCAATATGAGGATGGTACAATTATTTGGCAAAGTGTAATATATGAATGGGTACCTTATGCATGTTCTATATGTAAAGTTTTTGGACATTCTAATGCTATGTGTAAGTCCACTAAGGTATAGGTTTTAAAGAATTCATCTAATATTACCAGTAGAATTTACCTAGATGATAAGAAGAATTTCCAGGATAAACAGATAAATGATATGGAGAATCATCAAAATATTGAAACTGTTGATAAGGAAGTAAGTAACTCCGGAAGTCATAGAGTTCAACAGTCAACTTTTGGAACTCTGGCTAATAACTATAATAACTCTGTGTTGATGAATATTGATAATAATTGTGAGTTGAATATTTCAAATAAGTCTAAAGAAATGTGTGTTAAGAATGTATGCATGCAAGAGCACTATGAGCAAGGTAATTCAAGTGATAAAGATATTGGGGAATATGAAAATAAGTCAGTGGTTGACAGTCTCATAGAGAACTGTAATGAGGGGCTGCAGTCAATGATGATAATATGGATGAATCTGACAGTTCAGTTAGTAGTTTCAAAAGGAGGAAAACCAAATTTAAATCAGGCAAATTCAAAGGGTAAGGAAATCTAATGTGCAGTGAACCATTAGTGGAAGATAACCCTGAATGGGCAAAACTGGTTTCACAATATCAGACTAAGTCTAAGTCAAAAAAGTCAAAAGATGAAGGGGTACTTCAATTGGGGTCACGAGTGGAGGAATCTCTAAAAGTGAATTACTTGGTTGTTGTTTTCTTTTCTTTTGATTTCTTGAGATTTATTTCGTATCTGAGTTTTATTGTGAGTGGTGCTTGATAATCAGTTGTGTTAGGTGTAGTGTTTTATGGTGTTGTCTTCTAATCTGCTGCGGGAAGATTTAGAGGGGTGTGTTCAGTTGGGTTTTGGTATTTTACTGCTGAAGCTTTTCTATGTGTTATGATTTTGTGGTTTTTTAAGTGCTGGAGTTTCTAGTGCATATTTTCTCTTTGGGCCGAATGATGGAGTTTCTTGCATCTAGGTTTGGAGTTTGCTGCTGACCATCTCTCTTTGGCTTTCTTGTTGGTTTGTGATGCTCAGCTTTGATTCAGCCTAGTTCGATCTTGTCGGAGCTTGGTCTTCCTGTGCGAAAGTTGGGTTATTTTGGTAGGCTATTGGGCTTGGACTTTGCATCGGTGCTGTTATTTTCTTGGGTCTCGCTAAGGTGGTCTTTATAATTTTGTGTTAATGTGGTATTATGGGTTTGTGGCGTGTGTTTTGCTTTTGAGTTGGCTCTCTTTTTTTGTTGCATAGCATTCCTTGCTTTGTAGTTTTATTGTTGCCAACTGAAATGTTTTGTAACTCTTCTATTAGTTATATATAAGTACCCTTCAATGTTCAAAAAATAAATAGGGCATTCAATTCTACTTCTTATATCATTGACCATTTTATATACGTACCGCCACACACTAACTCCAAGCGCAATGAAAATGGCCACACTGCTTCGTCTTAACGTTCCAGATCCAATGAAATTAATTTCGTTGAAATCCGATTTCGTTTGCAAAACAGAGTTATTTTAATTTTAATTTATTTGTTGGTTCACCTTTAAATGCACATGCTAATAAACCAACTCTGATTGGCTCCAAACTGGGAATTTAGCAATAACTAGCTATCATATTCTAATAAAATTCGTTTCATCGAAAACGGAGGTCATTTGAAAAATAGCCATTTCTAAGAGCTATATATTATCAAAAATATAAGTTAATTCCAAAACAAGTGAATTTAAATAATAATATATTATTATTATTGTATATCTCCAAATGAATTCTTATACAGCTTCAAAATAAACCAATATAAATTTTAAACTCAACATCTAAATTTTTTGAGTTCAACGATATTTAAATTATATAGAAATTCCTTTATTTTCATTGAATAAATCGTTATGGTTTGTAAATGATTCCAAAGTGACTTTATGAAAATTTAATTTGGACATAACTCATAATATATAACATGAAATCTTGATTTTTTTTCTCTTTCATAAGAAAATTATATTCAAATAAATTTTGACGATTCTTGTTTCAAAGAATTCCGACTTAGAATGGGTTCTATATATTCAATTAAAGTTCAAAACTCAATATTATGAACTACCGCGATGTTACGATTTCATTATAAATTAAATATAAATTTAATGCTCTAACTTCATTTAATAAAGAATTCTATATTATAAATCCATTTATGATTCCAAACCAATATTCAAAATAATAAAGTAAATTAAATATCTGACTACCGAAAATACGGGACGTTACTACAATGGTATATAGAGAGTATAAGATAGATTCGGAAAGATTCAATACTTAAAACTCTTTTGTTTTTGCAGAGGTTATATTGAAAAGTTATTGTTTTTGCAATGAAAACATTTCAATTAAATAGTTGTACTCTTTGATATGCAGAAAATAGGGTTTAGGGAAATAGACGTGTCTTTTCAATTTGGAAGAAAACCTTTCAAAATAGCAGGTCGTCATGCAGGACAGACGTCCGACCCAAGTGGATAGACATCTGTTCATGCTCTTTGTAAATTTCCCGAGAGCAGCGATAGGCTTCTGTACTTATAGGTTAGACATCTATGCCGAGTCTGGAAAATTTTAAAAGAGCATAGATAGACATCTGTCATGTGTACATACCTATATCTTGAGTATTTATTTTAGAATAAATTTGTCCAAGGAGACTGCACAATATTTCTACTTTACACATATTACTATCTTTACTATGAAGCTCTTGTACATGTCCCTTGTGCATGTTTTCAAATCTTTGATAATATTTCTGCATTTGTAGATAACCTGCAAAGATAGATGGTGTATATATATGTTGTATATAGAGATTGTATAGTTGTTGTCGTTAAAAGCATGAATCAGAGGATCTAACATAAGCTTCATCCCGTAATTATGAAGAATGCCAAACATTTCCACTATGCCACTAACGTGATCATTTGATAGTCATGAATTCACAAGAACATTATCCGCATACACTTCCATGAACTTCCTAACATAGTCTTTAAACATCCGATTATCAAGTCTTTGGTAAGTAGCTCCAGCATTTTTCAACCCGACGGGCAACACCACATAATAATAACCTTAAATCGATCATAAAACTAGTATGTTTTTTTATTAGGAACATGCATTGGAATTTGATTGTAATCAGAGTAAGCATCCATGAAAGAGAGGAGTTCATGTCCGGTGGTCAAATCCACAAGCCGATCAACTCTAGAAAGCATAAAATCTATCTTTCGGGAAAGCTTTATTTAAATCCGAGTAATCTATGCAAGTATGCCATTTCCCAATGGATTTCTCTATCAACACTGGATAAGAAACCCAATCCAGATACAAAAAATCACATATGAAACCACAGCTCTTTAGATTGTCCACCTCTCCTCTTCTTTAAGCGCAACCGATCTTTTTGGGCCTAGCATACGCCTCTTTTACTTTACTAGTACGAACTTCAGACTGATATTTAATGTATGGCTCGCAATCTACAATGAGATCACATACATATTTGAGTGCGCCCAAGCGAACACATCAAGGTTTGTCTTCGGAAAAATTTCCAGCTCCTTCCAGTGTCATGAACTGTTAGATCAAAATTTGGACCTAACACCCAAATTGTTCCGAATCTTATAGGGTTTCAACTGAAGAATGAGGAAAAAGAAAATAACACACAGAATTTATAGTGGTTCGGCGTTAACGAGCCTACGTCCACTTTATATATTACTGGTTATACTTTGAATGTCGGTACAATCAAGGATTTCTCTCAAGCTCACTTTTACAATTGTTATTTCTCTCAGTAATCAAGTAGTTTGACAATAATGGCGGATTCAGTACTCAGTATTGCCAAAAAAAGGATCCCAAAAAATGCCAAGCTCCGGGCTATTTATAGCTGGTTTTGTCAGGCGGGTCGTGGTAACACGTGGCACGAATCCCGAGAACATCGGATCGCATCGCCACCGTTGAGGAAACAGTCAAATTAGCCGTTGTGGACAGGTGTCGCGATCTGCTTGAAAATCGGATCGTGAAGATGGAAAGAATCGGTCCAAATGACGGTTAGGGACACGTGTCGCTAGATCCGTGCGGCTCGAATCGCTGAAGACTAGCTCACGCTTGAACGGGTCAGAGGGTTCGCCATGCATCAGGGGATCGGATCGGTTTACTCTGGGCAACAATATAAGTTCGGATCGAGTCGCATAGTGGACTCGTTTCGCTGATGGGATGGGGGCGATCCGTCGAGATGCGATCCGATAGCGGGCGAGTTGATTGTGTGCGATCCGTCATCTGGCGAGTCGAAGATGCGATCCGTTTCTTCACGCACTTGGGCATATAGTTTCATACCTTCCTCTTGTGAATGAACCTGGGTGGCTTGGTCAAAAAGCTAGCCAACATTTTGCCCCCTCGAAGTATGTTTTATTGATGATGGAACATGCTTCGAAGCTATAGAATCGTCCCTTCACAGCGAGTCGTGAATCAGTGAACAATTCCTTTTCTGGGATTTTTCAGAGCCTTCATTACTGAATTTATCGATTCGGATCGCGTGCTCGAGTCGCGGTCCGTTATCAAGCCATTCGTTTCGTTTCTTTGGTGTACACTTGGGCCTCGGAACGAAACGGGCTCCTCCTCGAGTCGTGGTGGGCTTTTGGTTCGCGGCCCGCCTATTTTCGTGGACCGAATAGGACAAAAAAGGGGAGACAAACGGTCGCCCTTTTGCCTATATAAGTCGACCCCCCCCTTTCACTTTCCTCCTTCTTTTTTCTGCCGTATCGTTTCGCCTGCACTGTTGAAGAACGAACCCTTAGTTTTTCAAACCTTCGAAAATCCAAGCATTTTCTCAATTTTTAGAAAGGTAACTCCACCAAAAGCACCCTTACTCGTAATCGCTGTTGTTTATGAATTTTCTCGACTAGCTTGAGGGAAGAAACGGTGGAATATCGTGATTTTTAGGGGAATCCTCGAGGCGCCATGGCTAATGGGTTCAAGGGTTGGAGTTCGGAGATGAGAAGGAGAGGAGAAAAATGGAGGAAGAAGAAGAAGGAAAATCGGTTCGGATCGGGGGCAAGGAGAGGAGAGGAAGAAGATGAAGGCGAGTGGCGAGATGGAGATCGTGAAGATGGCAGGGGCACGCACCGCGGGGGGGCTGCGACGATTCGGCAAGGACCCCAATCACTTAATTTTACGATCCGAAGGAGGGCGATCCGAAGGAGGGCGATCCCTTTACCCTGCGATCCGAAGGAGGGCGACCCTTTATCTTGCGATCCGACACGTAGTTCACGATCCAAATGAATCTTTGAACCTTTAGACGATGCCTTGTCACCATAAAACTCTGAACAGTTAGGCTAGGGCCTTGATTTGGACTTTCTGGACTGAATAACCACATAATTTTAACTGCATATGATGATTAATACTTTGATAATCTTGATAGCTTTTATGCTTTATCTTTAATGCATGCACAAGCACACACACCGGCACTTGCACACACGGGGGACGGGTAGCTTTAATCTCACTTTTCATGTTTTCTCGCCTAGCAGTAATGTCGAATAATCAATCTTCTTCAAGATCCGCAACAGAAGTGGAATCCGAGGTTCCTGAGCAATACAACCCCGAGATTCCTCCAATTAATCCAGGAGGAGAAGATTCTGGATCTGAGTACGAGGCCACGGAATCAGATCCGTCCGAAAGTACTTCATCTAGCGAAGAGTCTGAGGTAGATGGGCGAGCTCCCGATGAGATTCCTGGCGCGCTCGAAATAGATAAATTTTCTGATTCTTTAGCATCTAAGCTTGACGACATAAAGCTTAAAAGAATCTGCTTGAGACACGGGATTCCTTGGGATGACGTCTTGACACCCGGTAGCGAAGATAGACCCCACCTAGCTCCGGAAGGATATATGGCAATTAGTCGAACCATGTGCTTGGTAGGAGCTATTCCTCCGTTTCCTTCAATCGCTATCGAAACTTTAAAGCAACTGGGTATTGCTCCGATGCAGCTCCATCCTAATGCTTACGCATCTCTATACACCCTATATGTTGCGTACGCGGAGATCCTACACGCCGAACTTAAATTCAGAGATTTGACATTCTTCTTTCTTTTCAAGCACCGTTCTTCGGCAACTCCAAACTTCTCTTTCTTTGAATCGGTAGCGAATAGGAAGGTTCTGTACGATGGGTATAGCAATATAGGGGACCCTAAATCTGATTGGTTTTATATAAGGAGACAGGTCGGATGCTCACGAAGATGGCTCAAATCAAGTAAACTTTAAGCTTCTAATCGAATATCTTGTTCAAGAAGTCTAGGCGTTAACATTCTCCCCCCCTTTTCTTTGTCTTAAACAGATCATGTCTTCCCGAAAACGGAGGGTTCACTATACAACAATCGATTGTCCATTCTTTTACAAAGCAGATCCGACTTTCTAAGGATCAAAAAATGCATTACTGATGACAATCTTCATAAGCATCGTCTTCTGGATAGAAGATTTGGACATGGCACTGGCGGCAAACCTTATAAGTACGTGCCCCCAACGGAGGGAGAGGGAACCTCGCAAGCGGTAGAAACGACTAAGTTTCGCAAGAGTCCTTCTCCGATAGTCATCCAAGACGATAAGGACCTGAACGTATACAGAGGGGATGAGGTCCGCGGTGACATGTCTAAGGAAATCCCGATTTCTACTCCAATTGAAACCGCTGCTCCCGATGATTTGACAGAAGAGCAGTTATTTGACGAGCTGAACAAAATTCCTCTGCCCGATGATGTATATACAGAGAAGGACTTTGAAGGGGGTCCTTTCTTCCCTGCTTCTGAAGAGACCATCGCTCCAACTAGAGGACAAGAAACTGGTCAGATGAGCTTGTCTACAGGCCCGGGTCTGTTAGGGGGAATTATATGGGATGCACAAATCACACACACTATCTGACTATGCACTCTTATATCGCGGGTATTCAAAGTTTTAATATGCTCTTCTCTTTTTTGCAGGAACGATGTCCCGCAGGAAATCTTACTCTTATCGTTCTCTTCGTGAGGGCACACCCAGCCTTCATCCGGGTACTGAGCGCCCTCGTGGCCCTTCTCACAGGCCGACTTCCTCGCAACCTCGGTCTCCACCAAAATCGACCTCTACCAAGCCTTCCAGTTATCCGGCAGTTCCTACAGGGGGAAAGAAACTTCCTAAAGAGTTAACTCCTCCAAAGAGTGCACCTTCCCACAGCCGGTCGTCCAAAAGGCATCACGAATCTAAAGACAAAGGCAAGGACCCAATTAGAGAATCTGAGAAGGAGAGGAGTGACATCGTCCCTTCCAGCCAGCCAGAGTTGGCTGCCCCCGGGTCACGGGATTACGTCCATGGTCCCGAGATCCAAGGTAGGCTGGAAAAGCTGCGGGAACAATTCCCAGACATATTTTTCGACAGGATGGTGTTTGTTCCAGCCTTGGAACCGGTCCCTAAAAACTGGGATAATGAAGTTATCGGGCACATCCGCCACGTAGCCAGGCAATATGAGATGATGAAAAAACACGCAGTTAACCTTTCGGAAGTCATCCGAACGCTCGAAATAGAAGCACACAGATCTAAGGCGAAACTTGAAAACAACGAAAGGGCCAGGACAAAAATGGAGAAGGACCTGGAAGATGCTCAGTCCCAGCTTGCTTTAGCACGGAGGGACGCTGAAAATTATAAGATTGAATTAGAGAATGCAAAGCAGCGCTTTCATTCGGAACTGGACTCCAATAGCCAAGAGAAAATGGCCTTAAAGAAGGAGGTTGAAGATCTCAAAATGGCCAACATCGAGTTGAAAACAGCACAAGGCCATTTTGAAGCTGAGAGGGCTGCTTGGGAGGTAGAAAAAGCGAGTTTAAAAGAAAGTTTGGCTTTGGCTAAAGCAGAAAAGGTGATTTTGAATGACCAGGTCGCGGACGCGGAGAGACGGGCAGCCCTTGCTGAAAAGAATGTTGAAAGTGCCATCGAATTGGCCACTGCTTCTAACAACAAGCTCCTCGAAAAAGAGAAGGATATCGAGGGGTTTGAAGAGATGATTTTCGACTTCCTTGGCCAAGTTCTCAAAACCCGCAACATCTCGTGGATCCCGGATTACCACGTTACATTAGCCAATTTATGGGATGCCATTGTTGAAGGTGAAAAGCATAGATTGGGGGTCGAAGAAATCGATGAGGATGAGTTGATGAAGAGCATCTTAAGGGATAATGAGCCTGAGGACCTAGCAGAGGGTCGTCGCCTGATTCTAGCGGAGATGGAAAAGGAGAGGGCCCTGGCAAAGGGCAAAGGCAAAGCTGACGAGGGTTCGAGTTCAGCTGTGGAGCCCAAGACCTCCGGGGTTGAGGAATACCATCCCGATGACCCATTAATCCCTTTGGGTCTAACTCCCGTGGTCATCGGAGCCTCTGCAACTACTCAATAGGGAGCATCTGCTGAAGGTATCTCTCTCTTTTCCCCACAATTTGTTAAAGCAATTGTGAATTGTCGTCGTTTGGTAGAACAACCAATTGAATTAGTAATGTGTATTCCTCCTGATACAGGTGGCGAGCCCGTCGACAGGGGTGCTGAAAAAGAAAAAGAAGTGGAGAAGGAGGCTGTCTCGCCAGGTGCTGGTATTGATATATCAAAACAGGCTGAGGTCACAACAGCAGAAAGAAGCATCCCGGCGCCTAGTATTGACGTTCCCAAAGATGCTGAGACCATCGAAGCCTTGAAAGACATGGATGGGCGCCATGTAGATGATGAGGAAGACACTACTGGTGCCAATAAAGCCGACGATGATGACGACGAAACCTTGGCCAGCCGAAAGGCTAGGTAGGAGAAAGAGATGGCCTCGAAAAAGGTGGGAGATGAGGATTTGGATGTAGCCCCCCTTGCAGAATTTGATCCCAAAACTAGGATGATTGTGAAAATCCAGCCCAAATCCATCAGCCGACAGCTTCATTTTGCAAATCCCGATGACTTCCCGGCCTCCCTTTCTGATAGAAGGAAGAGAAAAGAGGTGGAAGAGGAATCTTCAGAACAGTCGGATGTTCCTCTCATAGACAAAAGGAAGAGGAAGAAAGGTGATCAGTCTGATGCCGATAAGGCGAGGCTGGAGAGACAGAAGCAGGAGAAGAGGCCAAAGCGTAAATAGGATACTGTTTCTGGTTTATATTTTGTCTTTAGGTTTTCCACTGGCCAGGAAGTGTAATTGTGAGACTGGCCCTCACTTTTGTTTTCTAGGTTATTTCTCACTTTGTAGGCTTGCAGTATATAAAGGAAAGTTTTATCTCTTTTTGCATCATTGTGTACCTGTATTCAAATAAACTTTCCATGGTTAGTTACAGACCATCTAGTTATAACTACAAGTCAATCAAATAATAGAGAAAACTTTCATGCTGCATTGCTGCATAAAAATTCATGTGAATATGCGTATGGCCCATAATCAGTCATTGGCGTAACGCTTTACTAGGGCTTATTAACAATCGATTAGCCTTATTTGCACGTTGCCCCCTATTTCTGAATATGGGGGACTTAGAAAATTTCATAAGATAACTGTTCTTATGGTACTGAACTTCTGACACCTTTCTCAGTGCCTAATGATAAACTCCTTTATACTCTCCTGGCGGTTGCCAGGGTTAGAGTTCAAACTCAATAATTCAGTTGTTCTGTCGCTCCCCGATCCTTCAGCGGGGAAGGAGCTCTTTCTCAGCGCTCAATCAGAGACGCTTTTATACTCTCTCTCTCTCTCTCTCTCTCTGGAGAGTTAGAGTTTGAGCTCAGTGATTCATTCGCTCCCCGATCCTTCAGCGGGGAAGGAGCTCTTTCTCAGCGCTCAATCAGAGACGCTTTTATACTCTCTCTCTCTCTGGAGAGTTAGAGTTCGAGCTCAGCGATTCACTCGCTCCCCGATCCTTCAGCGGGGAAGGAGCTCTTTCTCAGCGCTCAATCAGAGACGCTTTTATACTCTCTCTCTCTCTGGAGAGTTAGAGTTTGAGCTCAGCGATTCATTCGCTCCCCGATCCTTCAGCGGGGAAGGAGCTCTTTCTCAGCGCTCAATCAGAGACGCTTTTATACTCTCTCTCTCTCTCTGGAGAGTTAGAGTTTCGTCGAGACGGCTCTGATCATGGTACACCGCCATGACTTATGGACATCGACTTCATGTCTGTTATGTTCCCTCTCAGCTCTGGAGAGTTAGAGCACTATCAACAACATAATTTATTTTGTCGTATCCTCAGAATTTTGACTTGTGATTACATTCCATTCCATTCTGATGGAAGGCATTCATGATTATATGCTTCTGGGATTGTTGGATTATTCACAACGATTTTTATAACAAATAAACAGGCAGATAAATAAAGGTGCAATAAAGGTAAACGACACACAATATTTTTATAGTGGTTCGGTCGAATCATGACCTACGTCCACTTTATAATCTTTTGCTTTAAGGAATCAGACTATTCTAGGCAAGTCATGCCTTGTACATGGTTTTTAACAAAGCAAAAGAATAAACTTGAAATTTTCATGTTAAATATGGCCGTAAATGTTGGGCATTCCACACTCTGGGGATTTCCTTTCCATCTACGGTTGCCAGCTTGAAGGTTCCATTATCAAGCTTGCTCAGAATGGAGTACGGTCCTTCCCACTTCGCTCCCATATGAGTTGGGGGTGGAAAGACACGTTTCAGAACCAAGTCTCCGGGTTCCCAGGTTCGGGCTCGAACCTTTTTGTTGTAATATTGGGCGACCTGTTGTTTGCATCTCAGGGCACGCAGGTCTGCTTCATCCCTCTTTTCTTCGATCATATCCAGGGACTCAAGGAGCAATTCATTATTGGTCATCGGATCATAATAAGTCACCCGGTGAGAAGGTACCTTTATCTCAACCGGGATGACTGCTTCCGTTCCAAAAGCAAGGGAGAACGGGGTATGTCCTGTTGCCGATTTATATGTTGTCCTGTAGGCCCATAGTGCCAAGGGCAATTCATCAGCCCACATGGCTCTAGCCCGCTTCATTCTTCTCTTCAGAATGGACTTAATTACTTTATTTGCCGCTTCGACTTGTCCGTTCGATTGCAGGTGCGCCACAGAGGTGTACCGATTCTCAATGTGGTATTTTTGGCAGAAATTTCTGAATTCAGTGCTATCGAACTGAGTTCCGTTATCTGTTATCACAATCTTTGGAATCCCAAATCGACAGATGATGTTTCTCACGATAAAGTTGATCACTCGTTTGGTTGTTATTGTAGTTAGTGGTTCAGCCTCGACCCACTTAGTGAAATAATCCACGACCACAATAGCGAACTTTGCTCCGCCCCTTGCTATGGGGAGACTTCCAATGATATCAATTCCCCACATAGCGAAAGGCCATGGGCTCATCATCGTTTTTAACTGATTAGGAGGTGCTCTAGGTATCTTTGAAAATCTCTGGCACGCATCACACCGTCGTGCGTATCTTGCTGCATCCTTGTTTATGGTAGGCCAGAAATAACCATGCCGCAACACCTTTTTTGACAAAGTTTGCCCTCCAGTGTGGTCGCCACATTCGCCTTCGTGGACTTCTTGCAGCACACGTTTGATGTCATCGTGGGCTATACACCGAAGGAGGGGCATTGAAAACCCTTGTCTGTAAAGAACTCTGCCTTGCAGAACGTATCGGGCGGCTTTACGAATTACCTTACGCCTCTCGCTTTTCTTGGTCGGAAGCGTTCCATTCATCAGGAAATTCTTTAGAGGGGTCATCCAGGACTCCCTTTCTGGTTCCGTCTCTAGTATTAGGTCGATTTCCATTTGATCTATGCTAGGGGTCCGAAGTACTTCAACGGGGGTTAGCCCAGTCACTTCAGGATCGTCGGAACTAGCCATCTTTGCCAACTTGTCCGCCTGCTGATTCTCTGACCGTGGAATATGAGATATGCTGTAGTGATCAAAATCGTTCAGCAATTCTTTCACTTTCTTTAAGTATAAAATCAATCTTGCACTTTTAGCTTGGAATTTTCCAGTAACTTGGTTCACAACTAACTTGGAGTCGCAGAAGATGTTCAGCTTTGTGACTTCTAATTCCTTTGCAATCTTTAATCCGGCTATCAGAGCTTCATATTCGGAATCGTTGTTAGTGGCATGAAACTCCATCTGGATTGCATAGGTTATCAATCATTTCTCGGGGGTTTCAAGCACTATTCCAGCGCCGGATCTTTCGTCATTCCTAGCGCCATCAGTATACAATCTCCAGGCATTGGGATCGAAAAGTAATTTTGAAGGATCAACTTCTTCATTTGCTATATCTTCCTCAGGGACAGTGAACTCTGCTATGAAGTCGGCTATCACTTGCCCCCGAATTGACCGTCTGGGCGGAAAGTTCAAATCAAATTGACTTAACTCAATATTCCATTTGAGTAACCTTCCAGATGCCTCTGGTCTCTGTAGGACTTGCTTGAGCGGGTGATCGGTGTATACAGTGATAGGATGCGCCTGAAAATAATGTCGAAGCTTTCTAGAGGCGATCAGTAAACTATACGCCAATTTTTCTATCCTTGGGTAATTACGCTCTGCTGCCGTTAATTTTTTGCTCACGTAATACACAGGTCTTTGGATCTTATCCTCTTCTCTTACCAACGCTGAGCTGATCGCATGGGATGACACTGCCAGATACACGAATAAGTACTCGTGATCCATTGGCTTAGATAATATCGGGGGTTTCTCCAGATGCCTGAGTAAATTCTGAAACGCTTCAACGCAGTCGGGCGTCCATTGGAAGTGGCGTTTCCCCCGCTTTATTAATTCGAAGAATGGGATGCACTTATCCGTAGCCCTGGAGATAAATCTGCTTAGTGCGGCCACTTTTCCAGCAGGGCTTTGCACATCCCTAATTTGCCTAGGTTCCTGAATGTCTCTGATTGCCACGATCTGGTCTGGATTAATCTCAATTCCACGGGAACTGACGATGAATACCAAGAATTTTCCGGAGGCAACACCGAATGAACATTTGGTTGGGTTGAGTTTCATTCCGTACTTTCGAAGAATGCCGAACATCTCTGCCAAGTCAGTAGTGTGTTGGGAAGATTGCTTGGACTTAACCAACATATCGTCGACGTATACTTCCATGGTTTTCCCGATCTGGTTATAAAACATTCTGTTGACCAAACGTTGATATGTAGCGCCCGCATTCTTCAAGCCAAAGGGCATCACCACGTAACAATATAATCCCAGATCTGTGATAAAACTAGTGTGTTCTTGATCTGGAACATGCATCGGAATCTGGTTATATCCTGAATAAGCATCCATAAATGAGAGAAGCTCATGACCCGCCGTCGAGTCTACCAACTGGTCAATCCGAGGTAACGGGAAATTATCTTTTGGACAGGCTTTGTTCAAATCCGAGAAGTCGATACACGTTCGCCACTTCCCGTTGGCCTTCTTTACTAGGACTGGATTCGAAATCCAGTCTAGGTAGGTTGAATCTCTGATAAATCCATTACTCTTTAGCTTTCCGACCTCTTCTTTCAAGGCAGCAGACCTCTCCGGGCCCAACATTCGCCTTTTTTGCTTTACAGGAGGATGTTTAGGGTTAATGCTTAATGAATAGCTCATGATTGATGGGGATATCCCGCACATGTCTGCATGAGTCCAAGCAAATACATCCAAGTTATTTTTTAAGAAATCTGTCAATTCTTTAGCGAGATTCGGATTTAACTGGGATCCAATCTTAAGGACCTTCTCCGGGTCACTGTCATCGATCGATACATCCACAGTCATCTCGTTAGGAGTCGCCATTCTGCCCCCGGGTTCTTGATCCTCTCTGGGATCTATATCCTCGGGCATCTCTCTGGGCGACTCTCCTCTTTAGTTGCTATAAGGTCTCCGCCCCCGTAGGGGGAGAAGCGCCTTTAGTTTCAATATCCCCTCCATTGCGGAGTAGCTTTAGTTCGGCAACATAACATGCTCGCGCAGCAACCTGATCTCCTCTGACGATACCAATGCCATCTTCCGTGGGGAATTTCAATAACAAGCACCAGGGGGCTATACAGGCTCTAAACTTTGCGAGGGCCGGTCGGCCCAAGAAGGCGTTGTAGGGCGATTCAACGTCCAAAACCATGAAGGGAAGGATTCTCACTCTCTGGCGTTCTCCTTCCCCAAGCGTAACCGGTAACTCTACATAACCCATTGGAGCGGTATATGCTCCGTTGAATCCACGGATCCATCCTTGACAAGGCTTCAAGTCTTTTATTTCGAGGTTCATCTGGTAAAATGTCCTTTTGAAAAGAATGTTGACGGAACTCCCGTTGTCCACCAAAACCTTATGAACAGTGGCTGGTCCAATAGGTACTGTAATTACAAATGGATCTTCTGTCGGAGCATGGACTCCAATGCTTTCTCGTTCTCGGAAAACTACATCGTCGGTCATCATCTTTTTTTGCTTTACCGGGATATTGTCCTCAGGGTTGCTACACTCCCCTACCTCGAGGTGTTGCTTGGCTGCATTGACATATTGATCTAATGCCTTGGAGCTATGTCCAGCAAGATAAAGTCCTCCGATTACGGTATTGATAACGATGTTCTTTCCCTTTTGCTGGGCAGTTGGCCTAGCAGCAAGTTGATTCTGGGTTTGATTTGGGGCCTGTACTGCTTGCCCCCTGTCTCTGGGCGTTACTCTGTATTCATCTAACTTTCCTTCTCGAAGCAGCCTTTCGATTACATCTCTTAAGTGACGGCATTCATTTGTCGAATGGCCGTGAATCTGATGAAAGAAACAAAACTTCCCCGTTTCACGTTCTTTCTCCGTCGACTCTCTGGGAGGTGGCCTCTTATTCTGGAGGACTTCATACGCATCCACGAAGATATTTTCCAGAGTATCATTTATTGGGGTATAACTTTCAAAGGCCCTGGGACGAGTCCTTCTCTGGGAGTCGTTCCCTCGGTTCCTCTTTCGGTTGTTGCCGTTACCATTATTATTGTTGTTCCCCGACTGACGACCACCCTGATTCCGATTTCCAACATTAACTTCGACCTTCCCTGAGCTGTCTCCTGTCTGCTTAATGGCGACATTGCTCTGGATTTCCTCCTTATCGGCCGTTTTTGCCTTTCGGTTAGCATATACTTCTTCCCGGCGCAAGTGTACGTTGGCTTTTTCGTAGAATAGTTCTCGCGTATGGGGGGGCTTGCCTGCCAGATATCTCCCGAATTCAGTGTCTTTGTCTACTCCGTCAATCAGTGCTGCAACAACGGTTGGTTCATGGGGATCTT
The DNA here is from genome assembly GCA_030737875.1 of Allium sativum. NCBI lineage: Eukaryota > Viridiplantae > Streptophyta > Magnoliopsida > Asparagales > Amaryllidaceae > Allium > Allium sativum. Next base: position 17,800,235 of record CM060920.1, read on the forward strand.
TAACTTCAGTAGCGGCCAAACTGAAACGGTCTAGGTACACCCTCAAACTCTCGCCTGGTCGCTGCTTGACAAGGAACAAGTCAATCACACTTTTTGTTTTTTGTGCATAGATACAGAATTGTTCTACGAACTTCTCACTCAACTCCCTGAAGCTAGAAATCGATCTTGCTGGCAAGCGAGTAAACCATAACAATGCTACATCCTCCAAAAATATGGGAAACGCTTTACACTTGACAGCGTCGGAAGCTGCAGCAGCGGTCATTGACCAAGAATATCTCATTAGATGCTGGACGGGATCAGACCTGCCCGCGTATCGGTTCATCTGTGGCATGTTGAAACGCCTTGGGAAAGTCGCATCCAAAATATCATCAGTGAAAGGGGTGTGACTGCGGTCGATTCCCCAATCTTCGTTCCGTTGTCCACGGCTATCTGCCAGAATCTGATGGATCATGGCTGCAACATTCGCACTGGCCAGCGGAGGTTCAGGGTCAGTGCCTCTGGTTCGGCGGGGTTCTCTGATCTCTCTTCTGGGAGCAGTCACAAAATCCGGGGCTCGGATATGGCTCCATTGCCCCCGGTTACCATGAGCATGTGCGCGGCGATGGGGCTGAGGTAGTCTGTTATGCATAGGACTGTCCACATCTCGAGCCCTGGGAGCTGTGGCTTGATCATTCACATTACGGTTTGAGGGCCCCGCCCCCAGCGCTTCTTCTTCCTGTGATGGCAGGGTTCCGAACCGAAGCTGTTCTATGTTTTCGGCTCTCTCATACGGTCGTCGCGGAGGTCTCGGCGATTCCTCAGACGAAGAAGAATATCTTGGAGTGAGTGGACGAACCGGCGGTGTTCTTTGCCTTGCGAGCTCATCAAATCTTCTATCCATAGCAGTCAAATTTTGTCCTAGGACGGAGCTTTCCTGCCTTTGGGCAGCCAGTTCATCAAACAATCTCTCCCACATTTCGGAAAAGCGAGAGAGATCCCCCTCAGTAACGGGAGCAGCAGGGTCATATTGATCATCATCACTTTCTCTTATACGCAAAGAGCTTGAGCCAGGTCGAGCGGAGGGGCCAGGACGATAGGAGCGAGCCATAGGCTCCTTTCCAGGTCGAGTTGTAGTCTGATCATCAATTCGGCTCGCTGTGGTTTGAGGATGGCGACTCGCAACGCCCCCCTGAGATCGATTCGCGGTCGCGGTGCGTGGGGGATTCGAGACGTTGCCTCGGGATCGAGTAACAACCCCTTCAGCAGTCCGGATCGCCTCGTTCTCGTCGACTCGTAGCGTGGTGTCTTCATCGGATCGGTTCGCCCCCTGTGCTCCGCGATCCAGAGTCTCCTCATTGCCTAGCTCGTGCATACTTTCTTCAATCGTTTCGTTGGTTTGCGAAGCTCGTGCTTCCTTAGATCTTTTTCCAGCCATGATATCCGAATCGCTGGAACCTTCAAAGAACTGAATAGTGAAACTTTAGGATTGTCTTCTCAGTGAAAGCACCAAAATGTTAGATCAAAATTTGGACCTAACACCCAAATTGTTCCGAATCTTATAGGGTTTCAACTGAAGAATGAGGAAAAAGAAAATAACACACAGAATTTATAGTGGTTCGGCGTTAACGAGCCTACGTCCACTTTATATATTATTGATTATACTTTGAATGTCGGTACAATCAAGGATTTCTCTCAAGCTCACTTTTACAATTGTTATTTCTCTCAGTAATCAAGTAGTTTGACAATAATGGCGGATTCAGTACTCAGTATTGCCAAAAAAAGGATCCCAAAAAATGCCAAGCTCCGGGCTATTTATAGCTGAATTTGTCAGGCGGGTCGTGGTAACACGTGGCACGAATCCCGAGAACATCGGATCGCATCGCCACCGTTGAGGAAATAGTCAAATTAGCCGTTGTGGACAGGTGTCGCGATCTGCTTGAAAATCGGATCGTGCAGATGGAAAGAATCAGTCCAAATGACGGTTAGGGACACGTGTCGCTAGATCCGTGCGACTCGGATCGCTGAAGACTAGCTCATGCTTGAACGGGTCAGAGGGTTCGCCATGCATCAGGGGATCAGATCGGTTTACTCTGGGCAACAATATAAGTTCGGATCGAGTCGCATAGTGGACTCGTTTCGCTGATGGGATGGGGGCGATCCGTCGAGATGCGATCCGATAGCGGGCGAGTCGATTGTGTGCAATCCGTCATCTGGCGAGTCGAAGATGCGATCTGTTTCTCCACGCACTTAGGCATATAGTTTCATACCTTCCTCTTGTGAATGAACCTGGGTGGCTTGGTTAAAAAGCTAGCCAACATGAACTAAGAAAAGATCCAACTTTAAGGACCTTCGATGGGTTATCACCGTTAATCGAAATCCAGTTGTGGTTTTCGTGAAAGTGTCTGTAACACCCCGAATTTTTGAATAATCGAATTAACTAAATTAAAGAATAATTAATCTCAGATGTGAGAATTAAGGGAAACGAGTTGCGGCATTGTGTCCGTCTCGGAATTCTGGTTGAGATAGAGTCCGAGTTTTCGTAAAACGGATACCGGATGAAGATGATATGGACGAACGAAGTCAGGCAGAAAAATCAAAGAAAAATAATATATAATTGCACTGCCACACTTGGGAAGTGCGCCAGTACAAAAGTGGCACTGGCGCACCTGCCAAGTATGCCCAGGCCGAGCAGAATGCCTGCACAGCTTTCTGGTGCAATCTAATCCATATCGTGACTCATTGCTGAGTCTTTTCTGACACCATGCTGAGTCATTAGGGTTGAGGTGTCACCCTATCTTGACTAAGTGGTTTTGATTAACCCTAAGATCATCCGACGGATATAATTAAATTGAAATTCTATTTAAACATGGGTAGACTCAAACCCTAAAATCAAATAAAAATCTGAATAATGGCCGTCATGCTGTCATCTTGTAACCTAGAGTAGCCGCCACCAACTAGAGGGAAAACGAAGCTAATCAATTCAGTTCTATTCAACTCTAATCTAAACAATAACGAATCTACTATAAAGGCGAGCTAAATCAATTTCAGAACTCAGATTTCAGAACGCAAGACTTCTTTTTGGTGAGTTCGATTTCTTTAATAAGATAATTAACAATTTGATTGGATTGAGCTATGATTTGGAATATATGGTTATGTTGTGAATAATTGACCGTATGTTATTATCTATGTTGTAAATCTATGACGTTATTATATATGTTGTAAAGCTGTGATGTTATCATCTATGTTGTAAATCTATGTTAATTGTTGGCTTATGTACAATTAATTCATAATGATGTTTCATATGCTAGTATGGTTATGTTATTGGAACTAATTCATATGTTAAATCATATGTATGTATGCAAGTTTATATGTTAATTAGATATGAATTATATGCAAGTTAGTGAGAATCATATACAACCTTACATGTTTCATGACATCTATTTTATGTGTAAATTGGATCTAAAGTTAGGCTATGACATGTGTGAGTTAGATGCAAGTTTACATCATAGTCTATGTTGTATAAATCACATATGCAAGTATACATATATATATTGGAGTATGAATCATGTAATGTAAGTTTGTGACTATTGCCTATGCAAGTTTACACCTTATGATTAGATCTATGACATCCATAGTTTATGCAAGTTTGTGACTATTGCCTATGCAAGTTTACACCTTATGATTAGTCCTATGACATCCATAGTTTATGCAAGTTTGTAACTTTGGCCTATGCAAGTTTTAGATGAAAAACCTTATTCACACATGCAAGTTCACCCCTTATGTTTAGATCTAGTTTTTATCCTATGCATGTTGTGATGTTTTCTCTTTATTCCATAAGTTAGACTATTCGAGTCTAACGTATATTTTACGTTAAACGAACGAATGTACAACGTAGGGCAATGGGATAATATTAAAAGATTTAATATTGAGAATTGGCATAAATGCCTTAAATGTGATGTTAATTGGTATAATTTTATATACCATAAATAGATGGACATAATTGAGTCAATTATGGACATAGTTAAATTTGTAATTGATTGGCAATTTGAATAGGGAAATTAATTCAAATTGGGGGTAATTAATTATGAGTAATTAATCGCCTAAGACACGAGGTTAGACTCTTTTGTGGTATAAGACTGCCAGGACCCGCCCGGCAAATACAGCTGCCACAAATGCCAGTCTAATGTGGGAGGTCTTAGGCATAAATTAAATGCGTAACAGTTGTAAAGACATGAGGTTAGGCTCGTTTGTGGTGTAAGACTGCCCGGACCCGCCCGGCAAATCCAGCTACCACAAATGCCAGTCTAATGTGGGAGGTCTTTACAAGGTTACGTTCTTAATGAATTAAGAAACACTTAACTAGATAAACATGTAGTGGGACATGAGGGGGTTAAGTGGGTGCCTTGGGTGGCATGTGGAGTTTAGTGGGTGCCTTGGGTGGCATTTGAAATACGATTAGATGCACTTAACCAAGATTGAAACATGTAAGAAGACATGAATAAGAATGGGGTTAAGTGGGGGAAAAACCTTAGAGGGGACCAAGCATAGGTGGAAAGCTTGTGTCATGCATGGGGGCCCTTTTCAAACCAGTAACCCATTAAGTATCTTTGTGGGCTCGACCCAAGTCGAGGACGGGAAACGCGTACTGGATTCGATTGTAAGAGGTCAAAACAGGTCAGCTGTGACAACACAAGTCCAACGGGTTCATATGCGTGTGTGGGCCCGGGCTGGTAGGTAAGACGTTGTTGCATCGTGTAGATATAAGCCATGCATTTTTGGTTGTATCGGGTTGCCACTTTGGGGAGTGATACATCCCACTGTGGGGCCAACACGGGTATCTACGAGTTAGAGAGCCGATTAAATGGGGGTAGTAGGTACACCCAGTGGAGATAGGGGCAGACGACACCTATGAAGGTAGCTAGGGTTACACTAAACTACCATTATCATTATTAAGTTCTGTAGGCGGGATCAACCTTTAGGGTGACTAGTGGTGGTGCAGTGTAGTAATTATCTTATAGTGATTAGGGGCGCCTTTAACGTTATCTTGGTTCATCTTATTTCCTCGTTTTGTTCCGTCATACCCAATTGTTCACAGTCATTTCCTTATTTTCCAGCTTATGCCTTAGCCTAGTTATTTTGATAATTATATTGTTAAAGTTATCGCACTCGCCAGACTTTATGTATGACCCCTTTTCTTTCCACCTCTTTTCTTCCTTCCCCCTCTTCAGGTTTACAAGGAGGGAATACTACAGCTTAGTGCCGATTTCTTTCAGTTGCTTGAAGAGAGTAGATGTATCGCTTGGGACTCTCTCATCTTTATGGCTTTGCTTATGCTCAGTGGGGATTTATGCATTTATGTTATTTAAGTATTTCTTCTTTATGTACTTTGAAGTTTTTGGAAAAGACTACTGATCCTGTTGTAATGGTTTTGGAAACTACTTATGTAAACTCATTTTGAGTTATGATGAAATAAAATAAGTTTTTTTTCTTCCACTGTGTTGTTTTATTTATTTATTCTTGTAATTTATCTATTCTATACAAACAATAACACTTCATGGACATTGATGCATTCCTTTGTGAGTGACGTTAATGGATCTGGGGTGTTACACATGGTATCAGAGCTATGGTTACAAGAACAGATAAAAAGTTTTGAAAAGTGTTTTCAAAAGTATTATTTTCCTAGAAAGTGTTTTCAAAAACTTGTTTTAAAGAAGCTATTTTCAAGGAAAGTTTACTTAAAAGAGCATAATCCCCGCAAGCCATACATCTCTCTTTCGCTTCCCTTGTTTTAAAACTCTTTCTTTTTCTTTTCAGCATGTCTGGAGCATCTGAGATACCAGAGGGTGTTCATGTACCCGGTTGGTTTTGTCAATATCTTGAGGCTTGGGCCGCTGCCGCGGGGCCGGCCAACGTTCCTCCTCCTCCTCCCCCAGCTCCAGTCATTCCTCCGCGTGGAGATACTTTTTCCAAGATATGTAAAGACTTTCGTTCGATGGGTGGAAAATCTTTTAGTGGATCTGAAACGTTCATTAAAGCTAGAAATTGGTTGAAAGAAGTGGAGGATCTGTTTGGCCTCTTCGACTTGGACGATTGTAAGAAGGTCCAATTGGCTGCTTGGTTGATGAAGGACGAAGCTTTGTTTTGGTGGGATGTCACTAACGGAGAGCGTCCGGTTGATATATGGCCAGATTTCAGGCATAGGTTTGAGGCAAAGTTTCTCTCACGGGCTGAAGAGAATCTATACATGGAAAGGTTTTTGGCATTAAAGCAGGGGAATCTATCAGTGAAAGAATACGTCAACAAGTTCAATCAGTTGGCGAGATTTGGCTTGGACTTGATGAATACACCCGAAAAGAAGGTCCTGAGATTTGTTAAGGGTTTGAACGAGCCGCTACATGGGTTAGCTATGACCCACATCCCTATGGGGTCCACCTTTGAGAGACTAGTTGACATGGCGCTTATGCATGAAGAGGAGAAGGACGCCAATGCTAATAAGGCACCCGAGAAGATAGAGGATCAAAAGAAACCGCAACAACAACAACAAAACAAGAAAGGCGGGAAGAACAACAATGGCAAAGGAAAGAAGAAGTGCTTTAATTGTGGGACACCAGGCCATCTGTGTAAAGACTGTAGGAAAAATAAGAAGACTGGATGTTTCCACTGTGGAGAGGCAGGTCACCTAGTTAAGGACTGCCCAAGGAAACAAGGGCAAGGGCAAAGAACTTCTGGAGGGCAGCTTCAGGCTCTCGTGGCACCAGGGCAGGCAAGGGGGCAGGTTCAGGCTATCGCGGTCCCACCGCTGCAAGAACGAGGTAGAAACATTTCCGTTGAGAGTTTAGTTTTCCTGTTTGATCATCCTGTCCGTACTTTATTCGATTCTGGCGCATCACATTCATTTATCTCTACATCATTAGTTGAAACACTGCACTTAGATACTAGTCTTGTTGTGGATCCCATTGTAGTCTCAAATCCTATTGGTGGGTCGGCTCATTTATCCATGGTCTGTAGGGATTTGAGATTGTCTATCTTAGGCGTTGGTTTTGAATGTAATGCTTTTGTGCTTGGTTTCATGGGCTATGTGCTGATTTTAGAGATGGATTAGCTAGCCCTATATGGCGCCATCCTAGATTGTGAACGAAGGGTAGTAAAATTGTTGACTCGTAGTGGAAAGACCCTTGATATTTCTTGTGACCCTAGAGGACCGGTGATGCTTAGTTATCTTGAGTCACTTGACGCATCCAGTGATAATTTACATGTGAATATTAGGCTCACGTCCCTATTTTGAAACTTAATTAGGCTCACATCCGGTCATAAACTTATTGTAAATTAGGTCCCTGTTTTCAAAACTTATAAAATAATAATAAAAAAAATCGTAAATTAGTAATAAAATATATTACGCATTATAAAAAAAATTCAGTTCAAAAAACAACAAAAATAATGTCAGAAAGAAGAAAACAGCAAAAAAACAGAAAAAACTGCAGTTAAATGCATAATATTATGCACCTTTTTGATTTTATTGCATGCATATATGCAATTATTGCAGTTCTTCCAACGGATAGATTTAACATAATTTTTCAGTTCATTTTTATTTGCATCCAAATGTGCAAATTTCTCAAAAAAATGCACACATGTGTGCAACATTTTTATAGGATAAAAAGTAGGGACCTAATTTATAAAAAAAAACAAAGTTCTGAAAATTTTTAAACCCGCCCCCTATTTTATTTTTTCCGCCCTTTTGTATTTTTTTAAAAAAAATGTGCGTACGTTCATAAAAAAAAAATTCTAAAATATGGAAATAATGTCAGGAATCTACGGAAATCGAAAAAAATAGTTGCATACATTTATGCAATTATTACTGATAATTGCATATATGTATGCAACTTTTCTGTAAGCTGTTTTCAGATTAAAATCTGAAAATAAACCTGCACAAATGTATGCAAGTATTTGAAAATTTTGCGCACATGTATGCATTTATTTGCATGAATAAAAATCAACGAAGATGTATGTAGTGAAAAATATGCACGGATGTATGCAGGAAAGTGATATATGTGCATACTATTATGCATTTAACTGGAAATTTCGTTTTTTTTTGTTTTTTTTGATTTTTGACGCCTTCGTTGATGGTTTTTTGTTCTGAATTTTTTAGTGTTTACATGTTTTATTTAAATACGAATTTACGTGATTTTTTTATATTTTTTTTATATTTTTTTATGACTTTTCAAAAAATAGGGACATAATTTACAATAAGTTTATGACTGGGTTTTTTTTATATTTTGAAACTTAATAGGGACCTCTAAAAAACGCACCCAATTTACATTCTATTCGTATAGTCCGTGAATATGTTGATGTCTTCGATGAGGTGAGGGGTCTACCCCCAAAACGTGAGATAGACTTTTGTATTTATCTTATAGACAATGCAAAACCAGTATCTCTGCCAGTACGCCACATGGCTCCTCGTGAGAGGAGGAAGCTCAATAAGCAAGTAGGGGAGTTGCTTGAGAAAGGGTTCATAAGATGTAGTATATTGGAGTGGGGTGCTCCAGTAGTATTTGCCACAAAGGCGGACGAGTCCCTTAGACTTTGTGTGGACTATAGAGAGCTTAATAAACTTACTAAGAAGAATAGGCACCCACTGCCGAGGATTGACGATCTCTTCGATCATTTAGTTGGCGCCTTAGTGTTTTCGTAGTTGGACTTAGCCACTGGTTTCCATCAGTTGAGAGTGGTTGAGGATAGCATAGACAAGACTGCCTTTAGGACTCCGGACGGTTTCTATGAATGGCTTGTGATGCCCTTCGGTTTGATAAACGCCCCCGCATACTTTGTTGACTTGACGAGTAGGGTGTTTAGGGAGTACCTTAATAAATTCGTGGTGGTCTTTGTGGATGACATCTTGGTCTTTTCTAAGAGCGAGGAAGAGCATGCCCTATATCTTAGGGAAGTGTTGGAGACCCTCCGAGCGCATAACCTTAAAGCTAAATTTTCTAAATGTCACTTTTGGAGGAAGGAAGTGCGATTCTTAGGGCATGTGGTTTCCAAAGAAGGGATAGTTGTGGATCCCGCGAAGGTGGTGGCCATCCAAGATTGGAAGGTCCCTAAAAATGCTACCGAGGTGAGGAGTTTCTTGGGGTTGGCAGGCTACTATAGGAAGTTTATCAAGGACTTCGCAAAAATATCAGCCTCATTAACACGCTTGACGAAGAAGAACCTAGTTTTTACGTGGGACGTAGATTGTGATGATGCGTTCCAATGTTTAAAGAGAGCTTTGACCACAGCCCCAGTCTTAGTGTTGCCAGATGGGAGTAAGCCATTTACCATTTATACCGATGCTTGTGGGACAGGATTAGGCGCAGTCTTAATGCAAGATGGAAGGGTAATAGCCTATGGAGGAAGGCAGTTGAGAGTACATGAGAGAAATTACCCAACGCATGACCTTGAGTTGGCCACTATTGTTTTCGCACTTAAGTCTTGGCGCCATTATCTTCTTGGCAAGAAATTCGAATTGTTCAATGACCACAAATCGCTAAAATACTTGTTCTCTCAGAAGGACTTAAACTTAAGGCAACAGAGGTGGATGGAATTCTTAGCGTCCTATGATTTCGAGATAGCATATACCCCTGGCAAGGGTAACACAGTAGCAGACACCTTAAGTAGGAAAAGATTGTCCTTGAGTCCGTTGTTTGTTGAACGGCGAAACTTAGAGTTCATCTCTACGTTTGACTTTAGACCTTCCATTGACTTTGTACCCGGTTTGCTAGCATCTTTAGAGGTCAGACCTACACTTTTGGGACGGATTGGTGAGGCACAGCGAGATGACCCACAGTTGGTTGAGTTAGTAAAGAAGCTCATAAGGGGGAGTTATTGAGCCATCTCAATAGGTATACCCTAGATGATAAGGGTTGGTTACGTAGGGACGGTAGACTTTGTGTACCATGAGACTAAGACTTGAGGAAGACCATTCTTGATGATGCACTTCATCCCGGCGGGGACAAGATGTACATGGACATGAGACGAGTTTACTTTTGGGCCGGTATGAAGAAGGATGTGGCCAAGTTTGTAGCTAGATGCTTGGTGTGACAACAAGTAAAAGCACAACAAAAGAAGCCCGGTGGGTTGCTTCACCCATTGGAGATCCCACAATGGAAATGGGAGAGTGTCTCGATGGACTTTGTTGACGGGTTACCGAGATCGAGGAAGGGTAATACGAGGATTTGGGTCATGATAGACAGACTTACTAAGAGCGCCCATTTCATTCCGTGAAGAGTAAGAGGACTGCTCCATGGTTTGCCTCTGTATACATTCAAGAGATAGTTCGTTTGCATGGTGTTCCTTCTAGCATAGTGAGCGATCGCGATCCTACCTTTACTAGCGAGTTTTGGAGGAGCTTGCAAGAGGCGGTAGGGACTCAGTTATGTTTGAGCACCGCATATCATCCTCAGACGGACGGCCAAACCGAGAGGGTGAATCGTATTCTAGAGGGCCTTTTGAGGCTATGTGTTTTAGACTTCGGAGGTACATGGGAGGGGCATCTTCCTTTGGTAGAGTTTGCATATAATAATAGTTTTCAGTCTAGCATTGGCATGGCACCTTTCGAGGCTCTTTATGGACGGCCATATCATTCGCCTACATGTTGGTGGGAATCTACGGATAAGATCTTACTTGGGCCCGATATGATTAGGGAGACTTTGGAAAAGATCGATTTGATTCGAAGGAGGAAGAAGACGGCGCAAGATAGGCAGAAATCTTATGCGGACGAGAGGAGGACATATCTTGAGTTTAATATTGGGGACATGGTCTTTATCAAGGTGTCTCCATTACGGAATGTTGTTCGCTTTAGGTCCGTTGGAAAGTTAGCACCAAGGTTCGTAGGGCCGTTTCCTATTAAGGAGAGGATTGGACAGATGGCGTATAGAGTGGAGTTGCCCGAGAGACTTAGTGGTGTACACGACGTATTCCATGTATCACATTTGAGGAAATGTTTGCACGAGACCGCGGAAGTGGTAGAGCCGAGCTTGCTTAGAGAGGTGGAGATAGAGCGTGATGCGACGATTCGACGAGCTCTTACGTGCATTCTTGGGTCGGAGATTAAGAAGTTGAGGAATCGAGAGGTCAAGCTAGTCAAAGTGCAGTGGGGAGATGATGAGAGCAACGCTACTTGGGAGACGGAAGAGAAGATGCGTTCATTGTACCCTTTTCTTTTCGAGGGTATGTCTTTTAATTTCTCCTTTATCACTTAACTTGTACTCGTTTTATCTTTAGTATGTCCTCTCGCTAGTATCTTTGTCCTTTAGATAGGGTAGTCCTATGGTTGAAACAAGCGTTTGAGACATGTTATGTATGATGGATGCATGTAGATGCAAGTGTTTGCTAGTGGTCGCTCGTGGATGCATATACACACACTTTAGGCACTAGATCGGCTCAGTCACTTTCATATTGCATATTGCATATGAATGGATGTATTTAGTAAAATGAATGTACATTGAATGTGTGTATCCTATGGATGTTGCATTTAATGGATGGTTGTGCACACATGTAGTAATGATATGAATAGGATTTTGTGCATACATGATGGATACATGGCACTATCATTATTTGCATTAAGGAGGTCGACTGAATCAGTGGACCGCCTGATTTAGCATTAGCATACGGACATATACACACACTATGCATATGTACATGAAAAGCATTAGAAATCTTTTAAGGACCATGGTTGCTAGTGGTTGATGGTTGAGTAGATGGATGATTGGATGGTAGGATACGTTCTTCTTGACTTAGAGATTTCGAGGACGAAATCCTTTAAGTAGGGGAGAATGTAACACCCCGAATTTTTGAATAATCGAATTAACTAAGTTAAAGAATAATTAATCTCAGATGTGGGAATTAAGGGAAATGGGTTGCGCCATTGTGTTCGTCTCGGAATTCTGGTTGAGATAGAGTCCGAGTTTGCGTAAAACAGATACCGGATGAAGAAGATATGGACGAAGTCAGGCGGAAAAATCAAAGAAAAAAATATATAATTGCACTGCCGCACTTGGGAAGTGCGCCAGTACAAAAGTGGCACTGGCGCACCTGCCAAGTGCGCCCAGGCCGAGCAGAAAGCCTGCACAGCTTTCTGGTGCAATCTGATCCATATTGTGACTCATTGCTGAGTCCTTTCTGACTCCTTGCTGAGTCATTAGGGCTGAGGTGTCACCCTATCCTGACTGAGTGGTTTTGAATAACCCTAAAATCATCCGACAGATATAATTAAATTGAAATTCTATATAAACATGGGCAGACTCAAACCCTAAAATCAAATAAAAATCTGAATCATGGCCGTCATGTTGTCATCTTGTAACCTAGAGTAGCCGCCACCAACTAGAGGGAAAACAAAGCTAATCAATTCAGTTCTATTCGATTCTAATCTAAACAATAACGAATCTACTACAAAGGCGAGCTAAATCAATTTCAGAACTCAGATTTCAGAACGCAGACCTTCTTTTTGGTAAGTTTGATTTCTTTAATAAGATAATTAACAATTTAATTGGATTGAGCAATGATTTGGATTATATGGTTATGTTGTGAATCATTGACCGTATGCTATTACCTATGTTGTAAATCTATGATGTTATTATCTATGTTGTAAAGCTGTGATGTTATCATCTATGTTGTAAATTTATGTTAATTGTTGGCTTATGTACAATCAATTCATAATGATGTTTCATATGCTAGTTTGGTTATGTTGTTGGAACTAATTCATATGTTAAATCATATGTATGTATGCAAGTTTAGATGTTAATTTAGATATGAATTATATGCAAGTTAGTGAGAATCATATACAACCTTACATGTTTAATGACATCTATTTTATGTGTAAATTGGATCTAAAGTTAGGCTATGACATGTGTGAGTTAGATGCAAGTTTACATCATAGTCTATGTTGTATAAATCACATATGCAAGTATATATATATATATATTGGAGTATGAATCATGTAATGTAAGTTTGTGACTATTGCCTATGCAAGTTTATACCTTATGATTAGATCTATGACATCCATAGTTTATGCAAGTTTGTGACTATTGCCTATGCAAGTTTACACCTTATGATTAGATCTATGACATCCATAGTTTATGCAAGTTTGTAACTTTGGCCTATGCAAGTTTTAGATGAAAAACCTTATTCACACATGCAAGTTCACCCCTTATGTTTAGATCTAGTTTTTATCCTATGCATGTTGTGATGTTTTCTCATTATTCCATAAGTTAGACTATTCGAGTCTAACATATATTTTATGTTAAACGAACGAACGTACAATGTGGGGCAATGGGATAATATTAAAAGATTTAATATTGAGAATTGGCATAGATGCCTTAAATGTGATGTTAATTGGTATAATTTTATATACCATAAATAGATGGACATAATTGAGTCAATTATGGACATAGTTAAATATGTAATTGATTGGCAATTTGAATAGGGAAATTAATTCAAATTGGGGGTAATTAATTAGGAGAAATTAATCGTCTAAGACACGAGGTTAGACTTTTTTGTGGTGTAAGACTGCCCGGACCCGCCCGGCAAATCCAGCTGCCACAAATGTCAGTCTAATGTGGGAGGTCTTAGGCATAAATTAAATGCGTAACAGTTGTAAAGACACGAGGTTAGGCTCGTTTGCGGTGTAACACTGCCCGGACCCGCCCGGTAAATCCAGCTGCCACAAATGCCAGTCTAATGTGGGAGGTCTTTACAAGGTTACGGTCTTAATGAATTAAGAAACACTTAACCAAATAAACATGTAATGGGACATGAGGGGGTTAAGTGGGTGCCTTGGGTGGCATGTGGAATTTAGTGGGTGCCTTGTGTGGCATTTGAAATACGATTAGATGATTGAAACATGTAAGAAGACATGAATAAGGATGGGGTTAAGTGGGGGGAAAAACCTTAGAGGGGACCAAGCATAGGTGGAAAGCTTGTGTCATGCATGAGGGCCCTTTTCAAACCAGTAACCCATTAATTATCTTGTGGGCTCGACCCAAGCCGAGGACAGGACACACGTACTGGATTTGATTGTAAGAGGTCAAAACGGGTCAGCGGTGGCAACGCAAGTCCAACGGGTTCATATGCGTGTGTGGGCCCGGGCTGGTAGGTAAGACGTTGTTGCATCGTGTAGATATAAGCCATGCATTTTTGGTTGTATCGGGTTGCCACTTTGATGAATGATACACCTCACTATGAGGCCAGCACGGGTATCTACGAGTTAGGGAGCCGATCGAATGGGGGTAGTGGCTACACCTAGTGGAGATAGGGGCAGACGGCACCTATGAAGGTAGCTAGGGGTACATTAAACTACCATTATCATTATTAAGTTCTGTAGGCGGGATCAACCTTTAGGGTGACTAGTGGTGGTGCAGTGTAGTAATTATCTTATAGTGATTAGGGGCGCCTTTAACGTTATCTTGGTTCATCTTATTTCCTCGTTGTGTTCTGTCATACCCAATTGTTCACAATCATTTCCTTATTTTCCAGCTTATGCCTTAGCTTAGTTATTTTGATAATTATATTGTTAAAGTTATCGCACTCGCCAGACTTTATGTCTGAGCCCCTTTTCTTTCCACCTCTTTTCTTCCTTCCCTCGCCCCCCCTCGGGTTTGCAAGGAGGGAATACTACAGCTTAGTGCCGATTTCTTTCAGTTGCTTGAAGAGAGTAGATGTATCGCTTGGGACTCTCTCATCTTTGTGGCTTTGCTTATGCTCAGTGGGGATTTATGCATTTATGTTATTTAAGTATTTGCTTCTTTATGTACTTTGAAGTTTTTGGAAAAGACTACTGATGCTGTTGTAATGGCTTTGGAAACTACTTATGTTAACTCGTTTTGAGTTATGATAAAATAAAATAAGTTTTTTTTTCCGCTGTGTTGTTTTATTTATTTATTCTTGTAATTTATCTGTTCTATACAAATAATAACGCTTCATGGACATTGATGCATTCCTTTTGTGAGTGACATTAATGGACCTGGGGTGTTACAGTGTCCCTGTTACAACCTATCTCTTCTTCTTTTTTGGGGTCCAAAATCTTTAAAAAAATTATTATACTGCCTAGGCCAGGATTTCTTATTTAGCTGCTATGCATCATTATCCTTAGTGTAGGGAGAAGTCTCCACATCTTTTCCTTTCTTTACGTGATGCACATTCTTCCATACAACTTGCTCTGACAGCCACTTGATCAGCAAACACCATAGGGCAATACATGCCCTTAGAAAAAGAATAATACTTTTATCTAAGTAGGACACTCATCTTGACGTTAAAAAATGTTTGAATCTAGGACTTGTCAAATATCATTTTAGAACAATTTACCACTTGAACCGACGATCTTTGACATCAATTGATTATTAAGCACAAAACATAATGAATGAATATTTTAAAAGAAAACGAGATGGTTATTTAGGCACAAAATCATACACATATTAGCAAACACAAAATCAAGGTCCGTAGATCGTTTTGTCCTTGCATGTGATATGAAAATCCAGGGATAATCTAACGAAGATGATTCATGGTACATCAATTTTGTCTGTTTTTTGTGTCCATGTAGGCTTTTACAATAATAAAGCACAAAATATATGGAATTGGATGCCTAAGAGCAGCTCCAACAACCTATTTAGAATTGGATGCCTAAGAGCAGCTCCAAAAACCCCTGATTCAACTACTGAATACGTAATATAGCAAACCAACCTGTCCCAATAGACGTAATTCCCTTGGATATTCAGGGAAAATTCAATGACCAACTCCAGACGTTGAATTAATCAGCACCCGCTTTAGGACGCTGATTTAATTTGCGTCCACAGAAGAAAAAATGGTTAGACACAAAGTTTTCCAGTTCAGTGCTTTACACGTTTGTCAATAGAATAATAATCTTGTTTGCATGAATAAGTAAAACTTGTTGACAGACAACAAATTATAATTTTTTCTAACACGTTGGTCATCCTCTTTTTCTGGACGTAAATCAACGTCTAAGACGTTGATTAAATCAACGTCCAAGACGTTGACTTCCTGTTAATAGGACTGATTAAATCAGCGTTCGGCCGTTGGTTTAACCCTGAATATTCGTATAATATTAATATTACGTTCTAAATTTATTGGATATATGCTCTGAGTACATAATTTCCGTGTCCCCGTTGCTCTCGTTTAACCCAATTTAGATGTATTTGGATTCCCCGCTACCGGGTAGGATCCAAACCACACGATCCAACCCTATTTCAATACAACGACCCAAAACCCTAAATTGTATATCTGGTTAACATTCCCGTTCACTGAGCTCCTGTTACTCTGCCAAGTCTTCAAGAAATTAAAATTTATCAATTGAGCGCTTGACGGGGAAGCAGGAATGGTGCACGGAGGCCACACCGGTCGGCGCCCTGATGGACGGAGGCCGAATGGGTTGAAAGTTGATAATAAGAAGGGAAAAAAGAAGTTTAAATCAGTGTCTGTGAAGAACCAAATTCGATCTACTCAGCGTATGCTTGATCGCAAGGTATTAATTTTTGAGAAATTTAGAATTATACTTTTGATTATAGTACGTAATACATTTATGTATTCATTGCTAGAGCTTATGATGGAGAACCAATTGTGGGTTTTATAATTAGAAACAATAAACAAAGCATTCGGTGCACGGTTCTTATTTGTGGTTATTGCTTCTGTTGACTTTAAATTTTCTATTGAAATTGCCTAGAATCTGCCTTCCGAAATCAGGGAGGCCCAAGAAAGTAAACTAGAGGAACTCAAGAAGCAGCTCGAGCTTCAATCTCGACTGGCGAAAGAACGGAAAAGACAGTTTAGAGAGAAAAGGATTAAATTTTTTGGTATGAGTTATATGCATGCATATGTGATACCCACAATGCATTATTGATGCACTTTAAGTGTTATTTTATTTTATCTTTCAATTTGATGTTTAATGCTTCAGAGCGGCGGAAAATTGAGAGGATGATAAGACGTTTAGAGAAGCAACAACGTACATCTTTTGATGAAAATATTACAAATCAGCTTGCTCAACTTAAAGAGGATCTTGAATATGTTCGGGTAAGCTAAAGATTAAAACATCTACTGTTCAACTATAAGGTTGAATTTTGTTTTAAATAAAAAGTTGAATTCATGGATGCTGTTTAGTTGTGAATGTGTCTGTTTTCAGATAGATAGAAGTTAGTGTTATTGAGTGTTTTTATGCTGTAACAGGCATTGGGAACTTCAACAAGACAATAAAAATGTACAATGCTTTATATTTTTAACTAGCTACAAAACATTTAATGCAGTATTTGCTTGATGGCATTCAGTACTTATTCACTGAAAAACAGCCAAATCCTGAATCTTACTCCAAAAGACATATGTTTCCAGTCTCCACATGTTGTAATTTATGTTTACGGTCTCAACCATTCTTTTGGATGATTAACTGATTATGCACATGCCAATTTTTCTGTTAAGGTGCAAAATTGATACATGATGCATTTTCTGCTTTATGTAAAAATATCGTATAAGGCCCAATTTTCTTCATAAAAGATATGTTTCTTACTGACATAAAACATTAATTACATGCCTAATAATGATACTTTGTTCCATTGAAATACAGTTCTTCCCTAAAACTGAGAAGTATGTCCGGCTTTTTGTTGGAGGAGATGGCCCTGCTGTTGTTGAAAAAAGAAACAAATTACGAGAGCAAATTAAGGCTAACCTCGTGGCTGCTGCTGCTAGTGGAAAAGATTTAGAGGGTTGTTTGTCTCCCATGAAACTATCCTATAAATCGCTCTGTAAATATATTTTTATTTGTTAACTTAATTGTTCATTTTTTGAACTTCCCTTGTTGGGTGACAGAAACTGCAAGTGATGATGATGCACTGGACATAAGTGGAGATGAGTTCTTCTTGTCTGGAAGCTCAAGTGATGAGGCAGAAGCTGATGATGAATGGACAGATAAAAGTGCAAGGTTTCCATCTTATTATTCTAGTCGCATTAACGTCTTTTGTCTTATAACTTAACAAAATAAAAACATTTGTAACTAGTGTACTTTGCATCATGTACATTCAAAATTCCAAAATTTTAACCATGATTATGTTTTATTTTTATTAAATTTTCTTTTATAGTCCTCCAAATGCATAGGCATCTGAAATTTGAAATTTGGGTCATAGCCAGTTGGATTTTTTTTTTTCCAGTGAGCATGTCAATTTTGTTGTATTTTACACAAAATTACAAAATTTTAGCTGACATCGTGTTTTGTCTAATTTTTTCACTTTACTAAATGCAGTTTATTTTATAATTCTTTAAATTCTCAAAGAAAAGGAAAGTAAAAGGAATTTAAGTTTTTGTTCATAGCTGCTTTCAAATTTTGCATGTTTCTCAAATGCACTATGTCCTTGACAGGTTTCACATGTCACTCAAAAATCCATGTATGCGAATCTGAATTTTATATTTGAGCTATATACTTAGTGCTTCAAGATTATATCCGAATTGGTAAAACTTTCTGATTCAGTTTATCTTGACTCCCTAGAGAACCAGCATCAAGTGCTTCTGGCAGAGTAACTTCTGGAGTCTCAAGCGATGAGAAGGACCAGGTTGTTTTCTTTAATAGTAGCATCATTGTTTTTATTCACTTACTCTGCTTGTGCTTCATAATTTATTTCACCTATCTAATATCCCTTATCCTATTGTGCAGAAACAGGCGTCCGCTCGACTTCTGATGCCTCCTCCTCGTGCACTTACTTCCAACAAAAATCACTCAAATTTGCGTACCAATCCACCAAATATAAAAAATAAGCATCCTATGTCCAACTTTAAAGGATCTAGAAATGATCATTCCTCCAACTTTAATGTTAGAAATAGGCCTACTCTGACTAACTTTAATGGATCTACTTCATCTAATGCTGGAAACGATCTTTCTTCCAGCTTTCATGGATCATCTAATCCATTAAATGTTAGAAATAAACATCAAGTGTCCAGCTTTAATGGATCTTCTAGTGCAGCTAATTTTAGAAGCGATCGTACCTCTAACTTTAATGGATCGTTTAATCCATCCAATGCCAGAAGTGGGCAATCTTCCGACTTCCATAGAACAACGTCTTCGAATTCTAGGACAGACCAGAGTAGCAATTTGACTTCGAGCTCCGATGCTCGTAAACCACGCCGAAAAAGGAGACCTAAGAAGAAAAAGCAGGTCTGATTTAATTCTCCTTTAATTTGGTTTTCATTGTTGATACTTGACTTATGATTTGAACTTTTTATTCTTCAGAATGCTGTTCAATTCAATCATTCCTTCATGCTTAAATATCTTCTTATGTGTGTGTGCGTGTGTATGATGATCGCTGAGTTCCAATTTGACATGCAAATACTTTCGTGTATCCTGGTGTTGATAATTCTCTATCTACTAGTACGCCATTGTAATGAGAGAGTTACTCGAAAACAGGTTGAAAGCCGTGAAAAGCGTAACTTTGAAAAAAGATGTTCTTTTCTTTAGTTATTTTTTTATTCACAGAACAGAACTGACATAAGATGCAAAATTACAGAGAGAAATGCTACTCTTCCTTGCAAAGTTGTACTTTGCATATAAAATTTAAACAAAGCATGTGGCTTTCACAATATCATTCATCTTTTGTAAGTATTTTTTGTCTTATAAATTTTATAAGAGTGACAGAGTCCAATTATGAAAACGAATTTTCATTCCGAAATGTTGGAAAATAACATTTTAATGGAGAAATGCATGTGTTGGGAGCACGAGTCTTTTAACTATTGGTCGTTAAACATTTGTATTTCAAAGTTAAAACGAACAAAATGTGAAAAAAGAAAAAAGGAAGATGCAACATGCTATATAATATGTGAACAGCGTAAGGCGACTAGAGAAAATAAGACGATATGTCCAATGTTGGGTACTTTGGTAAATATGTGATGGGATACTTCCTATGGTTGATTACAGAATGTAGTATTACATAAACTGGGTGTGATTATAAATTAGTAATGGCTACTGGATGCCTATTGAACATGCACCATCTCAATATGAGTATGTATGGTAAAAGTGATACTTTATTTCAAGTAGAGCGCTCATTTCGATGTTTTAGGAGTTCGAACTACCGACCTTTGATGCCTATGTCTACCAGAATGAACAGAGCACTGTCTCAATTTTTGGTTAGATGTTTGTTCAAATGACACATGAATTATACGAACTAAAACCCTGTGTAATAAGAGTTCCACGTATGCATGTGGTATTACAATCCATAATTGTAATCGTAGTCAGCTGTTGGAGATAATTTAAGATGATATTTGGATAATGTATAATCATTTTATTAAAAGAATTATTTATGTTTTGCACAGGCGGCATAGACGAAGCGAAGTGGGAAAGAAGAATGTTTGGAGTTACGTTTATGATTATTGTATTTTTTTCCCCTTGAAATGTTAAATTTTATATTTTATATTGCCTTGGTCTACTTTCTGATAAGTTCTGTATCAGTATTCAACTGATGTTCCATTTAATTTTTTGTCGATCTCGTTATTGTCATTAAAGGTAGATGTACATTTTTTTTAATCTACGGGTGACATGTTGTACAGTTAATATTATGAAGCACGATTTCAAAACTTATGCTTAATGAGCTACTGAGAGCATCTCTAATCCATTTTAAAAAAATTGTGATGTAAAACTTATCTGTCAATTTAGTTATAGACAATGTTTACAAATGTGACAATAACATTTAAACTTCTTTTCAATGCAAATTTCAAAATTGATCATTTCTTTAATAGGTGTCTTTCTATAATTCGTGGATAATAAAAGTAATTTATATTGTTTGTTGATAATTGTGTATGGTTAATCCTTTACGTTGTGGAGTGCAATGTCCAAAACTAGACATTGCTCTTCACAATGTCATTTAATAATTATAACTTGCATTACCATTGGAGAACATATTTTAAGACATTTTTTATTTGATGATGTGACTTGACATTACATTAAAAATGATTAAGAGTTGAAGATGCTTTGAGTAGGGAAGACTTAGGCGTTCATGATTCTAAGGGTGCAATTTTAGGAAACGATAACATGGTATTTGAGCGTAACACGTTACTAGACGGAAAATATGCTTAAAAATGACCTGCGTCGGATGCGAATAGTTCGTTTTTTAGTGTTTAAAATGCCTCATGTTGAACCTGACATGCGTTGGACGCGTAAGACTCGAACTGAACTAAAACGTGTTTACTATAGACTGCGAACAGGCCCTAAAGTAGTTAATGCAAGTGGTGCATGCTTTGAAAATAAGGCTAAATATTTTCGGTGTAATGTAATACGTAAGACATAAGTAAGTTATTACAAATTTCAACTTCATTGTTCTCTAAAACATAAGTAGATTACTACAACAGTTTTGTGTCAGTTTCCTGTGGTATATTGACATCATCACATCGTTTGTTTAGCCTGGAGAAAAGGTTGAATGAATACTAATATATGAAACGTGAGCATATGCATGTGTGAGGTAAATGGGTTGAGCTACAACTCACAAAGACGATGAGGAAAGGTCAAGTCCCATGCTATAAGCCAGATCAACATGCGCCAGTAATCTAAGCTGGCGTCTGCGATAAGCGGAGTATTTAAGTTTAAGCCAACAATTTATTTTCGTTTTTATTTATTTAATTAATTTATGTTTAAAACCGAGCAATATCATTAAAACAAAATAACACAGTAAACCAAACAGAACAGTTCATTAAATAGTAATGCGGAAACTGATAAAATACAGAAATACAATACATACAAATCAACTAGTACAACCTTGTTGCAACAAGCTCGTCTCTTATTCTATCTTGAAGTATTGCCATCTCATTGTTTTGATTTCGTTGAGACGGTGCAAGTTTTTTGTTTCATGTGATTCTCAAGTCGGCATGTTCTTCAAAGTACTCCTCTGCAATAAGATCTGTGTATAACCATTGTAGCAATAACAACTTGTGAATCACTCATGTTGTATTTGTGTATAACCATTGTAGCAATAACAACTTTTACTTGAGTTTCAAATGCGTACGCCATTCATAACGGAATTAAAAATTCGACTGTCATGCGCAGTCCTTTCCCACCCGGCTACAACATATATGAACAGTAAATCGAATGAGCATGTACTTAAAACATTCTGTGTAGGGTATCCTTTCCGTCCTATATATATAACAACTCAATCTTTAGGTAAGTGTACCATTATGTGTGTTCCGTCGATGACATCAACACAGTTTTTAAAGTAAGGGTAATAACAGTGAGATTTTCTAATTTCATCTGGAATTGTGTTTAATTGAGGACTAGCAAGTTTAATAATATCAGCAGCTAATAATTGAACGGAATCCAGAACAGTATGAAAATAAAGAAAGATTGTGCTACCTGACCTATGAAATCTTTCAGCCATTTGTCTATTCGAAAGAGCTGCAGCTATAATGTACAAAAATATGACAACCGCTTCTTTAACTCCAACGCGATCTGTTGTAACCAAACCATAATTTTCCATCCTATCGCATAACGAAAGAAAACAAAGCCGTTTCATATGGAAATTTCTTTGACATCATTCTTGATGACCGTTTAATATGGTGTTTACCTACATTAAACTGGTATACTCCGACGTGTGCAACCGACTGCCTATTTCATTGCGTCTTTCACGTAAATACGATCTGTTGTATATAACAGTGTTGTATACACAATTATATGATTTTTGTTTGATGATAACAACCAAATATATTATTGAATGTGTTTGCAAATGTACTGGTATATATACATCACAAACAGAAATATAATATTTATATTTAAACAGAATATGACTGTACAGACATTCATATATTCATACAGTATTTTATTTAAATTAAATATTATATTTCAAACATTCAAACAGTACAACTATTTATAACTCCACTATTTACAAATTACTTCAAATATTTTTGAATATTTCGACATGACACATCACACATGAAAGAATTCAAATAAAAAACAAACAGATTAAATTGAACACAATAAAATAATATTTTATTTCAACCAAATCTGTTTATTACATACAATCAGTACAATTCTTTCACAGCTCCTCATTACAGTTCATTCATTACTTATACAATCACTTTATACATTGACACTATCACTCAGTTAACATTTCAAATACAGACACACACTAGCACTGTTCTTGTCTTCATCTTCATTCTTCTGTTTTCACAGCTTTCAGTCGGTCCATCTTCATACCTGTCACATACAGAAGAACACACACAGTAGACTGCAACAAAAATAAAAGCAAATAAAAATTTATTTTTAAATTTTATTTGCCTCAGAATTACGGTGTGTTTCTCATCATTTTTCTAGACGTGGTCTGATATGCAGGGACATAAAAACTCATCTGATGGCTGCATGTACACACGTGTATACTCGTGTGCACTGCCTCGCCAATCAGTATTCAACTGAGGAGTAGCCACGTGGACCTTCTCGACTCAGTGCAAATCAGTGTGCAAATGGTCGAGCCAAAAGTACAAATCAAGGCAGAAATTGTCTTTATCATTTAAAAAAAAAAAAAAAATTTAGCAAAAGCACAAGTGCAGTATCAATTCAATGGACAAGTACAACATGAATGGCCGATGCAACATGGCACAACAATGGTCCATTATGCAAGACATTAACAAATATACAGGTGGGTCAAGCATTGGAGCATGGGTTCATCTCAGAATGATTCAAAGAAAATGGACAAATGGTTGAGATAAGTAGTACAACATGGAAAGCATGTTTTTAGCATGGCAAGTCGTGCAGTGCAAGCATCCTAAGGGATGATCAAGATTGAGACTGCTCTTATCAGTTAAAACCAAATTCAATGACCAAATCAAATATGAAAATAACTCAAGAAAAAGTACAATCAAGTATTACCAGTGTTCGAGCAAGCAGAAGTATTAAAGGTTCAATGTATCCATACAGGAAATGGCAACAAACTACTCGAGCATCAACAGACCAACAAAAAGTTCAATATCAAGCAAATCAGCAATGGAACATGGAGCTAAGCATAGCAGGAATATAGACTATACATGGGATCAACTCACTTAAGACAATAAGCAAATTTGTTGTAGTAAACAAGCATTCATGCAAGAATGGTATGGTCAGAACAACATGATGACATCAACTTAGATGAAGAACGTACAAGTAGTGATAAATGAAACAGTATAACAATTGATCAAAGCAGTATGGAGAACGAGAATACAAGGCACTGTTAAATTCAAGTGTTCATTTGATTTTATCAGTTCAAATCAGATTCGGCAAGGATTTAAACATGGAAGTATTAAAGAGCAGAATCAAGTTCGTGCCAAAGTTTTTAAGTCAGGGTAAAAAGGGCATGGTATTCAAATACAAATATTTATACACACAAGTGACTGCAAGTATCAGTTCAATCAGCAGGAAGTTGAACTGAAATTGCATAACAAGTTCGAGCATAATTTCTGTTCTTATCGAAGATAAGCATCAGTTTAAATATGTTGAAAATCAGAGTATACTACCAGTTTTGAATAACTAGAAATCAAGGCAGCAATTCAAGGTCGAGGCAAAAGTATATGTCCAGTTTTTTTATCAAAGAAGCAACTGTTCATATCAGATTTAAAGACAGGAAAAATGTTTTTGTTTTGAAAAGAATGATTCAAAGAATTTTTTAAAATTCCAGAAATCAGGGTTTAAATTTGGAAGTATGAAATATATTCGGAAAAACCATTCAAGTTACTAATTCAAATTCAACTAGAGAAAGCCCAGAATTCTCATGCGAGTATTCAGGAATTCACATACAAGTTTGAAGATTTCAAGTTTCAAAAATCAAGGGTTATAATGGTTCCATAAAGTTAGCATTTTTTTTGGAAGAAAAATTCTCGAACAAAACAGTGTTTGAATCAAAGTTTTTTTTTTTTTTTTTTAAAAAAAAAGGCAGCAAAACTAAAATTTAAATCTTTCCAGAATTCAAGACCAATTCAAAGTTCCAGAAGCATACGAGGCAAGAAAGAATTTGTCACGCAAAATATATATCACAAGTTCAAACCAAGGAATTCGAAGTCAAGGAAGACTCAATCAAAAGTTCCAGATCAACGCAGCAAATCAGGGAAAATTAAGACCAAATCCGCAAACAAAATTCTCAAATATATCACGACTGAGTCTAAAGAGAAATCAAAGAATATATAGGATTCTTAATCCTATAAATACACTAAATCATCATCGGTTTTAAGATCATCCAAGTTTCAACGCAATCAAAAGAAAAATTAGAAGTGAAAAATCATACCAATATTCACTTGGATCTGGATCGAGTGAATCTGCAAATCGAAGAACCAGAAAACCATCAGAGCACGAGACCAACATCGGCAAACATCAGAGCAAGAGTACGATCAATCATTTTACAGAGAATCGGATTCCAGAAGGAAACCCTAGATCGCAAGAAGGAAACCCTAGATCGCAAACCCTAGGCCGCCATTTTTACAGAAACAACGAGATCGAGCCAAACAAAATAAAGTGGTGAAGCAATGACAAAAGTGGCCGGCCAAGTTTTAAGGGGATGATCCATTTATTTTAAGTCCTAAAGGCTTTTTAAATTTTTTAATTTGTTTCGTCTTTCGTTTCAATTTGTAATCAGTCTACAGTTTTCTAGTTTGTCTCTAAAACTAGGGAGACGAATTACAGGGTTTGTAATTCGGGAAAATCTGGTTTTGGGGATAAAAACCAGTGCAGGGTTTTGAGCGTAGGGTTAAGAACAGTTGGGAGCGAGTGTCGCGAGTTTACAGGGGATTGTAAGCGTAGAGATTGTTTTAACTCCTAGTAGAAACCTTGGGGAATGCAACAGTAGGCAGGGTTTTGCCGAAGCTGGGTATATCTGTGTGTTATTTATTTTCCGCATTTATTCTGATTATTATCTGTGCTGTTTTTATTTAATTATTCTGCAAAAATATGCAATAAACCCTATTCACCCCCCCTCTAGGGTTAATTTAGATCCTACAAGTGGTATCAGAGCAGGTATTTTTTATTTTATTTTAACTCTAGAGTCATGAATCTGTCCAATAACGCGTTTTCTGAGGGTCAGTCCATAGCTAGGCCACCAATGTTTAATGGAACTGATTATGCATATTGGAAAGCTAGGATGAAAATTTATTTGAGTTCAGTCGACTATGATGTGTGGGATATTATTGAAACGGGTTATAGATCTCCCACTGTTATAGTCAGTGGTGTTGAAATTCCTAAATCAAAAGACAGGTGGGATGCTAATGATAAAAAATTATTTTCAACTAATGCCAAAGCAATGAATGCTTTAATCTGTGCTCTTGATAAAACTGAATTTAATCGAATTTCACATTGTGAGACTGCGCAGGAAATATGGCATACGTTGGAGGTCACACACGAAGGTTCATCTCAAGTAAAGGAATCTCGTCTCGCTTTACTCAGCAACGAATATGAAAATTTCTCTATGCAAAAAGACGAAGATATAAAAGAGATGTATGGACGCTTCTCATCATTGGTCTACAATGCAAAAGCTCTTGGCAAAACCTATACCGAAGTGGAATTGATCAGAAAAATACTGAGAGTGCTACCGATGAATTTTGAAGCAAAGGTGACGGCGATTCAAGAATTAAAAGATCTGAATAAAGTAAGCATGGAAGAGTTGATCGGAAATCTAATTACTTACGAGATGGAGTTGAAAGCAAGAGAAGAACGAAAGGATTCTGAATCAAAGAAGAAGACGATCGCTCTAAATAATTCTGTTGAAAGTAATGATGATGATCCCGCTGAAGAGCTAGCCATGTTTTTGAGGAAGTGGGCCAAAGGAAAATACAAGCCACAAAAGAAGAAAACTGTCAAATCTGAAAGTTCCGAAAGTTCAGACGATGAAGTATTTTGCTATAACTGCAAGAAACCCGGACATATCAAACCAAATTGTCCACAGATCAAAAATGAAAAGAAGAAGAAGTTCAGAAGAAAGAAGAAAGCTTTTGCTGCTACTTGGGATGACGAAGAAGGAGAAGAAGTTTCTGAAAGTGATGAAGAGGAAGCTAACTTGTGTCTTATGGCTCAATCTGATTCAGAAGGTAGTGAAGAGGATTCTGGTGAGGTATCGAATTTTACTTATAAAGAATTAATTCTAATGTGTCACGACCTCACAAAAACCGTTGACTCTCTTGAACTAAAAGTTAAGAAATTAAAATCTAATAGGTCTAAACTAGTTCAAGAAAATAACAGTTTAGAAACAAAACTTGAAAAAGTTAAGAATTCATCGTTTTCAGAATGCGAAAAATGTCAATTTTTGAGTAACGATTTTTTGAAATTAAAAACTAATCTTGAGTTACTTAAAAGTGAAAACATGAATTTGAAAAATGAAAATCATGATTTTGAAAAGTTGATTGAAAAGTTTAGAGAATCTGAAAAACTTGATTTTGAAAAGTGAAAACAATTTGAAATTGAAATTTCCAAGTCCGATGCTAGAATCAAAGCACTTGAAAACGAAAATTTGATTTTAAAACAAACTGATGCTGAAAAGAGGAAAATCGCTATTAATCGTTGTTCAAATTTAATGAAAGAAAATAGCGATCTTAAATTTAAAATTCAATGACTTGAGTCAGCTTTGACTAAATTTTCTAAAGGAGAGAAATCGTTGAATATGCTGTTAAAAAATCAATTTTTTGTTCAGAATAAAAAGGGACTTGGATTTGAATCTGATCAAGTTAAAAAACAAAATTTTAATGAATTTAAAAATCCTTTAATTGGCTTTGAAAACAATCAAATTGAATTTTTGAAATTTAATAATTTCAAAGGATTTTTGAATCAAAAACAAATTGATAACTCGTTTAAAAACAATTCATTTAAATCTGTTTGGATTCCAAAAATTAACAAAATAAATTTAAGCAAATCTAAACAAATTTGGGTTCCAAAGGGTACGCTAGTGAATAGTAATGGATTGTTATATAAACGGGTTTGGGTACCAAAACGTGTAAACGAAGATAAGAGTGGCAAAACAACTTTTGTTAGACCACTCGATCATATAAACATTTAGGTACTGTGGGAGGCTGAGGAACAACTGTGCTTAAGTTAGATAAAATTCAAGTTGATTCATATATCGAATTATTTGGAGTTCCTTAGCCATAGATTCAGAGTTAGAGATTCATTGCATCACGTTGATTATGGTAAGTCAGGTATGATCTCTAAACTCGTACTTTTATTCCTTTTAATTTATTTTTACTTGGCTGTTTTTGAAATCATTCATTATGGATTGTTGAAATTCTTGGATTATAAAAAAAAATTGATTTTTTTAGGTGATTTCAAATAATTATCTTCAGATTTAATAGTTGACTGTTTCTTGAGTTTGTCCAAAAATTCTCAGAAAATATCACTTGTGATTCTTGCTTTGAAAATAATCTTGTGCTGCTCTGATAAGGAAATTGATTTGATCCATTGGTGATTAAATGATAAGTTGGAAAATCAGTGACTGGATTTAGTTAAAATTCATAGGCAATTTGAATTAAATTAATATATAAATGGTTTTAAAAATTGTCTAGGAGAAATCAGTGTTAAAAATATTAGAAAATTTCATTTTTTTTAACTGATTGATTTTTTTTAAGCTGATTTTCAACTTGCATTTACAAAAACTCCTCTTGAAATTAATATTTTCAATTTTAAAATTATTTTTGTTTATATATTCAAAAATTGAAATTATTGATTAATTTGAACCGTTTTGGGACTCATCAAAATTATTGATAGAGTTATGAAACTGTGATGAGTTGTGACTGTGGTATAATTCATAACTAGAGGAGATATTATTTTAAATCTCATAATGATTGGACATATTTTATAATATCTTTGAATTAGAGCTTATTTCACGACCATCTTCTATATCTACCATATTTCTGTCATTCATCATGGTTTTATTTAATTTGGGGAGTTCTAATTATTCTTGAAATTAAAAAAATTAAATAAATAAATAAATAATTTATCCTTGGTTTTCACTCCCATTTAAAAATCCTCGCGGTTATGCGTGGGTGAATTACCTTAATTTCTATGTGCTTCCATTCTCACTTAAAAGACCTTCGGGCTGTGCATGGATGGAACTCATTAGAGAGGATAAAGTTAAGTTACTACTAACCCCATTTAAAAGACCTTTGGGCTATGCGTGGTTAGAAAGTGCTTAACATTTTTTTAGCATATTTAAAATCTTTAAAATTCATATTAAAATATTCAATTTTTATTGAACTCTCCTCATTCTATAAAAACCATCGTAAATCCATTCACTCTGAAAGTGAAATTTGCTTCTGATTTAAAGATTATTATGATTTTTGTTTGATTAAATGGGTTTTACGATATATATTCTCTCTCTGAATATGAATTTATATTGTTAGTCTATATTCATCACTGTTTCGATTTCTATTATCCTTTTGATGATAACAAAAGGGGGAGAATGGTCAAGATTTTGATTAATGAGTATTTAATTCAAAAATATTTTAATATTGGAAATTAAATATCTAGAGGGAGAATGGTCAATTGGATTTCATTGGGATTTCATCGTCATATTTTCCACATATATAGGGGGAGCATACAAATAGGGGGAGTAATATATTTCACGTTCAAACACATTCAAAATCTTTTATTTGTTTGTCATCGTCAAAAGGGAGGAGATTGTTGTATATAACAGTGTTGTATACACAATTATATGATTTTTGTTTGATGATAACAACCAAATATATTATTGAATGTGTTTGCAAATGTACTGGTATATACACATCACAAACAGAAATATAATATTTATATTTAAACAGAATATGACTGTACAGACATTCATATATTCATATAGTATTTTATTTAAATTAAATATTATATTTCAAACATTCAAACAGTACAACTATTTATAACTCCACTATTTACAAATTACTTCAAATATTTTTGAATATTTCGACATGACACATCACACATGAAAGAATTCAAATAAAAAACAAACAGATTAAATTGAACACAATAAAATAATATTTTATTTCAACCAAATCTGTTTATTACATACAATCAGTACAATTCTTTCACAGCTCCTCATTACAGTTCATTCATTACTTATACAATCACTTTATACATTGACACTATCACTCAGTTAACATTTCAAATACAGACACACACTAGCACTGTTCTTGTCTTCATCTTCATTCTTCTGTTTTCACAGCTTTCAGTCGGTCCATCTTCATACCTGTCACATACAGAAGAACACACACAGTAGACTGCAACAAAAATAAAATAAAATAAAAGCAAATAAAAATTTATTTTTAAATTTTATTTGCCTCAGAATTACGGTGTGTTTCTCATCATTTTTCTAGACGTGGTCTGATATGCAGGGACATAAAAACTCGTCTGATGGCTGCATGTACACACGTGTATACTCGTGTGCACTGCCTCGCCAATCAGTATTCAACTGAGGAGTAGCCACGTGGACCTTCTCGACTCAGTGCAAATCAGTGTGCAAATGGTCGAGCCAAAAGTACAAATCAAGGCAGAAATTGTCTTTATCATTTAAAAAAAAAAAATTAGCAAAAGCACAAGTGCAGTATCAATTCAATGGACAAGTACAACATGAATGGCCGATGCAACATGGCACAACAATGGTCCATTATGCAAGACATTAACAAATATACAGGTGGGTCAAGCATTGGAGCATGGGTTCATCTCAGAATGATTCAAAGAAAATGGACAAATGGTTGAGATAAGTAGTACAGCATGGAAAGCATGTTTTTAGCATGGCAAGTCGTGCAGTGCAAGCATCCTAAGGGATGATCAAGATTGAGACTGCTCTTATCAGTTAAAACCAAATTCAATGACCAAATCAAATATGAAAATAACTCAAGAAAAAGTACAGTCAAGTATTACCAGTGTTCGAGCAAGCAGAAGTATTAAAGGTTCAATGTATCCATACAGGAAATGGCAACAAACTACTCGAGCATCAACAGACCAACAAAAAGTTCAATATCAAGCAAATCAGCAATGGAACATGGAGCTAAGCATAGCAGGAATATAGACTATACATGGGATCAACTCACTTAAGACAATAAGCAAATTTGTTGTAGTAAACAAGCATTCATGCAAGAATGGTATGGTCAGAACAACATGATGACATCAACTTAGATGAAGAACGTACAAGTAGTGATAAATGAAACAGTATAACAATTGATCAAAGCAGTATGGAGAACGAGAATACAAGGCACTGTTAAATTCAAGTGTTCATCTGATTTTATCAGTTCAAATCAGATTCGGCAAGGATTTAAACATGGAAGTATTAAAGAGCAGAATCAAGTTCGTGCCGAAGTTTTTAAGTCAGGGTAAAAAGGGCATGGTATTCAAATACAAATATTTATACACACAAGTGACTGCAAGTATCAGTTCAATCAGCAGGAAGTTGAACTGAAATTGCATAACAAGTTCGAGCATAATTTCTGTTCTTATCGAAGATAAGCATCAGTTTAAATATGTTGAAAATCAGAGTATACTACCAGTTTTGAATAACTAGAAATCAAGGCAGCAATTCAAGGTCGAGGCAAAAGTATATGTCCAGTTTTTTTTATCAAAGAAGCAACTGTTCATATCAGATTTAAAGACAGGAAAAATGTTTTTGTTTTGAAAAGAATGATTCAAAGAATTTTTTAAAATTCCAGAAATCAGGGTTTAAATTTGGAAGTATGAAATATATTCGGAAAAACCATTCAAGTTACTAATTCAAATTCAACTAGAGAAAGCCCAGAATTCTCATGCGAGTATTCAGGAATTCACATACAAGTTTGAAGATTTCAAGTTTCAAAAATCAAGGGTTATTATGGTTCCATAAAGTTAGCATTTTTTTTGGAAGAAAAATTCTCGAACAAAACAGTGTTTGAATCAAAGTTTTTTTTTTTTTAAAAAAAAGGCAGCAAAACTCAAATTTAAATCTTTCCAGAATTCAAGACCAATTCAAAGTTCCAGAAGCATACGAGGCAAGAAAGAATTTGTCATGCAAAATATATATCACAAGTTCAAACCAAGGAATTCGAAGTCAAGGAAGACTCAATCAAAAGTTCCAGATCAACGCAGCAAATCAGGGAAAATTAAGACCAAATCCGCAAACAAAATTCTCAAATATATCACGACTGAGTCTAAAGAGAAATCAGAGAATATATAGGATTCTTAATCCTATAAATACACTAAATCATCATCGGTTTTAAGATCATCCAAGTTTCAACGCAATCAAAAGAAAAATTAGAAGTGAAAAATCATACCAATATTCACTTGGATCTGGATCGAGTGAATCTGCAAATCGAAGAACCAGAAAACCATCAGAGCACGAGACCAACATCGGCAAACATCAGAGCAAGAGTACGATCAATCATTTTGCAGAGAATCGGATTTCAGAAGGAAACCCTAGATCGCAAGAAGGAAACCCTAGATCGCAAACCCTAGGCCGCCATTTTTACAGAAACAACGAGATCGAGCCAAACAAAATAAAGTGGTGAAGCAATAACAAAAGTGGCCGGCCAAGTTTTAAGGGGATGATCCATTTATTTTAAGTCCTAAAGGCTTTTTAAATTTTTTAATTTGTTTCGTCTTTCGTTTCAATTTGTAATCAGTCTACAGTTTTCTCGTTTGTCTCTAAAACTAGGGAGACGAATTACAGGGTTTGTAATTCGGGAAAATCTGGTTTTGGGGATAAAAACCAGTGCAGGGTTTTGAGCGTAGGGTTAAGAACAGTTGGGAGCGAGTGTCGCGAGTTTACAGGGGATTGTAAGCGTAGAGATTGTTTTAACTCCTAGTAGAAACCTTGGGGAATGCAGCAGTAGGCAGGGTTTTGCCGAAGCTGGGTATATCTGTGTGTTATTTATTTTCCGCATTTATTCTGATTATTATCTGTGCTATTTTTATTTAATTATTCTGCAAAAATCTGCAATAAACCCTATTCACCCCCCCTCTAGGGTTAATTTAGATCCTACACGATCCAATAATAGCGATATATTTCATATCTTCAGAATCCGAATTGTCCTAGTCCGAGGATGAATTGGCCATTGAAGAAAGTATTGAAGAAGAAAATGGAGAAGAGAGGAGAGCAAAAAAAGATGGTGAAGGAGGAGGAGGGAGAGGAGGAAGTGACATAGAGGGAAGATAACGATCCAAAATGGGTCGTTATCATTTCCGACGCATCAGAAACGATAATGGCCCATTTGGACCATCGAATGCATCCTAACTCTGGGCTGAGAATGATGCAACTGAAGCGCATCAATAAAATGAGTTGATATCTCAACTTTCTACCAATGAATCAAAGGTTAGGAAAGCAGGTTTTGATAAAAGTACGTGTACATTATCATATCTGCATCCTTGTAGGAAATCATTTCTAAAGACCCAATGTCTGCATTTGTGGGAATAAATATCAGATATTTATTTGCTTTGCTTATAATTACTGAACTTAGAAAAGCTATATGATTTTTTTTTGAACCGATGTAAATTGTTTTCAAGAACAATGCTAACATAAATAAAGAAATAAAAAATACATGGATAATAATTACTTTTGGTTAGCAAATATCCATTTATGCATGGATAACAAGTGGCATTTCAACCTCTACACACAAGGTGCACCTTATAATTTACTTCACAGTGTATTATTAGTTTATTTAGTTATCTAGAGGTGAAATGATAAGTTGATGGATTGTAATATTTTGATTAGACTTTTTAAATATTATTATAGATGTTAGTTGTTAAATCAAACTGAATGATCATAAACCATATGATGTATAATTAATATTTACATAGACATCAACTATCACTTATTCCTAATTAGTTGATCATTAAATTTAGAGGTGTTACTTGGGCGGACCGGATCAGACAGAGAGGTGTTCCTGTCCTGTCTTATAAGACTTTCGGACGTACAAGGATCAGACAAGGAGTTTACTCGGACATTGTTTGTACGAGCCGGACAACGTTCGAACAATAGAAAATATCGAATATTTTCGAAGGGACATATTTACGTATACTTTTTCTTGTTCTAAATCATGTTCTAAATGAGAATCGCACGGACACGGACCGAACACCCTACCCTTTTCGGATCTAGTCGTACAATGGTCCGTCATGTCCTATTAACACATGTTGACCCGCCTTTTGGCTAGGCCATCACAACTAAATTTTTATCGAGCTAAGCACTCAGGATTTGAGTATAAACTCCTATTTACTTCGATCACTTGGTTAAAGTGTCGCAATTCTAAAAAATATGGCATTTGGCTTTCTATTGTCCTATTTTTATCTTCTTCTCAGGTCGATTAAGATTGGGTCGGCCCAAACCAGTTATGCTTTGGACGAAAGCACCCTCTTCCCGCTTCAGATCAGAACCATTTGGGCTGAAATCCTCGGATCAAACCAACTTGGGTCGACTAAGTCGACCTAAGATATACCGATCTGAACCCTACATCACACAACAGTGCCCGCCTCTGCCTGCTACTTTTTTGGTCAGCCCTGATCACTCATTAATACACGGATCAGGCTACACGTGTGTCACACAGATTGAGGAGAATTATTCCTCGTATGAAGACTAGGCCCAACCGCCTATCGCTGATTTTTCGAATCGGATGACATGTGACTGGCCTGACACGGGATAATCGCCACGTGACATACCGAACCTAGCTAGATTTCATTTATAAATGCCTCATTTCGAGACTGATTCAAGGACTTTTTGGCGGTCTGGGTTAATACGTCGATTTCCCTCTAATAGGTGCAAGGTTATCGCTCCACTCACAGATCGAACTGAAGTATAACACAAGAATTTTGTGTATAAATCACCCATTTCTCTACTTTCTTACAATCAAATAACTATAATTTGTAATCGACAGTACAAACAAAGATTATAAAGTGGACATAGATTTGGATTAAGCCAAACCACTATAAAAAATATTGCGTGTTCCCTGTTATTTCTTTTATTTCTCTGTGACTTATGTGTGGAATACACATTTTAGGGGTTGATTGTCATAGGACCAACTTTTAAGGTCAACACTTTTGGCGTTCCAGGAAGTTAATAAACCATAACGATTTAGTTAATAAAATAAAATAAAATAACATAACAATTTAGTTAATAAAATAAAAGGCTTTTTAACTTGAAATTGAATATCAATTTAGCTTGGAATTCAACCTGAAGTAATTTATATTAAAACTATATGAAATTCTGCTCGAATATTTCGATAATAATAATTTATTATTATTATTATATTGAGGTATTTTAAAATTGATTTATTTTAATTTAATTTGGACCCTTAAAAAGGACCATTATTCAAACAAACTCTGAATTCAAAGATTTTTTTTATTAAATCCGTAATGGTTAATTATTGCTAGATTTCAAGTTTCACACCAATCGGAGTTATTTTGTGAGTGTACGAAAATTAAATGTAAATAAATCAACTATTTGGACTCAAACTAGCGCCGTTTGAGCAAACATACAAGGATTTCGACGAAACAAGTTTCATTGGGTCGATAATGCCAAACTATAGCATGAGGTCCATTTTTGTCGCCAACAGAGTTCGTATGTGATCATACGAATCAATTAACAACGATAAAAAATGGCGATACGCACGAAATAAATATCGTTGGTCGCTTTCAATAAAATATTGTTTGTCACTTCATGATAAAATAAAATTAAACTCCCTCTATGTATATCAATCAAGTCAGCCTAAATCTTCAAATCGATCTTTTTGCAAATAAGCCCAAAATCACAATTTAATTTATATCTTCAAATCGGGTGAGAATTGTAGGAAGTTAATGACTGGAGAGTTGGACATCTCGGTGAGGCTGACACGTTGGCAAAATTTGGTGGCCTGACACCACATGTGGTGGCCGGAATAAATCAAGACAGCGAGATGAAGTAGTTTCGATTTATCCTCAATTCAAGACCGGGAGGGGGACGTTTTCAGGTGATTGGACATAAAGGAAATATGGAGAGAAGAGAGAGGTCTACAATTTTTCTGTTGGGCCAAAGGCCTGAAGTTTCCTGTGGTGGTAGGGAAATGGGTATGATCCGAGTTTTCACTTTTGTGGGGTCTCGATTGATTTGTTTGATTTTCTGGCAGATGGCAGGGTTTCAGGCTGGGGACCCTGAGGGCGAAGGAAGAAGAGGAGCAGGAGGCACCGGTAGTATAGGTGGTATGGTTTCCAGTTGTGTGACTGTGGTGGATTAGCGGTTTAACCGTGTTCAAATCAACGTACACATACCGGCGATAGGGAGGCATTGGTTGTGCCTCGTTTTGGGCGAAGGGGGTCGAAGGTGGCACTGTTCAGGTGATAGATGTTTGGGGCAGTCAAAGCATGGCGAGAGTGGTGCGGTTATCAGCGAAGGGCGACGTGTTTTGTCGAAAAAGAGGATCGTGTATTTTGTTAGGAGCCATTAGGAAGAAACAAACCGTGATCAGGAAAACACGTGATTTAAAGATGATAATTAAAACATAATTAGATAGCAAATTAATAATAATTATTAAGGTATTACTATTTTAATTTAAATTAATAGATCATAATGTGATAACTTGTTCATAGATTGTCAGAATCAAATGTTGGAGAATGGAGCTTTGATGACAACAACCTTATTTCAATATTATTTGATTATAAAATATATACTAACACCTTTGTCTGGAATATATACACACACATACGCAGAATTTATATACATGAATTATTACTGAAGACTGTACAGTTTTAAAAATGTTAGAGATTCAAAATTCAGAGATATTTCAAGACTCATGAGTATTCAAGATTTCAAGGTAAATATAGTTATAGAGTCTAGATAGTGACTCTGAATAACACTCCAGGTTCAAATTCCAATTTATTTCAAATTATATTTTTCTTTTTTTTTTTCAAATTCTATCTGCAATCTCTTTCTTCTCTATTTTTATTAGATTTACACTTAAGTTTTATAGATTTATACTTTATATGTTTTATATATTTATATTTTATATACTTTATATCTATATAGTTTTAAACTCCATAATTATATAAATATGTTTATATAGTTTATATATTTATGTTTTCATATGATTTCCTATTGTATAACATTCATTTCTAACACTATATTTTAATTCAAGAATTTCCAGAATTATATATATTTCAAAACACTGAAAAATGCTCAAAAATCAATATTGTACTAGAGTATGTCGACATACAATTACCCCTATGTCGACATATAACAGTCATATTTTCAAATTTGAAAGGAAGTGTCTTTTCACTATTTGTGACAGTTCTAACACATTGCAACCTTTCACTCACTATAAAAAGGGGTTGATTTCGAATGTTTAATCACTTTTTCTTCTCCCTTTCCACTCTCTTTCATTACACCATATTTCTTATCATTTTTATGATTTCTACATATATACTCTGCCAAATTCAATTCTGTTTTCACTAATCTTCTTCTATGTACACTCTCTGCTCATTACTCTCTGAATCAAGTGCTATTGAAGAGTTATAAGGTTGTTTGTAGTTTTTTAGATTGAGTAAAGTAATCGGTGGTATCCTTTGTAGCCGTGAAATCAAGGACAGGTAATCGGTGGTATCCCTTGTAGCCACGAAATCAAGGAATGTATACTTGATCAAGTGTGTGGGTGGAATCGGTGGTATCACTTGTAGCCGTGAAATCAAGGAGGGTTGTAATTGGATATTGATATAGTAATAAAACTCTCCGCAATCTAGCGTTGCGTGGGACTGGACGTAGGAGAAATTCCGAACCAGTATAAAATCCGATGTGTTCTTTCCTTTTCTGTACTTTACTTCTGTTCATCTTTGCATTTGTGTTTGATTCTGTGTCTGTGATTGTTTCTGTGGTGTTTGATTCATATAGTTTATCACATAAGTTTTAGATTTTGTTTAAATTCTCAAAACACTATTCACCCCCTCTAGTTTTTGTTTTACCTTAACGATCCATTCCGCAATCCCTAACAATTGGTATCGGAGCAAGGTCTTCCAAAATGTTCATAATCTGATTTTTGAAAAATAGTGATAATGGCAACTAACACTAGTAGCAATAATAGTTCTTGTGTAGAGGGTCAATTCACTGTCATACCACCACTATTTAATTGTAGTAATTATTCATATTGGGCATGTAGAATGAAAATATATGTATAGTCAGTAGTATTAGACACATGAAATAGTACAGAAAATGAATTTGTTGAACCAACAACTGCTTTTGCACAATGGACAAATGAACAAAAGACTGTTGCACAAAGCAATTCTAAAGCCATGAATATGTTATTTTGTTCATTAAATAGGAATGAGTTTAATAGAGTGTCAGTATGTAAAACTGCTTATGAAATTTGGAGAACTTTACAATTTACTCATGAAGGAACCAGTAAAGTTAAACAAACTAAAATAGTAATGTTAGTTAATCAATTTGAATTACTTAAAATGAATGATAATGAGTCTATTTCAGATATGTATTGCAGATTTCAAGAGATAATACATTCATTAACGTCACTTGGAAAAACCTATTATGAAACAAATCAAGTCAGAAAAATATTAAGTTCACTAACTCCAGAATGGGATTAGAAAACTCTGGCAATTGAAGAAGCCAATGATATCAATGAAATGAAGATTGAGGAGTTAATCGAAAATTTGCTGTCTTATGAAATTCAATTACAGAAAAGAAAGGAAAACAGGTCAATTGAGAAGAATTCTATTGCATTAAAAGCGACTGCAAACGATTCTAACTCGAGTAGTGAAGATGATGAAGAAATAACTCTTATGACAAATCATTTTAGAAAATTTCTGAGATATAGAAGGACTTATTATAACCAAGGAAGTTCAAGAAGTAGTGATGGTCGATGCTATAACTGCAACAAACCAGGCCATAAAAA
This sequence comes from Allium sativum, assembly GCA_030737875.1. Lineage (NCBI taxonomy): Eukaryota > Viridiplantae > Streptophyta > Magnoliopsida > Asparagales > Amaryllidaceae > Allium > Allium sativum. Next base: position 17,839,025 of record CM060920.1, read on the forward strand.
GAAAATGTGTCCATATCCAGATAAATCGACTCAACAAATAGACAACAACAATTCATCAAGAAAGAGAAAGAAAGCATACGCAGCAACGTTAGATGATTCAGATTCATCATCAAGTGATAAAGAGCAAGAAATCAGAAAAACAAATATGTGCTTTACGGCAATCTAGAATTAAGAAATTTTTGAAGAAAATGATTTAAAAACTAGGTACGCCTTAATTAATTTTTAAATTTTATTTGGTTGAATGGTTGCTTTATTTGTTTACTTTGATTTGAATTTTGAAAATTTGAAAATTTAAACTTGAAATTTGAATGTTAAAATTCAAAATAATAATATAGTAATAATTAACAAATAAAATAATAAAATGAATTGTTTGTGTGTTTAATAGGATTATAATTGTTTCAGGAAATCGTTAAACTTGAAATATAAATCGATAATGTAAATTACATTTCACTAAAATTAAAATTCCCTTGAAATTAAATACATATGTCGACATGTATATATGTATATGTCGACATATCTGACCAGTAATTTGAAATTCAAAATTTGAATTTAAAAGGTTTAACTTTCAAACTTCCCTCCAACTTTTCACCAACTCCCAAGGTCTGAAAAGGTGTCATTTAAGTATGAAAAGTTGTGCCTATTCAATTCATATCCATTCAATTTTTATATATACACCTATTCTTTTACCTTTCATTCACAACTCAAATCAATATTCTTCATATCTACTCGCTTCAGTATTATCAATTCAATGGCTTCCTCAAATTCGTCTCAAAAATTGGAAATAACCAAAACCATCAAAGGTTATCTTCATAATGACAAAAAGGCTATCAAAACCTATGGTAACTATCTAGCAAATGCTAAAGTTAACCCGGGTGCTTTTGTCGTCTTTAGCGATTTTCCTTCTTATGATCTTGTCTCTCTCTTCGAACACAACGAAGTTTTGAGTCTCATTAACTCTCATGATAACGACGAAGCGTGTTATCCCAAACTCATCAACATGTTTTACGCAAATCTCAATCGCGGATTTTACGAAGGCAACGAAGATCATATTTGGAGTAGCGTCAAAGGAACGCAAATTGTTCTCGATGCCGAACTCTTAGGCACTATTCTAAATTGTAGAAGCACGGATTCAGATTTTTTGGATTTCAAAATCGATGAAACCGATTTAGAAACCTACCACGACATATTCGAAGATGATGCTCCAATGGAGTTCAAAAATCGCTTCTTTCGTCCAAAAACAAGAATCGTTAACTTCTTCTTCAACATACCATCACTCCCCATTCCGGAAATCTCAACAATCCAACTCTCAAAGTCCAAAAGGCTCTCTTTGTTATTATGGGTTGTTATATAATCAGTTGGGCCGACATGATTTTAAATGAAATTAAGCCCATAGAATTTTCCTCAAGAGAAAACACTCTCTACTACGGTGTTTATCTCACTCGTATTTTCAAATACTTTGGAGTTGATCTTCATGGAGAAGAGTTTGTGTCTAGAAAAGTGTTTGACTCATCAAACATTCATCTCATGCAAATTCCTCTTACTTTCAAGCCATACGAGATATTCGAAGCCAAATAAGCTCGAATGCGACAAGAACAAGAGCCAATGGAAGTCGAAGAAGAAGAATTTCTTTAGAAAGTGTTAAGTGCCCAACCAACACTAGATGCATTTTCAAAGAGACGATTGTTCAAAATCAAGTGAAAATCATCAACAATCAAAACAAGCTCAACAAGAATTTTTTCAAAATGCCCAAATTGATGGTCAAGATAGGAAGAAAGCTTGGAATTTCATCTTCCTCATCATCATCCATTGAGAACTAGTCTATCTAGTTTATCTTCATATTTCCTTGTATTTGCTTTCGAATCTCGTATTTTGTGTGTCTTAATTAGTTGGATGTATTTGCTTTATATTAATTAGTGAATGGAGTTTTATTTCTATTTAAAATTGTTTTTAAGTTACTGTAAAACTAGTTATAGTTTAAAATAAGTTCAAAAGATTCAAAATTTGAATTTTTTTGAATTATCAATAGCTTATGTCGACGTACATTTATGTATATGTCGACATATAACTGCCATATTTTCAAAATATTTCAAATTTTAAAAATTAAATAATTACACATGTTCATTCAAAATCCAACGAATTCCAGACCCTATTTAAGCCTATTTATTCCAAAAAAAATCATTATTCTATTTCTCCTTCTTCGTTATTCATTTCCTCTCAAATCTATGACAAATCCAATTCATAATCTTAGTGAAAATCTAGAAGAAACCTTGAATTCTTTAAAAATATCCTCTCTATAATACTACAAAACCAGCGTCATCTCGAACTAAGCGAAATTAAGATGTTTGAGCAGCAAGAGAAACATATTTGTGCAATTCGGTGGCTAATCTCCTCTCTTTTCAGAGATGAATATAATAATCTCACAAAGGCTCCACCAACCAAAGAAGATGAAGATTGGGAAGTCATCAAGAAGGATCCAATCTTTGGAGAGGACGTCTGGGTTGAAGTCCCAAGAAACGTTTAATTGAATGGTATGGTTGATTTGATTGATTTGAATTTATAACTTAAAACTTGTATATATTAAGACATATGGTGTAGTGCGCTTTGATTTGTTTTGTATATACAACATCAAACATATGTAATTATAACACTTGGATTGGTTTGTATTTGATTATCATAATGTTAGAAATTACTATTATAGGTTTATATAGATTAAGGGGGAGTATTCTACTTTGAATTAGTTGTTACTAAGTTTATTATAGGTAACATTTAGATAGCTATACGATTTAAGGGGAGTAGTTTTAATTTTTCTTTTTAATAATGCCAAAGGGGGAGAAATTATAAAAAATAGGCATAATTTATAGGATTCATATAGACAGGGGGAGTATTTGAAGGATCATTGTTAATATGTATATATAGGTATGGTATTTTATAAACTAAGGTTGTCATCATCAGAAAGTGGGAGATTGTTGGAGAATGGATTTTTGATGACAAAAACCTTATTTCAATATTAATTGATTATAAAATATATACTAACATCTTTGTCTAGAATATATATATACACACACACACACACATATGCATGATTTATTTACAGGAATTATTACGTATAGTTTTAAAGATGTTAGAGATTCAGAATTCGGAGATATTTCATGACTCATGAATATTCAAGATTTCAAGATAAATATAGTTATATAGTCTAGATTGTGTAGGACTCTGAATAGCACTCCAGGTTCAAATTCAAATTTATTTCAAATTCGGTTTTTCAAATTTGGTTTTCGAAATTTATCTTTAGTCTCTTTCTTCTCTATTTTACTTTCTATTTTGGTTTGATTTTAAACTTAAGTTTTATAGATTTATACTTTATAAGTTTTATATATTTATATTTTATATACTTTTTATTTATATAGTTTTAAACTCCATAATTTTATAAATATGTTTATATAGTTTATGTTTATGCTTTCATATGACTTCCTACTTTATAATATTCATTTATAACACTATATTATAATTCAAGAATTATATGTATTTCAAAACACTTGAAAAATGCTCAAAAATCAATTTTGTACTAGAATATGTCGACATACAATTACCCCTATGTTGACATATAACTGTCATATTTTCAAATTTGAAAGGAAGTATCTTTTCACTATTTGTGATGGTTCTGAAGCGTTGCCACCTTTTACACACTATAAAATGGGGTTGATTTCGAATTTTTAATCACTTTTTCTCCCTTTCCACTCTCTTTCATTACACCATTATTTCGTATTATTTTTATGATTTCTACACCTATCTCGACTAAGTTCAATTCTGTTTTCACTAATCTTCTTCTCTCTACACTATCTACTCATTACTCTCTGAATCAAGTGTTATTGAAGAGTTATAGGGCTGTTTGTAATTGTTTGGGTCGAGTAAAGTAATTGGTGGTATCCCTTGTAGCCATGAAATCAAGGATGGGTAACTGGTGGTATCTCTTGTAGTCGTGAAATCAAGGAAGGTATACTTTATCAAGTGTGTGGGTGGAATCGGTGGTATCCCTTGTAGCCGTGAAATCAAGGAGGGTTGTAATTGGATATTGATATAGTAATAAGACTCTGCGCAATCCAACGTTGCGTGGGATTGGACGTAGGAGCAATTCCGAACCAGTATAAAATCCGATGTGTTCTTTCCTTTTCTTTACTTTACTTTTGTTTATCTTTGCATTTGTGTTTGATTCTGTGTCTATGATTGTTTCTGTGGTATTTGATTCATATAGTTTATCACATAAGTTTCAGATTTTCTTTAAATTCTCAAAACACTATTCACCCCCTCTAGTGTTTGTTTTACCTTAATGATTAATTCTGCAATCCCTAACAATTGGTATTGGAGCAAGGTCTTCCAAAACGTTCATAATCTGATTTTTGAAAAATAGTGATAATAGCGACTAACACTGGTAGCAATAATAGTTCTTGTGTAGAGGGTCAATCCACTGTCAGACCACCACTGTTTAATTGTAGTAATTATTCATATTGGGCATGTAGAACAAAAATATATGTACAGTCAGTAGTATTAGACACATGAAATAGTACAGAAAATGAATTTGTTGAACCTACAACTACTTTTGCACAATGGACAAATGAACAAAAGACTGTTGCACAAAGCGATTCTAAAGCCATGAATATGTTATTTTGTTCATTAGATAGGAATGAGTTTAATAGAGTGTCAGTATGTAAAACTGCTTATGAAATTTGGAGAACTTTACAATTTACTCGTGAAGGAACCAGTAAAGTTAAACAAACTAAAATAGCAATGTTAGTTAATCAATTTGAATTACTTAAAATGAATGAGAATGAGTCTATTTCGGATATGTATTGCAGATTTCAAGAGATAGTACATTCATTAACGTCACTTGGAAAAACCTATTTTGAAACAGATCAAGTCAGAAAAATATTAAGTTCACTAACTCCAAAATGGGATTAGAAAACTCTGGCAATTGAAGATGCCAATGATGTCAATGAAATGAAGATTGATGAGCTAATTGAAAATTTGATGTCTTATGAAATTCAATTACAGAAAAGAAAGGAAAACAGGTTAATTGAGAAGAATTCTATTGCATTAAAAGCGACTGCAAACGATTCTAACTCGAGTAGTGAAGATGATGAAGAAATAACTCTTATGAAAAATCATTTTAGAAAATTTCTGAGATATAGAAGGACTTATTATAACCAAGGAAGTTCAAGAAGTAGTGATGGTCGATGCTATAACTGCAACAAACCAGGCCATAAAAAGAAAATGAATCCATATCCAGATAAATCGACTCAACAAATAGACAACAACAATTCATCAAGAAAGAGAAAGAAAGCATACGCAACAATGTTAGATGATTCAGATTCATCATCAAGTGATAAAGAGCCAGAAATCGGAAAAACAAATATGTACTTACGGCAATCTAGAATTAAGAAAATTTCGAAGAAAAGGATTTAAAAACTAGGTACGTCTTAATTAATTTTTAAATTTTATTTGGTTGAATGGTTGCTTTGTTTGTTTACTTTGATTTAAATTTTGAAAATTTGAAAATTTAAACTTGAAATTTGAATTTTAGAATTCAAAATAATAATATAGTAATAATTAACAAATAAAATAATATAATGAATTGTTTGTGTGTTTAATAGGATTATAATTGTTTCAGGAAATCGTTAAACCTGAAATATAAATCGATAATGTAAATTACATTTCACTAAAATTAAAATTCCCTTGAAATTAAATACATATGTCGACATGTATATATGTATATTTCGACATATCTGACCAGTAATTTGAAATTCAAAATTTGAATTTAAAAGGTTTAACTTTCAAACTTCCCTCCAACTTTTCACCAACTCCCAAGGTCTGAAAAGGTGTCATTTAAGTATGAAAAGTTGTGCCAATCAATTCATATCCACTCAATTTCTATATATACACCTATCCTTTCTACCTTTCATTCACAACTCAAATCAATATTCTTCATATCTACTCGCTTCAGTATTATCAATTCAATGGCTTCCTCAAGTTCATCTCAAAAATTGAAAATAACCAAAACCATCAAAGGTTATCTTCATAATGACAAAAAGTCTATCAAAACCTATGGTAACTATTTAGCAAGTGCTAAAGTTAACACGGGTGCTTTCGTCGTCTTTAGCAATTTTCCTTCCTATGATCTTGTCTCTCTCTTCGAACACAACGAAGTTTTGAGTCTCATTAACTCTCGTGATAAAGACGAAGTGTGTTATCCCAAAATCATCAAGATGTTCTACGCAAATCTCAATCGCGGATTTTACGAAGGCAACGAAGATCAAATTTGGAGTAGCGTCAAATGCACGCAAATTGTTCTCGATGCCGAACTCTTAGGCACTATTATAAATTTTAGAAGCACAAACTCAGATTTTTCGGATTTCAAAATCGATGAAACCGATTTATAAACCTACCACGACATATTCGAAGATGATACTCCAATGGAGTTCAAAAATTGCTTCTTTCGTCCAAAAACAAGAATCGTTAACCTTCTCCTTCAACAAACCATCACTCCCCATTCCGGAAATCTCAACAATCCAACTCTCAAAGTCCAAAAGGCTTTCTTTGCTATTATGGGTTGTTATATAATCAATTGGGACGACATTATTTTAAATGAAATTAAGCCCATAGAATTGTCCTCAAGAGAAAACACTCTCTACTACGGTGTTTTCTCACTCGTATTTTCAAATATTTTGGAGTTGATCTTCATGGAAAAGAGTTTGTGTCTAGAAAAGTGTTTGACTCATCAAACATTCTTCTCATGCAAATTCCTCTTACTTTCAAGCCATATGAGATATTCGAAGCCAAATAAGCTCGAATGCGACAAGAACAATAGCCAATGGAAGTCGAAGAAGAAGAATTTCTTTAGAAGGTGTTAAGTGTCCAACCAACACTAGACGCATTTTCAAAGAGACGATTGTTCAAAATCAAGTGAAAATCATCAACAATCAAAAAAGCTCAACAAGAATTTTTTTCAAAATGCCCAAATTGATGGTCAAGATAGGAAGAAAGCTTGGAATTTCATCTTCCTCATCATCATCCATTGAGAACTAACCTATCTAGTTTATCTTCATATTTCCTTGTATTTGCTTTTGAATCTCGTATTTTGTGTGTCTTAATTAGTTGGATGTATTTGCTTTGTATTAATTAATGAATGGAGTTTTATTTCTATTTAAAATTGTTTTTAAGTTACTGTAAAATTAGTTATAGTTTAAAATAAGTTCAAAAGATTCAAAATTTGATTTTTTTTTGAATTATATATAACTTATGTCGACGTACATTTATGTATATGTCGACATATACTGCCATATTTTCAAAATACTTCAAATTTTAAAAATTAAATAACTACACATGTTCATTCAAAATCCAACGAATTCCAGACCCTATTTAAGCCTATTTTTTCCATTCATTATTCTATTTCTCCTTCTTCCTTATTCATTTCCTCTCAAATCTATGGCAAATCCAATTCATAATCTTAGTGAAAATCTTGAAGAAACCTTGAACTCTTTAAAAATATCCTCTCTATAATTCTACAAAACCAGCGTCATCTCGAACTAAGCCAAATAAAGATGTTTGAGCAGCAAGATAAACATATTGGTGCAATTCGGTGGCTAATCTCCTCTCTTTTCAGAGATGAAGATAATAATCTCGCAAAGGCTCCACTAACCAAAGAAGATGAAGATTGGGAAGTCATCAAGAAGGATCGAATCTTTGGAGAGGACACCTGGGTTGAAGTCCCAAGAAACGTTTAATTGAATGGTATGGTTGATTTGATTGATTTGAATTTATAACTTAAAACTTGTATATATTAAGACATATGGTGTAGTGTGCTTTGATTTGTTTTGTATATATAACATCAAACATATGTAATTATAATACTTGGATTGGTTTGTATTTGATTATCATAATGTTAGAAATTACTATTATAGGTTTATATAGATTAAGTGTAATGACCCAGATTTTTAGCTAGTTAAATTTGAATATTTAAATTGGTTTTAAATATTTTATTTGAAATATCAAACGATTTTATAAGGAATTTATTTAATTAAACAAAGTTTTAAATGTATAATTTATAATATAATTAAAACAAGTTCAAAATGGCGCGGTAGTTCGTAATTTACGATTTAAACTTCAACCGAGTATACAAGATTCATTATAAACCGGATTTCTTTAAAATAAGAAACGTTTGAATCTATTGAACTGTATCTTTCTAATGGAAGTGAAAAATCGAGATTTCGTTTTATAGATTGTAAATTATGTCCAAATAAAATTTTCAGAAAGTCGCTGTGAAGTTGGTTTTAAGCCGTAACGGTTTATTTAATATAACTAGAGATTGGTTATGAATTTGGACAAGGTTCTTTTGAGGCGTAGTTATAATTTGATTTTTAGGATTTTTCTGTAATTTTTAATTAATTAAATACACAACTTTTTATTTGGAGTAATTTGCACCCTATATCAATATTTTGGGTTTCAAAATATAAATTAAACTACTGATATTATTATATTTTTCGGATCGTTGCATATCGCTTTACACAACCATATTTTTATATTTGTCCATACGTGAACGAAATTTGTGCTTGCAAATATGCCCATAACTTTCTTATTAAATGGGCATGTTATAGGCTAACTCTTCAATCATAATTTCCACGAGAATTCAGCTATTAGGAGCAAACTAAAATATTTCTATATATTTCCCATGTACTAATTAAATCTAAGCATGGAACTAAACCCTCAAGACAAGGACAAATTCTTTGTCATATTCAAAACACCAACAAGCCTATTCTGAAACCGGAAAATTAGATAATAACATTAAACTATCTGCCTTACTGTAATAACCCGGAAATTCTGAGCCAGTTAAATTTTTTTATTTTGGCTATTTTAGCGAATTTTGATTATTTAAAATGAATTATTTTAAATAATATCGACGGGAAACTTATTTTTGAATAGAATTCGATCGTATATATTATACGCGTCGTCGTTAGAATATATTATTTATATATAATTATAAATAGAATTGAAAATGGCGCGGTAGTTCGATAATTCGATTTCAAACTTCAATTGAATGTACCGGGTGCAAGACAATCCGGATTTTAGTGAAACCAAAAACATTAGGATCTAATTGGGAATATCTTTCCAACGAATCCGAAAAATCAAAATTCCATAGCGGGAATCAAAAGTTACGTCCAGTTGAAAATTCTGAATAGTCGCTATGGAATTCAGGCCCTTAAAAATAGACATTTTGCAAATGACCTCGGATTTCGACGAAACCACTTTTGTTGGATCCGCAGTGTCAAATTATTGCTAGGTTTCAAATTTCATAATTTTTAGAATCAATATGTGAGCATGGCGAAGGAAAATGCGTTTGACCAGTTTTAGTTGATTTTAATCAACTGGAAAATGGCCATTTTTCCAACGGTCTCAGAATTCGACGAAACTAGTTTTGTTAGGACCGTATCGTCAATACGAAGCTAGAAAATATTTTTCGAGAATTTTTAGAGTTAGTATGTGACCCCAGTAATTTGAAATGTACGTTTAAAATTCAATATAGTGATTTAAATGTAAATTTAACGGAAACTGATTCAAACAGTCGAATCAGCCTACGATACATATCCCGGTGTGCTCGGGATGGGGGTATTTAGCTAGGGGTGACAGTCGTTGGCTCTGATTTGGGGTTCATGGTGTTAAACGGGTATCTTCGAAATTAAATAAATTAAAAATATAAATATATAAACCCGGTCAAACCCAGTCAAACCCTTTCATTTCGTTCTCCTGGTCAAAGCCGCTCCCAGGGCAACCTACGGCGGAAGCTCAAAATTTTGAGCTTAATCTTCTTCCAATCCCTTTCGAAATTAAATCCAACACTAAACAAAGATTATTGAGCTTCTTCAGCTCTACCGTTGGGTACTATGACGATCGAATCTCATCAATGGATTTGGGACATTTTCGAGCTCAAAGCTCATGGGTTCGCAGCAGTTTTTAGGGTGGAGCAAGGGTTCGAACTGGCCAAGGGTGCAGGCGCTGGGAGGAGGGACGAAGGCGGTCACCGTAATCTATCCAGATCTTGGTCCGGTCGCCTTAACTGGGAACGACGGTGAACCCTAGGGAGCGGCCTTCTTTGAACTGGCCTGGAGCGTGTGTCAGTGAAGAAAAAAAAGGGTAATCCCTTTGGTTAATTTAATTAATTGTTAGTTTAAGTAATTCAGTTTTTTTTTCTATTTTTTTTTATTTTTATCAGTGTTGTTTTCAAAACTGAGATTTAAAAAAAAAACCATGAAAAACATAGATTTTTGAATATGAAAAATATAGATTTTCATAAATAAATGGCATTGGTTTAAAATGTGTTATTTTTATACAAATAAAGCATTGCATAGAAAAATATGGTTTTTAAATATAAGATAGCATTGAAATTGAAAAGAAAAAAAAAGGTAATTTCTTAGCCTAATTAATTAGTTATTTATTAATTTAGCTTAAATTAAAAATGTTAGATTTTTATAGAAAATATATACATGGTTAAAAAGGGAAAATTAGCATAGGGATTTTACAAAATAAAATTAGCATAGGGATTTTATTTGAAAGAAATAGAAATATGATCTTCTTTGTTAAAATAAAAATATGATTTTTATCCATATAGAGTGACAGTAAAAATTCGATTTTTATATATTGAAAAGAAAAGTAAAAATTCGATTTTTATATATTGAATAGCAAAGTAAAAATTCGATTTTTACATATGTAGTGGCTACGGGCAACGAAGATGACAAAAAGGCGAGAACGACGAAGGTTTCTGCAAAGGAAGAGCCGTGGAGTTAGGATAGCTTTCTGTGAGAATTTCTCACCTTTCAATTTCTTTTCTAATTATATATTTATACTAGGATGCAGACGGTGCTTAGTAGCACCCGACACAATCGTCCACAGACCATGGACTTGTTTGTTTGGTTGCATAAATTAGTTAGATGATTTGATTTGAATTTGGTTGATTGGTGAATTTGATTGATGTGTGAATGGCGTGGGCCTTCACTAGACCGGGGATAAGGCTGGGCCTCGTCCCGTTTCTAGTATCGTGCCGTTATGCCGCCGAAATTTTCTAAAATATGTTAGAAAAATAAAAATATCATTTTATTTAAAGAATGAACTGAATAGATATTCATATGTTAAAATAAAATGTTTTATCGTTAAAAATATAATTTTTAACGTGAAAGTGAATAAAATAAAATATTCATTTACAGACCAGACGGTTTGTTTATGTACACCTATTTGAAGGACATTGATTGGGACGATAAATTTTACACATCGCCCAACTGCACAAATAAAATCTGTGTTTGATTGTTTGAAACCCCACACGGGTGTTGGGATGAAATTTGAGGTTCACTCATCCTGATTGATTAAATATGTCGATCGATTGATTGACAGGCTGTTATAAGCGTTATATATTTATATTTGATGCTTATACAGTGTAGTGCACTTTGGTTGATGGTTGATTATTTTTCAATGCTATTATACGCGTGTGATGTATGAAAATCCATATAATTAATGTTATATGGTAATTGATTGGGCCTCATTCCAATTTAGAAAATAAAGAATATTATAAAATAAAGGTTCATGTGTTGACTGTACTCATCCGTTGAGATTAGTCATGTGTTGAACGAATATTTTAATAATAAAATTTACATCTTTATCAATATAAAATAAAGGTTCATGTGTTGACTGTACTCATCCGTTGAGATTAGTCATGTGTTGAACGAAATATTTTAACAAAAATAGTCACACGTGGACGGTACTCATTCGTTGAGATTAGTCGTGTGTTGACAAAAAGAAATATTTGAAATAGAATATATAAAGCCGTGTTGATTAGTGATGCGCCATTTTGACGCGAACGATATTTATATCTATTACATTCGGAATTGAATATATAACGATTTCGAAATGAATTGAATATAAAACGATTTCGAAATGAATTGAATTAAAAACGATTTCGAAATGAATTGAATATAAAACGATTTCGAAATGAATTGAATAGAAAACGATTTCGAAATGAATTGAATTAAAAACGATTTCGAAATGAATTGAATAGAAAACGATTTCGAAATGAATTGAATAGAAAACGAAATGAATTTGATTCAAATAGAAAACGAAATGAATTTGATTAGAAAACCAATTTGAATTGAATCGAATAGAAAACCACTTTGAATTGAATCGAATTGAAAACGAATTCGAATTGAATTTAAAACAAATTGAAATGAATTCAAATTGAATTGAATAGAAATGAATTTTAAAACGAATTTATAAGGAGGAATTCAATTTTGATTTGAAATGAAATGGAAGTTGAAATTGTTTTTGAAACGAATTCAAAACTATTTATAAAATTCGTTTAAAAATAGAATCGACGAAATATATATTATATATATAATATAATGGCCTGAATAGAACGCGCCGCGCCGCGACAGTTCGTAAATTTCGACCATTTATTTCAAACGGACATTACGGGAGATCCGACCGTCGGATTCTCCTAAAACTGGAACCGTTGGGTTCGTATCGAAAAGAGCTTTCTAACGAATATTAGAAATTTAAAATCTAATGGTTGGATTTGGAGATACGTCCAAATCAAATTCGAAAAAGGTCGCTGTAAGTGCAATTCGATGGCCGTTGATGGAAATCGACTGTACGGGCCTTGATAAAATTATTAAAAATAGTAATAATTTGTGTAAAATCAAAAGAAATGATTTGAGAAAAATTGGGATGAAAAAACCCCATATTTGAAAAGATAAAAATAGATTTTTATCGAAATGAACTAGTTTGAACTCAATTTAAAACCCGGGTTTTTATTTTTAAATAAATAAATTAGATTTAAAAAGGGGTTTTAAATAATCGGAATTCCTAATATATTTGATTTGAATTGAACTAGAATTGATTTGGGGGTTTATCGTGAACTGTGTTTTAAACAACACTAGTTCTTTAACCCGATGATAAATAGAATGTGATTTGGGTTTGTCGTGAACTGTGTTTTAAATAACACCTAGTTCTTTAACCCAGAAAAAGGAGTTTAAGGAATCTACAATTAGATTGAAATGTGAATTGATAATCTAAATTATCAAATATTGAAATGAGCGAGAATGGAGTATCGCCAGTTTTGCTCTAAAGCGATAGTTAAATCTTTAATTAGATTTGAACGTGAAATGGTAATTAATTTTACCGATAACACCGTGGTGTTAGATATGGAGTTTTGCTTCATGGGATGAATAGGTTGGGATTGGGAAATAAAATAAATAATTACTTCGGTGTGGTTCGCTAATCTCGACTAGTTTAGAAAAACCATAATTTGGTTTGAAACGACATCCAAAGGATGATTACAGGATAAATTTTAAAGAATTTATCTTGGATAAAATTAGTGGGAACCTTTCCCTAAGAATGTGGAATTTAGAAACTAGCTGTAGGTTGGCTAAGAAGAATGGTTTCCTGGGTATTGATCTGATGTTGGTTTCGGCCTTCGGGGTTAATGTTTGGGAAATTGTTCTCTTGCTAATTTGCGGTTAGTGACTAATGAATTGGAATGAGGCGTATGTTGCGTTTGTGTAACATTTGTTTTAAATATACGCGGGTTGTTCGGAAAGGCCGGGTTTATACCCATTCTGAATAACCGATTCGACGATATGTCGAAGATGAAGACGGTGGTCGAAGACCGGAAGTCTTCACATCGTTTGGATAATTACTGACGATCCTGATTGGGCGGTACACCCAAGAGGATGGAAATAGTTGGTGGTCGTCCAGACGTACTTGGAGATGGATGGATATGCGAGGAAAGTGCCTCCGGTTTCGTTCAGACCCAGAACGGACTTGAAAATGGATTGTATGTCTGACATTGGATTTTATTCTGTGTTGATTGATTTCTATTAAATATATATCTGCTTGGCGGCGGAGAATTTATTCTCTTACTTAACGCCCTTCTCTGAGACGTACGAGCTTAGAGGTTATATATCGATAGATATCAATCGCAAGGCATGAATTGCCTGTGTGGCACACTGAGTTGCATGGATCAAGGCTTCTGTTGAAAAGCAAAGTCTTGTGGTTGATGATCAAAGCACGGCCTACGTGGCGTAGCTTTGTGTATAACGTAAATCCGCGAGCCTCACACCTCGGTATGAGTTAAAAACGGGATACGGACCGCTGGGAGAGCACGACGTTTCTTTCTAGCTTTGGTGGTGTCAGTGACTTACCAGCCCTGACATTTATATACTTTTCACCTATGTGGTTGTTGGAATGCGAGGCGCCTCGATTATAGGTCTGTAAGGACCGGGAAACGTGTGTTCAGGAATTGCCAATCCTCTAACGTAAGTGAGGACCGGCCCAGCCGATTCCAGGGTTGCCCAGTGTGCGTAACCCTGAGGCATTTGCTAGAGTGTCTCGAACGCGGAGAGGAGCTTGCCCCTTGCCTCGACTCATGACGGAAATCCAATTTCCAATACGTGTGATTCGGTTTTAATTATAGAACTAGTATGGCGACATAGTAGATGGTAGCTATGCCACCTATGATTTATATTTATGATTGAAATTGTTTTGACACTATACACTTATTATAGTATCAAATGATTTGTTTTAAACGTATCAAGCATGTTTGGCTGTTATAAGGTAAAACCCTATCCTCCGGCTTGCGTTGCATTGTGTGATGGGACCTGGGTCTTATAATAGCTTCATTTTTCGAAAAAGCATTGCGCTGTTTATTCTATGCACTGGTATTCTTGGGAGAAAACCCGTTCCGTGTTATACGGCGTGGTCCCTTGAATTACCTTCTTTTAAAGTAAAGTTTAAATAACTGTTTTAGTTCTCACACCAGTCACATGACTGACCTGGAGTTTATTGTTTTAACCTAAACTCTGGGTGCCCCTATTTTCCACACGGGCAGCTAGTAGTTTTGGTTTTGCAGATTTATATTCACAGGATCCTGGTTTACAGCTGGAATGATATCCGGAAAGCTCTGTATCCGTATATCACCTTCAGTTGTGCTTTGTATTATTTTCCGCTGCTATGTAATTTATTGTAATCTCTGATATTTATCGAATGTAATTTATTCATTATACTCTGTATATTCTTGTATCTGATGGTATTGTTGTAATGACAAGTGAAATGTTCTTCCGTCTGCGTTCTGTTTTGTCCTGTTCTCAACGTTCAGGGGTTTCGAACGGTCTAGATCGGTTTAACGACTGATTCAGATCGAGCGAAATTCCAGGCCGTCACATTTGGTATCAGAGCTTTGGTTTACAGAGCTCGAGAACAAGACACATTAGAACCATACGAAAGAATTCATCAGATATTGGATTAGTAATATCCAATTAGAATGACTCGTTAGAGATAGGATCAGTAGTATCCTAGAACGAGTGTGAAGAGTATATTTTTCAAATGAAAACAATTTTGTTTAGAAAATTTAATCGTTCTAAACGTATTTGACTATTTATTTATTTTGAATATGGACAATCAAGTATATAAAGATTTTGCATATACGCGTCATGAACGTATATTCGGAGTTTTAATATACTGGATAGATATAGAATCATACTCTAGTGGCCCGAAGATGATTCTGATGGTTGAGTACTCGTCGTCAGAATTTATATTCGAGTGACGAAGGTGTGATATCTATATGTTTCCATTAGACTGGTGTGAGAACCAAAACTAATATAGCTAGAACACATTGTTGTGAATTGGCATCAAAAACATGATTTTCTTTATATATATCAAATGTTATGAATTTGAAACTCTAATTCACTAATTGATTGATGTTTGTGTTGTTTGTTTATTTGTTTGATAATTTTGAACCATTTATGCCTAATTACATCAAATATTGAACTATATTGAAAATTGGTCGCATTTGCTTGCATATACATATACTTATATTGAACAGGTCATAGCAAGGAGGCTAGAGCAGAGAATAAAATTTGTTTGCCCGACAAATAGGTACATGTTTACTACATAATTTACTGTTTTGTTTGGGTGATGATGATTTTATGAGCCTATTGGCTAGCCGCTTGGCTTTTTCTTTTTCTTTTTGAGATTAGAAGGACCGGGGAAGCTATTTGAAATTCCCCGATGCTCCCGGTGCAGGGGAGGTTATGGCGAAATTTTTCGAAAATTTAGGGTGTTAGCCAAATTTTTGAAAATTTGAAAATTCTCAGAAACTGAAAAGTTGGAGAATGGAAGCCAGATCGAACGTAGAGCTGATTAATCAAACCACTTTCGACTTTGTTCCTTTTCGGGGACGAAAAGTTTTAAGTGGGGGGAGATTGTAATAACCCGGAAATTCTGAGCCAGTTTAAAATTTTTATTTTGGCTATTTTAGCGAATTTTGATTATTTAAAATGAATTATTTTAAATAATATCGACGGGAAACTTATTTTTGAATAGAATTCGATCGTATATATTATACGCGTCGTCGTTAGAATATATTATTTATATATAATTATAAATAGAATTGAAAATGGCGCGGTAGTTCGATAATTCGATTTCAAACTTCAATTGAATGTACCGGGTGCAAGACAATCCGGATTTTAGTGAAACCAAAAACATTAGGATCTAATTGGGAATATCTTTCCAACGAATCCGAAAAATCAAAATTCCATAGCGGGAATCAAAAGTTACGTCCAGTTGAAAATTCTGAATAGTCGCTATGGAATTCAGGCCCTTAAAAATAGACATTTTGCAAATGACCTCGGATTTCGACGAAACCACTTTTGTTGGATCCGCAGTGTCAAATTATTGCTAGGTTTCAAATTTCATAATTTTTAGAATCAATATGTGAGCGTGGCGAAGGAAAATGCGTTTGACCAGTTTTAGTTGATTTTAATCAACTGGAAAATGGCCATTTTTCCAACGGTCTCAGAATTCGACGAAACTAGTTTTGTTAGGACCGTATCGTCAATACGAAGCTAGAAAATATTTTTCGAGAATTTTTAGAGTTAGTATGTGACCCCAGTAATTTGAAATGTACGTTTAAAATTCAATATAGTGATTTAAATGTAAATTTAACGGAAACTGATTCAAACAGTCGAATCAGCCTACGATACATATCCCGGTGTGCTCGGGATGGGGGTATTTAGCTAGGGGTGACAGTCGTTGGCTCTGATTTGGGGTTCGTGGTGTTAAACGGGTATCTTCGAAATTAAATAAATTAAAAATATAAATATATAAACCCGGTCAAACCCAGTCAAACCCTTTCATTTTGTTCTCCTGGTCAAAGCCGCTCCCAGGGCAACCTATGGCGGAAGCTCAAAATTTTGAGCTTAATCTTCTTCCAATCCCTTTCGAAATTAAATCCAACACTAAACAAAGATTATTGAGCTTCTTCAGCTCTACCGTTGGGTACTATGACGATCGAATCTCATCAATGGATTTGGGACATTTTCGAGCTCAAAGCTCATGGGTTCGCAGCAGTTTTTAGGGCAGAGCAAGGGTTCGAACTGGCCAAGGGTGCAGGCGCTGGGAGGAGGGACGAAGGCGGTCACCGTGAGCTATCCAGATCTTGGTCCGGTCGCCTTAACTGGGAACGACGGTGAACCCTAGGGAGCGGCCTTCTTTGAACTGGCCTGGAGCGTGTGTCAGTGAAGAAAAAAAAGGGTAATCCCTTTGGTTAATTTAATTAATTGTTAGTTTAAGTAATTCAGTTTTTTTTTCTGTTTTTTTTATTTTTATCAGTGTTGTTTTCAAAACTGAGATTTAAAAAAAAAAACCATGAAAAACATAGATTTTTGAATATGAAAAATATAGATTTTCATAAATAAATGGCATTGGTTTAAAATGTGTTATTTTTATACAAATAAAGCATTGCATAGAAAAATATGGTTTTTAAATATACGATAGCATTGAAATTGAAAAGAAAAAGAAAGGTAATTTCTTAGCCTAATTAATTAGTTATTTATTAATTTAGCTTAAATTAAAAATGTTAGATTTTTATAGAAAATATATACATGGTTAAAAAGGGAAAATTAGCATAGGGATTTTACAAAATAAAATTAGCATAGGGATTTTACAAAATAAAATTAGCATAGGGATTTTATTTGAAAGAAATAGAAATGTGATCTTCTTTGTTAAAATAAAAATATGATTTTTATCCATATAGAGTGACAGTAAAAATTCGATTTTTATATATTGAAAAGCAAAGTAAAAATTCGATTTTTATATATTGAATAGCAAAGTAAAAATTCAATTTTTACATATGTAGTGGCTACGGGCAACGAAGATGACAAAAAGGCGAGAACGACGAAGGTTTCTGCAAAGGAAGAGCCGTGGAGTTAGGATAGCTTTCTGTGAGAATTTCTCACCTTTCAATTTCTTTTCTAATTATATATTTATACTAGGATGCAGACGGTGCTTAGTAGCACCCGACACAATCGTCCACAGACCATGGACTTGTTTGTTTGGTTGCATAAATTAGTTAGATGATTTGATTTGAATTTGGTTGATTGGTGAATTTGATTGATGTGTGAATGGCGTGGGCCTTCACTAGACCGGGGATAAGGCTGGGCCTCGTCCCGTTTCTAGTATCGTGCCGTTATGCCGCCGAAATTTTCTAAAATATGTTAGAAAAATAAAAATATCATTTTATTTAAAGAATGAACTGAATAGATATTCATATGTTAAAATAAAATGTTTTATCGTTAAAAATATAATTTTTAACGTGAAAGTGAATAAAATAAAATATTCATTTACAGACCAGACGGTTTGTTTATGTACACCTATTTGAAAGACATTGATTGGGACGATAAATTTTACACATCGTCCAACTGCACAAATAAAATCTGTGTTTGATTGTTTGAAACCCCACATGGGTGTTGGGATGAAATTTGAAGTTCACTCATCCTGATTGATTAAATATGTCGATCGATTGATTGACAGGCTGTTATAAGCGTTATATATTTATATTTGATGCTTATACAGTGTAGTGCACTTTGGTTGATGGTTGATTATTTTTCAATGCTATTATACGCGTGTGATGTATGAAAATCCATATAATTAATGTTATATGGTAATTGATTGGGCCTCATTCCAATTTAGAAAATAAAGAATATTATAAAATAAAGGTTCATGTGTTGACTGTACTCATCCGTTGAGATTAGTCATGTGTTGAACGAATATTTTAATAATAAAATTTACATCTTTATCAATATAAACTAAAGGTTCATGTGTTGACTGTACTCATCCGTTGAGATTAGTCATGTGTTGAACGAAATATTTTAACAAAAATAGTCACACGTGGACGGTACTCATTCGTTGTTATTAGTCGTGTGTTGACAAAAAGAAATATTTGAAATAGAATATATAAAGCCGTGTTGATTAGTGATGCGCCATTTTGACGCGAACGATATTTATATCGATTACATTCGGAATTGAATATATAACGATTTCGAAATGAATTGAATATAAAACGATTTCGAAATGAATTGAATTAAAAATGATTTCGAAATGAATTGAATATAAAACGATTTCGAAATGAATTGAATAGAAAACGATTTCGAAATGAATTGAATTAAAAACGATTTCGAAATGAATTGAATAGAAAACGATTTCGAAATGAATTGAATAGAAAACGAAATGAATTTGATTCAAATAGAAAACGAAATGAATTTGATTAGAAAACCAATTTGAATTGAATCGAATAGAAAACCACTTTGAATTGAATCGAATTGAAAACGAATTCGAATTGAATTTAAAACAAATTGAAATGAATTCAAATTGAATTGAATAGAAATGAATTTTAAAACGAATTTATAAGGAGGAATTCAATTTTGATTTGAAATGAAATGGAAGTTGAAATTGTTTTTGAAACGAATTCAAAACTATTTATAAAATTCGTTTAAAAATAGAATCGACGAAATATATATTATATATATAATATAATGGCCTGAATAGAACGCGCCGCGCCGCGACAGTTCGTAAATTTCGACCATTTATTTCAAACGGACATTACGGGAGATCCGACCGTCGGATTCTCCTAAAACCGGAACCGTTGGGTTCGTATCGAAAAGTGCTTTCTAACGAATATTAGAAATTTAAAATCTAATGGTTGGATTTGGAGATACGTCCAAATCAAATTCGAAAAAGGTCGCTGTAAGTGCAATTCGATGGCCGTTGATGGAAATCGACTGTACGGGCCTTGATAAAATTATTAAAAATAGTAATAATTTGTGTAAAATCATAAGAAATGATTTGAGAAAAATTGGGATGAAAAAACCCCATATTTGAAAAGATAAAAATAGATTTTTATCGAAATGAACTAGTTTGAACTCAATTTAAAACCCGGGTTTTTATTTTTAAATAAATAAATTAGATTTAAAAAGGGGTTTTAAATAATCGAAATTCCTAATATATTTGATTTGGATTGAACTATAATTGATTTGGGGGTTTATCGTGAACTGTGTTTTAAACAACACTAGTTCTTTAACCCGATGATAAATAGAATGTGATTTGGGTTTGTCGTGAACTGTGTTTTAAATAACACCTAGTTCTTTAACCCAGAAAAAGGAGTTTAAGGAATCTACAATTAGATTGAAATGTGAATTGATAATCTAAATTATCAAATATTGAAATGAGCGAGAATGGAGTATCGCCAGTTTTGCTCCAAAGCGATAGTTAAATCTTTAATTAGATTTGAACGTGAAATGGTAATTAATTTTACCGATAACACCGTGGTGTTAGATATGGAGTATTACCAGTTTTGCTTCATGGGATGAATAGGTTGGGATTGGGAAATAAAATAAATAATTACTTCGGTGTGGTTCGCTAATCTCGACTAGTTTAGAAAAACCGTAATTTGGTTTGAAACGACATCCAAAGGATGATTACAGGATAAATTTTAAAGAATTTATCTTGGATAAAATTAATGGGAACCTTTCCCTAAGAATGTGGAATTTAGAAACTAGCTGTAGGTTGGCTAAGAAGAATGGTTTCCTGGGTATTGATCTGATGTTGGTTTCGGCCTTCGGGGTTAATGTTTGGGAAATTGTTCTCTTGCTAATTTGCGGTTAGTGACTAATGAATTGGAATGAGGCGTATGTTGCGTTTGTGTAACATTTGTTTTAAATATACGCGGGTTGTTCGGAAAGGCCGGGTTTATACCCATTCTGAATAACCGATTCGACGATATGTCGAAGATGAAGACGGTGGTCGAAGACCGGAAGTCTTCACATCGTTTGGATAATTACTGACGATCCTGATTGGGCTGTACACCCAAGAGGATGGAAATAGTTGGTGGTCGTCCAGATGTACTTGGAGATGGATGGATATGCGAGGAAAGTGCCTCCGGTTTCGTTCAGACCCAGAACGGACTTGAAAATGGATTGTGTGTCTGACATTGGATTTTATTCTGTGTTGATTGATTTCTATTAAATATATATCTGCTTGGCGGCGGAGAATTTATTCTCTTGCTTAACGCCCTTCTCTGAGACGTACGAGCTTAGAGGTTATATATCGATAGATATCAATCGCATGGCATGAATTGCCTGTGTGGCACACTGAGTTGCATGGATCAAGGCTTCTGTTGAAAAGCAAAGTCTTGTGGTTGATGATCAAAGCACGGCCTACGTGGCGTAGCTTTGTGTATAACGTAAATCCGCGAGCCTCACACCTCGGTATGAGTTAAAAACGGGATACGGACCGCTGGGAGAGCACGACGTTTCTTTCTAGCTTTGGTGGTGTCAGTGACTTACCAGCCCTGACATTTATATACTTTTCACCTATGTGGTTGTTGGAATGCGAGGCGCCTCGATTATAGGTCTGTAAGGACCGGGAAACGTGTGTTCAGGAATTGCCAATCCTCTAACGTAAGTGAGGACCGGCCCAGCCGATTCCAGGGTTGCCCAGTGTGCGTAACCCTGAGGCATTTGCTAGAGTGTCTCGAACGCGGAGAGGAGCTTGCCCCTTGCCTCGACTCATGACGGAAATCCAATTTCCAATACGTGTGATTCGGTTTTAATTATAGAACTAGTATGGCGACATAGTAGATGGTAGCTATGCCACCTATGATTTATATTTATGATTGAAATTGTTTTGACACTATACACTTATTATAGTATCAAATGATTTGTTTTAAACGTATCAAGCATGTTTGGCTGTTATAAGGTAAAACCCTATCCTCCGGCTTGCGTTGCATTGTGTGATGAGACCTGGGTCTTATAATAGCTTCATTTTTCGAAAAAGCATTGCGCTGTTTATTCTATGCACTGGTATTCTTGGGAGAAAACCCGTTCCGTGTTATACGGCGTGGTCCCTTGAATTACCTTCTTTTAAAGTAAAGTTTAAATAACTGTTTTAGTTCTCACACCAGTCACATGACTGACCTGGAGTTTATTGTTTTAACCTAAACTCTGGGTGCCCCTATTTTCCGCACGGGCAGCTAGTAGTTTTGGTTTTGCAGATTTATATTCACAGGATCCTGGTTTACAGCTGGAATGATATCCGGAAAGCTCTGTATCCGTATATCATGTTCAGTTGTGCTTTGTATTATTTTCCGCTGCTATGTAATTTATTGTAATCTCTGATATTTATCGAATGTAATTTATTCATTTATACTCTATATATTCTTGTATCTGATGGTATTGTTGTAATGACAAGTGAAATGTTCTTCCGTCTGCGTTCTGTTTTGTCCTGTTCTCAACGTTCAGGGGTTTCGAACGGTCTAGATCGGTTTAACGACTGATTCAGATCGAGCGAAATTCCAGGCCGTCACACTTACCTTGGAAGCCACGACAAGCGTACTCCCCATGTTTACTAAACCGTGCCAGGAAAGGCATTTCGAGTTGTGCATAGCACGCTACACAAACCTGTATAAAAGAAACAAGCCAACCTCTTTTCTTGTTCTTCCCTTCAGCCATCATGAAAAAGCCCCTCTCAACAGAATACCAAATCGCCCCTTTAAATTCATAAGAAAATAAAATAAAATCCTTTTCCTCCAATTCTTTTCGTGTTTTCCCTTTCAGTTGGAAGCTGATCTTCCCAAAAGAAAAATCATCAGAATCGACCCCTTCAATAAGTAACGAAAACAATTCCACTTCGAAATCAATCTGGAAATCCAATACTTGACTAAATTTAGAGCCTTTGGTTCGAAAATCTCCTTGTGTTTAAAGCTTTATGCTAGCACCAATTTTGTAAGCCTCGATCAAGCTTCCTGGTACCTAAAGAAAATCTCCGCGCAACGCCTAGGGTTGGCGACTGCTATCAGCGTAGAAAGAGTAAGGGAAAGGAGGAGGGAAGTGAGGGGGAGACTTCGTTGGTAGTGGCGTTAGTTTCAGGTGGCAGGAGGAGGGATGTTTTGGCTTCGGATCACTGCAGTTTAAGGTCGTTTCTCGCGAACTCGTGAAGGCTTACAGCAAACTGTTTTAGGCGAAGAAGCAGGGCGATGTGGTGCTTCGATTGGGGGTGGTGAGGAGTATTCCGGTGACTGGTGGCCGGCGCTCGAATCAGTTGAACCTAGGATGTGAGGGTTGTGTTTGGATATGGAGTAGTTAGGTGGAGGATGAAGTATATGCGTAGAGGAGGTGTTTGGTGGTTTCATGATGTTGAGCAGTGACTAGAAGAAGGAGGAAACCGTGGTCTGGTAATGAATTTTGGGGCTTTGGGTTGAGAATTTTGAATTAAGGGAGTATCAGCATATTCAAATCATTTCAGAAGTAAATACAAACAATGGGAGACGCAAGGTGACCGTGGAGCATGATGAATACACTGGAACGCTAGGAAGGTAGAAGCATGGTACAATTAGCGATCTGAGATGGTATTTCACCTACAAACTTGTTCGAAGAAATATTGAGAACTACTGATCTAATTAGGTTACCAATCTGACATAGTTAAGAATTAAAACAATGGTTATTTGGAATTATAAGCCTCTGCAAGTATTTGCATTTTTCTGCAACTGAAGTAATCTCCCCATTGAAGCCATTACCGTCCAACTCAACAGCTGTTATATTTGAATCTTTCCAAAGCTGTAGCAGTAACACTGGAACATGGAAAATGCATTGACACCTGGTTCAAGGTGAATAACCATATTTCTGTGATAATGAGTACTTGTTTATAATTTAGGAGTAGAAATAGTGCAAAGAGATGAAGTAGCAATGCAGATAGTTCAAAGAACTGACGTAGAAGTAGTGCAAATGATTAGGAAGAACCCGGAGAAAAGAAAAATTAACTAAAGTTAAATTAATTCTATAATTAAGGGATGATAATTTAAATTAAAATCTTATTGTTTATAACATTTATATTTTGTATGTACATTATCATAATTGGACGCGACCAGATCCGATGAATTCATAATGAAGAAATCTACATCATGGAACTATTCCTGCTAAGTACAGGGTTATTGGTATTTTAGAGAAAAATCAAATGCCTGTTTGATTTTGAATAAAACCAAAGCAGAAACGTCAACTGCAGACAAAGGTGAGTAAACTCACTAATTCTGACTCGTTTATATTTTTATATAAACGAGTTTTTAAATTTATTTTATACTGTGTGATGGTTGCTTGGTTGAATAGTTGATAAAATTAGTTGATAGGATTACATTGTTGATTTATTATTAGTTCTGATATTTCATATTGAGGTGAAGTAATATTATTGATGTTATTAACATCTGTGGATGCAGGGAAACAGGTTGGAGGGATCCAACTGGATTCCTCAACATTTTATTTACTGTTTTATTTATTGTGATATATGATTGGTAATTAATAAAGTTGTGGTTGAATTACACTGGCCCCATAATTTGGTTTTTAATTACCGTAAAATATTTTAGAATGGAGAAAAGAAATTTGAGATTTTAAAAAGGGAATTATTTCCAAAATAGAAATTAGATTTCAAAATGTACCAGAAATAGAAACTTGTTTAAGGAAAAAAAAAGTTTTTTATAACGATGTTTAGAAATTAAATAAAATATTTATCATAGGATAAGTTAAAATATAAATTCAATTTGAATTTATATAAGAAAAATGGAAATCAGTATTGACACCGATATTTGAAGTGGGGTCTAAACCCATTAGTATAAAAGAAAATTTGAGTTTTAGAGGGAAATTGAATTCAAATGGGAAATCGTTTTAAAAAGGGAAAACGAATGGTTTTATTCCGAAGTTCGAAATATAAAATAAAGTGAGATAAATCCAAGGGATTATAATTAGAATTCGACCATGTTGAACTTTAATGGGGCATTGTTAGAAAGTATATTTGAACTCTATAATTTAAATGAATCTGTTAAGGAGCTAATACTTCAATATTTATGGTTATGGAAAAAAAAATGTATACAACTTGATGTTTTGGAATAACCTAATATCTTCCTTAGTTAGATTTTTTAAAAAAAAATAGAAAGGAGCGCAAGGAATCAAATAAATTGATTTCATAAGCTATGACATGTATACCGTGTAAAGACGTTTTAATAAGGAAATGTTAAATTGTTTATATGAGTAGAAAGGTGTTAATAGCGGTTTATAAACGGAATTTATAAATGATATCGAATAGGATGTGAATTTATTAAGTACTTGATTTGAAACTAAATGATGTTTAAAAATAGAACTCAAGTTGATTTGAAATTATATTTGTAAACAACGATTTTAACGCTGCCGTTATAATAACTATTTTGTAGCGATCTTAAAGCTATTATTTTAACAATGTTCTATAATTCTACACAGCGATTGTAACGCTGTTGTTAAAAGCAATGTTTTATAAATCAAATATTTGGAAACAGCGATTATAACGCTACCGTTATAATCAATATTTTTCTGCAAAGGAAGTATGTCCTTAGATTGAATCCGAGAGTTGCATAAGTGACGTTTTATTTAAAGTTGTGAGCTTTGACAATTTCAATGTTGAGAATGTTGTTCAGTTAAGGTCTGAGAGGTAAATATACCCCAACTTGATTGACTTCATGATTGATGGAGCAATGGTTAAGGTTCGATAGTGAAGATTGGTTAGCATTATGGTTAGTTAATAATTGGTTAATGTTTGAGTTATAATAACGTTGTTTTAAAACATTGCGTCAATTTAAAAGAATTTGAAATGTTTTTCCCATATAAAATGAGAAATATTTGCTATGTATAGAAAATGAAATGAAGTGTTAACGAGGAGTTAAGACACATGAATTGAAAATAATAATATAATCAGGAATTGATTTAAAGGGGCCCAGTGTTGTTTGATGAATGATCGTTAGAATTTCCAATTGGAAATAGGACCGTTGATTGTATGGATGTTTCTTTGATAGTTAAATCACCGACTATTAAAGTTTTGATTTATTTTATACCTTCGTTATCAATATGGAGAGACCGGGATCAAATTTAAAATCTGAAAACCACTCCGTATTGGTATAAGCGTTATGAATCAACTTATGCTGAAAGTAATTGAAGAGGAGTGAAATGCAAGGACTTTTCTGTAAATCCTAGGTAGAATTTGCCTAAGATGGATTAATAGAACGGTGCCTTCGGTTTGTTAGACACAGGGAAATTGTACGGACGAGTGTCTGACAGAGTATTTCTAAAGGGATTACGTACATTGATTCCTTCAAACGTACAAAGTTGGTGGCATAGAAGGGAAACTTCTTTAGCCTAACAATATGAGTATTTTTGTGGGAATCAATTAGTGATTTCCGATGGATCTGACGATGTGGCATTCAAAATGAATGGTGGCCAGATGTTCTGGAAGATAATTCAAACCTCAAGCCTCACAATCGGGAATTGACAAAAATCGGGCAGGCAACATGGCTATGTGGGTCGCACCCATTAGGATGTATAATCACCTATCTAGAGAAATGTCATTTGCTTCTTTAAATCTATCGATGCTGTCCCTTTCGGGAAACGGTTGCTGATCTCAACCGTTGGTGATATACATTCGATACACTCAAGCGAAATGAGTGGTCAGACATGTATGGGCCGGATTGCAAGACGTTCTTGTTGAACCCAGTGTATTCGCCTCTAGAGATACACTATCGGAAGGTGGTCCCATATCTTGTCATGTTGGAAATCCAATCTCCAATAAGCGCCCTACAGTTTTTGATTTTATATTATATATGGAGCGTGAGATGCAAGCGTTCCGCTAGATTCTATTTATTTGTTGTAGACACTATTATAATATCACTGTATTTGGTATTAAAAATATTTTGGGTTATCGTAAGGTAAAAACCATCTGTGTTTATGTGTGGATCGGTCTTATGATTATCATTTCTTTTGAAAAGGATTTTAAATTTAAACAAATGGATGGAGTTTACTCACACCAGTCCCATGACTGACCCAGAGTTCATTTTGTTTTGTTTTCCCTAAACTCTTGGGTGCCCATATTTGTACGGGCTGTCAAGTAGTCGGGATTTTACAGATTCACTTCGGAGAAGCTTGAAGCAAGAGGCTCACCAATTACCTATAGACTATCATATTTTCCGCTGTGTACTATGTTGTATCTGGAAATAGGTGTTTATAACTGTTCCAGGAATAATCGTTGTGCTCTAATAATGGTATGCATATACAGTTATTGATTTGTATTTCAAAGTTTATGTTATCTAATATATTTTATCCGTTCTGCTGTGAGTTTGTGATCTTTTTTTCTTCTATTCTAATATTTTTTTCTTTTTATTTCTCATCCTCTAACTTCTTTCTAATAATGATTCATATTTCTGTGCAGTTTGAGTTGGACGTGTGGTATTATTAGTTGACTCAAAGAGTATGGAAATTCGGGTCATTACAGTTGGTATCAGAGCTGAAGGTTGAGTAGTAACCTTGGCTCCGTGGCGTGCCTCAATAGAGATGGGGTCAGTAATACCTTAGATTGAGATTGAGTGTATATATGACAGCGCGTATTTGTACATTTGATATAAAATTGTTTTATATTGTGTTGACTGGTTTGTTGAGTGGTTTATGAATTCTGGTCGGTACCGAAAGTACAACTGTATCGATAAGCATTTCTAAACTCTCGAACAAAGCAATTTGATACAGTATTGTTTTTAAAATGGGTGAATAAAATAATTTGCCCAAAGATTATTTTGGTATAAAAGGATTAATTTCTGAAATATTATAATATGGGAATGAATTGGTTATTATTATAATCATATGAGATTACAATATTGAAATGATTATGTATAACCAAACAGAATTTGTATAAGACTACAATATACAAATAAGTTGAATGACAATTTAATCAGACCAGAATTCGGAATTTAAAACCCCAGATATTAGTAAATATTTTTGAGATATTATAAAGAGATATAACATTCTTCAAAATTTTTTTTGGGATAGAATGTTTCTAAATAGGTTTTGAAAAGTGATTAAGCACTGAACTCACTTTAGTCGCTGGAAAATAATTCCGATGATGATCCGCACATCATCGGTGTTCATTTTCAAGTTTCAAAGTGACAGATTGCTACCGTAAAGTTGGTTATGAATTATTTTGAGAAAAGAAAAGCATGATTTGATTTAAAATTCCAAATGAGATGTGATATTGATATAATTGATTTCAAACTAATTTGAAATAAAACCCAGGAATTTGAATTCTGAAATTAAAATTTAATTGTATAAGTTGTATAGATTGAAATGGTAGAAGTAAATCAAATGAAATTGGGCTGGATTAGAAATAATCCAGAATAAAATTAAATAAAGAGAAATGTTGATATTCAAATTATTTCGACCTATGTATAAACAAATTGAATATATATTGGATGTTGTGTTTGGAATTAAAGTGTGATGGAATTTAACTCAAGCAGAATAAAAGGGTCGATTTTTTGAAAACAGAACTCAGTTGGATTAGTGAATAGAAGTGAACTAATCTAAAAACTGGAAGTTGGATTGATTTGCGAACCGATTGGAAATATATATGTATGTTGAGTAGATATTGAATGGAAGCAAAGGCAAGAGATAGGATTTTGCCCGACAAAAAGCTATACGTTTATAATATTACTTGGGTTTGATGATTTTGTGAGCCAATGGGGCAAGCCACTTGGCTTTTTGATTTTCTTTTGGATTGAAGAAGGCGTAGAAAGGCGAGTTGTGGTTGTACAGATTGAGCCGTTCAGAGGAGATCCTGCCGAATTTTTTCAGAATTTAAAGTGTTGGAGAATTTTCAGAGATTTTGAAAATTTTCGTTAGTAAGAATAAATTAATATTTTAATTGAAATAAATTGGTCCAGTTAAGATGAAGTTAAGAAGTGAACAAAAAGGATGTTTGGACCTAGTTAATAAGGTATGTAACATTTTTCCTACCTTAGCAAATTTCGAGGACGAAATTATTTTAAGGGGGAAGCAATGTAACGACCCAGATTTTTAGCCAGTTAATTTTGAATATTTAAATTGGTTTTAAATATTTTATTTGAAATATCAAACGATTTTATAAGGAATTTATCCAATTAAACAAAGTTTTAAACGTATAATTTATAATATAATTAAAACAAGTTCAAAATGGCGCGGTAGTTCGTAATTTATGATTTAAACTTCAACCGAGTATATAAGATTCATTATAAGTCGGATTTCTTTAAAACAAGAAACGTTTGAATCTATTGAACTGCATCTTTCTAATGGAAGTGAAAAATCGAGATTTCGTTTTATAGATTGTAAATTATGTCCAAATCAAATTTTCAGAAAGTCGCCGTGAAGTTGGTTATAAGCCGTAACAGTTTATTTAATATAACGAGAGATTGGTTACAAATTTGGACAAGGTTCTTTTGAGGCGTAGTTATAATTTAATTTTTAGGATTTTTCTGTAATTTTTAATTAATTAAATACGCAACTTTTTATTTGGAGTAATTTGCACCCTATATCAATATTTTGGGGTTTCAAAATATAAATTAAATTACCGATATTATTATATTTTTCGGATCGTGGCATATCGCTCGACACAACCGTATTTTTATATTTTTCCATATTGGTTCATACGTGAACGAAATTTGTGCTTGCAAATATGCCCATAACTTTCTTACTACATGGGCATGTTATAGGCTAACTCTTCAATCATAATTTCCGCGAGAATTCAGCTGTTAGGAGCAAACTAAAACATTTCTATATATTTACCATGTACTAGTTAAATCTAAGCATGGAACTAAACCCTCAAGACAAGGACAAATTTTTTGTCATATTCAAAATGCCAACAAGCCTATTCTGAAAATGGAAAATTAGATAATAACATTAAACTATCTGCCTTACCTTGGAAGCCACGACAAACGTACTCCCCACGTTTACTAAACAGTGCCAAGCAAGGCATTTCGAGCCGTGCATAGCATGCTACACAAACCTGTATAAAAGAAACAAGCTAACATCTTTTCTTGTTCTTCCCTTTAGCCATCATGAAAAAGCCCCTCTCAACAGAATACCAAACTGCCCCTTTAAATTCATAAGAAAATAAAAATAAAATCATTTTCCTCCAATTCTTTTCGTGTTTTCCCTTTCAGCTGGAAGCTGATCCTCCCAAAATAAAAATCATCAGAATCGACCCCTAAGTAATGAAAACAATTCCACTTCAAAATCAAACTGGAAATCCAATACTTAACTAAATTTAGAGCCTTTGGTTCGAAAATCTCCTTGTGTTTAAAGCTTTATGCTAGCCCCAATTTTGTAAGCCTCGATCAAACTTCCTGGTTACCAAAGAAAATCTCCGCGCAACGCCTAGGGTTGGCGACTGCTATCAGCATAAACAGAGTAAGGGAAAAGAGGAGGTAAGTGAGGGAGAGACTTCGTTGGTAGTGGCGTTAGTTTCAGGTGGCAGGAGGAAGGATGTTTTGGCTTCGGATCACGGCAGTTTAAGGCCGTTTCTGGCGAACTCGTGAAGGCCTACAACAAACTGTTTTAGGCGAAGAAGCAGGGCGATGTGGCGCTTCGATTGGGGGTGGTGAGGAGTATTCCGGTGACTGGTGGCCGACGCTCGAATCAGTTGAACCTGGGATGTGAGGGTTGTGTTCGGATTTGGAGTAGTTAGGTGGAGGTTGAAGTATATGCGTAGAGGAGGTGTTTGGTGGTTTCATGATGTTGAGCAGTGACTAGAAGAAGGAGGAAACCATGGTCTGGCAATGATTTTTGGGGCTTTGGGTTGAGAATTTTGAATTAAGGGAGTAGCAACATATTCAAATCATTTCAGAAGTAAATACAAACAATGGGAGACGCAAGGTAACTGTGGAGCGTGATAAATACACTGGAACGCTAGGAAGGTAGAAGCATGGTACAATTAGCGATCTGAGATGGTATTCCACCTACAAACTTGTTCGAAGAAATATTGAGAACTACTGATCTAATTAGGTTACCAATCTGACAAAGTTAAGAAATAAAACAGTGATTACTTGGAATTACAAGCCTCTGCAAGTATTTGCATTTTTCTGCATCTGAAGTAATCTCCCCATTGAAGCCATTAACGTCCAGCTCAACAGCTGTTATATTTGAAACTTTCCAAAGCTGTAGTAGTAACACTGGGATATGGGAAAAGCATTGACAGCTGGTTCAAGGTGAATAACCATATTTCTATGATAATGAGTACTTGTTTATAATTTAGGAGTAGAAATAGTGCAAAGAGCTGAAGTAGCAATGCAATTTGTTCAAAGAATTGACATAGAAGTAGTGCAAATGATTAGGAAGAACCCAGAGAAAAGAAAAATTAATTAAAGTTAAATTAATTCTATAATTAAGGGATGATAATTTAAATTAAAATCTTATTGTTTATAACATTTATATTTTGTACGTATATTATCAGAATTGGACGCGACCAGATCCGATGAATTCGTAATGAAGAAATCTACATCATGGAACTATTCCTTCTAAGTACAGGGTTATTGGATTTCAGAGAAAAATCAAATGCCTGTTTGATTTTGAACAAAACCAAAGCAAAAACGTCAACTGCAGACCAAGGTGAGTAAACTCACTAACTCTGACTTGTTTATATTTTTATATAAACGAGTTTTTAAATTTATTTTATACTGTGTGATGGTTGCTTGGTTGAATAGTTGATAAAATTGGTTGATAGGATTACAATGTTGATTTATTATTAGTTCTGATATTTCATATTGAGGTGAAGTAGTATTATTGATGTTATTAACATCTGTGGATGCACGAAAACAGATTGAAGGGATCCAACTAGATTCCTCAACATTTTATTTAATGTTTTATTTATTATGATATATGATTGGTAATTGATAATGTTGTGGTTGAATTACATTGGCCCTATAATTTGGTATTTAATTACCGTAAAATATTTTAGAATGGAGAAAAGAAATTTGAGATTTTAAAAATGGAATTATTTCCAAAATAGAAATTAGATTTCAAAATGTACTGGAAATAGAAACTTGTTTAAGGAAAAAAAGGTTGCTTATAACGATGTTTAGAAATAAAATAAAATATTTATCATAGGATAAGTTAAAATATAAATTCAATTTCAATTTATATAAGAAAAATGGAAATCAGTATTGACACCGATATTTGAAGTGGGGTCTAAACCCATAAGTATAAAAGAAAATTTGAGTTTTAGAGAGAAATTGAATTCAAAGGGGAAATCGTTTTAAATAGGGAAAACGATTGGTTTTATTTCGAAGTTCGGAATATAAAATAAAGTGAGATAAATCCAAGGGATTATAATTAGACTTCGACCATGTTGAACTTTAATAGGGCATTGTTAGAAAGGATATTTGAACTCTATAATTTAAATGAAAATGTTAAGGAGCTAATACTTCAATATTTATGGTTATGGAAAATATATATATATACAACTCGATGTTTTGGAATAATTTAATATCTTCCTTAGTTAGAATTTTTTTGAAAAAGAGTAAGGAGCGCTAGGAACCAAATAAATTGATTTCATAAGCTATGACATGTATAGCGTGTAAAGACGTTTTAATAAGGAAAAGTTAAATTGCTTATATGAGTAGAAAGGTGTTAGTAGCAGTTTATAAACGGAATTTATAAATGATGTCGAATAGTGTAATGGCGCGTTTTGTTAGCTGTCGAATAATTAATTTATTTAATTATTAAATATCGATTGGGAGATATCGATGACTTGAATTAAATAATATTGAATATTTAATTAAAATAAACAATATAATAATATATTATAATGTCGAAATAATCGGAAATCACTGAATTCATAATACTGTGTGAATTGGATCAGCTAAAATATTTAATTCAGTTTAGAATTGAATTTGAATAACGAATCGATTTAATAATCGACGTTAAAACATATTAATTATAATATAATTAAAATAGAGCGCGAAACAACGCGGCAGTTCGCTATTTGGCGATTTAGACTTCAACTGAGTATACAGGGTTCGTTTTAAATCGGATTTCTATGAAACAAGAAACGCGTGGAGCTGGTGGAGTATATATTTCTAGTGGAAGAGAGAGATCGAGATTTCGTCGTGTAGATTTTGAGTTACGTCCAAATCAAATTATCAGAAATGCAGCGCCCTGACCATAACGATTTAATTATTTTTAAATAAGGGTTTAAATAGAAATCGAGCGTCGATATAACTCTGAGATGAAATATCGAGCTGTAAATATATACAGGAATATTCTGGAGCTGTATGGTATGCCACTGCGAATACAGACGATAATAATTAATTTTAAACAATTAATTTAATAATATTTAAATATATTTATATATTTAAATAAGCTATTTAGAGCATTAAAAATAGCCACTTTTGCATACGAAGTCGGAATTCGACGAAACTAGTTTTGTTGGATCCGCAATGTCAAATAGTTGTTAGATTCCAAGTTTCGTGATTTTTAGAGTCACTGTGTGATCGTACGGATTTTTAGAGTGAAAAACAGTCAGTATTTCGACAGTTAAAAATACGTTGTGTGAGCATACGGAGTCGGAATTCGACGAAACCAGTTCCGTTGGGACCGTAATGTCGAAGTCTACCTACGTGTCCAGTTTCGTGATTTTTGGGCATCGTGTGTGGTCACACGGATTTTTAGAATGCTTAAACGAATATAAAACAATGAAATAAATATCTCAAATTTTTCTAAGGACTAAAACTGGCCACCCAACACCTTGTACAGCCACTAATCTAAACAACCCTCCTCTTTAAAACACAGAACAATGTTCTCAAGCCGCCACATTCATTTGGCAGAAAAACCCAACACTACAACAATGTAAAATAAAAAAAAAGAATTCAAAGAAAATTATATAAATTGAAGGAGCTACAAATTCGGATTCATGACATGATTCTCTTCGATCTGGTGGTGCCTTTGGTGAGTACGACGCCAACCTGGGAGGTTCGACGTATGTACAGCAACTTCTAGGGTTACCTCGTTCAAGTCTTTGGAGCATCAATTGAAGTTTGGGTGTTTATATTTGGGTTCAGTGTGGAATTTCGAGTCTTGTGTGCATTTTTTGGGAAACTCGGAGCAGTTTGATGTCGCTGCTTTTCAGGGCGACGGAGGAAATTCCGTTCGACGAAATGTACCAGCGTGGGTTCGAGCTGGGCATCTTGGGTAGGAGAAGGAAGAGTTCGAAAGGAGAAGGAGAATGGTGGTGGTCTAGTCTGATTCGGTGGTGTAGTGATGGAGAATGGGATCGACGAAGTGGTTGAAATGGTGGAGTTTCATTAGCAGGTCACGGCAGAAATGGGTTTGAGGAAGAAGTAAAGGGAGCGGACGGGTTTTAAAGCAGATGGGCTTGGGAGATTTGAAGTGGGCCGGTTTTGTTGTGGTGAGGCCCATTTAGTTTTATAATTAAGTTAACTTTAAATTTAAATATCGTATCAACTTGTAACGTAAATATCTTGGTCATACGAAGTCAGATCGACGAGCCGTAAGTTGCGTTGGGACCGTATGGACGAGAGCTCCACAATGGAACTGGCCGCAAGTCAATTGGAGCTAGTTACAATTTATGGCGAAATAAATTGTCCATCGAAATCAAATAACGCAAACCGTTATTTACGGCTAACGCGCAAATGTGAGTAAATCTCACTAACTCTGAACAGTTTTATAATTTCATGTTGTATGGTTAGAACTGCTAAAATTGGCTGTTTGACTGTGTGTTGATTATTTGATTGAACTGCTAGTCAGTTAGTTAAATTTCTATATTGATTCTGTTTAACAGAATATATCATATGGAACTGAAAGTGATGCTATCTATATTGGCTAACATCTGTGATGCAGGGAAACAGGTTGGAGGAATCCAACTGGATTCCTCAACAGTTATTTTACTGTGATTTTTATATTGTGATATATAATGTGTTGTATATAATCTGTGTGATTTTGTGTGGTGGGACGATATTTATCGTTGTTATATGGTGTGTTAAATACCATGAGAAATACCAGAATGTAGGAGAGGGGTTTTCAAAGTATATTTTGAAAATAGTTTAATTATATAAAATCAAGGGATTATATATATATATATATATATAAGAAAAAGGATTCTGAATATAAAGGAATATAGTTGGTAAAAACAAATATAGAAGAATTATATTTGTAAATCAAATACAAGGGAATATATATGTGAATCGAATATAAGGGGATATGTTGGTTAATCAAAATATAAAGGAATTATATTCGTTAAAGGAAATATAAAGGATATTTATTTAGAGATTAAATAAATAGAATTAAACTAAAGGAGATATTTATTTGTTAAATAAATAGGAGTTAACCAAGTGAATTGGTCAAGTTAACCAAGTGAATTGGTCAAGTTAATCAAAGTGAATTTGTTAGGTTAAACTAAGTGGTTAATCGATGTGAATTAGTTAAGTTAAACTACGTGGTAAATCAAAGTGAATTAGTTAAGTTAAACTAAGTGGTTAATCAAAGTGAATTGGTTAAGTTAACTAAGTGGTTAATCGAAGTAAATTAGTTGATTTAAACTAAGTGAATCGGCTAGAGTTAATCAACGTGAATTAGCTAAGTTAAACTAAGTGGATTAATTCAGTTAATCGAGACGAGTTAACCAGTTAGGTTAAACCAGTTAGAGTTAACCAGTTAGAGGTGACCAGTTAGAGTTAACCAGTTAGAGTTGACCAGTTAGAGTTAACCAGTTAGAGTTGACCAGTTAGAGTTGACCAGTTAGAGTTGATCAGTTAGAGTTATCCAAGTAGAGTCAATCGAGTAGAGTTGTCGAATATCACTTATCCGAAGTAGAGTTATCGAATATAGTGTATTCGAGAGAAGAGAAATCGAATATAGTTTATTCGAGTGGAGAAATCAAATGTGATTCATTTGAGAAGAGTTATCGAATATAGTTTATTCGAGTGGAGAAATCAAATGTTATTCATTTTGAGAAGAGTTATCGAATATAGTTTATTCGAGTGGAGAAATCAAATGTTATTCATTTTGAGAGGAGTTATCGAATATAGTTTATTCGAGTGGAGAAATCAAATGTGATTCATTTGAGAAGAGTTATCGAATATAGTTTATTCGAGTGGAGAAATCAAATGTTATTCATTTTGAGAGGAGTTATCGAATATAGTTTATTCGAGTGGAGAAATCAAATGTGATTCATTTGAGAAGAGTTATCGAATATAGTTTATTCGAGTGGAGAAATCAAATGTTATTCATTTGAGAAGAGTTACCGAATATTATTTATTCGAAGAATAGTTATCGAATATTGGTTATTCGAAGTTAGTTAATCCAAAAGGAGTTATTCGAAGTTAGTTAATCCAAAGGAGTTATTCGAAGTTAGTTAATCCAAAGGAGTTATTCGAAGTTAGCTATTCCAAAGAAGTTATTCGAAGTTAGTTAATCCAAAGGAGTTATTCGAAGTTAGCTAATCAAAAGGAGTTATTCGAAGTTAGTTAATCCAAAGGAGTTATTCGAAGTTAGCTAATCCAAAGAAGTTATCCGAAGTTAGTTAATCCAAAGGAGTTAGTCGAAGAGTTAATCGAATATAGTTATTCGAAAGAAGGTGTTAATCGAATATAGTTATTCGAGTAAAGTTAAAAGAGTTAATCGAATTTAGTTATTCGAAATGAGTTATTCGAATTAGATATTTGAATAGAGTTAAACACATTAGAGTGATTCGAATTACTTATTCAAATAGAGTTAAACACGTAAGAGTTAATTGAATATTAGTTATTCAATTAGAGTTAAATCGAATTTAGTTATTCGAAAGGAGTTAATCAATTTGAGTTAAGTTAATCGATTTGAATTAAGTTGAATCGAAATGGAGTAAATCGATTAGAATTAAGTTAATCGAGTTAGAGTAAATCGAATATTGGTTATTCGAAGGTAAGTTATTCGAACTAGTTATTCGAAGGAGTTAATCAAATGAGTTGATCCAAAGGAGTTAGTCGAATATTAGTATTCGAATAGAGTTAAAGGAGTTATCGATTTTAGTTTGATCGAAAGGAGTTATCGATTAGTAAATCGAAAGGAGATTTTCGAATATAGCATATTCGAAAGAAAGAGATCGAATATTGTTGATTCGAAAGTGAGAGATTTCGAATATGAGTTATTCGAAGAGAGATAATCGAATATAGGTTATTCGAAGAAGAGTTAATCAAATAGAGATTACTCGAAAGAGAGTTATACGTCGAATTCGATTATAGCGAATTCAGGAAAGTACTATTTACTTTCCAGGGTTTAAATCAAGATTTAGTTATTGATTTAGAAATTAGGTGTCTGTTAAATTATTCGAGTTAGGAAATAAAATATATAGGGGTAGGAATTATAACGTTATAGTTATAATCAAACACTGTCATATAAGAAGTGGATTCGTAACCTGAATCCGAGAATTTGCGTAAACAGATGATTGGAAAAAGTGAGTGATGAGCTTCATCTATTTCACAGTAAAGGACGTTGTTCAATTAAGGTCTGGGAGGTAGTTATACCCCAACTTGATTGACTTCAGAATTGACAAAGGAATAGTTGTGGTTCGATCTAAAGGTTGATTAGGAATAAAGTTAAGGAATAAGCGATAAATGGATTAAGCGAAACGATGTTTTATACAACGTTCATTGGAAATCCGTAAATGAGTTTTGGAAACGTTTTCCAAATACAGTCAGATATGTTTTCTAAACATAGAAAATGAAATGTTTTCATGATAAGAATTTAAGAAATAGAGTTTAGCAAATTCAGAAACTGACTAGAGAGGGTAAGTTGAACGGTTTTCTAAGTGACGATCTGATGTTGGTTTCGACCTTCCAGATTGATACTTAGAGAATTGTTCTCATACTAGTTACAGTTAGGGACTGATAGTTGCGAAATAATAGTGATGTGAAAATAAGCTATGGAAATGTTTTCCAATGATTTATAACATATATTTTCTAAATATATGAAATAAGGAGATATGAACATATGATGATTGATCGATCGAATTTCCATTTGGAAATAAGATCGTTGTTTGTACACCGACATGTTTCCATTTGATAGTTGAATCACAGACTATCAAAGTTTTTACCATTTTAACGTTGTTATTATGGAGAGACCGGTTGGATTATTATCCAAAGAACCACTCTGTATTGGCATAAGCGTTACGAGCAAGATCTGCCAAAGATAACTTGAAGACGGAGTAAAATGCAAGGGCTGTTGTATAAGTCTTAGATAACAGTGACTAAGATGGATATACTGAATAGTGCCTTCGGTTTGTCCAGTCCCAGGACAACGTATATGGAAGAAGGTCTGACAGAGTATATCCAATGGATCGCGTAAGTTGATCTGTTCAAACGTATTCACGTTTGGTGGCGGAGGAATTCGTTTCTCTTAGCTGTATACCCGTGTTATTTTTGGAGAAGTCAATTTGTGATTTGGCGGGTATGACAATGTGGCATTCAAAGTGAATGATGATCAGATGTTCTGAAGATAGACGTAGCTTCTAGCCTCACACCAGGAAGTAACAAAAGTTGGGCTAGGCAGCATGGCTAGTTGGGCCATTCCCAAGCAGGGTGTATTGTCACCGATCTAGAGAATATCCATATTTATACTTCTTTTTGATTCTGTATCTTCGGATGACGGTTTGATGGCCTATAACCGTGGTGGCAATATATTCGCGACACTCAAGCTAAATGAGTGAGCGGTCATGTGTGGCCGGGTTGCAAGACGTTCTTGTTGAACCCTGAGTGTATCACCTCTAGAGTACACTATTCAGAAGGTGCTCCCATACCTTGTCTGTTGGAATCCATTCTCCGATAAGCGCCCTGCGATTTATGATTTTATACTATGTATGTAGAACCTGAGATGCAAGCGTTTCTGCTAGATTGATACCTATTTGTACTTAGGCATTATTATAATATCACAATGATATTGCTTGTCAAAGTTGTTCAGATACTCATAAGGAAAAACCCGTTCCGTATTCACGGCGTGGTCTTATGACATACCCTATACTTGTTTTAATCTGTTTTACTCATACCAGTCCCATGACTGACCCGGAGTTTACTTTGTTGTTTTCCCTAAACTCTTGGGTGCCTAAATTTGTACGGGCAGTCAAGTAGTCGGGATTTACAGATATGCTTGGAGAGAGCTTGGAGCAGGAGGCTGCAAGATTTTATAGCTATAGTTATTTCCGCTGTGTTGTAAGTGTTGTACTCTGATAAGTGCTATTGTATATATATAACTGTTTACTTCAAAGTTATGTTATATATTATATGTTATTCGTTCCGCTGTGAGATTCGTGTTACTCTGATGATTCTGATGTTCTTCTTCTTCTATTCTATTAGTTCTATCTTTTCTTTCTCACCTTCTAAATTCTTTCACTAACGTCTCGGAATTTCCGACTCTCGAGGAGTCGGAAATTTCCAGCCGTTACAGTTGGTATCAGAGCTTAAGTTAAGAATTACTTGGCTCTGTGGCGTGACTCGGTAGAGATAGGGTTAGCAATACCCTAGACTGAGATTGAGTGTATATATACGAGTGCGTATTTGTTATTTAATATAAAGTGATTTTATATTGTGGAGACTCATTGGTTGAGTAGTTTGTGAATTCTGGTCGATCAGTTGATCCACTGTATCGATAGGGGTTACTAAATACTCGAATACGATGGACCGACACGGTATGTTTTGAAAGGAGGGTAAAAGAAATAATTTTACCCGAATATATTTTGATATAATATATTGGCAGTGTTGGTTGTTATTATAATCGAGTGAGATTTATAACATGTGAAATGGTTATATATAACTAATCAGAATTCATATAAGTAAAGTATATGAAATAAGATGAATTAAATATGAATTTAAATCAGATTTGGAATTAAAATAAGTAAATTTTAAGTTCCTGGGAGATTTTGAAATGTTTTTCAATTCAAAATAAATATAGTATTGAACTCACCTGGATGACTGGAAAATAATTCCGAGAATGGATCGATACATCGTCGGTGTAATTTTCGAGTTTCTAAGTGGCGGATTACTACCAATGGTTTTGTTTTCAAATGGTGTTGAGGAAAACAAATTGTTTGGAAATTCAAAAGTTTTGAATTGGTGTTAGGATTTGAAATTGATTTGAAATAAATCCCAGGAATTTAAATCTTGAAATTTAAAATTTAACTTGTTAAGTTGAATGAATCAAGATGGTAAAAACAAATAAGTAAATTAAAATTTAACTTGAACCAAGTTAAATAAATCGGGATTTGGTTAGAGAATCATCTGGATTGGAATTAAGTTGATGGGTTAAGAGTTTGAAATCTGATATTGGAGTTTGAATAGAATTTGACTTGGATAGAACCAAGTGTTTGAGTTGAAGGTTGGATTGAGATGACATTGGTATATATTGGGTTGATAACAGGTGAAAGTGATAAAGTTAATATGCCCGACAAAAAGGTACCAGTTTATTTTTGATATAAGCATGAGATTTATGAGCCGAATTGGCAAGCCGCTTGGCTGTTCGATTTTCTTTTGGGTTGGAGATGGCCTAGAGAGGCGAGTTGTGGTTTTACCGATAGGGCTGTACAAAGGAGGTTATGGCGAAATTTTCCGAAAATGTAAAGTGTTAGAAAATTTTCAGATTTTTTGAAAATTTTAGTTAGTCGGAAGAATAAATATTTTAGTCAATATTAAGTGGTTCGGTTGAAATCAGAAATAAGGGGAAAACCAATCTTAGGAGTTCCAATATATAGGGTCAACCTCTAACTTAGCAATTTCGAGGACGAAATTATTTTAAGTGGGGAAGTCTGTAATGGCGCGTTTTGTTAGCTGTCGAATAATTAATTTATTTAATTATTAAATATCGATTGGGCGATATCGATGACTTGAATTAAATAATATTGAATATTTAATTAAAATAAACAATATAATAATATATTATAATGTCGAAATAATCGGAAATCACCGAATTCATAATACTGTGTGAATTGGATCAACTAAAATATTTAATTCAGTTTAGAATTGAATTTGAATAACGAATCGATTTAATAATCGACGTTAAAACGTATTAATTATAATATAATTAAAATAGAGCGCAAAACAACGCGGCAGTTCGCTATTTGGCGATTTAGACTTCAACTGAGTATACAGGGTTCGTTTTAAATCGGATTTCTGTGAAACAAGAAACGCGTGGAGCTGGTGGAGTATATATTTCTAGTGGAAGAGAGAGATCGGGATTTCGTCGTGTAGATTTTGAGTTACGTCCAAATCAAATTATCAGAAATGCAGCGCCCTGACCATAACGATTTAATTATTTTTAAATAAGGGTTTAAATAGAAATCGAGCGTCGATATAACTCTGAGATGAAATATCGAGCTGTAAATATATACAGGAATATTCTGGAGCTGTATGGTATGCCACTGCGAATACAGACGATAATAATTAATTTTAAACAATTAATTTAATAATATTTAAATATATTTATATATTTAAATAAGCTATTTAGAGCATTAAAAATAGCCACTTTTGCATACGAAGTCGGAATTCGACGAAACCAGTTTTGTTGGATCCGCAATGTCAAATAGTTGTTAGATTCCAAGTTTTGTGATTTTTAGAGTCACTGTGTGATCGTACGGATTTTTAGAGTGAAAAACAGTCAGTATTTCGATAGTTAAAAATACGTTGTGTGAGCATACGGAGTCGGAATTCGACGAAACCAGTTCCGTTGGGACCGTAATGTCGAAGTCTACCTACGTGTCCAGTTTCGTGATTTTTGGGCATCGTGTGTGGTCACACGGATTTTTAGAATGCTTAAACGATTATAAAACAATGAAATAAATATCTCAAATTTTTCTAAGGACTAAAACTGGCCACCCAACACCTTGTACAGCCACTAATCTCAACAACCCTCCTCTTTAAAACACAGAACAATGTTCTCAAGCCGCCACATTCATTTGGCAGAAAAACCCAACACTGCAACAATGTAAAAAAAAAAAAAAGAATTCAAAGAAAATTATATAAATTGAAGGAGTTGCAAATTCGGATTCATGACATGATTCTCTTCGATTTGGTGGTGCCTTTGGTGAGTACGACGCCAGCCTGGGAGGTTCGACGTATGTACAGCAACTTCTAGGGTTACCTCGTTCAAGTCTTTGGAGCATCAATTGAAGTTTGGGTGTTTATATTTGGGTTCAGTGTGGAATTTCGAGTCTTGTGTGCATTTTTTGGGAAACTCGGAGCAGTTTGATGTCGCTGCTTTTCAGGGCGACGGAGGAAATTCCGTTCGACGAAATGTACCAGCGTGGGTTCGAGCTGGGCATCTTGGGTAGGAGAAGGAAGAGTTCGAAAGGAGAAGGAGAATGGTGGTGGTCTAGTCTGATTCGGTGGTGTAGTGATGGAGAATGGGATCGACGAAGTGGTTGAAATGGTGGAGTTTCATTAGCAGGTCACGGCAGAAATGGGTTTGAGGAAGAAGTAAAGGGAGCGGACGGGTTTTAAAGCAGATGGGCTTGGGAGATTTGAAGTGGGCCGGTTTTGTTGTGGTGAGGCCCATTTAGTTTTATAATTAAGTTAACTTTAAATTTAAATATCGTATCAACTTGTAACGTAAATATCTTGGTCATACGAAGTCAGATCGACGAGCCGTAAGTTGCGTTGGGACCGTATGGACGAGAGCTCCACAATGGAACTGGCCGCAAGTCAATTGGAGCTAGTTACAATTTATGGCGAAATAAATTGTCCATCGAAATCAAATAACGCAAACCGTTATTTACGGCTAACGCGCAAATGTGAGTAAATCTCACTAACTCTGAACAGTTTTATAATTTCATGTTGTATGGTTAGAACTGCTAAAATTGGCTGTTTGACTGTGTGTTGATTATTTGATTGAACTGCTAGTCAGTTAGTTAAATTTCTATATTGATTCTGTTTAACAGAATATATCATATGGAACTGAAAGTGATGCTATCTATATTGGCTAACATCTGTGAAGCAGGGAAACAGGTTGGAGGAATCCAACTGGATTCCTCAACAGTTATTTTACTGTGATTTTTATATTGTGATATATAATGTGTTGTATATAATCTGTGTGATTTTGTGTGGTGGGACGATATTTATCGTTGTTATATGGTGTGTTAAATACCATGAGAAATACCAGAATGTAGGAGAGGGGTTTTCAAAGTATATTTTGAAAATAGTTTAATTATATAAAATCAAGGGATTTTATATATATATATATATATATATATATATATATAAGAAAAAGGATTCTGAATATAAAGGAATATAGTTGGTAAAAACAAATATAGAAGAATTATATTTGTAAATCAAATACAAGGGAATATATATGTGAATCGAATATAAGGGGATATGTTGGTTAATCAAAATATAAAGGAATTATATTCGTTAAAGGAAATATAAAGGATATTTATTTAGAGATTAAATAAATAGAATTAAACTAAAGGAGATATTTATTTGTTAAATAAATAGGAGTTAACCAAGTGAATTGGTCAAGTTAACCAAGTGAATTGGTCAAGTTAATCAAAGTGAATTTGTTAGGTTAAACTAAGTGGTTAATCGATGTGAATTAGTTAAGTTAAACTACGTGGTAAATCAAAGTGAATTAGTTAAGTTAAACTAAGTGGTTAATCAAAGTGAATTGGTTAAGTTAACTAAGTGGTTAATCGAAGTAAATTAGTTGATTTAAACTAAGTGAATCGGCTAGAGTTAATCAACGTGAATTAGCTAAGTTAAACTAAGTGGATTAATTCAGTTAATCGAGACGAGTTAACCAGTTAGGTTAAACCAGTTAGAGTTAACCAGTTAGAGGTGACCAGTTAGAGTTAACCAGTTAGAGTTGACCAGTTAGAGTTAACCAGTTAGAGTTGACCAGTTAGAGTTGACCAGTTAGAGTTGATCAG
This sequence comes from Allium sativum, assembly GCA_030737875.1. Classification (NCBI taxonomy): domain Eukaryota; kingdom Viridiplantae; phylum Streptophyta; class Magnoliopsida; order Asparagales; family Amaryllidaceae; genus Allium; species Allium sativum. Next base: position 17,883,149 of record CM060920.1, read on the forward strand.
TTAGAGTTATCCAAGTAGAGTCAATCGAGTAGAGTTGTCGAATATCACTTATCCGAAGTAGAGTTATCGAATATAGTGTATTCGAGAGAAGAGAAATCGAATATAGTTTATTCGAGTGGAGAAATCAAATGTGATTCATTTGAGAAGAGTTATCGAATATAGTTTATTCGAGTGGAGAAATCAAATGTTATTCATTTTGAGAAGAGTTATCGAATATAGTTTATTCGAGTGGAGAAATCAAATGTTATTCATTTTGAGAGGAGTTATCGAATATAGTTTATTCGAGTGGAGAAATCAAATGTGATTCATTTGAGAAGAGTTATCGAATATAGTTTATTCGAGTGGAGAAATCAAATGTTATTCATTTTGAGAGGAGTTATCGAATATAGTTTATTCGAGTGGAGAAATCAAATGTGATTCATTTGAGAAGAGTTATCGAATATAGTTTATTCGAGTGGAGAAATCAAATGTTATTCATTTGAGAAGAGTTACCGAATATTATTTATTCGAAGAATAGTTATCGAATATTGGTTATTCGAAGTTAGTTAATCCAAAAGGAGTTATTCGAAGTTAGTTAATCCAAAGGAGTTATTCGAAGTTAGTTAATCCAAAGGAGTTATTCGAAGTTAGCTAATCCAAAGAAGTTATTCGAAGTTAGTTAATCCAAAGGAGTTATTCGAAGTTAGCTAATCAAAAGGAGTTATTCGAAGTTAATTAATCCAAAGGAGTTATTCGAAGTTAGCTAATCCAAAGAAGTTATCCGAAGTTAGTTAATCCAAAGGAGTTAGTCGAAGAGTTAATCGAATATAGTTATTCGAAAGAAGGTGTTAATCGAATATAGTTATTCGAGTAAAGTTAAAAGAGTTAATCGAATTTAGTTATTCGAAATGAGTTATTCGAATTAGTTATTTGAATAGAGTTAAACACATTAGAGTGATTCGAATTACTTATTCAAATAGAGTTAAACACGTAAGAGTTAATTGAATATTAGTTATTCAATTAGAGTTAAATCGAATTTAGTTATTCGAAAGGAGTTAATCAATTTGAGTTAAGTTAATCGATTTGAATTAAGTTGAATCGAAATGGAGTAAATCGATTAGAATTAAGTTAATCGAGTTAGAGTAAATCGAATATTGGTTATTCGAAGGTAAGTTATTCGAACTAGTTATTCGAAGGAGTTAATCAAATGAGTTGATCCAAAGGAGTTAGTCGAATATTAGTATTCGAATAGAGTTAAAGGAGTTATCGATTTTAGTTTGATCGAAAGGAGTTATCGATTAGTAAATCGAAAGGAGATTTTCGAATATAGCATATTCGAAAGAAAGAGATCGAATATTGTTGATTCGAAAGTGAGAGATTTCGAATATGAGTTATTCGAAGAGAGATAATCGAATATAGGTTATTCGAAGAAGAGTTAATCAAATAGAGATTACTCGAAAGAGAGTTATACGTCGAATTCGATTATAGCGAATTCGGGAAAGTACTATTTACTTTCCAGGGTTTAAATCAAGATTTAGTTATTGATTTAGAAATTAGGTGTCTGTTAAATTATTCGAGTTAGGAAATAAAATATATAGGGGTAGGAATTATAACGTTATAGTTATAATCAAACACTGTCATATAAGAAGTGGATTCGTAACCTGAATCCGAGAATTTGCGTAAACAGATGATTGGAAAAAGTGAGTGATGAGCTTCATCTATTTCACAGTAAAGGACGTTGTTCAATTAAGGTCTGGGAGGTAGTTATACCCCAACTTGATTGACTTCAGAATTGACAAAGGAATAGTTGTGGTTCGATCTAAAGGTTGATTAGGAATAAAGTTAAGGAATAAGCGATAAATGGATTAAGCGAAACGATGTTTTATACAACGTTCATTGGAAATCCGTAAATGAGTTTTGGAAACGTTTTCCAAATACAGTCAGATATGTTTTCTAAACATAGAAAATGAAATGTTTTCATGATAAGAATTTAAGAAATAGAGTTTAGCAAATTCAGAAACTGACTGGAGAGGGTAAGTTGAACGGTTTTCTAAGTGACGATCTAATGTTGGTTTCGACCTTCCAGATTGATACTTAGAGAATTGTTCTCATACTAGTTACAGTTAGGGACTGATAGTTGCGAAATAATAGTGATGTGAAAATAAGCTATGGAAATGTTTTCCAATGATTTATAACATATATTTTCTAAATATATGAAATAAGGAGATATGAACATATGATGATTGATCGATCGAATTTCCATTTGGAAATAAGATCGTTGTTTGTACACCGACATGTTTCCATTTGATAGTTGAATCACAGACTATCAAAGTTTTTACCATTTTAACGTTGTTATTATGGAGAGACCGGTTGGATTATTATCCAAAGAACCACTCTGTATTGGCATAAGCGTTACGAGCAAGATCTGCCAAAGATAACTTGAAGACGGAGTAAAATGCAAGGGCTGTTGTATAAGTCTTAGATAACAGTGACTAAGATGGATATACTGAATAGTGCCTTCGGTTTGTCCAGTCCCAGGACAACGTATATGGAAGAAGGTCTGACAGAGTATATCCAATGGATCGCGTAAGTTGATCTGTTCAAACGTATTCACGTTTGGTGGCGGAGGAATTCGTTTCTCTTAGCTGTATACCCGTGTTATTTTTGGAGAAGTCAATTTGTGATTTGGCGGGTATGACAATGTGGCATTCAAAGTGAATGATGATCAGATGTTCTGAAGATAGACGTAGCTTCTAGCCTCACACCAGGAAGTAACAAAAGTTGGGCTAGGCAGCATGGCTAGTTGGGCCATTCCCAAGCAGGGTGTATTGTCACCGATCTAGAGAATATCCATATTTATACTTCTTTTTGATTCTGTATCTTCGGATGACGGTTTGATGGCCTATAACCGTGGTGGCAATATATTCGCGACACTCAAGCTAAATGAGTGAGCGGTCATGTGTGGCCGGGTTGCAAGACGTTCTTGTTGAACCCTGAGTGTATCACCTCTAGAGTACACTATTCAGAAGGTGCTCCCATACCTTGTCTGTTGGAATCCATTCTCCGATAAGCGCCCTGCGATTTATGATTTTATACTATGTATGTAGAACCTGAGATGCAAGCGTTTCTGCTAGATTGATACCTGTTTGTACTTAGGCATTATTATAATATCACAATGATATTGCTTGTCAAAGTTGTTCAGATACTCATAAGGAAAAACCCGTTCCGTATTCACGGCGTGGTCTTATGACATACCCTATACTTGTTTTAAACTGTTTTACTCATACCAGTCCCATGACTGACCCGGAGTTTACTTTGTTGTTTTCCCTAAACTCTTGGGTGCCTAAATTTGTACGGGCAGTCAAGTAGTCGGGATTTACAGATATGCTTGGAGAGAGCTTGGAGCAGGAGGCTACAAGATTTTATAGCTATAGTTATTTCCGCTGTGTTGTAAGTGTTGTACTCTGATAAGTGCTATTGTATATATATAACTGTTTACTTCAAAGTTATGTTATATATTATATGTTATTCGTTCCGCTGTGAGATTCATGTTACTCTGATGATTCTGATGTTCTTCTTCTTCTTCTATTCTATTAGTTCTATCTTTTCTTTCTCACCTTCTAAATTCTTTCACTAACGTCTCGGAATTTCCGACTCTCGAGGAGTCGGAAATTTCCAGCCGTTACAAATAGGATGTGAATTTATTAAGTACTCGATTTGAAACTATAATGATGTTTAAAATAGAACTCAAGTTGATTTAAAATTATATTTGTATACAACGATTTTAACGCTGCCATTATAATAACTATTTTGTAGCTATCTTAATGCTATTATTATTACAAGTGTTCTATAATTCTACACATCAATTGTAACGCTGTTGTTAAAAGCAATGTTTTATAAATCAAATATTTGGAAATAGCGATTACAACGCTACCGTTATAATCAATATTTCTCTGTAAAAGAAGTATGTCCTTAGATTGAATCCGAGAGTTGCGTAAGCGACGTTTTGTTTAAAGTTGTGAGCTTTGACTATTTCAAAGTTGAGAATGTTGTTCAGTTAAGGTCGGAGAGGTAAATATACCCCAACTTGATTGACTTCATGATTAATAGAGGAATGGTTAAGGTTCGATAGTGAAGATTGGTTAGCATTATGGTTAGTTAATAATTGGTTAATGTTTGAGTTATAATAATGATGTTTTAAAACATCGCGTCAAATAAAAAGAATTTGAAATGTTTTTCCCATATAAAATGAGAAATATTTTCTATGTATAGAAAATGAAATGAAGTGTCAACGAGGAGTTAAGAGATAGGAATTGGAAATAATAATATAATCAGGAATTGATTTAAAGGGCCCCAGTGTTGTTTGATGAATGATCGTTAGAATTTCCAATTGGAAATAGGACCGTTTATTGTATGGATGTTTCTTTGATAGTTAAATCACCGACTATCAATTTTTTGATTTATTTTATACCTTCATTATCAATATGGAGAGACCGGGATCAGATTTAATATCCGAAAACCACTCCGTATTGGTATAAGCGTTATGAATCAACTTATGCTGAAAGTAATTGAAGACGGAGTGAAATGCAAGGGCTGTTCTGTAAATCGTAGGTAGAAATTGCCCAAGATGGATTAATAGAACGGTGCCTTCGGTTTTTCCAGACCCAGGGAAATTGTACGGACGAGTGTCTGACAGAGTATTTCCAAAGGGATTACGTACGTTGATTCCTTCAAACGTACAAAGTTGGTGGCATAGAAGGGAAACTTCTTTTGCCTAACAATCTGAGTATTTTTGTGGGAATCAATTAGTTATTTCCGATGGATCTGACTATGTGGCATTCAAAATGAATGGTGGCCAGATGTTCTGGAAGATAATTCAAACCTCAAGCCTCACAACCGGGAATTGACAAAAATCGGGCAGGCAGCATGGCTATGTGGGTCACACCCATTAGGATGTATAATCACCTATCTAGAGAAATGCCATTTGCTTTTTTAAATCTATCAATGCTGTCCCTTTCGAGAAACAGTTGCTGATCCCAAACGTTGGTGATATACATTCGATACACTCAAGCGAAATGAGTGGTCGGACATGTGTGGGCCGGGTTGCAAGACGTTCTTGTTGAACCTAGTGTATTCGCCTCTAGAGATACACTATCGGAAGGTGGTCCCATACCTTGTCATGTTGGAAATCCAATCTCCAATAAGCGCCCTGCGGTTTTTGATTTTATATTATATATGGAGCGTGAGATGCAAGCGTTCCGCTAGATTCTATTTAATTGTTGTAGACACTAATATAATATCACCGATTTGGTATTAAAAATATTTTGGGTTATCGTAAGGTAAAAACCATCCGTGTTTATGTATGTATCGGTCTTATGATTATCATTTCTTTTGAAAAGGATTTTAAAGTTAGACAAATGGTTGGAGTTTACTCACACTGGTCCCATGACTGACCCAGAGTTTATTTTTTTTTGTTTTCCCTAAACTCTTGGGTGCCCATATTTGTACGGGCAGTCAAGTAGTCGGGATTTTACAGATTCACTTCGAAGAAGCTTGAAGCAGGAGGCTTCACCAATTAGCTATAGACTATCATATTTTCCGCTGTGTACTATGTTGTATCTGGAAACAGGTGTTTATAACTGTTCCAGGAATAACCGTTGTGCTCTGATAATGGTATGTATATACAGTTACTGATTTGTATTTCAAAGTTTATGTTATCTAATATATTTTATCCGTTCCGCTGTGATTTTGTGATCTTTGTTTTCTTCTATTCTAATATTTCTTTCTTTGTATATCTCATCCTCTAACTTCTTTCTAATAATGATTCGTATTTCTGTGCAATTTGAGTCAGACGTGTGCTATTAGTAGTCGACTCAAAGAGTATGGAAATTCGGGTAATCACATTAAGGGGGAGTATTCTACTTTGAATTTGTTGTTACTAAGTTTATTATAGGTAACATTTAGATAGCTATACGATTTAGGGGGAGTAGTTTTAAAATTTCTTTTTAATAATGCCAAAGGGGGAGAAATGATAAAATATAGACATAATTTATAGGATTCATATAGACAGGGGGAGTATATGAAGGATCATCGTCAATAGGTATACATAGGTATGATATTTTATAAACTAAGGTTGTCATCATCAAAAAGGGGGAGATTGTTGGAGAATGGAGTTTTGATGACAAAAAAGTTATTTCAATATTAATTGATTATAAAATATATGCTAACATCTTTGTCTAGAATATATATATATATATATATATATATATATATATAGACACACACATATGCATGATTTATATACAGGAATTGTTACGTATAGTTTTAAAGATGTTTGAGATTCAGAATTCAGAGATATTTCATGACTCATGAGTATTCAAGATTTCAAGATAAATATAGTTATATAGTCTAGATTGTGTAGGACTCTGAATAGCACTCCAGGTTCAAATTCAAATTTATTTCAAATTCGGTTTTTCAAATTTTGTTTTCGAATTTTATCTTTAGTCTCTTTCTTCTCTATTTTACTTTCTAAATTTATATGATTTTAAACTTAAGTTTTATAGATTTATACTTTATAAGTTTTATATATTTATATTTTATATACTTTATATTTGTATAGTTTTAAACTCCATAATTTTATAAATATGTTTATATAGTTTATATTTATGCTTTCATATGATTTCCTACTTTATAATATTCATTAATAACACAATATTATAATTCAAGAATTTCCAGAATTATATATATTTCAAAACACTTGAAAAATGCTCAAAAATCAATTTTGTACTAGAATATGTCGACATACAATTACCCCTATGTTGACATATAACTGTCATATTTTCAAATTTGAAAGGAAGTGTCTTTTCACTATTTGTGATGGTTTTGAAGCGTTGCAACCTTTCACACACTATAAAAAGAGGTTGATTTCGAATTTTTAATCACTTCTTTTTCTCCCTTTCCACTCTCTTTCATTACACCATTATTTCTTAATATTTTTATGACTTCTACACCTATCTCTGCTAAGTTCAATTCTGTTTTCACTAATCTTCTTCTCTCTACACTATCTACTCATTACTCTCTGAATCAAGTGTTACTAAAGAGTTATAGGGCTGTTTGTAATTGTTTGGGTTGAGTAAAGTAATTGGTGGTATCCCTTGTAGCCATGAAATCAAGGATGGGTAACTGGTGGTATCTCTTATAGTCGTGAAATCAAGAAAGGTAGACTTTTTCAAGTGTGTGGGTGGAATCGGTGGTATCCCTTATAGCCGTGAAATCAAGGAGGGTTGTAATTGGATATTGATATAGTAATAAGACTCTGCGCAATCCAACGTTGCGTGGGACTGGATGTAGGAGCAATTCCGAACCAGTATAAAATCCGATGTGTTCTTTCCTTTTCTTTACTTTACTTTTGTTTATCTTTGCATTTGTGTTTGATTCTGTGTCTGTGATTGTTTCTGTGGTGTTTGATTCATATAGTTTATCACATAAGTTTTAGATTTTGTTTAAATTCTCAAAACACTATTCACCCCCTCTAGTGTTTGTTTTACCTTTACGATCCATTCCGCAATCCCTAACAATTGGTATCGGAGCAAGGTCTTCCAAAACGTTCATAATCTGATTTTTGAAAAATAGTGATAATGGACTAACACTGGTAGCAATAATAGTTCTTATGTAGAGGGTCTATTCACTGTCAGACCACCACATTTGTAGTAATTATGCATATTGGGCATGTAGAATGAAAATATATGTACAGTCAATAGTATTAGACACATGAAATAGTACAGAAAATGAATTTGTTGAACCTACAACTGCTTTTGCACAATGGACAAATGAACAAAAGACTGTTGCACAAAGCGATTCTAAAGCCATGAATATGTTATTTTGTTCATTAGATAGGAATGAGTTTAATAGAGTGTCAGTGCGTAAAACTGCATATGAAATTTGGAGAACTTTACAATTTACTCATGAAGGAACCAGTAAAGTTAAACAAACTAAAATAGCAATGTTAGTTAATCAATTTGAATTACTTAAAATGAATGAGAATGAGTCTATTTCAGATATGTATTGCAGATTTCAAGAGACAGTACATTCATTAACGTCACTTGGAAAAACCTATTCTGAAACAGATCAAGTCAGAAAAATATTAAGTTCACTAACTCCAGAATGGGATTAGAAAACTCTGGCAATTGAAGAAGCCAATAATGTCAATGAAATGAAGATTGAGGAGTTAATTGAAAATTTGATGTCTTTTGAAATTCAATTGCTGAAAAGAATGGAAAACAGGTCAATTGAGAAGAATTCTATTGCATTAAAAGCAACTGCAAATGATTCTAACTCGATTAATGAAGATGATGAAGAAATAACTCTTATGACAAATCATTTTAGAAAATTTCTGAGATATAGAAGGACTTATTATAACCAAGGAAGTTCAAGAAGTAGTGATGGTCGATGCTATAACTGCAACAAACCAGGCCATATAAAAAAAATGTGTCCATATCCAGATAAAGAGACTCAACAAATAGACAATAACAATTCATCAAGAAAGAGAAAGAAAGCATACGCAGCAACGTAAGATGATTCAGATTCATCATCAAGTGTAAACAGCTAGAAATTGGAAAAACAAATATGTGCTTCACGGTAATCTAGAATTAAGAAAATTTCGAAGAAAAGGATTTAAAAACCAGGTACGTCTTAATTAATTTTTAAAATTTATTTGGTTGAATGGTTGCTTTGTTTGTTTACTTTGATTTGAATTTTGAAAATTTGAAAATTTAAACTTGAAATTTGAATTTTAAAATTCAAAATAATAATATAGTAATAATTAACAAATAGAATAATAAATTAATTGTTTGTATGTTTAATAAGGTTATAATTATTTCAGGAAATCGTTAAACCTGAAATATAAATCGATAATGTAAATTACATTTCACTAAAACTAAAATTCCCTTGAAATTAAATACATATGTCGACAAGTGTGTGTATATATATATATATATATATATATTGTTGGCTAGCTTTTTGACCAAGCCACCAAGGTTCACTCACAAGAAGAAAGTATGAAACTACGTTCCTTAAGTCCATGAAGGATCGGATCGCACCAGAGGGTCGCCCCTCTCGGATCGCCCCCCATCGTATCGCCCCCATAGCATCAGCGATCCGATTACCTCTACACGTCTCGATCCGTACTTACACTACTACCCAACACAGACCGATCCGATCCCCCGACGCACAGCGAAACCTCTGACCTGTTCAAGCACGAGCTAGTCTTCAGCGATCCGAGATGCACGGATCCAGCGACACGTGTCCCCAACTGTCATTTTGACCAGTTCCTCCTCCTTGCTCGATCCGATATTTAAGGGGATCGCGACGCCTGTCCACAACGGCAAATTTGACTAATTCTTCATCAAACTGCGATACGATCCGATATTCTCGGGATCTGTGCCACGTGTGACCGCGATCCGCCTGACAAAATTAGCTATAAATAGCCCAGAGCTTGGCATTTTTCGGGATCTTTTGGCAGTATTGAGCACTGATTCCGCCATTACTGTCATACCACTATTTCTTGTCAGTTTTATTACGAGATTACTGAGAGAAATCACAATTGTAAAAGTGAGTTTGAGAGAAATCATTGATTGTACTAGCATTCAAAGTATAATCGATAACATATAAAGTGGACGTAGGCTCGTTAACGCCGAACCACTATAAATTCTGTGTGTTTTCTTCTTTTTCTTCATTCTCCAGTTATAATTCTTTACGAATCAGAACAATTTGGGTGTTGGGTCCAAATTTTGATCTAACATTTTGGTGCTTTCACTGAGAAAACAGTCCCAAAACTTCACTGTTCAGATTTTTGAAGATTCCTGCGACGTTTGATATCATGGCTGGAAAGAAGTCTAAGGAAGTGCGAGCTTCGCAGGCGAATGAAGTCGCGGATGAAATGGTTGGCGAAAGTGCACACGAGCTGGTCGTTGAGGGGTCACGGATCGCGAGGACAGGGGGGCGACCCGAACCAATTTAGGTGCCACGATCCGACTTGAGGGTGGCGCTGCGAACTGCGAAGCTGGATGGGTTGTTACTCGATCCCGTGATAACGCCCCGAATCCTCTGCATACCGTGACCACGAACCGATCCCAGGGGGGCGCTGCGAGCCACCGATCTCGATCCACAACGATCCGAATTGATGACTAGACTACAACTCGACCTGGAAAGGAACCTATGGCTCGCTCCTACCGTCCTGGCCCCTCCGCTCGACCTGGCTCAAGCTCTTTGCGCATAACAGAAAATGATGATGATCAATATGACCCTTCTGCTCCTGTTACTGAGAGGGATCTCTCTCGCTTTTCCGAAATGTGGGAGAGGCTGTTTGATGAATTCGCTGCTCAAAGGCAGGAGAGCTCCGTTCTGCGACAGAACTTGACCGCTATGGATAGAAGGCTTAATGATCTCGCAAGGCAAAGGACGCCCCCAATCCGTCCGCTCACCCCAGAATACTCTTCTTCGTCAGAGGAATCGCCGAGACCTCCGCGGCGACCATACGAGAGGCCTGAAAACATAGAGCAGCTTCGATTTGGAATCCTGCCATCACGGGAAGAAGAGGCACTGGGTGCAGGGCCCTCAAACCGCAATGTGAACGATCACGCCGCAACTCCCAGAGCTCGAGGTGTGGACAACCCTGTACAGAACAGACTACCTCAGCCCCGTCGCCGTACAAATGCTCATGGTAACAGGGGGCAGCGAAGCCCAATCCGAGCCCCGGATTTCGTGACCGCTCCTGGAAGAGAGATTAGAGAACCCCACCGAGCAAGAAGCGCTAACCCCGAGCCTCCGCTGACCAGTGCAAATGTTGCAGCCATGATCCATCAAATTCTGGCAGATAGCCGTGGACAACGGAATAAAGATTGGGAAATTGACCGCAGTCACACCCATTTCACTGATGACATTTTAGATGCGACTTTCCCGAGGCGCTTCAACATGCCGTAGATGAATCGTTACGCGGGTAGATCTGATCCCGTCCAGCATCTGATGAGATATTCTTGGTCAATGACCGCTGCCGCAGCTTCTGACGCTGTCAAGTGCAAAGCATTTCCCATATTCTTGGAGGATGTAGCATTATTATTGTTTACTCGCTTACCAGCAAGATCAATTTCCAGCTTCAGGGAGTTGAGTGAAAGGTTCGTGGAACAGTTCCACATCTATGCACAAAAGACGATGAGTGTAATTGACTTATTCCTTGTCAAGCAACGACCAGGCGAGAGTTTGAGGGTGTATCTAGACCGTTTCAACCTGGCCGCTACTGAAGTCAAAGATCCTCATGAGCCAACTGTTGTGGCATCCCTAATTGATGGGGTAGATAAAGACACCGAATTTGGGAGATATCTGGCCGGCAAGCCACCCCATACTAGAGAGTTATTCTACGAAAAAGCTAACGTACACTTACGCCGGGAGGAAGTATATGCTAACCGAAAGGCAAAAACGGCCGATAAAGAGGAAATCCAGAGCAATGTCGCCATTAAGCAGACAGGAGACAGCTCGGGGAAGGTCGAGGTTAATGTCGGAAACCGGAACCAGGGTGGTCGTCAGTCAGGAAACAATGGTAATAACAGTAATGGCAACAACCGAAAGAGGAATCGAGGGAACGACTCCTAGAGAAGGACTCGTCCCAGGGCTTTTGATAGTTACACGCCAATAAATGATACTTTGGAAAATATCTTCATGGATTCGTACAACGTCCTCCAAAATAAAAGGCCTCCTCCCAGAGAGTCGACGGAGAAAGAACGTGAAATGGGGAAGTTTTGTCTCTTCCATCAGATTCATGGCCATTCGACAAATGAATGCCGTCACCTAAGAGATGTGGTCGAGTGGCTTCTCGGAGAAGGAAAATTGGATGAATACAGAGTGACACCCAAAGACAGGGGGCAAGCCGTACATGCCCCAAATCAGAACCAGAATCAACCTGTTGTCAGACCAACGGCCCAGTAAAAGGGAAAGGACCTTGTTATCAATACCATAATCAGAGGGCTTTATCTCGCCGGGCACGGTTCCAAGGCATTGGATCAGTATGTCAATGCAGCCAAACAACACCTCGAGGTAGGGGAGTGTAGCAACCCTGAGGACAACGTCCCGGTAAAGCAACAAAAGATGATGTCCGACGATGTCGTTTTCCGCGAAGGAGAAAGTATTGGAGTCCATGCTCCGACTGAAGATCCATTTGTAATCACAGTGCCTATTGGCCCGGCCACTGCTCATAAAGTCTTGGCGGATAATGGGAGTTCCGTCAACATTCTTTTCAAAAAGACATTCGACCAGATGAACCTCGAGATAAAAGACTTGAAGCCCTGTCAGGGATGGATCCGTGGATTTAACGGAGCATCCACCGCTCCAATGGGTTATGTAGAGCTACCAGTTACACTTGGGGAAGGAGAACGCCAGAGAGTGAGAATTCTTCCCTTTGTGGTTTTGGATATTGAGTCACCCTATAATGCCTTCTTGGGCCGACCGGCCCTCGCAAAGTTTAGAGCCTGTATAGCCCCCGGTGCTTGTTATTGAAGTTTCCTACAGAAGCTGGTGTTGGTATTGTCAGAGGAGACCAGGTTGCCGCACGAGCATGTTATATTGCAGAGCTAAAGCTACTCCGCAACGGAGGAGACATAGAAACCAAGGGCGCTTCTCCCCCCACAAGGGAGGAAACCTTATAGCAATTAAAGAGGATAACCGTAGGAGAGTCGCCCAGAGAGTTACCCGAGGATATAGATCCCAGAGAGGACAAAGAACCTGGGGGCAGAATGGCGACTCCCAACGAGACAACTGTGGATGTACCGATCGATGATAGTGACCCAGAGAAGGTCCTTAAGATTGGATCCCAGTTAAATCCGAATTTAGCTAAAGAACTGACGGATTTCTTGAAAAATAATTTGGATGTATTTGCTTGGACCCACGCAGACATGTGTGGGATATCTCCATCAATCATGAGCCATTCATTAAGCATTAACCCTAAACATCCTCCGGTAAAACAAAAAAGGCGAATGCTGGGCCCAGAGAGGTCCACTGCCTTGAAAGAAGAAGTTGGAAAGCTAAAAAGTAATGGATTTATCAGAGACTCAACCTACCCAGACTGGATTTCAAATCCAGTTCTAGTAAAGAAGGCCAACGGGAAGTGGCGAACATGTATCGATTTCTCATATTTGAATAAAGCCTGCCCAAAAGACAGTTTTCCGTTACCCAGGATTGATCAGTTGGTGGACTCAACGGCGGGTCATGAACTTCTCTCCTTTATGGATGCTTATTCAGGATATAACCAAATTCCAATGCATGTTCCAGATCAAGAACACACTAGCTTCATTACGGATCTGGGGTTATAATGCTATGTGGTAATGCCTTTTGGCTTGAAGAACGCAGGCGCTCATATCAACGGTTAGTGAACAGAATGTTCTATAACCAGATTGGGAAAACAATGGAAGTATACGTCGACGACATGTTGGTTAAGTCCAGACAATCCTCCAATCACACTACGGACTTGGCAGAGATGTTCAGCATTCTTCGAAAGTACGGGATGAAACTCAACCCAACAAAATGTTCATTCGGGGTCGCCTCCGGAAAATTCTTGGGATTCATCGTCAGTTCTCGTGGGATTGAGATTAATCCAGTCCAGATCGCAGCAATCAGAGACATTCAGGAACCTAGGCAGATTAAAGATGTGCAAAGCCTTGCAGGGAAAGTAGCCGCACTGAGCAGATTTATCTCCAGGGCTACGGACAAATGCATCCCATTCTTCGAATTGATAAAGCGAGGAAAACGCCACTTCAAATGGACGCCCGACTGCGTAGATGCGTTTCATAACTTGCTGAGACACCTGGAGAAACCTCCGATATTATCTAAGCCGATGAATCACGAGGACTTATTCGTGTACTTGGCAGTGTTGTCCCACGCGATCAGCTCAGCATTGGTGAGAGAAGAAGATAAAGTTCAAAGACCAGTGTATTACGTGAGCAAAAAATTGACGGCGGCAGAGCGTAATTATCCAAAGATAGAAAAGTTGGCGTACAGTTTGCTGATTGCCTCTAGAAAGCTTCGACATTATTTTCAGGCTCATCCCATTACCGTATACACTGATCATCCACTCAAGCAAGTTTTACAAAGACCAGAAGCGTCTGGAAGGCTACTCAAGTGGAACATTGAGTTGAGTCAATTTGATCTGAACTTTCAACCCCGACGGTCAATACGGGGGCAAGCGATAGCCGACTTCATAGCAGAGTTTACTGTCCCAGAGGACGATAGTACGAACGAAGAAGTTAACCCCTCAAAGTTGCTTCTCGACCCCAGTGCCTGGAAATTGTATACTGATGGCGCTAGGAATGACAATAGATCCGGCGCTGGAATAGTGCTTGAAACTCCCGAGAAACGGTTGATATCCTATGCTATCCGGATGGAGTTTCACGCCACTAACAACGACTCCGAATATGAAGCCCTGATAGTCAGGCTAAGGATCGCAAAGGAGTTGGAAATCACAAAGCTGGACATCTTTTGCGACTCCAAATTAGTTGTAAACCAGGTCACTGGAAAATTTCAAGCCAAAAGCCCAAGATTGATTTTATACTTGGAGAAAGTAAAGGAGTTGCTGAACGGCTTCGATCACTACAGCATATCTCATATTCCGCGGTCGGAGAATCAACAGGCGGATAAGTTGGCAAAGATGGCTAGTTCTGACGATCCTGAGGAGACCGGGCTAGCCCCAGTTGAAGTACTTCAGTCTCCTAGTATAGATCAGATGGAAATTGATCCAGTACTAGAGGCGGAACTAGAAAAGGAGTCATGGATGAGCCCTTTAAAGAATTTCTTGATGAATGGAACGCTTCCGACCAAGAAAAGCGAGAGGCGTAGAGTAATTCGTAAAGCTGCCCGATACGTTCTGCAAGGCGGAGTTCTTTACAGACAAGGATTTTCGATGCCCCTTCTCCGGTGTATAGCTCATGACGATATCAAGCGTGTGCTGCAAGAAGTACATGAAGGTGAATGCGGCGATCACACTGGAGGGCAAACATTGGCAAAAAAGGTGTTGCGACATGGTTATTTCTGGCCTACCATAAACAAAGATGCGGCGAAGTACGCACGACGATGTGATGCATGTCAGAGATTTTCAAAAATACCTAGAGCACCTCCTAATCAGTTAAAAACGATGACGAGTCCATGGCCTTTCGCTATGTGGGGAATTGATATCATCGGAAGTCTTCCCATAGCTAAGGGCGGGGCAAAGTTCGCTATTGTAGCCATAGATTACTTCACTAAGTGGGTCGAGGCTGAGCCACTGACTACAATCACAACCAAACGAGTGATCAATTTCATCGTTAGAAACATCATCTGTCGATTTGGGATTCCAAAGATTGTTATAACTGACAATGGAACTCAGTTCGATAGCACTGAATTCAGAGACTTCTGCCAGAAATACCACATTGAGAAACGGTACACCTCTGTGGCGCACCCGCAATCGAACGGACAGGTCGAAGCGGCGAATAAAGTGATTAAGTCCATTCTGAAAAGAAGACTGAAACAGGCCAGAGCCATGTGGGATGATGAATTACCCTTAGCACTATGGGCCTATAGGACAACGTATAAATCGGCAACAAGCCATACCCCCTTCTCCCTTGCTTTTGGAGCAGAAGCAGTCATCCCGGTTGAGATAAAAGTACCTTCTCACCGATTGACTTATTACGATCCGATGACTAATAACGAATTGCTCCTTGAATCCCTGGATATGATCGAAGAAAAAAGGGACGAAGCACACCTGCGTGCCTTGAGATGCAAGCAATAGGTCGCCCGATACTACAACAAAAAGGTTCGAACCCGAACCTTTGAACCCGGAGACTTGGTTCTGAAGCGTGTCTTTCCAGCCCCAACTCATATGGGCGCGAAGTGGGAAGGACCGTACTCTATTCTGTGCAAGCTTGATAATGGAACTTTCAAGCTAGCGACCGTAGATGGAAAGAAAATCCCCAGAGTGTGGAATGCCCAACATTTACGGCCGTATCTAACGTAAAGATGTCAGATCTGTTCTTTTGCTTTATTAAGGACCATGTACAAGGCACGACTTGCCTAGAATAGTCCGATTTCTTAAGCAAAAATTATAAAGTGGACGTAGGTCATGATTCGACCAAACCACTATAAAAACATTGTGTGTCGTTACCTTTATTGCACTATTTTTTATCTGCCTTTCTATTTTTATGGAAATTGCTGCGAATCATGCAATGATCACAGAAGCGTATAATTATAGGTGCCTTCCATCAGATCGGAATGCAGTCACCAGTCAAAACTCTGAGGGTGCGATAAAGTCAATCATATCATTGATAGCGCTATAACTCTCCAAGAGCCGAGAGAGAGCATAACGGACATGAGGGCGATGTCCGTAAGTCATGGCGGTGTACCATGATCGGAACCGCCTTGACGTAACTCTAACCTCGGCGACTGCCAGGAGAGTATAAAAGCGTCTCCGATTGAGCGTTGAGAAAGAGCTCTTGCTCCGCTGAAGGATCGGGGAGCGATTGAACTGCTGAGCTCGAACTCTAACTCTCCAGAGCAAAGAGAGAGTATAAAAGCGTCTCCGATTGAGCGCTGAGAAAGAGCTCTTGCCCCGCTGAAGGATCGGGGAGCGATTGAACTGCTGAGCTCGAACTCTAACTCTCCAGAGCAGAGAGAGTATAAAAGCGTCTCCGATTGAGCGCTGAGAAAGAGCTCTTGCCCCGCTGAAGGATCGGGGAGAGATTGAACTGCTGAGCTCAAACTCTAACTCTCCAGAGCAGAGAGAGAGTATAAAAGCGTCTCCGATTGAGCGCTGAGAAAGAGCTCTTGCCCCGCTGAAGGATCGGGGAACGATTGAACTGCTAAATTCGAACTCTAACCTCGGCGGCCGCTAGGAGAGTATAAAAGAGTCTATGATTAAGCGTTGAGAAAGGTGCCGGAAACTCAGCACCAAAAGAACAGTTATCTTACTAAATTTTCTAAGTCCCCCATATTCAGAAATAGGGGGCAGCGTACAAACAACACTAATCAATCCTTAATAAGCCCTGGTTAGGCGCTACGTTAACGATTGATTGGGGGCATATACATATACACATGAACCTTGATGCAGCACGGAAATTTTTAAAATTTTCTTTCTGTTGCTTGACTGATTTGTAGTTATAATCAGATGATCTATGACTAAGCATGAAAAGTTTATTAAATGCAGGTACACGATGGTGCAAAAGAGATAAACTTTTATTTATGAACTGCAAGCCTACAAAATGAGAAACAACCTAAAACAAAAGTGAGGGCCAGTCTCACAATTACATTTCATGGCCAGTGGGAAGCCTAAAGACAAAATATAGACAAGCGACAATATCCTATTTACGCTTGGACTTCTTCTCCTGTTTTTGCTTCTCCAGCTTCGCCTTGTCAGTTTCGGATTGATCACCCTTCTTTCTTTTCCTTTTGTCTATAAGAGGAACGTCCGACTCATCAGAAGACTCCTCCTCCACCTCCTTTCTCTTTCTTTTATCAGTCAAGGAAGCTGGGAAATCACCAGGGTTCGCAAAATGAAGCTGTTTGCTGATAGATTTGGGCTGGAGTTTCAGAACCATCCCAATTTTGGGATTAAACTCCGAGATTGGAGCTACGTTCAAAGGTTCTTGTCCCACCTTCTTTAAAGCCAGCTGCTTTTCCTGTCTAGCCTTTCTTTTGGCCAAAGTCTCGTCGTCATCGCCTTCGACTTCTTTGGTGCTGGTGATATCCTCCTCATCATCTACATGGCGCCCGTCCATATCTTTCAAGGCATCGATGGTTTCGTCATCCTTGGGAGCATCAGCACTGGGTGCCAGGACGCCCTTCTCCGCTATTGTACCTTCAGCCTACTTCGGTATATCAGCACCAACGCTAGGCGAGACGTCAATCTTCTCCGTCTCTGTCCTTTTCTCGACATCCTTGTCGACGGGCTTGCCACCTGTATTATGAGGAACACATGTTATTAATTCGATTGGTTGCTCAACCAGATAACGACAATTCACAATTGCTTTGACAAATTGTGGGGAAAAAAGGGAGATACCTTCCGCTGATCCTCCATCTAGGCTAGCTGCAGAAGCTCCGACAACCACAGGAGTTAGGCCCAAAGGAATTAATGGATCATCAGGATGGTATTCCTCAACTCCGGAGGCCTTGGGCTCTACAGCTGAGCTCGAACCTTCGTCAATCTTGTTTTTGCCCTTAACCAGGGCCCTCTCCTTCTCCATTTCTTCTTGAATTAGACGACGGCCTTCTGCCAGATCCTCGGGCTCGTTATCCCTCAGAATGGTCTTCATCAGTTCATCTTCGTCAATCTCTTCAACTCCTAATCTCTGGTTCTCACCCTCAACGATGGCATCCCATAAGTTGGCTAAAGTAACGTGGCAGTCCGGGATCCACGAGATGTTACGGGTTTTAAGGACGTGGCCGAGGAAGTCAAATATCATCTCTTCAAACCCTTCGATATCCTTTTCTCTCTCGAGGAGTTTGTTGTTAGAAGCAGTAGCCATCTCAATGGCACTTTCTACATTCTTTTCGGCGAGAGCCGCGCGCCTCTCTGCATCCGCAACTTGATCATTCAAAATCACCTTCTCTGCTTTGGCCAAAGCTAGACTTTCTTTCAAGCTTGCTTTTTCTTCCTCCCAAACAGCTCTCTCAGCTTCAAAATGGCCCTGTGCCGTCTTCCACTCAATGTTGGCCATTTTAAGATCTTCTACCTCCTTCTTTAAGGCCATTTTCTCTTGAATATTTGAGTCAAGTTCAGAATGAAAGCGTTTCTTAGCATTCTCCAATTCGGTCTTATAATTTTCAGCATCTCTCCGCGCTAAGGCAAGTTGGGATTGAGCATCTTCCAAGTCCTTTTCCATCTTTGTCCTAGCCCTTTCATTGTTATAAATCTTCACCTTGGATCTATGTGCTTCCATCTCAAGCGTTCGGATGACTTCTGAAAAATTAACAGCATGTTTCTTCATCACTTCATACTGCCTGGCTACATGACGAATGTGCCCGATGACTTCAGTATCCCAGTTCCTAGGGACTAGCTCCAGGGCTGGAACAAACATCATCCTTTCAAAGAAGATGTTAGGGAATTGTTCTCGCAACTTTTCCAGCTTAGCTTGAGTCTCGGGACCATGGATATAATCTCGTGACCCGGGGGCAACCAAATCTTGCTGGCTGGAAGGGACAATGTCACTTCTCTCTTTTTCAGAATCCTTGATTGGATCCTTGCTTTTATCCTTGGGCTCGTAGTGTCTTTTTGACGACCTGCTATGAGAGGGTGCACTCTTCGGAGGAGTTAACTCTTTAGGAAGTTGTTTTCCCCCTGTAGGTGGTACCGAATAACTGGGAAGCTTGCCAGAAGTTGACTTTGGTGGAGACCGGGATTGCGAAGAAGTAGGCTTGTAAGAAAGGCCGCGAGAACGCTCAGGATTCGGATGAAGACTGGGTGTGCCTTCACGAAGAGAGCGATAAGAATAAGACCGCCTGCAAGACATCTTTCCTGCAAAAGAAAAAAAAAGAGCATATTAAAACCTTGAATACTGTTGATATAGAAGTGTGGGGTCAGGCAGTGCGTGTGATTTGTGCATCCCATATAATTCCCCCTAACAGACCCGGGCCTGAAGTCAGGCTCATCTGAGTAGTTTCTTGTCCTCCAATTGGAACGGTGGTTTCCTCAGAAGCAGGGAAAAATGGCTCCCCTTCAAAGTCCTCCTCTGTGTATACATCATCAGGCAAAGGAATTTTTCTCAGCTCTTTAAATAGCTGTTCTTCTGTCAAATCATCGGGAGCAGCAAGTTCGATCGGAAGAGAAGTCCTTGAGGGGAAACCCCCCGGAGAAACTGGGATTTCCTTAGACTTGTCACCACGGGCCTCATCTCCTCTATATATGTTTAGGTCCTCGTCGTCCTGGATGATTATCGGGGAAGGGCTCATACGGAATTTAGTTGTTTCTGCTGCCCGTGATGTTCCTTCTCCCTCCGTTGGGGGCACGTATTTATAGGGTTTGCCGCCTGCACCAAGTCCAAACCTTATATCCAGAAGGCGATGCTTGTGAAGATTCTCGTCAGTAATATACTTCTTGATCCTTAGAAAATCGGATCTGCTTTGTAGAAGAATAGACAATCGATTATTGTATACCAAGCCTTCCGTCTTGGGAAATACGTGATCTGCTTAAAAAAAAGAAGGGGGGATGTTAATGCTTCGATTTCTTAAGCAAGATATTCAGTCAAAAGATTAAAGTTTACTTGATTTAAGCCATCTTCTTGAGCACCCAGCCTGTCTCTTTATATAGAACCAATCAGCCTTGGGATCCCCTATGTTGCTGTATCCGTCGTACAGAACCTTCCTATTCGCTACCGATTAGAAGAAAGAGAAATTTGGGGTTGCCGAGGAGCGGTGCTTGAAAAGATAAAAGAATTTTAAATCTTTAAATGTAAGCTCGGTATGCAGGATTTCCGCGTATGCGATATATAGAGTGTATAGAGCTGCGTAGGCATTGGGATGGAGCTGCATCGGAGCGATACCCAATCGTTTTAAGGTCTCAATCACGATTGGAGGAAACAGAGGAATAGCTCCTACCCAGCACATGAGTCGGCTGACTGTCATATATCCTTCCGGAGCTAAGTGAGGTCTATCTTCGCCACCGGGTGTCCTCACATCTTCCCAGGAAATCCCATGTCTCAAGCAAATTCTCTTAAGCTTTATGTCGTCGAGCTTGGAAGCTAGAGAGTCTGTGAATTTTTCTATTTCTATGGCACCGGGGACTTCGTCGGGAGCTCGGCCATCTACCTCTGATTCTTCATCAAGCGAGGTACTTTCAGATAGATTTGATTCTGTTTCTGCCTCATATTCGGATCCAGAATCCGCACCCTCTGGATTAGATGGAAGAACCTCGGGGTTGAGATGCTCATACACCTCGGGATCAGTCTTCGTGTCAGATCTTGAAGGGGAATTATTATCAGACATTATTGTTTAGGCGAGTAAACATGAGAAATAAGATTAAAACTACCCATCCCCCCTATGTGTGCAAGTGCCAGTGTGTGCTTATGCGTACATTAAAGAAAGTTACAAAGGTCAACAAAATCATCGAGACATTGGTCATTGTTCAATTGGTAGATTATGCATTTGTTCAATCCGGAATGTTCGTCTCAAGGGCTCTAACCTAACTGTTCATCGATTTGTTAGAGTTGCATCATATTATTTAGTCAGCGTGTGCATCAGATCGTTCGTCAGTCGGATCGCAGGGCAGGTTCGGATCGTGACATATGGACGGATCGTGGTGAAGGACTCAGTACGTGGAAAGGTACAAGCTCATAGAAAGGCTTCGAATCGTGAAGCGCACCAATCCATCCAAACGGATCGCGATGGTATCTTGGCGATCCGCATCGCCTCCTATTCTCCACGATCCGAAGCTCCTCCCTTCCCGCGACCCGTTCCTTTAGCCGAATCTATGCTTCGTCCTCATCTCTCCGAACCCTCGCCTCGCCAACGAAACGCACCGACCTGCTCTTTACTTCCTCTCCCTCTTCCCTGAACCTCGCATCACCACGAACCGATGCTCCCATCCGATCTGATTCCTCCTTCTTCTTCTCCCTCGCCTCTTCCTCATCACTTCTCCTCGCTCCGTCACGCGAGCACCTGAACCCATCTTCCATCGCGGGTGCGGTCTCAAACATCACCAATTTTCCCATTTTCTCTTCTTAAATTCCAGAAAAACAAGTGAGAAATTGCATGAGTATGATTTCGACGAGATTACCTTTCTTAAATTAGGAAGAACAATCGTATTTTTTGGAAGGAAGAATTAGGGTTTTTCTCGAGAAAAATGGGTGGCACGTTGCTGAAGGAAGAAGAAGAAGGAGAAAAGTGAAGTTCAGGTCGATTTATATAGAGAAAACGGTGACCGTTGGCCTCCCCTTTTTTGTCCCACACGAACCGTGGGCTTCGGTGGATCGTAGGGGCAAGCCCATTGGGCCCAGCAGAGAAGAAAGACGTCGATCCCTATATCTACTCGCCACCATACCTAAGGCCCACACAAAGGATGGAACGAGAAGAGCGTCTCATCTCACTGGATCATGACAAAGAATGCTCCCGCGAACCATGGCGTGTCGCTGCGAACCGACTAAGGATGGAAAGAAGTGAACCTCCAGAAATACTTACGGATCGCGATGACATAGAACGATCCGAACCAAAAAAAAAGAGGGAAGTTTCAGAAAAGAATTGTCCAATAAACAGGGAAGATATTGAAGATTTATCCGACATTTATAGCGAGCAAAGAGACACGACTTTCCGTAAATGATACGACCTTTCGAATAGACGCTACCATTGACTTGCATCTCTTTATGAAAAGATATTTCTATAGTTTCGAAGCATGTTCCATCATCGATAAAACATACTTCGAGGGGGTAAAATGTTGGCTAGCTTTTTGACCAAACCACCAAGGTTCACTCACAAGAAGAAAGTATGAAACTACGTTCCTTAAGTCCATGAAGGATCGGATCGCACCAGAGGGTCGCCCCTCTCGGATCGCCCCCCATCGGATCGCCCCCATAGCATCAACGATCCGATTACCTCTACACGACTCGATCCGTACTTACACTACTACCCAGCACAGACCGAGCCGATCCCCCGACGCACAGTGAAACCTCTTACCTGTTCAAGCACGAGCTAGTCTTCGGCGATCCGAGATGCACGGATCCAGCGACACATGTCCCCAACTATCATTTTGACCAATTCCTCCTCCTTGCTCGATCCGATATTTAAGGGGATCGCGACACCTGTCCACAACGGCTAATTTGACTAATTCTTCATCAAGCTGCGATACGATCCGATATTCTCGGGATCTGTGCCACGTGTGACCGCGATCCGCCTGACAAAATCAGCTATAAATAGCCCAGAGCTTGGCATTTTTCGGGATCTTTTGGCAGTATTGAGCACTGATTCCGCCATTACTGTCATACCACTATTTCTTGTCAGTTTTATTACGAGATTACTGAGAGAAATCACAATTGTAAAAGTGAGTTTGAGAGAAAACATTGATTGTACTAGCATTCAAAGTATAATCGATAACATATAAAGTGGATGTAGGCTCGTTAACGCCGAACCACTATAAATTCTGTGTGTTTTCTGCTTTTTCTTCATTCTCCAGTTATAATTCTTTACGAATCAGAACAATTTGGGTGTTGGGTCCAAATTTTGATCTAACATATATATATATATATATGTCGACATATCTGACCAGTAATTTGAAATTCAAAATTTGAATTTAAAAGGTTTAACTTACAAACTTCCCTCCAACTTTTCACCAACTCCCAAGGTCTGAAAAGGTGTCATTTAAGTATGAAAAGTTGTGCCTATTCAATTCATATCCATTCAATTTCTATATATACACCTATCCTTTCTACCTTTCATTCACAACTCAAATCAATATTCTTCATATCTACTCGCTTCAGTATTATCAATTCAATGGCTTCTTCAAGTTCATCTCAAAAATTGAAAATAACCAAAACCATCAAAGGTTATCTTCATAATGACAAAAAGGCTATCAAAACCTATGGTAACTATTTAGCAAGTGCTAAAGTTAACACGGGTGCTTTCGCCGTCTTTAGCGATTTTCCTTCTTATGATCTTGTCTCTCTCTTCGAACACAGCGAAGTTTTAAGTCTCATTAACTCTCGTGATAACGACGAAGTGTGTTATCCTAAACTCATCAAGATGTTCTACGCAAATTTCAATCGCGGATTTTACGAAGGCAACGAAGATCAAATTTGGAGTAGCGTCAAAGGCATGCAAATTGTTCTCGATGCCAAACTCTTAGGCACTATTCTAAATTTTAGAAGCACGGACTCAGATTTTTTGGATTTCAAAATCGATGAAACTGATTTAGAAACCTACCACGACACATTCGAAGATGATGCTACAGTGGAGTTCAAAAATCGCTTCTTTCGACCAAAAACAAGAATCGTTAACTTTCTCCTTCAACATACCATCACTCCCCATTCCGGAAATCTCAACAATCCAACTCTCAAAGTCCAAAAGGCTTTCTTTGCTATTATGGGTTGTTATATAATCAATTGGGACGACATGATTTTAAATGAAATTAAGCCCATAGAATTGTCCTCAAGAGAAAACACTCTCTACTATGGTGTTTATCTCACTTGTATTTTCAAATACCTTGGAGTTGATCTTCATGGAGAAGAGTTTGTGTCTAGAAAAGTGTTTGACTTATCAAACATTCATCTCATGCAAATTCCTCTTACTTTCAAGCCATACGAGATATTCGAAGCCAAATAAGCTCGAATGCGACAAGAACAAGAGCCAATGGAAGTCAAAGAAGAAGAATTTCTTTAGAAAGTATTAAGTGTCCAACTAACACTAGACACATTTTCAAAGAGACGATTGTTCAAAATCAAGTGAAAATCATCAACAATCAAAAAAGCTCAACAAGAATTTTTTCAAAATGCACAAATTGATGGTCAAGATAGGAAGAAAGCTTGGAATTTCATCTTCCTCATCATCATCCATTGATAACTAGCCTATCTAGTTTATCTTCATATTTCCTTGTATTTGCTTTCGAATCTCGCATTTTGTATGTCTTAATTAGTTGGATGTATTTGTTTTATATTAATTAATGAATGGAGTTTTATTTCTATTTAATTTTTTTTAAGTTACTGTAAAATTAGTTATAGTTTAAAATAAGTTCAAAAGATTCAAAATTTGATTTTTTTTAAATTATCAATAGCTTATGTCGACGTACATTTATGTATATGTCGACATATAACTTCCATATTTTCAAAATATTTCAAATTTTAAAAAATAAATAACTACACATGTTCATTCAAATCCAACGAATTCCAAACCCTATTTAAGCCTATTTTTTCCATTCATTATTCTATTTCTCCTTCTTCCTTATTCATTTCCTCTCAAATCTATGGCAGATCCAATTCATAATCTTAGTGAAAATCTAGAAGAAACCTTGAATTCTTTAAAAATATCCTCTCTATAATTCTACAAAACCAGTGTCATCTCGAACTAAGCCAAATAAAGATGTTTGAGCAGCATGAGAAACATATTGGTGCAATTCGGTGGCTAATCTCCTCTCTTTTCAGAGATGAAGATAATAATCTCGCAAAGGCTCTACCAACCAAAGAAGATGAATATTGGGAAGTCATCAAGAAGGATCCAATCTTTGGAGAGGACGTCTGGGTTGAAGTCCCAAGAAACATTTAATTGAATGGTATTGTTGATTTGATTGATTTGAATTAATAACTTAAAACTTGTATATATTAAGACATATGGTGTATTGTGCTTTGATTTGATTTGTATATATAACATCAAACATATCTAATTATAATACTTGGATTGGTTTGTATTTGATTATCATAATGTTAGAAATTACTATTATAGGTTTATATAGATTAAGGGGGAGTATTCTACTTTGAATTAGCTGTTACTAAGTTTATTATAGGTAACATTTAGATAGCTATATGATTTAGGGGGAGTAGTTTTAAAATCTCTTTTCAATAATGCCAAAGGGGGATAAATTATAAAATATAGACATAATTTATAGGATTCATATATACAGGGGGAGTATTTGAAGGATCATCGTCAATAGGTATATATAGGTATGATATTTTATAAACTAAGGTTGTCATCGTCAGAAAGGGGGAGATTGTTGGGGAATGGAGTTTTGATGACAAAAACCTTATTTCAATATTAATTGATTATAAAATATATATTAACATCTTTGTCTAGAATATATATATACACACACAAAACACACACACATATGTATGATTTATATACAGGAATTATTACATATAGTTTTAAAGATGTTTGAGATTCAGAATTCAGAGATATTTCATGACTCATGAGTATTCAAGATTTCAAGATAAATACAGTTATATAGTTTAGATTGTGTTGGACTCTGAATAGCATTCCAGGTTCAAATTCAAATTTATTTCAAATTCGGTTTTTCAAATTTTGTTTTCGAATTTTATCTTTAGTCTCTTTCTTCTCTGTTTTATTTTCTATTTTTATTTGATTTTAAACTTAAGTTTCATAGATTTATACTTTATAAGTTTTATATATTTATATTTTATATATTTATATTTTATATACTTTATATTTATATAGTTTTAAACTCCATAATTTTATAAATATGTGTATATTGTTTATATTTATGCTTTCATATGATTTCCTACTTTATAATATTCATTTATAACACTATATTATAATTCAAGAATTTCCAGAATTATATATATTTCATAACACTTGAAAAATGCTCAAAAATCAATTTTGTGCTAGAATATGTCGACATACAATTACCCCTATGTTGACATATAACTGCCATATTTTCAAATTTGAAAGGAAGTGTCTTTTCACTATTTGTGATGGTTCTGAAGCGTTGCAACCTTTCACACACTATAAAAAGGGGTTGATTTCGAATTTTTAATCACTTCTTCTTCTCCCTTTCCACTCTCTTTCATTACACCATTATTTCTTATCAATTTTATGATTTCTACTCCTTTCTCTGCTAAGTTCAATTCTGTTTTCACTAATCTTCTTCTCTCTACACTATCTCCTCATTACTCTCTGAATCAAGTGTTATTGAAGAGTTATAGGGCTGTTTGTAATTGTTTGGGTTGAGTAAAGTAATTGGTGGTATCCCTTGTAGCCATGAAATCAAGGATGGGTAACTGGTGGTATCTCTTGTAGTCGTGAAATCAAGGAAGGTATATTATCAAGTGTGTGGGTGGAATCGGTGGTATCCCTTGTAGCCATGAAATCAAGGAGGGTTGTAAATGGATATTGATATAGTAATAAGACTCTGCGCAATCCAACGTTGCGTGGGACTGGATGTAAGAGCAATTCCGAACCAGTATAAAATCCGGTGTGTTCTTTTCTTTTCTATACTTTACTTTTGTTTATCTTTGCATTTGTGTTTGATTCTGTGTCTGTGATTGTTTCTGTGGTGTTTGATTCATATAGTTTATCACATAAGTTTTAGATTTTGTTTAAATTCTCAAA
This sequence comes from Allium sativum, assembly GCA_030737875.1. Taxonomy (NCBI): domain Eukaryota; kingdom Viridiplantae; phylum Streptophyta; class Magnoliopsida; order Asparagales; family Amaryllidaceae; genus Allium; species Allium sativum. The sequence goes on from CM060920.1 coordinate 17,910,176, forward strand.
AACACTATTCACCCCCCTCTAGTGTTTGTTTTGCCTTAACGAACCATTCCACAATCCCTAACATTAAGCGAAACAAAGTTCGATGGGTCCGTATCGGAAAAGACCATGTTGTTGAGCTGATTCAGAAGGGTTTGGAAGCAATTGGGTTTTCGTTTAATTTTAAGTGCTTGTTCAAAATTAAATGAAACAACTAGACAATCACCAATCAAAATTAAATGTGAGTTATCTCACTCTTTCTCAAATACTAAGATGTGATAAAATTCATATTCATCGTTGATGGTATAAATTAGTTGGTTGAGTGCCTTAGATGCTGTTGGCTGTTATTATATTTACGTCGTTGAAATGCATTGGATGAAATTTCTATTTCATATGTTAATATAAAATGTTATAATGAGCTGTGATGCGAGGAAAAAAAGTTGGTGGGATCCGACTGGATTTTCAAAATATGATGTATACTATTTGTTTTCATTTATTATATATGAACCGTTAAACCCAAGTGACATTGGAAACCTGTTTGGATGTTGACCTTGAATTGAATTCAACGTTGCTGTGATTTTAATTAATAAACGGTGTTGATTAAGGAATTGACAGCAGTTGGCCTAAAATCCACTTTTTTGTTAAAACGTTGATTTGCCATTAGGAGAATTGACAAGTTAAGTTATAAAGTTTATTTTTATAACTGAAACAAGATTTTTAATGTGTGGTGCTAAAGGCACCCTAAAATACTCTTCCTAATAATACAATTAAAAAAAATAACTTATTAAATTTTGTATGCTTCCTAATACCAAATTACTTTTTCATTCTAATATCTCGTTCAACCATTATTTTCCGAACTAATCACATAGTAAGCCATAATCTGAAAACCCTAATTAAGAATATCGATGTCTACTTCATCTTTCCTATGGTAAAATTCAAATTCTTACTGTTTGAAGCTCTAATCTCTCACTTCCTCTTCTAGTTTGCTTAATTCAAACCTTATTCATGGCTTTTGTATATTTAGGCACGCATTCTTCTTTCTCGCCATTGCTGTAGCGTCATTATCGTTGATCGATCGGTCGAAGAACTTGGGTTTCATAATGGAACGAAAGAGGAACAAATAAAAGACAAGAGGGAAATATGGTGATGTGGTAGCCCCTATTTTTTACATATGTATTAGGAAGAGTGTAATGACAATTCTTGTGGTATTTTTTTAGTAGTGGTATTAGGAAGAGTATTCTGAGGTGTCCTTAGCACCGCACTTTATAATTATATTTTAGATATTATATAAAGGGAGAAGTTTTAGAAATAAATCGATGTTTATAATTTTTTTTTTTTAAAAATGATGATATAACTATAATTTTTCGTTTACTAAGTTTTATAAACGAATAACGCTGTAAGTATCATACGGGTTAATATTTTAGGATAATTATTTTTAAGAATATGATTAAGAGATATTATTAGACTAACTAGTACTTAGCCCGTGCGTTGACAGGTCTGAAGATGGCCTAGTGTATATTCTTACTTTTTGGCACTTCTTATACATATGGTAAGGGTTCCTAGTTAGTTAAAAATCCTTAGAAGTATGGACATAAGATCTACAAAGAAAAGAATAGAAAATGAATAACATGATTGCACATACAACACTAAAATTTGATTGATAGGTTGGCTAAAAAAATTGACTTAAATGATTGATGTTTAAAATTATAATGTAAGGTTTTTGACAATGATAGGACATTGTAAAATAGGTTCCAAATTGAAAAAACTATCATTTTTTTATAAAAAGAGTTGATAGTTTGTATCGAAATTGAATTTGTTACAAAACACACAGCTTCCACATGGATCCATATTTTGATAATTTAAAATTTATGATTAGTAATAAAACTTCGATTAGTTGGTATCCCTAAATAGCTTCTTCTTTTCCATGTCAACTAATGCCCCTTGACCTTTAGTTTTTGAGACTTTAGGAATTCTTTTGATAAATTCATGTGTCAGTGACTAAGATGGAAAATATCAAATATTTAGCTTAACCATTAATTTGTTTTGTCAAATGGAAAAAACATGAAACATGAGAAACCAGATTATGAAGGAATGTATAGTCGTTAAATCCTAGTTCCAAAAACTTGTATATGTAATAAGTGCAATTGCAAATAAAATCCAAAAAATATTATTATATCAACGTGTACATATTTACAAACATGCTAAAAGCTAAGTCAACTTGCAAACCAAACATATATGATATATTAACTATTGAAACTTGGGTTAAAATATTAATATTATATGTAAATTTTGAGGGGAAGTAAAATTCTTAATTTTACTATCATTGAAAATATAATACACTAAAATGAGATTCCATGTAAGCTCATTGTTAAGACTGAGAGAACTTATATGACAGTAAATGGTAGGAAAATATGTTTTAAACTAATGATCAGAATAATATGGTGTATTCATTGCAGCAAATTAGATAAAAAATCTCTAATATCACAGTATGTAACGTTAGTTATTATTATTCATATAGCTTCGACGAAAAGCCACTTGTGAATGGAGTTGGCGATGATCTCATGCCTTAATCATGGATAATTTAGAACTAAAAACTGATCATATCCTGCACTATTTCTTAGTCACAAGCTTAGTCTTACCGTAAATTTAGGGGGTAAGGAAAAGGTTTAGCCATGCAAAGCATTTTAAAAGGTTAAAGCTTATATATATATCTGTTTGAAAATTATTGTAACGACCCGGAAAAATGCGATCTTGGTTATCCGATATACAACACATATCGAACATCCAAGGATCGAAAATAACCGAATAGTTAATGAAAGAAATTAGAAGGTGAGAATAGATAAGATAGAAACTTAGAATAGAAGAAGAAGAAGAACACAACATCAGAGTAACACGAACCTCACAGCGGAACAAAGAACATATAATAGGTAACATAACTTTGAAATATAACAGTTATGTATACAATAGCACTTATCAGAGTACAACACTTACAACACAGCGGAAATAACTATAGCTATATGATTTTGAAGCCCCCTGCTCCAAGCTTTCCAAGTATATCTGCAAATTCCTGACTACTTGACTGCCCGTACAAATTAAGGCACCCAAGAGTTTAGGGAAAACAACAAAGTAAACTCCGGGTCAGTCATGGGACTGGTATGAGTAAAACAGTTTAAACATGTATATGAACAAGTAAACGATATCTCATAAGACCACGCTGCAGAACGGAACGGGTTTTTCCCTTATGAGAATCCAAATATCTTTATATCAAAAACCTTTTGATATTATAATAATGTCTATGTACAAATAGATATCAACTAGCAGAAACGCTTTCATCTCACGTTCTACATATATAGTATACAATCAAAATCGCAAGCACGTATTGGATAATGGATTTCCAACTATGACCAGGTATGGAACCACCTTCTGATCAGTGTACTCTAGGAACGATACACTGGAGTTCAACAAGAACATCTTGTAACTCAGCCACACATGACCGACCACTCATTTCGCTTGAGTGTATCGAATGTACATCACCAACGGTTGGGATCAGCAACCGTTCCCGTATATATATGGGACAACATTGATAGATTTAAGAAACAAATGAATATTCACTAGATAGGTGATTATACACCCTACTTCGGTGCGACCGACTTAGCCATGCTGCCTGCCCGATTTCTGTCATTTACTGGTTGATGAGGCTAGAAGCTACGCTTTATCATCACATCAGATTCACTTCGAATGCCACATTGTCAGATCCATCAGAATCACTAATTGACGTCTACAACCATACATTACGTGTCAGCTAAAAGAAGTTTCCTTCTCCGCTTCCACTCTTGGTATAGTTGAAGAAATCAATGTACGTGACCGTCTCGAAATACTATGTCAGACATCCATCTTCATTCACTTAGAAATGTCACATCGTCATACCCGGCAAATCACAAATTGACTTATCCAAAAATAACACGGGTATACAGCTAAGAGAAACGAATTCCTCCGCCACCAAACGTGAATACGTTTGAACAGATCAACTTACGCGATCCATTGGATATACTCTGTCAGACCTTCGTCCATACAAGTTGTCCTGGGACTGGACAAACCGAAGGCACTATTCAGTATATCCATCTTAGTCACTGTTATCTAAGACTTATACAACAGCCCTTGCATTTTACTCCGTCTTCAATTATCTTGGCATATATGATTCGCGACGCTTATGCCAATACAGAGTGGTTCTATGGATAATAATCCAACCGGTCTCTCCATATTAACAACGTTAAAATGGTCAAAACTTCGATAGTCTGTGAGTTAACTATCAAAGAAAAACAAGTGTGCAAACAACGATATTATTTCCAGATGAAAATTATATCGAACAAACATCATTTAACATAAATATCTTTAGTTCATTTATTTACTTATCTCCTGTTTCCCTATATTCTAAATTCTTATTTTCTTTTATCAGAAAACATTTCTGATTCTCGTTTGGAAAACATTTCCACAACTCCTTTACGATCAAACCTTACCATTTCTTAGTTAAGAAGGAAGTCACTCAAGTTGGGGTATAATTACCTCTCAGACCTTAACTGAACAACGTTATAACTTCGAAATGGTCAAAGTTTATCTTTTAATCTTTAACAACTTCTTTACGCCTTTCTCGGATCCAATTTTACTTATCCACTTCTATATTTAAAACATTGGTTATAACGATAATGTTATAATCCCTACTTTCGAATTATCTAACTTTAATTATAACTTCTATTCTTATTAGTGAATAATTAACCTAACCCTTATTTATTTATAAATAAATACATCTCTATTTAACCCTGGAAAGGTATAAGTACTTTCCCGAATTCGATATAAACGAATTCGCCGATTAACTCTCTTCGAGAAATCTCTATTTGATTAACTCTTCTTCGAATAGCCTATATTCGATTAACTTCTTCTCGAATAAACGATATTCGATAATATCTCTTCGAATAACTAATATTCGATAACTCTTCCTTTTCAAATATCTCATATTTGAAAATCTTACTTCGATTAAACTAACATCGATAACTCCTTCCGATGAAACTAACATCGATAACTCCTTTCGATGAAACTAACATCGATAACTCCTTTCGATGAAACTAACATCGATAACTCCTTTCGATGAAACTAACATCGATTATTTAACTCGACGAACTTAACTCGACGAACTTAACTCGACTAACTTAACTTGATTCGACTAACTCGACTTACTTGGTTCGACCAATTCGATTCGATTAACTAGGCTCGACTAACTTGACTAACTTAACTCGACTTACTTGGTTCGACCAATTCGATTCGATTAACTAGGCTCGACTAACTTGGTCGAACCACCCGATCAACTCAACTTATTTAACTTAACTTATTTCTCAACTCGATCAACTCGATTAACTCTTATCGAATAACTAATATTCGATTAAACTCCATTCGCTTGACTCTAGATCGCAGCGATCACAATGGTTACGCCTGACTCCCTCAAGAAACATCCGACCGCCGTAGGTTATTTACAGCCCTGCGAATTACGCTAGCAGTCGTACAAGATGGCAACTTATCCTGAATAACTCTGTTTGACTAACTCTGTCTCAAATAACTATATTTGATTAACTCTAGTTCGTTTTAACTCTAATCGATTAACTCTAACTGATTTACTCTAACTGATTAACTCTAACTGATTAATTCTAACTGGTTAACTCTAACTGATTAACTCTAACTGATTTACTCTAACTGATTAACTCTAACTGGTTAACTCTAACTGGTTAACTCTAACTGGTTAACTCTAACTGGTTAACTCTATTTGACTAACTCGACTTGACTAACCCCTTTCGAATAACATATTCGATTAACTAACTTTCGAATACCATATTCGATTAACTAACTTCAAATACCATATTCGATTTCTCCTTTCGAATACCATATTCGATTAACTAACTTCGAATACCATATTCGATTAACTCCTTTCGAATGTCTATATTCGATTAACTAACTTTCGAATACCATATTCGATTAACTAACTTCGAATACCATATTCGATTAACTCCTTTCGAATGTCTATATTCGATTAACTAACTTCAAATACCCTATTCGATTAACTAACTTCGAATACCCTATTCGATTAACTCCTTTCGAATGTCTATATTCGATTAACTAACTTCGAATACCCTATTCGATTAACTAACTTCGAATACCATATTCGGTTAACTCCTTCGAATACCCTATTCGATTAACTCCTTCGAATACCCTATTCGATTAACTCCTTTCGAATGTCTATATTCGATTAACTAACTTCATAAAGATTTCCTTTTTAACAAGGTTTTATTCATTTGAAAAGATTTACTTTTAAATAACGGTTGTACACTTTAAAAATGATTTCCTTTTTATAATGTTCCCTTTCCAATTCTATTTGTAAATGGTTTACAAATATTTCCTTTTCAAATTTATTCTTGAAATATTCTAACTCCTTAAATTCCCGGGAAAATTCGCCATAACCTCCTTTGTAACGGGAGCATCGGGAAAATCCCAAACTCGCCACACAGGCCTTTCCACTCAAAGAAAATGTTTTGAGATTATTTTCTTTTTCTATGTATCTCATATTTATGAATATTCCAATTTATAAATATTCCACTTTATAAATATCTCTTATTTATAAATACCCCATTTATAAATATTTCATTTTCAAATATCACTTTGAAAATATTCCCTTTTTCAACATTTCGGTATGTTATGGTATTCAATCATATCAAATCACGATGTTCAATATCGTCCATACACACAAAATCAACAACAGGTTATACTTCACATCATATATCAAAATATATGAAAAACAATAAAATAACTGTTGAGGAATCCAGTCGGATTCCTCCAACCTGTTTCCCTGCATCACAGATGTTAGACAATATAGATAACATCACTTTCAGTTCCATATGATATATTCTATTAAACAGAATCAATATAGAAATTTAACTAACTGACTAGCAGTTCAATCAAACAATCAACACACAGTCAAACAGACAATATTTAACAGTTCTAAAAATACAACATGAAATTTTAAACTGTTCAGAGTTGGTGAGTTTTACTCACATTTGTCGTTTTTCGTTAAATAACGATTAACGATACTTGATTCAGTTCAGTCGTTCTTATTCTGTCGTAAATCCAGACGAACTCCGAATCACTCCCACCCCGTTCCAGTGTGTACTTTCCGCCCATACGATTCCGTCGGATCGGACCATTCATGTTGTCCACGGTTTATTCAGCTCACTATTCTTCTCCTACAGGCCCAGTACGACCTTCTTCCCCGCATCATCAAGAACCCGTGCTCCCCTTTCAAGCCATTCAGCAAAACATACTCCTTTCCTCTTGGGCCTTAACCATTTCCCTTGGCCCAACTCCTTATCCTTAAGCCCACGTATTAAACCCGCCTCCTCCCTATTCTTCTTCCCAAATGACATCTCACGCTTCAGGCAACTACCCAACAACAAACACACGTTCTCCCTTCGACTGCTCCTCTTCTGCTTCACGAAATCCGAAAAGAATACCACCAATACACTCCCCATCCAACACGCATCCTCACCATACCCATCATCTGAGACTCTCCCTCACTTCCAACATCGCGTCGAACAGTGGCTCCTACGCTGGAGCAGACATCGCATGACCCCAATTGTGACAGAAACCCACGAAACTCCTCAAACGAGTGCCATTTCACCTCATAACCCCAAAAGAAGACTCGAATTCAAGCATTGAAACCAAAATACCGAGATTTGCCTAACCCTAGTCTCACGTGAAAAATCTGAGAACCCAACAGTGAGCGTCGAACCCCCAATAACCCATATAGATGCGTAGAGATTTAATCCATGAACCCAAATATACCTGAGTTCAAATTTATAGAATTCGTTTTGATATCCTTTTGATTTTATTTGCTTGGAGGAATTTTACTGGAAGAAGGAAAAAGAAGAACGGCGGTAGAAAGGAATTGTTGACCAGAGAAAGAGAAGTGAATTAGGTTAGAAAAGGTTAAAGGGTTTTTATAGGAAGTTTTTATTTTTTTAAAATATTTTTATATTCATTTTATATTGAATCGTTAGTTCAATTAGTCCTTTAAAAATTCCTATGACCACACACGATACCCAAAAATCACGAAACTGTACATGTAGCTAGAGTTTGACATTACGGTCCCAACGAAACTAGTTTCGTCGAATTCCGACTCCGTATGTTCACACAGCGTATTTTTAACTGTCGAAATACTGACTGTTTCTCACTCTAAAAATCCGTACGGCCACACAGTGACTCTAAAAATCACGAAACTGGAAATCTAACAAGCGGATCCAACAAAACTGGTTTTGTCGAATTCCGGCTTCGTTTGCAAAAGTGGCTATTTTTAACGCTTTGAATAGCCCATTTAAATATATAAATATATTTAAATAAATTTAAATATTAATAATTTAATATTATCGCATATCTTCACATATGATATCATACAGCTTCAGAATATCATATCAGAATTTACAGCTTGATATTTCAGATTTCAGATTTATCGATATTCAATTTATATCGAAAATCCTTTTATAACGTATATAAAGCGTTGCAAATTATAAAGGGATTCTACAGCGACTTTTCTGAAATTTGATTTGGACGTACATCAAAATCTATACGACGAAATTTCGATTTTTCTCTTCCACTAGAAAGATATACTCCACCAGCTCCACACGTTTCTTGTTTCACAGAAATCCGGCTTAAAACGAACCCTGTACATTCATTTGAAGTTCAAATCGCCAAATAGCGAACTACAGCGCCATTTCGAGCTCGTTTATAAATATATTATAAACTATACGTTCAACTGTCGTCGATTCAATATAATCGTTATTATATTTCGAATTGAAACTCCACCAAATCTCGTATGCTATTCAATTCACACGATATTGTGAATTTCACTATTTCCGACTATTTCGACATTATAATATATTATTATATTATAATTATTTATTAAATATTCAATATTATTTAATTAAACGATCATTAACTTCTCTAAATCACCACTTATATAATTAAATAAATTAATTATATATATCTAAAATGCGGGTCATTACATTCTTCCCCACTTAAAATAATTTCGTCCTCGAAATTGCTAAGTTAGAGGACGACCCTATCGACTGGTTAGAACATATTTGTTCACTTCTTAACTTCAGCTTCAACTGAACCAATTAAATTTCAATTAATTATTAATTAATTCTTATCAACGAAAATTTTCAAAAATCCTGTAAATTTTCTAACGCCTTAACCTTTTTTTTTTTAAATTTCACCAGCATCTCCTTTGTACTGGTCAATATCTCAAACTCCAACTCGCCTCTCTGGGCCATCTCCAACCCAAAACAAAATCAAACAGCCAAGCGGCTTGCCAATTCGGCTCATAAATTCCAAACTCATATAAAATATAAACTTTTACCTTTTTGTCAGGCATATTAACCTTATCACTTTCACCTGCTGTCAATTCAGCATATACCAATATTAATCAAATCAAACTCTGATCTGTTTATCCTCAACACACCCATTCGTTTGTCCGAGCCAAATTCAATTTTTAAATCAAAGTTCTATTCTCGATTCCAAATCCATAACTCCCCAACCAAATATCGTTTCAAATCCCTATCTTATAAATCCAATTTTATCTTGATAATTTCTATTACAATTCAAATTCCACTTAACCGGATTCCATTCCAGTTTGTCTCCACGAATTTTTATTCAATTGCTTTTAAATTCAAATTGTCTTTTTCCTGGGAGTTTTAAACCGCTTGGTTTTTCTCAAAACCCAAACTTTCCTTTGCAGGATTCAAACAATTTTGTTTTTCTCAAAACAATTAAAAATCAAAATCCTTGGTAGTAATCCGTCACTTACACACTCGAAAATGAACACCGATGATGTCATGATCAACATCGGAATCTATTTTCCAGCTATCGAAGTGAGTTCAATACTATATCACTTTCAAATCCATTTCTAAATACTTTCATTTTTGAAATCACTTTCAAAATATCCTTCACAAGGCTTGTAAACAATTTAAAATCTCCCAGGATTTTAAAATTTTCTTATATTCCATCCTGATTCATTTACAAACACCTTTCCCATTTCTGGGATCTTAAATTCCAATTCCGATCTAAATTCAGATTTAATTCATCTTATTTCATATACTTTACTTATATAAATTCTGATTGGTTATATATAACCATTTTACATTTTATAATCTTATCTGATTATAATCACTACCAACACATCCTATATATGATAATATATCACATATCCATACTGTGTCGGTCCATCGTATTCAAGTGTTTATTTACTCCTACCGATACAGTGGATCAAACTGATCGACCAGAACTCATAAACTACTCAGCCAATGAATCTCCACAATATAAAACAATTTTTATATCAAATACAAATACGCACTCGTATATATACACTCAAACTCAATCTAGGGTATTACTAACCCTATCTCTACCGAGTCACGCCACAGAGCCAAGGTAAAACTTAACCTAAGCTCTGATACCAACTGTAACGACCCGGAAAAATGCGATCTTGGTTATCCGATATACAACACATATCGAACATCCAAGGATCGAAAATAACTGAATAGTTAATGAAAGAAATTAGAAGGTGAGAATAGATAAGATAGAAACTTAGAATAGAAGAAGAAGAAGAACACAACATCAGAGTAACACGAACCTCACAGCGGAACAAAGAACATATAATAGGTAACATAACTTTGAAATATAACAGTTATGTATACAATAGCACTTATCAGAGTACATCACTTACAACACAGAGGAAATAACTATAGCTATATGATCTTGAAGCCCCCTGCTCCAAGCTCTCCAAGTATATCTGCAAATTCCTGACTACTTGACTGCCCGTACAAATTAAGGCACCCAAGAGTTTAGGGAAAACAACAAAGTAAACTCCGGGTCAGTCATGGGACTGGTATGAGTAAAACAGTTTAAACAGGTATATGAACAAGTAAACGATATCTCATAAGACCACGCCGCAGAACGGAACGGGTTTTTCCCTTATGAGAATCCAAATATCTTTATATCAAAAACCTTTTGATATTATAATAATGTCTATGTACAAATAGATATCAACTAGCAGAAACGCTTTCATCTCACGTTCTACATATATAGTATACAATCAAAATCGCAAGCACGTATTGGATAATGGATTTCCAACTATGACCAGGTATGGAACCACCTTCTGATCAGTGTACTCTAGGAACGATACACTGGAGTTCAACAAGAACATCTTGTAACTCAGCCACACATGACCGACCACTCATTTCGCTTGAGTGTATCGAATGTACATCACCAACGGTTGGGATCAACAACCGTTCCCGTATATATATGGGACAGCATTGATAGATTTAAGAAACAAATGAATATTCACTAGATAGGTGATTATACACCCTACTTCGGTGCGACCGACTTAGCCATGCTGCCTGCCCGATTTCTGTCATTTACTGGTTGATGAGGCTAGAAGCTACGCTTTATCATCACATCAGATTCACTTCGAATGCCACATTGTCAGATCCATCAGAATCACTAATTGACGTCTACAACCATACATTACGTGTCAGCTAAAAGAAGTTTCCTTCTCCGCTTCCACTCTTGGTATAGTTGAAGAAATCAATGTACGTGACCGTCTCGAAATACTATGTCAGACATCCATCTTCATTCACTTAGAAATGTCACATCGTCATACCCGGCAAATCACAAATTGACTTATCCAAAAATAACACGGGTATACAGCTAAGAGAAACGAATTCCTCCGCCACCAAACGTGAATACGTTTGAACAGATCAACTTACGCGATCCATTGGATATACTCTGTCAGACCTTCGTCCATACAAGTTGTCCTGGGACTGGACAAACCGAAGGCACTATTCAGTATATCCATCTTAGTCACTGTTATCTAAGACTTATACAACAGCCCTTGCATTTTACTCCGTCTTCAATCATCTTGGCATATATGATTCGCGACGCTTATGCCAATACAGAGTGGTTCTATGGATAATAATCCAACCGGTCTCTCCATATTAACAACGTTAAAATGGTCAAAACTTCGATAGTCCGTGAGTTAACTATCAAAGAAAAACAAGTGTGCAAACAACGATATTATTTCCAGATGAAAATTATATCGAATAAACATCATTTAACATAAATCTCTTTAGTTCATTTATTTACTTATCTCCTGTTTCCCTATATTCTAAATTCTTATTTTCTTTTATCAGAAAACATTTCTGATTCTCGTTTGGAAAACATTTCCACAACTCCTTTACGATCAAACCTTACCATTTCTTAGTTAAGAAGGAAGTCACTCAAGTTGGGGTAAAATTACCTCTCAGACCTTATCTGAACAACGTTATAACTTCGAAATGGTCAAAGTTTATCTTTTAATCTTTAACAACTTCTTTACGCCTTTCTCGGATCCAATTTTACTAATCCACTTCTATATTTAAAACATTGGTTATAACGATAATGTTATAATCCCTACTTTCGAATTATCTAACTTTAATTATAACTTTAATTCTTATTAGTGAATAATTAACCTAACCCTTATTTATTTATAAATAAATACATCTCTATTTAACCCTGGAAAGGTATAAGTACTTTCCCGAATTCGATATAAACGAATTCGCCGATTAACTCTCTTCGAGAAATCTCTATTTGATTAACTCTTCTTCGAATAACCTATATTCGATTAACTTCTTCTCGAATAAACGATATTCGATAATCTCTCTTTGAATAACTAATATTCGATAACTCTTCCTTTTCAAATATCTCATATTTGAAAATCTTACTTCGATTAAACTAACATCGATAACTCCTTCCGATGAAACTAACATCGATAACTCCTTTCGATGAAACTAACATCGATAACTCCTTTCGATGAAACTAACATCGATAACTCCTTTCGATGAAACTAACATCGATTATTTAACTCGACGAACTTAACTCGACGAACTTAACTTGATTCGACTAACTCGACTTACTTGGTTCGACCAATTCGATTCGATTAACTAGGCTCGACTAACTTGACTAACTTAACTCGACTTACTTGGTTCGACCAATTCGATTCGATTAACTAGGCTCGACTAACTTGGTCGAACCACCCGATCAACTCAACTTATTTAACTTAACTTATTTCTCAACTCGATCAACTCGATTAACTCTTATCGAATAACTAATATTCGATTAAACTCCATTCGCTTGACTCTAGATCGCATCGATCACAATGGTTACGCCTGACTCCCTCAGGAAACATCCGACCGCCGTAGGCTATTTACAGCCCTGCGAATTACGCTAGCAGTCATACAAGATGGCAACTTATCCTGAATAACTCTGTTTGACTAACTCTGTCTCAAATAACTATATTTGATTAACTCTAGTTCGTTTTAACTCTAATCGATTAACTCTAACTGATTTACTCTAACTGGTTAACTCTAACTGGTTAACTCTAACTGGTTAACTCTAACTGATTAACTCTAACTGATTTACTCTAACTGATTAACTCTAACAGGTTAACTCTAACTGGTCAACTCTAACTGGTTAACTCTATTTGACTAACTCGACTTGACTAACCCCTTTCGAATAACATATTCGATTAACTAACTTTCGAATACCATATTCGATTAACTAACTTCGAATACCATATTCGATTTCTCCTTTCGAATACCATATTCGATTAAATAACTTCGAATACCATATTCGATTAACTCCTTTCGAATGTCTATATTCGATTAACTAACTTTTGAATACCATATTCGATTAACTAACTTCGAATACCATATTCGATTAACTCCTTTCGAATGTCTATATTCGATTAACTAACTTCAAATACCCTATTCGATTAACTAACTTCGAATACCCTATTCGATTAACTCCTTTCGAATGTCTATATTCGATTAACTAACTTCGAATACCCTATTCGATTAACTAACTTCGAATACCATATTCGATTAACTCCTTCGAATACCCTATTCGATTAACTCCTTCGAATACCCTATTCGATTAACTCCTTCGAATACCCTATTCGATTAACTCCTTTCGAATGTCTATATTCGATTAACTAACTTCATAAAGATTTCCTTTTTAACAACGTTTTATTCATTTGAAAAGATTTACTTTTAAATAACGGTTGTACACTTTAAAAATGATTTCCTTTTATAATGTTCCCTTTCCAATTCTAATTGTAAATGGTTTACAAATATTTCCTTTTCAAATTTATTCTTGAAATATTCTAACTCCTTAAATTCCCGGGAAAATTCGCCATAACCTCCTTTGTAACGGGAGCATCGGGAAAATCCCCAAACTCGCCACACAGGCCTTTCCACTCAAAGAAAATGTTTTGAGATTATTTTCTTTTTCTATGTATCTCATATTTATGAATATTCCAATTTATAAATATTCCTTATTTATAAATATTCCACTTTATAAATATCTCTTATTTATAAATACCCCATTTATAAATATTTCATTTTCAAATATCACTTTGAAAATATTCCCTTTTTCAACATTTCGGTATGTTATGGTATTCAATCATATCAAATCACGATGTTCAATATCGTCCATACACACACAATCAACAACAGGATATACTTCACATCATATACCAAAATATATGAAAAACAATAAAATAACTGTTGAGGAATCCAGTCGGATTCCTCCAACCTGTTTCCCTGCATCACAGATGTTAGACAATATAGATAACATCACTTTCAGTTCCATATGATATATTCTGTTAAACATAATCAATATAGAAATTTAACTAACTGACTAGCAGTTCAATCAAACAATCAACACACAGTCAAACAGACAATATTTAACAGTTCTAAAAATACAACATGAAATTATAAACTGTTCAGAGTTGGTGAGTTTTACTCACATTTGTCGTTTTTCGTTAAATAACGATTAACGATACTTGATTCAGTTCAGTCGTTCTTATTCTGTCATAAATCCAGACGAACTCCGAATCACTCCCACCCCGTTCCAGTGTGTACTTTCCGCCCATACGATTCCGTCGGATCGGACCATTCATGTTGTCCACGGTTTATTCAGCTCACTATTCTTCTCCTACAGGCCCAGTCCGACCTTCTTCCCCGCATCATCAAGAACCCGTGCTCCCCTTTCAAGCCATTCAGCAAAACATACTCCTTTCCTCTTGGGCCTTAACCATTTACCTTGGCCCAACTCCTTATCCTTAAGCCCACGTATTAAACCCGCCTCCTCCCTATTCTTCTTCCCAAATGACATCTCACGCTTCAGGCAACTACCCAACAACAAACACACGTTCTCCCTTCGACTGCTCCTCTTCTGCTTCACGAAATCCGAAAAGAATACCACCAATACACTCCCCATCCAGCACGCATCCTCACCATACCCATCATCTGAGACTCGCCCTCACTTCCAACATCGCGTCGAACAGTGGCTCCTACGCTGGAGCAGACATCGCATGACCCCAATTGTGACAGAAACCCACGAAACTCCTCAAACGAGTGCCATTTCACCTCATAACCCCAAAAGAAGACTCGAATTCAAGCATTGAAACCAAAATACCGAGATTTGCCTAACCCTAGTCTCACGTGAAAAATCTGAGAACCCAACAGTGAGCGTCGAACCCCCAATAACCCATATAGATGCGTAGAGATTTAATCCATGAACCCAAATATACCTGAGTTCAAATTTATAGAATTCGTTTTAATATCCTTTTGATTTTATTTGCTTGGAGGAATTTTACTGGAAGAAGGAAAAAGAAGAACGGCGGTAGAAAGGAATTGTTGACCAGAGAAAGAGAAGTGAATTAGGTTAGAAAAGGTTAAAGGGTTTTTATAGGAAGTTTTTATTTTTTTTAAAATATTTTTATATTCATTTTATATTGAATCGTTAGTTCAATTCGTCCTTTAAAAATTCCTATGACCACACACGATACCCAAAAATCACGAAACTGTACATGTAGCTAGAGTTTGACATTACGGTCCCAACGAAACTAGTTTCGTCGAATTCCGACTCCGTATGCTCACACAGCGTATTTTTAACTGTCGAAATACTGACTGTTTCTCACTCTAAAAATCCGTACGGCCACACAGTGACTCTAAAAATCACGAAACTGGAAATCTAACAACTATTTGACATTGCGGATCCAACAAAACTGGTTTCGTCGAATTCCGGCTTCGTTTGCAAAAGTGGCTATTTTTAACGCTTTGAATAGCCCATTTAAATATATAAATATATTTAAATAAATTTAAATATTAATAATTTAATATTATCGCATATCTTCACATATGATATCATACAGCTTCAGAATATCATATCAGAATTTACAGCTTGATATTTCAGATTTCAGATTTATCGATATTCAATTTATATCGAAAATCCTTTTATAACGTATATAAAGCGTTGCAAATTATAAAGGGATTCTACAGCGACTTTTATGAAATTTGATTTGGACGTACATCAAAATCTACACGACGAAATCTCGAATTTTCTCTTCCACTAGAAAGATATACTCCACCAGCTCCACACGTTTCTTGTTTCACAGAAATCCGGCTTAAAACGAATCCTGTACATTCATTTGAAGTTCAAATCGCCAAATAGCGAACTACAGCGCCATTTCGAGCTCGTTTATAAATATATTATAAACTATACGTTCAACTGTCGTCGATTCAATATAATCGTTATTATATTTCGAATTGAAACTCCACCAAATCTCGTATGCTATTCAATTCACACGATATTGTGAATTTCACTATTTCCGACTATTTCGACATTATAATATATTATTATATTATAATTATTTATTAAATATTCAATATTATTTAATTAAACGATCATTAACTTCTCTAAATCACCACTTATATAATTAAATAAATTAATTATATATCTCTAAAAATGCGGGTCATTACAATTATTAAAAACAATTTTATGAATTTTGAAATAGGAATGGAACAAAACATATAAAAACGAATAGGTTGTTTGTTAATTAATATTTTATTAATTTATGTATTTATTAACAATTATTAACATTTAACATGTAAATTACTTCAAAAAATTCGGTGCTCTGTATGTAGTAGAATTTAGAATGCGAGCATAGCATTAAACATGAACACTCACTCATATATGCAGGGAAATAACAAACTTAGCTGGAAAAATTAATGCAATGGCAGGGAAGCATTAATTGGTACACATGAGGGATGTTAACAGCGCATGCATATGCACGTTAGATATAGTTGAGAAGGACATGAATTGTTCTGTCCCCATCCCTCCGTGTGCCCACCCAATCACAACCCCTGATTTCCACCTTTCATAGTTAAATCCCTCAATTGTTGTGGGATTTAATTGCAAAAGGTGGAGATCAGGGAAATCTGGGCCGTTTGGCCGGCTCACGGGGATAGGGGATGGGGACAGAAGAATTGGCCTCGTTGAGAAGGCTAGCAAGTTAATGGCACAAAAGCGTTAATTGGTGCATATTCATGTTAGTTATGTATGCACCTTAACAGCGTCGGTATATGCACCTTAAATAGAACTAAGAAACCAACTAAATTAATGTGCCATGGAAGCAATTATTGGTATATATTCACGTTAAACACATATGCGCGTTAGCTGCATATGTGTATGTACTTAAATATAACTGAGAACCCTAACAATTTAATGCCACGAAAGTATTAAGTATACATCGACATTAACAACAAAATGAAGGCATCTATCATATATTCTCTATATGCCAGTATATTTTGTCATAAATAAAATGTATAAATGCGCCCACTAAAAATCTGAAACATCAATACAGACATGTGGCTCATCAACTACTGAAAGATTCCCGCCGGCAAGCCTTGCCTTCAATAGCCACTGCTGATGAACATACAAAAGGTAATTATGGAATTTAAAAAAAATCAAGTAAATTAGGTTGTTGGAATTTTCTTTATCAATTGTAGGGATATTCCATCAAAAGATATCAGCAAAATATCTATATGAAATATGAATTATTTAGGACAAAGTGAATTGGAAAATTCATTAAAAAGGTATTTAGTCATGTGTAATGGATTTATAATAGTCTTTTACACTTTGATGGCTCATGCTCGTCTGAAGTTGTATTATAGAAAAATCATTCATATAATGAAGGAAATAGGATAAATTTACAGGGTCCACAAATAGTACCCTCAGTAGAGAGATAAATTTCGCATGCTAAGGCATACCTACTGTAGAAAGCAAATAAACGATGCATAATCAGTAATCAATTCATTATTATGGACCAAAAATTGTTAAACTTCATGCATAATAAATTCTTTATAGTAACATGCTGGTAAACACCTACATTGAAGAGAAAATAAACGATGCATTAATATTAATCAATTACCACATATCAATAAATTGTTAAAGACAAAATTTACACTAAGTACATTGTTTATTATAATATGTATAATACGCTTGATTTTGAACATAACTTGCATGAAGGTAAGGATGTATTCTTTACAAAGTTGCAAAGGAAACAAAGGAAAACTACAGAACAAATTAACAATAAGCAACTCAAGCAGCAGTAACCCAAAACATATGTATTTACATATATTAATATCAAGTAGATCCACTAACATCATAAGTAACCTCCAAAGGATCAACCATCAATCAGTGCACTCCACTAACAAACTGGCCTCAAAATTGATTGTTATAAGGCCATAATTCCAATTTCAATGAAAACAAAAGGTCAAGCATCCCTTTTTTTTAAAAAAAATTGAGTATGATAGAAAATAAATACATACAAACTTACACCAAAACACTACTCAGTATTTCTTCCATCTCCATCTTAAGCCCAGCTTTAACTCGGATGTTCTGAAAATCGCCGAAAGTTTCAGAAAAATGTCAGCTAAATAATTATAATTAAACGATAAGATAAAATATCGACATAGCGTGAAACAACTTAAGGTTGAGTGCTCTAGAAAACGGGTTAAATAGAAATCAAATCGAAAAACCACTTTCTATTTCAAACACATTTGTCGGTTGAAAAATAAATAAGACTTACTCTTTTGATTTGAAAGCATGAACGAATAAAACATGAAATAATAAAGATAGTAGAAGCGAATAAACCGTTTTTTTGATTGAAGAGAGTGGAAAGGAAAACGTAAGATAGAACCGGTAGAGTGAAGGAATTTAAAATAGATCGTGGCCTGTACTATTTAGCGCCGTTGGGTAAATCATTTCAAATAATAGATCGTGGCCCAGATTGTTTAATATGTGCTTTGTGGTTGATGATGTGTTACAATTATAGCCACTTGATATATGTACTGCAATTTAAAATCTAAACCATTCTTTGTCTCTTGTTTATCCACTAAGGGATTCTATTATATAAGTTATATTAATTTAGTGGGATGAAGTAATTGAGATCAGTTAACGAATTAACTGATGATTTAAAGTCAACTAAGTCAACTATTTAGTTTGAAATTGGTTATTAGATTGATTGGTCTTAAACTAATCTAATGGAAATAGTTTACTAAATATTTATTTAAATTAACAAGATTTCTTAAATATAAATTACCTTTTAATTAATGATGTTTAAAAATGATTATTGAACTAATTAATTATTGTTTATTAAAGTAAGTAACTGATCTATTTTTAATTAATAATAAAGTAAATTGTTTTTACCTCAGTGATGATGAAGTTAATTATTATTTTTATTTTAATTAAAACAATTACTTCTTAAATGGAATACATTTAAGATGGTAATTGAGCTTGTAATAAATTAACTGGAAATTCGTAAAAGATTGGTAAAGAGAAAGGGGTTATACAAAGAAAGTAAAGTAGAATTTTTAAGAGATGTTTACTTATTAAGTATAATGCTTCGAATAGAAAGTCAAAAGACAAAGCCGAAGAACATTAATGGTTTTTGGTAAAGAAGATAATAAATGGAATTTAGTTTAATTTTATGATATCAAATGGTTTTGATAAAATATTTGATAAATAGATTGGGGTAACGTAATCCAAGTTATAAATGGAATTGAATAACGAAGTTAGAGCAAAGTGTTAATATTAAGTAAAGATGGGTACAAACGACCAAAATTTTCAAGGTAAGAATATGGTGTTATAAAACCTTAATTTAAATGGAATTAGAAAATATGATTTGATTAATATTATAAGTGATGTGGAGTTCGAGTTACAAACTTCTATCTATTCTGAGATAAGAATGCTATCAGTCAAGGTCTGAGAGGTAAATAAAATACCCCAACTTAAACGAGTTCACTATTATCAAAGGATGGTATTAGTTTGTAACGATAAGGGATATCGATATTGGTTTATTATTCCATAAGAGGAATATTTAAGTATTATTTGCAAAGTTATTGAAATATATATAAAACTATTTTATTTTAAAAGTAAACAATGTATAATTCAACATTGTTTGGCTAAGTTGAAGTATGATTTATATTTATACCATTTGATAGCACTATTTTTCTAGGTAATGGAAATAGTATGTTTTGAAATAAACTTATTCTAAATAATAAGTAAATGACAACGATTTTTTCAAAGAAATGGAAAAGGATTATACTGGGTTGGGAATAGACGTAAATATTTGGAATCTAATTATATATGTCCATAAGTATTAAATTGTAATCTTTGAAGTTGTAAAGTTGATAAAACCATTCGAGTTTATATAATAATGAATATGTAATGTATGGCCCGTATAGAAATTGGTAATTGGATTCATACTATTGAGTTTATAATATGTAGTAATATTTCCAAGTTAATTAAGGAAGTAAAAGAGAATTATGGAATGTAGCGATAAATGGGAGTTCGGAAAACAGGTCATTCTCAAGAATTAAGAATATAATTATTGTTCCAAATAATGAAAGAAAAAAGGTGACTCGTCAAGATAAGTAAATGAAATCGATTCTGAATTGATGAAATGACTTTAAATGATTCAATAAGGGGTTTAATGAAAGGTTTTAGTAAAAGGGTCTGAGCTGCTAATATACTTGACAATACTATTGTTATTGATTGTTAAAAAACCCAACTATCAATGAAATATCTTATTGGACCTTTGACATGTTGTTTCGAAGAGACCGGGATAGGAATTAGACCCAAAACCTCTTGGAGCCAATGTTGCGTTCGAATCTAATTTGCACAGGTTCTTATAAAAAAGAAGCATTGAAGACCGTAGATCTTTGGAAAACGGAAGGACTACTGATATTCTCGGGTTCGCACCCCAAGATAAAGCGTGGTTCTATCATGGTGAAAAATCTATGGATTGCAAGGACTACTTGCTACCGATCCTTGAGGTGATTCCTATACAAGATGTGGATGCCTTCAATTCATCATGTTCCTGGATGACTTATATGGACAAATGTCTAACAAAGTATTTCCTGATGGTCACATAAGTTGATTTTTACAAATATACCAAGTTTAGTGGAAAGGAAGGAAAGTTCTCTTAGCTAAACACCCAGAGCATATTTTTGAGCGTCAATTAGTCATTTTATGGATTTGACGATGTGGCATTCAAAGATTTGATGTGATGTTCTCTGAAAGGTTATCATGACCTCAAGCTTCATCAACCTGGAAATGACAGAAATCGGGACAGGCAACATGGCTATGTGGGTCATTCCCGTTAGGTATATTTGACACCGTCTAGACAAAATTCGAATTTGTTTTTCTTTCATTTCTGTATCTCCCAGGAAATACGGTAGTTGCACAACCATAAGGTGATAACATATTCGATTCACTTAAGTTGAATGAGTGGTAGATCATGTTTGGCCAGGTTGCAAGATGTTCTTGTTAAACCCTAGTATATTGCTTTCTAGAGGTACGCTTTCAGAAGGAGGTTTCATACCTTGTCATCTTGGAAATCCAAACTCCAATAAGTGCCCTATGGTTTTTGATTATATACCAAGTATGTAGAGTATGGAATGCAAGGTTTGCTTGATGGTTATTTGTGGTTTGATAGACACTATTATAATATCACTGGATTTTGATACAAAAAGTGTTTTGGGTTATCGGAAGGTAAAAACCATTCGTGTTTATGTTTGGTATGGTCTTACGATTACCCTTTTCTTTTAAAGGATTTTCTAAAGTTAAGCAAGTTGGTTGTTGTATGAGTTTTATCACTGAAAGTCTTCCAGACTGACAATCCATGTGATTTGCGTGTTGCAAATGAGCTCGGTCAGCCCGAGTGCATTTCCAGGTTACATTAGATCCGCCTGGAGCTTTAGAACATGAGCTGGAGTCGAGACATATTTTCATATTTCCTGGAAAAATTATTCCGCTGTGTGAGATTTATTGATCTAATGTTGTACTCTGATATTGTAATCATATGTATACATCTTCTTTTGAGTAAAGAGTTGTTGATATATTATATTTTATCCATTCCGCCGGGAGATTATATTCTTCTTATTCTTCTGTTCTAATATTTCTTTCTTTCTTCTCTCACCCTCTAATTTCTTTCTACTAACAATATGCTTTTTTGTGCAATTGAGTTGACATGGGTTGACAAATGTCGGCTTAAACTCTATGGAAAAAGTGGATCGTTACAATATATGTTTGTTATCATCAAACAAAAATCATATTGTTATACTCAACAGTTTGTATCTTCCCGATGAAAATTTAAAACAGGAAAACTCTTAATTATGGAATCAAACAAATAGAATGAGAAATTTTCTAAACAAAAAATTACTAGGAGTGTGCGTTTCCCTGACCGAAAATATACCACTATAATATACTGAGAACTCTGATGGTTCGTGGAAATGTCCAAGTCGGAACCCGTACGAAATCCGAGTATTTCACATCTAGCGCGAATACAACCAAATCCGGTCTAGAAAGTTTAACCAATGGTTGTTGAATCAACTATCATTAAAATTCCAAATGATCGTATATGGAAACAGAATCACATTCTCTTACCATTATTCAACGATACCAAACTTATAATATCTCTTAGTTTAAAATAAAGTTCGATAAGTTGAAGTATTATTACCCCTAGGCGTCGCCTAGACAATGTTTTCAGACTTAGAGATAGGGGAATGGTTTTATACTTCGACCTCTAATGATAAGAGTACAACTAAATATTTTCCATATAAGTGATATCGTTTATGGAAATTTCTTTCCATATTTATATCGAAAACCTTTAAACTTCAAACTCGTACTTATGCTTAACTTTCACATTTTAGATATTTGAAAGAAAACACTTTTAAGAATATTCTTTAAAATATTATTTTTAAAGAGGTGATTATAATTCTAGGCGTATTCAAAACAAAAGTAGAAACTAATGTTAATGTAAATCCTTGATTTTGATAAATCCCAACACACTTGACGCTTAGATTAAATTTCAAACCATATCTATTTAAAAAAGGCATTCTTATTTAAAACTATCGTTTATAAGAACTAAACGGTATTATTTGTCCAAAATGGTAATAAATTAAATTTGAATGTTTTAATATGCTTTAAGAAAATATAAATCATCCCGAAGGACAATTTAATATTCTTTTATATCTTTAAACCCATATTATTTTCCCTAAAGGAAAATAATTAGGCGAAAAATTTATTTATAAATTGCAAAGAAGATTAATATCCCGTAAAATGATTAATCACATTTATTACCCTTCAAAATAAATAAATGGATTAATTTTAGGATTAATTGTCAAGAATAATATGAAGTTTAATGTGTTTTCCCATAATAATAAAAAGTTTGCATTATTTCTGAATAATCTGAAGTTTGGGGGTGTCTTCCCATATTAATCCCATTTACTTGGTTCTTCCATATTAATCTGAAGTTTAGGGGTGTCTTCCCATATTGATTCCAAAATAACACGTCAGGGATCATCGAGATCAATATGGGAAGACACCCCCAAACTTCGGATTATTTAGAAATAATACCGAACTTGGGATTATTATTGGAAGACACGTTAAATTTCGGAGTGTTCTTGACAATTAATCCTTAATTTTAAACCTTTGTTTTATTTAGCTATATAAGTTTAATTCTGTTTATAAATAAATTCAGTCGATTGTTTGCAAACCTTTTATTAATTAAGTTTAAAAACCTTATATGAATCAATTAGTTATTCTTAAGCCTTTATACTCGATCAATTTATTTAGTTTTACCCATCTCAATAAATAATCAATTTCATCTTAAAAAAATAATTTAAATAAAAACTGACCAATAAAATTAGATCTTATTAGTTAAAATAAGTTATTATAACTAAAGTATTATTCAGTAAAACGATAACTAAATTTCAATTAACCATGAATTAAAATAAAGTTTCAATAACTATGATAATTAATTCAATTCTAATATCATTGATTAGAATGAATAATCAACTTTCAGTTTGTTAGTTATATGCAAAATCAGACTCAATTATCAATTGTTAAAATAGATAATTGAATCTCATTATTATTAACTCGAATAATAAGTAAAATTAAAAATATCATTAATAAAAATGATAATTTTATTCAAATACCGATTTTGTGTAAACCGAAGCTTATATTAAATAATTTGCTTCGATTAACTACTGTAAAACAATATGAGAATACACATAAGTAAATGAAGGTGATAAATGAGGATAAGCAAACAATTGAAAACAGAGTAAAATATAAATGAATAGATGAATGCGAATAATATATGAACATAAACAGTGGAACAAATCAATTTATTGTCTACTACACATAATTGTGTATATTCCAGAGTGTTCCGTTGCGACCTAATTCGCTGCATATACTTCGCTTTTCCATTTATAGTAAAACGACCCGAACTTCCCAGGTAAGGAAAGCCCGGATTGAATTGAGGACAAGACGAATTCGAACGCAAATAGAAGAATATATCATTATTAATTACAACAATTCCATCAGAATATAAGAATATACAGAGTATAAATCAATATTACACATCCACTAAATATCAGAGATTACAATACATTACTGCAGCGGAAAAATAATATAATACACAACTGAAAGAGATATACGGATACAGAGCTTTCCGGATATCATTCCAGCTGTAAACCAGGTTCCTGTAAATATAAATATGCAAAACCAAAACTACTAGCTGCCCGTGCGGAAAATAGGGGCACCTAGAGTTTAGGTTAAAACAATAAACTCCAGGTTAGTCATGTGACTGGTGTGAGAACTAAAACAGTTATTAATCTTTATTTTAAAGTTAGGTAAATCAAGGGACCACGCCGTATAACACGGAACGGGTTTCCTCCCAAGAGTACCAGTGCATAAAACAAACAGCGCAATGCTAAATAAAGAAGAATGAAGCTATTATAAGACCCAGGTCCCATCACACAATGCAACACAAGCCGGAGGATAGGGTTTTTACCTTATAATAGCCAAGAATGCTTGATACATTTAAAACAAATTATTTGATACTATTATAAGTGCATAGTGTATAAAACAACTTCAAATCAAAAGTATCAATCATAGACGATGTGACGGCAAGGAATTTCGCTCGATCCGAATCAGTCGTTAAACCGATCTAGACCGTTCGAAACCCCTGATCGTTGAGAACAGGACAAAACAGAACGCAGACGGAAGAACATTTCATTGTTATTACAACAATTACATCAGATACAAGAATATACAGAGTTTAAATGAATAAATTACATTCGATAAATATCAGAGATTACAATAAATTACATAGCAGCGGAAAATAATATAAAGCACAACTGAAGGTGATACACGGATACAGAGCTTTCCGGATATCATTCCAGCTGTAAACCAGGATCCTGTGAATATAAATCTGCAAAACCAAAACTACTAGCTGCCCGTGTCGAAAATAGGGGCACCCAGAGTTTAGGTTAAAACAATAAACTCCAGGTCAGTCATGTGACTGGTGTGAGAACTAAAACAGTTATTTAAAGCTTTACTTTAAAAGAAAGTAATTCAAGGGACCACGCCGTATAACACGGAACGGGTTTCCTCCCAAGAATACTAGTGCATAGAATAAACAACGCAATGTTTTTCGAAAAATGAAGCTATTATAAGACCCGGGTCCCATCACACAATGCAACGCAAGCCGGAGGATAGGGTTTTACCTTATAACAACCAAACATGCTTGATACGTTTAAAACAAATCATTTGATACTATAATAAGTGTATAGTGTCAAAACATTTCAATCATAAATATAAATCATAGACGGCATGAGTGCCCCATCCCACTATGTCGCCATACTAGGATCTACAAATAAAGCCGAAATACACGTATTGGAAATTGGATTTCCGTCATGAGTCGAGGAAAGGGGCAAGCTCCTCTCCGCGTTCGAGACACTCTAGCAAATGTCCCAGGGCTACGCGCTCTGGGCAACCCTTGGATGCTTCAGGGCCGGTCCTCACTTACGTTAGAGGATTATTTATTCCTGAACACACGTTTCCCGGTCCTTACAGACCTGTAATCGAGGCGCCTCATCCAACAACCACAAAGGTGAAAAGTATATATATGTCAGGGCTGGTAAGTCACTGACACCACCAAAGCTAGAAAGAAACGTCGTGCTCTCCCTGCAGTCCGTATCCCGTTTTTGACTCATACCGAGGTGTGAGGCTCGCGAATTCACGTTATACACAAAGCTACGCCACAAAGGCCGTGCTTTGATCATCAACCACAAGACTTTGCTTTTCAACAGAAGCCTTGATCAATGCAACTCAGCGTGCCACACAGGCAATTCATGCCATGCGATAGATATCTATCGATATATAACCTCTAAGCTCGTACGTCTCAGAGAAGGGCGTTAAGCAAGAGAATAAATTCTCCGCCGCCAAACAGATATATATTTAACAGAAATCAATCAACACAGAATAAAATCCAATGTCATACACACAATCCATTTACAAGTTCGTTCTGGGTCTGAACGAAACCGGAGGCACTTTCCTCGCATATCCATCCATCTCCAAGTACGTCTGGACGACCACCAACTATTTCCATCCTCTTGGGTGTACAGCCCAATCAGGATCGTCAGTAATTACCCAAACGATGTGAAGACTTCCGGTCTTCGACCACCGTCTTCATCTTCGACATATCGTCGAATCGGTTATTCAGAATGGGTATAAACCCGGCCTTTCCGAACAACCCGCGTATATTAAAACGAATGTTACACAAACACAACATACGCCTCATTCCAATTCAGAATATCCTTTTATTCACGAAATCACATTCTTAGGGAAAGGTTCCCATTAATTTTATCCAAGATAAATTCTTTAAAATTTATCCTTTAATCTTCCTTTGGATGTCGTTTCAAACCAAATTATGGTTTTCTAAACTAGTCGAGATTAGCGAACCGTAACGAAGTAATTATTTATTTTATTTCCCAATCCCAACCTATTCATCCCATGAAGCAAAACTGGTAATACTCCATATCTAACACCACGGTGTTATTGGTAAAATTAATTACCATTTCACGTTCAAATCTAATTAAAGATTTAACTATCGCTTTGGAGCAAAACTGGTAATACTCCATTCTCGCTCATTTTCTAAATTTGATAATTTAGATTACAAATTCACATTTCAATCTAATTGCAGATTCGTTAAAACTCCTTTTTATTGGGTTAAAGAACTAGGTGTTATTTAAAACACAGTTCATGACAAACCCAAATCACATTCTATTTGTTATCGGGTTAAAGAACTAGTGTTATTTAAAACACCGTTCACGATAAACCCATTTCAAATCCAATCAAATATATTTGAAATTCCGATTATTTAAAACCCCTTTTTAAATCTAATTTATTTATTTAAAAATAAAAACCCGGGTTTTAAATTGAGTTCAAACTAGTTCATTTCGATAAAAATCTATTTTTATCTTTTCAGATATGGAGTTTTTCACCCCAATTTTTCCCAAATCATTTCTTATGATTTTACACAAATTATTACTATTTTTAATAATTTTATCAAGGCCCGTACAGTCGATTTCCATCAACGGCCATCGAACTGCACTTACAGCGACCTTTTTCAAATTTGATTTGGACGTATCTCCAAATCCAACCGTTAGATTTTGAATTTCTAATATTCGTTAGAAAGCTCTTTTCGATACGAACCCAACGGTTCCGGTTTTAGGAGAATCCGACGGTCGGATCTCCCGTAATGTCCGTTTGAAATAAATGGTCGAAATTCTCGAACTACCGCGGCGCGGCGCGTTCTATTCAGGCCATTATATTATATATATATAATATATATTTCGTCGATCCTATTTTTAAACGAATTTTATAAATAGTTTTGAATTCGTTTCAAAAACATTTCAACTTCCATTTCAATTCAAATCAAAATTGAATTTTTCCTTATAAATTCGTTTTAAAATTCATTTCAATTCATTTCAAATTTCAATTCAATTTGAGTTCATTTCAATTCGCTTTTAATTCTATTTGAATTCATTTTCAATTCAAATTGGTTTTCTATTCGATTCAAATTCATTTTTTATTCAAATCAAATTCGTTTCGTTTTCTATTTGAATCAAATTCATTATATATTCAATTGAAATCAAATTGGTTTTCTATTCCATTCAATTCGAAATCGTTTTATATTCAATTCATTTCGAAATCGTTTTATATTCAATTCAAATCGAAATCGTTATATATTCAATTCATTTCGAAATCGTTTTATATTCAATTCATTTCGAAATCGTTTTCAATTCAATTCATATCGAAATCGTTTTCAATTCAATTCATTTCGAAATCGTTATATATTCAATTCATTTCGAAATCGTTTTATATTCAATTCATTTCGAAATCGTTTTCAATTCAATTCATTTCGAAATCATTTTATATTCAATTCATTTCGAAATCGTTTTATATTCAATTCATTTCGAAATGAATAAAATCGATATAAATATCGTTCACGTCAAAATGGCGTTAATCTAACCAATACGGCTCCATATATTTCTATTTTCAAATATTCTATTTCAAATATTTCTTTTTCAAATATTCTATTCAACAAATGAGTATTTATTTTTGTCAACACACGACTAATCTCAACGAATGAGTACTGTCCACGTGTGACTATTTTTGTTAAATTATTTCGTTCAACACATGACTAATCTCAACGGATGAGTACAGTCAACACATGAACCTTTATTTTATATTGATAAAGATGTAAATTTTATTATTAAAATATTTCGTTCAACACATGACTAATCTCAACGGATGAGTACAGTCAACACATGAACCTTTATTTTATATTGATAAAGATGTAAATTTTATTATTAAAATATTTCGTTCAACACATGACTAATCTCAACGAATGAGTACAGTCAACACATGAACCTTTATTTTATATTGACAAAGATATAAATTTTATTGTTAAAATATTTCGTTCAACACATGACTAATCTCAACGGATGAGTACAGTCAACACATGAACCTTTATTTTATATTGATAAAGATATAAATTTTATTGTTAAAATATTTCGTTCAACACATGACTAATCTCAACGGATGAGTACAGTCAACACATGAACCTTTATTTTATATTGATAAAGATGTAAATTTTATTATTAAAATATTTCGTTCAACACATGACTAATCTCAACGAATGAGTACAGTCAACACATGAACCTTTATTTTATATTGATAAAGATGTAAATTTTATTATTAAAATATTTCGTTCAACACATGACTAATCTCAACGGATGAGTACAGTCAACACATGAACCTTTATTTTATAATATTCTTTATCTTCTAAATTGGAATGAGGCCCAATCAATCACCATATAATGTTAATTATATGGATTTTCATACATCACACGTATATAATAGCATTGGAAATAATCAACCATCAACCAAAGTGCACTACACTGTATAAGCATCAAATATAGATATCTAACGCTTATAACAGCCTGTCAATCAATCGATCGACATATTTAATCAATCAGGATGAGTGAACTTCAAATTTCATCCCAACACCCGTGTGGGGTTTCAAACAATCAAACACAGATTTTATTTGTGCAGTTGGGCGATGTGTAAAATTTATCGTCCCAATCAATGTCCTTCAAATAGGTGTACATAAACAAACCGTCCGGTTTGTAAATGAATATTTTATTTTATTCAATTCACGTTAAAAATTATATTTTTAACGATAAAACATTTTATTTTAACACATGAATTTCTATTCAGTTCATTTATTCAATAAAATTGATATTTTTGTTTTTCTAACATATTTTAGAAAATTTCGGCGGCATAACGGCACGATACTAGAAACGGGACAAGGCCTAGCCTTATCCCCGGTCTAGTGAAGGCCCACGCCATTCACACATCAATCAAATCCATTCATTTCACAAAACAATTCAGTTCAAACCAAATAATCTAACTAATTTTTGCAATCAAACAAACAAGTCCATGGTCTGTGGACGATTGTGTCGGGTGCTACTAAGCACCGTCTGCATCCTAGTATATATATACAACTAGAAAAGAAATTGAAGAGTGAGAAATTCTCACCGATAGCTATCCAACTTCACGACACTTCAAATGTAGAAGTCTTCGTCATTCTCGCCTTTTTGTCACCTTCGTTGCCCGTAGCCACTACATATATAAAAATCACACATTTTTATATTTTGATATCTTTAAAATAAAAATCATATTTTTATTTGTTCACTTTCCATTTGAAAATCAAATTTTCACTTCGCTATTCAATATATAAAAATCAAATTTTTACTACGATGTCATATAGATAAGAATTCCATTTCAAAAATAAAGATTTCGCCTTTATAAAAATAAAGATTTCGCCTTTATAAAAATATAGTCTTCGCCTTTATAAAAATACAGATTTCAACTTTTCAATTTAAAGATTTCAACTTTTCAATTCAAAGATTTCAACTTTTCAATTCAAAGATTTCAACTTTTCAATTTAAAGATTTCAACTTTTCAATTCAAAGATTTCAACTTTTCAATTCAAAGATTTCAACTTTTCAATTTAAAGATTTCAACTTTTCAATTCAAAGATTTCAACTTTTCAATTCAAAGATTTCAACTTTAAAGTCACATTTTTATTTTTCTACACATAGAAAGATGCTATTTTTAATATTCCTATCATGTAAAAATTATATTTTTAATACTTTAAAAATATAAAGATTATATATTTTTTATATCTCCTACATAATAAAAATCGAACTTTTACTATCTATATAATATAAAAATCATATTTTTATTATTCCTATCATATAAAAATATCGCCTTTCTCTAATTTAAAAATATCACCTTCCTTCCTTCACTATACATAAAAAGATCAAATCTTTGTTCGCATTTCATAGTAATAAAAATCGTATTTTTAAAGCATTAAAAAGCATAGCTTGACTAAATAAAAATCATAGATTTAACTAAATAAAAATACTTACAGTAAATCGTTCAAGAGGGGGCGGGTCGTGCACCACCTATGGTCAGAGGAGGGGGGGTAGGGGGGAGTGTCGCGGTCTTGGCAGAGGGGCGGCGGGCCGGAACTGGGGCGGTGGCAGGCTGGGGGTTGACTGAGAGGTGGCGCGGTGCTTGGCCGATGGGGGGGGGGCCTGATGCGGCGGTGCGTCGATCAGAAAAAGGGGGGGGGGGGGCGAGGCTGCGCGAGGGGTTTCAGGGATCGGGGGGGCCGCTGGGGCCTTCATCGCGTCGGAGTGGCGGTGGCCGCCGCCGCCTGGGGGGCGCGATGCGGTGGTGGCGGCGGCTCACCCCCCTTCGCCCTCTTTCTTCCTTTTTTTTTGGTTTCTATGAATTGATTTCTGATTCACTCGGGGGGGGGGGGGGCAAAGGAGATATAGGAAGAGGGAGAGGAGATATTTTTAATTTTTTAATTATTTAATATATCACTAAAAGCAACTTTTATTTTCGATCTCAAAACGAGGCCCACCGCCTGTCGTCCATAGCGTTTCACCCCCATCCCGAACACAATGGGATATGTATCGTAGGCTGATTCGTTCGTCTCGATCAGTTTCATTGAATTTACATTTAAATCGCTATATTGAATTTTAAACGTACATTTCAAATTACCGGGGTCACATAACAACTCTATAAATTCCATAAAAATATTTTCTAGCTTCGTATTGACGATACGGTCCTAACAAAACTAATTTCGTCGAATTCTGAGACCGTTGGTAAAATGGCCATTTTCCAGTCGATTAAAATCAACTGAAACTGGTCAAACGCGTTTTCCTTCGCCACGCTCACATATTGATTCGAAAAATTATGAAATTTGGAATCTAGCAATAACTTGACACTGCGGATCCCACAAAAGTGGTTTCGTCGAAATCCGAGGTCGTTTGCAAAATGTTCATTTTTAAAGGCCTGAATTCCATAGCGACTATTCAGAATTTTCAACTGGACATATATTTTGATTCCCGCTATGAAATTTCGATTTTTCGGATTCGTTAGAAAGATATCATCAATTAGATCCTAATGTTTTTGGTTTCACTAAAATCCGGATTGGTTTGCACCCGGTACATTCAATTGAAGTTGGAAATCAAATTATCGAACTACCGCGCCATTTTCAATTCCTTTTATAATTATATATAATTATTTATATTCTAACGACGACGTATATAATATATACGTTCGAATTATATTCAAAATAAATTTCCTCGTCGATATTATTTAAAATAATCTATTTTAAATATTCAAAATTCGCTAAAATCGCCAAAATAAAAATTTTAAACTGGTTCAGAATTTCCGGGTTATTACAATCTCCCCCACTTAAAACTTTTCGTCCCCGAAAAGGAACAAAGTCGAAAGTGGTTTGATTAATCAGCTCAACGTTCGATCTGGCTTCCATTCTCCAACTTTTCAGTTTCTGAGAATTTTCAAATTTTCAAAAATTTGGCTAACACCCTAAATTTTCGAAAAATTTCGCCATAACCTCCCCTGCACCGGGAGCCATGGGAAAATTCCGAAATTGCCTTATAGGCCTTCTGATCTCAAAAAGAAAAAGAAAAAGCCAAGCGGCTAGCCAATAGGCTCATAAAATCATCATCACCCAAACAAAACAGTAAATTATGTAGTAAACATGTACCTATTTGTCGGGCAAACAAATTTTATTCTTCGGCTCTAGCCTCCTTGCTATGACCTGTTCAATGATATACATGTATATGAAAACAAATGCGACCAATTTCAATATAATTCAATATTTGATTCAATTAGGCATAATGGTTCAAAATTATCAAGCAAATAAACAAACAACACAAACATCAATCAATTAGTGGGTTAGAGTTTCAAATTCATAATTTTGATACATATAAAAAAAAATCATGTTTTTGATGCCAATTCACAACAATGTGTTCTAACTATATAAGTTTTGGTTCTCACACCAGTCTAATGGAAATATATAGAAAATCACACCTTCGTCACTCGAAAATAAATACTGGTGATGGTATACTTCATCATCAGGACCATGTCCGGGCGACTAGAGTGAGACTCTATATCTATCTAATATATTAAAACTTCGAATATACGTTCATGACGCGTATATGCAAAATCTTTATATACTAGATTGTCCAAATTCAAAATAAATAAATATTCAAATACGTATAAAATGGTTTAAATTTCAAAACAAAATTGTTTTCATTTGAAAAATATACTCTTCACACTCGTTCTAGGATACTACTGATCCTATCTCTAACGAGTCATTCTAATTGGATATTACTAATCCAATATCTGATGAATTCTTTCGTATGATTCTAATGTGTCTTGTTCTCGAGCTCTGTAAACCAAAGCTCTGATACCAAATGGGACGGCAAGGAATTTCGCTCGATCCGAATCAGTCGTTAAACCGATCTAGACCGTTCGAAACCCCTGATCGTTGAGAACAGGACAAAACAGAACGCAGACGGAAGAACATTTCATTGTTATTACAACAATTACATCAGATACAAGAATATACAGAGTTTAAATGAATAAATTACATTCGATAAATATCAGAGATTACAATAAATTACATAGCAGCGGAAAATAATATAAAGCACAACTGAAGGTGATACACGGATACAGAGCTTTCCGGATATCATTCCAGCTGTAAACCAGGATCCTGTGAATATAAATCTGCAAAACCAAAACTACTAGCTGCCCGTGTCGAAAATAGGGGCACCCAGAGTTTAGGTTAAAACAATAAACTCCAGGTCAGTCATGTGACTGGTGTGAGAACTAAAACAGTTATTTAAAGCTTTACTTTAAAAGAAAGTAATTCAAGGGACCACGCCGTATAACACGGAACGGGTTTCCTCCCAAGAATACTAGTGCATAGAATAAACAACGCAATGTTTTTCGAAAAATGAAGCTATTATAAGACCCGGGTCCCATCACACAATGCAACGCAAGCCGGAGGATAGGGTTTTACCTTATAACAACCAAACATGCTTGATACGTTTAAAACAAATCATTTGATACTATAATAAGTGTATAGTGTCAAAACATTTCAATCATAAATATAAATCATAGACGGCATGAGTGCCCCATCCCACTATGTCGCCATACTAGGCTCTACAAATAAAGCCGAAATACACGTATTGGAAATTGGATTTCCGTCATGAGTCGAGGCAAGGGGCAAGCTCCTCTCCGCGTTCGAGACACTCTAGCAAATGTCCCAGGGCTACGTGCTCTGGGCAACCCTTGGATGCTTCAGGGCCGGTCCTCACTTACGTTAGAGGATTATTTATTCCTGAACACACGTTTCCCGGTCCTTACAGACCTATAATCGAGGCGCCTCATCCAACAACCACAAAGGTGAAAAGTATATATATGTCAGGGATGGTAAGTCACTGACACCACCAAAGCTAGAAAGAAACGTCGTGCTCTCCCTGCAGTCCGTATCCCGTTTTTGACTCATACTGATGTGTGAGGCTCGCGAATTCACGTTATACACAAAGCTACGCCACAAAGGCCGTGCTTTGATCATCAACCACAAGACTTTGCTTTTCAACAGAAGCCTTGATCAATGCAACTCAGCGTGCCACACAGGCAATTCATGCCATGCGATTGATATCTATCGATATATAACCTCTAAGCTCGTACGTCTCAGAGAAGGGCGTTAAGCAAGAGAATAAATTCTCCGCCGCCAAATAGATATATATTTAACAGAAATCAATCAACACAGAATAAAATCCAATGTCAGACACACAATCCATTTACAAGTTCGTTCTGGGTCTGAACGAAACCGGAGGCACTTTCCTCGCATATCCATCCATCTCCAAGTACGTCTGGACGACCACCAACTATTTCCATCCTCTTGGGTGTATAGCCCAATCAGGATCGTCAGTAATTACCCAAACGATGTGAAGACTTCCGGTCTTCGACCACCGTCTTCATCTTCGACATATCGTCGAATCGGTTATTCAGAATGGATATAAACCCGGCCTTTCCGAACAACCCGCGTATATTAAAACGAATGTTACACAAACACAACATACGCCTCATTCCAATTCAGAATATCCTTTTATTCACGAAATCACATTCTTAGGGAAAGGTTCCCATTAATTTTATCCAAGATAAATTCTTTAAAATTTATCCTTTAATCTTCCTTTGGATGTCGTTTCAAACCAAATTATGGTTTTCTAAACTAGTCGAGATTAGCGAACCGTAACGAAGTAATTATTTATTTTATTTCCCAATCCCAACCTATTCATCCCATGAAGCAAAACTGGTAATACTCCATATCTAACACCACGGTGTTATTGGTAAAATTAATTACCATTTCACGTTCAAATCTAATTAAAGATTTAACTATCGCTTTGGAGCAAAACTGGTAATACTCCATTCTCGCTCATTTTCTAAATTTGATAATTTAGATTACAAATTCACATTTCAATCTAATTGCAGATTCGTTAAAACTCCTTTTTATTGGGTTAAAGAACTAGGTGTTATTTAAAACACAGTTCACGACAAACCCAAATCACATTCTATTTGTTATCGGGTTAAAGAACTAGTGTTATTTAAAACACCGTTCACGATAAACCCATTTCAAATCCAATCAAATATACTAGAAATTCCGATTATTTAAAACCCCTTTTTAAATCTAATTTATTTATTTAAAAATAAAAACCCGGGTTTTAAATTGAGTTCAAACTAGTTCATTTCGATAAAAATCTATTTTTATCTTTTCAGATATGGAGTTTTTCACCCCAATTTTTCCCAAATCATTTCTTATGATTTTACACAAATTATTACTATTTTTAATAATTTTATCAAGGCCCGTACAGTCGATTTCCATCAACGGCCATCGAACTGCACTTACAGCGACCTTTTTCAAATTTGATTTGGACGTATCGCCAAATCCAACCGTTTGATTTTGAATTTCTAATATTCGTTAGAAAGCTCTTTTCAATACGAACCCAACGGTTCCGGTTTTAGGAGAATCCGACGGTCGGATCTCCCGTAATGTCCGTTTGAAATAAATGGTCGAAATTCACGAACTGCCGCGGAGCGGCGCGTTCTATTCAGGCCATTATATTATATATATATATATAATATATTTCGTCGATCCTATTTTTAAACGAATTTTATAAATAGTTTTGAATTCGTTTCAAAAACATTTCAACTTCCATTTCAATTCAAATCAAAATTGAATTTTTCCTTATAAATTCGTTTTAAAATTCATTTCAATCCATTTCAAATTTCAATTCAATTTGAGTTCATTTCAATTCGCTTTCAATTCTATTTGAATTCGTTTTCAATTCAATTCAATTCAAATTGGTTTTCTATTCGATTCAAATTCATTTTCTATTCAAATCAAATTCGTTTCGTTTTCTATTTGAATCAAATTCATTATATATTCAATTGAAATCAAATTGGTTTTCTATTCCATTCAATTCGAAATCGTTTTATATTCAATTCATTTCGAAATCGTTTTATATTCAATTCAAATCGAAATCGTTATATATTCAATTCATTTCGAAATCGTTTTATATTCAATTCATTTCGAAATCGTTTTCAATTCAATTCATATCGAAATCATTTTCAATTCAATTCATTTCGAAATCGTTATATATTCAATTCATTTCGAAATCGTTATATATTCAATTCATTTCGAAATCGTTTTCAATTCAATTCATTTCGAAATCGTTTTCAATTCAATTCATTTCGAAATCGTTTTATATTCAATTCATTTCGAAATCGTTTTATATTCAATTCATTTCGAAATGAATAAAATCGATATAAATATCGTTCACGTCAAAATGGCGTTAATCTAACCAATACGGCTCCATATATTTCTATTTTCAAATATTCTATTTCAAATATTTCTTTTTCAAATATTCTATTCAACAAATGAGTATTTATTTTTGTCAACACACGACTAATCTCAACGAATGAGTACTGTCCACGTGTGACTATTTTTGTTAAATTATTTCGTTCAACACATGACTAATCTCAACGGATGAGTACAGTCAACACATGAACCTTTATTTTATATTGATAAAGATGTAAATTTTATTATTAAAATATTTCGTTCAACACATGACTAATCTCAACGGATGAGTACAGTCAACACATGAACCTTTATTTTATATTGATAAAGATGTAAATTTTATTATTAAAATATTTCGTTCAACACATGACTAATCTCAACGGATGAGTACAGTCAACACATGAACCTTTATTTTATATTGATAAAGATATAAATTTTATTGTTAAAATATTTCGTTCAACACATGACTAATCTCAACGGATGAGTACAGTCAACACATGAACCTTTATTTTATATTGATAAAGATATAAATTTTGTTGTTAAAATATTTCGTTCAACACATGACTAATCTCAACGGATGAGTACAGTCAACACATGAACCTTTATTTTATATTGATAAAGATATAAATTTTATTGTTAAAATATTTCGTTCAACACATGACTAATCTCAACGGATGAGTACAGTCAACACATGAACCTTTATTTTATATTGATAAAGATGTAAATTTTATTATTAAAATATTTCGTTCAACACATGACTAATCTCAACGAATGAGTACAGTCAACACATGAACCTTTATTTTATATTGATAAAGATGTAAATTTTATTATTAAAATATTTCGTTCAACACATGACTAATCTCAACGGATGAGTACAGTCAACACATGAACCTTTATTTTATAATATTCTTTATCTTCTAAATTGGAATGAGGCCCAATCAATCACCATATAATGTTAATTATATGGATTTTCATACATCACACGTATATAATAGCATTGGAAATAATCAACCATCAACCAAAGTGCACTACACTGTATAAGCATCAAATATAGATATCTAACGCTTATAACAGCCTGTCAATCAATCGATCGACATATTTAATCAATCAGGATGAGTGAACTTCAAATTTCATCCCAACACCCGTGTGGGGTTTCAAACAATCAAACATAGATTTTATTTGTGCAGTTGGGCGATGTGTAAAATTTATCGTCCCAATCAATGTCCTTCAAATAGGTGTACATAAACAAACCGTCCGGTTTGTAAATGAATATTTTATTCTATTCAATTCACGTTAAAAATTATATTTTTAACGATAAAACATTTTATTTTAACACATGAATTTCTATTCAGTTCATTTATTCAATAAAATTGATATTTTTATTTTTCTAACATATTTTAGAAAATTTCGGCGGCATAACGGCACGATACTAGAAACGGGACAAGGCCTAGCCTTATCCCCGGTCTAGTGAAGGCCCACGCCATTCACACATCAATCAAATCCATTCATTTCACAAAACAATTCAGTTCAAACCAAATAATCTAACTAATTTTTGCAATCAAACAAACAAGTCCATGGTCTGTGGACGATTGTGTCGGGTGCTACTAAGCACCGTCTGCATCCTAGTATATATATACAACTAGAAAAGAAATTGAAGAGTGAGAAATTCTCACCGATAGCTATCCAACTTCACGACACTTCAAATGTAGAAGTCTTCGTCATTCTCGCCTTTTTGTCACCTTCGTTGCCCGTAGCCACTACATATATAAAAATCACACATTTTTATATTTTGATATCTTTAAAATAAAAATCATATTTTTATTTGTTCACTTTCCATTTGAAAATCAAATTTTCACTTTGCTATTCAATATATAAAAATCGAATTTTTACTACGATGTCATATAGATAAGAATTCCATTTCAAAAATATAGATTTCGCCTTTATAAAAATAAAGATTTCGCCTTTATAAAAATATAGTCTTCGCCTTTATAAAAATAAAGATTTCAACTTTTCAATTTAAAGATTTCAACTTTTCAATTCAAAGATTTCAACTTTTCAATTCAAAGAATTCAACTTTTCAATTTAAAGATTTCAACTTTTCAATTCAAAGATTTCAACTTTTCAATTCAAAGATTTCAACTTTTCAATTTAAAGATATCAACTTTTCAATTCAAAGATTTCAACTTTTCAATTTAAAGATTTCAACTTTTCAATTCAAAGATTTCAACTTTTCAATTCAAAGATTTCAACTTTAAAGTCACATTTTTATTTTTCTACACATAGAAAGATGCTATTTTTAATATTCCTATCATGTAAAAATTATATTTTTAATACTTTAAAAATATAAAGATTATATATTTTTTTATATCTCCTACATAATAAAAATCGAACTTTTACCATCTATATAATATAAAAATCATATTTTTATTATTCCTATCATATAAAAATATCGCCTTTCTCTAATTTAAAAATATCACCTTCCTTCCTTCACTATACATAAAAAGATCAAATCTTTGTTCGCATTTCATAGTAATAAAAATCGTATTTTTAAAGCATTAAAAATCATAGCTTGACTAAATAAAAATCATAGATTTAACTAAATAAAAATACTTACAGTAAATCGTTCAAGAGGGGGCGGGTCGTGCACCACCTATGGTCAGAGGGGGGGTAGGGGGGAGTGTCGCGGTCTTGGCAGAGGGGCGGCGGGCCGGAACTGGGGCGGTGGCAGGCTGGGGGTTGACTGCGAGGTGGCGCGGTGCTTGGCCGATGGGGGGGGGCTGATGCGGCGGTGCGTCGATCAGAAAAAGGGGGGGCGAGGCTGCGCGAGGGGTTTCAGGGATCGGGGGGGCCGTTGGGGCCTTCATCGCGTCGGAGTGGCGGTGGCCGCCGCCGCCTGGGGGCGCGATGCGGTGGTGGCGGCGGCTCACCCCCCGTCGTCCTCTTTCTTCCTTTTTTTTTTGTTTTTTTGTTTCTCTGAATTGATTTCTGATTCACTCGGGTGGGGGGGGGGGGCAAAGGAGATATAGGAAGAGGGAGAGGAGATATTTTTAATTTTTTAATTATTTAATATATCACTAAAAGCAACTTTTATTTTCGATCTCAAAACGAGGCCCACCGCCTGTCGTCCATAGCGTTTCACCCCCATCCCGAACACAATGGGATATGTATCGTAGGCTGATTCGTTTGTCTCGATCAGTTTCCGTTGAATTTACATTTAAATCGCTATATTGAATTTTAAACGTACATTTCAAGTTACCGGGGTCACATAACAACTCTATAAATTCCATAAAAATATTTTCTAGCTTCGTATTGACGATACGGTCCTAACAAAACTAATTTCATCGAATTCTGAGACCGTTGGAAAAATGGCCATTTTCCAGTCGATTAAAATCAACTGAAACTGGTCAAACGCGTTTTCCTTCGCCACACTCACATATTGATTCGAAAAATTATGAAATTTGGAATCTAGCAATAACTTGACACTGCGGATCCCACAAAAGTGGTTTCGTCGAAATCCGAGGTCGTTTGCAAAATGTTCATTTTTAAAGGCCTGAATTCCATAGCGACTATTCAGAATTTTCAACTGGACATATCTTTTGATTCCCGCTATGAAATTTCGATTTTTCGGATTCGTTAGAAAGATATCATCAATTAGATCCTAATGTTTTTGGTTTCACTAAAATCCGGATTGGTTTGCACCCGGTACATTCAATTGAAGTTGGAAATCGAATTATCGAACTACCGCGCCATTTTCAATTCCTTTTATAATTATATATAATTATTTATATTCTAACGACGACGTATATAATATATACGTTCGAATTATATTCAAAATAAATTTCCTCGTCGATATTATTTAAAATAATCTATTTTAAATATTCAAAATTCGCTATAATCGCCAAAATAAAATTTTTAAACTGGTTCAGAATTTCCGGGTTATTACAGACGACATAAGTGCCCCATCCCACTATGTCGCCATACTAGGCTCTACAATCAAAACTGCAAAGTCACGTATCAGAAGTTGGATTTCCATCTGTGAACTGAGGCAAAAGATAGTCCTCACCGAATTCGAGACGGTCTAGCCCGTGTCACAGGATCAGAGCTCGAGTGACCCTTGGAGCGATAGGGCCGGTCCACCGATGTGGATTAAAATGCCTGAACACTGCGTTTCCCCGTCCTTTGGGGCGTCAATGAGCCGAATGACTCCATCGGCTCCACACAGTCACCGATATATCCGAGGTGCCTCGCAACAGCAACAACCACATAAGTCAAACTCGTCAGGGTGTGTAAAACCACTGACGCCGCTTCTAGCTAAAATGAAACGCATGCCCTCCCTGAGGTCCTCTCCCGTTTCTGGTTCACAACCGGGGTGTGAGGCTCGCGAATCAACGCTACAAAAAGATATACAACATAGGCCGTTCTTTGATCATCACCCACAAGACTTTTCTTTTCAACAGAAGCCTTGATCATTTTCCACTTAGGCATGCCACACAGGCAATTCACTCCATGCGTTTGATATCCATCAATATATAACCCCTGAGCTCGTACGTCTCAGAGAAGGGCGTTAAGCAAGAGAATAAATTCTCCGCTGCCAAATAGATATATTAAATAGAAATCAATCACACAGAATAAAATCCAATGTCAGTCACACAGTCCATTTACAAGTTTGTTCTGGGTCTGAACGAAACCGGAGGCACCTTGTACCTCGCATATCCATCGATCTCCAAGTATGTCTGGACGATCACCAACTGATTCCCTCCTTTTGGGTGTACAGCCCAATCAAGATCATCAGTAATCACCCAGATGACGTGAAGACCTCCGGTCTTTGACCACTGTCTTCATCTTCGATTTATCGTCGTATCAGTTATACAGAATGGGATAAACCCAGTCTTTCTGAATAACTCGCGTATTTTATAAATAAGTGTTACACAAACACAACATACGCCTCATTCCAATTCATCAGTCACTAACTGTAAATTAGTAAGAGAACAATTCCCCAAATATTAACCCCGAAGGCCGATACCAACATCAGATCAATACCCAGGAAACCATTCTTCTTAACTAATCTACATTTAGTCTCTAAATTTCACATTTTTAGGGAAAGGTTCCCATTAATTTTATCAAAGATAAATTCTTCTAAATTTATTCTTTAATCTTCTTTTGAATATCAATTCAAACTAGTCGGGATTAGCGAACCACACCGAAGTAATCATTTATTTTATTTCCCAATCCCAACCTATTCATCCCATGAAGTAAAACTGATAATACTTCATATCTAACACCACGATGTTATCGGTAAATTCAATTACCATTTCACGTTCAAATCTAATTAAAGATTTAACTATCGCCTGGAGCAAAACTGGTGATACTCCATTCTCGATCATTTCAATCTAATTAAAGATTCATTAAAACACCACTTGGTTTTAATCTTCCCAAAAATCAATATTAAAGATTATTCAACTTGGGAAATCACATCCTGTCTTTAACTGGGTTAAAGAACCAATGTCCTTTAAAACATGATTCACCATAAACCCAAAATTACATTCATTAATTATCAGGTTAAAGTACAAGTGTTATTTAAAACACCATTCACGATAAACCCAAAAATCAATTCAAATTCAATTCCAATTAAATACCATTTAATTGGTACACTTCATTAAATCTAAATAAAAAGATTTAATCTTTTTCTCAACTGGGTTTAAGAA
Source organism: Allium sativum (assembly GCA_030737875.1). NCBI lineage: Eukaryota > Viridiplantae > Streptophyta > Magnoliopsida > Asparagales > Amaryllidaceae > Allium > Allium sativum. The sequence continues at coordinate 17,953,004 of CM060920.1, forward strand.
CAGTGTTAGTGAAGACACCATTCATGGCAAACCCAAATCACATTTGATATTAAATACAAGGCTCTGAATAGAAAATATATCGACTTATATTCAATATCAAATCTTACGACCAACAAATATCGTATTAGAAATAACGATATGGATATATCTTTCAAATTTCCATAACAATATCTGTATAATCACGAAATCCAACATCGAAATATTCCAAAGACAATTTTGATTCAAATCCATTCCAATTCAATTATTGGAAATTCTGGTTATTTTCAATACCACTTCAAATCCACTTTATTTATTTCAAAAATAAATGGTTTTTAATTCTAGTTCAAAACTAGTTCATTTCGATAAAAATCTATTTTTATCTTTTCAAATTTGGAATTTTTTATATCAATTCTTCACAAATCATTTCTTATGATTTTACACAAATTATTACTATTTTTTATAATTTTATCAAGGCCCGTACAGTCGATTTCATTAACGACCATCGAACTTCACTTACAGCGACCTTTTCCAAATTTGATTTGGACATAATTCCAAATCCAACCGTTAGATTTCAAATCTCTAATATTCATTAGAAAGCTCTTTTCGATACGAACCCAACGGTTCTGGTTTTAGGAGAATCTGACGGTTGGATCTCCCGTAATATCCATTCGAAGTCAATGGTCGAAATTTGCGAACTGCCGCGGCGCGGCGTGTTCTATTCAGGCCATTATATTATATATATAATATATATAATATATACTTCGTCGATTTCCTTTCAAAACGTATTTTATAAATTGTTTTAAATTCGTTTTCGAAATGATTTCAACTTCATATTCAATTTCGAATCAAAATTGATTATTCCACATCATCGATATACAAATGATAATATTTTCAAAACATTTATTTTGAAATCACTTCGTTTTCTATATTCATTATAAAAATGCATAAAATCGATATAAATATCGTTCACGTCAAAATGGCGTCCACCTAATCAACACGGCTTTTATATATTTCAACACATGAATATTTTTCAATTCAACATATGAATTTATTTTCAATTCAACACATGAATTTATTTTCTATTCAACACATGAATTTATTTTCAATTCAACACATGAATTTATTTCCAATTCAACACATGAATTTATTTTAAATTCAACACATGAATTTATTTTCCAAATTGGAATAAGGCCCAATCAATTACCATATAATGTTAATTATATGGATTCTCTACACACATGTATATAACGGCAATGATAAATCATCAACCATCATCCAGAGTGCACCACACAACTGCATAAGCATTAAATATCAATAATTAATGCATACACAGTCTGTCAACCCATCGATTGACATACAACTAAACAATCGGGATTAGTGTACGTCAAATATCATCCCAATACCCGTGTGGGGTTTCAAATCAACAAACACAGATTTTATTTGTGTGGTTGGGCGATGTGTAAAATTTATCGTCCTAATCAATATCAATCAAATCAGTGTACATAAACAAATCTCCGATTTTTTTATAAATATTTAATTTATATACACGTTAAAAATCATATTTTTTAACCATAAAATATTTTCCACTATAAAATATTTTATTTCATTCCACATCACACAATCAAATTTTCACAACACAGCAATCAAACAAACAAGTCATCCATGGTCTGTGGACGACGGGTGTCGGGTGCTACTAAGCACCGTCTGCATCCTAGTATATATTTCAACTAGAAATTAAAATAAAAGTGAGGAGTTCTCACCGACTAGCTAACCCAATACCCCGCGACTCTTTGTATGTAGAAATCTCCTTCGTGCTCGCCTTTCATCAATTTCATTGTCCGTAGCCAATTGATCGGAGGAAGGAGGGGGGAGTTCAACGTCAAGTCTGGGTCAGGGGGGGATATGGCGGCTTCGGGTTGGGGCTGTAGGGGGGCGTGGTTTTCAAATCGAGAAAGGAGGGGGGATGGCCTGCTGGAGGCGGCGGCGCTATGGCTTTGGGGTTCGGGATTCACGTCGATTAGGGGTGGAGAGGGAAGAGGCAACAGAAGGTGGAAAGGTGGGGACTCAGTGAGGTGGCGCGGCGCCTGGGGGGAGCTCGAGGTCGGTGGCGTCACGGTCCTCCATGTATTTTTTTTCTATCTGAGTGGGTATGAGGAGAGAAGAGGGGGCCAAGCTATATATAATTTTATATTATTTTATTTTATTTTATTTTCATTTCAATATTGTTGACTTTTCATCCGACCACCTAACGAGATCCAAGGACTATCGCCCCTAGCTAATTACCCCCATTCCGAACACAATAGGATATGTTTTGTAGGCCGATTCGACTGTTTCGATCGATTTTCGTCAAAATCAAAATATAACTCTATATATTGAATTTGAATGCACATTTCAATTTACTGGGGCCACATACGGACTCTAAAAATTCCGGAAAAATTATTTCTAGCTTCGTATTGACGATACGGTCTTAACAAAACTAATTTCGTCAAATTCTGAGACCGTTTGAAAAATGGCCATTTTCCGGTCGATTAAAATCAACTGAAACTGGTCAAACACGTTTTCCTTTGCCACGCTCACATATTGACTCGAAAAATTATGAATTTTGGAATCTAGCAATAACTCGATGTCACGGATCCAAGAAAGTGGTTTCGTAAAAAACAAAGGTCGTTTGCAAAATTTCCATTTTTAAGGGCCAGAATTCCATAGTGACTATTCTGAATTTTCAACTGGACATAACTTTTTATCCCCGCTATGAAATTTCAAATTTTTAGATTCATTGGAAAGATATTCTCAATTAGATTCAAATATTTTTTGTTTTGCTAAAATCCGGTTTATTTTGCATCCTGCACATTCGTTCAGACTTTGAAATCGAATTATCGAACTACCACGCCATTTTCAATTCCTTTTATAATTAAAATAAAATATTTATATTCTAACGACGATTCAAATAAATATATACATTCGAATACTATTCAAAATAAATTTCTCGTTGTCATTATTTAAAATAATTCATTTTAAATACTCAAAATTCACTAAAATTGCCAAAATAAAAAATTTAAATTGGCTCAGATTTCTGGGTTATTACATATAGTACTCAACAACAAAATGGTTATTTATATGCATATAGAAAAGATAATATAATATAATTCATTTAAGATGAATCTTTTACTTCAAAACAAGTAATGTCAAAGGTCATCCATTCATAGATGGGAAAATATATTGATAACCAACAACAAGCAATAAATCATCCAATAAATCACCAAAGAATCAAACATATCACACAAATAAACATCGATTCAATAATAGATATTTATATTATACGATATAATATAATAGTAATCCAAAAATTGTGAGAGTTAACTCACCATCCATTCTAATTCGACGTTCGTACCGTTTTATATAATTTCAAATAGGCATTTGAAATTACATAAAATTCTATACAACTTCAAATCACACCAATCCAATTCGTACACGTAGTGTTCATCAATATAAACCTAAAGCAACTCGTTTCACATTAATCCGAACTACTATAACAAAGTTATACACGTAACAAGATTGTACACGAATTAAAATAATTTAAATTCACTAATGGCAGTAATTATCATTCTTAATCACCTTCGTCAGCTTAATTAACCACGACCTAATCTCGTTTTACTTCCTAGATTTCGATCGAAACCCCTGCGCAACATTGTCTCCTTCACCCCACCGCCTCCAGATCGTTGGACCTCCAACCATTACCGCTGCAAACACCGTCTTGACCCCAACTGCCTTCTCCCTAAGCAATACAGTTCGCCATGGATCACGATTTGAACGGAACCCGTTTAGCTAGAAAAATTCGCCTCCTCCGACCACCATCAATGAATGGACCACCACCAAAATAAAGGTCCCTCCTCCACTTCCTTCACCCTTCAGATCACATCAGCTAACGATCGACGATGGTGGCGTAATAGACCAAAAACCGAAAGTGGCATAGTCATGGATTTCGAGGAATTTCGGCTACCCACAATCTTCAATGGTCGAGCGCCCGACATGGAAGAGCTCTAAACGTCGATGCGAATAACTTTTCAGTTGGGATTGCTAAATGCGGATGGATTAAAAGATTAAATTAAAAAAAGGGGATTTGCTAAAATGGAGGCTAGGGTGTTTTTGAGATTGTGAACAAATGAAATGCTTATATATGCTCTTAGAAAAAACTACTCATCAAGGTTACAAAATTCCGAACTCGAAACGAGACGTTCTAACTATCATTCATAGTTAATAACCCATTTTTCAAATGCAATGGAATTTGTTTCAAAAGCTAAATCGATCCTATTTAACAATTATTATTAAAATTAAATTAAAAATTTAATTCATTTATCCATACATGTTTGCCCACTATCACACAACAACTCCAATTGATACGAAAATTGAAATATTACAATATTTTAATATTCCGGATCCAATGAAATTGGTTTTGTCGAATTCCGAGATCGTTTGAAAATTGGCTATTTTCCATATTAAAAAATTATTTTTAAATACAATATAAATATCGATTTAAATCTAAACTACTTATTATTATCAATGGATTTACAAACTGGATTAATAATCAATATCAATTAATGAAATGATGATAAATGAAATTACTGAATTCATTTTTGTTAATAATTAAATCACGATTTCCAATATTTAAATTACCATTAAATTGAAATTCAACAAATTTAAATTCCAAAAATCCCACCATTCAAATATTTAAAATCTAATAACTAAAATTCTTGGTTGTTGCAAATTGTAGTAAAAAGTTTTGCATTACCACAAGCTCTGTTAAGTCTAGAAGAAAATTTCATAATCTCACCATTTTTCCATGTAAAATGCATTAGAGTGGAGCACCTCCACCAATCCACAAGTAAAAATACGTTTACTGAATTCTGCAATTTGTGATAGCCTGAGTATGTTACCCCCTTTTTCCTGTAGTTCTAAGCCCAACATTGAAATCACTGTTACTTACCAAGGAATTTTTTATTGTTTTAGCAATTTACTTAATTCTTTCCATAAGTTTAATCTGCCTCATGCTAAGTTATGGGCACAAACAAAAGTTATCATCCCAATTAACCCTCCAATGTTGTTAAACTTGATAGTTATTTGTTGATTAGACTAACACATAACATTTCCTGTCCAAATAGAAGTATCCATAAAACTAAAATTCTACCCTTTGAATCGGTAGAATTATTATGGAAGAATTTCCAGTAATCGACCACTTGTTCCATGAATAGATTAATATTATTGTAATAACCCAGATTTTGAAACCAATTTAAAATTTTATTTTTAATTGACTTAATGGATTTTTAGAATATGAAAAGATTTATTTTGAGAATTAACAATTTAAAATTTATTTAAATCGAAGTTTGAATGTAAGAATATAAAATTTAATTAACACAAACTTGAAATGGAGCGGTAGTTTGAAAATTTGGTTTTAAACTTCAAATTAATATACATAATTCAAAATAAACCGGATTTCAATGAAACAAGAAACATTGGAATATTTTGAATTGTAATTTTCTAACGAATGTAAGAAACCGAGATTTCACTTTATAAACTTTAAGTTATGTCCAGTTTAAATTTCAAAATAGTCGCTATGGAATTTATATATATTCTAATAATATATAGCACTTAGAAATAGCCATTTTGCAAATGACCTCCATTTTCAACGAAACTACTTTTGTTGGATCCGGAATGTAAAATTATTGTTAGGTTTTAAATTTTGCAAATTTTTGGAACTAATATGCGAGCGCAGTAAATTTAAACGCGTTTTCAATTTTAGTTTGAATTTAAATAAGCTAATAAAAAGGCCATTTTTCAAACGTTCTCCAAATTCGACGAAACTAATTTTTTTAGGACTGTATCGTCAAAACATTGTTAGATTTCAATTTTCATAATTTTTGGAGTTAGTATATGGCCCCGGTGAATTAAAATGTACGTTCAAATTCAATATTGACCGTTATATTAATTTATATTTTAATTTTAATAAAAATTGATCGAAATAGTCGAATTCTCTTATGAAACATATTCCATTATGACCAGAATGGGGGTATTTGGTTATGGGCGATAGTCGTTGGGTTTAATTTGGAGTTCGAACGCAAATCCTCACTTTTTGGAATTAAATTAATAATTAAATAAATAAATAAATAAATAAATAAATATATATATATATATTAAATAAATCCCTAATTCTAATTCATTTCTCCAGCCGCCCCAATTCGTTTTCGACGAACGAAATTGCTCTAAATTTAATTCCCAAATCGCTCTTCCAACATGTAGAATTAAACCCAGCGAAAATTGTTGAGATTTGTCTGCTCTTCAAATCTATACTAAGGTAATGGGTTTTCGTTGAGTATTGTTCATGAATTTCGTGCTCAAAGGCGCTGTGTTCGTCGCCGTTTTCTAGTGAGATGGGGCCATCGAAGTGGCAATGACAGCTGGCGGAGGATCGTGGGGCGGCGGTGCATCGAGGGGTGGGTGGCAATGGTTAGGTGGCGGCCTCTAGGGCGGTGCGATTTTGGAAATGGGGTTGCGGTTTTTGGGTTCGACGATGGAAAATAACGGGGAAGAGGGATTAGGAGAAAATAAGTTAATTTATTTAATTATATGTTTAAAGTTTATAATCTCATAACTTTTTCATACGATGTCATAAAATTGCAAATTTAGGTCCATTGGAATTGTGACGACGAACTCTACAACCTGGAACTGACCAGAACGGAAGAGGAGCAACTTGAATTTTGAGCTACATTAAACGTCCATTTAATTTAGTTTAAAAATAAAATCATCTAACAAAAACTGATGGAGTCGAAACCAAAAGTGAAAATTCTCTCACTAAAATCTTTGTATAGTTATTTATCTTGTAACTAAAAATATATAGATTTCCAGTTTTGATATTTATCAGTTTTAATTATCACAAAAATGTTATACGGTGCCTATTAGCTCACATTCACTGTTGTTTGAAAACCCATGGATGATTTAATTGACTGTATTGTGTTGTGATTACAATGATTAACATATTAAAAATAATGTTAATATTATTGTAGTAGTTGAAATTAAATTATAAATATCCATTTATAATGTAAACAGTGAAAATTGGTTAATTAGAAAAATAATTCGAATCAAATTAGAGTTGGTTAAATTTATTAATCACTGATTAATTTGAATTCATTGTTGTTGGTTGAAACCCTACACGGGTCTGGGGATGATAATTTATTCACATCTCCCTTGGATTTAATTGTTTGTCAACCAATTGATTGACAGACTGTTATAAGCGTTATTTAATTATTTAATGCTTATACAGTTGTGAATTGCACTCTGGATGTGAATTGAATGTTTTGATGGTTGTTCATCACTATTTTTGTACACATGCGATGTATGGAATCCATATAAATGAAATTATATGGTAATTGATTGAGTCTGATTCCAATTCAGAAATAACAAATATTTTAAAATAATATTCAGTTTAAAGGATCAAAATATGATTTTGATGTCCGATTTTGGGTGGGCACGAAAATACTGAAATGTATGAAGCCGAGTTAAGTAGAAGTGCGCCATTTTCACTCAAACGTATTTTCTATCGATTTTATTCATTTTATAATGAATATCGAAAATAATTGATTTCAAAATCTGATATTTTGAAAATATTATCATTTTAATATTATAATGGCATGGAATATTCAATTTTGATTTAAAATTGAAAAATGGAGTTGAAATCATTTTAAAATGAATTTATAAACGATTTATAAAATATATTGTAAAAGGAAATCGATGAAATATATATTATATATATAAATGGTTCGATTAGAACGCGCCGCACAACGATTGTTCGCGAATTTCAACAATTGACTTCAAATTGATGTAACGGGAGATACGACCGTTGGATTCTCCTAAAATTGGAACCGTTGGGTTCGCATCTAAAAGTTCTTTCGAACGAATATATGAGATTTAAATTTAAACAGATAGATTTTAAGATATGTCCAAACTAGTTTTGGAAAAGGTCGCTATGGATGCAGTTCGGTGGCTGTTATTGGAAATCGACTGTAAGGCCTTAATAAAATTATAAAAATATGGAAAAATCAGGTAAAATCATAATGAATGATTTGGAAATATTTTGGATGAAAAATTCCAGTTTTGGAAAGATAAAAATATATTTTTATCAAAATGAACTAGTTAATAACTAGAATAATAATCCAATGATTTTTAGAAATAATAAATTGGATTGAGAAATGGATATTAAAATAACTAGAGTTTTCCAACGAATAGATTGGAATGGATTTGAATGGAAATAATCTTCGAAATATTTAGATATTGGATTCCGTGATTATACAGATATTGTTGAGGAATTTGGAAGATACAGATATCGTTATTCCTAATACGATATTTGTTGGTTTTAGAATTCGATATTGAACATAAGCCGACATTATTTCTATTCAGAGCCTTATATTTAATATCAAATTTGATTTTGGTGTTTGTCGTGAATGGTGTCTTTAATAACACAATTCTTAAACCCCATGGAGGAAAGAATAAATCTTTTAATTAAGATAAATGATGTTTTCCAATTTATAATTATAAATTGGAACTAAAAGGAAGATGATTTTGGGTTCACTGTGAACGATGTTTTAAATAACATTTGTTCTTAAAACCCAATAAACAGTGAAGATATGATTTGGAATTTATAAATCTTTTTGTTATGATTTTATTGAAAATTTCCAAAGTAAAGTTTTCCAATTTAATACATTAAATTGGAACTGAATGGAATTCGATTTGGTAATAATTGAGATGACCTTCTGTAAAGGAAGACCTTTACTATATGTGGAATTTAAAAGGCTTTTTCGTTATTCCATTTAGATTATTAGTCTAATACGGAAATTTATATTAATTATATATTGATCGGTTTTCCGCGAAGATTCCGTATTTAATGGAAGTTGATTTGGCTTTATCGTGAACTGTGTTTTTAATAACATTGGTTCTCTAACGCTATTAAAGTCAAGATTAATTTCTTAAAGTTGAAAAATCATAAAGTAATGATTTTTGAAATTAAAACCAAGTTGGAGTTTTAATAAATCTTTAATTAGATTTTGAACGTGAAATGGTAATTAATTTTACCAATAACACAGTGGGTGTTAGAAATGAAGTACTACCAGTTTTGCTCCATGGGATGAATAGGTTAGGATGGAAAAAAGAAATAAAATAAATGATTACTTCCAAAAGGCTCGATAATCCCGAATAGTTTTATAAACTTTATTTTGATTTAGAATTGTTAAAGAATAAAATAAAGTCTTTTGAAATTGATATTCAAAGGAAAATTAAAGAACAAGTTTAAAAGAATTTATCTTTGATAAAATTAACGGGAATCTTTCCCTAAAAATGTGAATATTTGAATAAAAGAATATTCTGAATTGGAATTAGGCATATGAGGTGTTTTTATAGCATCTGATTATTGATTTAAAATACGCGAGTTATTCAGAAATGCAGGGTTTTGTAACAACCCGAAAATCTGGGCCAGTTTAAAATTTTTATTTTGGCCATTTTAGCGAATTTTGATTATTTAAAATGAATTATTTTAAATAATATCGACGATAAATTTATTCTGAATATAAATCAAACGTATATTTTATACGCGTCGTCGTTAGAATATAAATATTTATATATAATTATAAATAGAATTGAAAATGGCGCGGTAGTTCGATAATTCGATTTCAAACTTCAATTGAATGTACCGGGTGCAAAACAATCCGGATTTTAGTGAAACCAAAAATAATGGAATCTAATTGATAATATCTTTCCAACGAATGCGAAAAATCAAGATTTCATATCGGGAATCAAAAGATATGTCCAGTTGAAAATTCTGAATAGTCGCTATGGAATTCAGGCCCTTAAAAATGGACATTTTGCAAACGACCTCGGATTTCGACGAAACCAGTTTGGTTGGGTCCGGGATGTCAAGTTATTGCTAGATTCCAAATTTCATAATTTTTCGAATCGATATGTGAGCGTGGCAAAGGAAAACGCGTTTGACCAGTTTCAGTAGATTTTAATCGACTGGAAATTGGCCATTTTTCAAACGGTCTCAGAATTCGGCGAAACTAGTTTTGTTAGGACCGTATCGTCAATACGAAGCTAGAAAATATTTTTCTGGAATTTTTAAAGTTCGTATGTGACCCCGGTAATTTGAAATGTACGTTTAAAATTCAATATAGTGATTTAAATGTTAATTCAACGGAAACTGATTGTAACAGCCGAATCAGCGTACGATACATATCCCATTGTGTTCGGAATGGGGGTAGAACGCTATGGACGACAGGCGGTGGGCCTCGTTTCGAGGTCGTATGAAAAAAGTCAACTTAAGGTTGAATTAAATAATAATAAAATTAATAATAAAAAAAAAAAAATCTTTGCCCTCCTTAAAACACTTTGGCCCCCCCGTCCATTCATTTCAAACAGAAAATAAGAAAAAAAAAAAAAAAAAAAAAAAAAAAAAACTTCAGACATCGATCGCGCCCCCCAGAGTTTCGCCGCCGCCACAGGCGGAGCTGCCGCCGATCTTCCCCTCAGGTGCCTCCTCCCTCCAGCCTCGCTCCTCTCTCACCTGCCCTCCTCGACGGAGCGAAGCCCCCACGGCGCGACAACCCCGTAGTCCCCCCCCCTTTTGTTCAGCTCCGAATCGAAGCCCCTGCTGGCCACCACCTCGGCTCCGACGTCCAACCCCGCCTGATGACCACCGACAGCAGCATCCCCCCCCTTCTTCGCAGGTAACAGTAAACATTTTATTTTATTTTTATTTTAGGGTTTTAAACTGTTTTTTTTTAAAGCATTTTAAACTGGTTTTAATTAGATTTGTAAACTGATTTTTAAGAATTTTATAAACTGAATTTTTAAATATATAAAAACTGATTTGATAAGAGTTTAAAAACTGAATTTTTAAATATTTAAAAACTGATTTGATAAGATTTTAAAACTGATTTTAAAATAAAAGTAAAAACTGATTTTTAGAAAAAGGTTTGAACTTCAAAGACTATATTTTTTTATAAGGCGAAGACTAGATTTTTACATATTGAACTTCGAAAAAAAAATATGATTTTTATATATTGAACTTCGGCATAAAAATATGATTTTTATATATTGAACTTCGGCATAAAAATATGATTTTTATATATTGAACTTCGGCATAAAAATATGATTTTTATATATTGAACTTCGAGTTAAAAATATGATTTTTATATATTGAACTTCGAGTTAAAAATAGAATTTTTATATATTGAACTTCGAGTTAAAAATAGAATTTTTATATATTGAACTTCGAGTTAAAAATAGAATTTTTATATATTGAACTTCGAGTTAAAAATAGAATTTTTATATATTGAACTTCGAGTTAAAAATAGGATTTTTATATATTGAACTTCGAGTAAAAAAAAAAAAAATAATAATATGATTATTATATATTGAATAGCGAAGTAAAAATTCGATTTTTACATATGTAGTGAAAGCGGACAACGAAAGCGACAAAAAGGCGAGTTGGCGAAGGTTTCCTGCATTAGAAGGGCCGTGGAGCTAGGATAGCTAAATGTGAGAACTTCTCACTCTTAATTCTCTTTTTCTAGATATATATATATACTAGGATGCAGACGGTGCTTATTAGAAGCACCCGACACCCGTCCACATACCATGGACTTGTTTGTTTGGATGTTTGGTGATTGATTGAGATATTGGTTTGAATGTGGTTTGTGGTGTGAAAAATCGAATCGATAAATTGGTTAGGATTAGACGTGCGCCGTTATAAGGCGAAGGAGTAAGACTAGGTTAGATTCTTACCCCAAATTTTGTAGTTTGCATAACGAAAGTGATTTGATTGATGTGTGAATGGCGTGGGCCTTCACTAGACCGGGGATAAGGCTAGGCCTTGTCCCGTTTCTAGTATCGTGCCGTTATGCCGCCGAAATTTTCTAAAATATGTTAGAAAAATAAAAATAACATTTTATTTAAAGAATGAATTGAATAGAAATTCATAGGTTGAAATAAAATGTTTTATCGTTAAAAATATAATTTTTAACGTGAAGTGAATAAAATAAAATATTCATTTATAAACCGGACGGTTTGTTTATGTACACCTATTTGAATGACATTGATTGGGACGATAAATTTTACACATCGCCCAACTGCACAAATAAAATATGCGTTTGATTGTTTGAAACCCCACACGGGTGTTGGGATGAAATTTGAAGTTCACTCATCCTGATTGATTAATATGTCGATCGATCGATTGACAGGCTGTTATAAGCGTTGAATATCTATATTTGATGCTTATACAGTGTAGTGCACTTTGGTTGATGGTTGATTATTTTTCAATGCTATGATATACATGTGTTGTATGAAAATCCATATAATTAACTTTATATGGTAATTGATTGGGCCTCATTCCAATTTGAAAAATAAAGAATATTATAAAATAAAAGTTCATGTGTTGACAGTACTCATTCATTGAGATTGGTCATGTGTTGAACGAAATATTTTAATAATAGAAATATTTGAAATAGAATATTTGAAAATGGAAATATATGAAGCCGTGTTGATTAGATGCGCCATTTTGACGTGAACGATATTTTTATCGATTTTATTCATTTTGAAATGGATATTGAAAAGTAATTTTGAAATCAAATATTTCGAAATGAATTGAATTGAAAATATTTCGAAATGAATTGAATTGAAAACGATTTCGAAATGAATTGAATTGAAAACGATTTCGAAATGAATTGAATTGAAAACGATTTCGAAATGAATTGAATTGAAAACGATTTCGAAATGAATTGAATTGAAAACGATTTCGAAATGAATTGAATTGAAAACGATTTCGAAATGAATTGAATTGAAAACGATTTCGAAATGAATTGAATTGAAAACGATTTCGAAATGAATTGAAAACGATTTCGAAATGAATTGAATTGAAAACGATTTCGAAATGAATTGAATTGAAAATATTTCGAAATGAATTGAATTGAAAACGATTTCGAAATGAATTGAATTGAAAATATTTCGAAATGAATTGAATTGAAAACGATTTCGAAATGAATTGAATTGAAAACGATTATGAAATGAATTGAAAACGATTTCGAAATGAATTGAATTGAAATATTTCGAAATGAATTGAATTGAAAACGATTTCGAAATGAATTGAATTGAGAACGATTTCGAAATGAATTGAACTGAAAACGAATTCGAATTGAATTGAAAGCGAAGTGAAATAAATTCAAATTGAATTGAAATTTGAATTGAATAGAAATGGATTTTAAAACGAATTTATAAAGAAGAATTCAATTTTGATTTGAATTGAAATGGAAGTTGAAAATGTTTTTGAAACGAATTCAAAACTATTTATATAATTCGTTTTAAATAGAAATCGACGATATATATATTATATATATATTATATATAATATAATGGCCTGAATAGAACGCGCCACGCCGCGGCAGTTCGCGAATTTCGACCATTTATTTCAAACGGGCATTACGGGAGATCCGACCGTCGGATTCTCCTAAAACCGGAACCGTTGGGTTCGTATCGAAAAGAGCTTTCTAATGAATGTTAGAAATTTGAAATCTAACGGTTGGATTTGGAGATATGTCCAAATCAAATTCAAAAAAGGTCGCTGTAAGTGCAGTTCGATGGCCATTGATGGAAATCGACTGTACGGGCCTTGATAAAATTATTAAAAATAGCAATAATTTGTGTAAAATCATAATAAATGATTTAGAAAGAATTGGGATGAAAAACTCCATACTTGAAAAGATAAAAATAAATTTTTATCGAAATGAACTAGTTTTGAACTAGAATTATAATCCTATTTATTTTTAAATAAATAAATTGAATTCGAAAAGGGTTTTAAAAATAACCAAAATTTCCAATGATTGCATTGGAGTGGATTTGAATCGAAATTGTCTTCGGAATATTTCGATGTTGGAATTCGTGATTATACAGGTGTTGTTATGGAAATTTGAAAGATATATATTGATATCGTTATTTCCAATACGACATTTGTTAGTCGTAGAATTCGATATTGAATATAAGCCGATATATTTTCTATTCAGAGCCTTGTATTGAATATCGAATGTGATTTGGGTTTGTCGTGAATGGTGTCTTCACTAACACTATTCTTGAACCCAGTTGAGAAAAGATTAAATCTTTTTATTTAGATTTAATGAAGTGTACCAATTAAATAATATTTAATTGGAATTGAATAGATATTGATTTTTGGGCTTATCGTGAACAGTGTTTTAAATAACACTTGTTCTTTAACCCGATAATTAATGAATGTGATTTTGGGTTTATCGTGAACCGTGTTTTAAATGACACTGATTCTTTAACCCAGATAATGATTAAAACTAAGTGGAGTTTTAATGAATCTTTAATTAGATTGAAAAGATCGAGAATGGAGTATCACCAGTTTTGCTCCAGGCGATAGATAAATCTGTAATTAGATTTGAATGTGAAATTTAGAAACTAACTGGCGGTTAGCCAAGCAGAATGGTTTTCTGGATATTGATCTGATGTTGGTTTCGGCCTTCGGGGTTAATATTTGGGGAATTATTCTCTTGATTAATTTACGGTTAGTGACTAATGAATTGGAATGAGGCGTATGTTGTGTTTGTGTAACACTTATTTAAAATATACGCGAGTTATTCGGAAAGACCGGGTTTATCCCATTCTGAGTAACTGATACGACGATAAGTCGAAGACGAAGACGATGGTCGAAGACCGGAGGTCTTCACGTCGTTTGGGTGATAACTGATGATCTTGATTGGGCTGTACACCCAAGAAGATGGAAACAGTTAGTGATCGTCCAGACGTACTTGGAGATCGATGGATATGCGGGGTACTAGGTGCCTCCGGTTTCGTTCAGACCCAGAACGGACTTGTAAATGGACTGTGTGTCTGACATCGGATTTCATTCTGTGTGACTGATATCGGTTGCATAGGATGGCTTGCCTGTGTGGCATGCTAAGATGCAAATGATCAAGGCTTCTGTTGAAAAGCAAAGTCTTGTGGTTGATGATCAAAGCACGACCTTTGTGGCGTAGCTTTGTGTAACGTTTGATTCGCGAGTTTCACACCCGGTATGAATCAAAAACGGGAGACGGACCTCAGGGAGGGCATGCGTTTCTTTCTAGTTAGAAGTGGCGTCAGTGGTTTTACACGCCCTGACGAGTTTGACTTATGTTGTTGTTGCTGTTGCGAGGCGCCTCGGTTATATCGGTTTCGGCCGAATGCATTCTGGTCGGCTGACGGACCAGACTTACACCCCATAGGGTGGGGAGACGTATTGTTCAGGCATAATAATCCACTCCGTGTGGACCGGCCCTGACGATCCAAGGGGCAGTTGCGGCTGTTCCTGAGGGGCGGGCTAGAGCGTCTCGAATCGGTTGAGGATCTTGCCCCTAGCCTCGGTTCATAGATGGAAACCCAATTTCCAAATACGTGACATTTGCGGTTTTATTTGTAAACCTATATATGGCGACATAGTGGTATGGGGCATTCATGCCGCCTATGATTGATACTTATGATTTGAAGTTGTTTTATACACTATGCACTTATTATAGTATCAAATGATTTGTTTTAAACGTATCAAGCATTCTTTGGCTGTTATAAGGGAAAACCCTATCCCCCGGTTTGCGTTGCATTGTGTGATAGGAACTGGGTCTTATAACAGCTTCATCTTTCTTTATTTAGCATTGCGCTGCTGTTTTATGCACTGGTATTCTTGGGAGGAAACCCGTTCCGTGTTATACGGCGTGGTCCCTTGATTTACCTAACTTTTAAAATAAAGAATAATAACTATTTTAGTTCTCACACCAGTCACATGACTGACCTGGAGTTTATTGTTTTAACCTAAACTCTGGGTGCCCTTATTTTGACACGGGCAGCTAGTAGTTTTGGTTTTGCAGATTTATATTCACAGGATCCTGGTTTACAGCTGGAACGATATCCGGAAAGCTTTGTATCCGTATATCTTCTTCTAGTTGTGTATTGTATTATTTTCCGCTGCGATGTATTTAAATGTAATTTAAATCTCTGATATTTCTGTGTAATATTCTTTTATACTCTGCATATTCTTGTAATCTGATGCATCGTTGTAATATACAATGAAATGTTCTTTTATATGCATTCTGTTGTGGCTTGTTCTCGAACTATCCGACGCTTTCCTTTACGGGGAAGTTGCGGGTCTTTACATTTGGTATCAGAGCTTTGGTTTACAAAGCTAGAGAACAAGACACATTAGAACCATACGAAAGAATACATCAGATATTGGATTAGTAAAATCCAACGGGAATGACTCGTTAGAGATGGGATCAGTAGTATCCTAGAACGAGTGTGAAGAGTATATTTTTGAAAGTGAAAACAAATTTTTGTTTTGAAAATTTAAATCAATTATTCGTATTTGATTACCTATTTATATTGATGTGGACAATCCAATATATATAGATTTTGCGTATACGTCTGATCCGCGTGTATTTGAAATTTTAATATATTGGATAGATATAGAGTCACATTCTAGACACCCGGGGATAATTCTGATGATGTGGCCACATCATTAGTATTTATATTCGTGTTTCGAATGTGTGATATCTATATATTTCCATTAGACTGGTGTGAGAACCAAAATTAGATAGGGCCTATTGTTGTGATTTGGTATCAAAAACATGATTTTTGTATATGTATCAAAATTATGAATTTGAAACTCTAATTCACTAATCGATTGATGTTTGTGTTGTTTCGTTATTTGTTTGCTAATTTTTAGCCATTTAGCCTAATTGAATCAAATATTGAACTGTATCGAAGATTGGTCGCATTTGCTTGCATATACATATATATATTGAACAGGTCATAGCAAGGAGGCTAGAGCCAGAGAATAAAATTTGTTTGCCCGACAAATAGGTACATGTTTACTACATAATTTCCTGTTTTGTTTGGGTGATGATGATTTTGTGAGCCTATTGGCTAGCCGCTTGGCTTTTTCTTTTTCTTTTTGAGATCTGAAGGACCGGGGAAGCTATTTGGAATTCCCCGATGCTCCCATTGCAGGGGAGGTTATGGCGAAATTTTTCGAAAATTTAGGGTGTTAGCCAAATTTTTGAAATTTTAGAAATTCTCAGAAACTGAAAAGTTCGAGAATGGAAGCCAGGTCGAGCGTAGAGTTGAATAATCAAACCACTTTCGACTTTGTTCCTTTTCGGGGACGAAAAGTTTTAAGTGGGGGAGATTGTAACAACCCGAAAATCTGGGCCAGTTTAAAATTTTTATTTTGGCCATTTTAGCGAATTTTGATTATTTAAAATGAATTATTTTAAATAATATCGACGATAAATTTATTCTGAATATAAATCAAACGTATATTTTATACGCGTCGTCGTTAGAATATAAATATTTATATATAATTATAAATAGAATTGAAAATGGCGCGGTAGTTCGATAATTCGATTTCAAACTTCAATTGAATGTACCGGGTGCAAAACAATCCGGATTTTAGTGAAACCAAAAATAATGGAATCTAATTGATAATATCTTTCCAACGAATGCGAAAAATCAAGATTTCATATCGGGAATCAAAAGATATGTCCAGTTGAAAATTCTGAATAGTCGCTATGGAATTCAGGCCCTTAAAAATGGACATTTTGCAAACGACCTCGGATTTCGACGAAACCAGTTTGGTTGGGTCCGGGATGTCAAGTTATTGCTAGATTCCAAATTTCATAATTTTTCGAATCGATATGTGAGCGTGGCAAAGGAAAACGCGTTTGACCAGTTTCAGTAGATTTTAATCGACTGGAAATTGGCCATTTTTCAAACGGTCTCAGAATTCGGCGAAACTAGTTTTGTTAGGACCGTATCGTCAATACGAAGCTAGAAAATATTTTTCTGGAATTTTTAAAGTTCGTATGTGACCCCGGTAATTTGAAATGTACGTTTAAAATTCAATATAGTGATTTAAATGTTAATTCAACGGAAACTGATTGTAACAGCCGAATCAGCGTACGATACATATCCCATTGTGTTCGGAATGGGGGTAGAACGCTATGGACGACAGGCGGTGGGCCTCGTTTCGAGGTCGTATGAAAAAAGTCAACTTAAGGTTGAATTAAATAATAATAAAATTAATAATAAAAAAAAAAAAATCTTTGCCCTCCTTAAAACACTTTGGCCCCCCCGTCCATTCATTTCAAACAGAAAATAAGAAAAAAAAAAAAAAAAAAAAAAAAAAAAAACTTCAGACATCGATCGCGCCCCCCAGAGTTTCGCCGCCGCCACAGGCGGAGCTGCCGCCGATCTTCCCCTCAGGTGCCTCCTCCCTCCAGCCTCGCTCCTCTCTCACCTGCCCTCCTCGACGGAGCGAAGCCCCCACGGCGCGACAACCCCGTAGTCCCCCCCCCTTTTGTTCAGCTCCGAATCGAAGCCCCTGCTGGCCACCACCTCGGCTCCGACGTCCAACCCCGCCTGATGACCACCGACAGCAGCATCCCCCCCCCTTCTTCGCAGGTAACAGTAAACATTTTATTTTATTTTTATTTTAGGGTTTTAAACTGTTTTTTTTAAAAGCATTTTAAACTGGTTTTAATTAGATTTGTAAACTGATTTTTAAGAATTTTATAAACTGAATTTTTAAATATATAAAAACTGATTTGATAAGAGTTTAAAAACTGAATTTTTAAATATTTAAAAACTGATTTGATAAGATTTTAAAACTGATTTTAAAATAAAAGTAAAAACTGATTTTTAGAAAAAGGTTTGAACTTCAAAGACTATATTTTTTTATAAGGCGAAGACTAGATTTTTACATATTGAACTTCGAAAAAAAAATATGATTTTTATATATTGAACTTCGGCATAAAAATATGATTTTTATATATTGAACTTCGGCATAAAAATATGATTTTTATATATTGAACTTCGGCATAAAAATATGATTTTTATATATTGAACTTCGAGTTAAAAATATGATTTTTATATATTGAACTTCGAGTTAAAAATAGAATTTTTATATATTGAACTTCGAGTTAAAAATAGAATTTTTATATATTGAACTTCGAGTTAAAAATAGAATTTTTATATATTGAACTTCGAGTTAAAAATAGAATTTTTATATATTGAACTTCGAGTTAAAAATAGGATTTTTATATATTGAACTTCGAGTAAAAAAAAAAAAAATAATAATATGATTATTATATATTGAATAGCGAAGTAAAAATTCGATTTTTACATATGTAGTGAAAGCGGACAACGAAAGCGACAAAAAGGCGAGTTGGCGAAGGTTTCCTGCATTAGAAGGGCCGTGGAGCTAGGATAGCTAAATGTGAGAACTTCTCACTCTTAATTCTCTTTTTCTAGATATATATATATACTAGGATGCAGACGGTGCTTATTAGAAGCACCCGACACCCGTCCACATACCATGGACTTGTTTGTTTGGATGTTTGGTGATTGATTGAGATATTGGTTTGAATGTGGTTTGTGGTGTGAAAAATCGAATCGATAAATTGGTTAGGATTAGACGTGCGCCGTTATAAGGCGAAGGAGTAAGACTAGGTTAGATTCTTACCCCAAATTTTGTAGTTTGCATAACGAAAGTGATTTGATTGATGTGTGAATGGCGTGGGCCTTCACTAGACCGGGGATAAGGCTAGGCCTTGTCCCGTTTCTAGTATCGTGCCGTTATGCCGCCGAAATTTTCTAAAATATGTTAGAAAAATAAAAATAACATTTTATTTAAAGAATGAATTGAATAGAAATTCATAGGTTGAAATAAAATGTTTTATCGTTAAAAATATAATTTTTAACGTGAAGTGAATAAAATAAAATATTCATTTATAAACCGGACGGTTTGTTTATGTACACCTATTTGAATGACATTGATTGGGACGATAAATTTTACACATCGCCCAACTGCACAAATAAAATATGCGTTTGATTGTTTGAAACCCCACACGGGTGTTGGGATGAAATTTGAAGTTCACTCATCCTGATTGATTAATATGTCGATCGATCGATTGACAGGCTGTTATAAGCGTTGAATATCTATATTTGATGCTTATACAGTGTAGTGCACTTTGGTTGATGGTTGATTATTTTTCAATGCTATGATATACATGTGTTGTATGAAAATCCATATAATTAACTTTATATGGTAATTGATTGGGCCTCATTCCAATTTGAAAAATAAAGAATATTATAAAATAAAAGTTCATGTGTTGACAGTACTCATTCATTGAGATTGGTCATGTGTTGAACGAAATATTTTAATAATAGAAATATTTGAAATAGAATATTTGAAAATGGAAATATATGAAGCCGTGTTGATTAGATGCGCCATTTTGACGTGAACGATATTTTTATCGATTTTATTCATTTTGAAATGGATATTGAAAAGTAATTTTGAAATCAAATATTTCGAAATGAATTGAATTGAAAATATTTCGAAATGAATTGAATTGAAAACGATTTCGAAATGAATTGAATTGAAAACGATTTCGAAATGAATTGAATTGAAAACGATTTCGAAATGAATTGAATTGAAAACGATTTCGAAATGAATTGAATTGAAAACGATTTCGAAATGAATTGAATTGAAAACGATTTCGAAATGAATTGAATTGAAAACGATTTCGAAATGAATTGAATTGAAAACGATTTCGAAATGAATTGAAAACGATTTCGAAATGAATTGAATTGAAAACGATTTCGAAATGAATTGAATTGAAAATATTTCGAAATGAATTGAATTGAAAACGATTTCGAAATGAATTGAATTGAAAATATTTCGAAATGAATTGAATTGAAAACGATTTCGAAATGAATTGAATTGAAAACGATTATGAAATGAATTGAAAACGATTTCGAAATGAATTGAATTGAAATATTTCGAAATGAATTGAATTGAAAACGATTTCGAAATGAATTGAATTGAGAACGATTTCGAAATGAATTGAACTGAAAACGAATTCGAATTGAATTGAAAGCGAAGTGAAATAAATTCAAATTGAATTGAAATTTGAATTGAATAGAAATGGATTTTAAAACGAATTTATAAAGAAGAATTCAATTTTGATTTGAATTGAAATGGAAGTTGAAAATGTTTTTGAAACGAATTCAAAACTATTTATATAATTCGTTTTAAATAGAAATCGACGATATATATATTATATATATATTATATATAATATAATGGCCTGAATAGAACGCGCCACGCCGCGGCAGTTCGCGAATTTCGACCATTTATTTCAAACGGGCATTACGGGAGATCCGACCGTCGGATTCTCCTAAAACCGGAACCGTTGGGTTCGTATCGAAAAGAGCTTTCTAATGAATGTTAGAAATTTGAAATCTAACGGTTGGATTTGGAGATATGTCCAAATCAAATTCAAAAAAGGTCGCTGTAAGTGCAGTTCGATGGCCATTGATGGAAATCGACTGTACGGGCCTTGATAAAATTATTAAAAATAGCAATAATTTGTGTAAAATCATAATAAATGATTTAGAAAGAATTGGGATGAAAAACTCCATACTTGAAAAGATAAAAATAAATTTTTATCGAAATGAACTAGTTTTGAACTAGAATTATAATCCTATTTATTTTTAAATAAATAAATTGAATTCGAAAAGGGTTTTAAAAATAACCAAAATTTCCAATGATTGCATTGGAGTGGATTTGAATCGAAATTGTCTTCGGAATATTTCGATGTTGGAATTCGTGATTATACAGGTGTTGTTATGGAAATTTGAAAGATATATATTGATATCGTTATTTCCAATACGACATTTGTTAGTCGTAGAATTCGATATTGAATATAAGCCGATATATTTTCTATTCAGAGCCTTGTATTGAATATCGAATGTGATTTGGGTTTGTCGTGAATGGTGTCTTCACTAACACTATTCTTGAACCCAGTTGAGAAAAGATTAAATCTTTTTATTTAGATTTAATGAAGTGTACCAATTAAATAATATTTAATTGGAATTGAATAGATATTGATTTTTGGGCTTATCGTGAACAGTGTTTTAAATAACACTTGTTCTTTAACCCGATAATTAATGAATGTGATTTTGGGTTTATCGTGAACCGTGTTTTAAATGACACTGATTCTTTAACCCAGATAATGATTAAAACTAAGTGGAGTTTTAATGAATCTTTAATTAGATTGAAAAGATCGAGAATGGAGTATCACCAGTTTTGCTCCAGGCGATAGATAAATCTGTAATTAGATTTGAATGTGAAATTTAGAAACTAACTGGCGGTTAGCCAAGCAGAATGGTTTTCTGGATATTGATCTGATGTTGGTTTCGGCCTTCGGGGTTAATATTTGGGGAATTATTCTCTTGATTAATTTACGGTTAGTGACTAATGAATTGGAATGAGGCGTATGTTGTGTTTGTGTAACACTTATTTAAAATATACGCGAGTTATTCGGAAAGACCGGGTTTATCCCATTCTGAGTAACTGATACGACGATAAGTCGAAGACGAAGACGATGGTCGAAGACCGGAGGTCTTCACGTCGTTTGGGTGATAACTGATGATCTTGATTGGGCTGTACACCCAAGAAGATGGAAACAGTTAGTGATCGTCCAGACGTACTTGGAGATCGATGGATATGCGGGGTACTAGGTGCCTCCGGTTTCGTTCAGACCCAGAACGGACTTGTAAATGGACTGTGTGTCTGACATCGGATTTCATTCTGTGTGACTGATATCGGTTGCATAGGATGGCTTGCCTGTGTGGCATGCTAAGATGCAAATGATCAAGGCTTCTGTTGAAAAGCAAAGTCTTGTGGTTGATGATCAAAGCACGACCTTTGTGGCGTAGCTTTGTGTAACGTTTGATTCGCGAGTTTCACACCCGGTATGAATCAAAAACGGGAGACGGACCTCAGGGAGGGCATGCGTTTCTTTCTAGTTAGAAGTGGCGTCAGTGGTTTTACACGCCCTGACGAGTTTGACTTATGTTGTTGTTGCTGTTGCGAGGCGCCTCGGTTATATCGGTTTCGGCCGAATGCATTCTGGTCGGCTGACGGACCAGACTTACACCCCATAGGGTGGGGAGACGTATTGTTCAGGCATAATAATCCACTCCGTGTGGACCGGCCCTGACGATCCAAGGGGCAGTTGCGGCTGTTCCTGAGGGGCGGGCTAGAGCGTCTCGAATCGGTTGAGGATCTTGCCCCTAGCCTCGGTTCATAGATGGAAACCCAATTTCCAAATACGTGACATTTGCGGTTTTATTTGTAAACCTATATATGGCGACATAGTGGTATGGGGCATTCATGCCGCCTATGATTGATACTTATGATTTGAAGTTGTTTTATACACTATGCACTTATTATAGTATCAAATGATTTGTTTTAAACGTATCAAGCATTCTTTGGCTGTTATAAGGGAAAACCCTATCCCCCGGTTTGCGTTGCATTGTGTGATAGGAACTGGGTCTTATAACAGCTTCATCTTTCTTTATTTAGCATTGCGCTGCTGTTTTATGCACTGGTATTCTTGGGAGGAAACCCGTTCCGTGTTATACGGCGTGGTCCCTTGATTTACCTAACTTTTAAAATAAAGAATAATAACTATTTTAGTTCTCACACCAGTCACATGACTGACCTGGAGTTTATTGTTTTAACCTAAACTCTGGGTGCCCTTATTTTGACACGGGCAGCTAGTAGTTTTGGTTTTGCAGATTTATATTCACAGGATCCTGGTTTACAGCTGGAACGATATCCGGAAAGCTTTGTATCCGTATATCTTCTTCTAGTTGTGTATTGTATTATTTTCCGCTGCGATGTATTTAAATGTAATTTAAATCTCTGATATTTCTGTGTAATATTCTTTTATACTCTGCATATTCTTGTAATCTGATGCATCGTTGTAATATACAATGAAATGTTCTTTTATATGCATTCTGTTGTGGCTTGTTCTCGAACTATCCGACGCTTTCCTTTACGGGGAAGTTGCGGGTCTTTACAGGTTTATCCCATTCTGAATAACTGATACGACGACTAAAATTCGACAATGAAGATGGTGGTTGAAGACCAGAGATCTTCACATCATTTGGATGATTACTGATGTCTTGATTGGTCTGTACACCCAAGACAAGGTAATAAGTGGTGATCGTCCAGACATACTTGGAGATCGACCGGATATGTGAGGACCTCTTTCTTGTATTGGACATATGGGACGAGGAATAAGGTGCCTTTGGTTTCGTTCAGAGCCAGAATGGATGAGACGACCCAAACTTCCTCTTATAGGAAAGCCCGGATTGAATTGAGAACATGATGCATCAAACACGAACAATAAAACATTTCATTGCTATTACAACAATTACATCAGAGTACAAGATATCAGAGTATAAATAAATAATATACATTGGAAAATATCAGAGTTCAAATTACATAGCAGCGGAATTAAAATGTACAATACAATGCCTACACAATTGAATGAAATACACGGATACAAATCTTTCTGAGTATAGCTCCAGTTGTAATCCAGGATCTTGGGAGAAGAAATATATGCGAAAACCAAAAATACTAGTTGCCCGTATAGAAAATATGGGCACGCAGAGTTTAGGTTAAAACAATAAACTCCAAGTCAGTCATGGGACTGGTGTGAGAACTAAAAAAGTTACTAAATCTTTATTTCTAAAGTTAGGTAATTCACGGGACCACGCTGTATAACACGGAACAGGTTTACCCCTAAGAATACCAGTGCATAAAACAAACAACGCAATGCTAAATAAAGAACAATGAAGCTATTATAAGACTTAGGTCCCATCACACAATGCAACGCAAGCCGGAGGATAGAGTTTTACCTTATAATAGACAAATATGCTTGGTACGCAAAATTTATCTTTTATTAAGTGAAGAAATCAACTTCAAATATAAATGTATCAATCATAGACAGCATGAGCTCCCCATCCCACTATGTCGCCATATATAGGCCTACAACTAAAACCAAAAAATGTCGTATTGGAAGTTTGGGTTTCCATCATAATGGCTGCTGATCCGAAAGATCAATCACATAGTGTAATACTCAACGGCTTACGTCCCGTGCATGAGAAAACACCATAATACACATCCACACTATATTCAGGATATCAA
Source organism: Allium sativum (assembly GCA_030737875.1). Classification (NCBI taxonomy): domain Eukaryota; kingdom Viridiplantae; phylum Streptophyta; class Magnoliopsida; order Asparagales; family Amaryllidaceae; genus Allium; species Allium sativum. The sequence continues at coordinate 17,978,124 of CM060920.1, forward strand.
GTATCTCAACGGCTTATGTCCCGTGCATGAGAAAACACCGTATACTTTATCCTTCTAGGAATCGGGGGGTGTGACCTATCCCTACTAGGTGTGGAGAGACCACATCCAGCCTATCTCGATCGACCGAATCCATCCTCCTCTCGAAAGTATACTGGTCTAATCATTAGTTCACCATCATATCGATGTGTGAGGCTCGCGAATTAACGCTACACCAAGCTATTCTAATTAAAGCTATGCTTTGATCATCATCCACAAGGCTCTGCTTTTCAACAAGAGCCTTGATCCATGCATCTCAGCATGTCACATTGTCAATCCATACCATACAATTGATTGCTGCCAATATATAACCTCTAAGCTCGTACGTCTCAGAGAAGGGTGTTAAGAAAGAGAATAAATTCTTCGCCACCAAACATGTATATATTTAGCAGAGTTCAACGAATATATCATAAAGGAATACAACGTCAGATACACCATCAATTTGCAAGTCCGTTCTGGGTATGAACGAAACCGGAGGCACCTTATTCCTCGTCTCGTATTTCCAATACAGGATAGAGGCCCTCGCATATCCGAAAAATCAACAAATACGTCCGGACGACTACCACCGTAGCCCCTTCAAGGTAGCTACTCCAATCATGGGCATCAGTAGCAACCCATTCATTTAATGTGAAGATCGTTGGTCTTGCACCGTCTTCAATCTCTTCAACTGTTAGTCGTCGTATCAATTATTCAGAATGGGTTAGACCTGGTCTTTACGAATAACTCGCTTATATTATAATCAAGAGCTATAACAACACATCATATGCCTCATTCCAATCCAGAATATTCTTTTATTCAATTCCAATTAAATATTAATTAATAGGAAACTTCATTAAATCTTAATTTAAAGATTTATTCTTTTCTCAACTGTGTTTAAGAACAGTGTTATTTAAGACACCTTTCATGATAAACCCAAAATCCAATTTGATATTAATATAAGGCTCTAAATGGAAATTACATCAGCTTATATTCAATATCAAATTCTGAAACCAACGGATATCGTATTGGGAATAACGATATCTATATCTTCCAAATTCCTCAACAATATCCGTGTAATCATGAAATCCAATATTGAAATATTCCTAAGATTATTCCCATTCCAATCCATTCCATTTCATACGTTAGAAAATTCTGGTTATTTTAAAACCCCTTTTTCAATTCAATTTATTATTTCAAAACATTGGATTATTATTCTAGTTAATAACTAGTTCATTTCGATAAAAATATCTTCTATCTTTTTAAATATGGAAATTTTCATCCAAAATTCTTTTCAAATCATTTATTATGATTTTACACAATTTCTCCATATTTTTAATAATTTTATTATCGCCCGTATAGTCGGTTTTCAATATCGACCACCGAACTGCATCCATAATGACCTTTTCTTAAATTGATTTGGACATAATTTGAAACAAAACAGTTCAAATTTAAACCTCTTATGTTCATTGGAAAGGTCTTTTCGATACAAACCCAATAGTTCTGATTTTAGGAGAATCCGACGATCGGATCTCCCGTGACATCAATTTGAAAGTTAATGGTTGAAATTCACGAACGGTCGCTGTGCAGCACGTTCTATTCAAACCATTAATATATATATATATATATATGTATGTATGTATAATATTTCGTCGATTTCCATCCAAAATGTATTTTATAAATCGTTTATAAATTCGTTTTAAAATGATTCCCACTTCTATTACAATTTTAAATCAAAATTGAATTATCTATATCATTATAATATTAAAATGATAATATTTCCAAAATATCAAATTTTGAAATCGCTTTTTTTTATATTCATTATAAAATTAATAAAATCGACAGAAAATCTCGTTCATGTTAAAATGGCGTTTAACTACTTAACACGACTTCACATTTCAATATTTTCGTATCCGTCCAAAATCGGACATCAAAGTCACATTTTGATTATTCACTGAATATTATTTTAAAATATACGTTAATTCTGAACTGGAATCAGACTCAATCAATTGCCATATAATTTAAGTTATATGGATTTTATACATCGCATGTATACAACAATAATGATAGACAATCATTAAAAATTCATACAACATCCAGAGTGCATTTTACAAATGTATAAGCATTAAAATAAATAAATAACGCTTATATAGTCTGTTAACCCATCGGTTGGCATACGGCTAAACAATTGGGATTAATGTATGTCAAATATCATCCCAATACCTCTGTGGGGTTTCAACCAACAAATACTGTTTATTATTTGTGCAGTTGGGCGATCTATACAATTTATCTTCCCAATCAATGTCAGTTAAATGGATGTACATAAATAAACAGTCCGATTTGTAAATGAATATTTATTTTATTTTAGGAGAATTTTATACAGCGTATAAAAATAATTTATATATCGCATATATAAATAATTTATACACGTTGTTTACAAAAAAATCTGCATTATAACGGCGCGATATTAGAACCGGAATAATGTCTAGCATTATCCCTCTCCTGATACTGGCTCGCGCCATACACAACAATCAATTAATCCAATAATACCACAATACAATCAAGTTTTCCCACAATACAATCAAATCACACAATCATCCATGGTTTATACAAAAAATAGTATCAGGAGCTACTAAGCCCCATCTACAACCTATTTTATAATAACTGTAAAATAATTTGAGTGAGAGAGAGTTCTCACAATTGGTTTCCACTCCACCATTCTTTAACTGGCGATTTCAGTACCTTTCAGGTTTGTATTTGCCCCAAATTCCAATTCACTCCAAATTGGGGCCATTTAGTCTTGTTGTGAAGCTCTCGTCGCCATGATCACAACGGATCCTGTTTCACGCAATTTCGACACCGTATGTGAAAGATATTAGCTTTTATTCATTAATGACATTTTTAAAATAATTAATAAATTAATTAATAAATTTAAATCACCTTTCTTCCTCTGTTAAACCCTTCCAAACCACGTTCGACCGTGCTTCCAAACTAGGGTAGGATTTTACACTCAAATCGTGAAGCTAGGCGACGATCGGAGGGTACTACGTGGAAGAGCTCGGAAAACCGCACCTTCCCCTCCAACGCTGGCAAACTCGGTCTACCACACAGGCGGCACAAATCTATGGCGAACGGCGACACTTTGAGGGCTCGATTCAAACAAAATACTCACTTCCAAATATCAACACCCGTATGGATTTGAAGATGGTGGAGAATATTACAATATTGCTTCAAGAATTTTCAGATTTCATTGTGTGGATCAAAAGAAATTGAAGAGAGAAATTTTTAGATATTTCCGTCATTCGTATACGAGAGGCGGCTCAGATTTTCAAAATGAATTAGGTTGAACGGAGAATTCTAATTCGGCGATGTATTTATATTAATTTTTTTAATTCCTAAAATAGTGATTTTACATCCAAACTCCAAACGAATCCCAACAAGTGTCGTCCCTAGCTAAACACCCTTATTCCGGACACAATGGAATGTGTTTCGTAAGTCAATTTAACTGTTTCGATCAGTTTTTATCAAAATTAATTTATAAATCTATATATATTGAATTCAAACATATATTTTAATTTAACGGGGCCACATACTGACACAAAAAATTACAGAAAAATAAATCTAGCTAAGTTTTGACAATACGGTCCTAATAAAACTAATTTCGTCCAATTTGGAAACTATTTAAAAATTGGCCTTTTTATAGTCGATTAAATTTAAACTGAATATACAAAACATGTTTAAATTTATCACGCTCACATATTATGTAACGACTCGGAAAATCTGAGCCAATTTAAATTTTTTAAATTGGCTAAAAAATAATGGATTTTAAATATTTAAAATAAATATTTTAAATAATAGCAATGAAAAGTGAGTTTAAATCGACGTTTGAAAACGAATATAATTAATTCTAATTATAAACAAGGCCTGAAAAGGCGCTGCAGTTTCAAAAATAGAATTCAAACTTTGTCGGACTGTACCGGGTGCAAAACAAAACGGATTTGAGTGAAACCAAAAATATTTAAATCTGTTAGTGAATACCTTTCTAACGAATCTGAAAAATCGAAGTTTCGTAGCGGAAAGCAAAAGTTATGGCCAAATGAATTTTCATAAAGGTCGCTATGGAATTTATATAGCCCGTGAAATTGGCCATTTTGCAAACGACCTCGGAATTTGATGAAACCACTTTTGTTGGATCCGGGATGTGAAGTTATTGCTAGGTTTCAAATTTCATAATTTTTGAAGCTAGTATTTGAGCGTGGCAAAGGAAAACGTGTTTTGGTCAATTACAGTTAAATTGGGTCGACCGGAAATGGGCCTTTTTACAAACGGTCTCAGAATTCGACGAAACTAGTTTTGTTGGGAACGTATCGTCAAAACATAGCTAGATTTATTTTTTTGGAATTTTTCGAATCAGTTTGTGGCCCTGGCAAATTGAAATGTACGTTCAAATTTGATATTGAATGTTATATATTTTAATTTGAAGGAAAACTGACTGAAACAGTCGAATGGGCCAACGAAACATATTCCATTGTGTTCGGAATGGGGGTAAAACACTAGGGACAATAGTCAGTGGGTTTAGATTGGTGGTCGTGTCAGAAAACCCCTTTTAAAACCCACCGGCCAATCAGATTTTTTATAAAAAAAAAGGAAAAAAACTTTTTTCACTCTCCCCGATCGAAGGCGGAAGAGCCTTCCAACCTTCCAGCCTCGATTCCGACCGCCTCGTCCCTCGTTGACCTCCGACGCTTTGCAATATTTTGAAGATCTCCTCGAGGGCTTCAAATCCATAGCAGCCTCACCACCCCTCGTCGCATATCGAAGCCGAATCGACGCTCTAAAGTCCGCACCTTCAGCTCGCCGCCATGACCCACCTGCTGCATCGATCTGGGCCCCACCAGGTGGCGCGGGAAGCCTGCTCCGTCCTCTACAATGCTATACCCTCCGATCGTCCAACCGCTTCACGGTTTGTGCGATAATCGATGACCTAGTTTGGAACCATTTCAGAAAAGGTTCGGCTAATTTATTTTAAACTGTTTTAACACCTTTAAACCGTTGCAAACTTTGAAAAATCATATCTTTTTCGTTTCTTGACAAAATTCAATGAAACAGAAAACATCGTGACCGTGTGGACGTCTTCTACATTCTAGAAGAGACCGCATATTTTTTTGAGCCTTCTGCTATTTTTGGTGGAGTGGAACCCAACGTGAGATTTCTAATTTATAAGCGATATGGAAAACGACGATGTATAAATTATATAGTCGATGTATGAGTTATATAAGCGTTGTACACCTCTTGTATAAGCATTGTATAAGTTGTACGTTCGATATATAAGTTGTATATGTGTTGTAAAAATTATATATGTGTTGAAATAGAAGTGAATTGCTATATATATATATATATATATATATATATATATATATATATATATATATATGCCCTCGTCCACAAACCATGGACGATATTTATTGGTTGTGATTGGTGTGAAAATTGATTGATAGCGAATGGTTGGTTGGAATTGTTTGTGGTTGATATTGATTGATTGTGGTTGAAAAATACCCGTTTGTGGTTGAGAATATTTGGTTGAAACCACATAGGATTAGTTTGTGGAAATGAAATAAATATACATGCCGCCTGCGTGCGAACTAGATGCATGATTCCCCATTGTCAAAAACCGCGAGGTTTTAAGGTAGAGCGAGGAGCCGTACTAGGGACGGTCCCGGTTTTAACTACCCTGCCGTTATGCTGCCGAAATTTTGAATAATATTCATGTGTTTGAATTATTTTCATTTGTTGAAACTATATTTATTCGTTGAATGGAAAACCTTCATGTGTTGAGTCGATATTCATTCGTTGGATAGAAATTCATGTGTTGAATGGTATTCGTGTTTTAAATATAAAAATCACATTTTTATCTATATATATAAACTATAGAAAACCTTCATGTGTTGAATCGATATTCATTCGTTGAATTGAAATTAATGTGTTGAATGGTATTCGTGTTTTAAATATAAAAATCACATTTTTATCTATATATAGAAACTATAGAAAACCTTCATGTGTTGAATCGATATTCATTCGTTGAATTGAAATTCATGTGTTGAATGGTATTCGTGTTTTAAATATAAAAATCACCTTTTTATCGATATATATAAACTATAGAAAACCTTCATGTGTTGAATCGAAATTCATTCGTTGAATTGAAATTCATGTGTTGAATGGTATTCATATTTTGAAAGAAAGTGTTTTATAATGAAAATCCAATTTTTATCATCGATATGAACTATATAAAATGATCTCGTTTTGAAATAAATTGTTTTATAATAAAAATCATACTTTTATCACCTATATTAACTATATAAAATAGTCGTGTTTTGAAATAAATTGTTTTACATTAAAAATCACATTTTTATTATATACATGAATTCTTAAAAATAGTGAAGTGTTGAAATAAAAGACAGTTTGATAAAAATATCATTTTTGTCAAAAGTATGAAAATCATATAGTTTGAAATCGAAGAATCGATATATATATATATATAAATAGAATTGAAATATATCGAATAACGACGCTGTAGTTCGAATTTTGAAACTGTGATTTCAAACGATTAGTACGGGAGACCCGACCATCGGATTTTCCTGAAATCGCAACCGTTGGGTTCGCTTTGGAAATATCTTTCCAACGGCACCAACTTTGTAAAGATCCAACGGTTGGATTGTCTGGAATGTTTAATTCAATTCTGAAGAAAAACAGCGCCCGAATCGATTATATTTATATATATATAAATATAATTATATTTAATCGAATAACGACGCTGCAGTTCGTATTTTGAAATCGAAACTTCAAACGATTGTACCGTGAGATCCGACCGTCGGATTTTCCCGAAACCGGAACCATTGGATTCGTTTTGAAAAGATCTTTCTAATGATGTAAATTTTGTGAAGATCCAACGGTTAGATTTTTAGATATGTGTAAATCAAATCTGAAGAAAAATAGCGCCACGATCGCGTTATGGCCCGAAGCGTAGTTTTGAATAAATTGGCTATTTTAAAATAAATTAAAATAGCGATAAATCGTTATAAAATGTTATAAACGATATGGATGTGAAATTTAGAAATTAACTGAAGGTTGGCTAAGCCGAATGGTTTCCTGGGTGTTGATCTGATGTTGGTTTCGGCCTTCGGGGTTAATATTTGGGAAATCGTTCTCTTACTGATTGACGGTTAGTGACTAATGAATTGAAATGATGCGTGTGTATGTTTGTGTTGCACTTGTTTATTATATACGCGAGTTGCTCAGAAAAACCGGGCTTATCCCATTCTGAATAACTGAATCGACGAGAAGAAATCGAAGATGAAAACGATGGTCGAAGACCAGAGATCTTCACCTCGTTTGGATGGTAACCGAGGTCCTGATTGGGAGGCATCCCGAAATTTGGATAATGAGTGGTGATCGTCCAGACGTACGTGGTGGTCGATGGGTTTGCGAGGTATATAGTGCCTCCGGTTTCGTTCAGACCCAGAACGGACTTGTAAAAGGACTGTGTGTCTGACATTGGATTTTATTCTGTGTTGATTGATCTTTATTAAATATACATCTGTTTGGCGGCGGAGAATTTATTCTTTTGCTTAACACCCTTCTCTGAAACGCACGAGCTCAGAGGTTGTATATCGATGGACATCATTCGCATGGCATGAATTGCTAGTGTGGCATGCCTAAGTGGCAAATGATCAGGGCTTCTGTTGAAAAGCAAAGTCTTGTGGTGATGATCAAAGCACCGCCTGTGTGGCGTAGCTTTGTGTATAACGTGAATTCGCGAGCCTCACACCCCGGTATGAATCAGAAACGGGAGAAGGACCTTAGGGAGGGCATGCGTTTCCTTCTAGCTAGGAGTTGTGTCGGTGTTTTTACACGGCCTGACATTTTACTTATGTGGATGATGGATTGCGAGGCGCCTCGGTTATATCGGTCGATCCGGGACCGATGGAGTCATTCGTTGGCTTATTGACACCCCATAGGGCAGGGAAACGCAGTGTTCAGGAATTTTAATCCACATCGGTGGACCGGCCCTGACGATTCTAGGGCCACTCGAGCTCTGATCCTGAGACACGGGCTAGAGCGTCTCGAATTCGGTAAGGACTATCTTTTGCCTTGGTTCATGACGGAAATCCAATTTCCCAATACGACATCGTGCAGTTTTGATTGTACATATATATGGCGACATGATATATGGTACCCATGCCATCTATGATTGATAGTTATGATTGAAATTGTTTTTGAAACATATGAACACTAGTAATAGTATCAAATGCTTTTGTTTTATTCGTATCAAGCATATTTTGGCTATTATAAGGTAAAACTCTATCCTCCGGTTTGCGTTGCATTGTGTGATGGGAACTGAGTCTTATAATGGCTTCATTTTTATAAAAAGCATTGAGATATTTAAAAGAATGATTTGTTTTAAAGCACTGGCAATCCAATGGAGTAAACCCGTTCCACGAAAGTGGCGTGGTCCTATGATTAGCCATTTTTGAAATGTGTTGAGTAGATTTCTCATACCAGTCCCATGACTGACTCGTAGTTTGTTTCACTTTCAAACTCGGGTGCCCCTTTTTCTACACGGGCAGCCTTGTATTCAGGTTTTAGCTGGCTTTCTCCGGATAGCTGGAGCTGAAGATGGATTCTATTATTTCTCTTTTTATGCTGTTCAGCTCCTATTGTACATTATGTTTATTTTCCGCTGTAGACATTTATGTATAGCTGAACTGTATTTGTACTAAGTATGATCCTGTATACTGTGTAACTCTGAAGATTATGTTTATCCTGTATATTCTTTTGTGCATTATCTGGTGTATTTATTTATTTATTTATTTCGGTTCTGCTTTTTTCTGTTTCTGTGTTATATTCCAAAGATTACCCTTGTCACCGTCAGTACGGGAAATGGGGTCGTCACCTTTTAAATCCAAAAATTATGAAATTTGAGACCTATCAATAATTTGACATTTCGAATCCAACAAAAGGGTTTCGTCGAAAACGGAGGTCGTTTGCAAAATGGCTATTTTTAAGGGCTATATTATATATATATGTAAATTCCATAGCGGCTATTTTAAAATTTAATCTGGACATAACTTTCAATTTATATTATGAAATGTTAGTTTCTTACCTTCATTAGAAAGATATGGCTAAAAAAATTCAAATGTTTCTGGTTTTGCTAAAATTCGATTTATTTTGAATTCTATACATTCATTTGAAATTTAAAATCGAATTTTCAAATTACCGCGCTATTCCAAGCTCCTTTTATAATTAAAATAAATTTATCTGTTCTAACTTCGATTTAAATAAATTTTTAGTCATTATTATTTAAAATAAATCATTTTAAATATTCAAAATCCATTAAAATAGCTAAAATAAATTTTTTTAAATTGGTACATAAATTCCGGGTTGTTACAATGGACTTGTAAATGGATGTGTGTATGACATTGTATTTCATTCCATTTTGATTGATTTCTATTAAATATATATCTGTTTGGTGGCGGAGAATATATTCTCTTGCTTAACACCCTTCTCTGAGACATACGAGCTTAGAGGTTGTATATTGATAGAAATCAGTCGGATGGCATGGATTGTCAATGTGGCATGCTAAGATGCAAATGATCAAGGCTTTTGTTGAAAAGCATGGTCTTCTGGATGATGATCAAATCACGACTTTAAAAGCATAGATTTATGTATAACAATAATTCGCGAGCCTCCCACCTCGATATGAGTATAAAACGGGATCAGGAACGCAGGGAGTGCATAACATTTCTTTCTAGCTAGAAGTGATGTCATGGTATGGAGCCCAGACATTTTTACATATGTGGATGATGGATTGCGAGATGCCTCAGAAATATTGGTTGCTACTGGCCAAGTGATAGGTCTGATAGGACCGAGAAACATGTGTACAGGAATAACCAATCCACTAAAGTAAGTGTGGACCGGCCCTGCAGGAACCAAGGGTTCCCCAGAGTGTGTAATGCTGAGGATTTGCTAGAGTGTCTCGAATCGGAAGGAGCCATCCCTTGCCTTGACTCATGATGGAATCCAATTTCCAATCCATGACCTTTCGGCTTTAGTTGTAAACCTATGTAATGACATAGTAGAATGGGATACTATGCCGTCTATGATTGATTCATTTATATTTGTCATTGATTTCTTCACTTATAGTAATAATAAAAGATAAATTTCGCGTACCAAGCATGTTTGGCTATTATAAGGTAAAACTCTATCTTTCGGCTTGCGTTGCATTGTGTGATGGGACCCGAGTCTTATAATTGCTTCATTTTTCTTTTTTAGCATTGCGTTGTTGGTCTTATGGTACTTATGGGAGTGAATTCGTTCCGTGTTATGCGGCGTGGTCCTTTGATTTACCCAACTTTAAACTAAAATTAATAACTGTTTTAGTTCTCACACTAGTCCCATGACTGACTCGGAGTTTATTACTTCTACCTGAACTCGGGGTGCCCATATTTTCCATACGGGCAGCTTGTAGTTTTGGTTTTCGCAGATATTTCTTTTCCCAGGATCCTGGATTACAGCTGGAGCTATATTCGAAAAGCTTTGTATCCGTGTATTTCTTTCAGTTGTGGTAGTTGATGCTTTCCGCTGCATATTATATTTAAGTATATATTTTCCGCTATTTTGTAATTTGAATCTTTGATATTTTTCTGCTTTATATATTTGAACTCTGTTATATTCTTGTACTCTGATGGAAATTGTTGTAATAGCAATGAAAAGTTCTCATGTTTGTGTTCTGATGCATCGTGTTCTCAAAGCACTCCGTTCTCCTCCAACTCCTCGGGGATGGGGAAGTCTAGGTCATTTCAATTATCATCATTGAACTTATTTTCAGGAATATATAAAATAGAAGGCTTAAATTTAGCCTTCATGTTATAGAGGTCTAAATGATGATTGTAATTGTACAAACCTTTAACATTCTAATGAAACATAGCCATAATTTTTTGGTAGATTTTCTCTTAGTCGGTGGAGTAGTCACTACATTGGCTATATGCACATCTGGATTCTGGTCAGGAGGTAGAGGAGGAGGTGGAAACGCATTCAAATCCATCAGTAATGACTCAAGTGGAAGTGAATTCAGAGAGCATATAGGTTGTTCATAAGTTAAATATTCATTTTGATCAATGTGAAGAAGAAGAAGGAGAAGAGAAACAGGATACCAGTAAATATGCAGAAAATAATGTAGAATATGATAAATTATTTGAATTCAAAAGAAAAGAAAAGGATGTGCATATAGCCAATGTAGTGATACTCCATTGACTAAGAACAAATCTACTAAAAAATTATGGCTGTGGTTTGTTAGAATGTTAAAGGTTTGTACAATGACACTCGTCATTTAGACCTCTATAACATGAAGGCTAAATTTAAGCCTTCTATTTTATATATTCTTGAAAATAAGTTCAATGATGATAATTGAAATGACCTAGATTTCCCCATCCTCGAGGAGACGGAGGAATGGAAATTGTTGTAAATGAAATGTTCTCATGTTTGTGTTCTGATGCGTCATGTTCTCAAAGCACTCCGTTCTCCTCCGTCTCCTCGGGGATGGGGAAGTCTAGGTCATTTCAATTATCATCATTGAACTTATTTTCAAGAATATATAAAATAGAAGGCTTAAATTTAGCCTTCATGTTATAGAGGTCTAAATGACGAGTGTCATTGTACAAACCTTTAACATTCTAACAAACCACAACCATAATTTTTTGGTAGATTTGCTCTTAGTCAGTGGAGTAGTCACTACATTGGCTATATGCACATCCTTTTCTTTTCTTTTCTTTTGGATTCAAACAATTTATCATATTCTACATTATTTTTTGCATATTTACTAGTATCCTCTTCCTCTTCCTCCTCTTCTTCTTCACATTGATCAGAATGAATATTTAACTTATGAACATCCTATATGCTCTCTGAATCCACTTCCACTTGAGTCATTACTGATGGATTTGAATGCGTTTCCACCTCCTCCTCTACCCCCTGAGCAGAATCCACCATCTCCTCACTCTTATTATGACTTGTATGAGCTTATGCACTTTCTTTAGAGCCCTCATTTGTAATATCTATTATCTTACGTGTACATGCTAGGACAAGATAATTTAGACCGGTTTTTTGATGTAAATTTTTGTTTGTTGGTATTTCACTTGATGAATTGTCTATATTTTGGACTGGTGAATGAGAAGAAGATGTACTTTTTGGCTTCTCCACCCACACTTTTGTAGTTTCACGCTGGTTATGCCCAAGATAGTTGCATGAACTACATATTGGTGGAATGAACTCGTATTCCAAACTCTACTCATACATATTTCCTACTTTATCTACTACTTTAATTATTTTTGTTAATTTTGAGGTTGTAGTGATTTCAACTAATACTCTTGCATAATTGATCATTTTTACCAATATGGTGTTTTCATCCAGATCCAATGGAACACTAGTAATACTTACTAGTTTGCTTATAGATCTTGAGTTCCAAAAAGCAAGATTCAAATTGTGTGATTTGATCCACACTGGGAAAGTACATAGCATTACAGTCTCAAAATTAAATGTTGGTTCCCATTTTTTCATGATGATGAGTATGCTATTCATGAACCATGGACCCGCTTTTATAATTATGTTATAATAGTCTTCTATTTCAAATTTTACAAGATAAATTCTGTTTCCCTTTAGAAAACATCATATGCATCTTTTGGGCTCCATGCTTACTTGATATAAAAGTTAAAATGAAAAAGTATAGTCTCTTTAAGGTAGCATACACATAGATTGAATTTTTCCATAAGGTTTTTGATCCCTCCAGATCTGCACCGTCGATCAGTTGATAATGATTAGATCCATTTGAAATTGTTTCGAAAAAGTTCAGCTTCTCGTTCAATTCTACTTGAAAATTCAAGGCCTTTGTCTATGAATTAGGGTTAAGGTTAGATGATTTAGGATTATTTCCTCCAGTATTCTATCGTACGACATCAACAAAATGATCTCTTCCCCTTTTTAGTAACATCCTTCCAACTACCACCACCTTCGTCTTCAATCGCTTAGTTATATATCGAGAATAATACTGACACAAATATATATATATATATATATATATATATATATGTGTGTGTGTGTGTGTGTGTGTGTGTGTGTGAATTTAAAGAATATAATGTTATGTGTATATACTATTGATAAATACAATTAATTGCCGAAGAAAATATTACTTGTTAATGTTAATGCAGATATGTGTGTATATGAATGTGATATCATTATTCATCGACAACATTAAACCTATTCATTAATTGAACAAGCATCCAAGCTTTTTAAGAGCTTATGCAATTATTCAACAAGCGTCTGAAAACAATGGACACTTGTTGAACAAATGCCTAAAGTAGACGCCTATATGGGGTGCTTTCATGCATTGTTCACTCAATAATTAAAGCATCACTTATAATAAGTTGGACTGCACAAAACTGAAGATGTGCACTTCTTTACATCTCCAATGAAGTCTATATTATGTAATCAGTTTTATTTCAGGCCGAAATGGTTTGGAATTTGTAATAAGTGTACTAAAGATGTGTTTGTTTTTTGTGGAGTTGTGGTCATACAAGACGAAACCAAATTAGAAATGTTGTTATATGTGAAAAACCTGTAGTAGCACCAATTGAAGAGAAGTTAATCCAACATCGCTTAAGATGACATGAACATCTTCAACAAAGGTCTCTCGAGGCACCCATGTACATTGAAATTATAGACCGAGCCGAAGGCTCATAGGAGGTAGTGGTCACCAAGAGTGACATGGGAGATAGTAGAAAAAAGAGACCTCTGAGATTGGAATATACCCGAAGATCTGATATCGAAAAGAAGCACGTGAAAGCTAGCGATCCATGTACTAGAACCATGAGTTTATGGTTGGTGTAGAATTGGTGTTTTGTAACAACCTGAAATTTTTCATAATTTTTAAATAATGATTTAATTGAAGTTTGCTTTCAAAATTTAAGAATTGATTTTTTTTGAATTATAAAAAATAGATTAATTATTATATTTCTGTATAAAAACATAAATAAGAATAATTTGAACAATGAAAATTTAATGAGTGTTAGATCAGATTTTAATTGTTCGGATAACTTAACTTGTATAATTATTTGAATTTAATTAGATTGAAAATTTTAATTTTAAATTACAAATTTGAATTGTTGAGTACTTTAATTTGCCAAATCCATTAATATGGAAAAAAATTCAAAACAGTCAATTTTTGTCAAACTTAGTCAAAATTTGAAGTGAAAATTTAAAGGTTCTGAAATTATAATTTTGTTCATGATTATACTCTACATTTTGAGTTGAATAACATTTTTCGTTTCATGAAAATTCACTTCCGTTTGCTTCATATTTGACATTATCTGTGCAAAAAAACGCAAGTTTGACCATTTTCTTACTGTTATTCCTTCTGTACATGTTTTCAATTATAACTTGGCTTCTTGGGAAAGCTTCTCATGCCACCACATCCCTTGAATTAAATTTTATGTTAAGAATATCTTTTGACTCCAAAAAAATTGTATACAGATTTTTCTTATTTCTATTCCTCATTTTCATTCACCGATATTTTATATCTTCTTCCACCCTCTGTAAATTTCATCCCTGTGAAATCTAAATCTCTCTCCTCCTCTAATCAAACAATAGGAAATTTTTAATTTTTTGTTATTTTTATAATATATATATATATATATATATGCTCTAATCCTATTTTCAATTTCAAAGTTTGAACTTGTGAATTGTAAAAACCCTATAATGTAAATTACTCAAAACCTCCAACCACTTTGTTGTTGCACCTCCTTCCACTACCACCCAAGACCTTCCATGCCACCATCGACCACCCATCCCGTTGGCCTCCACAAAAATCCATCTTCTTTTCAAGTTTAAATTACCTAAAACCAAATTCCCTTTGTCTTCCCTCCTCTTCCCTTCCTCCCAATGGCCACCACCATTGAAACACCCCACTTCCGTTAAGGTCACTCACAAGGGGAATACCTTAAGTCCGGTGGAGCATTATAGGTAAAAGATACAGATAATTTACAAGACAGACATATAAACAACAGAACAACTAAATTTATTTCATAAGTACGTGGTTCAGTTAAAACATTACAACAACTGTCTCAAACCAACTTCCAAATTATTACAACAAAATCTCTATCTTGAAAGAAGCATGAAATAACAATAAGGTAGCATAAATCCCCAATAAGAGTGTATCCAAAGCCATAGCCCAAGGAAAGAGAATCCAAGCAATACATCTACTTTCTTCAAGCTAGAAATGGTCCGAGCTAAGCTGAAGTATTCCCTCCCTGCGGACCTGGGGGAGGGGGAACGGAAGAAAAGAAGGTGAAAGAAAATGGGTCAGACATGAGTCTGGTAAGTCCAGTGATTATTCAGCATGTAAACAAGAAAAAGGATCATGACATGAATAAACTGAACCTAGGACAACATCCTAGAAATAAGATAATAAGACTGAATATGCTATCGCACTCATTACTATTTCTCTGCACCCACTTACAAGTTTTTCAACTAGCACCATATATTCAAGATAAATGATCCCCTTTATCGATCGGCTCCTACTCGTATATATTCACTACTTGTGTCATTCGGCCCCGCTTGATTGTAGATACCTGTGCTGGTCCCACCATGGGGTGTATCAAATCCTATGGTGGCAACCCGATACAATTCAAGATGCATAGTGTATTACTATTGATGCCCAGTGCCTGCTTTTTGCACATTGGAGTACATGCATGCCAGCACTCCGTCGGAACCTACACTGACGCACCACCCGCCATTGTTTTGACCGCTTATAATCAACCCAATAATTGTGCCCCACCCTGCCTAGTTCAGGGTACCGTGATACATCTATGTGGGTTACTACTGAAATGGGTCCCTGTTACTAGGGTTTCCTAATCAACATGTTAAAATGGTTAAGTGTTCTCAAATTAACCTAACCCCACCCATCAGTTTAGTTAACATGTTGTATTGGTTAAGTGTTGCCTTAATTAACTTAACCATACCATTCCTGTCTTAGCTTTAATTCATTCATTAAAGCATTAGCCACTCACATTAGATATGTATTGTTGCGGTCGCTGGATGTGCCGGTCGGTTCCGGGCAGTCTTACACTGCAACTCAATCTAACCTCGGGTACTTTTGGGCTAGATGCACTAATCTCTCACATTAGATCTATATTATTACGGTTGCTGGATGTGCCGGGCAGTTCCGGGTAGTCTTACACCGTAACTCAATCTAACCTCGGGTTAGGCATATTCGTCTTTTACTTAATTTACATATTTACCCTTCATATGTATATGTAAATTATCCACAATTATTGCCATTCAAGTCATGCCCCATTTATCCTCTAAATCATGTTCATAATTTTTAGGTATATAAATTATACCATTTTATGCCACTAATCATTTGTATGATTATGGGCCAAACTGTAAAGACCCGCAACTTCCCCGTAAAGGAAAGCGTCGGATGGTTCGAGAACAAACCACAACAGAACGCATACAGAAGAACGTTTCATTGTATATTACAACAATGCATCAGATTACAAGAATATACAGAGTATAAAAGAATATTACACAGAAATATCAGAGATTTAAATTACATTTAAATACATAGCAGCGGAAAATAATACAATACACAACTAGAAGTAGATATACGGATACAAAGCTTTCCGGATATCGTTCCAGCTGTAAACCAGGATCCTGTGAATATAAATCTGCAAAACCAAAACTACTAGCTGCCCGTGTCGAAAATAAGGGCACCCAGAGTTTAGGTTAAAACAATAAACTCCAGGTCAGTCATGTGACTGGTGTGAGAACTAAAACAGTTATTAATCTTTATTTTCAAAGTTAGGTAAATCAAGGGACCACGCCGTATAACACGGAACGGGTTTCCTCCCAAGAATACCAGTGCATAAAACAAACAGCGCAATGCTAAATAAAGAAAAATGAAGCTGTTATAAGACCCAGGTCCCATCACACAATGCAACGCAGTCGAGGATAGGGTTTTCCCTTATAACAGCCAAAGAATGCTTGATACGTTTTAAAACAAATCATTTGATACTATTATAAGTGCATAGTGTATAAAACAACTTCAAATCATAAGTATCAATCATAGGCGGCATGGGTACCATATATCATGTCGCCATACTAGATTTACAATTAAAACCGCAAATGTCACGTATTTGGAAATTGGATTTCCATCTATGAACCGAGGCAAAAGATAGTCCTCATCCGATTCGAGACGCTCTAGTCCGTGTCTCAGGCAAGCGCGCAGGCAAGCCTTGGAGCGACAGGGCCGGTCCACCGATGTGGATTATTATGCCTGAACACTACGTTTCCCCACCCTATGGGGTGTCAGTCTGGTCCGTCAGCCGACCAGAAGCATCGGCCGAAACCGATATAACCGAGGCGCCTCGCAACAGCAACAACCACATAAGTCAAACTCGTCAGGGCGTGTAAAACCACTGACGCCACTTCTAACTAGAAAGAAACGCAAGTCCTCCCTGAGGTCCGTCTCCCGTTTTTGGTTCATACCTGGTGTGAAACACGCGAGGTAAACGTTACACAAAGCTACGCCACAAAGGCCGTGCTTTGATCATCACCACAAGACTTTGCTTTTCAACAGAAGCCTTGATCATTTGCATCTTAGCATGCCACACAGGCAAACCATCATATGCAACCGATATCAGTCACACAGAATGAAATCCAATGTCAGACACACAGTCCATTTACAAGTCCGTCCTGGGTCTGAACGAAACCGGAGGCACCTAGTACCCCGCATATCCATCGATCTCCAAGTACGTCTGGACGATCACTAACTGTTTCCATCTTCTTGGGTGTACAGCCCAATCAAGATCATCAGTTATCACCCAAACGACGTGAAGACCTCCGGCCTTCGACCATCGTCTTCATCTTCGACTTATCGTCGTATCAGTTATTCAGAATGGGATAAACCCGGTCTTTCCGAATAACTCGCGTATATATTATAAAAGTGTTACACAAACACAACATACGCCTCATTCCAACTCATTAGTCATTAACCGTAAATTAATCAAGAGAATAATTCCCCAAATATTAACCCCGAAGGCCGAAACCAACATCAGATCAATATCCAGAAAACCATTCTACTTAGCTAACCGACAGTTAGTTTCTAAATTTCACGTTCAAATCTAATTAAAGATTTAACTATCGCCTGGAGCAAAACTGGTGATACTCCATTCTCGATCTTTTCAATCTAATTAAAGATTCATTAAAACTCCACTTAGTTTTAATCTGTGACTGGGTTAAAGAATCAGTGTCATTTAAAACACGGTTCACGATAAACCCAAAGTCACATCCCATTAATTATCGGGTTAAAGAACAAGTGTTATTTAAAACACTGTTCACGATAAACCCAAAAATCAATATCCATTCAATTCCAATTAAATATTATTTAATTGGTACACTTCATTAAATCTAAATAAGAAAGATTTAATCTTTTCTCAACTGGGTTCAAGAACAGTGTTAGTGAAGACACCATTCACGACAAACCCAAATCACATTCATTAATTATCGGGTTAAAGAACAAGTGTTATTTAAAACACTGTTCACGATAAACCCAAAAATCAATATCAATTCAATTCCAATTAAATATTATTTAATTGGTACACTTCATTAAATCTAAATAAAAAGATTTAATCTTTTCTCAACTGGGTTCAAGAACAGTGTTAGTGAAGACACCATTCACGACAAACCCAAATCACATTCATTAATTATCGGGTTAAAGAACAAGTGTTATTTAAAACACTGTTCACGATAAACCCAAAAATCAATATCAATTCAATTCCAATTAAATATTATTTAATTGGTACACTTCATTAAATCTGAATAAAAAGATTTAATCTTTTCTCACTTGGGTTCAAGAACAGTGTTAGTGAAGACACCATTCACGACAAACCCAAATCACATTTGATATTCAATATAAGGCTCTGAATAGAAAATATATCGGCTTATATTCAATATCAAATTCTACGATTAACAAATGTCGTATTGGAAATAACGATATACATATATATCTTTCAAATTTCCGTAACAACATCCGTATAATCACAAATTCCAACATCGAAATATTCCGAAGACAATTTCGATTCAAATCCACTCCAATGCAATCATTGGAAACTTTGGTTATTTTCAAAACCCTTTTCAAATTCAATTTATTTATAAAAATAAATAGAATTATAATTCTAGTTCAAAACTAGTTCATTTCGATAAAAATCTATTTTTATCTTTTCAAATAGGGAGTTTTTCATCCCAATTCTTTCTAAATCATTTCTTATGATTTTACACAAATTATTACTATTTTTAATAATTTTATCAAGGCCCGTACAGTCGATTTCCAACAATGGCCATCGAACTGCACTTACAGCGACCTTTTTCGAATTTGATTTGGACGTATCTCCAAATCCAACCGTTAGATTTCAAATTTCTAACATTCATTAGAAAGCTCTTTTCGATACGAACCCAACGGTTCCGGTTTTAGGAGAATCCGACGGTCGGATCTCCCGCAATGTCCGTTTGAAATAAATGGTCGAAATTCGCGAACTGCCGCGGCGCGGCGCGTTCTATTCAGGCCATTATATTATATATATAATATATATAATATATATTTCGTCGATTTCTATTTAAAACGAATTATATAAATAGTTTTAAATTCGTTTCAAATTCTATTTCAACTTCAATTTCAATTCAAAGCAAAATTGAATTCTTCTTTATAAATTCGTTTAAAAATTCATTTCTATTCAATTCGAATTTCAATTCAATTTGAATTCATTTCAATTCGCTTTATATTCCATTTGAATTCGTTTTCAATTCAATTCATTTCGAAATCGTTTTCAATTCATTTCATTTCGAAATCGTTTTCAATTCATTTTGAATTCGTTTTCAATTCAATTCATTTCGAAATCGTTTTCAATTTATTTCATTTCGAAATCGTTTTCAATTCAATTCGAAATTGATAAAATCGATATAAATATCGTTCACGTCAAAATGGCGTCAATCTAATCAACACGGCTTCATAAAGTTCTATTTTCAAATATTCTATTTCAAATATTTCTATTTTAAAACTGGAATGAGGCCCAATCGATTACCATATAAAATTAATTATATGGATTTTCATACAACACATGTATATAATAGCATTGAAAAATAATCAACCATCAACCAAAGTGCACTACACTGTATAAGCATCAAATAAAGATATCTAACGCTTATAACAGCATGTCAATCAATCGATCGACATATTTAATCAATCAGGATGAGTGAACTTCAAATTTCATCCTAACACCCGTGTGGGGTTTCAAACAATCAAACAACTATTTTATTCGTGCAGTTGGGCGATGTGTAAAATTTATCGTCCCAATCAATGTCATTCAAATAAGTGTACATAAACAAACCATCTGGTTTGTAAATGAATATTTATTTATTCACTTCACTATTTTCATATTCACGTTAAAAATTATATTTTTAACGATAAAACATTTTATTTCAACCTATGAATTTCTATTCAATTCATTTATTCAATAAAATGATATTTTTATTTTTCTAACATGTTTTAGAAAATTTCGGCGGCATAACGGCACGATACCAGAAACGGGACAAGGCCTAGCCTAATCCCCGGTCTAGTGAAGGCCCACGCCATTCACTCATCAATCAAATAAATTTCATTTTGCAAACCACAAAATTTGGAGTAAGAGTCTAACCTAGTCTTACTCCTTCGCCTTATAACGGCGCACGTCTAATCCTAACCAATTTATCGATTCGATTTTTCACACCACAAACCACATTCAAACCAATATCTCAATCAATCACCAAACAATCCAAACAAACAAGTCCATGGTATGTGGACGGGTGTCGGGTGCTTCTAATAAGCACCGTCTGCATCCTAGTATATATATATATAACTAGAAAAATAAATTGAAAGGTGAGAAATTCTCACCTATAGCTATCCTAGCTCCACGGCACTTCATTGATAGAAATCTTCGTCGGTCCCGCCTTTTTGTCGCTTTCGTTGTCCGCTTTCACTACATATGTAAAAATCGAATTTTTACTATGTTATTCAATATATAAAAATCGAATTTTTATTTCAAAGTTCAACATATAAAAATCGAGTTTTTATCTCAAAGTTCAACATATAAAAATCGAGTTTTTATTTCAAAGTTCAACATATAAAAATCGAGTTTTTATTTCAAAGTTCAACATATAAAAATCGAGTTTTTATTTCAAAGTTCAACATATAAAAATCGAGTTTTTATTTCATTTTAAAAATTCAGTTTTAAAATCTTTGAAATCAGTTTTAACTCTTTTAAAAACAAAACAATTTTTATCTTTTAAAAGATTCAGTTTTTCTTTTATTAAAAATGCAGTTTTTTTTTTCCTTTTAGAAAAATGCAGTTTTCAATTTCTTTTAAAAACAGTTTTGCCTTTTTATAATTTCTGTTTTTAAATCTCTTTTATAATTTCTGTTTTTAAATCTAAAATAAAAATCAGTTTTTAATTTCCTAAAAAAAAATCAGTTTTTAATTTAAAGTTTAAATCAGGTTTAACAATATATAAAAACAGTTTTAACAAAAGTAAAAATAAATAAATTAAAAAAACTTACGGGGGGCGCTGCTTCGTCGAGGGTTCGGAGGAGGGGGGGGTCGCATCGTGCCGAGGTTGGTCGGAGGATGGGGTTCGTGGCGGCGGGGGGGCTCCAGACGTTGATCGAAAAGGGGGGCATGGGGTTTTTGGGCGGCGGTCTCGAATCTGGGGGGGGGGGGGGGGGGGGTCTCGCTGCTGAGGCGGCGCCGATCATCGGGGGGGGGGGGGGGGCGGCTCTCGCTGCTGAGGCGGCGTCGATCATCGGGGGGGGGGGGCGGCGGCGGCGACGAGTTTCCCCCCCGTCTTCCTCTTCTTCTCTTTTTTTTTTTTTTTTTTTTTTTTATATATTAAGAATTCGATTTCGTAAAGAAAGGGGGAGGGGCCAGAAGTATAAAGGAGAAAGGTTTTTTTTTTTTTTTATTATATTATTATTTAATTCAACCTAAAGTTGACTTTTCATACGACCTCGAAACGAGGCCCACCGCCTGTCGTCCATAGCGTATTACCCTCATTCCGAACACAATGGGATATGTATCGCAAGCTGATTTGATCGTTACAATCAATCTCCTTTTGAATTTTCATTTAAATCACTATATTGAATTTTAAACGTACATTTCAAATTACCGGGGTCACATACTAACTAAAAAAATTCAGAAAAATATTTTCTAGCTTCGTATTGACGATACGGTCCTAACAAAACTAGTTTCGTCGAATTCTGAGACCGTTTGAAAAATGGCCAATTTCCAGTCGATTAAAATCAACTGAAACCGGTCAAAACACGTTTTCCTTTGCCACGCTCACATATTGATTCGAAAAATTATGAAATTTGGAATCTAGCAATAATTCGACATCACGGATCCAACAAAACTGGTTTCGTCGAAATCCGAGGTCATTTGCAAAATGTCCATTTTTAAGGGCCTGAATTCCATAGCGACTATTCAGAATTTTCAACTGGACATATCTCTCAATTTTTAAAGTGAAATCTCAGTTTCTTACATCCGTTAGAAAGATATTATCAATCAGATCCTAATGTTTTTGGTTTCACTAAAATCCGGATTGTTTTGCACCCGGTACATTCAATTGAAGTTTGAAATCGAATTATCGAACTACCGCGCCATTTTCAATTCTATTTATAATTATATATAAATATTTATATTCTAACGACGACGCGTATAATATATACGTTCGAATTCTATTCAAAATAAGTTTCTCGTCGATATTATTTAAAATAATTCATTTTAAATAATCAAAATTCGCTAAAATTGCCAAAATAAAAATTTTAAACTGGCCCAGATTTTACGGGTTGTTACAATCTCCCCCACTTAAAACTTTTCGTCCCCGAAAAGGAACAAAGTCGAAAGTGGTTTGATAATTCAACTCTACGCTCGTCCTGGCTTCCATTCTCTAACTCTTTAGTTTCTGAGAATTTTCAAAATTTCAAAAATTTGGCTAACACCCTAAATTTTTGAAAAATTTCGCCATAACCTCCCCTGCACCGGGAGCATCGGGGAATTTCAAATAGCTTCCCCGGTCCTTCAGATCTCAAAAAGAAAAAGAAAAAGCCAAGCGGCTAGCCAATAGGCTCACAAAATCATCATCACCCAAACAAAACAGGAAATTATGTAGTAAACATGTACCTATTTGTCGGGCAAACAAATTTTATTCTCTGGCTCTAGCCTCCTTGCTATGACCTGTTCAAAAGATATACATGTATGCAAGCAAATGCGACTAATTTTCAATATAATTCAATATTCGATCAAATTAGGCATAATGGTTCAAAATTATCAAACAACTAAACAAACAACACAAACATCAATCAATTAGTGAATTAGAGTTTCAAATTCATAATTTTGATACATATACAAAAATCATGTTTTTGATGCCAAATCACAACAATAAGCCCTATCTAATTTTGGTTCTCACACCAGCCTAATGGAAATATATAGATATCACACCTTCGTCACTCGAAAATAAATACTGGTAACGCTGCAGCATTATCAGAATCATCCTCGGGCAACTAGAATGTGATTCTATATCTACCCAATATATTAAAACTTTGAATACACGCGGATCAGACGTATACGCAAAACCTATATATACTGGATTGTCCAACTCAATATAAATAGATAATCAAATACGAATAATTGATTTAAATTTGCAAAACAAAATTTGTTTTCATTTTAAAAATATACTCTTCACACTCGTTCTAGGATACTACTGATCCCATCTCTAACGAGTTATTCTAATTGGATATTACTAATCCAATATCTGATGAATTCTTTCGTATGTTTCTAATGTGCCTTGTTCTCTGCTTTGTAAACCAAAGCTCTGATACCACGTGTAAAGACCCGCAACTTCCCCGTAAAGGAAAGCGTCGGATGGTTCGAGAACAAACCACAACAGAACGCATACAGAAGAACGTTTCATTGTATATTACAACAATGCATCAGATTACAAGAATATACAGAGTATAAAAGAATATTACACAGAAATATCAGAGATTTAAATTACATTTAAATACATAGCAGCGGAAAATAATACAATACACAACTAGAAGTAGATATACGGATACAAAGCTTTCCGGATATCGTTCCAGCTGTAAACCAGGATCCTGTGAATATAAATCTGCAAAACCAAAACTACTAGCTGCCCGTGTCGAAAATAAGGGCACCCAGAGTTTAGGTTAAAACAATAAACTCCAGGTCAGTCATGTGACTGGTGTGAGAACTAAAACAGTTATTAATCTTTATTTTCAAAGTTAGGTAAATCAAGGGACCACGCCGTATAACACGGAACGGGTTTCCTCCCAAGAATACCAGTGCATAAAACAAACAGCGCAATGCTAAATAAAGAAAAATGAAGCTGTTATAAGACCCAGGTCCCATCACACAATGCAACGCAGTCGAGGATAGGGTTTTCCCTTATAACAGCCAAAGAATGCTTGATACGTTTTAAAACAAATCATTTGATACTATTATAAGTGCATAGTGTATAAAACAACTTCAAATCATAAGTATCAATCATAGGCGGCATGGGTACCATATATCATGTCGCCATACTAGATTTACAATTAAAACCGCAAATGTCACGTATTTGGAAATTGGATTTCCATCTATGAACCGAGGCAAAAGATAGTCCTCATCCGATTCGAGACGCTCTAGTCCGTGTCTCAGGCAAGCGCGCAGGCAAGCCTTGGAGCGACAGGGCCGGTCCACCGATGTGGATTATTATGCCTGAACACTACGTTTCCCCACCCTATGGGGTGTCAGTCTGGTCCGTCAGCCGACCAGAAGCATCGGCCGAAACCGATATAACCGAGGCGCCTCGCAACAGCAACAACCACATAAGTCAAACTCGTCAGGGCGTGTAAAACCACTGACGCCACTTCTAACTAGAAAGAAACGCAAGTCCTCCCTGAGGTCCGTCTCCCGTTTTTGGTTCATACCTGGTGTGAAACACGCGAGGTAAACGTTACACAAAGCTACGCCACAAAGGCCGTGCTTTGATCATCACCACAAGACTTTGCTTTTCAACAGAAGCCTTGATCATTTGCATCTTAGCATGCCACACAGGCAAACCATCATATGCAACCGATATCAGTCACACAGAATGAAATCCAATGTCAGACACACAGTCCATTTACAAGTCCGTCCTGGGTCTGAACGAAACCGGAGGCACCTAGTACCCCGCATATCCATCGATCTCCAAGTACGTCTGGACGATCACTAACTGTTTCCATCTTCTTGGGTGTACAGCCCAATCAAGATCATCAGTTATCACCCAAACGACGTGAAGACCTCCGGCCTTCGACCATCGTCTTCATCTTCGACTTATCGTCGTATCAGTTATTCAGAATGGGATAAACCCGGTCTTTCCGAATAACTCGCGTATATATTATAAAAGTGTTACACAAACACAACATACGCCTCATTCCAACTCATTAGTCATTAACCGTAAATTAATCAAGAGAATAATTCCCCAAATATTAACCCCGAAGGCCGAAACCAACATCAGATCAATATCCAGAAAACCATTCTACTTAGCTAACCGACAGTTAGTTTCTAAATTTCACGTTCAAATCTAATTAAAGATTTAACTATCGCCTGGAGCAAAACTGGTGATACTCCATTCTCGATCTTTTCAATCTAATTAAAGATTCATTAAAACTCCACTTAGTTTTAATCTGTGACTGGGTTAAAGAATCAGTGTCATTTAAAACACGGTTCACGATAAACCCAAAGTCACATCCCATTAATTATCGGGTTAAAGAACAAGTGTTATTTAAAACACTGTTCACGATAAACCCAAAAATCAATATCCATTCAATTCCAATTAAATATTATTTAATTGGTACACTTCATTAAATCTAAATAAGAAAGATTTAATCTTTTCTCAACTGGGTTCAAGAACAGTGTTAGTGAAGACACCATTCACGACAAACCCAAATCACATTCATTAATTATCGGGTTAAAGAACAAGTGTTATTTAAAACACTGTTCACGATAAACCCAAAAATCAATATCAATTCAATTCCAATTAAATATTATTTAATTGGTACACTTCATTAAATCTAAATAAAAAGATTTAATCTTTTCTCAACTGGGTTCAAGAACAGTGTTAGTGAAGACACCATTCACGACAAACCCAAATCACATTCATTAATTATCGGGTTAAAGAACAAGTGTTATTTAAAACACTGTTCACGATAAACCCAAAAATCAATATCAATTCAATTCCAATTAAATATTATTTAATTGGTACACTTCATTAAATCTGAATAAAAAGATTTAATCTTTTCTCACTTGGGTTCAAGAACAGTGTTAGTGAAGACACCATTCACGACAAACCCAAATCACATTTGATATTCAATATAAGGCTCTGAATAGAAAATATATCGGCTTATATTCAATATCAAATTCTACGATTAACAAATGTCGTATTGGAAATAACGATATACATATATATCTTTCAAATTTCCGTAACAACATCCGTATAATCACAAATTCCAACATCGAAATATTCCGAAGACAATTTCGATTCAAATCCACTCCAATGCAATCATTGGAAACTTTGGTTATTTTCAAAACCCTTTTCAAATTCAATTTATTTATAAAAATAAATAGAATTATAATTCTAGTTCAAAACTAGTTCATTTCGATAAAAATCTATTTTTATCTTTTCAAATAGGGAGTTTTTCATCCCAATTCTTTCTAAATCATTTCTTATGATTTTACACAAATTATTACTATTTTTAATAATTTTATCAAGGCCCGTACAGTCGATTTCCAACAATGGCCATCGAACTGCACTTACAGCGACCTTTTTCGAATTTGATTTGGACGTATCTCCAAATCCAACCGTTAGATTTCAAATTTCTAACATTCATTAGAAAGCTCTTTTCGATACGAACCCAACGGTTCCGGTTTTAGGAGAATCCGACGGTCGGATCTCCCGCAATGTCCGTTTGAAATAAATGGTCGAAATTCGCGAACTGCCGCGGCGCGGCGCGTTCTATTCAGGCCATTATATTATATATATAATATATATAATATATATTTCGTCGATTTCTATTTAAAACGAATTATATAAATAGTTTTAAATTCGTTTCAAATTCTATTTCAACTTCAATTTCAATTCAAAGCAAAATTGAATTCTTCTTTATAAATTCGTTTAAAAATTCATTTCTATTCAATTCGAATTTCAATTCAATTTGAATTCATTTCAATTCGCTTTATATTCCATTTGAATTCGTTTTCAATTCAATTCATTTCGAAATCGTTTTCAATTCATTTCATTTCGAAATCGTTTTCAATTCATTTTGAATTCGTTTTCAATTCAATTCATTTCGAAATCGTTTTCAATTTATTTCATTTCGAAATCGTTTTCAATTCAATTCGAAATTGATAAAATCGATATAAATATCGTTCACGTCAAAATGGCGTCAATCTAATCAACACGGCTTCATAAAGTTCTATTTTCAAATATTCTATTTCAAATATTTCTATTTTAAAACTGGAATGAGGCCCAATCGATTACCATATAAAATTAATTATATGGATTTTCATACAACACATGTATATAATAGCATTGAAAAATAATCAACCATCAACCAAAGTGCACTACACTGTATAAGCATCAAATAAAGATATCTAACGCTTATAACAGCATGTCAATCAATCGATCGACATATTTAATCAATCAGGATGAGTGAACTTCAAATTTCATCCTAACACCCGTGTGGGGTTTCAAACAATCAAACAACTATTTTATTCGTGCAGTTGGGCGATGTGTAAAATTTATCGTCCCAATCAATGTCATTCAAATAAGTGTACATAAACAAACCATCTGGTTTGTAAATGAATATTTATTTATTCACTTCACTATTTTCATATTCACGTTAAAAATTATATTTTTAACGATAAAACATTTTATTTCAACCTATGAATTTCTATTCAATTCATTTATTCAATAAAATGATATTTTTATTTTTCTAACATGTTTTAGAAAATTTCGGCGGCATAACGGCACGATACCAGAAACGGGACAAGGCCTAGCCTAATCCCCGGTCTAGTGAAGGCCCACGCCATTCACTCATCAATCAAATAAATTTCATTTTGCAAACCACAAAATTTGGAGTAAGAGTCTAACCTAGTCTTACTCCTTCGCCTTATAACGGCGCACGTCTAATCCTAACCAATTTATCGATTCGATTTTTCACACCACAAACCACATTCAAACCAATATCTCAATCAATCACCAAACAATCCAAACAAACAAGTCCATGGTATGTGGACGGGTGTCGGGTGCTTCTAATAAGCACCGTCTGCATCCTAGTATATATATATATAACTAGAAAAATAAATTGAAAGGTGAGAAATTCTCACCTATAGCTATCCTAGCTCCACGGCACTTCATTGATAGAAATCTTCGTCGGTCCCGCCTTTTTGTCGCTTTCGTTGTCCGCTTTCACTACATATGTAAAAATCGAATTTTTACTATGTTATTCAATATATAAAAATCGAATTTTTATTTCAAAGTTCAACATATAAAAATCGAGTTTTTATCTCAAAGTTCAACATATAAAAATCGAGTTTTTATTTCAAAGTTCAACATATAAAAATCGAGTTTTTATTTCAAAGTTCAACATATAAAAATCGAGTTTTTATTTCAAAGTTCAACATATAAAAATCGAGTTTTTATTTCATTTTAAAAATTCAGTTTTAAAATCTTTGAAATCAGTTTTAACTCTTTTAAAAACAAAACAGTTTTTATCTTTTAAAAGATTCAGTTTTTCTTTTATTAAAAATGCAGTTTTTTTTTTCCTTTTAGAAAAATGCAGTTTTCAATTTCTTTTAAAAACAGTTTTGCCTTTTTATAATTTCTGTTTTTAAATCTCTTTTATAATTTCTGTTTTTAAATCTAAAATAAAAATCAGTTTTTAATTTCCTAAAAAAAAATCAGTTTTTAATTTAAAGTTTAAATCAGGTTTAACAATATATAAAAACAGTTTTAACAAAAGTAAAAATAAATAAATTAAAAAAACTTACGGGGGGCGCTGCTTCGTCGAGGGTTCGGAGGAGGGGGGGGTCGCATCGTGCCGAGGTTGGTCGGAGGATGGGGTTCGTGGCGGCGGGGGGGCTCCAGACGTTGATCGAAAAGGGGGGCATGGGGTTTTTGGGCGGCGGTCTCGAATCTGTGGGGGGGGGGTCTCGCTGCTGAGGCGGCGCCGATCATCGGGGGGGGGGGGGGGGGCGGCTCTCGCTGCTGAGGCGGCGTCGATCATCGGGGGGGGGCGGCGGCGGCGACGAGTTTCCCCCCCGTCTTCCTCTTCTTCTCTTTTTTTTTTTTTTTTTTTTATATATTAAGAATTCGATTTCGTAAAGAAAGGGGGAGGGGCCAGAAGTATAAAGGAGAAAGGTTTTTTTTTTTTTTTTTTTATTATATTATTATTTAATTCAACCTAAAGTTGACTTTTCATACGACCTCGAAACGAGGCCCACCGCCTGTCGTCCATAGCGTATTACCCTCATTCCGAACACAATGGGATATGTATCGCAAGCTGATTTGATCGTTACAATCAATCTCCTTTTGAATTTTCATTTAAATCACTATATTGAATTTTAAACGTACATTTCAAATTACCGGGGTCACATACTAACTAAAAAAATTCAGAAAAATATTTTCTAGCTTCGTATTGACGATACGGTCCTAACAAAACTAGTTTCGTCGAATTCTGAGACCGTTTGAAAAATGGCCAATTTCCAGTCGATTAAAATCAACTGAAACCGGTCAAAACACGTTTTCCTTTGCCACGCTCACATATTGATTCGAAAAATTATGAAATTTGGAATCTAGCAATAATTCGACATCACGGATCCAACAAAACTGGTTTCGTCGAAATCCGAGGTCATTTGCAAAATGTCCATTTTTAAGGGCCTGAATTCCATAGCGACTATTCAGAATTTTCAACTGGACATATCTCTCAATTTTTAAAGTGAAATCTCAGTTTCTTACATCCGTTAGAAAGATATTATCAATCAGATCCTAATGTTTTTGGTTTCACTAAAATCCGGATTGTTTTGCACCCGGTACATTCAATTGAAGTTTGAAATCGAATTATCGAACTACCGCGCCATTTTCAATTCTATTTATAATTATATATAAATATTTATATTCTAACGACGACGCGTATAATATATACGTTCGAATTCTATTCAAAATAAGTTTCTCGTCGATATTATTTAAAATAATTCATTTTAAATAATCAAAATTCGCTAAAATTGCCAAAATAAAAATTTTAAACTGGCCCAGATTTTACGGGTTGTTACACAAACTATGCCAATAATATGAAATTTAAGGTTTTTCCCAACGTTACCCCTGTTAAACGTTCGAAAAATTCACATAGAATGTTAGGCTCGCAACTTAGCCTAACTTATAAACAAAAGGGAAAAGAAAGGAGCATGTACCATTTCCACAACATAAAATAATAAGGATCAAACTAAACATATGTCCTATAAATTTGGCATAAAACAATGAACTTGCATTTCTGGATCCAATTAACATGAGTCTTAAGCATATGAAATTACACAAATCCAACTAGGCATGTAAATGTAAACTTGCAATTTGGATCTGATTAATATGAATCTTAAGCATATAAACGAGGACTTACATAGAGTTACACAAATCCAATTATACATGTAGATGTGAACTTGTATTTTGGATCCAATAATCATAAATATAACATATGAGAATGTAGATCTAAATATAAGTATGACTTAGCCTAAAAACTTGCATGTAACATAACATGAAAGAGTCACCTAATTTACATAATACACGATTGGTTTAACATACATAATAAGTCCAATAAACCACAATAGTCTCATAGGCATATATGATAGAATCATTATAAGAATAGACATGAATCAGCATCACCATTATCTTACAACTAGGCACAACTCTAGTTTTCACTTTATTACAAATCATAACTTTTAATTGTTCACATCTAAATGATATCATGATTTACAAACAAAGAAAAATCTTGTTTTCTGGGATCTGTTTTCTGAAACTGAAAAGCAATCCCTTGACGTAGACTATCAATTCTCTAAATTAGATTTGATTCGTAGCTTCTAACTTGCTTTATAGTTTGCTTCCTAGTTGGAGAAGAAAGGTGGCTATGCTAGGTTGACCATGGACAACATGGTGGCTCCTTAGAATGAAATTGTGTGATTTAGGGTTGAGGGTTGGGGTTGCTTTTATAGAGGTTTAGACTTATGTGAGCTGTTAGATCATCCTAGGAGCAATCAGAACAATCCAGACTAGATAGAGTTATCCAGAGATTGCCACCAATGCCCTAGTGACTCAGCAACAAGTCAGAAAATCGTCACTGTTTTGATCTGTGCGAGGGTGTCGACACCCCTCTTGGGGGGTTGACACCTATGTCGACCCCCCAGGGTGGAGTCGACCCCTATGGGCGGTGTAACGACCCAGAAAATCTGAACCAATTTAAAAATTTTATATTGGATATTTTAGTGAATTTTAAATATTTAAAATAAATATTTTAAATAATCACGATGAAAAGTGAGTTTAAATCGACATTGAAAATGAATATAATTATTTCTAATTATAAACAAGGCCTGAAATGGCGCGGTAGTTTCAAAATTTGAATTCAAACTTTGACTGACTGTACCGGGTGCAAAACAAAACGGATTTGAGTGAAACCAATAATATTTAAATCTATTAGTGAATATCTTTCTAACGAATCTAAAAAATCGAAGTTTCATAGCTGGAAGCAAAAGTTATGGCCAAATGAATTTTC
Source organism: Allium sativum (assembly GCA_030737875.1). Lineage (NCBI taxonomy): Eukaryota > Viridiplantae > Streptophyta > Magnoliopsida > Asparagales > Amaryllidaceae > Allium > Allium sativum. The sequence continues at coordinate 18,010,126 of CM060920.1, forward strand.
TGAAAGGTCGCTATGGAGTTTATATAGCCCGTGAAAATGGCCATTTTGCAAACGACCTCAGAATTTGACGAAACCACTTTTGTTGGATCTGGGATGTCAAATTATTGCTAGGTTTCAAATTTCATAATTTTTGAAGCTAATATGTGAGCATGGCAAAGGAAAACGTGTTTTGGTCAATTATAGTTAAATTGGATCAACCAGAAATGGGCCATTTTTCAAACGGTCTCAGAATTTGACGAAACTAGTTTTGTTGGGACCGTATCGTCAAAACATAGCTAGAATTATTTTTCAGGAATTTTAGAATCAGTATGTGGCCCTGGAAAATTGAAATGTACGTTCAAATTGAATATTGAATGTTTTTTATTTTAATTTGAAGGAAAACTGACTGAAACAGTCGAATGGGCCTTCGAAACATATCCCATTGTGTTTGGAATGGGGGTATTTAGCTAGGAGCGACAGTCGTTGGGTTCGGATTGGAGGTCGTGTTAGAAAACCCTCTTTTAAAAAGCTCCCGGCCAATCAAAATTTTATAAAAAAAAAAATTCTCTCTCCCCCCCCGGATATACGGCGGAAACTCCTCAAAACTTCCCTGCCATTTTCCCGCCGCCACAGTCCACGATAGACGCCGCCACCACCAGATCTTGAAAGCTCTCTCCTCCCTCTTCACATCCATATCCATTTGGCCCACCCCCGTTGCGTTTAGCTCGAGAATCGAGCTTGAGAAGACCCGCCGCCTCAGCCGAGATCTGGCCGTCCTCCGGCGATCGCAGGTGACCGCGCCACCATCGTTGGCCGCGCCTCTCTTCCCTCTACAGCGTGGCAGTGACTGATTGACGCAACACTTCACGGATCGAGCAAAAATTTAAAACCTAGTTTTGAACAGGTTTGAAAAACATACGGCTGTTTTATTTTAAACTATATTATAGCAGTTTAAAGCGCTACGGTTTTTGATTTCATTGTAAAAATCATATCTTTTTTGTTTGTCGACGAAATTCAGTGAAACAAGAGATAGTGGACTCGTGTGGACGCCTTCTACATTCTAGAAGTGACCGCATATTTTTCTGAGCCTTCTGCTATTTTTGGTGGAGTGGAACCCAATGTGAGATTTCTAAACTATAAACGATATGGAAAACGACGATGTATAAATTATATAGTCGATGTATGAGTTATATAAGCGTTGTACACCACATGTATACGCGTTGTATAAGTTGTACGTTCGATGTATAAGTTATATATGCGTTGTAAAAATTATATATGTGTTGAAATAGAAGTGAAATGCTTATATAAATAAATAAATAAATAAATATATATATATACGCCCCTCGTCCACAAACCATGGACGATATTTATTGGTTGTGATTGGTGTGAAAATTGATTGATAGCGAATGGTTGATTAAAATTGTTTGTGGTTGAAATCCCCATTGTTAAAAGCTGCGAGGCTTTAAGGTAGAGCGAGGAGCCGTACTAGGGACGACCCCGGTTTTAACTACCATGCCATTATGCTGCCGAAATTTTGAATAATATTCATGTGTTGGAATTATTTTCATACGTTGAAACTATATTCGTGTGTTGAATAGAAATTCATGTGTTGAATAGAAATTCATTCGTTGAATAGAAATTCATGTGTTGAATGGTATTCGTGTTTTAAAATAAATTGTTTTATAATAAAAATCATATTTTTAACATCTATATGAACTATATAAAATAGTCATATTTTGAAATAAATCGTTTTGCAATTAAAATCACATTTTTACTATATACATGAATAGTTAAAAATAGCGAAGTGTTGAAATAATTGTCGGTTAGATAAAAATATCATTTTTATCAAATGTATGAAAAGCATATAGTTTTGAAATCGAAGAATCGATTATATATATATATATATAATTATAATTAAAATATATCGAATAACGAAGCTGCAGTTCGTGTTTTGAAACCGCGATTTCAAACGATTATTGCGGGAGATCCGACCATCGGATTTTCCCGAAACCGAAACCGTTGGGTTCGCTTTGGAAATATCTTTCCAACGACACCAACTTCATAACGATCCAACGGTTGGATTGTCTGGAATGTTAATTCAAATCTGATGAAAAATAGTGCCAGAATTGATTATATATATATAAATATAATTATATTAAATCGAATAACGACGCTGCAGTTCGTATTTTGAAATCGAAACTTCAAACGAGTGTACCGGGAGATCCGACCGTCCGATTTTCCCAAAACTGGAACCGTTGGATTCGTTTTGAAAAGATCTTTCTAATGATATAAATTTTGTGAAGATCCAACGGTTAGATTTTCAGATATGTGTAAATCAAATCTGAAGAAAAATAGAGCCACGGCCGCGTTATGGCCCGAAGCGTCGTTTGAATAAATTGGCTATTTTAAAATAAATAAAAATAGCGATAAATCGTTATAAAATATTATAAACGATATGGAGTGTGAAATTTAGAAATTAATTAAAGGTTAGCTGAGTCGAATGGTTTCCTGGATTTTGACCTGATGTTGGTTTCGGCCTTCGGGGTTAATATTTGGGAAATCGTTCTCTTACTGATTGACGGTTAGTGACTAATGGATTGGAATGAGGTGTATGTTGTAACACCCCGTATATTCTATAAAAGTGAAATTCACAAATTAAAGTATAATTAATTTCAAATCAAAGAATTAAGGGAAACGGGATACGCCATTGTGTTTGTCTCGGAAAAATACGCGAAATAGAGTCCGAGTTTTCGAAAAACGGAGTCCGTATGAAGAAGATATGGCCTCCGGAAGTTTCAGAAAACAAGTTTAAAATTCAAAATCGGGCCCAATTGGCCAAGGCGGGAAAATTCCCGCCTAAGGCACCCAGGTCGACTGGGCTGTCGACCTGGGCTAGCCATGTCGACAGGCCTGTCGACAGGGCTGTCGACCTGGTCCAGAGCCAGGTCGAACCCAGTCCACCCTGGCTGGCCTGGTCTAGGTTTGGTCGATTTTCAGAGGGCTGCTTTGTCACTAGGGCTAGGTGGCGGCACCGGATTGGCCTCTCCTTCAAACGAACGGCTATTGTTGAATCAAGCTCCATCGACGGTCTAAAACATCTTGCAAACATTATAAAAAGGACCTAAGACCTAGCCTAAATCATACTATTTCATTTTAGCCTCAGGCCGCCGCCATTAAACCTAGAGTTCTAAATTAAAAATACAAAGAATAGAATTATAGAAGAAGGAGGATGATTCTTGAAGGCTACCACTAGAAGCTACAACAACTACGACGCTTTAGACAACGAATTCGAGACTAATTGATTTGGGATTTTTATTTGCTTCATAATTGTAAGTTCTATGTTACTTTTTAGGCAAAAACGCTAAAACAATATGGACATGCGATGAATTGAAACTGAATTTATGTACTATTGCTAATCCATTGTTTATATTATTTATCGTTGAATTATAATTTGGGGATATTGCTATGGCAACGTTGCAAGTTAAACTTGCCATGATTTTGATGTTGTTATGAATCACTTGGGCTGAATTGTTTGGCAAGTTGGACTAATACATGTCCATGGAATCGCTATGTTTATTGAAATATTTACGTTGATAAAACCATGCCTATGATGTTAATTAGACCATGGCTATGAATATTGATGGAATTATGCCTGTGGTGTTATTATACCCATCATGATTAATGAAAAATAGGATATTGCTAGGTTATGATAAAAAGTTGGAATTATTATGTTTATAATGTTAGAATTGTTAAAAATGCTAAATTGGGATCATTATGTTTATAATGTTAATCGAGAATCATTATGTTGAAAACGCTAAATTGGAATCATTATGTCTATCATGTTAATTATGTTAAAACACCAAATTTGGAATTATTATGTCTATCATGTTAATTATGTTAAAAACGCTAAATTAGGATCATTATGTCTATCTTGTTAATTGAGAATCATTATGTTAAAAACGCTAAATAGGAATCATTGTGTCTACCATGTTAATCATGTTAAGAATGCTAAGTTAGAACCATTATGTTTATAATATTAGATGAGAATCATTATGATAAATTGATATTATTATGTCTATGAGAATTATTATGTAAAAATGCTAAATTAGAATCCATTATGCCTATTAGGATTACTATGCCTTTAATGTTTCATGTTTATAATAAAATTACTATGATGCCGCAATGATTATTATGCCTATGATGCAAAGTTGAAATCATCATGTTGGAATCATTACTATGCCAAGTTATCATCATACTAGTATTGCAACTATGTTATAGCCTGTTTATTATGCAAGTAATGTTGTAACTGTCACACATGCCTATCACATGTTTGGTGTTATTCCCCTTTATCTCTTGAATTGTTTATGCTTATGAACGAAGTACGTTTATATGCGTTGGGGATACGATTGGGTAGAATAGGCAAAACTTGAATTAATTATAGGAATAAACTGTGAAATTTGGCATAAGTAGAACATGAAATATGGCACGAAAAACTTGACTTGAACATGCCATAACTTGACTTTAAACATGCCTTAGTTGGGCACGAAGTTGACATATGATCATGATAAGAACATGGGCATGACTTTAGAAAACAAGAAAGTGGCCAACTCGAGGTTGGGTTGAGTTTGTAGTGTAAATCTGCCCGGAACCGCCCGGCAAATCCAGTTGCTACAAACAATAAGATCCAATGTGGGTAGTTGGTCACATCGCGCTTGAAACCCGAGGTTGGGTTGAGTTCGTAGCGTAAACCTGACCGGAACCGCCCGGCAAATCCAGTGGCTACGAACAACAGGATCCAATGTGAGTGGTTCGGTGCATTAATGAATCAACTAATGCCAATTAGGGTTAAGTCATGAACATGAAAAGACAACTTAACCGACTTGAACATGATTGGTAGGGCTAAGTCATGAACTTGAAACGACAACACTTTGCCAACTTGACATGACACGTAGGCGGGTTAAGTCGCGAACTGAAATGACATGCTTAAACATCTTGACATGACTAGACTAGAAAAGGATTGAGTCACGAATTACATGACTTAATCTGTTAGGCGGGTTGGGTCACGAATTACATGACCTAATCTATTAGGCGAAACCCTAGACATGACCCCTTTCAGCAGTAACCCTCTAGATGTATCAAGGTACCCTGGGGCTAGGCCGGGTGGGGGCACGATTACTGGGCTGATTGTAAGAGGTGAACGACGGCAGTGGGGTACGCCAGTGTAGGTTCGGCGGACTACGATCGTGCACGTATCCGGGGCAGACACTGGGTATCCGTAGATTTATCTGTGCATCTTGAATCGTGTCAGGGGTTGACACCCTAGGGCTGATACACCCGAAGGTGGACCCAGCACAGGTGACTACATTCGTGATTAGCCGTATGACACGGACACTGACGAGCTAGAACTTGTAGGGAGCCGATCGACTAGATAATCGCTCCGTAGGACCCCGTACTTGGGTCAGACCCCGTTTCAGGGTCATTTCATGATATTGGGCCGTGGGATTTATTTCGTGATTAACTTGTGACACGGGCTTAGTATACTAGTGAAGTTGATGCAACGGATCTCGAACATGTGATGCTTTACTTGACTTGTCTTGACTTATCCTGATCACCTTAGTCTATCTTGTTCACCTTGACACTATTCTTAAATCTAGTTCCAGTTCATACATGACAGGTTGTTTTAACCGTTTTTACACTGAAAGTCACTAGAACTTACTCAGTCTTTATGACTGACCCTTTTCCTTTCGCCTCTTTTTCTTTCGTCCCCCACCCCAGGTTCTCAGGGAGGAATAACTAGCTCTTAGCTTGGATATCACTTGCTTTGGCTCAGCATGTACGGTTTGCTATGGCTGCTTCTTTTGACTGCACTTGGGGAATAAGCTGTTTTACTGTTTTTAAATTACTGCTTCTTTGGCTATTATTACAAGACAGTTGTAATGAGGTTACTTGAAATGTTTGTAAAAGACATGGTTTAATTTGGAATGAAATGAAGTTCTGTTTTGCTCAGAAATTCTTCCGCTGTTTACTTAATTATTTATGTTCTGTCTTGTGATAAATCTGTGATGTTATCTCGATAATACCTCTCCAAAACTAGGGCATTCCCTTTGTGAGTGACCCTAGCGGAGGTGGGGTGTTACATATGTTGTGTTTGGGTAGCACTAGTTATTTATATACGCGAGTTGCTCAGAAAGACCGGGTTTATCCCATTTTGAATAACTGAATCGACGATAAGAAATCGAAGATGAAGACGGTGGTCAAAGACCGGAGATCTTCACCTCGTTTGGGTGGTAACTGATGTCCTGATTGGGAGGCATCCCAAAATATGGATAATGAGTGGTGATCGTCCAGAAGTACGTGGGGATCGATGGGTATGCGAGCTATAGATTGCCTCCGGTTTCGTTCGGACCCAGAACGGACTTGCAAATGGACTGTGTGTCTGACATTGGAATTCCTTCTGTTTGATTGATAGCCATTAGTTACATGGTGTGAATTGCCTGTGTGGCATGCTAAGATGCAGTTATCAGGGCTTCTGTTGAAAAGCAAAGTCTTGTGGTTGATGATCAAAGCACCGCCTGTGTGGCGTAGCTTTGTGTATAATGTGAATTCGCGAACCTCACACCCCGGTATGAACCAGAAACGGGAGAGGACCTCAGGGAGGACATGCATTTATTTCTAGTTAGTGGTGGTGTCGGTGCTTGAACTGGCCGACATTTATATTATTTTCACCTATGTGGTTGTTGCTGTTGCAAGGCGCCTCGGTTATATCGGTCGATCCGGGACCGATGGAGTCATTCGTTGGCTCATTTACGCCCCAAAAGGCGGGGAAACGTAGTGTTTAGGAATTTTATTCCACATCGGTGGACCGGCCCTGACGATCTAAGGGCCCACCTAAGTCTGGGTCCTGAGGCTCGGGCAAGAGAGTCTCAAAGTCGGTAAGGACTATCTTTTGCCTTGGTTCATGACGGAAATCCAATTTCCAAATACGTGATTGTGCGGTTTTGGTTGTAAACCTATATTTGGCGACATAGTGGCATGGGACGCTCATTTCATCTATGATTGATACTTATGATTTGAAATTGTTTTTGAAACATATAAACACTAGTAATATCAAATGCTTTTGTTGTATTCGTATCAAGCATATTTTGGCCATTATAAGGAAAAAACTCTATCCTCCGGTTTGCGTTGCATTGTGTGATGGGAACTGAGTCTTATAATGGCTTCATTTTTATAAAATGCATTGCGATGTTTGAAAGATTTACTTGTTGTAAAGCACTGGTAATCCAATGGAGTAAACCCGTTCCGCGAAAGTGGTGTGGTCCTATGATTAGCCATATTATAAAATGTGTTAAGTAGATTTCTCATACCAGTCCCATGACTGACTCGTAGTTTGTTTCACTTGCAAACTCGGGTGCCCCTCTTTCTACACGGGCAGCCTTGTGTTCAGGTTTTAGCAGGCTCTTTCTGGATAGGTGGAGCTGAAGATGGATTCTATCATTTATCTATTTTATGCTGTTCAGCTCCTATTGTACATATTATGTTTGTTTTCCACTATAGACATTTATGTATAGCTGAACTGTATTTGTACTAAGTATGATCCTGTATACTATGTAACTCTGATGATTACGTTTATCCAGTGTATTATTTGTACATTTTCTAGTGTATTTATTTAATTCTGTTCAGCTATTTTCTGTTTATGTGTTATATTCCAAAGATTACCCTTGCCTCCGTCAGTACGGGGTTTGGGGTCGTCACAACATGGTATCGGAGCTTTGGTTAAGCTTAGTGCTGGAATATAACATATTAATGAACTCGTCAGAAATAGAACCAGTAGTGTTCTAGGACGGGTAACTAAATACAGATAGGATCAGTAATATCCTAGTATGAGTAAAGTAGAATGGAATACACCCCGATAGGCACATTTACATTCAATTATACGTTTCTATGTTTTAAAATATCTTTTCTATGACCTGACACTTGATCTGCTATTTGCAGAAGTACTAGAAAATGAGTGTCAGAATCGGAAGGAATGTAGAACCAGATATTGAGGCCCTATTAATTAAGTATCGAAATATGGGTGGAATACCATTCTCGGGCGAAGAATCTATTATGAAAACACAAGCTTGGGTTCGTTCTGCTGAGAAGATCTTTAACGGTTTAACATTGAGGGATGACCAGAAAAGATTACTGGCATCCTGGGCACTCAAAGACGAAGCCTTGTTATGGTGGGATTCGGTTATTGAGAATAATCCAGAGGTGATATCAACTGGGATAGATTTAAGTGATTTTCTTAGAAAGATTTACTCCTCCTGAAGCAACTGAGCGGTTATGTGATGAATTCTCTTATCTGATACAAGGAGATATGACCATTCCAGAATATCATAAGAAATTCAACGAACTCTCTCATTTCTCCCCTCATCTGATTAAAGACCCGAAGAGGAAGAATTTGAGGTTTATTCATGGCCTGCAAAGAAAATATCAGAATAGTGTAATGAGAAATGTGAAGCTTCCTTTTCCTGAAATGATATACATGGCTTACTAGTATGAGGATCTCGACAAGAAAGGTATGTTGCATTTCGAAGAGAATGTCAGTTCTAGTAATAAATGTGAGTCTGAAACTAATCGTCCTGACGCCAGTACGATGTCTGAGGTCAGTAAGAAGCCCAGTGCCAAGAGAAAAGGACTAATTCTGAGAAGGAACCAGTAACGACAGCTGTATGCAGTAACTGCAATAGGCAAGGACATCTCTCGATAAGTTGCAGATCTCTAAAGAAACAAATAAAGGATGGGTCTAAATCCGGTAAGAAGTTACAAGAGAAAAGAGGATTCCATAAGTGCCACCAGGCCGGTCATATTGCGAAAAATTGCCAGCTATCACAGAAATTTGAAGCAGTACATGTAAACGAAGTGGCAGAAGTGTCTGCATCTTCGTCTGCTAAGGAAAGGCCAGATGTTTTAGAAGGCACGCTTACCGTCAAAGATATTCCAGTAAAAGTATTGTTTGACATTGGCGCGTCGTGGAGCTTTGTGGCAAAGAATGCGGTTAAGAAACTGGATTTGAATTTGAAGAAGCTCAAAGAACCAATGACTGTCCATAATTCGGTTGGGGGTTCCCTCAATCTCAGTTGGGTTTGTGGGGTGCCGGTTTCTTTTTCTCATTATCGGTAACCTACCATCGCGGTCGTCATGAATTTTACGGAGTTTGATCTTATCTTGGGGTTAGACTGGTTGACCAAATATGAAGCTGAGGTTAGATGCGCCGACAGAGTCATCAGGGCGAAGATTAAATCAGGTGATTATATAACCATTCCCTGTGAAGGTCAAAATTGTAATAGAAAAGACTTCTGGGCTGCTTTGGATGTTTCTCCTGCTCAAATAGAAAATATCCCTGTAGTCACAGAAAATATTCCAGACCTCATCAAAGATATTCCTGTCGTCAAGAATTATGCAGATGTGTTCGAAGAAGTGGTCAGCTTTCCTCCGCAGAGAGAAATTGATTTCAATATTGCTTTAATTCCGAACGCAAGGCCAGTAGTGCACGCTATTCGGAGAATGACTCTAAAGGAGAAAGAAGAACTAGACAATCAAACACGTCAGCTCGTATGGAAGGGTCTGATCTGACCTAGTTTCTCTGATTGGGGTGCAACAGTGGTGTTTGTCCCAAAGTCGGACGTTACTCTACGACTATGTGTGGATTATCATGATTTGAACAAGCAGACCATAAAGAATAAATATCCCTTGCCGCGAATTGATGATTTATTGGATCGTCCAAATGGAGCACATCTATTTTCAAGGATGGACCTAGCTACAGTCTTCCATCAGCTTCGTATTGCCAAAGAGTGTGTTCCTATGACATAATTCAGAGGTCCAGACTTATTTTATGAGTGGTTAGTAATGCCGTTCGGCTTATGTAACGCTCCAGCATACTTCGTCGATTTGATGAATCGAGTGTTCAGAGAAGTCCTAAGTAAGTTTGTTCTGGTTTTTATTGACGATATTCTAATCTTCTCTAAATCAAAGGCCGAACATGAAAAACATTTGGAGCAAGTTCTAGAAATTCCAAGAAAGAATGTATTGAAAGCTAAACTATCCAAATGTATATTCTGGCAAGATGAAGTGAAGTTTCTTGGCCACGTCGTATCGAAAGAGGGAATTGCTATGGATCCAAGTAAAATCACAGCTATTCAAAACTGGAAACAGCCTAGTACTCCCACAAAAGTCCAAAGTTTTCTTGGATTGGCTAGTTATTACCGGAAGTTCGTTAAAGACTTTTCGAAGATATCTGGTCACTTAACGAAGCTTACAAAGAAGCACTCAAAATTCAAATGGACTCCAGAATGTGAGGAGGCTTTTGAGGAGCTAAAGTTAAGATTAACAACGGCTCCGGTGTTAACGATAATCGACGACAATCAGGACTTGAAAGTCTGGACAGATGCCTCTGGAGAGGGCCTGGGTGCAGTGTTAATGCAAAGAGGTCAAGTGATCGCTTATGCTAGCCATCAGTTGAAGCCGCACGAGAAAAACTACGTCACTCATGATCTTGAGTTGTTGGCTATCGTGTTTGCTTTGAAAATCTGGAGACACTATCTTTTGGGTGAGAAATTCGAACTGTTTACATATCATCAGTTGCTAAAGTATCTGTTCACCTAGAAAGACTTGAATCTGAGGCAACAACGTTGGCTAGAGTTCCTTGTAGCATACGATTTTGAGATTCTATACACTCCGGGGAAAGCCAATATCGTGGCCGATACATTAAGCCGAAAGAATGAAATGATCGCCAGTTTTATTATTGCGACTTCTTTGATTGACAAGATATCTGCTCTCCAAAAAGATGACAAGTTTATTAAAGGAATGAGCCAGCGGATTCGTGAAGGCAATGCTTCAGATTTCCAGCTTGATAGCGAAGGGATTCTGAGGTTACAAGGATGAATTTGTGTTCCAGAAATTCCTAAACTCAGAAGAGATGTGCTTGATGAATGCCACAAATCTAAGCTCAGCATCCATCCGGGTGTGAGTAAAATGTATAACGATATCAAGCGAACATTCGGGTGGAAGTCGTTGAAAAGAGACATCTCTACATATGTTAGAAGGTGCCCTACTTGTCAACTAGTCAAAAACGACCAACATAAATTTGCTGGGTTGTTGCAACCGCTGTACGTTCCAGGTTGGAAGTGGGAACATATTTCCATGGACTTCATAGATGGTTTGCCCAAAACCAGAAAAGGAAACGACAATATTTGGGTGATCGTAGATCGTTTCACGAAGACCGCCCATTTCATACCTGTCAAATCCAATAGAACTGCTCAGAGTCTGGCGCAGATTGATTTCAAGGAAATTGTTAGGCTACATGGAGTGTCGCTCAGTATAGTCAGCGATAAAGATCCAATATTTACTAGCAAATTCTGGGAGGCATTTCAAGTAGAACTGGGAACAAAGCCGAATCTAAGCACCGCTTATCATCCTCAGACAGATGGTCAGACTGAGAGGGTGAATCGTATTCTAGAAGATTTATTGCGGGCGTGTGTTCTTGATTTCGGTGGATCATGGGAAAACCATTTACATTTGGCTGAATTCTCATATAACAATAGCTACCAAGCGAGCCTGGCAATGTCGCCATTCGAAGCATTGTATGATAGACTGTGCCGATCTCCTGCTTGTTTGGTCGAACCTGGTAATAGGCTTGTATTGGGACCTGATATGATCCGCGAAGCTGCCGACAAAGTCGATTTCGTTAAGAAACGATTACTCACCGCTCAAAGCCGATAGAAGAGCTATGCTGATTCGAGAAGAAGGGATTTGGCTTTCTCTGTTGGTGATTATGTATATCTAAGGGTTTCTCCGATGAGAGGAGTGATTAGATTTGGCAAAACTGTAAAATTAGCGCCCATATTTATTGGACCATTCCCTATTCTTGAACGGATTGGGACTCTTTCTTATAGAGTTAAATTGCCTGATTGGTTGCCTGGAGTGCATGATGTATTTCACATATCTCAACTTCGAAAGCATGCTCATGATCCAGACTTGATCGTGGAAGAAGCAGCGCAACAGGATATCAAAATTACTCAAGAATTAGCTATGAGAAGAGAGCCGCTAAAGATTATCGGCAAAGAAACCAAAGAGCTAAGGAACAAGAAGGTTCACTTAGTCAAAGTGCAATGGAGTGGAGATCCGCGAGATTGTACTTGGGAAACTGAGGAGAGCATTCAGAAAGCCTATCCTAAGTGTCAAGTGGATATCTCTGATTGACTCCGGTGCAAGGTACATTTACCATACTTTGCATTACCATTTAGTCCTCTACTTTGTTGTTATTTTCTTTCCATGGATGTGCACTTCTAATTCTACAGTCTGATTAATTTAAAAAGAGTATATGAATCGATTAGTATATCTTGAAAAGTTAAAAACAAATTGATTGTTGTTTGTGTTGTGTGATAGTGAATTTGATTAATTAAATTATTAGAACGATAGTTAATTTAATCAATAAGAGAATGAATGGTAGAATTTATTCGATTAAATCACACATTGAACTGAGTTAAAAATAGATAGAAATATATACATGTGCATTATATATGTTTCAACAGGGAAATGGATTAGCTGTTGAGTAAAGATTTTATTTGCGTGCCCGACAAATAGGTAAACCTTAATGAGTTGGATGCGCAATTTTATTATTATATCAACTCCTGTGAATGCCATTGGATGCGGAGTGCTAGTTGTTCTGTGTGTAATAATAAATGTCGCCATGGGATAGTAACAATTAATTTTGAACTACACTACATGGCATACTTCTTGAAGAATAGGCATACTTCATCATATACCACATAAGCATTTGGAGCTTGTGTGACGAGGTGGAAGATTTACCATACGAGCGAGAGGCTTGTATGGCGATGACTATATATTACAGGTAGAACTAATGACTGATATGGACCATATAAAATTGTAACGATAAATTGCCATATTAATAAAAACCCCACACGGGTCTGGAGTTGACAATAACCACGTCCCTCTAGTTATTAGATACGACACATGGATTATTTATTTCCCACACGGGACGAGGTGACGAGAATTTATTCTCTGGAGCAATTAAAAATACACACTCCCTCAGGCTTTGACAGGGTGACGAGAATTTATCCTCTGGAGTTATTATCTATACACGCTCCCCTGTAAACACCAGAATATATCATTATAAATATGTGTATGCTTTATAGGATTTATTGGGTATCTAATTAGGCCCAATAAATTTCCAAACCCCTCCCCGTACAAAGGAGGTTATGACGAAATTTTTCGAAAATTCCGGGTGCTAGCCAAATTTTTGAAGAATTTGAAAATTCTCAGAAACTGAAAAGTTGGAGAATGGAAGCCAGATTGAACGTAGAGTTCATTAATCAAACCACTTTCGACTTTGTTCCTTTTCGGGGACGAAAAGTTTTAAGTGGGGGAGATTGTAACGACCTAGAAAATCTGAACCAATTTAAAAAAAATTTAATTGGCTATTTTAGTGGATTTTAAATATTTAAAATAAATATTTTAAATAATCACGATGAAAAGTGAGTTTAAAGCGACAATGAAAATGAATATAATTATTTTTAATTATAAACAAGGCCTGAAATGGCGCGGTAGTTTCAAAATTTGAATTCAAACTTTGACTGACTGTATCGGGTGCAAAACAAAACGGATTTGAGTGAAACCAAAAATATTTAAATCTGTTAGTGAATATCTTTCTAAGAATCTGAAAAATTGAAGTTCCATAGCGGGAAGCAAAAGTTATGGCCAAATGAATTTTTTGGAAGGTCGCTATGGAGTTTATATAGCCCGTGAAAATGGCCATTTTGCAAACGACCTCAGAATTCGACGAAACCACTTTTGTTGGATTCGGGATGTCAAATTATTGATAGGTTTCAAATTTCATAATTTTTGACGCAAGTATGTGAGCGTGGCAAAGGAAAACGTGTTTTGGTCAATTACAGTTAAATTGGATCGACTTGAAATGGGCCATTTTTCAAACGGTCTCAGAATTCGACGAAACTAGTTTTGTTGGGACCGTATCGTCAAAACATAGCTAGATTTATTTTTCAGAAATTTTTAGAATCAGTATGTGGCCCTGGCAAATTGAAATGTACATTCAAATTGAATATTGAATGTTTTATATTTTAATTTGAAGGAAAACTGACTGAAACAGTCGAATGGGCCTTCGAAACATATCCCATTGTGTTCGAAATGGGGATATTTAGCTAGGGGCGACAGTCGTTGGGTTCGGATTGGAGGTCGTGTTAGAAAACCCTCTTTTAAAAGCTCCCGGCCCGTCAAAATTTTATATTAAAAAAAAGAAATTCTCTCTCTTCCCCCCCCCCCCGATATACGGCGGAAAGTCCTCAAAACTTCCCTGCCATTTTCCCGCCGCCACAGTCCAGGATAGACGCTGCCACCACCAGATCTTGAAAGCTCTCTCCTCCCTCTTCACATCCATACCCATTTGGCCCACCCCCGTTGCGTATAGCTCGAGAATCGAGCTTGAGAAGACCCGCCGCCTCAGCCGAAATCTGGCCGTCCTCCGGCGATCGCAGGTGACCGCGCCACCATCGTTAGCCGCGCCTCTCTTCCCTCTACAGCGTGGCAGTGACTGATTGACGCAACACTTCACGGATCGAGCAAAAATTTAAAACCTAGTTTTGAACAGGTTTGAAAAACATACGGCTGTTTTATTTTAAACTATATTATAGCAGTTTAAAGCGCTACGGTTTTTGATTTCATTGTAAAAATTATATCTTTTTCGTTTGTTGACGAAATTCAGTGAAACAAGAGATAGTGGACTCGTGTGGACGCCTTCTACATTCTAGAAGAGACCGCACATTTTTCTGAGCCTTCTGCTATTTTTGGTGGAGTGGAACCCAATGCGAGATTTCTAAACTATAAACGATATGGAAAACGATGATGTATAAATTATATAGTCGATGTATGAGTTATATAAGCATTGTACACCACATGTATAAGCATTGTGTAAGTTGTACGTTCGATTGATAAGTTATATATGCATTGTAAAAATTAAAATATGTGTTGAAATAGAAGTGAAATGCTTATATATATATATATATATATGCGCCCCTCGTCCACAAACCATGGACGATATTTATTGGTTGTGGTTGGTGTGAAAATTGATTGATAGCGAATGGTTGATTAAAATTGTTTGTGGTTGAAATTATTGATTTGGTTGAAAAATATCCGTTTGTGGTTGGGAATTATTTGGTTGAAACCACATAGGATTAGTTTGTGGAAATGAAAAAAATATACATGCTGCCTGCGTGCGAACTAGATGCATGAAATCCCCATTGTCAAAATTTGCGAGGCTTTAAGGTAGAGCGAGGAGCCGTACTAGGGATGGCCCCGGTTTTAACTACTCTGCCGTTATGTTGCCAAATTTTTGAATAATATTCATGTGTTAGAATTATTTTCATATGTTGAAACTATATTCGTGTGTTGAATAGAAATTCATGTGTTGAATAGAAATTCATTCGTTGAATAGAAATTCATTTGTTGAATGGTATTCGTGTTTTAAAATAAATTGTTTTATAATAAAAATCATATTTTTAACATCTATATGAACTATATAAAATAGTCGTGTTTTGAAATAAATCGTTTTGAAATAAAAATCACATTTTTACTATATACATGAATAGTTAAAAATAGCGAAGTGTTGAAATAATTGTCGGTTAGATAAAAATATCATTTTTATCAAATGTATGAAAAGCATATAGTTTTGAAATCGAAGAATGGATTATATATATATATATAATTATAATATATCGAATAACGAAGCTGCAGTTCGTGTTTTGAAACCGTGATTTCAAACGATTAGTGCGGGAGATCCGACCATCAGATTTTCCCAAAACCGAAACCGTTGGGTTCGCTTTGGAAATATCTTTCCAACGACACCAACTTTGTAACGATCCAACGGTTGGATTGTCTGGAATGTTTAATTCAAATTTGAAGAAAAACAACACTAGAATCGATTATATTTATATATATATAAATATAATTATATTAAATCGAATAACGACGCTGCAGTTCGTATTTTGAAATCGAAACTTCAAACGAGTGTACCGGGAGATCCGACCGTCGGATTTTCCCAAAACTGGAACCATTGGATTCGTTTTGAAAAGATCTTTCTAATGATATAAATTTTGTGAAGATCCAACGGTTAGATTTTCAGATATGTGTAAATCAAATCTAAAGAAAAACAGCGCCACGACCGTGTTATGGCCCGAAGCGTCGTTTGAATAAATTGGCTATTTTAAAATAAATAAAAATAGCGATAATTCGTTATAAAATATTATAAACGATATGGAGTGTGAAATTTAGAAATTAACTAAAGGTTAGCTGAGTCGAATGGTTTCCTGGATTTTGATCTGATGTTGGTTTCGGCCTTCGGGGTTAATATTTGGGAAATCGTTCTCTTACTGATTGACGGTTAGTGACTAATGAATTGGAATGAGGCGTATGTTGTGTTTGTGTAGGACTAGTTATTTATATACGCGAGTTGCTCAGAAAGACCGGGTTTATCCCATTCTGAATAACTGAATCGACGATAAGAAATCGAAGATGAAGACGGTGGTCGAAGACTGGAGATCTTCACCTCGTTTGGATGGTAACTGATGTCCTGATTGGGAGGCATCCCGAAATATGGATAATGAGTGGTGATCGTCCAGACGTATGTAGGGATCGATGGGTATGCGAGGTATAGGTGCCTACGGTTTCGTTCAGACCCAGAACGGACTTGCAAATGGACTGTTTGTCTGACATTGGAATTCCTTCTGTGTGATTGATAACCATCAGTTACATGGTGTGAATTGCCTGTTTGGCATGCTAAGATGCAGTTATCAGGGCTTCTGTTGAAAAGCAAAGTCTTGTGGTTGATGATCAAAGCACCGCCTGTGTGGCGTAGCTTTGTGTATAACGTGAATTCGCGAACCTCACACCCCGGTATGAACCAGAAACGGGAGAGGACCTCAGGGAGGACATGCGTTTCTTTCTAGTTAGAGGTGGTGTCGGTGCTTGAACTGGCCGACATTTATATTATTTTCACCTATGTGGTTGTTGCTGTTGCGAGGCGCCTCGGTTATATCGGTCGATCCGAGACCGATGGAGTCATTCGTTGGCTCATTTACGCCCCAAAGGGCGGGGAAACGCAGTGTTCAGGAATTTTAATCCACATCGGTGGACCGACCCTGACAATCCAAGGGCCCACCTGAGTCTGGGTCCTGAGGCTCGGGCTAGAGAGTCTCGAAGTCGGTAAGGACTATCTTTTGCCTTGATTCATGACGGAAATCCAATTTCCAAATACGTGATTGTGCGGTTTTGATTGTAAACCTATATTTGGTGACATAGTGGCATGGGACGCTCATGTCGTCTATGATTGATACTTATGATTTGAAATTGTTTTTGAAACATATAAACACTAGTAATATCAAATGCTTTTGTTTTATTCGTATCAAGCATATTTTGGCCATTATAAGGTAAAAACTCTATCCTCCGATTTGTGTTGCATTGTGTGATGGGAACTGAGTCTTATAATGGCTTCATTTTTATAAAAAGCATTGCGATGTTTAAAAGATTTACTTGTTGTAAAGCACTGGCAATCCAATGGAGTAAACCCGTTCCGTGAAAGTGGCGTGGTCCTGTGATTAGCCATATTATAAAATGTGTTAAGTAGATTTCTCATACCAGTCCCATGACTGACTCGAAGTTTGTTTCACTTGCAAACTCGGGTGCCCCTCTTTCTACACGGGCAGCCTTGTATTCAGGTTTTAGCAGGCTCTTTCGGGATAGCTGGAGCTGAAGATGGATTCTATCATTTATCTATTTTATGTTGTTCAGCTCCTATTGTACATATTATGTTTGTTTTCTGCTGTAGACATTTATGTATAGCTGAACTGTATTTGTACTAAGTATGATCCTGTATACTGTGTAACTCTGATGATTACGTTTATCCAATGTATTATTTGTACATTTTCTGGTGTATTTATTTAATTCTGTTCTGCTATTATCTGTTTATGTGTTATATTCCAAAGATTACCCTTGCCTCCGTCAGTACGAGGTTTGGGGTCGTCACATGCGGGATTTTTCCTGCCCAGCTGATTTACATGATTTTCAAAATTCGAACTGTTTTGTTTATTAAATTATTTAATTATATAATTTTCTGTTTAAACATGAAATCTTCTGAACTCCATAACTTCTTCATACAGAGTCCGATTCACGTAAACTCAGACTCTATCTCAAGCATAATTCCGAGACGATCGCAATGGCGTAACCTGTTTCCCTTAATTCTTGCTTTTACAATTAAGTATTCTTTAATTCATTACTTTAATAAACATAGAAATACAGGGTGTTGCATTCTCCCCTCCTTAAAGGATTTCATCCCCGAAATCTTCAAGTCAAGAAGAATGTATATCCTACCATCCAATCGTCCATCTACTCAACCATCAAACACCAGCATCCATTGTCCTTAAAAGATTTCTAATGCTTTCGTGATTGTATGCATAGTGTGTGTACATGTCCTTATCTAATGCAAAATCAGGCGGTCTAGTGATTCAGTTGACCTCCTTAATGCAAATTATGTCAGTGCCATGAGTCCATTATGCATGCAATTATTCCTATTCATACTTTCTGCATGAGTGCACAATCATCCATACAAATGCAACGTCCATATGGTAACATTCCAAGTTCCAATCCATATACAAATACATATATGCATATGCAACATGAGAGTGACTGAGCCGATCTAGCACCTAATGTGTGTGTATATGCATCCACGAGCAACCACTAGCAACCACTTGCAACCACTTGCAAACATCAATCATAACATGTTTCAAATACATGTTTACATCCATTGGTTTCTACCTAAGGATAAAGAGTAGGACCGAGGAGATATACATAAAAAGGTAGATACAAGCATGTATAAACTTATGGAAAAAGAGATCAAGGATGTACGCTCAAAAAGAAAAGTGTAGGCGGCGCATATCTTGTCCTCATTCTCCTAAGTCGCATCTTGTTCAGTGTTACTCCATTGAACTTTAACAAGCTTGACTTCACGGTTGTGTAGCTTTTCGACTTCCGTACCCAAGACACGAGTTGGAACTCTTCTCATAGTCGCTTCTCATTCCACTTCTACTTCCTCTAGTATACTTGGCTCTACAACTTCCGCAGACTCATGTAAGCACTTTCGTAGTTGAGAGACATGAAAAACATTATGAACTCTAGCCAGTCTTTTGGGTAGCTCTACTCTGTAAGCCATCGTCCCAATCCTTTCAATGATAGGAAATGGTCCTACAAATCTTGGTGCCAACTTTCCTACGGACCCAAAGCAAATGACATTCCTTAAAGGAGATACTTTAAGGAACACCCTATTTCCAACCTCAAAGTCAAGGTCGGTCCTTCTTTTGTCTGCGTATGACTTCTGTCTATCTTGTGCAGTCTTCATTTGTCTTCTTATCAAGTCCACCTTCTTTGAAGTTTCTCTAATCATGTCTGGCCCAAGTACGCGCTTGTCTGTAGACTCCTACCAACAAGTTGGTGATCGTCATGGTCTTCCATATAAAGCCTCGAAGGGTGCCATGCCTATGGTGGCTTGGTAGCTATTGTTGTAAGTGAATTCCACCAAAGGTGTAACAACCCGAATTCTTACCACACGTTAAATCAAGAATCAAGACAGAATTAAATTATAAATTCTGAGTCAAGTGAAACGGTCTGTGCCATTGCGTTCGTCTTGGAAAAATACGCGAAATAGAGTCCGAGTTTTCGAGAATCGGAGTCCGTATGACCCGTTAAAGGCCCAAAGAAGATTTCTAGAAATTTGAACTTCGGAAATAGCTTTGAAAATCAGATCTGGGGCTAGGCGGGAAGTTTCCCGCCTAGGCTACGTCGACAGGCCTGTCGACTTGGGCCCAGACCAAGTCGACAGCCCTGTCGACTTGCCTATCGACAGGGGGTGGCCGGGGCAAGTTGCCTGGCGCACCTGTTTGTCTCACCTGGTCTTGTTCTTGGGCTGGTTCTGGAAGCTTCCGAGATCTGATGGTCCTGATCTATCCTAGGGTTAATCTAAGGGCCTAAAACTATCCTAATCTCTATAAAAAGACCCTAAACCTAACCTAAATCCCTAAAAATCAAACCTAGCAACTAAGTGCTGCCAAAATCAATTTTGATCATGGCCTCCATCTCCAATCCCTAGAGCCTATGCATTCAAATCGGGTTCAAATCAAAAGGTGCAAGCTTGCTACACCAAATAGAGGCCAAATCAACATTGCTATGCGAGTTTCGTGAAGGTTCTTCTTCAAAGGAGCCACCTTCCTTCGTCAAGATGATGCATGACCCCTTTTCTAAGCCTTGCCTATGTAAGTTCTAGCTACTTTTGGATCAAAACGGTATTTTTAATGTTGACATGGGATAAAATGAGATAAAGCATAAGTATGCATGTATGTGAACCTAACTTTGTCCCTTTTCTATGATCTATGACCTTAGACTAAGATGTAGCAACTTAATCATGTCACTCATGTTATGTTTTAAGGCCAAACCCCCTTATGACGCCATGCATGTTTGGAGCCAATCCCTTTTGTGGCATCGTGCATGTTTTGGGGTCTACATGTAGCCATAGTATGCCTACTATGTTGACTCGCTTTGCTTGCGTTGGGAAAACACGATTTTGGGTAGTTAGATAAACATGAACATGTTGCGAAATCTTAACTTGAATATGACATGTGTTTATACTTGAAAATATGACTTGAAAGATAACATGGAAGTTGACATGTAAGTATGCATAAAAACATGAGCTTGGGAATTTACCTATTAAGTTAGGTCTACCCTTTGGGAATTTACCTATTAAGTTAGGTCTACCCAAATGCTTGAAAAACTTGTAACATGTTTTGGAAACATGATGAACTTAGATAATATAAGTGTGGCCAACTCGAGGTTGGGTTGAGTTTGCAACGTAAAACTACCCGGAACCGACCGGCCTAACTAGTAGTTGCAAACAATAGGACCCAATGTGAGAAGTTGGTCATGTCGCGCTTAAGACCCGAGGTTAGACTAGGTTGTGGTGTAAATCTACCCGGACCCGCCCGGCTTAACTAGTAACCACAACAAGGTCTAATGTGAGAGGTTAAGAGTGCATTAATTAAATTAACGCCACATGATAAGGTTAAGTAAATTTGACTAATGACACTTAACCGATATGACACGAATGGGTAGGTTAAGTGGGACCGGGCTTGATTTCCTTAATGACACTTAACCATGCAAGATGATTAGGGGATGGGGTTAAGTAATTTACACTTAACTAAACCGACTGGGTAATTAGATGAGGTTAAGTAATTAAGACTTAACTAACCTAACCACGGTAACTAGATGGGGTTAAGATTAGGCTTAACTAATCTAAACATGGTAATCGGATGGGGTTAAGTTAGCCTAGACTTAATTAATCCAACTTGGTAATTTAATGGGGTTAAGTTAAACACTTAACTAATTTAACACGATGATTTGATGAGGTTAAGTGACCTATACTTAACCAATCTAACTCGTTAATTTGATGAGGTTAAGTTAACCTATACTTAACCAATCTAACGTGAAAACATGATAAGGCTAAGTCACGAATCGTTTGAATGCGCTTGACCAATATGACTCAGTAATTAGATAAGGTCAAGTTAATACATATACTGAACCAATCTAAAATGATAATTAGATAAGGTTAAGCCATGAATTGCTTGATATACTTAACCAACTTGACACATGGTTTGTAGGGTTAAGTTTTGGACTTGGATACTTAGCCAATTTTGACGTGGTTTGTAGACGGGTTAAGTTGTGAACTTAAGTGACACTTAACCCATTAGATAAACCCTAATTCGGAGGATTAGGTAAATAACCATAGTTAACAAGGATTATGGAAATAAGGCTAAGTGGTAAACCTTAGTTAAGGGAAACTAAGTAATAATTCTCAGTCAAGGAAATTTGGACCATTTCTTAGATAGATTAGTAACCCGATACGGTAGGTCATCGTTTAAGTATACGTGTAGGAGCAGGCTATCTGATTTAGATAAAGGCTCTAGCGAACTAGGTAACGAAGCAGCGGCTTCGGGGAACGTGAGGATATTCTTGGGATCCCTCTGTGAGCTGCCAGGTCATTATACTAGGCTCACGAGAGGTTGAGGTCTGCGGTAGAAGAACCAAGAATATGCCTTGGTTGCTATGCGAGCGACCTAAAGACTGGGGTGGATAGCAGTGAGTCGACGAATACATAAGGTGCCCGAGATAGCAAGTTCGTCGATCATCTACCATCTTGAGTCAAGCGTGTACGTACGGAAAGGCAGGGAACACCCAACAGACCATAATTGCTATCTAATTATGGGTGAGGTAGGCCGTAGGATGTGGGCTGGCCGGAGTGTAGTTCTCATGCAAGATTTTCTCTTGTGTTGCCTTTCACTAGTTGAGGGAGGGGTCTCGTGGGACCATAGCCACGTGTAGAAAAGCAGACCTTAGTATCTGCATCGGCAGATAAATCTAAAGCTCCCGACCGAGTCCTGTATTTCTTGTTTTGCCCTGTGATAGGACTCGGATGGCACGATGTGATACATGTGCATACAGTTATAGAAAAACGATTCACGATGAATGCGTGGGAAAAAGGGCGCGGTTGACGGTTAGCGTAATCCCTAGTGGCCTAGGTGGTTTAACCCAAACCGAAATACGAAAGCGTGCAATAGGTAAGCGTAATCCCTAGTGGTGCTAGGTGGCGTAAGTCCTAGTAGTTAAAACGATGATTCATATGGAAGAGCCTAGCTAGAACAAGGGTGACAGTCCAAACGACTTCAAGGATAAAACGTTTACATGAGAAAGCCCGTACGGCCTACGGCAAAGGACTGATCTTATACATGGGAAGAAACATATGAGTGGGAAAACCTACATATGCTATATATTAGGTTGACATGGACCATTACATGACATTGGGCAAGGGACATTCAGGGTTAACACGTGACGCGGGTTGGGATACTAGTACGAGAGGTGCAGAGCAAATATACATGTTAGAACTTGGAAGAATATACATAATAGATACCGTGGGATGTTAGACGGGGCAGATACCTTGGGATAATGTACTCGATAGAAATCTGACGATGTGATACCTTGACTTATCATAACACCGTAGTTTATCATGATACCTTAGTTTACCTTGCCACAGTAGTTCAACCGGCTACCCTGGTTTAGTTTATCTATCTTGTAGTTATCCTTATGTTTACTTTCAGTTTATGCATGTCATGTTACCTTTACCTGTTTTTATACTGGAAGTAGATAGGACTTACTCAGTCTTTTTGACTGACCCGTTTTGTTTCGCCTCTTTTCTTCCGTTTCCCCCCCCCCCTCCAGGTTACAGGGAGGAAACAATGTTGTTTAGTTCGGACTTCTTCTGCTTGAAGGTCATCATGGATGGCTTGGACTTTTCTTGGCTATGGCTACTTTACTGTTTTATTTGGGGAATAATTTATGAAAAAGTCTTTATGCTTCTTTACTATTGCAAGGCAGGTTTTGATGTACTCTGATGTAAAAGGCTTTAGACCTTAATTATTAATGTTTATGAAAGTTCGATTTTACTTCCGCTATTTTATATGTTCTGTCTTGTGATATTTCTGTGCATGTTTACCAATAATGCCCCTCTAAAGCTAGTGCATTCCTTTGCGAGTGACCCAAGCGGAGGCGGGGTGTTACATTTGGTATCAGAGCAGAAGGTTACTAGACTGGGCAAAAGTTTTTAAAGACCTTCTGAAAATTATTTGAAAAACCGTTTACAAAGAAGCATTTTTCAAGAAAATTTTCTTTTAAAAAGAAAAAGGCTATTCCCCAAAGGCCATTAGCATTATCCTTGTTTCCTTGATTGAATCTCTTTTCCTTTCTTTCCTCCATCTGTAGTCACAGTGGTTTTGACTGCGACTAGTCTTTCTAGCTGCGTAAGTGTTTCCCGTACGATGGAGGTGGTTCTCGAGAGACCGTTGCAGAGTTATGCATGAAAGGATAGTAAGAACAAGGATAAAGGATACGAGCTCAGGGATAAGCAACATGTTGGTATGGCTGAGTCCTAAAAGGAGGGAGAAAGATGAACAATGAAACCCATGACGAGAGAGTACCTTTGGCATGGTGAAACGGGACGGATAGTTAAGTATCATGGAACAGGGACAAGATCATTCGGAGGGCAATAGTATGCTCTCATTTCTAGGGTACCTCAGAAGGAGGGTAACGATCTTGTTAAAGGTTTAGCTTTTCTTCTCTATCATCCTGTCGGGACTTTGTTTTGATCACCGCATCTTTTAAGTCCACTTCGATAGTTGAGTCTCTGCACCTTAGTACTAGCGTAGTAGAGGATCCCGTTTTTGTCTCAAGTCCTATTGGAAGATCGGTCCATTTACTCATGGATTGTTTGGATTTGAGAATGTCTATATCAAGTGTTGAGCTTGGAAATAATGCTTATGTTTATAAGTTGTGGATGGATTCTAGGGATGAAGTGGTTATCCAGTAAGGGGTGCCACTCTCGGTTTTAGAAGGAGGGTAGTTAGACTCTTGGCTTGCTTTGGTAATACCCTTGAAGTATCGCGTAACCTTTTGGGTTCTGTCATGATTAGTTACCTAGAATCCCTAGATGCCTTTGTTGGAAATTAGAAACCCGATCGAATGGTGTTCGCTAATAAAACGGATGGTTTACTTCGATTATGTATGGGTTATGGGAATTATCCTAGTAAGTGCGCACGGTAACTTGTTTACTTTCAAGAGAAAGTTTTTCTACGTGGAATACCTTATGGTACAAGGTCCAGGATTCACTAGTGAATTTTGAGGGCTCGCATGGAATAATGTGTACGCAGTCCTGTTTGCGCCAAGTATTCTAGAAGGAGAATAAGTGCAAGTGGAACGAGAGGCGACGAGGAAATGAGTTCCAACTCATGTTATGGAAACAGGAATTAAGAAGCTGCGAAATCGTGAAGTAAAAGGGGCGGTCAAGGCACGATGGAACTAAGCTCAAGGTAATGCGACTCAGGAGACTGAAGACTAAATACGTGCATGATATCTCTTTTGGGAATATATCCTCGATCCCTGTTTTTCTGTTGAGCTTGCTTGTAGGCTATCTTTTATGGATATCCTCTCGGTCCTGTCTCTGTTACAAACCCCGTACGGAGTTTGTTTTGTTTACCTTCTCGACCCTGTTTCAGGGAATCTTAGGTAGAACCCTGTGGATGTAAACATGTATTTGAAACATGTTATGGTTGATATGGTTGCAAATGGTTGCAAGTGGTTGCTCGTGGATGCGCGAATTTACATTAGATATTAGCTCGACTCGGTCACATTTCATATTGCATATGCACGAGTATTTATACTTGTTTATGGATGAAATTGAATGTGTTATCATGCGGATGTTGCATATGGTTGAATGTTTGTGCACGCATATAGTGTATATGACTAGGACTATTTGCATACATGATGGATTCATAGCACTAAACATATTTTTGCATTCAAAAGATTTTTCAGGCCTGATCATTAGCATTAGCTAAGGAACATGTACACACACGTTTTGCATACATTCATAAAGCATTAGGAGTCATCTAAGGACAATGGTTGCTTGTGGATGATGGTTTGAGTAGATGGATGATGGATGGTAGGATATGTTCTTCCTAACTTTGAGATTTCGGGGACGAAATCCTTTGAGAAGGGGAGAATGTAACAACCCGAATTCTTACAACACGTTAAATCAAGAATCAAGACAGAATTAAATTATAAATTCTGAGTCAAGTGAAACGGTCTGTGCCATTGCGTTCGTCTCGGAAAAATACGCGAAATAGAGTCCGAGTTTTCGAGAATCGGAGTCCGTATGACCCGTTAAAGGCCCAAAGAAGATTTCTGGAAATTTGAACTTCGGAAATAGCTTTGAAAATCAGATCTGGGGCTAGGCGGGAAGTTTCCCGCCTAGGCCACGTCGACAGGGCTGTCGACAGGCCTGTCGACTTGGGCCCAGACCAAGTCGACTTGCCTGTCGACAGGGGGTGGCCGGGGCAAGTTGCCTGGCGCACCTGTTTGTCTCACCTGGTCTTGTTCTTGGGCTGGTTCTGGAAGCTTCCGAGATCTGATGGTCCTGATCTATCCTAGGGTTAATCTAAGGGCCTAAAACTATCCTAATCTCTATAAAAAGACCCTAAACCTAACCTAAATCCCTAAAAATCAAACCTAGCAACTAAGTGCTGCCAAAATCAATTTTGATCATGGCCTCCAACTCCAATCCCTAGAGCCTATGCATTCAAATCGGGTTCAAATCAAAAGGTGCAAGCTTGCTACACCAAATAGAGGCCAAATCAACATTGCTATGCGAGTTTCGTGAAGGTTCTTCTTCAAAGGAGCCACCTTCCTTCGTCAAGATGATGCGTGACCCCGTTTCTACGCCTTGCCTATGTAAGTTCTAGCTACTTTTGGATCAAAACGGTATTTTTAATGTTGACATGGGATAAAATGAGATAAAGCATAAGTATGCATGTATGTGAACCTAACTTTGTCCCTTTTCTATGATCTATGACCTTAGACTAAGATGTAGCAACTTAATCATGTCACTCATGTTATGTTTTAAGGCCAAACCCCCTTATGACGCCATGCATGTTTGGAGCCAATCCCTTTTGTGGCATCGTGCATGTTTTGGGGTCTACATGTAGCCATAGTATGCCTACTATGTTGACTCGCTTTGCTTGCGTTGGGAAAACACGATTTTGGGTAGTTAGATAAACATGAACATGTCGCGAAATCTTAACTTGAATATGACATGTGTTTATACTTGAAAATATGACTTGAAAGATAACATGGAAGTTGACATGTAAGTATGCATAAAAACATGAGCTTGGGAATTTACCTATTAAGTTAGGTCTACCCTTTGGGAATTTACCTATTAAGTTAGGTCTACCCAAATGCTTGAAAAACTTGTAACATGTTTTGGAAACATGATGAACTTAGATAATATAAGTGTGGCCAACTCGAGGTTGGGTTGAGTTTGCAACGTAAAACTACCCGGAACCGACCGGCCTAACTAGTAGTTGCAAACAATAGGACCCAATGTGAGAAGTTGGTCATGTCGCGCTTAAGACCCGAGGTTAGACTAGGTTGTGGTGTAAATCTACCCGGACCCGCCCGGCTTAACTAGTAACCACAACAAGGTCTAATGTGAGAGGTTAAGAGTGCATTAATTAAATTAACGCCACATGATAAGGTTAAGTAAATTTGACTAATGACACTTAACCGATATGACACGAATGGGTAGGTTAAGTGGGACCGGGCTTGATTTCCTTAATGACACTTAACCATGCAAGATGATTAGGGGATGGGGTTAAGTAATTTACACTTAACTAAACCGACTGGGTAATTAGATGAGGTTAAGTAATTAAGACTTAACTAACCTAACCACGGTAACTAGATGGGGTTAAGATTAGGCTTAACTAATCTAAACATGGTAATCGGATGGGGTTAAGTTAGCCTAGACTTAATTAATCCAACTTGGTAATTTAATGGGGTTAAGTTAAACACTTAACTAATTTAACACAATGATTTGATGAGTTTAAGTGACCTATACTTAACCAATCTAACTCGTTAATTTGATGAGGTTAAGTTAACCTATACTTAACCAATCTAACGTGAAAACATGATAAGGCTAAGTCACGAATCGTTTGAATGCGCTTGACCGATATGACTCAGTAATTAGATAAGGTCAAGTTAATACATATACTGAACCAATCTAAAATGATAATTAGATAAGGTTAAGCCGTGAATTGCTTGATATACTTAACCAACTTGACACATGGTTTGTAGGGTTAAGTTTTGGACTTGGATACTTAGCCAATTTTGACGTGGTTTGTAGACGGGTTAAGTTTTGGACTTGGATACTTAGCCAATTTTGACGTGGTTTGTAGACGGGTTAAGTTGTGAACTTAAGTGACACTTAACCCATTAGATAAACCCTAATTCGGAGGATTAGGTAAATAACCATAGTTAACAAGGATTATGGAAATAAGGCTAAGTGGTAAACCTTAGTTAAGGGAAACTAAGTAATAATTCTCAGTCAAGGAAATTTGGACCATTTCTTAGATAGATTAGTAACCCGATACGGTAGGTCATCGTTTAAGTATACGTGTAGGAGCAGGCTATCTGATTTAGATAAAGGCTCCAGCGAACTAGGTAACGAAGCAGCGGCTTCGGGGAACGTGAGGATATTCTTGGGATCCCTCTGTGAGCTGCCAGGTCATTATACTAGGCTCACGAGAGGTTGAGGTCTGCGGTAGAAGAACCAAGAATATGCCTTGGTTGTTATGCGAGCGACCTAAAGACTGGGGTGGATAGCAGTGAGTCGACGAATACATAAGGTGCCCGAGATAGCAAGTTCGTCGATCATCTACCATCTTGAGTCAAGCGTGTACGTACGGAAAGGCAGGGAACACCCAACAGACCATAATTGCTATCTAATTATGGGTGAGGTAGGCCGTAGGATGTGGGCTGGCCGGAGTGTAGTTCTCATGCAAGATTTTCTCTTGTGTTGCCTTTCACTAGTTGAGGGAGGGGTCTCGTGGGACCATAGCCACGTGTAGAAAAGCAGACCTTAGTATCTGCATCGGCAGATAAATCTAAAGCTCCCGACCGAGTCCTGTATTTCTTGTTTTGCCCTGTGACAGGACTCGGATGGCACGATGTGATACATGTGCATACAGTTATAGAAAAACGATTCACGATGAATGCGTGGGAAAAAGGGCGCGGTTGACGGTTAGCGTAATCCCTAGTGGCCTAGGTGGTTTAACCCAAACCGAAATACGAAAGCGTGCAATAGGTAAGCGTAATCCCTAGTGGTGCTAGGTGGCGTAAGTCCTAGTAGTTCAAACGATGATTCATATGGAAGAGCCTAGCTAGAACAAGGGTGACAGTCCAAACGACTTCAAGGATAAAACGTTTACATGAGAAAGCCCGTACGGCCTACGGCAAAGGACTGATCTTATACATGGGAAGAAACATATGAGTGGGAAAACCTACATATGCTATATATTAGGTTGACATGGACCATTACATGACATTGGGCAAGGGACATTTAGGGTTAACACGTGACGCGGGTTGGGATACTAGTACGAGAGGTGCAGAGCAAATATACATGTTAGAACTTGGAAGAATATACATAATAGATACCGTGGGATGTTAGACGGGGCAGATACCTTGGGATAATGTACTCGATAGAAATCTGACGATGTGATACCTTGACTTATCATAACACCGTAGTTTATCATGATACCTTAGTTTACCTTGCCACAGTAGTTCAACCGGCTACCCTGGTTTAGTTTATCTATCTTGTAGTTATCCTTATGTTTACTTTCAGTTTTTGCATGTCATGTTACCTTTACCTGTTTTTATACTGGAAGTAGATAGGACTTACTCAGTCTTTTTGACTGACCCGTTTTGTTTCGCCTCTTTTCTTCCGTTTCCCCCCCCTCTAGGTTACAGGGAGGAAACAATGCTGTTTAGTTCGGACTTCTTCTGCTTGAAGGTCATCATGGATGGCTTGGACTTTTCTTGGCTATGGCTACTTTACTGTTTTATTTGGGGAATAATTTATGAAAAAGTCTTTATGCTTCTTTACTATTGCAAGGCAGGTTTTGATGTACTCTGATGTAAAAGGCTTTAGACCTTAATTATTAATGTTTATGAAAGTTCGATTTTACTTCCGCTATTTTATATGTTCTGTCTTGTGATATTTCTGTGCATGTTTACCAATAATGCCCCTCTAAAGCTAGTGCATTCCTTTGCGAGTGACCCTAGCGGAGGCGGGGTGTTACAAAAGGAAGATGACCCTCCCATATTCCTCCAAAGTCAAGAATGCACAATCTCAAGAGGTCTTCTAATACTCTGTTCACCCTTTCCGTCTGACCATCGATTTGGGGGTGATAGGCCATGCTTAAGCATAGTTGTGTGCCTACAGCCTGTTGCAAACTCTTCCAAAACTTGCTCGTAAAGATAGGATCTCGATCACTCACTATGCTGGAGGGTATCCCGTGGAGTCGAACTATCTCCTTAAGATAAATGGATGCTAAGGATGAGGCGGTCCTTCTACACTTAACAGGTATAAACTGAGCGCTTTTAGTGATCCTGTCCACTATTACCCAAATACGGGTATTGCCCCTTCTTGACCTAGGCAAACCATCAACAAAGTCTATCGAAATGCTATCCCATTTCCATTGTGGGACCTCTAGAGGATGAAGCAGACCACCAGGCTTCTTCTGCTCCGCTTTGACTTGCCGGCATATCAAGCACTTAGCGACGAACTCAGCTACATCCCTCTTCATGCCATTCTAAAAGAAACCCTTTTTATGTCTTTATACATCTTGTCTCCACCTGGGTGTATGGTCAACTTAGAATGGTGTGCTTCTTCGAGAACCGTATTCACCAAATCCCTTGCTTGTGGGACGCATAGCCTTCCATCCCATCTCAACCAAACCTTGTCATCGATGGAGTATCTATTGAGGTGACTAGAAGTCTCACCCCTAATTAGCTTATCCATCATATCAACTAGTTGAGGGTCTTCACGTTTCGTGGTTCCTATGGAGTCCAAAAGAGCAGGCCGCACCTCTAGCGATGCTAACAAACTAGGTACAAATTCAGATGAGGGTTTAAAGTCAAATTTGCTATGTACTCCAAGCTTTGCCTTTCTACAAAGAGAGGACTTATGGTCGGCTTCTTTCTACTCAAGGCGTCTGCTACTACATTGCCCTTGCCAGGGGTATAGGAAATCTCAAAATCATATGAGGCCCGAAATTCCATCCACCTTTTTTGTCTTAAGTTAAGATCTTTCTATGAGAAAAGGTACTTTACTGATTTATTGTCAGTAAACAATTCAAACCTTTCTCCTAGTAGATAATAACACCATGACTTAAGAGCGAAAACAATGGCAGCTAGCTCCAAATCATGAGTTGGGTAGTTCTTCTCATTTACCTTCAACTGCCTTCCCCCTTAACAAACTACCTTGCCTTCTTGCATCATGACAACGCCTAATCCTGTACCGCATGCGTTTGTGTATACGGTAAACATTTTGCTCCCATCAGGCAATGTCAGAACTATGGCTGTTGTTAGAGCCCTTTTCAAACATTGGAAAGAAACATCGCAATCCAAATCCCAAACAAAGTTAGGTTCTTCTTTGTCAATCTTGTGAGCGGGGCTGAGATTTTCGCAAAATCTTTAATGAACTTTCGGTAAAAGCCCGCTAGCCCGAGAAAGCTTCGGACTTCGGTTGCATTCCGTGGAACCTTCTAATCTTGCACCGCAACTACTTTTACGGGGTCCACGGCTATCCCTTCTTTGGACACCACTTGTCCAAGAAACCTTACTTCTTCTCTCTTGAAATGGCATTTGGAGAATTTGGCTTTCGGCTGATGTGCACGAAGAGTATCCATGACTTCCCTTAAATGCAAAGCATGCTCTTCTTCATTCTTCGAGAAAATCAAAATGTCGTCTACGAAGACCGCCACAAACTTATTAAGGAACTCCTTGAACACCCCGCTCATCAAGTCAACGAAATAAGCGGGTGCGTTTGTCAAGCCGAAAGGCATGATAAACCATTGGAAGAAACCATCCGGGGTTCTGAACGCGGCCTTATCAATGATGTCTTCAGCCACTCTTAACTGATGAAACCCGGTAGCCAGATCTAGTTGGGAGAAAACCGATGCAGATACAAGCTAATCAAACAAGTTGTCTATCCTTGGAAGTGGGTGCCTATTCTTCTTGGTCAGCTTGTTTATCTCCCTATAGTAGTCAACACATAGGCGAAGTGAACCATCCGCTTTGGTTGCGAACACTACTGGAGCACCCCATTCAGAAATACTCTGCCTTATAAACCCCTTGTCGAGTAGCTCTTTAACTTGCTTGCTAAGCTCTTTCCTCTCCCTTGGAGCCATGTGTCTAACGGGTAGAACTACGGGTTTTGCATTATCAACAAGGTATATGCGGAAGTCCATCTCCCGCTTCGGAGGTAAACCCTTCACCTCTTCAAATACATCTGAGTATTCACGGACTACTCTAATAGATTGCAAGTTTTCAACTGACGCATCAAGAGATTCTAGGTAGCTAAGAATAGCATAATTCATGGGATTGTAAGAGATTTCGAGAGTGTTACCGAGGCGAGTCATAAGTCTAACCACTCTCTTTTCACAATTGAGGATGGCACCATTACTGGATAACTAATCCATGCCTAGAATTAACCCATAGCCCGTGAAGCCGAAAACATAGGCATTACATCTAAACCCAACGCTTATTATAGAAATTTCCAAATCCAAACAAATCATTGACAAATAAGCCAAGCCCCAATTGGATTTGAAACAACTAACGGATCCTCTACTATATTGGTGTCTAGGTGCAGAGATTCAACTAAAGCAGTAGATATAAAATAGTGCGATGCGCCATAGTCAAAGAGTGTACGAACAGGATGATCAAAAAGATAAACTAAACTCTCAACAGAAATATTTCTACCTCATTCTTAAGGAGGTGCTATAAGAGCGTGAGCCTGCCCTCCAGAAGTAGATCCAGTCCTCTGCCCTTGTCCTTGCTTTCTTGGGCAGTCCTTAGTCGTGTGTCCTGTCTCACCGCAGTGAAAACAACCACCCATCTTCCTCTTGTTCTTTCTGCAGTCCTTAATAAGATCTCTAGGAATTCCACAAAAATTACACTTCCTCTTATCATGGGGTTTGTTGTTCTTCCCGCCCTTCTTTGAATCTGTCTTCTTATTCTGTGATCCCTCCACTTTCTTATATTGAGGTACTTCCACCTTTGCCTCTTTCTTGCCATCCCTGTCTTCCTCCTATAACATTGCCATGTCCACCAGTCTCTCATAAGTCGCATCCATAGGTATATGGTACATAGCTAGGCTGTGCAGTGGCTCATTCAACCCTTTAACAAAACGGAGAGCCTCCTTATAGGGAGTGTTCACTAACTCTAGTCCGAATCTTGCCAGCTGGTTGAATTGGCTGACGTATTCCTTGACCGACATACTTCCCTGTTTGAGAGCTAAGAATTTCTCCATCTTTAGGCTACGTTCAACTTGTGAGAGGAATTTCATTTCAAACCTCATTCTGAAATCCTCCCAAGTTTCAACTGGTCTCTCAGCATTACTAACTTCCTACCAATAAGAGGCTTCGTCTTTAAGCAACCATACGGCCAACTGTATCTTCTGCCTATCGTCCACTTCGAAGAAAACAAACAACTTCTCAGTTTCTTTGAGCCAGTTTCTTGCTTCTACAAATGACTCAATCCCATTAAAGTTCCTTCCACCCATGGCTCGAAAATCTGTACATATCTTTGAGAAAGCATTTGCACGAGGAGGAGAAGGAGGAATAGTTGCAACTGGGGGAGGAGGAACGTTTGCTGGGCCTGCATCATTAGCCCTAGCCTCTAGGTACCTTCTGAACCAGCCAGGTACCGGTACGCCCTCTGGAAGGTTAAGATCCCTAGCCATGCTGAAACGAAAAAGAAAAGATTCAAAACAAAGGATAGAAAGATAATGCATAAGGCTTTGGGGGATTATGCCTTTTAAAATAAAAACAACACTTTTTCTTGAAAATGCTTCTTTAAACTTCTTTTTGAAAACTAGTTTCCAATTTTTTTTTTGATCTGGCAACCATCAGCTTTGATACCAAGTGAAATACCCCACCTCCGTTAAGGTCACTCACAAAGGGAATGCCTTAACTCCGGTAGAGCATTATAGGTAAAAGATACAGATAATTTACAAGACAGACATATAAACAACGGAAAACTAAATTTATTTCATAAGTACGTGGTTCAGTTAAAACATTACAACAACTGTCTCAAACCAATTTACAAATTATTACAACAAAATCACTGTCTTGAAAGCAGCATGAAATAACAATAAGGTAGCATAAATCCCCAATAAGAGTGTATCTAAAGCCATAACCCAAGGATAGAGATTCCAAGCAATACATCTACTTTCTTCAAGCTGGAAATGGTCCGAGCTAAGCTGTAGTATTCCCTCCCTGGGGACCTTGTTAGGGGAGGGGGGAAAGGAAGAAAAGAAGACGAAAGAAAATGGGTCAGACATGAGTCTGGTAAGTCCAGTGATATTTAGCATGTAAATAAGAAAAAGGATCATGACATGAATAAACTGAACCTAGGACAACATCCTAGAAATAAGATAATAAGACTGAATATGCTATCGCACTCATTACTATTTCTCTGCACCTACTTACAAGTGTTTCAACTAGCACCAAATGTTCAAGATAAATGATCCCCTATATCGATTAGCTCCTAGTCGTATATATTCATTACTTGTGTCATTCGGCCCTGCTTGATTGTAGATACCTGTGCTGGTCCCACTATGGGGTATATCAAATCCTATGGTGGCAACCCGACACAATTCAAGATGCAGTGCATACCTACTGATGCCCAGTGCTTGCTTTTTCCACTCCGGAGTACGCGCACGCCCGCACTCCGTCGGAACCTACACTGACTCACTACCCGCCGTTGTTTTGACAGCTTATAATCAGCCCAGTAATCGTGCCCCACCCTGCCTAGTTCAGGGTACCATGATACATCTATGTGGGTTACTGATGAAATGGGTCCCCGTTACTAGGGTTTCCTAATCAACATGTTAAAATGGTTAAGTGTTCTCAAATTAACCAAAACCCACCCATCAGTTTAGTTAACATGTTGTATGGTTAAGTGTTGCCTTCATTAACTTAACCCTACCATTCCTGTCTTAGCTTTAATTCATTCATTAAAGCACCAACCACTCAAATTAGATATTTATTGTTGCAGCCATAAGATGCGCCGGTCAGTTCCGGGCAGTCTTACACCGGAACTCAATCTAACCTCGGGTTCTTTTAGGCTTGATGCACTAACCTCTCACATTAGATCTATATTGTTACGGTTGTTGGATGTGCGGCGCGGTTCCAGGCAGTCTTACACCACAACTCAATCTAACCTCGGGTTAGGCATATTCGTCTTTTACTTAATTTACATATTTACCCTTCATATTTATATGTAAATTATCCACAATTATTGCCATTCAAGTCATGCCCCATTTATCCTCTAAACCATGTTCATAATTTTTAGGTATATAAATTATACCATTTTATGCCACTAATCATTTGTATGACTATGGGCCAAACTATGCCAATAATATGAAATTTAAGGTTTTTCCCAACGTTACCCCCGTTATACGTTCGAAAAATTCACATAAAATGTTAGGCTCGCAACTTAGCCTAACTTATAAACAAAAGGGAAAAGAAAGGAACATGTACCATTTCCACAACATAAAATAATAAGGATCTAACTAAACACGTGTCCTATAAATTTGGCATAAAACTATGTACTTGCATTTCTGGATCCAATTAACATGAGTCTTAAGCATATGAAATTACACAAATCCAACTAGGTATGTAAATGTAAACTTGCAATTTGGATCCAACTAATATGAATCTTAAGCATATAAACGGGGACTTACATAGAATTACACAAATCCAATTAGACACGTAGATGTGAACTTGTATTTTCGATCCATTAATCATAGATCTAACATATGAGAATGTAGATCTAAACATATGTATGACTTAGCCTAAAAACTTGCATGTAACATAACATGAAAGATTCACCAAATTTACAAAATACACGATTGGTTTAACATACATAATAAGTCCAATAAACCACAATAGTCTCATGGGCATATATGATAGAATCGTTACAAGAATAGACATGAATCAGCATCACCATTATCTTACAACTAGGCACAACTCTAGTTTTCACTTTATTACAAATCATAACTTTTAATTGTTCACATCTAAATGATAACATGACTTACAAACAAAGAAAAATCTTGTTTTCTGGGATCTGTTTTCTGAAACTGAAAAGCAATCCCTTGATGTAGACTATCGATTCTCTAAATTAGATTTGATTCGTAACTTCTAACTTGCTTTCTAGTTTGCTTCCTAGTTGGAGAAGAAAGGTGGCTATGCTAGGTTGACCATGGACAACATGGTGGCTCCTTGGAATGAAATTGTGTGATTTAGGGTTGAGGGTTGGGGTTGTTTTATAGAGGTTTAGACTTATGTGAGCTGTTAGATCATCCTAGGAGCAATCAAAACCATCCAGACTAGATAGAGTTATCCAGAAATTGCCACCTATGCCTAGTGACTCAACAACAAGTCAGAAAATCGCCACTGTTTGGATCTGGGCGAGGGGGTCGACCCCTATAGGGAGGTCGACACCCCAGTCGACACCCCTCTTGCTGATTTGCATGATTTTCAAAATTCAAACTGTTTTGTTTATTAAATTATTTAATTATATAATTTTCTGTTTAAACATGAAATCTTCTGAACTCCATAACTTCTTCATACGGAGTCCGATTCACGCAAACTCGGACTCTATCTCAAGCAAAATTCCGAGACGAACGCAGTGGTGTAACCTGTTTCCCTTAATTCTTGCTTTTACAATTAAATATTCTTTAATTCATTACTTTAATAAACATAGAAATACAGGGTGTTACAACCATGGCCTACAAACTCAACCACCGACCTGACCATGCCTAGGTGACCTCCCTCCACCTCTAACAAGTGGGCCCCACAAGAAAACCCATGGCCAAGACCACTTCCCCTTTAAATCAAAAGGTTTTGATTTTCTATTTCATTTCAAAATTTCACCTTGTTTTGCAAAGGTCGTAACTTACCCATAGAAAATCCAAATCCACTTTTTATTTTTTCCAGATTGGGTAGAATCGAATTATTTACAACTTTCACACCGACAAGTTTTTCAGATTGTATTTTCCAGTACCAAAATCGCGATTCTTTCAGACACATATTCAATCCTATATTTTTGAACCAAAATTTATATGTTACTATTTCAGCCTTATCTCCCTCAAATTTTATCAAAATCTAGTTTTCTTTTTTTAGTAAAATAGAAAATAATTTGCAACAACTTTTCTGTTTATGACTTTTTCAAATTATGAGGTTTGCATGTCAAAAAATCAAGTTCAAATTGATCAAAATTTGTGTTGTTTATGTATTTTTTTCTAAAAATTTAAATCCATCTTCCCTAACTAAAACCCCTCTACTCTCCTCTTCTAAATTTCTTGGGGCGATGTTGTGTATTCGGTATTTGGCGTAGCTATCTTCTCTTTGCCATGAAAGGTGAGCATTCACTCGCGACTGATATTTTATATTAATTTAACTGACACTATTTGAAATTTTGACACGATTATGATATGTGACATACATCTTGCTATGTTATGTAATATGATACAGGACACATATTATGCCACGTTATGCTATGTTGAAATCCTATGCCTGAATTGATATATTATGTTGTTATGATATAATTCTAACTACAAGTTCCCTAGATAGTAAAACCAATATCGATTGAACTGATATATATTTGAACGATTTTTTTACACTAATCTTGGATACAGGTTGAGATAATATATAACCGAAAATTAAAAAACTATGGGTTGAAATGATACATACCCGATTCACTAATCGTAGATACAAAATTATATACGGACACCGTTAGTCTGTAAAACAATTTTCTGAAATTTTATAAGTATGTATTGATTTGAAATTTAATTTAGTATTGTATAACTGTTTGAAATATTTAACTTGAATTTATGAATTAAAATTAGAATAGAATTGATTTAATGAAAGGATCTAATATAATTTTGGATGAAAATTACTGTTTAGAAATAATTTATAGAAGTTAGTTATGATTTAATTTAAATTAGTTTATTATAATATAAACTAATATAATATAATATAGTTTAATATAATAATTTATTTTAAAATGCTTGCAATTTAATATAAAAGATTTATTTCATTTTAAAACATTTAATTGACGATTTAATGCAATATAGTATAGAGATTCAATTTAATATAATAACTTTAATAATGTAATTGAAGTAAGAAATAAATTTAAGATTTTTTAAATGAAATGAATGAAAGAATTTGATTTAAAGATTTAAAATGATAATTTGTTAATTTAATAAAAATTTTAAGTAGAAGAATTTGGCTTAAGAAATTAACTTGATAATCAAATATTGAAAGTTGTTTTAAATAATATGATGAAAAAAAATGAATTTAGAATTTAAGTTTTAAACCAAACAGAAGTAATAACTTAAAATTGTGATTTCAATTGCAAAACACTAAATTTGAGACTTAGTCCAGTTTAATTTAAGGTAATTAGAATGTAAATTTGAAATCTGAACTTATGTTAAGCCAAATCTTAAAATACGAATATTTAGTACAAATTGGATTATTATATTTGAAACTATATTATCTATTAGAAGTTTATAATTTTTTGTATAATTTAAATATTAAAATTTTGTAATTATTCAATGAAAACAGTGTTTAACAAAACTTTTTATATTCAACTTAATTGTATTATTTTATGAAATTAAACCATTTTAAATATATTTTACTATTTTAGACTAAAGTCTATTTCCAGTCGGATCTACTTGTCCGAATTTGTTTAACATAAAGATTTCAATTAATAATGACATTTATGAAAGAGAAATATAAAATCAAAATATGAATTTGATAATGAACCATTTGATAATATGAAAATTTATATTCAAAACCGAATCTAGTACTTGAAAGTTTTGAATAAATGATAAATAAATCAATAATCGAAGTTTAATTGCTTCACGACATTAAACATGATTTCAAATTTAAATGACTACTATGTGAAATAAGCGTTTGGTTGTTAAAGTGATCGAGGTTGGATGTTGAAATGCTTTATGTCAGTATCGGGAACCACTTTACCAATTGTGCGAATCCAGAATGAAGTATGATGGAATGGCGAATGCTACTAGAATAAAGTAAGAAAACGACAATGAATAGCCTTGACCTTTGAGTTATAATTAAAATGATTAAAACAAGAGCTATATCGAGACTAAGTGAGGTCTCTCCTCCCATCAGACATACTTCGAACCATATCTACCACTTTGTGATTTGATTGGTGGTACCATCCTTGATTTTGGGAGTGTTGTTCAACGTGGGTGGTAGTTATGGCTATGCGTTACCACTGGTTCGGGAGTGCAAAGAGTAGAATTCAACCCTGGGTACTGTCTCACGTACCTTGTCATATTATCCCGATTGAACCATCTACAATTTTGATTTAATGTTGTCGTATCGCGACGCACCCCTATCCACCGACTATTTACCTAGTGTTTTATATGCAAACTGTACAAAAATATTTATAAATAGTGTAAGTGTAAAAATGTATACTCGCTTTTGCTATTTTCAATACTATATTTACCATGGACAATATTATAATAGTGTATTGTATTATATGATATATGGTTTAGGGATCCTTGTAGGATGGTGATCTCAAACATCCTTTAAGTTACTGACGCATTTCTACCGAACATTTCACTTTAGTTGATTCACTTATATAAGAATGTTAGTCCTGACTTGAGTTTTTTGTTTTACTTTATGCTATGGTAAAACCGAGTATCAAAGTATTAAATTACACGTTTTAGAGCTAGAGACTTGCTGAAGACCCCATCTCTATCTTTTCATTTTTGTCATTTCTTTACGTATTTGAAATCCTCAACTATATTTGATTCTGTAACTCTGATATGATGTATAAGTGTTGTAATGATACGGATTTCGCTCGGACCTAATCGATCGCTAAATCGACCAAGACCATTCAAATCCCGCATACGCTAACTCTGGGCATACAACACATCAGAACAAATAGTAGAAGACTTTTATAAACATCATAATAATGTTACATCAGAGTACATCCAAAATAATGATACAGTGGAAGATTTATTTACAATAATTGTAATACAATGCAGCGAAAACAAGTAAACTACACAAGGGAAAACTGTCAATGCTCTGGACACAGCTTTAAGCTTCAACTAGAATCCTTCTCAAAAAATAAATATCTTCAAAACAAACCACTCGACTGCCTATGTGGAAAATAGGGGCACCTGAGTTTGCAAGGGAAAAGCAAACTACGAGTCAGTCGTGGGACTGGTATGAGAACTCAAAACATTTATTAAACTTATTTAATAATAAGACAAATCCAAGGACCATGTCGCTAAAGCGGAACAGGTTTACCCCCATGAATGCTAGTGTATAAACAACAATCAGTAATAGAGATATGGATCTACTATGCATCAATCAACATGCAATATCCCAATCTATCCACTTAGATTAATCACCACACTTAGATTTCCCAAATCCGATTCACTTTACAAAAATTATTTCTTTGGACTTTATTTCCTGATTTCTTATTTCAAATCATTTGAAATACATATCTAGCTTTTATATCAAAATAGCTTTCACTTTGGGATCTCAAATCAAAATATTTGGAAATATGATTTCCAAATCATCACAATGCATATAAACAAGTCCGCAACCAAATATCGGGAATCTTCCCTCAGACAAGGCGGTACGCGCCTCTCCAACTCGATATATATAAATGTGCACCTCCCACTATGGAGAAGGCTACACGCTGACCACTCAACCTAAGGTCCTGGATCTAGCCCATACTTTTAGTCGTCTAGGTCACACGACCTTTAGCCACACACTTGCTAAATCATTTTATATCCCGAAGTAGGGAAAATCATTTCACAACATAATAATCACAAGTACTTTCTAAAATATAGTACTTTATATTAGCAATTCACACATATGATCAGTCACTATTAATCACATAACCTTAGAGGTCGTACGTCTCAAAGAAAGGTGTTAACCAAGAGAATAAATTCTCCGCCACCAAACAGATGCATCATTAATAGCAACTAATCGAATGTGTGATGAACTGTAATGTAAAACCATAATACGTTTCCAAATCATTTTGAAATCATCGGGTCTTAGCCCTCAAAATTCTTTCTATTTTATAAAACATTTTTATGAAAGATTCCCTATCCAAAATCGGGAATACTATTCTTTTCACTTAAGAAAAATATCATTTCAAAATCATTCATTAAATTTGAAATGAACACAACTCGCTAAACACCTTATCGTAAAATCATGAAGTGTTTCACAAGGCGTTAGCACACAGATATTTTCTACCCAACCCAATGCAAGCATATTTTGCTCATAAACTGGCCGAGCACCATCCACACAGTCAAATAATCAATAATAATCAATATCAACAATCAATTAGCCCAATACATACAAACAACCAAGTATATTTGGTTCAATCGTGTTTTGGTAATTTATTTATTACCATTTATTCATTCACAATCTAATTAAAGTTTATTTAAACTCCAATTGGTTTTAGTCTCTAAAATCATTTCTTATTGATTGTTCAACTTTCTGGAAATTAATCCTGCTTTAACTGGGTTAAAGAACCAATGTCATTTTAACACAGTTCACAACAAACCCAAAATCCAATTCGATATTAAATATAAGGCTCAGAATAGAAATTATATCGGCTTATATTCAATATCAAATTCTGAAACCAATGGATATCGTATTGGAATAACGATATCAATATCTTCCTAATTCCCACAACAATATCCGTATAATCATGGAATCCAATATCGAAATATTCCGAAGATTATTTCTATTCCTAATCTATTCCAATATATATATTGGAAATTTCTGGTTATATTAAAACCCTTTCCAAATCCAATTTATTTATTTTAAAATTATTGGATTATTAATCTAGTTAATAACCGGTTCAATTTGATAAAAATATATTTTTATCTTTTCAAATGCGGAACTTTTCATCCAAATTCTTTCCTAATCATTTATTATGATTTTACACATTTTAAATAATTTTTTCAAGGTCCGTACAGTCGGTTTCCAATAACGG
This sequence comes from Allium sativum, assembly GCA_030737875.1. Lineage (NCBI taxonomy): Eukaryota > Viridiplantae > Streptophyta > Magnoliopsida > Asparagales > Amaryllidaceae > Allium > Allium sativum. Next base: position 18,051,937 of record CM060920.1, read on the forward strand.
CCACCAAACTGCACTTACAACGACATTTTCCAAATTTTATTTGGACATAATTCCAAATCCAACCATTAGATTTCAAATCTCTTATATTCGTTGGAATGATCTTTTCGATACAAACCCAACGGTTCCGATTTTAGGAGAATCTGACGGTCGGATCTCCCGTAATGTCAATTCAAAGTCAATGGTCGAAATTCGCGAATGGTCGCGGCGCGGCGCGTCTTATTCAGGTCTTTATATATATATATATATATATATATATATATATATATATCATCGATTTTCATTTAAAACGTAATTTATAAATCGTTTTAAATTCTTTTTTAAACGATTCCAATTTCATTTTCAATTTTAAATCAAAATTGAATATTCCAATACATTACAATTTTATACATCTCATATATATGTTAAAAATAATATTTTTAACCAATCAATATTTATTTCATTCACACTTCATATATATATATTATTCACATTTCACATATATATATTATTCACTATGCATGTATATATTTTTCACATTTCATATATATATTTCCATTTCATATATATATATATATTTTATTTATTTCATATATATATATATTATTCACACTTCCTATATAATATTATTCACAATTCATATATATATTTTATTCACACTTCATTTTTTTTTTCACATATATATTATTTTCATTTCATATATATATATATATTTCATTTCATATATATATTATTTTTCATTTCATATATATTATTCACATTTCATATGTATATATTATTTCCAATTCTTATATATATTATTTTCATTTCATATATATATTTTATTCACACTTTATATATATATTTTTCACATTTCATATATATATATATATATATTATTTTCACTTAATTTTTTTTTCACATTTCATATATATATATATTATTTTCAATTCATATATATATATTTTTCACATTTCAAATATCGAATATATTATTTCCATTTCATATATATATTATTTCCATTTCATATATATATATATTATTCATTTCATATATATATATTGTTCACACTTCCTATAGATACTTTTCACAATTCATATATACATTTTATTTACACTTCATATATATATATATATATTTCACATTTCATATATATATATTAATTTCATTCCATATTTTTTTTCATTTCATATATATATTATTTTTCATTTCATATATATACTATTTTCACTTTATATATATATTTTTCACATTTCATACATATATATATATTATTTTCAATTCAACTATATATTTTCACATTTCATATATATATATATATTATATTCGATTAATATATATATATATATATATTATTTTCATTTCATATATATATATTTCACATTTCATATATATATATAATTCACATCGTGTATATATATAATTTTCACATCGTATATATATATATTTCACACCGCGAATATATATTTTATTCACATCATATATATATATATATAATTTTCACATCATGTATATATATATATATATTTACATTTCATTCACTTCACAATCACAACACAATAAAATAAATTGTCCATGGTCTGTGGACGACAGGGAGGTGATCTAATAGAAAATAAATAACTGTACAAAAATTTATAGTGAGAGAAGTTCTCACTTTCGATTTCCACTCCATCATTCTTTATTCTGAATTTCTGTACTGCTTGAGTTTTCAATTTCCCACAAATTCTAATTTGCTCCTTTTTTGTCCTGGTTAGTCTTGTTGTGAAGCTCTCGCCCCACGATCGCAATGGATCCTGTTTCACGCGATTTGGAATTCGTATGAGAAAGATATGATCGTTTGTATGTTAATTGCATAATTAGAATAATTAAATAATTAATTAAAATTTAATTACCCTTTTAATTACGTTTAAAATAAACGTTGCCGCTTCCTGCTTTAATTATCTGGAACCCTAAAACAAAACCATTGATCTGAAAACCCTCTTCGCGCTGCCGCCTCGTCGAGCCAGTCGTCGATCCGACCGGCCCACACTGTTGACCGATACGCCGCCGCCCTCCTCGCTGAGTTCAGGCGAACCCACCGCCACCTAGGCACAACAATCAACCTCTAAAGATCGCAACTTTGAGCGTTGACAACTAACGATATACTCAATGATAATTAATCAAGCCAGTGTGAGATTGAAGAGCTCGAAATGCTCTCTGATTTCTTCTTTAGAACTGGAGTCTAATTCCTAATGGATTGAAAACGATTGGGATGGAAAGGATTGAACGCTGGTCATCGTTCACGAGATGGAGGCGGGTTCAGGAATTTTGACCGAGGGTTATTTTGACTAGGGTTTTGGGGCCTTAAATATATTTATTTATATATATATATTAATAATATTTTAATTCTATAATTGGTTTCTTTTCATCCGAACTCCAAATCAAACCCAAAGACTATCGCCCCTAACCAAATACCCCTATTTCAGACACATTGGAATATGTCTCATAAGCCTATTCGATTGTTTCGATTAGTTTTCCTTTAAATTAAAATATAAAACATTTAATATTGAATTTAAATGTACATTTTAATTTACTAGGGCCAGATACTAACTCCAAAAATTCCAAAATAAATAAATTTAGCTATGTTTTGACGATACGGTCCTAACAAAACTAATTTCATCGAATTTGGAGACCGTTTGAAAAAAGTCCTTTTTCTGGTCGTTTCAATTCAAACATAAACTGTCAAAACACGTTTAAATTTACCACGCTCGCATATTGATTCCAAAATTTATGAAATTTGAAACCTAGCAATAATTTGACATTCCGAATCCAACAAAAGCGGTCTCGTTGAAAACGGAGGTCGTTTGGATAATGGCTATTATTAAGGGCTATATATTATATTAAATTCCATAGCAACTATTTTAAATTTTAAGCTGGACGTAACTTTCAATTCTCGTTATGAAATCTGGATTTTTCACATTTGTTAGAAAGATATAATTAAACAGATTTAAATATTTCCGGTTTTACTGAATATTTTGAATCCTGTACATTCATTTGTAACTTAAAATCAAAATTTCAAACTGCCACACCATTTCACGCTCATTTTATAATTAAAATAAATTTATTCATTCTAACTTTGATTAAAATAAATTTTTATTCGTTATTATTTAAAATAAATCATTTTAAATATCCAAAATTCATTAAAATTGCCGAAATAAAAATTCTAAATTGGTTCTGAAAATCCGGGTTGTTACAATCTCCCACACTTAAAATGTTTTCGTCCTCGAAAAGGAACGGAGCTGAAAGTTTTTTAACCAACCAACTCAACTTTCATTCTGGCATTCATTCTTCAACTTTTCAGTTTCTAAAAAATTTCTAATTTTTCAAAAAATTGGCTAACACCCTAAATTTTTGTAAATTTTCGCTATAACCTCCTTTGTACGGGGAGACCTTTAAAACCGCTACTAGCCACGCAGGGCCCTCATCATCCAAAAAGAAAAAGCAAAAGCAAAGCAGCTAGCCAATCGGCTCATAAAATCATCTAAACCCAAGAAATATAGTAAACATGTATGTAACACCCCACCTCCGCTAGGGTCACTCACAAAGGGAATGCACTAGTTTTGGAGGAGCGTTATCGAGGTAAACAAACACAGAAATATTGCAAGATAGAACATAAATAAAACAGCGGAAGATTCAAGAGCTAAATTTCATTACTTTCAAAAAGAGTCAAAACCTTTTACATCAAATAACCAAGGTCATTATTTTCCATTACAACAAATTCTGTCTTGCATAAATAAAGAAGCATAGACTTAAAACATCAAAAGTAGCTTAATTCCCAAAGGTAGCAGAAATGCAGCCATAGCATAGCTCAAGATCAAACCGCACATGAGCTGAATCGAAAGCAAGCGAAATCCAAGCTAAGTGTTAGAGTTTCCTCCCTAAGAACCTTGGGGGAGGGGGGGGGAGGGGAACGAAAGGAAAAGAGGCAAAAGAAAACGGGTCAGCCATAAAGACTGGTAAGTCCTAGTGACTTTCAGCATAAAAACAGATAAAGGTAACATGACATGTACAAACTGAAAGTAAACATAAGTATGATGACAAGATGGGCAAGATAGACTAAGATAACATGATAAATCAAGTATAAATATAGTATAACATCACACATTCAAGGTTATCTGCATTAACTGTACTAGAATCCCAAACCCATGTCTTATATTAATCATGAAATGATCTCTTGGCCCAATATCATGAAATGACCCATTACTAGGTCCAACAGAACGATCCACTAATCAATCGGCTCCCTACAAGGTCTAGCTCGTTGTGTGTCTGTGTCATACAGCCCTATCACGAATGTAGTCACCTGTGCTAGGTCCACCATAGGGTGTATCAAGCCCTAGGGTGCCAACCACTGACACGAATCAAGCATGCACAGATAAACCTACTAATGCCCAATGCCTTCTTTTTCAACTCTGGACCACGTGCACAACCATAGCCCGCCTGAACCTACACTGGCGCACCAATACAACCGTCGTTCTGGTCGCTTACAATCAGCCCTGTAATCGTGCCCCACCCTGCCTAGTTTCAGGGTACCATGATACATCTAGTGGGTTACTGCTGAAATGGACCGCGTAACTAGGATTTTCGTCCAATAGGTTAAGTGTTGTCATTTAAATTCGTGGCTTAACCCTTATTAGTCTAGCATGTCAAGTTGGTTAAGTGTTGTCATTCAAGTTCGGGACTTAACCCGCCTACGAATCATGTCAAATTGGCTAAGTGTTATCATTCAAGTTCATGACTTAGTCCTACAAATCATGTATCAAGTTGGTTAAGTGTTGTCTTTCATGTTCATGACTTAACCCTATCATGTGGCATTAATTCATTAATGCACCCCAACCTCTCACATCAGACCTGGTGTTGTGGTCACTGGATATGCTGGGCGGTTCCGGGCAGAATAACACCACAACTCAGTCTGACCTCGGGTTTTCAAGTGTGATATGACCAACTACCCACATTGGATCCTATTGTTTGCAGTAACTGGATTTGCTGGGTGGTTCCGGGCAGAATTACACTGCAAACTCAACCCAATCTCGAGTTGGCCATTTTCAAGTTCATTCTAATGTCATGTCCATGTTCAAGATTCATGTCAAGTTCGTGTCAAGTTTCATGGCGAGTTTCATGCCAAGTTTCCTATAATTACCAATTTTTCCCAACGTTACCCCGTCTAAATATTAAGCTAACAATCTTAGCCTAATTTTCCGTCTACATGATTTTTGGCATATAATATTAGGCTAAAAACTTATCCTAATTTAACGTACACAAAATGTTCATAAAGAAATTCATTAACATAAACATGGCATAGGTGTAAACTTGTCATTCTCGGCATAGTCAATATGAACACCATAGATGTGTACTTGCAAAATAATCAACATGAATATTATAGGTGTGATCTTGCAACGTAGACTAAATCAACATACATATATGTGAATTTGCAACATAGACTAAATCAACTTACATATACGTGAACTTGCAAATCAATCACGAGCATATGAATAAATGTGTACTTGAAATATGACATAGGTTTAACATATACACATAAACATGTAGATCTAACATTTGGTCACATATGTGATATGATTTTACAATCTAAAACTTGCATAACATGATAAACTACACAACTTGTCATAACAGGGTATACTCCAATATAGATATGAATAGACTTATTCATTAATTCCCAATTCAACATGATGATAAAATAGAATATCATTCAATTTCACATATAACATAATAAACATTGTTCTATTATCAATTTATTTCCAAGGCATAACATAACTGAATAAATTGAGTAAAACATCACAGACATATAGATCTGATAACATTATGAACATGAAAAGGTTTTAGTAATAATCTAGGTTCAAGAATATGGATAGAACTAACTTAAATAGAAAAAATCCCCAAAATTAAGATCCAAGGACAAATAAAGAAAATAGGTCTGAATAGAAAATCAAGCTTAGATCCAATTTCATAGTCATAATCCTAGACAATAACCTCATGGTCATGAATCATAGGTGATTAGCCACAATTGTCCTTGTTATAGTCATAGGCAATAGTCTTATGTTTACAGTCATAGGCATAGGTATAGTCTTATATTCACCGTCATAGTCTTAGGCCATTAACAATAGTTTCAACGTCATAGGCATAATAATGTTATGGAGATGAGAGAGTCTGATTTACAACATGAATAGGTCCAAACTGATTTCATAGCAATATTCCCAAAAGTCAAGATCCAAGATGAACAAAAATAGATATGAATCATACATAGATCCAATTCCAATTTATAACATGTCCATATTAAGTTTATAGTTTTTATCTAAAAGTAACTTGAACTTACAGATCGTGGTCTAAGAAATTTAGATACATAATTCAAGTCTATAAATTTCTCGTTGATTCGTTGAATCTTGCTTGATTGTAGAAGCAAATCCCCAATATGAAATTCCTAGCCGTAGTCTTCAAGAAATAATCTTCGCGTTTTAGTTTAATTTAATTTAGAGGAAGAAGAAGAAACCATGATCATCAAGAGTTTGTGCAACATAAGGTTAGAGAAGAATGGTGTAAAGAGAATGAGGCTATGGGGCTGTTTATATAGGGTTAGGCGGATGAATCTGGTCACGAAACGAGTCTAAATACATCAGAATGCACCAGGTTCAAAAACTGGGTTCAGGAGACAGGTCGACCCCCAGGTCGACACTATGGTCGACCTGGTCCCTGGGAGGTCGACACTATGGTCGATCCCCAGGTCGACCTGGTCCTGGGCAGGAAATTTCCCGCCCAGCCTGTTCTGGATTTTGAATTCGAATTTGAATTCGAATTTTCGAGCTGTTTTCGATTCTGAAAATTTCTGAAACTTCGGAGGGTCATGTCTCCCTCATACGGACTCCGATTTTCGAAAACTCGGACTCGTTTCCAAGCAAAATTTCGAGACGAACGCAATGGCGCAAACCGTTTCCCTTAATTCTTATTTTAAAAATAAATTCTGCCTTGATTTATGGTTTTAACACATTATTAAAATACGGGTTGTTACATTCTCCCCTCCTTAAAGGATTTCATCCCTGAAATCTTCAAGTTAGGAAGAATGCATCCTATCATCCAATCAACCATCTACTCAACCATCATCCACAAGCAACCATTGTCCTTAAAAGATTTCTAATGTTATATGAACATATGCAGAAAGTGTGTGTATATGTTCCGTATCTAGTGCAAATGATTAGGCCTGATTGATCTTCTTAATGCAAAATATGTTTAGTGCCATGAATCCAACATGTATGCAAATAGTCCTAGTCACATAAACATTATATGTGCACAAACATCCATCATATGCAACATTCACATGATAACACATTCAATTTCATCCATAAACAAGTATAAACACACATGCATATGCAATATGAAATTGTGTCTGAGCCAATCTAGTGCCTAATGTGTGTTATGCAACCACGAGCAACCACTTGCAACCATTTGCAAACATCAACCATAACATGTTTCAATCACATGTTTACATCCAAAAGGGTTCTACCTAAGGTTCTCAAGATAGGACTGAGAAGATAAGCAAGATAAAACAAAGCATCAAGGAGAAGAAGTTAAAGATGTACCCCCAAAAGGTCCTGCCTGCGGGCCTTGCCCTTGCTTCTTAGGGCAGTTCTTGCTGATATGTCCAATATCACCACACTGAAAGCATGCTTCCATCTTCATCTTCTTCTTTCTACAATCCTGGACTATATGCCCCTCAATACCACAGAAGTGGCATTTTCTTTTCTCACGTGTCTTATTATCATTATTGTTGTTGTTCTTCTTGCCTCCTTTCTTGGAGTCTACCTTCTTGTTAGGAGACTCATTCGCCTTGACCTCCTTCTTGCCATTCTTGTCTCCTTCATTTAAGAGCGCCATGTCTACTAGCTTTTCGTAAGTAGCCCCATAGGTATGTGGGTCATAGCCAAGCTGTGAAGTGGCTCATTCAATCCTTTGACAAAGCGGAGAGAGCCTTCTTATGAGGGGTATTCACTAAGTCTAGTCCAAATCCGGCCAGCTGATTGAATTGATTGACGTACTCCTTGACCATCATACTTCATTGCTTAAGAGATAAGAATTTTTCCAGCTGTAGACTTCGTTCAGCTTGCGAGAGGAATTTCGTCTCAAACCTTATTCCGAAATCCATCCATGTTTCAACCGGCCTCTCGGCGTTAGTGACTTCCCACCAATAGGAAGCTTCGCCTTTGAGCAACCATACTGCCAATTGTACCTTCTGCGTATCGTCCACCTCGAAGATGACGAACAGATCCTCAGTTTCTTTGAGCTAGTTCCTCGTTTCTACGAATGACTCAGTTCCCTTGAAATCCTTTCCACCCATGGCCCTAAAATCTTTACAGATCTTTGAGATAGCAATTGCATGAGGAGGGGGAAGAGGAGGAGGAATAGCTGCAGCTGGAGGAGGAATATCTGCTGGGCCTGCATCGTTGGCCCTAGCCTCTAAGTACCTCCTGAACCAGCCAGGTATTGACACGCCCTCTGGAAAGTTAAGATTCCCAGACATGCTGAAATGAAAAGGAAGAAATTCAAAATGGGGAAACAAAGGATAGTTCTAATGGCTTTTGGGGAATAGCCTTTCAATAAAACAAGACTTTTCTTGAAAAATGCTTCTTTGTAAACGGTTTAATTTTGAAAATAGTTTTAGAAGGTTTTCTAAAAACTTTTCCCCAGTCTGGTAACCTTCTGCTCTGATACCAAATGTAACACCCCAATTCCGCTAGGGTCACTCACAAAGGGAATGCACTAGTTTTGGAGGAGCGTTATCGAGGTAAACAAAAACAGAAATATTACAAGACAGAACATAAATAAAACAACGGAAGAATCAAGAGCTAAATTTCAATACTTTCAAAAAGAGTTAAAACGTTTTACATCAAATAGCCAAGGTCATTATTTTCCATTACAACAAGTTCTGTCTTGCATTAATAAAGAAGCATAGACTTAAAACATCAAAAGTAGCTTAATTCCCCAAAGGTAGCAGAAATGCAAGCATAACATAGCTCAAGATCAAATCGTACAAGAGCTGAACCGAAAGCAAGCGAAATCCAAGCTAAGTGCTAGAGTTTTCTCCCTGAGAACTTGGGGGGGGGGCGAAAGGAAAAGAGGCGAAAGAAAACGGGCCAGTCATAAAGACTGGTAAGTCCTAGTGACTTTCAGCATAAAAACAAATAAAGGTAACATGACATGTACAAACTGAAAGTAAACATAAGGATGATGACAAGATGGGCAAGATAGACTAAGATAACATGATAAATCAAGTATACCATCACACATTCAAGGTTCTCTGCATCAACTATACTAGAATCCCAAACCCATGTCTTATATTAATCATGAAATGGTCCCTTGGCCCAATATCATGAAATGACCAATTACTAGGTCCAACGGAACGATCCACTAATCGATCGGCTCCCTACAAGTTCTAGCTCGTTGTGTGTCTGTGTCATACGACCCTATCACAAATGTAGTCACCTGTGCTAGGTCCACCATAGGGTGTATCAAGCCCTAGGGTGCCAACCACTGACACGAATCAAGCATGCACAGATAAACCTACTGATGCCCAATGCCTTCTTTTTCAACTCCGGACCACGTGCACGACCATAGCCCGCCTGAACCTACACTGGCGCACCAACAAAGTCGTCGTTCTGGTCGCTTACAATCAGCCCAGTAATCGTGCCTCACCCTGCCTAGTTCCAGGGTACCATGATACATCTAGTGGGTTACTGCTGAAATGGACCGCGTAACTAGGGTCTTCATCCAATAAGTTAAGTGTTGTCATTTAAATTTGTGACTCAACCCTTATCAGTCTAGCACGTCAAGTTGGATAAGTGTTGTCATTCAAGTTCGGGACCTAACCCGCCTATGAATCATGTCAAATTGGCTAAGTGTTGTCGTTCAAGTTAATGACTTAGCCCTACGAATCATGTATCAAGTTGGTTAAGTGTTGTCTTTCATGTTCATGACTTAACCCTATCATGTGGCATTAATTCATTAATGCACCCCAACCTCTCACATCAGACCTGTTGTTGTGGTCACTGGATATGCCGGGCGGTTCCGGGCAGAACTACACCACAACTCAATCTGACCTCGGGTTTTCAAGTGCGATATGACCAACTACCCACATTGGATCCTATTGTTTGCAGTAACTGGATTTGTCGGGCGGTTCTGGGCAGAATTACACTTCAAACTCAACCCAACCTCGAGTTGGCCATTTTCAAGTTCATTCTAGTGTCATGTTCATGTTCAAGATTCATGTCAAGTTCGTGTCAAGTTTCATGGCGAGTTTCATGCCAAGTTTCCTATAATTACCAATTTTTCCCAACGTTACCCCATCTAAATATTAGGCTAACAATCTTAGCCTAATTTTCCGTCCGCATGATTTTTGACATAAAATATTAGGCCAAAAACATAGCCTAATTTAACATACACAAAATGTGCATAAAGAAATTCATTAACATAAACATGACATAGGTGTAAACTTGGCATTCTCGGCATAGTCAATTTGAACACCATAGGTGTGTACTTGCAAAATAATCAACATGAATATCATAGGTGTGATATTGCAATGTAGACTAAATCAACATACATATATGTGAATTTGCAACATAGACTAAATCAACTTACATATATGTGAACTTGCAAATCAATCACGAGCATATGAATAAGTGTGAACTTGAAATATGACATAGGTTTAACATATACACATAAACATGTAGATCTAACATTTGGTCACATGTGTGATATGATTTTACAAACTAAAACTTTCATAACATGATAAACTACACAACTTGCCATGACAGGTTATACTCCAATATACATGTGAATAGACTTATTCATTAATTCCAAATTCAACAATATAATAAAATAGAATATCATTCAATTTCACATATAACATAATAAACATTGTTCTATTACCAATTTATTTCCAAGGCATAACATAACTGAATAAATTGAGTAAAACATCGTAGACATATAGATCTGATAACATTATGAACATGAAAAGGTTTGAATAATAATCTAGGTTCAAGAACATGGATAGAACTAACTTAAATAGAAAAATCCCCAAAATCAAGATCCAAGGACAAATAAAGAAAATAGATCTGAATAGAAAATCAAGCTTAGATCCAATTTCATAGTCATAATCCTAGATAATAATCTCATGGTCATGAATCATAGGTGATTGGCCATAATTGTCCTTGTCATAGTCATAGGCAATTGTCTTATGTTCACAGTCATAGGCATAGGCATAGGTATAGTCTTATATTCATTGTCATAGTCTTAGGCCACTAACAATAGTTTCAACGTCATAGGCATAATAATGTTATGGACATGAGAGAGTCTGATTTACAACATGAATAGGTCCAAACTGATTTCATAGCAATATTCCCAAAAGTCAAGATCCAAGATGAACAAACATAGATATGAATCATACATAGATCCAATTCCAATTTATAACGTGTCCATATTAAGTTTATAGTTTTTATCTAAAAGTAACTTGAACTTACAGATCGTGGTCTAAGAAATTTAGATGCAAAATTCAAGTCTAGAAATTTGTCGTTGAATTGTTGAATCATTGAATCTTGCTTTGATTGTAGAACCAAATCCCCAATATGAAATTCCTAGCCGTAGTCTTCAAGAAATAATCTTCGCGTTTTAATTTAATTTAATTTAGAGGAAGAAGAAGAAGCCATGATCATCAAGAGTTTGTGCAACATAAGGTTAGAGAAGAATGTTGTAAAGAGAATGAGGCTATGGGGCTGTTTATATAGAGTTAGGCGGATGAATCTGGTCACGAAACGAGTCTAAATACATCAGAATGCATCAGGTTCAAAAACTGGGTTCGGGATGCATGTCGACCCCCTGGTCGACACTATGGTCGACCTGGTCCCTGGAAGGTCAACACTATGGTCGACCTCCAGGTCGACCTGGTCCTGGGCGAGAAATTTCCCGCCCAGCCTATTCTGGGTTTTGAATTCGAATTTGAATTCGAATTTTCGAGCTGTTTTCGATTCTGAAATTTTTTGAAACTTTGGAGGGTCATATCTCCCTCATATGGACTCCGATTTTCGAAAACTCGGACTCGTTTCCAATCAAAATTTCGAGACGAACACAATAGCGCAACCCGTTTCCCTTGATTCTTATTTTAGAAATTAATTCTGCCTTGATTTATGGTTTCAACACGTTATTAAAATACGGGTTGTTACAATTTACTTATTTTTCGGGCATACAATTTTATTCCTCTTCTATTGCCTCCTTGCTATAACCTGTTCACACATATATATGTACATGCATGCAATTTCAATAAATTTCCATTTGGTTCAATATTTGATTTGATTTGGTTAAATTTACCTTTTATTATCATATTGGTTCAACAATTTTATTGGTTAAACTAATAATCATACATCACAACCAGCAATCAATTAGTTGATTAGCTTTTCAAACATATACTTTTATATACTTAAATTCATGTTTTCTAAAATCGGATTTTATATATAATCACAAATACGTTATTTATAATTATATTACTCTCAACTCATTCTAGGGCATTACTAACCCCATCTCTACTGAGTCACTCATTCTAGAATGCTACTGATTCTATCTCTAATGAGGATTCTTCAATAGGATATTACTAATCCTACCTCTGATGAGTCTTTTATTCGGTTCTAACGAGTTGCACCTAAAGATTTGAGTTGACCAAAGCTTTGATACCAGCTGTAACGATACGGATTTTGCCCTGACCTAATCGATCGCTAAATCGACGAAGACCGTTCGAATCCCTCATATGCTAACTCTGGGCATACAACACATCAGAACAAATAACAGAAAACTTTTATAAACATCATAATAATGTTACATCAGACTACTGAATATCAGAGTACATCGAAAATAATAATACAATGGAAGATTTATTTACAATAAATGTAATACAATGCAGTAGAAACAAGTAAACTACACAGCGGAAGACTATCAATGCTCTGGACACAGCTTTAAGCTTCAATCCAGAATCCTTCTCAAAAAATAAATATCTGTAAAACAAACAACTCGACTGCCCATGTGGAAAATAGGGGCACCCGAGTTTGCAAGGGAAAAGCAAACTACGAATCAGTCATGGGACGGGTATGAGAACTCAAAACAGTTGTTAAACTTATTTAATAATAAGACAAATCACATGACCACGACGCTAACGCGGAACGGGTTTACCCCCATGAATTCCAGTGTATAAACAACAATCAGTAATAGAGATATGGATCTACTATGCATAAATCAACATGCAATATCCCAATCCACCACTTAGATTAATCACCATACTTAGATTTCCAAATCCGATTCACTTTACAGAAATTATTTCTTTGGACTTTATTTCCCGATTTCTTATTTCAAATCATTTGAAATACATATCTAGCTTTTATATCGAAGTAGATTTCACTTCGGGATCTCAAATCAAAATCTTTGGAAATATGATTTCCAAATCATCACAATGCATACAAACAAGTTTACAACCAAATATCGGGAATCTTTCCTCAGACAAGGCGGTACGCTCCTCTCCAACTCGATATATATAAATGTGCACCTCCCACTATGGTGTAGGCTACATGCTGACCACTCAACCTAAGGTCCTGGATCCAGCCCATACTTTTAGTCGTCCAGGTCACCCGACCTTTAGTCACATACTTGCTAAATCATTTTATATCCCGAAGTAGGGAAAATCATTTCAAAACATAATAATCACAAGTACTTTCTAAATTATAGTACTTTATATTAGCAATTCACACATATGATCAGTCACTATTAATCACATAACCTTTGAGCTCGTACGTCTCAAAGAAGGGTGTTAAGTAAGAGAATAAATTCTCCGCCACCAAACAGATACATCATTAATAGCAACTAATCGAATATGTGATTAACTACAATGTAAAACCATAATACATTTCCAAATCATTTCGAAATCATCGGGTCTTAGCCCCCAAAATTCTTTCTGTTTTATAAAACATTTTCATAAAACATTCCCTATCCAAAATCGAGAATACTATTCTTTTCACTTAAGAAAAATATCATTTCAAAATCATTTATTAAATTTGAAATGAACACAACTCTCTAAAAACCTTATCGTCAAATCGTGAAGTGTTTCACTAGGCGTTAGCACACAGATATTTTCTACCCAACCCAGTGCTAAATGTAAAAGCATATTTTGCTCATAAACTGGTTGAGCACCATCCACACAGTCAATCAATCAATAATAATCAATATCAACAATCAATTAGCCCAATCCATATCAATAGCCAAGTATATTTGGTTCAATCACGTTTTGGTTATTTATTTATTACCATTTATTCATTCACAATCTAATTAAAGATTTATTCAAACTCCAATTGGTTCCAATCTCTAAAATCATTTCTTATTGATTATTCAACTTTCTGGAAATTAATCCTGCTTTAACTGGGTTAAAGAACCAATGTCATTTAAACACAGTTCACGACAAACCCAAAATCCAATTTGATATTAAATATAAGGCTCAGAATAAAAATTTTATCGGCTTATATTCAATATCAAATTCTAAAACCAACGGACATCGTATTGGAATAACGATATCAATATCTTCCAAATTCCCACAACAATATCCGTATAATCATGGAATCCAATATCGAAATATTCCGAAGATTATTTCTATTCCGAATCCATTCCAATTTATATATTGGAAATTTCTGGTTATGTTAAAACCCTTTCCAAATCCAATTTATTTATTTAAAAATTATTGGATTATTAATCAAGTTAATAACTAGTTCAATTTGATAAAAATATATTTTTATCTTTCCAAATGTGAAATTTTCCATCTAAATTCTTTCCAAATCATTTATTATGATTTTACACAAATTATTAATATTTTTAATAATTTTATCAAGGCTCGTACAGTCGGTTTCCAATAACGGCCAACAAACTGCACTAACAGCGACCTTTTCCAAATTTGATTTGGACATAATTCCAAATCCAATCGTTAGATTTCAAATCTATTATAACGTTGGAAAGCTCTTTTTGATACGAACCAATTGTTCCGGTTTTAGGAGAATCCAACGGTTGGATCTCCCGTAATGTCAATTCGAAGTCAATGATCAAAATTCGCGAACAGCCGCTTCGTGGTGCATTCTATTCAGACCATTAAATATATATATTATACATATTTCGTCGATTTCATTTAAAACGTATTTTATAAATCGTTTTAAATTCGTTTTAAAATGATTCTAACTTCATTTTTAATTTTAAATCAAAATTGAATATTCCATTACATGACAATTTTATACATCTCATATATATGTTAAAAATAATATTTTTAACCAACCAATATTTATTTCATTCACACTTCATATATATATTATTCAAATTTCATATATATATATATATTATTCATTACACAAATTTTTTTTTCACATTTCCTATATATATTATTTCCATTTCATATATATTATTTCCATTTCATATATATTATTCATTTCATATATATATATGTATATTATTCACACTTCCTATTTTTTTTTTCACATTTCATATGTATATTTTATTCACGCATTATATATATATTTCACATTTCATATATATATTATTTTCATTTCATATATATATATTTCATTTCATATATATATTATTCATATTTCATATATATATTATTTTCAATTCATATATATATTGTTCTCATTTCATATATATATATATTTTATTCACACTTCATGTATATATTTTTCACATTTCATATTATATTATTTTCACTTCATATATATATTCTTCACATTTCATATATGTATATATATATTATTCTAAATTCATATATACATTTTTCACATTTCATATATCGAATATATTATTTCCATTTCATATATATATATATATTGTTTCCATTTCACATAAATATTATTCATTTCATATGTGTGTGTATATATATATATTATTCACACTTCCTATATATATTTTTCACATTTCATATATATATTTTATTCACACTTCACATATTTTTTTTTTCACATTTCATATATATATTATTTTCATTTCATATATATATATATATTTCATTTCATATATATATATATATATATATATATTATTTTTCATTTCATATATATTTTATTCACATTTCATATTTATTATTTTCAGTTCATATATATATTATTTTCATTTCATATATATATATTTTATTCACACTTCATATATATATTTTTCATATTTCGTATATATATTATTTTCATTTCATTTTTTTTTCACATTTCATATATATATATATAATTTTCAATTCATATATATTTTTCACATTTCATATATATATATACATTATTTTCAATTCATATATATATTATTTTCTTTTCATATATATATTTCACATTTCATAAATATATATTATTCACATCGTGTATATATATATAATTTTCACATCGCGTATATATATATATATATATATATATATATTTCACATCGCAAATATATATTTTATTCACATCATGTATATATATATATATAATTTTCACATCGTGTGTGTATATATATATTTAAATTTCATTCACATCACAATCACAACGCAATCAAATAAATCGTCCATGGTCTGTGGACGACAGGGAGGTGATCTAATAGAAAATAAATAACTGTACAAAAAATTATAGTGAGAGAAATTCTCATTTTCGTTTTCCACTACGTCATTCTTTAATTCTAAATTTATGTACTGCTTGAGTTTTCAATTTCCCTCAAATTCTAATCTGCTCCATTTTTGTCTCGGTTAGTCTTATTGTAAAGCTCTTGTCCCTATGATCACAACGGATCTTGTTTCACACGATTTGGAGTTCGTACGAGAAAGATATGATCGTTTATATGTTAATTGCATAATTACAATAATTAATTAAAATTTAATTACCCTTTTAATACGTTTAAAATAAACGTTGCCGCTTCCTGCTTTAATTATCTGGAACCCTAAAACAAAACCGTTTATCTGAAAATCCTCTTTGCGCCACTGCCTCGTCGAGCCAGTCGTCGATCCGACCCACCCAGACCGTTGACCGATCCGCCACCGCCCTCCTCGCCGAGTTCAGGCGAACTCGAAGCCACGTAGGCACGACAATCAACCTCCAAAGATCGCACCTTTGAGCGCAGACAACCAATGATACACTCACTGATAATTAATCAAGCCCGTGTGAGATTGAAGAGCTCGAAATGCTCTCTGATTTCTTCTTTAGAACTGGACTCTAATTCCTAATGGATTGAAAACGATTGGGGTGGAAAGGATTGAACATTAGTCGTCTTTCACGAGATGGAGGCAGGTTCATGAATTTTGACCGAGGGTTATTTTGACTAGGGTTTTGGGGCCTTAAATATATGTATTTTTTATATATTTTAGTAATATTTTAATTCTATAATTGATTACTTTTCATCTGAACTCCAAATCAAACCCAACGACTGTCACCTATAACCAAATACCCCCATTCCGGACACATTGGAATATGTCCCGTATGCCTATTCGACTGTTTCGATTAGTTTTTCTTTAAATTAAAATATAAAATATTTAATATTAAATTTAAACGTACATTTTAATTTACTAGGGCCACATACTGACTCCAAAAATTCCAAAAAATAAAGCTAGCTATGTTTTGATGATACAGTCCTAACAAAACTAGTTTCGTCGAATTTGGAGACCGTCTGAAAAATGGCCATTTTCAGGTCGATCCAATTCAAATTTAAAATGTTAAAACACGTTTAAATTTACCACGCTCACATATTGATTCCAAAAATTATGAAATTTGAAACCTAGCAATAATTTGACATTCCGGATCCAACAAAAGTGGTCTCGTCGAAAACGGAGTTCGTTTGCAAAATGGCTATTATTAAGGGCTATATATTATATTAAATTCCATAGCGATTATTTTAAATTTTAAACTGGACGTAACTTTCAATTCTCGTTATGAAATCTGGATTTTTCACATTCGTTAGAAAGATATAATTAAACAAATTTGAATATTTTTGGTTTTACTAAAATCCGGTTTATTTTGAATCCTGTACATTCGTTTGAAATTTGAAATCGAATTTTCAAACTACCGCGCCATTTCAGGCTCGTTTTATAATTAAAATAAATTTATTCATTCTAACTTCGATTAAAATTAATTTTAGTCGTTATTATTTGAAACAAGCCATTTTAAATATCTAAAATTCATTAAAATTTCCAAAATAAAAATTTTAAATTGGTTCTGAAAATCTGGGTTGTTGCAAGTTTTGAGATTCTGTAGTTAGTAACTTCATAAACTACTGTTGTTTTTATTTATTCTGCTCGAGATATTCTGCTTTTCTGTGTCTTTGACTCTGTGATGATTTTATATTTAACCTCGTAGCAGTAACAATATACTATTTCGATCAATTTAAGTTGGTTTTATTACCAACTTCAATGGTCCAAAAAGGCAGGTTGTTACACATTTTTAGTTTTTGATTATAGAATTAGCGAATAAGAGACTAAGAGATAGTGTTTGTCATTTGGTCTCTATAACTGGTAGTACCATTAATATTACTATTATCTTAGTTTTTATTTGTATATTATTATCATTATTTGCTTAATTATTTACTTTATTTTATTTTTGATCTTTATTTGTATTATTACTTTTAAATTCGTCATTTTATTATTACTTTTAAATTGACTTTGTCATTTGATTTTGAATTCCAACTCTAATCGAACCCAATTTATTTGTGAATCATGGCCTAGTTTTGGTTGAACAGATACCAGGAGCTTGAGCACATGTTCAATAAGCGTCTAAAAATATTCCCTCAAAATAAGGGTATGTCATCCCCCATATGCAAATATCATCCATCTTTATCTCTTCTCCTTACATATAACACTACTACATTTTCAACCCATCCTACTCACATTTCTATTAACTCAAAATATTTTATGACATCAATGTCACAAGATGTATTTTGAATGATCTAATTTATAATACAATACGACATCGACTGGAGGAATATTTGATACTGATAGTTGGAAATTTGACGGAAGGCTGATTTATGTTGCATTTAGTGTGCACTCTTTGATGATCCAATTAGAAGTGCTTATCAAAGTAATGAATTTTTTTAGGGGTAGAATTACAAATTACTAAGAACCTTTACTGCAAAATATTGCTTTCTTTGATCAAATATCATTTTAACAAAATTAACTGTCAAGTGCAAAAGTTCAATAAATAAATGTTCAGGGTAAAACAAACGAACTCTAGAAGATTCAAAAATGAAACACATTCGGTAATACTTTCTAAATTTTCATATCTAATTTTTTTTTTCTAGTTCTCTAATTATTTAAGTGGTTTTCTTGTAGAGGATGACAAAATAAATTGTTTAAACTAATTGGCATACTCAAAAATAAATGAGCACCTCATTTTTTTCAGTTCATGCATGTTTATGACCTGCTAATTGAATATGTAAAATGAAAATCTTCTTTTCATAAAATCATTCTGTAACAACCCGTAAAATGCGAGCCAGTTTGAAATTTTTATTTTGGCAATTTTGGCGAATTTTGAACATTTAAAATAGATTATTTTAAATAATATTGATGAGAAATTTATTTTGAATATAATTCGACGTATATATTTATATACGTCGTCGTTAGAATATAAATATTTATATATAATTATAAATAGAATTGAAAATGGCGCGGTAGTTCGATAATTCGATTTCAAACTTCAATTGAACGTACCGGGTGCAAAACAATCCGGATTTTAG
The DNA here is from genome assembly GCA_030737875.1 of Allium sativum. Taxonomy (NCBI): domain Eukaryota; kingdom Viridiplantae; phylum Streptophyta; class Magnoliopsida; order Asparagales; family Amaryllidaceae; genus Allium; species Allium sativum. The sequence continues at coordinate 18,071,671 of CM060920.1, forward strand.
TGAAACCAAAAACATTAGGATCTATTTGATAATATCTTTCCAACGAATCCGACAAATCAAAATTTCATAGCGGGAATCAATAGATATGTCCAGTTGAAAATTCTGAATAGTCGCTATGGAATTCAGGCCCTTAAAAATGGATATTTTGCAAATGACCTCGGATCTCGACGAAACCAGTTTTGTTGGGTCCGTGATGTCAAGTTATTGCTAGATTCCAAATTCCATAATTTTTCGAATCAATTTGTGAGCGTGGCAAAGGAAAATGCGTTTGACCATTTTCAGTGGATTTTAATCGACTGGAAATTGGCCATTTTTCAAACGGTCTCAGAATTTGACGAAACTAGTTTTGTTAGGACCGTATCGTCAATACGAAGCTAGAAAATATTTTTCTGGAATTTTTCTAGTTAGTATGTGACCCCGGTGATTTGAAATGTACGTTTAAAATTCAATATAGTGATTTAAATGTAAATTCAACGGAAACCAATCGAAACGGTCAAATCAGCTTGCGATACATATCCCATTGTGTTCGGAACGGGGGTAATACGCTATGGACGACAGGCGGTGGACCTCGTTTCGAGGTCGTATGTAAAAGTCAACTTTTTGAAAATAAAATAATTAAATTAATTAAAAAAATCAAACCCCCTTCCTCCCCTTATAACCGATGGCCCCCCCTCCTTTTCTTTTCTCGATTCAGTTTTACAAAGGAAAAAAAAATAAAAATAAAACCCTAATGCTTTCCCGTCGCCCCCCCTCGACTGAGCGCCGCGCTCGACGGCGCCACCACCACCCACGGCCGGACCCCCCTGCCCTTCCTCCTCCTTCCCAAATCAAACCCCCTCCCCTCCTGCGATCGACGCAAACAGCCCCGTTCCCCTTTAGTAAATCGCGCCGCCCTAGAACGAAGACCCACCACCGACAGTCCAACTCCGCCAGGCGCCTCCGCCACGAGTTTCCCCCCTCCCCTCAGCCACTGACGAACGGAGAAGACCCCTCCCCCACCCTTGGAAAATCCGATTTAATGTAAGTTTTCTTTTATTTTTATTTTTAGTTTATTTAGTTGTTTAGGTTAATTATTTATGAAGATAAAGTAGAAAAAATATGGGTTTTACCCTATGAACAACAACATAGAATGTGATTTTTAGTAAAGAAAGGTTAAATTTTTAGTTAGAAAACGATTTAAAAATATGATTTTTATATTTTTAAAGTATTAAAAATATAGTCTTTACTATATAGCGATTATAAAGATATGATTTTTTATATTTTTAAAATAGTAACAATATAATCTTTTATATTGTAGAAAGATAAAAATATGATCTTTATATTTTTAAAGTAATAAAAATATGATTTTTATATTTTTAAAGTATTAAAAATATAGTCTTTACTATATAGTGATTATAAAAATATGACTTTTAAATTAAAAGTGAATAAATAAAAATGTGATTTTTATTTTAAAGACATCAAAATATAAAAATGTGTGATTTTTATATATGTAGTGAATACGGGCAACGAAAGCGACAAAAGGCGAGAATGAAGAAGATTTCTATCAATGAAGTGTCATGAAGTTGAATAGCTATTAGTGAGAACTTCTCACTCAAAATCTCTTTTTCTAGTTATATATATATACTAGGATGCAGACGGTGCTTAGTAGCACCCGACACCCGTCATCCACAGACCATGGATGGCTTGTTTGTTAAATTGTTTGGTTGTGTAGTTGGTTAGGTTATTGGTTTGAATTGAATTATTTGGTGAATTGAAATGGATTGATTGATGTGTGAATGGCGTGGGCCTTCACTAGACCGGGGATAAGGCTAGGCCTCGTCCCGTTTCTAGTATAGTGCCGTTATGCTGCCGAAATTTCCCGAAATATGTTAGGAAAATAAAAATATCATTTTTATTGTGTAAATGAACTGAATAGAAATTCATGTGTTGAAATAAAATATTTTATCGTTAAAAATATAAATTTTAACGTGAATGTGAATAAATAAATATTTATAAACAAATCGACCGATTTGTTTATATACACTGATTTGACTGATATTGATTGGGTCGATAAATTTTACACATCGCCCAACTGCACAAACAAAAATGTGTGTTTGTTGATTTGAAACCCCACATGGGTGTTGGGATGATATTTTGCGTACACTAATCCCAATTATTTAATTATTGTCGATCGATTGGTCGACAGACTGTGTAAGCGTCGATTATTTATATTTGATGCTTATGCAGTTGTGTGGTGCACTTTGTTTGATGGTTGATTATTTTTCAAAGCTATTATATACATGTGTTGTATGGAATCCATATAATTAACATTATATGGTGATTGATTGGGCCTCATTCCAATCGGGAAAATAAGGAATATTATAAAAGAAAATTCATGTGTTGAATATAAAAATAGTCATGTGTTGACGATGTGCATGTGTTGAGTGAAATATTTTATACAATGAAATTTACATCTTTATCATATTTAAAATTAGAACTACTTCCCAGTAGAAGTCTAATTGAAAATCAAACGATAGGTACCTTAGTTTTATAAAATATTTTACATAACAAAAATAGTGATGTGTTGACAGTACTCATGTGTTGAGATTAGTCAGGTGTTGAAAGAAATATAGATTCATGTGTTGAATGGGATAAATATTCATTTGTTGAATAGAATAAAGAAGTTGTGAAAATATAAAGCCGTGTTGATTAGTTTTGCGCCATTTTGACGTGAACGATATTTATATCGATTTTATTCGTTTTATAATGAATATTGAAAAGTGATTTCAAAACTTAATATTTTGAAATGAAATTCAAATTAAATTAGATTAAAAATTCAAATTGAAATTTTATTGAATCAATTTGAAATGAATTCGAATCGAATAGTAAATGAATTCGATTCGAATTGAATAGAAAGTGAATTTGAATTCGAATTGAATAAAAACGAATTCAAATTGAATTGAATTGAAATGAATTAGAATTTGAATTGAATTGAAATCAAATCGATTTGAAATTGAATGCAGTGTTGAAATGGTTTTGAAAACGAATTTAAAACGATTTATAAAATACGTTTTAAAAAGGAAATCGACGAAATATATATAATATATATATTATATATATATAATGGCCTGAATAGAACGCGCCGCGCCGCGGCAGTTCGTGAATTTCGACCATTTATTTCAAACGGACATTGCGGGAGATCCGACCGTCGGATTCTCCTAAAACCGGAACCGTTGGGTTCGTATCGAAAAGAGCTTTCCATTGAATATTAGAAATTTGAGATCTAACGGTTGGATTTGGAATTATGTCCAAATCAAATTCAGAAAAGGTCGCTGTAAGTGCAGTTCGATGGCCGTTGATGGAAATCGACTGTACGGGCCTTGATAAAATTATTAAAAATATCTATAATTTGTGTAAAATCATAAGAAATGATTTGGGAAAAATTGGGCTGAAGAATTCCACATTTGAAATGATAAAAATAGATTTTTATCGAAATGAACTAATTTTGAACTAGAATTAAAATCAATTTATTTTTGAAATAAATAAATTGAATTTGAAAGTGATTTTAAAAATAATCAGTATTCCCAATACGTGAATTGGGCTGGAGTTGAATCGAAATTATCTTCGGGATATTTCGATGTTGGATCTCGTGACTATACAGATATGGTTATGGGAATTTGAAAGATATATTTTATATCGTTATTTCCAATACGATATATGTTGGTTTCAGAATTTGATATTGAATATAAGCCGATATATTTTCTATTCAGAGCCTTGTATTTAATATCAAATGTGATTTGGGTTTATCGTGAATCGTGTTTTAGAAGACATTGGTTCTTTAACCCAGTTAAAGACAGAATATTGATTTTTGAGAAGATTAAAACTAAGTGGAGTTTTAATGAATCTTTAATTAGATTAAAAAGTGAATTGATAATTTAAATTATCAAATCTGAAAAGTGATCGAGAGTGGAGTATCACCAGTTTTGCTCCAAAGCGATAGTTAAATCTTTGATTAGATTTGAACGTGAAATGGTAATTAATTTTACCGATAACACCATGGTGTTAGATATGGAGTATCACCAGTTTTGCTCCATGGGATATATAGGTTGGGATTGGGAAATAAAACAAATAATTACTTCGGTGTGGTTCGCTAATCCCGACTAGTTTGAAATGATATCCAAAGGAAGATTATAGGATAAATTTAGAAGAATTTATCTTGGATAAAATTTATGGGAACATTTCCCTAAGAATGTGATTTTGTGAATAAAAACATATCCTGAATTGGAATGAGGCGTTTGTTGTGTTTGGGTAACATTCGTTTATTATATACGTGGGTTATTCAGGAAGGCCGGGTTATACCCATTCTGAATAACCGATTCGACGAGATGTCGAAGATGAAGACGGTGGTTGAAGACCGGAAGTCTTCACATCGTTTGGGTGATTACTGATGATCTTGATTGGGCTGTACACCCAAGATGAGGGAAACAGTTGGTGATCGTCCAGACATACTTGGAGATCGATGGATATGCGAGGAAAGTGCCTCCGGTTTCGTTCAGACCCAGAACGAACTTGTATATGGATTGTGTGTCTGACATTGGATTTTATTCTGTGTTGATTGATCTCTATTAAATATACATCTGTTTGGTGGCGGAGAATTTATTCTCTTGCTTAACGCCCTTCTCTGAGACGTACGAGCTCAGAGGTTGTGTATCGATGGACATCAGTCGCATGGAGTGAATTGCCAGTGTGGCATGCGTAAGTGGCAATTGATCAAGGCTTCTATTGAAAAGCAAAGTCTTGTGGTTGATGATCAAAGCACGGCCTGTGTGGCGTAGCTTTGTGTATAACGTGAATTCGCGAGCCTCACACCTCGGTATGAGTCAAAAACGGGATAGTGACTGCAGGGAGAGCACGACGTTTCTTTCTAGCTAGGGTGGTGTCAGTGACCTACCAGCCCTGACATTTATATACTTTTCACCTGTGTGGTTGTTGGATATAAGGCGCCTCGGATATAGGTCTGTAAGGACCGGGAAACGTGTGTTCAGGAATAACTAATCCTCAAAAGTAAGAGAGGACCGGCCCTGAAGATCCAAGGATCATAGTGGGGTCCTGAGGCATTTGCTAGAGTGTCTCGAACGCGGAGAGGAGCTTGCCCCTTGCCTCGACTCATGATGGAATCCAATTTCCAATACGTGTGTTTCGGTTTTATTTGTAGAACCTAGTATGGCGACATAGTGGTATGGGTCATTCATGCCGCCTATGATTGATATTTATGATTGAAATTGTTTTGACACTATACACTTATTATAGTATCAAATAATGTGTTTTAAACGTATCAAGCATGCTTTGGCTGTTATAAGGTAAAAACCCTATCCTCCGGCTTGCGTTGCATTGTGTGATGGGACCTGGGTCTTATAACAGCTTCATTTTTCTTTATTTAGCATTGCGCTGTTTGTTTTATGCACTGGTATTCTTGGGAGGAAACCCGTTCCGTGATATACGGCGTGGTCCCTTGATTTACCTAACTTTAAAATAAAGAATTATAACTGTTTTAGTTCTCACACCAGTCCCATGACTGACCTGGAGTTTATTGTTTTAACCTAAACTCTGGGTGCCCCTATTTTCGACACGGGCAGCTAGTAGTTTTGGGTTTTGCAGATTTATATTCACAGGGTCCTGATTTACAGCTGGAACGATGCTCGGAAAGCTCTGTATCCGTGTATTACTTTCAGTTGTGTTTTGTATTATTTTCCGCTGCTATGTAATTTATTGTAATCTCTGATATTTATCGAATGTATATTATTCATTTATACTCTGTATATTCTTGTATCTGATGGAATTGTTGTAATAACAATGAAATGTTCTTCCGTATGCGTCCTTTTGTGTGTTGTTCTCAAAGTATCCGCTCTTTCCTTCACAGGGAAGTTACGGGTTCTGTCAGTTTGGTATCAGAGCTTTGGTTTACAGAGCTCGAGAACAAGACACATTAGAACCATACGAAAGAATTCATCAGATATTGGATTAGTAATATCCAATTAGAATGACTCGTTAGAGATAGGATCAGTAGTATCCTAGAACGAGTGTGAAGAGTATATTTTTCAAATGAAAACAATTTTGTTTTGAAAATTTAAATCGTTTTATACGTATTTGATTATTTATTTATTTTGAATATGGACAATCGAGTATATATAGATTTCGCGTATACGCGTCAAGAACGTATAGTCGAAGTTTTAATATACTGGGTAGATATAGAATCACATTCTAGACATCCGGGGATGATTCTGATGATGGTGCATCATCATCAGTATTCATATTCGAATTTCGAAGGTGTGATTTCTATATATTTCCATCAGACTGGTGTGAGAACCAAAACTAATATAGCTTGAACACATTGTTGTGAATTGGCATCAAAAACTTGATTTTCTGTATATATATCAAAATTATGAATTTGCAACTCTAATTCACTAATTGATTGATGTTTGTGTTGTTTGTTTATTTGTTTGATAATTTTGAACCATTTATGCCTAATTGAACCAAATATTGAATTGTATTGAAAATTGGTTGCATTTGCTTGCATATACATATACTTACATTGAACAGGTCATAGCAAGGAGGCTAGAGCAGAGAATAAAATTTGTTTGCCCGACAAATAGGTACATGTTTACTACATAATTTACTGTTTTGTTTGGGTGATGATGATTTTATGAGCCTATTGGCTAGCCGCTTGGCTTTTTCTTTTTCTTTTTGAGATCTGAAGGACCGGGGAAGCTATTTGAAATTCCTCAATGCTCCCGGTGCAGGGGAGGTTATGGCGAAATTTTTCGAAAATTTAGGGTGTTAGCCAAATTTTTGAAAAGTTGAAAATTCTCAGAAACTGAAAAGTTGGAGAATGGAAGCCAGATCGAGCGTAGAGTTGATTAATCAAACCACTTTCGACTTTTTTCCTTTTCGGGGACGAAAAGTTTTAAGTGGGGGAGATTGTAACAACCCGTAAAATGCGAGCCAGTTTGAAATTTTTATTTTGGCAATTTTGGCGAATTTTGAACATTTAAAATAGATTATTTTAAATAATATCGACGAGAAATTTATTTTGAATATAATTCGACGTATATATTTATATACGTCGTCGTTAGAATATAAATATTTATATATAATTATAAATAGAATTGAAAATGGCGCGGTAGTTCGATAATTCGATTTCAAACTTCAATTGAACGTACCGGGTGCAAAACAATCCGGATTTTAGTGAAACCAAAAACATTAGGATCTATTTGATAATATCTTTCCAACGAATCCGACAAATCAAAATTTCATAGCGGGAATCAAAAGATATGTCCAGTTGAAAATTCTGAATAGCCGCTATGGAATTCAGGCCCTTAAAAATGGATATTTTGCAAATGACCTCGGATCTCGACGAAACCAGTTTTGTTGGGTCCGTGATGTCAAATTATTGCTAGATTCCAAATTCCATAATTTTTCGAATCAATTTGTGAGCGTGGCAAAGGAAAATGCGTTTGACCATTTTCAGTGGATTTTAATCGACTGGAAATTGGCCATTTTTCAAACGGTCTCAGAATTTGACGAAACTAGTTTTGTTAGGACCGTATCATCAATACGAAGCTAGAAGATATTTTTCTGGAATTTTTCTAGTTAGTATGTGACCCCGGTGATTTGAAATGTACGTTTAAAATTCAATATAGTGATTTAAATGTAAATTCAACGGAAACCAATCGAAACGGTCAAATCAGCTTGCGATACATATCCCATTGTGTTCGGAACGGGGGTAATACGCTATGGACGACAGGCGGTGGACCTCGTTTCGAGGTCGTATGTAAAAGTCAACTTTTTGAAAATAAAATAATTAAATTAATTAAAAAAATCAAACCCCCTTCCTCCCCTTATAACCGATGGCCCCCCCTCCTTTTCTTTTCTCGATTCAGTTTTACAAAGGAAAAAAAAACCCTAATGCTTTCCCGTCGCCCCCCCCCCCTCGACTGAGCGCCGCGCTCGACGGCGCCACCACCACCCACGGCCGGACCCCCCCTGCCCTTCCTCCTCCTTCCCAAATCAAACCCCCTCCCCTCCTGCGATCGACGCAAACAGCCCCGATCCCCTTTAGTAAATCGCGCCGCCCTAGAACGAAGACCCACCACCGACAGTCCAACTCCGCCAGGCGCCTCCGCCACGAGTTTCCCCCCTCCCCTCAGCCACTGACGAACGGAGAAGACCCCCCCCCCCTTGGAAAATCCGATTTAATGTAAGTTTTCTTTTATTTTTATTTTTAGTTTATTTAGTTGTTTAGGTTAATTATTTATGAAGATAAAGTAGAAAAAATATGGGTTTTACCCTATGAACAACAACATAGAATGTGATTTTTAGTAAAGAAAGGTTAAATTTTTAGTTAGAAAACGATTTAAAAATATGATTTTTATATTTTTAAAGTATTAAAAATATAGTCTTTACTATATAGCGATTATAAAGATATGATTTTTTATATTTTTAAAATAGTAACAATATAATCTTTTATATTGTAGAAAGATAAAAATATGATCTTTATATTTTTAAAGTAATAAAAATATGATTTTTATATTTTTAAAGTATTAAAAATATAGTCTTTACTATATAGTGATTATAAAAATATGACTTTTAAATTAAAAGTGAATAAATAAAAATGTGATTTTTATTTTAAAGACATCAAAATATGAAAATGTGTGATTTTTATATATGTAGTGAATACGGGCAACGAAAGCGACAAAAGGCGAGAATGAAGAAGATTTCTATCAATGAAGTGTCGTGAAGTTGGATAGCTATTGGTGAGAACTTCTCACTCAAAATCTCTTTTTCTAGTTATATATATATACTAGGATGCAGACGGTGCTTAGTAGCACCCGACACCCGTCATCCACAGACCATGGATGGCTTGTTTGTTAAATTGTTTGGTTGTGTAGTTGGTTAGGTTATTGGTTTGAATTGAATTATTTGGTGAATTGAAATGGATTGATTGATGTGTGAATGGCGTGGGCCTTCACTAGACCGGGGATAAGGCTAGGCCTCGTCCCGTTTCTAGTATAGTGCCGTTATGCTGCCGAAATTTCCCGAAATATGTTAGGAAAATAAAAATATCATTTTTATTGTGTAAATGAACTGAATAGAAATTCATGTGTTGAAATAAAATATTTTATCGTTAAAAATATAAATTTTAACGTGAATGTGAATAAATAAATATTTATAAACAAATCGACCGATTTGTTTATATACACTGATTTGACTGATATTGATTGGGTCGATAAATTTTACACATCGCCCAACTGCACAAACAAAAATGTGTGTTTGTTGATTTGAAACCCCACATGGGTGTTGGGATGATATTTGGCGTACACTAATCCCAATTATTTAATTATTGTCGATCGATTGGTCGACAGACTGTGTAAGCGTCGAATATTTATATTTGATGCTTATGCAGTTGTGTGGTGCACTTTGGTTGATGGTTGATTATTTTTCAAAGCTATTATATACATGTGTTGTATGGAATCCATATAATTAACATTATATGGTGATTGATTGGGCCTCATTCCAATCGGGAAAATAAGGAATATTATAAAAGAAAATTCATGTGTTGAATATAAAAATAGTCATGTGTTGACGATGTGCATGTGTTGAGTGAAATATTTTATACAATGAAATTTACATCTTTATCATATTTAAAATTAGAACTACTTCCCAGTAGAAGTCTAATTGAAAATCAAACGATAGATACCTTAGTTTTATAAAATATTTTACATAACAAAAATAGTGATGTGTTGACAGTACTCATGTGTTGAGATTAGTCAGGTGTTGAAAGAAATATAGATTCATGTGTTGAATGGGATAAATATTCATTTGTTGAATAGAATAAAGAAGTTGTGAAAATATAAAGCCGTGTTGATTAGTTTTGCGCCATTTTGACGTGAGCGATATTTATATCGATTTTATTCGTTTTATAATGAATATTGAAAAGTGATTTCAAACCTTAATATTTTGAAATGAAATTCAAATTAAATTAGATTAAAAATTCAAATTGAAATTTTATTGAATCAATTTCAAATGAATTCGAATCGAATAGTAAATGAATTCGATTCGAATTGAATATAAAGTGAATTTGAATTCGAATTGAATAAAAACGAATTCAAATTGAATTGAATTGAAACGAATTAGAATTTGAATTGAATTGAAATCAAATCGATTTGAAATTGAATGCAGTGTTGAAATGGTTTTGAAAACGAATTTAAAACGATTTATAAAATACGTTTTAAAAAGGAAATCGACGAAATATATATAATATATATATTATATATATATAATGGCCTGAATAGAACGCGCCGCGCCGCGGCAGTTCGTGAATTTCGACCATTTATTTCAAACGGACATTGCGGGAGATCCGACCGTCGGATTCTCCTAAAACCAGAACCGTTGGGTTCGTATCGAAAAGAGCTTTCCATTGAATATTAGAAATTTGAGATCTAACGGTTGGATTTGGAATTATGTCCAAATCAAATTCAGAAAAGGTCGCTGTAAGTGCAGTTCGATGGCCGTTGATGGAAATCGACTCTACGTGCCTTGATAAAATTATTAAAAATATCTATAATTTGTGTAAAATCATAAGAAATGATTTGGGAAAAATTGGGCTGAAGAATTCCACATTTGAAATGATAAAAATAGATTTTTATCGAAATGAACTAGTTTTGAACTAGAATTAAAATCAATTTATTTTTGAAATAAATAAATTGAATTTGAAAGTGATTTTAAAAATAATCAGTATTCCCAATACGTGAATTGGGCTGGAGTTGAATCGAAATTATCTTCGGGATATTTCGATGTTGGATCTCGTGACTATACAGATATGGTTATGGGAATTTGAAAGATATATTTTATATCGTTATTTCCAATACGATATATGTTGGTTTCAGAATTTGATATTGAATATAAGCCGATATATTTTCTATTCAGAGCCTTGTATTTAATATCAAATGTGATTTGGGTTTATCGTGAATCGTGTTTTAGAAGACATTGGTTCTTTAACCCAGTTAAAGACAGAATATTGATTTTTGAGAAGATTAAAACTAAGTGGAGTTTTAATGAATCTTTAATTAGATTAAAAAGTGAATTGATAATTTAAATTATCAAATCTGAAAAGTGATCGAGAGTGGAGTATCACCAGTTTTGCTCCAAAGCGATAGTTAAATCTTTGATTAGATTTGAATGTGAAATGGTAATTAATTTTACCGATAACACCGTGGTGTTAGATATGGAGTATCACCAGTTTTGCTCCATGGGATATATAGGTTGGGATTGGGAAATAAAACAAATAATTACTTCGGTGTGGTTCGCTAATCCCGACTAGTTTGAAATGATATCCAAAGGAAGATTATAGGATAAATTTAGAAGAATTTATCTTGGATAAAATTTATGGGAACATTTCCCTAAGAATGTGATTTTGTGAATAAAAACATATCCTGAATTGGAATGAGGCGTTTGTTGTGTTTGGGTAACATTCGTTTATTATATACGTGGGTTATTCAGGAAGGCCGGGTTATACCCATTCTGAATAACCGATTCGACGAGATGTCGAAGATGAAGACGGTGGTTGAAGACCGGAAGTCTTCACATCGTTTGGGTGATTACTGATGATCTTGATTGGGCTGTACACCCAAGATGAGGGAAACAGTTGGTGATCGTCCATACATACTTGGAGATCGATGGATATGCGAGGAAAGTGCCTCCGGTTTCGTTCAGACCCAGAACGAACTTGTAAATGGATTGTGTGTCTGACATTGGATTTTATTCTGTGTTGATTGATCTCTATTAAATATACATCTGTTTGGCGGCGGAGAATTTATTCTCTTGCTTAACGCCCTTCTCTGAGACGTACGAGCTCAGAGGTTGTGTATCGATGGACATCAGTCGCATGGAGTGAATTGCCAGTGTGGCATGCGTAAGTGGCAATTGATCAAGGCTTCTGTTGAAAATCAAAGTCTTGTGGTTGATGATCAAAGCACGGCCTGTGTGGCGTAGCTTTGTGTATAACGTGAATTCGCGAGCCTCACACCTCGGTATGAGTCAAAAACGGGATAGTGACTGCAGGGAGAGCACGACGTTTCTTTCTAGCTAGGGTGGTGTCAGTGACCTACCAGCCCTGACATTTATATACTTTTCACCTGTGTGGTTGTTGGATATGAGGCGCCTCGGATATAGGTCTGTAAGGACCGGGAAACGTGTGTTCAGGAATAACTAATCCTCAAAAGTAAGAGAGGACCGGCCCTGAAGATCCAAGGATCATAGTGGGGTCCTGAGGCATTTGCTAGAGTGTCTCGAACGCGGAGAGGAGCTTGCCCCTTGCCTCGACTCATGATGGAATCCAATTTCCAATACGTGTGTTTCGGTTTTATTTGTAGAACCTAGTATGGCGACATAGTGGTATGGGTCATTCATGCCGCCTATGATTGATATTTATGATTGAAATTGTTTTGACACTATACACTTATTATAGTATCAAATAATGTGTTTTAAATGTATCAAGCATGCTTTGGCTGTTATAAGGTAAAAACCCTATCCTCCGGCTTGCGTTGCATTGTGTGATGGGACCTGGGTCTTATAACAGCTTCATTTTTCTTTATTTAGCATTGCGCTGTTTGTTTTATGCACTGGTATTCTTGGGAGGAAACCCGTTCCGTGTTATACGGCGTGGTCCCTTGATTTACCTAACTTTAAAATAAAGAATTATAACTGTTTTAGTTCTCACACCAGTCCCATGACTGACCTGGAGTTTATTGTTTTAACCTAAACTCTGGGTGCCCCTATTTTCGACACGGGCAGCTAGTAGTTTTGGGTTTTGCAGATTTATATTCACAGGGTCCTGATTTACAGCTGGAACGATGCTCGGAAAGCTCTGTATTCGTGTATTACTTTCAGTTGTGTTTTGTATTATTTTCCGCTGCTATGTAATTAATTGTAATCTCTGATATTTACCGAATGTATATTATTCATTTATACTCTGTATATTCTTGTATCTGATGGAATTGTTGTAATAACAATGAAATGTTCTTCCGTATGCGTCCTTTTGTGTGTTGTTCTCAAAGTATCCGCTCTTTCCTTCACGGGGAAGTTACGGGTTCTGTCACATTCGAGACATCCAATCAAGCAACATCGTTGGTAAAATGTAACACCCCACGTCCATTAATGTAACTCACAAAGGGAATGCATTAACTTCCATGGAGGTTTTAAGTGAATATAGAACAGAAAAATTACAACAAGACAGATAATAAGTAGTACTTGGAAATCCAAAACTTTATTTCATTGCAGCGGAAATTAAACATGTTTGTTACATCATAAAACCATAAATCAGAGTCAAGTACAATATCCATTTTGATAAAAGAAAATACATAATCCCATTACATAAATAGCCATTAAAGAAGATAACAAGCTGGACTTTGCTTCAACGGTCCAAGCTTTCCAAAAGAGAGAATAAGCAATCCAATCAAACTCCGCTAGAGCTGGGCCCACCCTGAGGACCTGGTGGGGGAAAAAGATAGAAATGGAAGGGGTCAGACATAAAGTCTGGCGAGTATGATAATTCTAACAATACTATTATCAAAATAATAAGACTAAGGCATAAGCTGGAAAACAAGGAAATGTCTATGAACTATTGGGTATGGAAGAGCAGATAAAGATAACTTTAAAGGCACACCTAATACTAACGAGCAATTACTACCCTGCACCACACCAGTCACCCTAAAGGTTGATCCCACTCACCGAATTAGAAATTATATAAATAGCTTTGTGTACCCCTAGCTGACTACATAGGTGCCGCCTTCCCCTTTCTCCGCTAGGTGTACCCAACCACCCACTTGCTTCACTTAGAAATTTTATAAATAACTTCGTGTACCCCTAGCTGACTACATAAGTGCTGCCTGCCCCTATCTCCGCGAGGTGTACCCCACTACCCACTTTCGATCGGCTCCCTACTCGTAGATACCCGTGCTGGCCCCACAGTGGGGTGTATCACTCCCCTAAAGTGGCAACCCGATACAACTTGAGGATGCACGGCTTATACCTATACGATGCAACAACGTCTTACCTACCAGCCCGGGTCCACACACGCATATGAAACCCGTTGGACTTGCGTTGCCACCGCTAACCCGTTTGGCCTCTTATAGTCAAGCCCAGTATGCTTGTCCCGTCCTCGACTTCGGTCGATCCCACAAAGATACGTTTGGGTTACTGGTTGAAATGGGCCCCCACAAGCTATCCACCTAAACTTGACCCCACTAGTATATCCCACTTAGCCCTCTTCTTAGTCATGTTCATTTACATGTGTGTTTGGTTAAGTCTTACTAATCGTATTTCAAATGCCACTAAAGGCACCCACTAGATTCCTCATGCCACCCAAGGCACCTACTTAACCCCCATGTCCCACCTCACATGTTTATCTGGTTAAGTATTTCTTAATACATTAAGGCCATAACCTTATAAAGACCTCTTACATTAGACTGACATTTATGGCAGCTAGATTTGCCGGGCGGGTCCGGGCAGTCTTACACCATAAAAGAGTCTAACCTCGTGTCTTTACAACTGTTACGCTTTAATTTGGGCCTAGGACCTCTCACATTGGGCTGACATTTGTGACTACTGGATTTGCCGGGCGGGTCCGGGCAGTTTTACGTCACAAACGAGTCCAACCTCGTGTCCTAAGCATTGATTAACACTTATAATCCTTTACCCCAGTTTTAAATATATCCCTATTCAAATCATTAATTAATTCCAATTTTAATGATGTCCATAATTGACTCAATTATGGCCATTGTGAAAACCCGTAACTTCCCCGTAAAGGAAAGTGTCGGATAGTTCGAGAACAAACCACAACAGAACGCATACAGAAGAACATTTCATTGTATATTACAACAATGCATCAGATTACAAGAATATACAGAGTATGAATAAATATTACACAGGAATATCAGAGATTTAAATTACATTTAAATACATTGCAGCGGAAAATAACACAATACACAACTAGAAGAGATATACGGATACAAAGCTTTCCGGATATCATTCCAGCTGTAAACCAGGATCCTGTGAATATAAATCTGCAAAACCAAAACTACTAGCTGCCCGTGTCAAAATAGGGGCACCCAGAGTTTAGGTTAAAACAATAAACTCCAGGTCAGTCATGTGACTGGTGTGAGAACTAAAACAGTTATTATTCTTTATTTTAAATCATTAGGTAAATCAAGGGACCACGCCGTAACACGGAACGGGTTTCCTCCCAAGAATACCAGTGCATAAAACAAACAGCGCAATGCTAAATAAAGAAAAATGAAGCTGTTATAAGACCCAGGTCCCATCACACAATGCAACGCAGCCGAGGATAGGGTTTTCCCTTATAACAGCCAAGAATGCTTGATACGTTTAAAACAAATCATTTGATACTACTATAAGTGCATAGTGTATAAACCAACTTCAAATCATAAGTATCAATCATAGGCGGCATGGGTACCATATATCATGTCGCCATACTAGTTCTACAATTAAAACCGCAAATGTCACGTATTTGGAAGTTGGATTTCCATCTATGAACCGAGGCAAAAGATAGTCCTCAACCGATTCGTGACTCTCTAGCCCGAGCCACAGGCAAGCGCGCAGGCAAGCCTTGGAGCGACAGGGCCGGTCCACCGATGTGGATTATTATGCCTGAACACTACGTTTCCCCACCCTATGGGGTGTAAGTCTGGTCCGTCAGCCGACCAGAAGCATCGGCCGAAACCGATATAACCGAGGCGCCTCGCAACAGCAACAACCACATAAATCAAACTCGTCAGGGCGTGTAAAACCACTGACGCCACTTCTAACTAGAAAGAAACGCAAGTCCTCCCTGAGGTCCGTCTCCCGTTTTTGGTTCATACCGGGTGTGAAACTCGCGAAGTAAACGTTACACAAAGCTAAGCCACAAAGGCCGTGCTTTGATCATCACTACAAGACTTTGCTTTTCAACAGAAGCCTCGATCAATTGCCACTTAGGCATGCCACACAGGCAATTCACTCCATGCGTTTGATATCCATCAATATATAACCCCTGGGCTCGTACGTCTCAGAGAAGGGCGTTAAGCAAGAGAATAAATTCTCCGCCGCCAAACAGATATATATTTAATAGAGATCAACCACACGGACTAAAATCCAATGTCAGACACACAGTCCATTTACAAGTCCGTTCTGGGTCTGAACGAAACCGGAGGCACCTAGTACCCCGCATATCCTTCGATCTCCAAGTACGTCTGGACGATCACTAACTGTTTCCATCTTCTTGAGTGTACAGCCCAATCAAGATCATCAGTAATTACCCAAACGACGTGAAGACCTCCGGTCTTCGACCATCGTCTTCATCTTCGACTTATCGTCGTATCAGTTATCCAGAATGGGATAAACCCGGTCTTTCCGAATAACTCGCGTATATTTTAAATAAGTGTTACACAAACACAACATACGCCTCATTCCAATTCATCAGTCACTAACCGTAAATTAATCAAGAGAATAATTCCCCAAATATTAACCCCGAAGGCCGAAACCAACATCAGATCAATATCCAGGAAACCATTCTGCTTAGCTAACCGACAGTTAGTTTCTAAATTTCACATTCATAGGGAAAAGTTCCCATTAATTTTATCCAAGATAAATTTCTTGAATTTATTCTTTAATCTATTTTTGAATATCAATTCAAACTAGTCGGGATTAGCGAACCTTACCGAAGTAATCATTTGTTTTAATTTCCCCATCCCAACCTATTTATCCCATGAAGTAAAACTGGTAATACTTCATATCTAACACCACAGTGTTATCGGTAAATTCAATTACCATTTCACGTTCAAATCTAATTAAAGATTTAACTATCGCCTGGAGTAAAACTGGTGATACTCCATTTCGATTATTTCAATCTAATTAAAGATTCATTAAAACTCCACTTAGTTTTAATCTTTGACTGGGTTAAAGAATCAGTGTCATTTAAAACACGGTTCACGATAAACCCAAAATCACATTCCATTAATTATCGGGTTAAAGAACAAGTGTTATTTAAAACACCGTTCACGATAAACCCAAAAATCAATACCAATTCAGTTCCAATTAAATATAATTTAATTGGTACTCTTCATTAAATCTAAATAAAAAGATTTAATCTTTTCTCAACTGGGTTCAAGAACAGTGTTAGTGAAGACACCATTCACGACAAACCCAAATCACATTTGATATTCAATACAAGGCTCTGAATAGAAAATATATCGGCTTATATTCAATATCAAATTCTACGATTAACAAATGTCGTATTGGAAATAACGATATATATATATATCTTTCAAATTTCCATAACCACATCTGTATAATCACGAATTCCAACATCGAAATATTCCGGAGACAATTTCGATTCAAATCCACTCCAATGCAATCATTGGAAATTCTGGTTATTTTTAAAACCCTTTTTAAATTCAATTTATTTACTTAAAAATAAATAGAATTATAATTCTATTTCAAAACTAGTTCATTTCGATAAAAATCTATTTTTATCTTTTCAAATATGGAGTTTTTCATCCCAATTCTTTCTAAATCATTTCTTATGATTTTACACAAATTATTACTATTTTTAATAATTTTATCGAGGCCCGTACAGTCGATTTCCACCAATGGCCATCGAACTGAACTTACAGCGACCTTTTTCAAATTTGATTTGGACATAATTCCAAATCCAACCGTTAGATTTCTAATTTCAAATATTCATTAGAAAGCTCTTTTCGATACGAACCTAACGGTTCTAGTTTTAGGAGAATCCGACGGTCGGATCTCCCGTAATGTCCGTTTGAAATAAATGGTCGAAATTTACGAACTGCCGCGGCGCGGCGCGTTCTATTCAGGCCATTATATTATATATATAATATATTTCGTCGATTTCTATTTAAAACGAATTATATAAATAGTTTTAAATTCGTTTCAAAAGCAATTTCAACTCTCTTTTCAATTCAAATCAAAATTGAATTCTTCTTTATAAATTCGTTTTAAAATTCATTTCTATTCAATTCAAATTTCAATTCAATTTGAATTCATTTCAATTTTCTTTCAATTCAATTTGAATTCGTTTTCAATTCCTTTTGAAATCGTTTTCAATTCATTTCATTTCGAAATCGTTTTTAATTCAATTCATTTCGAAATCGTTTTCAATTCAATTCATTTCGAAATCGTTTTTAATTCAATTCATTTCGAAATCGTTTTCAATTCAATTCATTTCGAAATCGTTTTCAATTCAATTCATTTCGAAATCGTTATATATTCAATTCATTTCGAAATCGTTTAAAATCGATATAAATATCGTTCACGTCAAAATGGCGTCAATCTAATCAAGACGGCTTCATAAATTTCTATTTTCAAATATTTTATTTCAAATATTTCTTTTTCAAAATAGTTGTTATTATCAAAATATTTCGTTCAACACATGACCAATCTCAATGGATGAGTACTGTCAACACATGAACTTTTATTTTATATTGATAAAGATGTAAATTTTATTACTAAAATATTTCGTTCAACACATGACCAATCTCAATGGATGAAACTGTCAACACATGAACTTTTTATTTTATATTGATAAAGATGTAAACTTTATTACTAAAATATTTCGTTCAACACATGACCAATCTCAATGGATGAAACTGTCAACACATGAACTTTTATTTTATATTGATAAAGATGTAAACTTTATTACTAAAATATTTCGTTCAACACATGACCAATCTCAATGGATGAAACTGTCAACACATGAACTTTTATTTTATATTGATAAAGATGTAAACTTTATTACTAAAATATTTCGTTCAACACATGACCAATCTCAATGGATGAAACTGTCAACACATGAACTTTTATTTTATATTGATAAAGATGTAAACTTTATTACTAAAATATTTCGTTCAACACATGACCAATCTCAATGGATGAGTACTGTCAACACATGAACTTTTATTTTATAATATTCTTTATTTTCTAAATTGGAATGAGGCCCAATCAATCACCATATAATGTTAATTATATGGATTTTCATACAACACATGTATATAATAGCATTGAAAAATAATCAACCATCAACCAAAGTGCACTACACTGTATAAGCATCAAATATAGACATTTAACGCTTATAGCAGCTTGTCAATCAATCGATCGACATATTTAATCAATCAGGATGAGTGAATTTCAAATTTCATCCCAACACCCGTGTGGGGTTTCAAACAATCAAACACATATTTTATTTGTGCTGTTGGGCGATGTGTAAAATTTATCGTCCCAATCAATATCAGTCAAATCAGTGTATATAAACAAATCGGCCGATTTGTTTATAAATATTTATTTATTCACTTTCACGTTAAAAATTATATTTTTAACGATAAAACATTTTATTTCAACATATGAATTTCTATTCAATTCATTTATTCGATAAAATGATATTTTTATTTTTCTAACATATTTTAGAAAATTTCGGTGGCATAACGGCACGATACTAGAAACGGGACAAGGCCTAGCCTTATCCCCGGTCTAGTGAAGGCCCACGCCATTCACACATCAATCATATTCACCAAACAACCAAATTCAAATCAAATCATCAAACTAATCTATGCAACCAAACAAACAAGTCCATGGTCTGTGGACGATTGTGTCGGGTGCTACTAAGCACCGTCTGCATCCTAGTATATATATATAACTAGAAAATAAATTTGAAAGGTGAGAAATTCTCACTTATAGCTATCCTAGCTCCACGGCACTTCATTGATAGAAATCTTCATCGCTATCGCATCTTCGTCAGCTTCGTCGCCCGTAGCCACTACATATATAAAAATCGAATTTTTACTTCGCTATTCAATATATAAAAAACGAATTTTTACTTCGCTATTCAATATATAAAAATCGAATTTTTACTTCGAAGTTCAATATATAAAAATCATATTTTTACTTCGAAGTTCAATATATAAAAATCATATTTTTATTTCGCTATTCAATATATAAAAATCGTATTTTTACTTCGAAGTTCAATATATAAAAATCATATTTTTATTTCGCTATTCAATATATAAAAATCGTATTTTTACTTCGAAGTTCAATATATAAAAATCATATTTTTATTTCGCTATTCAATATATAAAAATCGTATTTTTACTTCGAAGTTCAATATATAAAAATCATATTTTTATTTCGCTATTCAATATATAAAAATCGTATTTTTACTTCGAAGTTCAATATATAAAATAAAACCAGTTTTTCCTATATAAAATAATCAGTTTTTCCTATATAAAATAATCAGTTTTTCCTATATAAAATAATCAGTTTTTCCTATATAAAATAATGTACAAAACTCACTGTTATCTTCTTGGAACGGCTGGTACCGAAGTCGAACTGTTCTGGTCACCTAGGGTTCAAGATTGACGCGCCGTTGGACAACCCCATCAGACCGCGGAAGTCGGAAGTGGGTGTCCCTGCAGATCGGCGGCTCGATTTTGATTCTGGCGTCGCGGTTGTGGGACTCGAGGGGGGCGACTGCGCGAGAGGGAGGGGAGGCGGCTGCGCCTTGGCGGCGTCACTGGCGGTCCTTCTGGAGGGAGTGGCGACGGATTTCGCCTGTGGAGGAGCGAGCGTCAATCGCCATTTCCCCTTTTTTTTTTTATAAACTGAATCGAAATGAGAAAAAAAAAGGGGGGGCCAGAGCGGGTTAACGGGGGAGGGAAGAAAAGTTTTTTTTTTTTTATTATTTAATTATTAAAAAGTTGACTTTTACATACAACCTCAAAACGAGGTCCACCGCCTGTCGCCCATAGCGTTTCACCCCCATTCCGAACACAATGGGATATGTATCGTAAGCTGGTTTGATCGTTTCGATCAGTTTCCGTTGAATTTTCATTTAAATCACTATATTGAATTTTAAACGTACATTTCAAATTACCGGGATCACATACTAACTAGAAAAATTCCAGAAAAATATTTTCTAGCTTCGTATTGACGATACGGTCCTAACAAAACTAGTTTCGTCGAATTCTGAGACCGTTTGAAAAGTGGCCAATTTCCAGTCGATTAAAATCAACTGAAACTGGTCAAACGCGTTTTCCTTTGCCACGCTCACATATTGATTCTAAAAATTATGAAATTTAAAACCTAGCAATAATTTGACATCACGAACCCAACAAAACTGGTTTCGTCGAAATCCGAGGTCGTTTGCAAAATTTCCATTTTTAAGGGCCTGAATTCCATAGCGACTATTCAGAATTTTCAACTGGACATATCTTTTGATTCCCGCTATCAAATTTCAATTGGTCGGATTCGTTGGAAAGATATTCACTATTAGATTCCATTATTTTTGGTTTCACTAAAATCCGGATTGTTTTGCACCCGGTACATTCAATTGAAGTTTGAAATCGAATTATCGAACTACCGCGCCATTTTCAATTCTATTTATAATTATATATAAATATTTATATTCTAACGACGACGTATATAATATATACGTCGAATTATATTCAAAATAAATTTTCTCGTCGATATTATTTAAAATAATTCATTTTAAATAATCAAAATTCGCTAAAATTGCCAAAATAAAAATTTCAAACTGGCTCGCATTTTACGGGTTGTTACAGCCATCCACTTACGGTATGCAAAATCATATCAATTGCACCCCAATTTCTTAATATTAAATCCTTAATATTACCCCTACACCACGTTATACGTTCGCTTATTCAACGCAAAATATACGTTAGACTCGAATAGTCTAACTCATAGCACAAAGATAAATTATCAAAACATATAGACAAATAAAATAGATCTAATCATAATAGGGGTGAAACTTGCATGTGTGATAGATGTTCAACACCTAAACTTGCATAGGCAAAAACTACAACTTGCATAAAGCTACACATGTCATGTATCTAAAGGTGTCAACTTGTTTGGTAAAATGTCACAATTTGCATAATATGATCATAATCCAAATTCATGTATGAACTTGCATATGTGGTTTATGCAACATAATGATGGTGTGAACTAGCATCTAACACATAGAACTCACACATGTTATAACCTAATTTTAGATCTAAATAGATGTCATAGGATATGTGAGATTATACATACTAATCAATCTAAACTTGCATAGGTACATGTGATTTATCATGTGAATCATCATAGCCCCAAACATATATATAATCAACATCATGATTTGATCAAGCATAAGCTAACTATAACATAAATAATAACATCATGGTTTTGTAACATCGCAACTTAGCATAGAAACTTGCAACATATATAATATCATCATAGCATGATTTACAACATATTGGATATCATCATCACATAACATAGGATTTACAACATACATGATAGCATAAGGTTTACAACAACATATATGACAATTCACATCATTTTCTTATGATCCATATCACATCTTAATCTAATTAGTTTGCTAATAATCTTGTTAAGATCATCATACTCACAATTAGAAAAGAAAGAGAGCCTTGATTTGCTTTAGAGTTGAGTAGAATTAGAGTTTTGATTAGCTTTCTTCCTTCTTAGTTGGCGGCGGCTACACTGAGTTCCATGGCGACGGTATGACGGTGGCTATTCTATTTTTCATGTGATTTTAGAGTGTGAGAGACTACCTTGGTATATATAGAGTTTAGGATTTATTTAGACCGTCAGATCAACTCAGAACTAACCTGAACCGTCAAATTAGCCAACTCAGCCCTAAAGACACATCAGCAGCTCAAGATTGGGCTCTGCCAAAACCTGGCCGACTGGATCAGGTCGACACCCAGGTCGACTGCGCAGTCGACCTGGTCCTTTGGGTGTCGACTACCCCGTCGACTCCCCAGTCGACCTGGGTGCTGGGCGGGAAATTTCCCGCCTAGCCTGTTTGACTTCGAATTTGAAATTTAAATTTTCTGAAATCTGTTTTGAATTTTCTGAAACTTCTGATGGCCATAACTCCTTCATACGAAGTCCAATTCACACAAACTCAGACTCTATCTCAACCAGAATTCCGAGACGAACACAATGGCGCAACCCGTTTACCACAATTCTCACGTCTGAGATTAGTTATTCTTTAATTTGTGAATATTAATATTAACAGAATTACGGGGTGTTACATTCTCCCCTCCTTAAAGGATTTCGACCCCGAAATCTTCAAGTCAAGAAGAATGTATATCCTAACATCCAATCGTCCATCTACTCAACCATCAAACACAGGCATCCATTGTCCTTATAGACTTCTAATGCTTTCATGTTTAAATGCACAGTGTGTGTATATGTCCATATCTAATGCAAAATCAGGTGGTCCACTGATTCAGTTGACCTCCTCAATGCAAATCACGATAGTGCCATGCGTCCATTATGTATGCAAAAGTTCCTTAATGCTACATATTATCTCTATATGCGTGCACAGTCATCATCTGAATGCAGCATCCATATGATAAAAAATCCTCATACATCCATTTTACTAAATACATCCATGTATATGCAATATGCCATATGAAGTGACTGAGCCGATCTAGTGCCTAAGGTGTGTGTATATGCGTCCACGAGCAACCACAAGCAAACACTTGCATCCACTTTGCATCCATCATACATAACATGTCTCAAACACATGTTTCAACCATAGGATTATCCTAACTAAAGGTCAAAGATACTAGCGAGAGGACATACTAAAGATAAGATAAGTACAAGCTAAGCGATAACGGAGAAACTAAAATATATACCCTCAAAAAGAAAAGGGTACAACGAACGCATCTTCACTTCTGTCTCCCAAGTAGCGTTGCTCTCATCATCTCCCCATTGCACTTTGACTAGTCTGACCTCTCGATTCCTCAACTTCTTGATCTCCGACCCAAGAATGCATGTAGGAGCTCGTCGAATCATCGCATCACGCTCTATCTCCACCTCTCTAAGCAAGCTTGGCTCTACCACTTCCGCGGTCTCGTGCAAGCACTTCCTCAAATGTGACACATGGAATACGTCGTGTACACCACTAAGTCTCCCAGGCAACTCTACTCTATACGCCATCCGTCCAATCTTCTCCCTAATAGGAAACGGGCCTACAAACCTTGGTGCTAATTTCCCAAAGGACCCAAAGTGAACAACATTCCATAATGGAGACACTTTGATAAAGACCATGTCCCCAACATCAAACTCAAGATCTGTCCTCCTCTTGTCTGCATAAGATTTCTACCTATCTTGCGCCGTCTTCATGCTCCTTCGAATCAAGTCGATCTTTTCGGAAGTCTCTCTAATCATATCGGGCCCAAGCAAGATCTTATCCGTAGATTCCCACCAACATGTAGGTGAACGACAAGGTCGTCCATAAAGAGCTTCGAAAGGTGCCATGCCAATGCTAGATTGAAAGCTGTTATTAAATGCGAACTCTACCAACGGAAGATGCTCTTCCCATGTACCCCCAAAGTCTAGGATACATAGCCTCAAAAGATCCTCTAGAATGTGATTCACCCTCTCAGTCTGGCCGTCCGTCTAAGGATGATACGCGGTGCTCAAACATAACTGAGTCCCTACCGCCTCTTGCAAGCTCTTCCAAAATTCGCTAGTGAAGATAGGATCACGGTCGCTTACTATGTTAGAAGGAACACCATGCAAACGAACTATCTCTCGAACGTATACAGAAGCTAACCATGGAGCAGTCCTCTTACTCTTCACGGGAATGAAATGGGCGCTCTTAGTAAGTCTGTCTACTATAACCCAAATCCCCGTATTACCCTTCCTTGATCTTGGTAGTCCATCTACAAAATCCATCGAGACACTTTCCCATTTCCATAGTGGAACCTCCAATGGGTGAAGCAACCCACCGGGTTTCTTTTGCTCCGCTTTTACTTGTTGGCACACCAAGCATCTAGCGACATACTCGGCCACATCCCTCTTCATAGCGGCTCAAAAGAAAACTCGCTTCATGTCTTTGTACATCTTGTCCCCGCCGGGATGAATGGTCATCTTCGAATGATGTGCTTCGTCAAGAATAGCCTTCCTCAAACCTTCGTCTCGAGGTACACAAAGTCTACTATCCCTGTGTAACCAACCCTTATCATCTAGGGTATACCTACGGAGATGGCTTGATGACTCGCCTCTTTTGAGCTTCTCCACTAACTCAACCAACTGTGGGTCGTCTCGCTGTGCCTCACCAATCCGTCCTAAAAGCGTAGGTCTGACCTCCAAGGATGCTAGCATACCGGGTACAAAGTAAACGGAAGGTCTAAAGTCAAACATAGAGATGAATTCTAAGTTTCGTCGTTCGACAAACAATGGACTCAAGGACAACCTTTTCCTACTTAAGGCGTTTGCCACCACGTTACCCTTGCCAGGGGTATATGCTATTTCGAAGTCGTAGGACGCTAAGAATTCCATCCACCTTTGCTGCCTTAAGTTCAAGTCCTTCTGAGAGAATAAGTATTTTAGCGATTTGTGGTCAGTGAACAATTCGAATTTCTCCCCAAGAAGATAATGGCGCTAAGACTTAAGCGCGAAAACAATTGCGGCTAACTCTAGGTCATGTGTAGGGTAATTTTTCTCAAGCGCTCTCAACTGTCTTCCCCCATAGGCTATTACCCTTCCCTCTTGCATTAAGACTGCGCCTAGTCCTGTCCCACAAGCATCGGTATAAACAGTAAATGGCTTACTCCCGTCTGGCAGCACTAAGACTGGGGCTGAGGTCAAAGCCCTCTTTAAACGTTGGAACACATCATCACAATCTACGTCCCACGCGAAGACTAGGTTCTTCTTCGTCAGGCGTGTCAATGGAGCTGATATTTTTGCGAAGTATTTGATAAACTTCCTATAGTAGCCAGCCAACCCCAAGAAACTCCTTACTTCGGTAGCATTTTTAGGGACCTTCCAATCTTGGATGGCCACCATCTTCGCGGGATCCACAGCTATCCCTTCTTTGGAAACCACGTGCCCTAAAAATCGCACTTCCTCTCTCCAGAAGTGACACTTAGTTAATTTAGCTTTAAGGTATGCGCTCGTAGAGTCCCCAACACTTCCCTAAGATGTAGGACATGCTCTTCTTCATTCTTAGAAAAGATCAAGATGTCATCTATGAAGACCACCACGAATTTGTTAAGGAACTCCCTAAACACCCTGCTCATCAAATCAACAAAATATGCGGGGGCGTTTGTCAAACCGAAGGGCAGCTGTCAAGGGCTTCTGTGATCGAATGCCACTAGACAAAATGGCTCAATATGAGAGAGCCATTCCAAGTAGTATAGATCCCTAGAACAGCTTTCAGCTTTCACTCAAAACATAGCTTTCCTTCTCTTTTCAGGGCCTATCCGAAAGAGAATCCAGTACCTCTTGGTCGTAAATAGGACGAACCACCTCCATGGATATCTTTGCTTCGGAACAAAACAGGCAAAACGCCTGGATAAAGAAGTAGGGCTTAGCCCGTAGCTTCAAGCGAAAGGGAAGCGAACTGTGAACTATGATCTGAGTAATCTTTCCTCTTGATGAGGAAAAAGACGCTGTTTTATAAAGTTGTCCTATTTAAATTGACGTCTAGGAAGGGAAATTGACTTAATACCAAAATCACATACGGAAATATGAAATTCAGACTCATGTGACAAGTCAAGGTCCCGAAAGAATTACTAAGGAAATACCCCATTTAGAGGCCTTCGAAATTTAGACAGAAATGGAATTTGCTGGGATCTTGGATAGAAACCGGCGATATTTTAAGGTTTTCCGGTGAATTAGATTCTTTCCTGGCATCGGCAAGAGGCATCGTATTAATGAAATCACTCTTAATGTGAGAAAACGTCTTTTTGGTTTGAAAAACCTATTGTAACTTTTCTTTTTGATTATAAACGCATTTCTTTGGAAGGGGGCCACAGAAATGTCTCCACCTGCTGCCTTAAGTCTTTCTTCGGAATTCGCTACGCACCTTCTCCCGTCGCCTCGACGGTAACGAGACATAAAGTAAAAACTCCTTTTTATTTTATTGAAATTTCATTCATTTTACAGAAGAAATCGAAATTAAGACTGAACTTGAAACACCCCACCTCCGTTAAGGTCACTCTCAAAGGGAATGCCCTAATTTTGGTGGAGGTTTATAAGTATAAGTCACAGATATACAAGACAGATATAAGAACACATATTTGAAAACAGCGGAAAAACAACAAACTTTTATTTCATAAAGCCAATACGTGTTACAACCACATCATCATAATTGTCTTACATCTTTTCCCAAAACATAACATAACACTTTCATAATCTGTCTTGATTACAACATTTAAAGAAGAATAAATAAAACATAGATAAACTGCAAAAGCCCATAGTGGATTGTCCAAAGCCATAGTTCAAAAACAGGAAGTTCCAAGCAATACATTTCTCTTCTTCAAGCTGGATGGTGGAGGCTGGTCAAGCTGCAGTGTTCCCTCCCTGTGGACCTGGGGTGGGGGGGGGGGAAACGGAACAAAAGAAGACGAAAGGAAAATAGAGTCAGACATAAAGCCTGAGTAAGTCTAGTACTATTTTGTCTATGAATAAAGAACTGGGTATGATAAGTATAATCAAGAAGTGGGAAAGCACTATAAACTTGGTTAAGTTGTCTAGGGTCGAATATACTATCGTACCCCATGTCAATCTCTGAACCCATATAAACTAGTTCCCAACTGGCACCCCAAAATCAGGGTGATGTGATCCATTCAATGATGATCGGCTCCTACTCGCATAGTTACATGTGTCTTACGGCCCCCGATGTTGTAGTTACCTATGCTGGTCCCACCATGGGGTGTATCAAGTCCCATGGCAGCGACCCGACACAACCTTGGAATGCACAGGTATGCTACTGGTGCCCAGTGCTTTATTTTTCTGCGCCGGAGTGTGTGCACGCCCGCACCCCGTTAGAACCTACACTGCTACACCACCGCCGTCGTTTTGACCTCTTACAATCAGCCCAGTAATCGTGCCCCACCCTGCCTAGTTTCAGGGTATCCTGATACACCGTGTAGGGTTACTGCTGAAAAGGGTCCCCCGTTACTAGGTTTTCTATCTCTAGCCAACATGCTAAGTTGGTTAAGTGTTTTGCTAACCTAACCCCCACCAGTTCGTTTAGTTTAGCATGTTACATTTTGATTAAGTCTTAGTCCACTTAATCCTAACAATCCTGACTCAGCCTTAATTGTCTTATTAAGGCCCTGACCTCTCACATTAGACAGGTATTGCTGTGGCTGCCTGTTGCCGGTTGGTTCCGGGCAGTCTTACGCCACAACTCAGTCTAACCTCGGGTCCTTATTGGGCTCCATGTTTAACCTCCCACATTGGATAGGTATTGTTGTGACTACTGGACAGCCGGGCGGTTCCGGGCAGGTTTACGTCACAACTCAATCCAACCTCGGGTTAAACACATCGTATTTTCTACATTTACATATCTTGTCATTCTTCTTTATTTCTTATATGTAAATATTTGCGGCCCATTATTAAGTTAATGGTGTAAAGGTTACACCAATCATGGGCCCAACCCATACTTGAATTTGGGCCCTTCTATTTCATATTTTCATTCATTCATTAATCAATTTTAACCCAACGTTATTTTTCCCCGTTCTACACGTCCGTTTATATATTGGGCTTAGCCTTTTTAAAGCCCAATTTAGCCATGCGAAAAGGGGAGGCTTAAAGCGTGATTACATACACAAAGAGGGGAAGGTGAGCGCATGAACTTGCATATGACGTTGGAAATACAAACTAGAACGGGTGTACTTGCATAGTGGTAACATAGGTGACATGAATCAAAGCATGTGAACTTGTAATTGAGATATCATTATTGACACATGAACCTATATTTTTATTTAGGCATAATGTCAAACATAAGCATGGCATAAATACTTCTAGCATAAACATGGCATAATGTCAAACATAAGCAGGGCATAATATCAAACATAAGCATGGCATAAGTATAGTTAAATTTGTTCACATAACCATGGCATAAATATTTTCTAACATGAAATCATGATTCTTACTTTAGTCATGTAAACTTACAAAAAAAAGGGACTTTTTGAACCTAACCTAGCCATGTACCACATATGTCATCATAAAATTCTTGTAAACAAGATAGACTTAATCATGGATTTCAATTATGCCAAATATCGTTCATAGCCTAGCCATATTCATAAGTTTGCAAATAGGGTTTCTAGTACTAAAGCATGGCTTAATACATGATGCCAAATTCTCAACATAATTTCATATGGATAATAACCAAACTTGTTTCAATTACTTGCAAAATGATTTATGCACAAAAATATACGTTATGATGGCATAATAACAAAGCCCCAAACTTGCATGAATTTCAATCAACTACATACATGTAGCTTCAACATAGATTACATAATTTGCGAAATATTCCAAATGCATACTTGCATAGAACTACCGCATGTAGTTCTTTATAATGAATAACATAAATTTTGCACAAATATGAATTACTTTATTATCCCAATTCAAGCATACAAATCAGCACAGTTATTTATTCATACCAAAGTAATACTCTACTTACAATGGTTGCGGCGAATTCTCTAATTAAGAGATATGATTCCTTTGTTGAATTGATTGGCTTTAGGTTGCTTGAATTGCTTTAGGCTTTAGAACTTTCTTCCTAATTCTCTCTCTAGTTGGCGGCTACTCTTAGTCGTTCCTCAGCAACATGGCGGCTATGTTCTTAATTTTGAATGATAGATTAGGGTTTAGTCTAGGGTTGTTTATATAGAGGTTAGGAACTGATTAGGACCATTGATGTTGCTTGGATTGATCATAGCCATTCATTAGATAGAGAGACCAATTAAAACTTGCCACCTAGCCCTAGTGACAAAGCAAACCACAGAAAATCGGAGGAACACAGACCTGGCCAGCCAGGTTAGACTGGGCTCGACCAGGTCGATACCCCTGTCGACAGGGCTGTCGACAGCCCTGTCGACATGGGTAGCCCAGGTCGACAGCCCAGTCGACCTGGGTGGCCCAGGCGGGTGTTCTTCCACCCTGGCCCATTGGGCCCCACTTCGGAATATTTAATTATTCAATTCTGTTTGAATTTTAAACTTATTTTAAAACTTCCGAAGGCCATATCTTCTTCATACGGACTCCGTTTTTCGAAAACTCAGACTCTATTTCGCGTATTTTTCCGAGACGAACGCAATGGCGTATCCCGTTTCCCTTAGTTCTTTGATTTGATATTAATTATACTTTAATTTGTGAATTTCATAGTTACAGAATTCTCGGGGTGTTACATTCTCCCCCACTTAAAAGGATTTCGTCCCCGAAATCTTCAAGTTAGGAGGAATGTATATCCTAACATCCAATCATCCATCTACTCATCCATCAAACACGAGTATCCATTGTCCTTAAAAGACTTCTAATGCTTCATGATCATATGCGAAGTGTGTGTGTGTTCATGAACTTATCTAATGCAAAATCAGGCGGTCTACTGATTCAGTTGACCTCCTTAATGCGAATCATGTAAGTGAAATGAATCCATTATGTATGCAAATTTTCCTATTCATGATTCTACATGAGTGCACAATCATTCAATACAAATGCAACATCCATATGCCAACACATTACAATTCAACCATATACGAATGCAAACATATATGCATATGCAATATGAAGTGATTGAGCCGATCTAAAACCTAGATTGTGTGTGTATATGCAACCACGAGCAACCACTAGCAATCACTTGCAACCACTTGCAACCATCATACATAACATGTTTTCAATTACATGTTTTCATCCAAAAAGGGTTTCTACCTAAAAGATAAGGTCGAGGAAATATACCCTAAAAAGATAGATAAAAGCGCAACTTAAGGAAAAAAGAAAGATCAAGGACGTACCCTCGAATAGAAAAGGGTATGCAGTGCGTATTCTAGCTTCAGTTTCCCAAGTCGCGTCTCCCTCGGCGTCGCTCCACTGGACTTTGACGAGTTTGACTTCGCGGTTGCGTAGCTTCTTTACTTCCGTTCCTAGGATGCGGGTTGGAACCTTTCTTATGGTTGCTTCGCGTTCCACTTCGGCCTCTTCGAGTATATTTGGCTCCACCACTTCAGCAGACTCATGTAGACATTTTCGTAGATGTGAAACGTGAAAAACGTTGTGGACTCCAGCCAACTTCTCGGGTAGCTCTAATCTATAGGCCATTTTCCCAATCTTCTCGATGATAGGGAATGGTCCTACGAACCTTGGTGCTAGCTTTCCTGTGGTTCCGAAACGAACAACGTTTCTTAGCGGTGATACCTTGAGAAAAACTCTGTCTCCAACTTCAAATTCAAGGTCGGTTCTTCTCTTGTCGGCATAGGACTTTTGTCTGTCTTGGGCCGTCTTCATCCTTCTTCGTATTAAGTCTACTTTCTCTGAAGTCTCTCGGATCATGTCTGGTCCTAGTATGAGCTTATCAGTAGACTCCCACCAACAAGTGGGCGATCGGCACGGTCTTCCATATAGAGCTTCGAAGGGCGCCATTTCGATGGTTGCTTGATAGCTGTTGTTGTAGGCAAATTCCACCAAAGGAAGGTGGTCTTCCCATGTCCCTCCGAAGTCAAGGACGCATAACCTTAAAAGGTCTTCCAAAACTCTGTTCACTCTCTCCGTTTGGCCGTCAATTTGGGGATGATAGGCTGTGCTCAAGCATAACTGCGTTCCTACTGCTTCTTGCAGACTCCGCCAAAACTCGCTGGTGAAGATGGGGTCTCGGTCACTAACGATGCTAGATGGTATTCCGTGGAGTCGAACGATTTCCTTGAGGTAAAGTGATGCTAGAGATGAGGCATTTCTTTTACCCTTGACAGGTAAAAAGTGGGCGCTTTTAGTAAGCCTATCCACTATTACCCAAATGCTAGTGTTGCCTCTCCTAGACCTAGGCAGCCCATCGATGAAGTCCATTGAGATGCTATCCCACTTCCACTGCGGGACCTCTAGAGGATGTAGTAGTCCACCAGGCTTTTTCTGTTCCGCCTTAACCTGTTGGCACACCATACACTTGGAAACGAACTCTGCCACATCCTTTTTCATGCCGTTCCAAAAGAAAGTCCTTTTTATGTCTTTGTACATTTTATCTCCGCCTGGGTGTATTGTCATCTTGGAGTGATGAGCTTCTTCGAGAACCTTCTTTATTAAATCGTTTGTCTGTGGGACGCATAGCCTTCCATTTCGCCTTAGGAAACCCTTATCGTCAATGGAGTATCTGTTGAGGTGACTTGAAGTCTCACCCCTAATTAGCCTATCAATTATTTCTACAAGCTGAGGGTCTTCGCGTTGTGCTGTCCCTACTGAATCCACTAAAGTTGGGCGCACTTCGAGAGATGCTAGCAAGCCCGGTACGAAATCGGAGGAAGGCCTAAAGTCGAAGCTGGCTATAAACTCTAGGCTTTGTCTTTCAACAAACAACGGGCTTAGGGTCAATTTCTTTCGACTCAACGCGTCTGCAACCACGTTGCCTTTGCCCGGAGTGTAGGAGATTTCGAAATCGTACGAGGCAAGAAACTCCATCCACCTTTGTTGCCTCAAGTTAAAATCCTTCTGCGAGAAAAGATATTTCAACGATTTATGGTCAGTGTAAAGTTCGAATTTCTCACCTAGGAGATAGTGTCGCCAAGACTTGAGTGCAAAGACGATGGCTGCTAACTCAAGATCGTGGGTTGGGTAGTTCTTTTCGTGCATCTTCAACTGCCTCCCGCCATAAGCTACTACCCTCCCTTCTTGCATTAAGACGGCGCCTAGCCCTGTCCCACATGCATCCGTATAAACAGTGAACATCTTGCTCTCATCTGGCAGCGTCAAAACTGGGGCTGTTGTGAGAGCCCTTTTCAGTCGTTGGAAAGCAAACTCGCAATCCAAGTCCCAATTAAACACCAGATTCTTCTTGGTCAATTTCGTGAGCGGAGCTGAAATTTTCGCAAAATCCCTTATGAATTTTCGATAGAAACCCGCTAGTCCTAGAAAGCTTCGGACCTCAGTTGCATTCCTTGGTGTCTTCCAATCCTGTACCGCCACTACCTTAGCAGGGTCCACCGCTAACCCTTGTTTGGATACTATGTGCCCAAGGAACCTCACCTCTTCTCTCCAAAAGTGGCATTTGGAGAATTTGGCTTTTAGTTGATGGGCTTGCAACGTTTCCATGATTGCCCTTAAGTGTTGAGCATGTTCCTCTTCATTCTTTGAGAAGATAAGGATATCATCCACGAAGACCACTACGAATTTGTTGAGGAAATCTCTAAATACCCTACTCATCAGGTCCACGAAGTAAGCAGGTGCATTTGTCAAGCCGAAAGGCATGACAAGCCATTCAAAGAAGCCGTCTGGGGTTCTGAACGCCGTTTTATCGATGTTATCTTCAGCCACCCTTAGCTGATGAAAACCGGTCGCCAAATCGAGTTGGGAGAAAACGGACGCTCCTACAAGCTGGTCAAATAAATCGTCAATTCTAGGGAGAGGGTGCCTATTCTTTTTCGTTAGCTTGTTGAGCTCCCTATAGTCAACACATAGACGGAGTGAACCATCCGCCTTTGTAGCGAACACCACTGGAGCGCCCCATTCTGAAATGCTCCTCCTAATGAACCCCTTCTCTAGAAGCTCTTTAATCTGTTTACTGAGCTCTTTTCTTTCTCGTGGAGCCATGTGTCTAACGGGCAACGCAACGGGCTTTGCATTATCTACAAGATATATGCGGAAGTCTATTTCCCGCTTCGGAGGCAAGCCCTTCACCTCTTCAAAGACATCCGGATATTCCCGGACCACTCTAACTGATTGCAAATTTTCAACAGAGGCATCTAGCGACTCAAGATAACTAAGCATAACCGCATACGAAGGATTACAAGAAATTTCCAAAGTATTACCGAGCTGGGTTAGGAGCCTAACAACCCTTTTCTCACAATCAAGGATGGCCCCATTACTGGATAGCCAATCCATACCCAAAATCAAACCATACCCCGAAAAGCCCAAAACAAAGGCACTACATTGAAATTCTACACTTAGAATAGAAATTTTCAATCCCACACAGATCATAGACAAATGAGCTGGGCCCCCAATTGGGTTTGAAACAATTAAGGGGTCCTCTACCATACTAGTTTTTAGGTGTAGAGATTCTACTAAAGCAGACGAGATAAAGGAGTGTGATGCGCCAGAATCAAATAAAGTGCGAACGGGGTGATCATAAAGATAAACTACACTTTCTACAGAAGTGTTTGTACCTCGCTGTTGCAAAGGTGGCGCTTCCAGCACATGAACCTGTGCCCCTGGAGTGGATCCAGGCCCCTGCCCCTGCCCTCGTTTCTTTGGGCAGTCCTTAGCTCTGTGGCCTGTCTGACCGCAAGAAAAGCACCCACCATTCTCCTTGGCCTTCTTTTTCCGGCAGTCCTTTACTAAGTGCCCCACTTTGCCACAGAAATTGCACTTCCTCTTCTCTTTGTTGCCTTTCCCGCCTTTCTTAAAGTCCGTCTTCTTAGGCTGCAAACCCTCTTTCTTCCCTTGAGAGCTTTCTGCCTTTGTCTCCTTCTTGCCCTTATCCTCTTCATTCAGCAACGCCATTTGCACCAATCTTTCATACGTGGCTCCCATAGGTATATGGGTCATGGCCAAACTGTGTAATGGCTCATTTAACCCCTTGACGAAACGGAGAGCCTTCTTGTGCGGGGTGTTGACTAGGTCAAGCCCAAACCTAGCCAGCTCATCAAACTGATTCACATACTCTCTAACAGTCTTGTCTCCTTGCTTAAGAAATAAGAATTTCTCCAACTGCAAACTTCTTTCTGCATCTGAGAGAAATTTGGTCTCAAACCTTGCCCTAAAGTCCTCCCATGTCTCTACTGGTCTTTCAGCATTAGTGACTTCCCACCAGTAGGAAGCCTCGCCCTTCAATAGCCACACCGCCAATTGTACTTTTTGTCTGTCCTCTACCTCAAAGATGATGAATAGATCCTCAGTTTCCTTCAGCCAATTTCTAGCTGCTACGAAGGACTCAGTTCCATGGAAATCCCTTCCTCCCATAGCTTTAAAATCCTTACATATCTTAGCAAACGCATTTCCTCGTGGAGGAGGTGGAGGAAGAGGTGCTGCTGCAGCTGGATGATTTCCTGCAGCTGGGGGAGGAGGAACGGTAGGACCTGGCTGAGTGGCCCTTGCTTCTAAGAACCGTCTAAACCAACCAGGTATTGGTACCCTTCCGGCAAGTTAAGATCTTCGGACATGATGAAACAAAAAGGATAGGTTCAAAACGAAGGAT
Source organism: Allium sativum (assembly GCA_030737875.1). Classification (NCBI taxonomy): domain Eukaryota; kingdom Viridiplantae; phylum Streptophyta; class Magnoliopsida; order Asparagales; family Amaryllidaceae; genus Allium; species Allium sativum. Next base: position 18,106,943 of record CM060920.1, read on the forward strand.
AAGAGATAGTACCTATGGCTTTGGGGAGTGGACTTTGCCTTTAAAAATGAAATAATATTTTTATCTTTTAAAAATGCTTCTTTAAATTTCCTTTTTGAAAATAAATTTTCAAAACTTTTTATCTTATCTGGTAAACCTCGCTCTGATACCAAGTGAAACACCCCACCTCCGTTAAGGTCACTCTCAAAGGGAATGCCCTAATTTTGGTGGAGGTTTATAAGTATAAGTCACAGATATACAAGACAGATATAAGAACACATATTTGAAAACAGCGGAAAAACAACAAACTTTTATTTCATAAAGCCAATACGTGTTACAACCACATCATCATAATTGTCTTACATCTTTTCCCAAAACATAAAATAACACTTTCATAATCTGTCTTGATTACAACATTTAAAGAAGCATAAATAAAACATAGATAAACTGCAAAAGCCCATAGTGGATTGTCCAAAGCCATAGTTCAAAAACAGGAAGTTCCAAGCAATACATTTCTCTTCTTCAAGCTGGATGGTGGAGGCTGGTCAAGCTGCACTGTTCCCTCCCTGTGGACCTGGAGGGGGAAACGGAAGAAAAGAAGACGAAAGAAAAATAGAGTCAGACATAAAGCCTGAGTAAGTCTAGTACTATTTTGTCTATGAATAAAGAACTGGGTATGATAAGTATAATCAAGAAGTGGGAAAGCACTATAAACTTGGTTAAGTTGTCTAGGGTCGAATATACTATCGTACCCCATGTCAATCTCTGAACCCATATAAACTAGTTCCCAACTGGCACCCCAAAATCAGGGTGATGTGATCCATTCAATGATGATCGGCTCCTACTCGCATAGTTACATGTGTCTTACGGCCCCCGATGTTGTAGTTACCTATGCTGGTCCCACCATGGGGTGTATCAAGTCCCATGGCAGCGACCCGACACAACCTTGGAATGCACAGGTATGCTACTGGTGCCCAGTGCTTTATTTTTCTGCGCCGGAGTGTGTGCACGCCCGCACCCCGTTAGAACCTACACTGCTACACCACCGCCGTCGTTTTGACCTCTTACAATCAGCCCAGTAATCGTGCCCCACCCTGCCTAGTTTCAGGGTATCCTGATACACCGTGTAGGGTTACTGCTGAAAAGGGTCCCCCGTTACTAGGTTTTCTATCTCTAGCCAACATGCTAAGTTGGTTAAGTGTTTTGCTAACCTAACCCCCACCAGTTCGTTTAGTTTAGCATGTTACATTTTGATTAAGTCTTAGTCCACTTAATCCTAACAATCCTGACTCAGCCTTAATTGTCTTATTAAGGCCCTGACCTCTCACATTAGACAGGTATTGCTGTGGCTGCCTGTTGCCGGTTGGTTCCGGGCAGTCTTACGCCACAACTCAGTCTAACCTCGGGTCCTTATTGGGCTCCATGTTTAACCTCCCACATTGGATAGGTATTGTTGTGACTACTGGACAGCCGGGCGGTTCCGGGCAGGGTTACGTCACAACTCAATCCAACCTCGGGTTAAACACATCGTATTTTCTACATTTACATATCTTGTCATTCTTCTTTATTTCTTATATGTAAATATTTGCGGCCCATTATTAAGTTAATGGTGTAAAGGTTACACCAATCATGGGCCCAACCCATACTTGAATTTGGGCCCTTCTATTTCATATTTTCATTCATTCATTAATCAATTTTAACCCAACGTTATTTTTCCCCGTTCTACACGTCCGTTTATATATTGGGCTTAGCCTTTTTAAAGCCCAATTTAGCCATGCGAAAAGGGGAGGCTTAAAGCGTGATTACATACACAAAGAGGGGAAGGTGAGCGCATGAACTTGCATATGACGTTGGAAATACAAACTAGAACGGGTGTACTTGCATAGTGGTAACATAGGTGACATGAATCAAAGCATGTGAACTTGTAATTGAGATATCATTATTGACACATGAACCTATATTTTTATTTAGGCATAATGTCAAACATAAGCATGGCATAAATACTTCTAGCATAAACATGGCATAATGTCAAACATAAGCAGGGCATAATATCAAACATAAGCATGGCATAAGTATAGTTAAATTTGTTCACATAACCATGGCATAAATATTTTCTAACATGAAATCATGATTCTTACTTTAGTCATGTAAACTTACAAAAAAAAGGGACTTTTTGAACCTAACCTAGCCATGTACCACATATGTCATCATAAAATTCTTGTAAACAAGATAGACTTAATCATGGATTTCAATTATGCCAAATATCGTTCATAGCCTAGCCATATTCATAAGTTTGCAAATAGGGTTTCTAGTACTAAAGCATGGCTTAATACATGATGCCAAATTCTCAACATAATTTCATATGGATAATAACCAAACTTGTTTCAATTACTTGCAAAATGATTTATGCACAAAAATATACGTTATGATGGCATAATAACAAAGCCCCAAACTTGCATGAATTTCAATCAACTACATACATGTAGCTTCAACATAGATTACATAATTTGCGAAATATTCCAAACGCATACTTGCATAGAACTACCGCATGTAGTTCTTTATAATGAATAACATAAATTTTGCACAAATATGAATTACTTTATTATCCCAATTCAAGCATACAAATCAGCACAGTTATTTATTCATACCAAAGTAATACTCTACTTACAATGGTTGCGGCGAATTCTCTAATTAAGAGATATGATTCCTTTGTTGAATTGATTGGCTTTAGGTTGCTTGAATTGCTTTAGGCTTTAGAACTTTCTTCCTAATTCTCTCTCTAGTTGGCGGCTACTCTTAGTCGTTCCTTAGCAACATGGCGGCTATGTTGTTAATTTTGAATGATAGATTAGGGTTTAGTCTAGGGTTGTTTATATAGAGGTTAGGAACTGATTAGGACCATTGATGTTGCTTGGATTGATCATAGCCATTCATTAGATAGAGAGACCAATTAAAACTTGCCACCTAGCCCTAGTGACAAAGCAAACCACAGAAAATCGGAGGAACACAGACCTGGCCAGCCAGGTTAGACTGGGCTCGACCAGGTCGATACCCCTGTCGACAGGGCTGTCGACAGCCCTGTCGACATGGGTAGCCCAGGTCGACAGCCCAGTCGACCTGGGTGGCCCAGGCGGGTGTTCTTCCACCCTGGCCCATTGGGCCCCACTTCGGAATATTTAATTATTCAATTCTGTTTGAATTTTAAACTTATTTTAAAACTTCCGAAGGCCATATCTTCTTCATACGGACTCCGTTTTTCAAAAACTCAGACTCTATTTCGCGTATTTTTCCGAGACGAACGCAATGGCGTATCCCGTTTCCCTTAGTTCTTTGATTTGATATTAATTATACTTTAATTTGTGAATTTCATAGTTACAGAATTCTCGGGGTGTTACAGAACTAAAGAATAAACAAAGCAAAGCGAAAATTCAAGAATACGACCGATACGATTGATTGGTCTGTGCGCTTGGAATGTAAACAAAGAGTCCTGTCTTGGGGAGAATCCTTCCTCATTGCCCTTGGAAATAAAAGAGCTTCAAAACTGGATTGAAAAAGTATCTTTACTGGGAATGGTCTTCCCCTGACTCGTACTATCCACTATAAGGACCATGCCTTTTGGCACACTCTCAACTGATGGAAACCAGTGGCTAAGTCCAACTGCGAAAACACTGAGGCGCCAACTAACTGATCGAAGAGATCGTCAATCCTCGGCAGTGGATGTCTGTTCTTCTTAGTAGTCTTATTAAGTTCTCTATAGTCCACACAAAGTCTAAGGGACCCATCCGCCTTCATGGCAAATACTACTGGAGCATCCCACTCCGATGTACTTCGTCTTATGAACCCCTTCCCAAGCAACTCCTTCACTTGCTTATTGAGTTCCCTCCTTTCACGAGGAGCCATGTGGCGTACTGGCAAAGATACTGGTTTTGCATTATCCACAAGATATATTCGAAAATCTATCTCCCGCTTCGGAGGCAAGCCCTTCACCTACTCAAACACATCCGAGTATTCTCGGACTACTCTAACAGATCGTAGATTCTCCACAGACGCGTCAAGCGATTCTAGATAACTTAGCATAACAGAATTTATGGGGTCACAAAAGATTTCGAGAGTGTTGCCAAGGCGAGTCGTGAGCCTAACTACTCTCCTTTCACAATCAAGAATGGCCCCATTTCTGGATAACCAATCCATTCCTAAAATTAGCCCATAGCCCGTTAAGTACAAAACATAAGCATCACATCTAAACTCAACGCTAAGTATAGAAATTTTCAAATCAAACATATCATGGACAAATAAGCTGAGCCCCCAATTGGATTCGAAACAACTAAGGGATCCTCTACTAAACTGGTGTTTAAGTGCAGTGATTCAACTAATGATGTAGAGATAAACGAATGCGATGCGCCCGAATAGAATAAGGCACGGGCAGGATGATCAAATAGAAAAACTAAGCTTTCAACAGAAATGGTTCTACCTTGTTCTTGCAGCTGTGGGACCGCGAGAGCCTGAACTTGTCCTCTTGCATGCCCGGGTGCCACAAGAACCTGCACCTGTCCTCCCGAGGTAGACCCTGCCCTCTGCCCCTTTTTTGGGCAGTCCTTCACTAGATGTCCTGCTTCACCACAGTGAAAACAGCCAGTCTTCTTTTTCTTTCTACAATCCTTGCTGAGATGGCCTGGTGTCCCACAGTTAAAGCATCTTTTCTTTCCTTTGCCATTATTATCTTTACCACCCTTCTTGTTTTGCTGTTGTGGTTTCTTCTGATCCCCTTTCTTCTCGGGTGCCTTATTAGCATTAGCGCCTTTCTCCTCGTGCATGAGTGCCATGTCTACTAGCTTTTCAAAGGTGGCCCCCATAGGGATGTGGGTCATAGCTAACCCCTGCAACGGCTCATTCAAGCCATTAACGAACCTCAGAGCCCTCTTCTCCGGCGTGTTCACTAAATCTAAGCCAAACCTTGCCAATTGGTTAAATTTGTAGACGTACTCTTTCACCGATAGATTTCCCTGCTTCAATGTCAAGAACCTTTCCATGTATAGATTCTCTTCTGCCCTTGAGAGAAACTTTGCCTCAAACCTACGTCTGAAATCCGCCCAAGAATCAACAGGACGCTCCCCATTAGTGACCTCCCACCAAAACGAGGCCTCTCCCTTCATTAACCAAACTGCTAATTAGACTTTCCTCCCTTTTTCTACTTCAAAGATTTCTAGCAATTCTTCCACCTCCTTAAGCCAATCTCTAGCTTCCACAAACGTTTCTGACCCTTGAAAAGGTTTTCCACCCATAGCCTTAAATTCCTTGCATGTCTTTGCAAAAGTATCAGCGCGAGGAGGAGGAGGAGCGGGTGCAACTGGTGGTGGAGGAACATTGGCTGGACCTGCAGCGGCCCTAGCCTCTAATAACCTCCTATACCATCCTGGTATCGTTACACCATCCGGAAGGTTAAGATCTTCAGCCATGCTGAAACGAAAAAGGAAAGATTCAAAATGGAAAATTCGAAAGATAAGGATATATGGCTATTGGGGATTATGTTTTTCATAAAAACTTTCCTCTTAAAATCACTCATTAAGACATGTTTTTGAAAACACTTCTTCCAAAAATACTTTAGAAAAGTAGTTTTTCTAAAAAAAATATCTGTTCTGGTAACCTTAAGCTCTGATACCACGTGTAACACCCCACGTTCATTAATGTCACTCACAAAGGGAATGCATTAACTTCCATGGAGGTTTTAAGTGAATATAGAACAGAAAAATTACAACAAGACAGATAATAAGTAGTACTTGGAAATCTAAAACTTTATTTCATTGCAGCGGAAATTAAACATGTTTGCTACATCATAAAACCATAAATCAGAGTCAAGTACAATATCCATCTTGATAAAACAAAATACATAATCCCATTACATAAATAGCCATTAAAGAAGATAACAAGCTGGACTTTACTTCAACGGTCCAAGCTTTCCAAAAGAGAGAATAAGCAATCCAATCAAACTCCGCTAGAGCTGGGCCCACCCTGAGGACCTGGTGGGGGAAAAAGATAGAAATGGAGGGGGTCAGACATAAAGTCTAGCGAGTATGATAATTATAACAATACTATTATCAAAATAATTAGACTAAGGCATAAGCTGGAAAACAAGGAAATGTCTATGAACTATTGGGTATGGAAGAGCAGATAAAGATAACGTTAAAGGCACACCTAATACTAACGAACAATTACTACCCTGCACCACACCAGTCACCCTAAAGGTTGATCCCACTCACCGAATTAGAAATTATATAAATAGCTTTGTGTACCCCTAGCTGACTACATAGGTGCCGCCTGCCCCTATCTCCGCTAGGTGTACCCCACCACCCACTTGCTTCACTTAGAAATTTTATAAATAACTTCGTGTACCCCTAGCTGACTACATAGGTGCCTCCTTCCCCTATCTCCGCTAGGTGTACCCCACTACCCACTTTCGATCGGCTCCCTACTCGTAGATACCCGTGTTGGCCCCACAGTGGGGTGTATCACTCCCCTAAAGTGGCAACCCGATACAACTTGAGGATGCACGGTGTAATAACCCGGAAAATGTGAACCAATTTAAAATTTTTAAATTAGGTTATTACCAAGAAATTTGAATAATTGAAATAGCCTATTTCAATAAAATATAAAATTGGGTATGGTATGGCAGTTTGAAATTTTAAATTCAAACTTTGTCCGACTGTACCGGGTGGAAAATATTACGGATTTTAGCAAAACTGAAAATATTTAAATCTGTTTATGAATACCTTTCTAACGAATCCAAAAAATCGAAGTTTCATAGCGGGAATCAAAAGTTATGGCCAAATAAATTTTCAGAAAGGTCGCTATATAGCATATATAGCCCTCGAAAATTGATATTTTGCATACGACCTCGGAATTCGACGAAACCACTTTTGTTGGGTCCAGGATGTCAAATTATTGCTAAGTTTCAAATTTCATAATTTTTGAAGCTAGTATGTGAGCGGGGCAAAAGAAAATGTGATTGGTCAAATTTTGTTAAAATGGGTCGACCTAAAAATGACCGTTTTTCAAACGAGCTCAGAATTCATCGAAACTAATTTTGTTAGGACCGTATCGTTAAAACAAAGCTAGATTTATTTTTCTGGAATTTTTCGATTCAGTTTGTGGCCCTGGCAAATTGAAATGTACGTTTAAATTAAATATCGAATGTATTATATTTTAATTTGGAAAATAACTGACTGTAACAGTCGACCTGGCCAACGAAACATATCCCATTGTGTCCGGAATGGGGGTATTTACCTAGGGGCGACAGTCGTTGGGTTTAAAAAGGAGTCCGTTTGCGAAAACACTATTTAAAACTTCCTATAAAGCTCGGACCAATAGGAATTTTTCTTTAAAAAAAATACGAAGGAAACCCTAGCCGCTAGCGATTTGGACGACGTAGGGAGCTCGAAACTTCTCGTCGATTTTGCCGCCGCCTCAGTCGATTTCGCCGCCTCCACCTGTTGAAGCTTCGGACCGCCTTCGCCTCCTCTACCAATCCGACCAAGCCACGCCTCCATCCATCAACTGTAGACGTCGGAATTCAACCAGGAAGTCACGCCTTTTAGAGCGCCGCCGCGACCAACAGGAGCCACCGAATCCATCGCCACCACCGCCGATCTGAAGGTGATTCGTAGCTCTCTGACGCCGTGTGGTCTGATCGAAGCAACGAGGTACGGTTTGGCTTAAAAATCGAGACCTAATTTTGAAGCTTTAAAATTTTTTCTGATGTGAATTTCTGAAATGAGTATCCATCCCGGTGTAAGCAAATTGAGTATCCATCCCGGTGTAAGCAAAATGTATAATGATATCAAACGCACATTCTGGTGGAGGTCAATGAAAAGAGATATCTCATTATATGTTAGCAGGTGCCCCACTTGTCAGCTAGTCAAGAGTGATCAGCAGAAATTAGCTGGATTATTACAACCCTTAGAAATTCCAGGATGGAAGTGGGAGCAAATCTCGATGGACTTTATTGATGGCCTGCCTCGAACTAAGAAAGGAAACGACAGTATATGGGTAATCGTAGATCGCTTCACGAAGACTGCCCATTTCATACCTGTCCGATCCAACATAACGGCTCAAAGTCTAGCACAGATTTACTTCAAAGAAATAGTTAAACTACATGGAGTGCCGCTCAATATAGTCAGCGATAGAGATCCCCTATTTACTAGCAAATTCTGGGAAGCATTCCAAGAAGAGTTGGGAACCAAATTGAATCTAAGCACCGCTTATCACCCTCAGACAGACGGCCAAACTGAGCGGGTGAATAGAATTTTAGAAGATCTACTGCGGGCTTGCGTTATTGATTTTGGAGGCTCATGGGAAGATCACTTACATTTAGCCGAATTCTCTTACAACAATAGCTATCAAGCAAGTCTGGGAATGTCCCCATTTGAGGCATTATACGGTAGACCGTGCAGATCTCCCGCATGTTGGGTTGAACCTGGCAACAGACTTGTGTTAGGGCCCGATATGATTGAAGAAGCATCGGATAAAATCGATTTCATTAAGAAGAGATTGAAAACCGCACAGAGCCGACAGAAAAGTTATGCTGATGCGAGAAGAAGGGATATATCGTTTGCCGTTGGCGATTATGTTTATTTAAGAGTTTCTCCAATGCGAGGAGTAATCAGATTTGGCAAGACTGGGAAGTTGGCACCGAGATTTATTGGTCCCTTTCCTATACTTGAACGGATTGGAACTCTGGCGTATAGGGTTTCATTACCTAATTGATTGTCTGGTGTACATGATGTGTTCCACGTGTCTCAACTCAGAAAACATGTTCATGATCCAGATCTTGTTGTGGAAGAAGCAGCGCAACAGGATATTGACATAACTCCAGAATTAGCACTCAGAAGAGAGCCATTAAAGATAGTTGGCAAGGAAACTAGAGAGCTGAGGAGGAAAAAGATTCATTAAGTCAAAGTGCAGTGGAGTAGTGATCCTAGAGACTGTACTTGGGAGACTAAGGAAAGCATTAAACAAGCCTATCCCAAATGCAGAGTGGACATCTCTGACTAACTCCGGTGCAAGGTACCCTTACAATACTTTGCATTTACATTTTGTTTCCTACTTAGCTGTTATTTCCTTTTCGAGGACGAAAAGTTTTAAGTGGGAGAGATTGTAATAACCCGGAAAATGTGAACCAATTTAAAATTTTTAAATTAGGTTATTACCAAGAAATTTGAATAATTGAAATAGCCTGTTTCAATAAATTATAGAATTGGGTATGGTATGGAAGTTTGAAATTTTAAATTCAAACTTTGTCCGACTGTACCGGGTGGAAAATATTACGGATTTTAGCGAAACTGAAAATATTTAAATCTGTTTATGAATACCTTTCTAACGAATCCGAAAAATCGAAGTTTCATAGCGGGAATCAAAAGTTATGGCCAAATGAATTTTCAGAAAGGTCGCTATATAACATATATAGCCCTCGAAAATTGATATTTTGGATACGACCTCGGAATTTGACGAAACCACTTTTGTTGGGTCCGGGATGTCAAATTATTGCTAAGTTTCAAATTTCATAATTTTTGAAGCTAGTATGTGAGTGGGGCAAAAGAAAATGTGATTGGTCAAATTCTGTTAAAATGGGTCGACCTAAAAATGGCCGTTTTTCAAACGAGCTCAGAATTCGACGAAACTGGTTTTGTTAGGACCGTATCGTAAAAACAAAGCTAGATTAATTTTTCTGGAATTTTTCGATTTAGTTTGTGGACCTGGCAAATTGAAATGTACGTTTAAATTAAATATCGAATGTATTATATTTTAATTTGAAAATTAACTGACTGTAACAGTCGATATGGCCAACGAAACATATTCCATTGTGTCCGGAATGGGGGTATTTAGCTAGGGGTGATAGTCGTTGGGTTTAAAAAGGAGCCCGTTTGCGAAAACACTATTTAAAACTTCCTATAAAGCTCGGACCAATAGGAATTTTTCTTTAAAAAAAAATAAAAATAAAAATACGAAGGAAACCCTAGCCGCCAACGATTTGGACGACGTAGGGAGCTCGAAACTTCTCGTCGATTTTGCCGCCGCCTCAGTCGATTTCGCCGCCTCCGCCTGTTGAAGCTTCTGACCACCTTCGCCTCCTCTACCAATCCGACCAAGTCACGCCTCCATCCATCAACTGTAGACGTCGGAATTCGACCAGGAAGTCGCGCCTTTTAGAGCACCGCCGCGACCAACAGGAGCCACCGAATCCATCGCCACCACCGCCGATCTGAAGGTGATTCGTAGCTCTCTGACGCCGTGTGGTCTGATCGAAGCAACGAGGTACAGTTTGGCTTAAAAATTGAGACCTAATTTTGAAGCTTTAAAAACTTTTCTGATGTGAATTTCTGAAATGAAAAAAACACTTTTAAGTGTTGCAAAACTTTGAAAAATAATATCTTTTTCGTTCTTTAACGAAATTCGATGAAACAGGAGACACCGTGACCGCAAGGAGGCTCTCTACATTCTAGAAGAAGCCGCGGATTTTTCTGACCTTCCTACGATTTTTAGCACTGCAATAACCAATGTGAGGAATCTAAACTAATTGTGTGAATGAAATCGTGCTGTATAAATTATATAAGCGAAGTGTAAATTATATACGCATTGTATACCTCATGTACATGTGTTGTATAAGTTATATTAGCGATGTATAAATTATACAAGCGTTGAATGAAACATATATGCTTTGAATTGTGATGAAATGCAAGTGAATTATTATATTATATATATATATATACTCCCCTCGTCCACAAGCCATGGACGATATTTATTGCTTGTGATTGACGTGATATTATATGGTATGACGAATGGTTGGAAATAATTGTTTGTGGTTGATATTATGGTTGAAAAATACCTTTGTGGTTGAAAAATACCTTTGTGGTTGAAAAATACCCTCTTGTGGTTGAAACAAAATAGAATAGGATTGTGGAATTGAAAATAAAACATGCCGCCTACGTGCGAACTAGATGCATGATCCCCATTGTCAAAAACCGCGAGGTTTTAAGGTAGAGCGAGGAGCCGTACTAGGGACGGTCCCGGTTTTAACTACCCTGCCGTTATGCTGCCGAAATTTTCTGAAATATTTATGTGTTAGAATAATTTTCATTCGTTGAAATAAATTACATAAACTATATCGAATATTCATGTGTTGAGTTGCAATTCATTCGTTGAGCTGAAATTCATGTGTTGAATATTATTTAAATTTAAACAAATGGCTTTAGCGATAAAAATCACATTTTTATATATATACAAACTATATCGAATATTCATGTGTTGACTTGCAATTCATTCGTTGAGTTGAAATTCATGTGTTGAATATTATTTGAATTTAAACAAATGGCTTTAGCGATAAAAATCACATTTTTATATATATACAAACTATATCGAATATTCATGTGTTGAGTTGCAATTCATTCGTTGAGTTGAAATTCATGTGTTGAATATTATTTGAATTTAAACAAATGGCTTTAGCAATAAAAATCACATTTTTATATATATACAAACTATATCGAATATTCATGTGTTGAGTTGCAATTCATTCGTTGAGTTGAAATTCATGTGTTGAATATTATTTGAATATAAACAAATGGCTTTTGCGATAAAAATCACATTTTTATATATATACAAACTATATAGAATATTCATGTGTTGAATTGCAATTTGTTCGTCGAGTTGAAATTCATGTGTTGAATGTTATCATCTTTTAAAAATAAAATGAATCGATAATAAAAACTACACCTTTATTGTGAACATGAAGTGTTAAAAACACACACGTGTCGAATAAATATTTTTGATGATAAAAATATTCCTTTTATCATGTATACGCTTAGATAAAAATACACACGTGTCGAATAAATATTTTTGATGATAAAAATATTTCTTTTATTATGTATACGCTTAGATAAAAATACACACGTGTTAAAATAAATAATAGTTTGCTAGAAATATTATTATTAGCATTATTATGCATATATATACATGTGTTGAACAGGAAAAATGGATTAGCTGTAGAGTAAAGAAATTATTTGCGTGCCCGACAAATAGGTAAACCTTGATGAGTTGGCTGCGCAATTTTATTTATATATCAACTCCTGTGAATGCCATTGGATGCGGAGTGCTGGTTATTCTGTGTGAAATAATAAATAACGCCATAGGATAGTAACAATTAATTTTGAACTACACTACATGGCATACTTCTTGATGATAGGCATACTTCATCATATTCCACTTAAGCAATTGGAGCTTGTGTGACGAGGTGGAAGATTTACCATACAAGCAAGAGGCTTGTATGGCGATGAGTATGTATTACAGGTTGAACTGATGACTGATATGGACTATATAAATTATAACGATAAATTGCCAGATTAATAAAAACCCCACACGGGTCTGGAGTTGACAATAATCACGTCGCTCTAGTTATTAGATACGACACATGGACTATTTATTTCCACACGGAAACGGGGTGACGAGAATTTATTCTCTGGAGTGATTATCAGTACATACTCCCCCATAAACACCAGAATATATCACTATAAATATGTGAATGCTTTTTAGGATTTATTGGGTACCTAACACGGCCCAATAAATTTCCAAACCCCTCCCCGTACAAAGGAGGTTATGGCGAAATTTTTCGAAATATTAAGGCGTTAGTGAAATATTTGAAGTGAAAACGAAGTTGAAAATATAGAATGAACTATAGTTGAACTTATAGAATGAACTATGTTTATATATATAAATATAAATATAATTAAAGGGAATAGAGGCCGTGCAGTTCGTGTTTCGGAATCGTAATTTGAAACGATTAGTGCGAGAAATCCGACCATCGGATTTTCCCGAAACCGCAACCGCTGGGTTCGCCTCGGAAATATCTTTCCAACGGTACCAACCTTGTAAAAATCCAATGGTTGGATTGTCCGGAATGTTTAATTCAAATCTGAAGAAAAACAGCGCCAGAATCGTTTATATTTATATATAAATATAAATATAATTAAATTAAATCGAATAACGACGCTGCAGTTCGAATTTTGAAACCGTAACTTCAAACGACTAGTGTGGGAGATCCGGCCGTCGGATTTTCACGAAACTGGAAACGTTGGGTTCGCTTTGGGAATATCTTCCCACTGATATAGACTTTGTAGAAATCCAACGGTTAGATTTTCCGATATGTGTAAAACAAATTAGGGGAAAAACAGCGCCAGTGCCACGGCACGACCTGAAACGTCATCTAATTAAATATGGCCATTTTTAAATAAATAAAAATGGCGAAAAATCGTTATAAAATATTATAAGCAACATTGATTGAAAATAAACCAATTGGGCTTGAATTGTTTGATATTTGATGGTTGTATGTGTTTGACGCGAAAATAACACTAAAGAACTGAAAGATGGATGTCGAATAATATAACCATAGAAAGAATCGATTTGAATTCTAATGACGTGAATTATTTGAAAAGGCCGAGCTAACCCTCATTTCAAATAATTTATTGAGCGATTTGAATTGGAAAATGCAAAGATGATTCAAGACCGACGATCTTCGTATCGGTTGGATGGGCGCTACTGAGGTTCCTGACCGGAGTAGCTACCGGAAGGGGACGAAAGTAGTAGCCGTCTGAACGTATGTGTTGATTGGACGGATATACGAGGAATTTGACGCCTCCGGTTTCGTTCAGACCCAGAACGGACTTGTAAATGGACTGTGTGTCTGACATTGGATTTTGTTCAATACTGATTGATCTCTGTTAAATATATATCTGTTTGGTGGCGGAGAATTTATTCTTTTGCTTAACGCCCTTCTCTGAGACGTACGAGCTTAGAGGTTATATATCGATGGAAATCAATCGTATGGAGTGGACTGCCTATGTGGCATGCCAAGATGCTGTGATCAAGGCTTCTGTTGCAAAGCAAAGTCTTGTGGATGATGATCAAAGCAAGGTCTACGTGGCCTGGCTTTGTGTATTTCGTAGATTCGCGAGCCTCACACCTCGGTATGAGTTAAAAACGGGATACGAACCGCTGGGAGAGCACGACGTTTCTTTCTAGCTATGGTGGTGTCAGTGACTTACCAGCCCTGACATATATATCTATTTTTCACCTTTGTGGTTGTTGGAATGAGGCGCCTTGATTATAGGTCTGTAAGGACCGGGAAACGTGTGTTCAGGCATAATTAATCCTCTAACGTAAGTGAGGACCGGCCCAGCCGCATCCGGGGTTGCCCAGAGTGTGTAGTCCCGAGGCATTTGCTAGAGTGTCTCGAAGCGGAGAGGAGCTTGCCCCTTGCCTCGACTCATGACGGAAATCCAATTTCCAATACGAAACAACGGACTCGATTGTAGAACTAGTATGGCGACATAGTATATGGTAGCTATGCCGCCTATGATTGATATTTATGATGCTATTCGTTTTTGAAACATATATGCACTAGTAATAATATCAAATGATTTCACTTTATACGTATCAAGCATATTTGGCTATTATAAGGTAAAACACTATCCTCCGGCTTGCGTTGCGTTGTGTGATGGGACCTGAGTCTTATAATGGCTTCATTCTTTTTAAAAAGATTGCGTTGTTTTAAAAGAATTTACTCTGCTTTAGATGCACTAGCAATCACTGGAGTAAACCCGTTCCGCGAAAGTGGCGTGGTCCTATGATTTGCTTATTACTGTTGTTTAAACAGTTAAATGGATTCCTCATACCAGTCCCCATGACTGACTCGTTGTTTGTTTCACTTTGCAAACGCGGGTGCCCTTATTTTCACACGGGCAGCCTAGTACACAGGTGCTAGGTTGTTTTCGGCTCTGCACTGCTGCATAGAGTGCATTTTTGGCTCATGGCGAGGCTGACTTCACAGAGAAGACTTTGACTTTCTCCGCCATTACTATACTTAAATTATGATTCCGCCACTGGCGATGCAGACTGATTTACTTTCCGTATTTCTTGTTATATGTATATGTACCGCCTTCGGCGATCTAGACTGATACCCTTATTATGTCTCACTGCATGTATGTAATCCGCCTCTGGCGATGATGACTGATCACTTTCCTTTTTATTTACTAAGTTATATCCCACGCTATGCTATTCTGATGTTATTACATGTTGTGATTCCGCTGTCATATCCATGTAAAATTATTCTATTTATTGTTTCTGCTATTATCTGTACTCTGCTATGATGATTAATGTGTTATATTCCAATGATTATCCTTAATACCGCCCCTCGGATTTTGGGATCGTCACAGTTGGTATCAGAGCTTTGGTTAATCTTAGCTCCGGGATCTAACACATTAAACACCTCATCAGAATGGAATCAGTAGTGTTCTAATGCGAGTAGCTCATTAGAGATAGGATTAGCAATGTCCTAGAATGAGCTAAGCAGATTAGCAAAACAATTTGATCAGTACATCACCATTATCTTTCCTTATATTCCCCTGCTTTATCATTTATGAAAACTATCAAATCTGTGAGCTGACTCTTTTCTTGCTTATACAGTATTCTCTTAGATGGCTACACGAGCAGCAGCAGCTAGAGGAGGCCGTGGAGGCCGAGGAGAGGCAGCAGGAGGATGGGGGAATATCCCCGTAGTTGTGGAAGGCCCTATTGTTCAGCCACCAGCACCCGAAGACTTTGAGCTAGACAAAGTAGCAAAGAGGTACAGGAACCTTGGGGGAAAACCCTTTACTGGCACTGGTACAGTGACCGAGGCTATAGCTTGGTTGAAGACCTGTGAGAAAATCTTTGAAGGCATGGGTATGGGAACCAACAACAAAGCACGACTTGGCATTTGGCTCCTTCAGGAAGAAGCAGAGCTGTAGTGGGATACCATTACCTCAGAGGATGCAGCGGGTACTGTCAGAACTTGGGAGCAATTCAAAACTATGTTCAATGAGAAGTTTGTACCTGAACAGGCTCTAGAGAGGATGCGAGAGCAGTTTGCTAATCTCCAGCAAGGAGATCTCTCTATTCAAGATTACCTAAATAAGTTCACCCAGTTGTCGCGCTATGCTCCAGAGCTGATTTTGACCAACAAAGCAAAGAACAAGAGATTCATATTTGGGCTAAAGCGCAAGTACCACGACAGAGCTATGAGCAACATCAAACTCTCCTTTTCAGAATTAGTAGAAATGGCTTGCAATTATGAAGATATGGATGAGAGGCACGCTAGCCAAGACCGCGCCAAAAGCCAAGCTGGAAATAAGCGCAAGGCTTCAGCAGATCAACCCGAGTCTAGCATTACCGCGGCCGCTACTCAGAAACCTGCAAAGATCCCCAAAGGAAATTGCTACAACTGCGGGAAGCCAGGACATTTTTCTAATGTATGCAAAGCCCCGAGGAAACCAAAGGCAAATGACTCAGCCGAATGCTACAACTGCCATAAGAAGGGGCACTATAGCAGGAACTGTCCTCTGAAGCAGAATGCACAAGTGGCTCATGTGTATGACGGGAAGACCCCGCCAGCTATCACCGATGGATCAGGTAAACCCGATGTCTTGGGAGGTACCCTTACCATTAAAAATATTCCTGTTTCTGTACTTTTTGATACCGGTGCATCATGTAGCTTCATTTCTGGTAATATTGTTCATAAGTTAAAATTGAAACAAAGAATTCTAAAAGAACCGATTAAAGTTCAAAACCCGATAGGAGGCTCTGTTAGTCTCAGTTTATACTGCAGAGTGCCTATCTCTTATTCACGTTACAAGTTTCCCATCCACTTAATTGTTATGGATTTATCGGAATTCGATGTTATTCTCGGTTTGGAATGGTTAACCAAATATAAGGCCGAAGTTAGATGTGCCGAAAGAATCATTAAAGTCGAAACGAAGCTTGGACCTATATATACCATGCCATGGTTCCGGAATAAATAGAACATAATTTTGGTCTTCTTTAGAAGTTACTCCCCCTTCATTAGAAAAGATACTGGACGTTAAAAACTATGCGAATGTGTTTGAAGAGGTAGAAAACTTACCGCCGCAAAGAGAAATTGAATTTAGGATAGATCTAATTCCTAACGCCCGACCAGTAGTTCATCCAATTAGAAGAATGGCCCCGAAAGAAAAAGAAGAGTTAAGTAGTCAAACCCGAGAATTACTTTGGAAAGGTCTGATCAGACCGAGCTTTTCAACGTGGGGAGCAGCAGTAGTATTTGTCCCGAAATCAGACGGTACTCTAAGACTGTGTGTTGATTACCGAGATCTCAATAAACAGACACTGAAGAACAAATATCCTTTGCCCCGAATAGACGATCTGTTAGATCAATTAAATGGAGCAACAGTATTCTCCAGAATGGACCTAGCTACAGGTTTCCACCAATTACGTACAGCCGAAGACTGTGTTCCTTTGACAGTCTTCAGGGGTCCCGATTTATTCTACGAATGGTTAGTAAGGCCGTTCGGCTTGTGTAACGCTCCGGCATACTTCGTCGATCTTATGAACAGAGTGTTTCGTGGTGTATTGAATAAATTTGTGCTAGTCTTCATCGATGACATTTTAATCTACTCCAAGTCGGAAGACGAACATGCAAAACATTTAGAACAAGTGTTGAAAATTCTAAGGAGAAATGTCTTGAAAGCTAAATTTTCTAAATGTGTCTTCTGGCAGAATGAAGTTAAATTCCTAGGCCATGTCGTATCAAAAGAAGGAATTGCTGTAGACCCAAGCAAAATTACAGCGATTCAGAACTGGAAACAACCTACTACGCCCACCGAAGTTCGAAGTTTCCTTGGATTGGCTAGTTACTATCGGAAATTCGTTCAGGATTTTTCAAAGATATCAGGAGTATTGACAAAGCTTACAAAGAAGCATGAGAAATTCAAATGGACTCCCGAATGTGAAGAAGCTTTCCAGGAGCTGAAACTGAAGTTGACAACCGCTCCAGTATTGACAATAATAGAAGGTAATCAAGACTTGACTGTATGGACAGATGCTTCTATTAGAGGGCTAGGCGCAGTGTTAATGCAAAAGGGCCAAGTGATCGCTCATGCCAGCCGTCAGCTAAAGCCGCATGAAAGAAACTATGCAACTCATGATCTTGAGTTATTAGCTATCGTGTTTTCTTTAAGGATCTGGAGGCATTATTTACTGGGCGAGAAGTTTGAACTGTTCACCGATCATCAATCCTTGAAATATCTGTTCACGCAGAAAGATCTAAACTTGAGACAACAGCGTTGGTTAGAATTCCTTGCAGCATATGATTTTGAAATTCTATACACTCCGGGGAAAGCCAATGTTGTTGCAGATGCGCTCAGCAGAAAGAATGAAATCATCGTCAGTTTTGTCATCACGTCTTCATTAATAGACAGGATCTCGACCCTTCAGAAAGACGATGAATTTATTCAAAGAGTCAGTCAGAGAGTCAAAGGAGGTGAATCCACAAGTTTCAGACTCGATGACAAAGGAGTTCTAAGATTAAAGGGCAGAATTTGCATCCCGAATCTTCCAGAGCTCAGATGAGAAATACTTGATGAATGCCACAAGTCCAAATTGAGTATCCATCCCGGTGTGAGCAAAATGTATAACGATATCAAACGCACATTCTGGTGGAGGTCAATGAAAAGAGATATCTCATTATATGTTAGCAGGTGCCCCACTTGTCAGCTAGTCAAGAGTGATCAGCAGAAATTAGCTGGATTATTACAACCCTTAGAAATTCCAGGATGGAAGTGGGAGCAAATCTCGATGGACTTTATTGATGGCCTACCTCGAACTATGAAAGGAAACGACAGTATATGGGTAATCGTAGATCGCTTCACGAAGACTGCCCATTTCATACCTGTCCGATCCAACAGAACGGCTCAATGTCTAGCACAGATTTACTTCAAAGAAATAGTTAAACTACATGGAGTGCCGCTCAATATAGTCAGCGATAGAGATCCCCTATTTACTAGCAAATTCTGGGAAGCATTCCAAGAAGAGTTGGGAACCAAATTGAATCTAAGCACCGCTTATCACCCTCAGACAGACGGCCAAACTGAGCGGGTGAATAGAATTTTAGAAGATCTACTACGGGCTTGCGTTATTGATTTTGGAGGCTCATGGGAAGATCACTTACATTTAGCCGAATTCTCTTACAACAATAGCTATCAAGCAAGTCTGGGAATGTCCCCATTTGAGGCATTATACGGTAGACCGTGCAGATCTCCCGCATGTTGGGTAGAACCTGGCAACAGACTTGTGTTAGGGCCCGATATGATTGAAGACGCATCGGATAAAGTCGATTTCATTAAGAAGAGATTGAAAACCGCACAGAGCCGACAGAAAAGTTATGCTGATGCGAGAAGAAGGGATATATCGTTTGCCGTTGGCGATTATGTTTATTTAAGAGTTTCTCCAATGCGGGGAGTAATCAGATTTGGCAAGACTGGGAAGTTGGCACCGAGATTTATTGGTCCCTTTCCTATACTTGAACGGATTGGAACTCTGGTGTATAGGGTTTCATTACCTAATTGGTTGCCTGGTGTACATGATGTGTTCCACGTGTCTCAACTCAGAAAACATGTTCATGATCCAGATCTTGTTGTGGAAGAAGCAGCGCAACAGGATATTGACATAACTCCAGAATTAGCACTCAGAAGAGAGCCATTAAAGATAGTTGGCAAGGAAACTAGAGAGCTGAGGAGGAAAAAGATTCATTTAGTCAAAGTGCAGTGGAGTAGTGATCCTAGAGACTGTACTTGGGAGACTAAGGAAAGCATTAAACAAGCCTATCCCAAATGCAGAGTGGACATCTCTGACTAACTCCGGTGCAAGGTAACCTTACAATACTTTGCATTTGCATTTTGTTTCCGACTTAGCTGTTATTTCCTTTTCGAGGACGAAAAGTTTTAAGTGGGGGAACCCGGAAAATGTGAACCAATTTAAATTTTTTAAATTAGGTTATTACCAAGAAATTTGAATAATTGAAATAGCCTATTTCAATAAAATATAGAATTGGGTATGGTATGGCAGTTTGAAATTTTAAATTCAAACTTTGTCCGACTGTACCGGGTAGAAAATATTACGGATTTTAGCGAAACTGAAAATATTTAAATCTGTTTATGAATACCTTTCTAACGAATCCGAAAAATCGAAGTTTCATAGCGGGAATCAAAAGTTATGGCCAAATGAATTTTCAGAAAGGTCGCTATATAACATATATAGCCCTCGAAAATTGATATTTTGCATACGACCTCGGAATTCGACGAAACCACTTTTGTTGGGTCCGGGATGTCAAATTATTGCTAAGTTTCAAATTTCATAATTTTTGAAGCTAGTATGTGAGCGGGGCAAAAGAAAATGTGATTGGTCAAATTCTGTTAAAATGGGTCGACCTAAAAATGGCCGTTTTTCAAACGAGCTCAGAATTCGACGAAACTGGTTTTGTTAGGACCGTATCGTAAAAACAAAGCTAGATTTATTTTTCTGGAATTTTTCGATTCAGTTTGTGGCCCTGGCAAATTGAAATGTAAGTTTAAATTAAATATCGAATGTATTATATTTTAATTTAAAAAATAACTGTCTGTAACAGTCGAATTGGCCAACGAAACATATTCCATTGTGTTCGGAATGGGTGTATTTAGCTAGGGGCGATAGTCGTTGGGTTTAAAAAGGAGTCCGTTTGCGAAAACACTATTTAAAACTTCTTATAAAGCTCGGACCAATAGGAATTTTTCTTTAAAAAAAATTAAAATAAAAATACGAAGGAAACCCTAGCCGCCAACGATTTGGACGACGTAGGGAGCTCGAAACTTCTCGTCGATTTTGCCGCCGCCTCAGTCGATTTCGCCGCCTCCGCCTGTTGAAGCTTCTGACCGCCTTCGCCTCCTCTACCAATCCGACCAAGCCACGCCTCCATCCATCAACTGTAGACGTCGGAATTCGACCAGGAAGTCGCGCCTTTTAGAGTGCCGCCGCGACCAACAGGAGCCACCGAATCCATCGCCACCACCACCGATCTGAAGCTGATTTGTAGCTCTCTGACGCCGTGTGGTCTGATCGAAGCAACGAGGTACGGTTTGGCTTAAAAATCGAGACCTAGTTTTGAAGCTTTAAAAACTTTTCTGATGTGAATTTCTGAAATGAAAACAACACTTTTAAGTGTTGCAAAACTTTGAAAAATAATATCTTTTTCGTTCTTTAACGAAATTCGATGAAACAGGAGACACCGTGACCGCAAGGAGGCTCTCTACATTCTAGAAGAAGCCGCGGATTTTTCTGACCTTCCTACGATTTTTAGCACTGCAATAACCAATGTGAGGAATCTAAACTAATTGTGTGAATGAAATCGTGTTGTATAAATTATATAAGCGAAGTGTAAATTATATACGCATTGTATACCTCATGTACATGTGTTGTATAAGTTATATTAGCGATGTATAAATTATACAAGCGTTGAATGAAACATATATGCTTTGAATTGTGATGAAATGCAAGTGAATTATTATATTATATATATATATACTCCCCTCGTCCGCAGACCATGGACGATATTTATTGCTTGTGATTGACGTGATATTATATGGTATGACGAATGGTTGGAAATAATTGTTTGTGGTTGATATTATGGTTGAAAAATACCTTTGTGGTTGAAAAATACCTTTGTGGTTGAAAAATACCCTCTTGTGGTTGAAACAAAATAGAATAGGATTGTGGAATTGAAAATAAAACATGCCGCCTGCGTGCGAACTAGATGCATGATCCCCATTGTCAAAAACCGCGAGGTTTTAAGGTAGAGCGAGGAGCCGTACTAGGGACGGTCCCGGTTTTAACTACCCTGCCGTTATGCTGCCGAAATTTTCTGAAATATTTATGTGTTAGAATAATTTTCATTCGTTGAAATAAATTACATAAACTATATCGAATATTCATGTGTTGAGTTGCAATTCATTCGTTGAGTTGAAATTCATGTGTTGAATATTATTTGAATTTAAACAAATGGCTTTAGCGATAAAAATCACATTTTTATATATATACAAACTATATCGAATATTCATGTGTTGAGTTGCAATTCATTCGTTGAGTTGAAATTCATGTGTTGAATATTATTTGAATTTAAACAAATGGTTTTAGCGATAAAAATCACATTTTTATATATATACAAACTATATCGAATATTCATGTGTTGAGTTGCAATTCATTCGTTGAGTTGAAATTCATGTGTTTAATATTATTTGAATTTAAACAAATGGCTTTAGCGATAAAAATCACATTTTTATATATATACAAACTATATCGAATATTCATGTGTTGAGTTGCAATTCATTCGTTGAGTTGAAATTCATGTGTTGAATATTATTTGAATTTAAACAAATGGCTTTTGCGATAAAAATCACATTTATATATATATACAAACTATATAGAATATTCATGTGTTGAATTGCAATTTGTTCGTCGAGTTGAAATTCATGTGTTGAATGTTATCAACTTTTAAAAATAAAATGAATCGACAATAAAAACTACACCTTTATTGTGAACATGAAGTGTTAAAAACACACACGTGTCGAATAAATATTTTTGATGATAAAAATATTCCTTTTATCATGTATATGCTTAGATAAAAATACACACGTGTCGAATAAATATTTTTGATGATAAAAATATTTCTTTTATCATGTATACGCTTAGATAAAAATACACACGTGTTAAAATAAATAATAGTTTGCTAGAAATATTATTATTAGCTTTATTCTGCATATATATACATGTGTTGAACAGGAAAAATGGATTAGCTGTAGAGTAAAGAAATTATTTGCGTGCCCGACAAATAGGTAAACCTTGATGAGTTGTCTGCGCAATTTTATTTATATATCAACTCCTGTGAATGCCATTGGATGCGGAGTGCTGGTTATTCTGTGTGAAATAATAAATAATGCCATAGGATAGTAACAATTAATTTTGAACTACACTACATGGCATACTTCTTGATGATAGGCATACTTCATCATATTCCACATAAGCAATTGGAGCTTGTGTGACGAGGTGGAAGATTTACCATACAAGCAAGAGGCTTGTATGGCGATGACTATGTATTACAGGTTGAACTGATGACTGATATGGACTATATAAATTATAACGATAAATTGCCAGATTAATAAAAACCCCACACGGGTTTGGAGTTTACAATAATCATGTCGCTCTAGTTATTAGATACGGCACATGGACTATTTATTTCCACACGGAAACGGGGTGACGAGAATTTATTCTCTGGAGTGATTATCAGTACATACTCCCCCGTAAACACCAGAATATATCACTATAAATATGTGAATGCTTTTTAGGATTTATTGGGTACCTAACACGGCCCAATAAATTTCCAAACCCATCCCCGTACAAAGGAGGTTATGGCGAAATTTTTCGAAATATTAAGGCGTTAGTGAAATATTTGAAGTGAAAACGAAGTTGAAAATATAGAATGAACTATAGTTGAAATTATAGAATGAACTATGTTTATATATATAAATATAAATATAATTAAAGGGAATAGAGGCCGTGCAGTTCGTGTTTCGGAATCATAATTTGAAACGATTAGTGCGAGAAATCCGACCATCGGATTTTCCCGAAACCGCAACCGCTGGGTTCGCCTTGGAAATATCTTTCCAACGGCACCAACCTTGTAAAAATCCAACGGTTGGATTGTCCGGAATGTTTAATTCAAATCTGAAGAAAAACAACGCCAGAATCGTTTATATTTATATATAAATATAATTAAATTAAATCGAATAACGACGCTGCAGTTCGAATTTTGAAACCGTAACTTCAAACGACTAGTGTGGGAGATCCGACCGTCGGATTTTCACGAAACTGGAACCGTTGGGTTCGCTTTGGGAATATCTTCCCACTGATATAGACTTTGTAGAAATCCAACGGTTAGATTTTCCGATATGTGTAAAACAAATTAGGGGAAAAACAGCGACAGTGCCACGGCACGACCTGAAACGTCATCTAATTAAATATGGCCATTTTTAAATAAATAAAAATGGCGAAAAATCGTTATAAAATATTATAAGCAACATTGATTGAAAATAAACCAATTGGGCTTGAATTGTTTGATATTTGATGGTTTTATGTGTTTGACGCGAAAATAACACTAAAGAACTGAAAGATGGATGTCGAATAATATAACCATAGAAAGAATCGATTTGAATTCTAATGACGTGAATTATTTGAAAAGGCCGAGCTAACCCTCATTTCAAATAATTTATCGAGCGATTTGAATTGGAAAATGCAAAGACGATTCAAGACCGGCGATCTTCGTATCGGTTGGATGGGCGCTACTGAGGTTCCTGACCGGAGTAGCTACCGGAAGGGGACGGAAGTAGTAGCCGTCTGAACGTATGTGTTGATTGGACGGATATACGAGGAATTTGACGCCTCCGGTTTCGTTCAGACCCAGAACGGACTTGTAAATGGACTGTGTGTCTGACATTGGATTTTGTTCTATACTGATTGATCTCTGTTAAATATATATATGTTTGGCGGCGGAGAATTTATTCTTTTGCTTAACGCCCTTCTCTGAGACGTACGAGCTTAGAGGTTATATATCGATGGAAATCAATCGTATGGAGTGGACTGCCTATGTGGCATGCCAAGATGCTGTGATCAAGGCTTCTGTTGCAAAGCAAAGTCTTGTGGATGATGATCAAAGCAAGGTCTACGTGGCCTGGCTTTGTGTATTTCGTAGATTCGCGAGCCTCACACCTCGGTATGAGTTAAAAACAGGATACGGACCGCTGGGAGAGCACGACGTTTCTTTCTAGCTATGGTGGTGTCAGTGGCTTACCAGCCCTGACATATATATCTATTTTTCACCTTTGTGGTTGTTGGAATGAGGCTTCTCGATTATAGGTCTGTAAGGACCGGGAAACGTGTGTTCAGACATAGTTAATCCTCTAACGTAAGTGAGGACCGGCCCAGCCGCATCCGGGGTTGCCCAGAGTGTGTAGTCCCGAGGCATTTGCTAGAGTGTCTCGAAGCGGAGAGGAGCTTGCCCCTTGCCTCGACTCATGACGGAAATCCAATTTCCAATACGAAACAACGGACTCGATTGTAGAACTAGTATGGCGACATAGTATATGGTAGCTATGCCGCCTATGATTGATATTTATGATGCTATTCATTTTTGAAACATATATGCACTAGTAATAATATCAAATGATTTCACTTTATACGTATCAAGCATATTTGGCTATTATAAGGTAAAACTCTATCCTCCGGCTTGCGTTGCATTGTGTGATGGGACCTGAGTCTTATAATGGCTTCATTCTTTTTAAAAAGCATTGCGTTGTTTTAAAAGAATTTACTCTATTTTAGATGCACTAGCAATCACTGGAGTAAACCCGTTCCGCGAAAGTGGCGTGGTCCTATGATTTGCTTATTACTGTTGTTTAAACTGTTAAATGGATTCCTCATACCAGTCCCCATGACTGACTCATTGTTTGTTTCACTTTGCAAACGCGGGTGCCCTTATTTTCACACGGGCAGCCTAGTACACAGGTGACAGGTTGTTTTTGGCTCTGCACTGCCGCATAGAGTGCATTTTTGGCTCATGGCGAGGCTGACTTCACAGAGAAGACTTTGACTTTCTCCGCCATTACTATACTTATATTATGATTCCGCCACTGGCGATGCAGACTGATTTACTTTTCGTATATCTTGTTATATGTATATGTACCGCCTTCAGCGATGTAGACTGATACCCTTATTATGTCTCACTGCATGTATGTAA
Source organism: Allium sativum (assembly GCA_030737875.1). Classification (NCBI taxonomy): domain Eukaryota; kingdom Viridiplantae; phylum Streptophyta; class Magnoliopsida; order Asparagales; family Amaryllidaceae; genus Allium; species Allium sativum. The sequence continues at coordinate 18,132,636 of CM060920.1, forward strand.
TCCGCCTCTGGCGATGATGACTGATCACTTTCCTTTTTATTTACTAAGTTATATCCCACGCTGTGCTATTCTGATGTTATTACATGTTGTGATTCCGCTGTCATATCCATGTAAAATTATTCTATTTATTGTTTCTGCTATTATCTGTACTCTGCTATGATGATTAATGTGTTATATTCCAATGATTATCCTTAATACCACCCCTCGGATTTTGGGATCGTCACACACGGCTTATACCTACATGATGCAACAACGTCTTACCTACCAGCCCGGGTCCACACACGCATATGAAACCCGTTGGACTTGCGTTGCCACCGCTAACCCGTTTGGCCTCTTATAGTCAAGCCCAGTATGCGTGTCCCGTCCTCGACTTGGGTCGAGCCCACAAAGATACGTTTGGGTTACTGGTTGAAATGGGCCCCCACAAGCTATCCACCTAAGCTTGTCCCCACTAGTATATCCCACTTAACCCTCTTCTTAGTCATGTTCATTTACATGTGTGTTTGGTTAAGTCTTACTAATCGTATTTCAAATGCCACTAAAGGCACCCACTAGATTCCTCATGCCACCCAAGGCACCTACTTAACCCCCATGTCCCACCTCACATGTTTATCTGGTTAAGTATTTCTTAATTCATTAAGGCCATAACCTTATAAAGACCTCTTACATTAGACTGACATTTATGGCAGCTGGATTTGCCGGGCGGGTCCGGGCAGTCTTACACCATAAAAGAGTCTAACCTCGTGTCTTTACAACTGTTATGCTTTAATTTGGGCCTAGGACCTCTCACATTGGGCTGACATTTGTGACTACTGGATTTGTCGGGCGGGTCCGGGCAGTTTTACATCACAAATGAGTCCAACCTCGTGTCCTAAGCATTGATTAACACTTATAATCTTTTACCCCAGTTTTAAATATATCCCTATTCAAATCATTAATTAATTCCAATTTTAATGATGTCCATAATTGACTCAATTATGGCCATCCACTTACGGTATGCAAAATCATATCAATTGCACCCCAATTTCTTAGTATTAAATCCTTAATATTACCCCTACCCGATGTTATACGTTCGCTTATTCAACGCAAAATATACGTTAGACTCGAATAGTCTAACTCATAGCACAAAGTTAAATTATCACAACATATAGACAAATAAAATAGATCTAATCATAATAGGGGTGAAACTTGCATGTGTGATAGATGTTCAACACCTAAACTTGCATAGGCAAAAACTACAACTTGCATAAAGCTACACATGTCATGGATCTAAAGGTGTCAACTTGTTTGGTAAAATGTCACAATTTACATAATATGATCATAATCCAAATTCATGTATGAACTTGAATATGTGGTTTATGCAACATAATGATGGTGTGAACTAGCATCTAACACATAGAACTCACACATGTTATAACCTAATTTAAGATCTAAATAGATGTCATAGGATATGTGAGATTATACATACTAATCAATCTAAACTTGCATAGGTACATGTGATTTATCATGTGAATCATCATAGCCCCAAACATATATATAATCAACATCATGATTTGATCAAGCATAAGCTAACTATAACATAAATAATAACATCATGGCTTTGTAACATCGCAACTTAGCATAGAAACTTGCAACATATATAATATCATCATAGCATTGTTTACAACATGTAGGATATCATCATCACATAACATAGGATTTACAACATACATGATAGCATAAGGTTTACAACAACATATATGGCAATTCACATCATTTTCTTATGATCCATATCACATCTTAATCTAATTAGTTTGCTAATAATCTTGTTAAGATCATCATACTCACAATTAGAAAAGAAAGAGAGCCTTGATTTGCTTTAGAGTTGAGTAGAATTAGAAATTTGATTAGCTTTCTTCCTTCTTAGTTGGTGGCGGCTACACTGAGTTCCATGGCGACGGTATGACGGTGGCTATTCTATTTTTCATGTAATTTTAGAGTGAGAGACTACCTAAGTATATATAGAGTTTAGGATTTATTTAGACCGTCAGATCAACTCAGAACTAACCTGAACCGTCAAATTAGCCAACTCAGCCTAAAGACACATTAGCAGCTCAAGATTGGGCTCTGCCAAAACCTGGCCGACTGGACCAGGTCGACACCCCGGTCGACTGCGCAGTCAACCTGGTCCCTGGGGTGTCGACTGCCCAGTCGACTCCTCAGTCGACCTGGGTGCTGGGCGGGAAATTTCCCGCCTAGCCTGTTTGACTTCAAATTTGAAATTTAAATTTTCTGAAATCTGTTTTTAATTTTCTGAAACTTCTGATGGCCATAACTCCTTCATACGAAGTCCAATTCACGCGAACTCGGACTCTATCTCAACCAGAATTCCGAGATGAACACAATGCCGCAACCCATTTCCCACAATTCTCACGTCTGAGATTAGTTATTCTTTAATTTGTGAATATTAATATTAACAGAATTACGTGGTGTTACATAAAACATAAGAGTCGGGAAAGCATTTACTCTGGAGAATTGCAAGGTATGGGGTCAGAAGAGAGCCAAACTCCTATCGAATATGAATTTTTAGGCATTTGGAAGCCAAAAAGGCAAAAAGAACTAAACTGGTGGGGTGGATCAAGCAGAAATAAAAAACTCCTATTTTAATCTGAAGTTAGATGTAACCGTACAATGGAGTTTCGTGTTGTTTAACACTAGAATATGGAAATTGGATTGACTACTTGCTAGAAACAAACAAAAATATAAAGATGCATTAACATTTTTAAATACATCAAATATATCTATAGAACAACGAGCGTACATGAAATCCAGCAAATAAGAGATAATAAGGCATAGATATGAAGAGAGGATGCAGTTGTATTTGTATTTCTAAAACAATTCTACATTTATTTTTTTGTTGATGAGCCGAATTGAACTTAGTACATTATTCTTAGTAGTGCAACAAAATGAACTTGCATTGCATCACTTGATATGAAATGAAATCATGGTGCATTACGTTCAACAATACCAAAATGCAATATATTACTTGATATGAAATGCAACATATATATGTTATACAACATTAAAAATAATAACATAAAGAACATACTTAACAATAATAAACTTTTATTGGTTTCCACAAAAGCTCCAAAGATGATTTATTAAGTCGTTTTTTGATTTTTAATGAAGGTGGACACTACGATATGACATTCAGCTAGAAACATGATACTCGGTTTTCAATATGCTTCTAATATTTTATTGTCCATACTTTCAGTGCTATATACACAATCTTTTTTATTTCTCTTTCATCCACTAAAACCACATTGTGTATAATAACATAAATGTACATTATTGTTGTCATTTTAAAGTAATGATCAAAGTCTAAATGGATTACTGAGTATTGCAAATTGTTTTTTTATTCACGTTCACACCTTTTGGAAAGAACAACAAAATCAAGTTCCAATCTAGGTGAAGAGAGCATGATTGCTTTGACAATACTTGAAACTCAAGCAGGAGATGTTTCAGTATAGCCATGTTAATTTATTTCCATTATAAATGAATAAATATTATTATTAATCAATCTATTCAATACTGTTGCAATATATACGAGTGAATATGATCTTGTCATATTCTATTTAGTCCCACATCATGGGAATAAGTCTAACATCAGCTCTAGAGCCTATATATAAAAAAGCCAATATAATAGAAATTGTACACACTTGAAAAAATAGAAACAAAATTCTCTCCTCTATCTTTTCTATTCTGTAACGACCCAGAAAATCTGAACCAATTTAAAATTTTTAAATTGGCTAAAATAATGGATTTTAAATATTTAAAATAAATATTTTAAACAATGGCAATGAAAACTGAGTTGAAATCGACAATTGAAAACGAATATAATTAATTATAATTATATATAGAATTGAAAATGGCGCGGTAGTTCGATAATTCGATTTCAAACTTCAATTGAATATACCGGGTGCAAAACAATCCGGATTTTAGTGAAACCAAAAATAATGGAATCTAATTGATAATATCTTTCTAACGAATCCGACCAATCGAAATTTGATAGTGGGAATCAAAAGATATGTCCAGTTGAAAATTCTGAATAGTCGCTATGGAATTCAGGCCCTTAAAAATGGACATTTTGCAAATGACCTCTGATTTCGACGAAACCACTTTTGTTAGATCCGCAGTGTCAGGTTATTGTTAGATTCCAAATTTCATAATTTTTCGAATCAATATGTGAGCGTGGCAAGGGAAAACGCGTTTGACCAGTTTCTGTTGATTTTAATCGAATGGAAATTGGCCATTTCTCAAACGGTCTCAGAATTCGACGAAACTAGTTTTGTTAGGACCGTATCGTCAATACGAAGCTAGAAAATATTTTTCTAGAATTTTTCTAGTTAGTATGTGACCCCGGTAATTTGAAATATGCGTTTAAAATTCAATATAGTGATTTAAATGAAAATTCAAAAGGAAACTGATTGTAACGATCAAATCAGCTTGCGATACATATCCCATTGTGTTCGGAATGGGGGTAAAACGCTATGGACGACAGGCGGTGGGCCTCGTTTCGAGGTTGTGTGTAAAAGTCAACCTATTTGCAAAAATAATAATTAAATAAAAAAAAATATAATTTTCTCCCCCTTTTTCCTTCTGCTTGCCCCCCCCCTCCCCCCCCCCCCGTTCATTATAATTTCAAACAGAAAAGTGAAAAAAAAAAAAAAAACTAAATTAGATCGAGCCGCCCGCCCACGACCGCCATCGCCGACGACCACGCCTCCACCTGTACCCCCCCTCCATCGATCGAAGCCGCCAACGAAGACCCCGTCCCCCACAAAGCGTCGCGACACCGATTAGCCCCCCCGTCGAATCGCGAGTCCCCCTCGAAGCTGCCTCCGACCATCGGCGAAGACCTTCCCCCCCGCTCCTCTGTAAGTTTTTAATTTAATTTTATTTTTATTTATTTTATTTTTATTTTATATATAAACTGATTTTTATATAAGGTTTAAAACTAATATTAGGATAGATTTAAAACTAATATTAGGATAGATTTAAAACTGATATTAGGATAGATGTAAAACTGAAATTTTTTAAAGTTAAAACTGAATTTTTAAAAAAAAGTTTAAAACTGTTTTGTTTAAAAAAGTTTAAAACTGAATTTTTTTTTAAGTTAAAAACTGATTTAGTTTAAAAGTTAAAAACTGATTTAGTTCAAAAATAAAAACTGATTTTTTTTTTTAGAAAAAAATAAAAACTGATTTTGATTTTTTTTAAAAAAAAGAATTGAAAACTGGTTTTTAAAAGTTAAAAACCGAATTGTATAAAAGGTAAACTTTAAAAAGATCAGATTTGTAGAAAAGTAAAAATCATATTTTTATTTAGTGAAAGTCGAAGTAAAAATCATATTTTTATATATTGAAAGTCGAAAGAAAAATCATATTTTTATATATCGAAAGTCGAAAGAAAAATCATATTTTTATATGTTGAAAGTCGAAGTAAAAATCATATTTTTATATGTTGAAAGCGAAGTCAAAATTCGATTTTTATATATTGAATAACATAGTAAAAATTCTATTTTTACATAGGTAGAGAGTACGGGCGAAAGCGACAAAAGGCGAAGATTTCTATAAAGGAAGAGTCGTGGTACTGGATAGCTATTTGTGAGATTTCTGATTTAAAAATATAAAAATATGTGTGTGAATATGAAAGTGAATTGCTATATATATATATATATATATATATATATACGCCCCCTCGTCCACAAACCATGGACGATATGTATTGGTTGAAATTGTTGTGAAAATTGAATGGTTGTTTGGGATTGTTTGTGATTGATATTGGTTGATTGTGGTTGAAAAATACCCATTGTGGTTGTGAAATATTTGGTTGAAACCACATAGGATTAGTTTGTGGAAATGAAATAAATATATACATGCCGCCTGCGTGCGAACTAGATGCATGATCCCCATTGTCAAAAACCGCGAGGTTTTAAGGTAGAGCGAGGAGCCGTACTAGGGACGGTGCCGGTTTAACTACCCTGCCGTTATGCTGCCGAAATTTTGAATAATATTTGTGTGTTTGAATTATTTTCATATATAAAAACTATAGAAACATTCATGTGTTGAATTGATATTCATTCGTTGTTTAGAAATTCATGTGTTGAATGGTATTCATATTTTGAAATAAATTGCTCGATAATAAAAATCACATTTTTATCGATATATAAAAACTATAGAAACATTCATGTGTTGAATTGATATTCATTCGTTGTTTAGAAATTCATGTGTTGAATGGTATTCATATTTTGAAATAAATTGCTCGATAATAAAAATCACATTTTTATCGATATATAAAAACTATAGAAACATTCATGTGTTGAATTGATATTCATTCGTTGTTTAGAAATTCATATGTTGAATGGTATTCATATTTTGAAATAAATTGCTCGATAATAAAAATCACATTTTTATCGATATATAAAAACTATAGAAACATTCATGTGTTGAATTGATATTCATTCGTTGTTTAGAAATTCATGTGTTGAATGGTATTCATATTTTGAAATAAATTGTTTGATAATAAAAATCACCTTTTATAGACTATATGAACTACATAGAAAAATAGTGTTTTGGAATGAATTATTTTACAATAAAAAAATCACATTTTTATTGTATGCATAAATCGTTGAAATGTGAAATGTTAAAAATAGCCACTTGTTCAAATAAACATATATCAGTTGAAATATTCATTAATTAGCTAATGAAATGATTTGCGCCTATTTATGTGACATTAGAATGAATGGTGTTTTTAAACCAAATAGAAATCAAATATGAAGTTGAATAGAAAATGAAAAATGATATGAACTGTATATATATGTACATGCAATATTCTTTGAACAGGTTATAGCAAAGGGGCTAGAGAAGAGGAATAAAATTTTGTGCCCGACAAATAGGTACACATTTACTGATTTGTTTGGGTGATGATTATGAGCCTGTTGGCTAGCCGCTTGGCTTTTTCTTTTTCTTTTTGAGATTAGAAGGACCGGGACGCTATTTGCGATTTCCCGACGCTCCCGGTGCAGGGGAGGTTATGGCGAAATTTTTCCAAAATTTAAGGTGTTAGAAAAATTTTTGAAGTGAAAACGATATAGAAATCCTTGAATGAACTATATTTATATAACTATATAAATATAAATAAAATTAAAACGAAACGAAGCCGTGCAGTTCGTATTTCGAAACCGTAATTTCAAACGACTAGTACGGGAAATCCGACCATTGGATTTTCCCGAAACCTCAACCGCCGGGTTCGCCTTGGAATAATCTTTCCAACGGCACCAACCTTGTAAAAATCCAACGGTTGGATTGTCTGGAATGTTTAATTCAAATTTGAAGAAAAACAGCGCCATAATCGATTATATTTATATATAAATATAAATAGAATTATATTTAATCGAATAACGACGCTGCAGTTCGTATTTTGAAATCGAAAATTCAAACGATTGTACCGAGAGATCCGACCGTTGGATTTTCCCGAAACTGGAACCGTTGGGTTCGTTTTGAAAAGACCTTTCTAATGATGTAAATTTTGTGAAGATCCAACGGTTAGATTTTCAGATATGTGTAAATCAAATCTGAAGAAAAACAGCGCCACGACCGCCTTATGGCCCGAAGCGTCGTTTTGAATAAAATGGCTATTTTTAAATAAATAAAAATAGCGATAAATAGTTATAAAATATCATAAGCGATATGGAATGGAAATAAACTGAATTTGCTTGATTGATGTGATATTTGATGGTTGAATGTGTTTGGTGTGAAAATTACATTAAAGAACAAAATTGGTGTTGTCGAATAATTTAACCATTGAAATAAATCGAATTGAAATTCTAAATATACGTGAATTATTTGAAAAGGCCGAGTTTATTCTCATTTCGAATAATTGACCGACGATTGAAATTCGAAGATGAAGATGACGGTCGAAGACCGGAGATTTTCACCTCGTTTGGATGGTAACCGAGGTCCTGATTGGGAGGCATCCCGAAATATGGATAATGAGTGGTGATCGTTCAGACGTACGTGTTGATCGAAGGGTTTGCGAGGTATTTAGTGCCTCCGGTTTCGTTCAGACCCAGAACGGACTTGTAAATGGACTGTGTGTCTGACATTGGAGTTTATTCTGTGTTGATTGATTTCTGTTAAATATACATCTGTTTGGCGGCGGAGAATTTATTCTTTTGCTTAACGCCCTTCTCTGAGACGCACGAGCTCAGAGGTTGTATATCGATGGACGTCAGTCGCATGGCATGAATTGCCTGTGTGGCATGCTAAGATGCAGTGATCAGGGCTTCTGTTGAAAAGCAAAGTCTTGTGGTGATGATCAAAGCACCGCCTGTGTGGCGTAGCTTTGTGTGAACGTGAATTCGCGAGCCTCACACCCCGGTATGAACCTAAAACGGGAGAAGGACCTCAGGGAGGGCATGCGTTCCTTTCTAGCTAGGGTGGTGTCAGTGACCTACCAGCCCTGACATTTATATACTTTTCACCTATGTGGTTGTTGCTGTTGCGAGGCGCCTCGGTTTGATCGGACGATCCGGGTCCGATGGAGTCATTCGTTGGCTCATTTACGCCCCAAAGGGCGGAGGAACGTATTGTTCAGGCACTATAATCCACTCCGTGTGGACCGGCCCTGTCGCTCCAAGGGGCAGTTGCGGCTGTTCCGGAGACATGGGCTAGATTGTCTCGAATTCGGTAAGGACTATCTTTTGCCTTGGTTCATGACGGAAATCCAATTTCCAAATACGACATCGTGCGGTTTTGATTGTATATATATATATGGCGACATGATATATGGTACCCATGCCGCCTATGATTGATAGTTATGATTTGAAATTGTTTTCAAAACATATAGACACTAGCAATAATATCAAATGCCTTTGTTTTATTCGTATCAATCATATTTTGGCCATTATAAGGTAAAACTCTATCCTCCGGTTTGCGTTGCATTGTGTGATGGGAACTGAGTCTTATAATGGTTTCATTTTTATAAAAAGCATAGCGATGTTTAAAAGAAAGATTTGTTTTAAAGCACTGGCAATCCAATGGAGTAAACCCGTTCCACGAAAGTGGCATGGTCCTGTGATTGGCCAACTATATATAAGTGTTGAGTAGATTTCTCATACCAGTCCCATGACTGACTCGTAGTTTGTTTCACTTTCAAACTCGGGTGCCCCTTTTTCTACACGGGCAGCCTTGTATTCAGGTTTAGCTGGTTCTTTCTGGATAGCTGGAGCTGAAGATGGATTCTATCATTTATTTCTTTTTATGCTGTTCAGCTCCTATTGTACATATTTTGTTTATTTCCGCTGTAGACATTTATGTATAGCTGAACTGTATTTGTACTAAGTAAGATCCTGTATACTGTGTAACTCTGATGATTACTTTTATCCAGTATATTTTGTTGTTCATTCTGGTGTATTTAATTAATTCTGTTCTGCTATTACATGTTTCTGTGTTATATTCCAAAAGATAACCTTGTTTCCGTGAGAACGGGAAATCGGGTCGTCTCAACGTGGTATCAGAGCTTTGGTTAAGCTTAGTTCTGGAATATAACATTTGAACGAACTCGTCAGAAATAGAACCAGTAGTGTTCTAGGACGGGTAACTCTATACAGATAGGATCAGTAACATCCTAGTATGAGTAAAGCAGAATGAAATTACACCTCGATAGACACATTTACATTTGAAGTATATGTTTCTATATTTTAAAATACCTTTTCTGTGACCTGACACTTGATCTGCCATTTGCAGAAGTACTAGAAAATGAGTGACAGGAACAGAAGAAGTAATCGTATGGCTCGACCAGCTAATGAGCCAGTTGTGCTCCCGCAGCCAGAATCCAATATAGAATTTCTATACAAGAGATTTCGAAATCTTGGTGGATCGCCATTCTTAGGTAAGGAGTCCATTATGGAAACACAAGCTTGGATTCGTTCTGCAGAGAAAATCTTTGAGGGTTTGAAGCTGAGAGATGATCATAAAAGATTACTGGCGTCTTGGGCACTCAAAGAAGAAGCTTTGTTTTGGTGGGATTCAATTATTAAAAATAATCCAAAAGGTGATATCACCTGGGATAGATTCAAAGTGATTTTCTTAGAAAGATTTACTCCTCCCGAAGCAACAGAAAGATTATGTGATGAATTTTCCTATCTAATTCAAGGCGATATGACCATTCCCGAATATCATAAGAAATTCAATGAACTTTCTCACTTTGCTCCTCATCTAATTCAAAATCCGAAGAGTAAAAATATGAGATTTATTCACGGGCTTCAAAGGAAATACCAGAATAAAGTATTGGGGCATGTGAAGCTTCCTTTTTCAGAAATGATTTATATGGCTTATCAATATGAAGATCTTCATAAGAAAGGAATGTTACGCGACGAAGAAGAAGTCAGTTCTAGTGACATACCAGAGTCGGAAACTGATATTCCAGAAACCAGTAAGAAGCCCAAGGCAAACCGAAAAAGGGCCAGATCCGAAAAAGAACTAGTAACGACCGCCACATGCAATAATTGCCATAAGCAAGGGCATTTGCAAGGAAAATGCAGATCTTTAAAGAAACTAAAGAAGAGTGAACCGAAGTCAAAGAAGAAGTTTCAAGAGACTAGAGAATGCAACATTTGCCATCGGTTTGGACATGTAAGACAGGATTGCCGGCTGTTAAAGGCAACCAGGGAGGCTCAAATAAATGAAGTAGTAGAAACCTCAGCACCCTCAGATAATCAGGGAAGATCTGATGTTTTAGAAGGCACGCTTACTATCAAAAACATTCCAGTTAAAGTATTGTTTGACACAGGCGCGTCGCGAAGCTTTATTTCAAAGAGTGCCGCTAAGAAGCTAGATTTGAACTTGAAGAAGCTCAAAGAGCCAATGACTGTCCAAAATCCAGTGGGAGGCTCCATCAATCTCAGTTGGATTTGTGCAGTACCTGTCTCTTTTTCTTGCTATAAATTCCCTATAATCTCTATCGTCATGAATTTTAATGAATTCGATCTTATTCTGGGATTGGATTGGCTAACCAAATATGAAGCGGAGGTTAGATGCGCCGAGAGAGTTGTAAAGGCAAAGGCACAATTGGGAAATTATATAACCATACCTTGTGAAGGCCCGACTTCGAATAGAAAAGATTTCTGGTCAGCTCTCGATGTTTCTCCAGCCCAAATAGAAAGTATCCCTGAAATCACAGAGAATATTCCTGACCTCATTAAAGACATCCCTGTTGTCAAGAACTATGCGGATGTGTTCGAGGAAGTTGTTCGCTTACCTCCGCAGAGAGAAATAGATTTCAAGATTGCTTTAGTTCCCAATGCAAGGCCGGTAGTTCACGCTATTCGAAGAATGTCCTTGAAAGAGAAAGAGGAATTAGACAATCAAACGCGACAGTTAGTATGGAAAGGTCTGATCAGGCCTAGTTTCTCTGATTGGGGTGCAGCAGTGGTATTTGTCCCAAAATCTGACGGTACTCTACGGCTATGTGTGGATTATCGTGATTTGAACAAACAGACAATAAAAAACAAATATCCATTGCCGCGGATTGATGATTTGTTGGATCGATTAAATGGAGCACAAGTATTTTCACGAATGGACCTAGCTACAGGTTTCCATCAACTTCGAATTGCCGAAGAGTGTGTTCCAATGACAGCGTTCAGAGGCCCCGACTTATTCTACGAGTGGTTAGTAATGCCGTTCGGCTTATGTAACGCTCCAGCTTATTTCGTCGATCTGATGAATAGAGTGTTCAGAGGGGTTCTAAATAAATTCGTTCTGGTTTTCATTGACGATATTCTAATCTTCTCTAAATCTAAGGCCGAACATGAAAAACATCTGGAACAGGTTCTTGAAATCCTCAGAAGGAATGTATTGAAAGCCAAATTTTCCAAATGTATATTCTGGCAAGATGAAGTAAAATTTCTGGGCCATGTCGTATCGAAAGATGGAATCGCTGTGGATCCAAGCAAAATCACAGCTATTCAGAATTGGAAACAGCCCAGTACTCCCACTGAAGTCCGCAGTTTTCTCGGATTGGCTAGCTATTACCGAAAGTTCGTTAAAGACTTTTCGAAGATATCTGGCCACTTAACGAAGCTTACAAAGAAGCATTCTAAGTTCAAATGGACTGAAGAGAGTGAGGAGGCTTTCGAAGAGCTAAAGTTGAGATTAACTACTGCTCCAGTGTTAACCATCATCGATGGCAACCAGGATTTAAAAGTATGGACTGATGCTTCTAGAGAAGGCCTTGGCGCAGTGTTAATGCAAAGGGGTCAAGTGATTGCTTATGCTAGCCGTCAACTGAAGCCGCACGAGAAAAACTATGTAACTCATGATCTTGAGTTATTGGCTATCATATTCTCTTTGAAAATCTGGAGACACTATCTTCTGGGCGAGAGATTTGAACTGTTTACAGATCACCAGTCGTTAAAGTATCTGTTCACTCAGAAGGACTTAAATTTGAGGCAGCAACGTTGGCTGGAGTTTCTTGCAGCATATGACTTCGAAATTATATATACTCCGGGGAAAGCCAATGTCGTGGCTGATGCGTTAAGCAGAAAGAATGTAATGATCGCCAGTTTTATTATCACGACTTCATTGCTAGATAAAATATCTGCTCTTCAGGAGGATGATCACTTCATTCAGAAGATCAGAGGGATAAGTCAACAAGGCGAACCCTCGAGTTTTCAAATTGATAATGAGGGGATTCTAAGGCTCAAAGGTCGAATCTGTGTCCCTAACATTCCTGAACTTCGAAAGGAAGTACTGGATGAATGCCACAAGTCAAAACTCAGTATCCATCCGGGAGTAAGCAAAATGTATAATGACATCAAACGCACTTTCTGGTGGAAGTCGATGAAAAGGGACATTTCCTTATATGTTAGCCGATGCCCCACTTGCCAGCTAGTCAAGAGCGATCAACAGAAATTGGCTGGATTATTACAACCGCTAGAAGTTCCTGGCTGGAAGTGGGAACATATTTCTATGGATTTCATTGATGGTTTGCCCAGAACCAGAAAAGGAAATGACAGTATTTGGGTGATCGTAGATCGTTTCACGAAGACCGCCCATTTCATACCTGTCAAATCAAATAGAACTGCTCAGAGTCTGGCACATATTTACTTCAGGGAAATAGTTAGACTACATGGAGTGCCGCTCAGTATAGTAAGTGATAGAGATACGATATTCACTAGTAAATTCTGGGAAGCATTTCAAGTCGAGCTGGGAACGAAGTTAAACTTGAGCACCGCTTATCATCCTCAGACAGACGGTCAGACTGAGAGGGTGAATCGCATTTTAGAAGATCTATTGCGGGCTTGTGTTATAGATTTCGGTGGATCATGGGAAGACAATCTACATTTGGCTGAATTCTCTTATAACAACAGCTACCAGGCGAGTCTGACAATGTCGCCATTCGAAGCATTGTATGGTAGACCGTGCCGATCTCCTGCTTGTTGGGTCGAGCCTGGAAATAGACTTGTGTTGGGCCCCGATATGATTCGAGAAGCGGCCGACAAAGTCGATTTTATTAAGAAGAGATTACTCGCCGCTCAAAGCCGACAAAAGAGCTATGCTGATAAAAGAAGAAGAGATATATCCTTTGAAGTCGGCGACTATGTATATTTGAAAGTATCGCCGATGAGAGGAGTTATCCGGTTCGGTAAAACTGGAAAGTTAGCGCCCAAATTTATTGGTCCGTTTCCTATTCTGGAACGGATTGGAACTCTCGCATATAAAGTTAAACTTCCTGATTGGTTGCCTGGGGTCCATGATGTATTTCATATATCTCAACTCCGAAAGCACGTTCATGATCCAGACTTGATCGTGGAAGAAGCAGCTCAGCAGGATATTGAAATTACTCCAGAATTAGCCGTAAGGCGAGAGCCGCTAAAGTTTATCGGCAAAGAAACCAAAGAGCTGAGAAACAAGAAAGTTCACTTAGTCAAAGTGCAATGGAGTGGAGATCCACGAGATTGTACTTGGGAAACTGAGGAGAGCATTCAGAAAGCTTATCCTAGATGCCGAGTTGATATCTCTGAATGACTCTGGTGCAAGGTACATTTACCCTACTTTGCATTACCGTTTAATTCACTATTCTGTTGCTATTTTCTTCCCATGGATGTGCATTGTTTATTCTATACTCTGAATATTAGAAACAAATTGGTTGTTGTGTTGTATGATTGTAGATCTATCAAACCACTTTCGACTTTATTCCTTTTCGGGGACGAAAAGTTTTAAGTGGGGGAGATTGTAACGACCCAGAAAATCTGAACCAATTTAAAATTTTTAAATTGGCTAAAATAATGGATTTTAAATATTTAAAATAAATATTTTAAACAATGGCAATGAAAACTGAGTTGAAATCGACAATTGAAAACGAATATAATTAATTATAATTATATATAGAATTGAAAATGGCGCGGTAGTTCGATAATTCGATTTCAAACTTCAATTGAATATACCGGGTGCAAAACAATCCGGATTTTAGTGAAACCAAAAATAATGGAATCTAATTGATAATATCTTTCTAACGAATCCGACCAATCGAAATTTGATAGCGGGAATCAAAAGATATGTCCAGTTGAAAATTCTGAATAGTCGCTATGGAATTCAGGCCCTTAAAAATGGACATTTTGCAAATGACCTCTGATTTCGACGAAACCACTTTTGTTAGATCCGCAGTGTCAGGTTATTGTTAGATTCCAAATTTCATAATTTTTCGAATCAATATGTGAGCGTGGCAAGGGAAAACGCGTTTGACCAGTTTCTGTTGATTTTAATCGAATGGAAATTGGCCATTTCTCAAACGGTCTCAGAATTCGACGAAACTAGTTTTGTTAGGACCGTATCGTCAATACGAAGCTAGAAAATATTTTTCTAGAATTTTTCTAGTTAGTATGTGACCCCGGTAATTTGAAATATGCGTTTAAAATTCAATATAGTGATTTAAATGAAAATTCAAAAGGAAACTGATTGTAACGATCAAATCAGCTTGCGATACATATCCCATTGTGTTCGGAATGGGGGTAAAACGCTATGGACGACAGGCGGTGGGCCTCGTTTCGAGGTCGTGTGTAAAAGTCAACCTATTTGCAAAAATAATAATTAAATAAAAAAAAATATAATTTTCTCCCCCTTTTTCCTTCTGCTTGCCCCCCCCCCCCCGTTCATTATAATTTCAAACAGAAAAGTGAAATAAAAAAAAACCCTAAATTAGATCGAGCCGCCCGCCCACGACCGCCATCGCCGACGACCACGCCTCCACCTGTACCCCCCCTCCATCGATCGAAGCCGCCGACGAAGACCCCGTCCCCCACAAAGCGTCGCGACACCGATTAGCCCCCCCGTCGAATCGCGAGTCCCCCTCGAAGCTGCCTCCGACCATCGGCGAAGACCTTCCCCCCCCCCCCCCCCCCGCTCCTCTGTAAGTTTTTAATTTAATTTAATTTTTATTTATTTTATTTTTATTTTATATATAAACTGATTTTTATATAAGGTTTAAAACTAATATTAGGATAGATTTAAAACTAATATTAGGATAGATTTAAAACTGATATTAGGATAGATGTAAAACTGAAATTTTTTTAAGTTAAAACTGAATTTTTTAAAAAAAGTTTAAAACTGTTTTGTTTAAAAAAGTTTAAAACTGAATTTTTTTTTAAGTTAAAAACTGATTTAGTTTAAAAGTTAAAAACTGATTTAGTTTAAAAATAAAAACTGATTTTTTTTTTTAGAAAAAAATAAAAACTGATTTTGATTTTTAAAAAAAAAAAGAATTGAAAACTGGTTTTTAAAAGTTAAAAACCGAATTGTATAAAAGGTAAACTTTAAAAAGATCAGATTTGTAGAAAAGTAAAAATCATATTTTTATTTAGTGAAAGTCGAAGTAAAAATCATATTTTTATATATTGAAAGTCGAAAGAAAAATCATATTTTTATATATCGAAAGTCGAAAGAAAAATCATATTTTTATATGTTGAAAGTCGAAGTAAAAATCATATTTTTATATGTTGAAAGCGAAGTCAAAATTCGATTTTTATATATTGAATAACATAGTAAAAATTCTATTTTTACATAGGTAGAGTACGGGCGAAAGCGACAAAAGGCGAAGATTTCTATAAAGGAAGAGTCGTGGTACTGGATAGCTATTTGTGAGATTTCTGATTTAAAAATATAAAAATATGTGTGTGAATATGAAAGTGAATTGCTATATATATATATATATATATATATATATATATATACGCCCCCTCGTCCACAAACCATGGACGATATGTATTGGTTGAAATTGTTGTGAAAATTGAATGGTTGTTTGGGATTGTTTGTGATTGATATTGGTTGATTGTGGTTGAAAAATACCCATTGTGGTTGTGAAATATTTGGTTGAAACCACATAGGATTAGTTTGTGGAAATGAAATAAATATATACATGCCGCCTGCGTGCGAACTAGATGCATGATCCCCATTGTCAAAAACCGCGAGGTTTTAAGGTAGAGCGAGGAGCCGTACTAGGGACGGTGCCGGTTTAACTACCCTGCCGTTATGCTGCCGAAATTTTGAATAATATTTGTGTGTTTGAATTATTTTCATATATAAAAACTATAGAAACATTCATGTGTTGAATTGATATTCATTCGTTGTTTAGAAATTCATGTGTTGAATGGTATTCATATTTTGAAATAAATTGCTCGATAATAAAAATCACATTTTTATCGATATATAAAAACTATAGAAACATTCATGTGTTGAATTGATATTCATTCGTTGTTTAGAAATTCATGTGTTGAATGGTATTCATATTTTGAAATAAATTGCTCGATAATAAAAATCACATTTTTATCGATATATAAAAACTATAGAAACATTCATGTGTTGAATTGATATTCATTCGTTGTTTAGAAATTCATGTGTTGAATGGTATTCATATTTTGAAATAAATTGCTCGATAATAAAAATCACATTTTTATCGATATATAAAAACTATAGAAACATTCATGTGTTGAATTGATATTCATTCGTTGTTTAGAAATTCATGTGTTGAATGGTATTCATATTTTGAAATAAATTGTTTGATAATAAAAATCACCTTTTATAGACTATATGAACTATATAGAAAAATAGTGTTTTGAAATGAATTATTTTACAATAAAAAAATCACATTTTTATTGTATGCATAAATCGTTGAAATGTGAAATGTTAAAAATAGCCACTTGTTCAAATAAACATATATCAGTTGAAATATTCATTAATTAGCTAATGAAATGATTTGCGCCTATTTATGTGACATTAGAATGAATGGTGTTTTTAAACCAAATAGAAATCAAATATGAAGTTGAATAGAAAATGAAAAATGATATGAACTGTATATATATGTACATGCAATATTCTTTGAACAGGTTATAGCAAAGGGGCTAGAGAAGAGGAATAAAATTTTATGCCCGACAAATAGGTACACATTTACTGATTTGTTTGGGTGATGATTTTGAGCCTGTTGGCTAGCCGCTTGGCCTTTTCTTTTTCTTTTTGAGATTAGAAGGACCGGGACGCTATTTGCGATTTCCCGACGCTCCCGGTGCAGGGGAGGTTATGGCGAAATTTTTCCAAAATTTAAGGTGTTAGAAAATTTTTTGAAGTGAAAACGATATAGAAATCCTTGAATGAACTATATTTATATAACTATATAAATATAAATAAAATTAAAACGAAACGAAGCCGTGCAGTTCGTATTTCGAAACCGTAATTTCAAACGACTAGTACGGGAAATCCGACCATTGGATTTTCCCGAAACCTCAACCGTCGGGTTCGCCTTGGAATAATCTTTCCAACGGCACCAACCTTGTAAAAATCCAACGGTTGGATTGTCTGGAATGTTTAATTCAAATTTGAAGAAAAACAGCGCCAGAATCGATTATATTTATATATAAATATAAATAGAATTATATTTAATCGAATAACGACGCTGCAGTTCGTATTTTGAAATCGAAAATTCAAACGATTGTACCGAGAGATCCGACCGTCGGATTTTCCCGAAACTGGAACCGTTGGGTTCGTTTTGAAAAGACCTTTCTAATGATGTAAATTTTGTGAAGATCCAACGGTTAGATTTTCAGATATGTGTAAATCAAATCTGAAGAAAAACAGCGCCACGACCGCCTTATGGCCCGAAGCGTCGTTTTGAATAAAATGGCTATTTTTAAATAAATAAAAATAGCGATAAATAGTTATAAAATATCATAAGCGATATGGAATGGAAATAAACTGAATTTGCTTGATTGATGTGATATTTGATGGTTGAATGTGTTTGGTGTGAAAATTACATTAAAGAACAAAATTGGTGTTGTCGAATAATTTAACCATTGAAATAAATCGAATTGAAATTCTAAATATACGTGAATTATTTGAAAAGGCCGAGTTTATTCTCATTTCGAATAATTGACCGACGATTGAAATTCGAAGATGAAGATGACGGTCGAAGACCGGAGATTTTCACCTCGTTTGGATGGTAACCGAGGTCCTGATTGGGAGGCATCCCGAAATATGGATAATGAGTGGTGATCGTTCAGACGTACGTGTTGATCGAAGGGTTTGCGAGGTATTTAGTGCCTCCGGTTTCGTTCAGACCCAGAACGGACTTGTAAATGGACTGTGTGTCTGACATTGGAGTTTATTCTGTGTTGATTGATTTCTGTTAAATATACATCTGTTTGGCGGCGGAGAATTTATTCTTTTGCTTAACGCCCTTCTCTGAGACGCACGAGCTCAGAGGTTGTATATCGATGGACGTCAGTCGCATGGCATGAATTGCCTGTGTGGCATGCTAAGATGCAGTGATCAGGGCTTCTGTTGAAAAGCAAAGTCTTGTGGTGATGATCAAAGCACCGCCTGTGTGGCGTAGCTTTGTGTGAACGTGAATTCGCGAGCCTCACACCCCGGTATGAACCTAAAACGGGAGAAGGACCTCAGGGAGGGCATGCGTTCCTTTCTAGCTAGGGTGGTGTCAGTGACCTACCAGCCCTGACATTTATATACTTTTCACCTATGTGGTTGTTGCTGTTGCGAGGCGCCTCGGTTTGATCGGACGATCCGGGTCCGATGGAGTCATTCGTTGGCTCATTTACGCCCCAAAGGGCGGAGGAACGTATTGTTCAGGCACTATAATCCACTCCGTGTGGACCGGCCCTGTCGCTCCAAGTGGCAGTTGCGGCTGTTCCGGAGACATGGGCTAGATTGTCTCGAATTCGGTAAGGACTATCTTTTGCCTTGGTTCATGACGGAAATCCAATTTCCAAATACGACATCGTGCGGTTTTGATTGTATATATATATATGGCGACATGATATATGGTACCCATGCCGCCTATGATTGATAGTTATGATTTGAAATTGTTTTCAAAACATATAGACACTAGCAATAATATCAAATGCCTTTGTTTTATTCGTATCAATCATATTTTGGCCATTATAAGGTAAAACTCTATCCTCCGGTTTGCGTTGCATTGTGTGATGGGAACTGAGTCTTATAATGGTTTCATTTTTATAAAAAGCATAGCGATGTTTAAAAGAAAGATTTGTTTTAAAGCACTGGCAATCCAATGGAGTAAACCCGTTCCACGAAAGTGGCATGGTCCTGTGATTGGCCAACTATATATAAGTGTTGAGTAGATTTCTCATACCAGTCCCATGACTGACTCGTAGTTTGTTTCACTTTCAAACTCGGGTGCCCCTTTTTCTACACGGGCAGCCTTGTATTCAGGTTTAGCTGGTTCTTTCTGGATAGCTGGAGCTGAAGATGGATTCTATCATTTATTTCTTTTTATGCTGTTCAGCTCCTATTGTACATATTTTGTTTATTTCCGCTGTAGACATTTATGTATAGCTGAACTGTATTTGTACTAAGTAAGATCCTGTATACTGTGTAACTCTGATGATTACTTTTATCCAGTATATTTTGTTGTTCATTCTGGTGTATTTAATTAATTCTGTTCTGCTATTACATGTTTCTGTGTTATATTCCAAAAGATAACCTTGTTTCCGTGAGAACGGGAAATCGGGTCGTCTCAACGTGGTATCAGAGCTTTGGTTAAGCTTAGTTCTGGAATATAACATTTGAACGAACTCGTCAGAAATAGAACCAGTAGTGTTCTAGGACGGGTAACTCTATACAGATAGGATCAGTAACATCCTAGTATGAGTAAAGCAGAATGAAATTACACCTCGATAGACACATTTACATTTGAAGTATATGTTTCTATATTTTAAAATACCTTTTCTGTGACCTGACACTTGATCTGCCATTTGCAGAAGTACTAGAAAATGAGTGACAGGAACAGAAGAAGTAATCGTATGGCTCGACCAGCTAATGAGCCAGTTGTGCTCCCGCAGCCAGAATCCAATATAGAATTTCTATACAAGAGATTTCGAAATCTTGGTGGATCGCCATTCTTAGGTAAGGAGTCCATTATGGAAACACAAGCTTGGATTCGTTCTGCAGAGAAAATCTTTGAGGGTTTGAAGCTGAGAGATGATCATAAAAGATTACTGGCGTCTTGGGCACTCAAAGAAGAAGCTTTGTTTTGGTGGGATTCAATTATTAAAAATAATCCAAAAGGTGATATCACCTGGGATAGATTCAAAGTGATTTTCTTAGAAAGATTTACTCCTCCCGAAGCAACAGAAAGATTATGTGATGAATTTTCCTATCTAATTCAAGGCGATATGACCATTCCCGAATATCATAAGAAATTCAATGAACTTTCTCACTTTGCTCCTCATCTAATTCAAAATCCGAAGAGTAAAAATATGAGATTTATTCACGGGCTTCAAAGGAAATACCAGAATAAAGTATTGGGGCATGTGAAGCTTCCTTTTTCAGAAATGATTTATATGGCTTATCAATATGAAGATCTTCATAAGAAAGGAATGTTACGCGACGAAGAAGAAGTCAGTTCTAGTGACATACCAGAGTCGGAAACTGATATTCCAGAAACCAGTAAGAAGCCCAAGGCAAACCGAAAAAGGGCCAGATCCGAAAAAGAACTAGTAACGACCGCCACATGCAATAATTGCCATAAGCAAGGGCATTTGCAAGGAAAATGCAGATCTTTAAAGAAACTAAAGAAGAGTGAACCGAAGTCAAAGAAGAAGTTTCAAGAGACTAGAGAATGCAACATTTGCCATCGGTTTGGACATGTAAGACAGGATTGCCGGCTGTTAAAGGCAACCAGGGAGGCTCAAATAAATGAAGTAGTAGAAACCTCAGCACCCTCAGATAATCAGGGAAGATCTGATGTTTTAGAAGGCACGCTTACTATCAAAAACATTCCAGTTAAAGTATTGTTTGACACAGGCGCGTCGCGAAGCTTTATTTCAAAGAGTGCCGCTAAGAAGCTAGATTTGAACTTGAAGAAGCTCAAAGAGCCAATGACTGTCCAAAATCCAGTGGGAGGCTCCATCAATCTCAGTTGGATTTGTGCAGTACCTGTCTCTTTTTCTTGCTATAAATTCCCTATAATCTCTATCGTCATGAATTTTAATGAATTCGATCTTATTCTGGGATTGGATTGGCTAACCAAATATGAAGCGGAGGTTAGATGCGCCGAGAGAGTTGTAAAGGCAAAGGCACAATTGGGAAATTATATAACCATACCTTGTGAAGGCCCGACTTCGAATAGAAAAGATTTCTGGTCAGCTCTCGATGTTTCTCCAGCCCAAATAGAAAGTATCCCTGAAATCACAGAGAATATTCCTGACCTCATTAAAGACATCCCTGTTGTCAAGAACTATGCGGATGTGTTCGAGGAAGTTGTTCGCTTACCTCCGCAGAGAGAAATAGATTTCAAGATTGCTTTAGTTCCCAATGCAAGGCCGGTAGTTCACGCTATTCGAAGAATGTCCTTGAAAGAGAAAGAGGAATTAGACAATCAAACGCGACAGTTAGTATGGAAAGGTCTGATCAGGCCTAGTTTCTCTGATTGGGGTGCAGCAGTGGTATTTGTCCCAAAATCTGACGGTACTCTACGGCTATGTGTGGATTATCGTGATTTGAATAAACAGACAATAAAAAACAAATATCCATTGCCGCGGATTGATGATTTGTTGGATCGATTAAATGGAGCACAAGTATTTTCACGAATGGACCTAGCTACAGGTTTCCATCAACTTCGAATTGCCGAAGAGTGTGTTCCAATGACAGCGTTCAGAGGCCCCGACTTATTCTACGAGTGGTTAGTAATGCCGTTCGGCTTATGTAACGCTCCAGCTTATTTCGTCGATCTGATGAATAGAGTGTTCAGAGGGGTTCTAAATAAATTCGTTCTGGTTTTCATTGACGATATTCTAATCTTCTCTAAATCTAAGGCCGAACATGAAAAACATCTGGAACAGGTTCTTGAAATCCTCAGAAGGAATGTATTGAAAGCCAAATTTTCCAAATGTATATTCTGGCAAGATGAAGTAAAATTTCTGGGCCATGTCGTATCGAAAGATGGAATCGCTGTGGATCCAAGCAAAATCACAGCTATTCAGAATTGGAAACAGCCCAGTACTCCCACTGAAGTCCGCAGTTTTCTCGGATTGGCTAGCTATTACCGAAAGTTCGTTAAAGACTTTTCGAAGATATCTGGCCACTTAACGAAGCTTACAAAGAAGCATTCTAAGTTCAAATGGACTGAAGAGAGTGAGGAGGCTTTCGAAGAGCTAAAGTTGAGATTAACTACTGCTCCAGTGTTAACCATCATCGATGGCAACCAGGATTTAAAAGTATGGACTGATGCTTCTAGAGAAGGCCTTGGCGCAGTGTTAATGCAAAGGGGTCAAGTGATTGCTTATGCTAGCCGTCAACTGAAGCCGCACGAGAAAAACTATGTAACTCATGATCTTGAGTTATTGGCTATCATATTCTCTTTGAAAATCTGGAGACACTATCTTCTGGGCGAGAGATTTGAACTGTTTACAGATCACCAGTCGTTAAAGTATCTGTTCACTCAGAAGGACTTAAATTTGAGGCAGCAACGTTGGCTGGAGTTTCTTGCAGCATATGACTTCGAAATTATATATACTCCGGGGAAAGCCAATGTCGTGGCTGATGCGTTAAGCAGAAAGAATGTAATGATCGCCAGTTTTATTATCACGACTTCATTGCTAGATAAAATATCTGCTCTTCAGGAGGATGATCACTTCATTCAGAAGATCAGAGGGATAAGTCAACAAGGCGAACCCTCGAGTTTTCAAATTGATAATGAGGGGATTCTAAGGCTCAAAGGTCGAATCTGTGTCCCTAACATTCCTGAACTTCGAAAGGAAGTACTGGATGAATGCCACAAGTCAAAACTCAGTATCCATCCGGGAGTAAGCAAAATGTATAATGACATCAAACGCACTTTCTGGTGGAAGTCGATGAAAAGGGACATTTCCTTATATGTTAGCCGATGCCCCACTTGCCAGCTAGTCAAGAGCGATCAACAGAAATTGGCTGGATTATTACAACCGCTAGAAGTTCCTGGCTGGAAGTGGGAACATATTTCTATGGATTTCATTGATGGTTTGCCCAGAACCAGAAAAGGAAATGACAGTATTTGGGTGATCGTAGATCGTTTCACGAAGACCGCCCATTTCATACCTGTCAAATCAAATAGAACTGCTCAGAGTCTGGCACATATTTACTTCAGGGAAATAGTTAGACTACATGGAGTGCCGCTCAGTATAGTAAGTGATAGAGATACGATATTCACTAGTAAATTCTGGGAAGCATTTCAAGTCGAGCTGGGAACGAAGTTAAACTTGAGCACCGCTTATCATCCTCAGACAGACGGTCAGACTGAGAGGGTGAATCGCATTTTAGAAGATCTATTGCGGGCTTGTGTTATAGATTTCGGTGGATCATGGGAAGACAATCTACATTTGGCTGAATTCTCTTATAACAACAGCTACCAGGCGAGTCTGACAATGTCGCCATTCGAAGCATTGTATGGTAGACCGTGCCGATCTCCTGCTTGTTGGGTCGAGCCTGGAAATAGACTTGTGTTGGGCCCCGATATGATTCGAGAAGCGGCCGACAAAGTCGATTTTATTAAGAAGAGATTACTCGCCGCTCAAAGCCGACAAAAGAGCTATGCTGATAAAAGAAGAAGAGATATATCCTTTGAAGTCGGCGACTATGTATATTTGAAAGTATCGCCGATGAGAGGAGTTATCCGGTTCGGTAAAACTGGAAAGTTAGCGCCCAAATTTATTGGTCCGTTTCCTATTCTGGAACGGATTGGAACTCTCGCATATAAAGTTAAACTTCCTGATTGGTTGCCTGGGGTCCATGATGTATTTCATATATCTCAACTCCGAAAGCACGTTCATGATCCAGACTTGATCGTGGAAGAAGCAGCTCAGCAGGATATTGAAATTACTCCAGAATTAGCCGTAAGGCGAGAGCCGCTAAAGTTTATCGGCAAAGAAACCAAAGAGCTGAGAAACAAGAAAGTTCACTTAGTCAAAGTGCAATGGAGTGGAGATCCACGAGATTGTACTTGGGAAACTGAGGAGAGCATTCAGAAAGCTTATCCTAGATGCCGAGTTGATATCTCTGAATGACTCTGGTGCAAGGTACATTTACCCTACTTTGCATTACCGTTTAATTCACTATTCTGTTGCTATTTTCTTCCCATGGATGTGCATTGTTTATTCTATACTCTGAATATTAGAAACAAATTGGTTGTTGTGTTGTATGATTGTAGATCTATCAAACCACTTTCGACTTTATTCCTTTTCGGGGACGAAAAGTTTTAAGTGGGGGAGATTGTAACGACCCAGAAAATCTGAACCAATTTAAAATTTTTAAATTGGCTAAAATAATGGATTTTAAATATTTAAAATAAATATTTTAAACAATGGCAATGAAAACTGAGTTGAAATCGACAATTGAAAACGAATATAATTAATTATAATTATATATAGAATTGAAAATGGCGCGGTAGTTCGATAATTCGATTTCAAACTTCAATTGAATATACCGGGTGCAAAACAATCCGGATTTTAGTGAAACCAAAAATAATGGAATCTAATTGATAATATCTTTCTAACGAATCCGACCAATCGAAATTTGATAGCGGGAATCAAAAGATATGTCCAGTTGAAAATTCTGAATAGTCGCTATGGAATTCAGGCCCTTAAAAATGGACATTTTGCAAATGACCTCTGATTTCGACGAAACCACTTTTGTTAGATCCGCAGTGTCAGGTTATTGTTAGATTCCAAATTTCATAATTTTTCGAATCAATATGTGAGCGTGGCAAGGGAAAACGCGTTTGACCAGTTTCTGTTGATTTTAATCGAATGGAAATTGGCCATTTCTCAAACGGTCTCAGAATTCGACGAAACTAGTTTTGTTAGGACCGTATCGTCAATACGAAGCTAGAAAATATTTTTCTAGAATTTTTCTAGTTAGTATGTGACCCCGGTAATTTGAAATATGCGTTTAAAATTCAATATAGTGATTTAAATGAAAATTCAAAAGGAAACTGATTGTAACGATCAAATCAGCTTGCGATACATATCCCATTGTGTTCGGAATGGGGGTAAAACGCTATGGACGACAGGCGGTGGGCCTCGTTTCGAGGTCGTGTGTAAAAGTCAACCTATTTGCAAAAATAATAATTAAATAAAAAAAAATATAATTTTCTCCCCCTTTTTCCTTCTGCTTGCCCCCCCCCCCGTTCATTATAATTTCAAACAGAAAAGTGAAATAAAAAAAAACCCTAAATTAGATCGAGCCGCCCGCCCACGACCGCCATCGCCGACGACCACGCCTCCACCTGTACCCCCCCTCCATCGATCGAAGCCGCCGACGAAGACCCCGTCCCCCACAAAGCGTCGCGACACCGATTAGCCCCCCCGTCGAATCGCGAGTCCCCCTCGAAGCTGCCTCCGACCATCGGCGAAGACCTTCCCCCCCCCCCCCCGCTCCTCTGTAAGTTTTTAATTTAATTTAATTTTTATTTATTTTATTTTTATTTTATATATAAACTGATTTTTATATAAGGTTTAAAACTAATATTAGGATAGATTTAAAACTAATATTAGGATAGATTTAAAACTGATATTAGGATAGATGTAAAACTGAAATTTTTTTAAGTTAAAACTGAATTTTTTAAAAAAAGTTTAAAACTGTTTTGTTTAAAAAAGTTTAAAACTGAATTTTTTTTTAAGTTAAAAACTGATTTAGTTTAAAAGTTAAAAACTGATTTAGTTTAAAAATAAAAACTGATTTTTTTTTTTAGAAAAAAATAAAAACTGATTTTGATTTTTAAAAAAAAAAAGAATTGAAAACTGGTTTTTAAAAGTTAAAAACCGAATTGTATAAAAGGTAAACTTTAAAAAGATCAGATTTGTAGAAAAGTAAAAATCATATTTTTATTTAGTGAAAGTCGAAGTAAAAATCATATTTTTATATATTGAAAGTCGAAAGAAAAATCATATTTTTATATATCGAAAGTCGAAAGAAAAATCATATTTTTATATGTTGAAAGTCGAAGTAAAAATCATATTTTTATATGTTGAAAGCGAAGTCAAAATTCGATTTTTATATATTGAATAACATAGTAAAAATTCTATTTTTACATAGGTAGAGTACGGGCGAAAGCGACAAAAGGCGAAGATTTCTATAAAGGAAGAGTCGTGGTACTGGATAGCTATTTGTGAGATTTCTGATTTAAAAATATAAAAATATGTGTGTGAATATGAAAGTGAATTGCTATATATATATATATATATATATATATATATATATATACGCCCCCTCGTCCACAAACCATGGACGATATGTATTGGTTGAAATTGTTGTGAAAATTGAATGGTTGTTTGGGATTGTTTGTGATTGATATTGGTTGATTGTGGTTGAAAAATACCCATTGTGGTTGTGAAATATTTGGTTGAAACCACATAGGATTAGTTTGTGGAAATGAAATAAATATATACATGCCGCCTGCGTGCGAACTAGATGCATGATCCCCATTGTCAAAAACCGCGAGGTTTTAAGGTAGAGCGAGGAGCCGTACTAGGGACGGTGCCGGTTTAACTACCCTGCCGTTATGCTGCCGAAATTTTGAATAATATTTGTGTGTTTGAATTATTTTCATATATAAAAACTATAGAAACATTCATGTGTTGAATTGATATTCATTCGTTGTTTAGAAATTCATGTGTTGAATGGTATTCATATTTTGAAATAAATTGCTCGATAATAAAAATCACATTTTTATCGATATATAAAAACTATAGAAACATTCATGTGTTGAATTGATATTCATTCGTTGTTTAGAAATTCATGTGTTGAATGGTATTCATATTTTGAAATAAATTGCTCGATAATAAAAATCACATTTTTATCGATATATAAAAACTATAGAAACATTCATGTGTTGAATTGATATTCATTCGTTGTTTAGAAATTCATGTGTTGAATGGTATTCATATTTTGAAATAAATTGCTCGATAATAAAAATCACATTTTTATCGATATATAAAAACTATAGAAACATTCATGTGTTGAATTGATATTCATTCGTTGTTTAGAAATTCATGTGTTGAATGGTATTCATATTTTGAAATAAATTGTTTGATAATAAAAATCACCTTTTATAGACTATATGAACTATATAGAAAAATAGTGTTTTGAAATGAATTATTTTACAATAAAAAAATCACATTTTTATTGTATGCATAAATCGTTGAAATGTGAAATGTTAAAAATAGCCACTTGTTCAAATAAACATATATCAGTTGAAATATTCATTAATTAGCTAATGAAATGATTTGCGCCTATTTATGTGACATTAGAATGAATGGTGTTTTTAAACCAAATAGAAATCAAATATGAAGTTGAATAGAAAATGAAAAATGATATGAACTGTATATATATGTACATGCAATATTCTTTGAACAGGTTATAGCAAAGGGGCTAGAGAAGAGGAATAAAATTTTATGCCCGACAAATAGGTACACATTTACTGATTTGTTTGGGTGATGATTTTGAGCCTGTTGGCTAGCCGCTTGGCCTTTTCTTTTTCTTTTTGAGATTAGAAGGACCGGGACGCTATTTGCGATTTCCCGACGCTCCCGGTGCAGGGGAGGTTATGGCGAAATTTTTCCAAAATTTAAGGTGTTAGAAAATTTTTTGAAGTGAAAACGATATAGAAATCCTTGAATGAACTATATTTATATAACTATATAAATATAAATAAAATTAAAACGAAACGAAGCCGTGCAGTTCGTATTTCGAAACCGTAATTTCAAACGACTAGTACGGGAAATCCGACCATTGGATTTTCCCGAAACCTCAACCGTCGGGTTCGCCTTGGAATAATCTTTCCAACGGCACCAACCTTGTAAAAATCCAACGGTTGGATTGTCTGGAATGTTTAATTCAAATTTGAAGAAAAACAGCGCCAGAATCGATTATATTTATATATAAATATAAATAGAATTATATTTAATCGAATAACGACGCTGCAGTTCGTATTTTGAAATCGAAAATTCAAACGATTGTACCGAGAGATCCGACCGTCGGATTTTCCCGAAACTGGAACCGTTGGGTTCGTTTTGAAAAGACCTTTCTAATGATGTAAATTTTGTGAAGATCCAACGGTTAGATTTTCAGATATGTGTAAATCAAATCTGAAGAAAAACAGCGCCACGACCGCCTTATGGCCCGAAGCGTCGTTTTGAATAAAATGGCTATTTTTAAATAAATAAAAATAGCGATAAATAGTTATAAAATATCATAAGCGATATGGAATGGAAATAAACTGAATTTGCTTGATTGATGTGATATTTGATGGTTGAATGTGTTTGGTGTGAAAATTACATTAAAGAACAAAATTGGTGTTGTCGAATAATTTAACCATTGAAATAAATCGAATTGAAATTCTAAATATACGTGAATTATTTGAAAAGGCCGAGTTTATTCTCATTTCGAATAATTGACCGACGATTGAAATTCGAAGATGAAGATGACGGTCGAAGACCGGAGATTTTCACCTCGTTTGGATGGTAACCGAGGTCCTGATTGGGAGGCATCCCGAAATATGGATAATGAGTGGTGATCGTTCAGACGTACGTGTTGATCGAAGGGTTTGCGAGGTATTTAGTGCCTCCGGTTTCGTTCAGACCCAGAACGGACTTGTAAATGGACTGTGTGTCTGACATTGGAGTTTATTCTGTGTTGATTGATTTCTGTTAAATATACATCTGTTTGGCGGCGGAGAATTTATTCTTTTGCTTAACGCCCTTCTCTGAGACGCACGAGCTCAGAGGTTGTATATCGATGGACGTCAGTCGCATGGCATGAATTGCCTGTGTGGCATGCTAAGATGCAGTGATCAGGGCTTCTGTTGAAAAGCAAAGTCTTGTGGTGATGATCAAAGCACCGCCTGTGTGGCGTAGCTTTGTGTGAACGTGAATTCGCGAGCCTCACACCCCGGTATGAACCTAAAACGGGAGAAGGACCTCAGGGAGGGCATGCGTTCCTTTCTAGCTAGGGTGGTGTCAGTGACCTACCAGCCCTGACATTTATATACTTTTCACCTATGTGGTTGTTGCTGTTGCGAGGCGCCTCGGTTTGATCGGACGATCCGGGTCCGATGGAGTCATTCGTTGGCTCATTTACGCCCCAAAGGGCGGAGGAACGTATTGTTCAGGCACTATAATCCACTCCGTGTGGACCGGCCCTGTCGCTCCAAGTGGCAGTTGCGGCTGTTCCGGAGACATGGGCTAGATTGTCTCGAATTCGGTAAGGACTATCTTTTGCCTTGGTTCATGACGGAAATCCAATTTCCAAATACGACATCGTGCGGTTTTGATTGTATATATATATATGGCGACATGATATATGGTACCCATGCCGCCTATGATTGATAGTTATGATTTGAAATTGTTTTCAAAACATATAGACACTAGCAATAATATCAAATGCCTTTGTTTTATTCGTATCAATCATATTTTGGCCATTATAAGGTAAAACTCTATCCTCCGGTTTGCGTTGCATTGTGTGATGGGAACTGAGTCTTATAATGGTTTCATTTTTATAAAAAGCATAGCGATGTTTAAAAGAAAGATTTGTTTTAAAGCACTGGCAATCCAATGGAGTAAACCCGTTCCACGAAAGTGGCGTGGTCCTGTGATTGGCCAACTATATATAAGTGTTGAGTAGATTTCTCATACCAGTCCCATGACTGACTCGTAGTTTGTTTCACTTTCAAACTCGGGTGCCCCTTTTTCTACACGGGCAGCCTTGTATTCAGGTTTAGCTGGTTCTTTCTGGATAGCTGGAGCTGAAGATGGATTCTATCATTTATTTCTTTTTATGCTGTTCAGCTCCTATTGTACATATTTTGTTTATTTCCGCTGTAGACATTTATGTATAGCTGAACTGTATTTGTACTAAGTAAGATCCTGTATACTGTGTAACTCTGATGATTACTTTTATCCAGTATATTTTGTTGTTCATTCTGGTGTATTTAATTAATTCTGTTCTGCTATTATATGTTTCTGTGTTATATTCCAAAAGATAACCTTGTTTCCGTGAGAACAGGAAATCGGGTCGTCTCAACGTGGTATCAGAGCTTTGGTTAAGCTTAGTTCTGGAATATAACATTTGAACGAACTCGTCAGAAATAGAACCAGTAGTGTTCTAGGACGGGTAACTCTATACAGATAGGATCAGTAACATCCTAGTATGAGTAAAGCAGAATGAAATTACACCTCGATAGACACATTTACATTTGAAGTATATGTTTATATATTTTAAAATACCTTTTCTGTGACCTGACACTTGATCTGCCATTTGCAGAAGTACTAGAAAATGAGTGACAGGAACAGAAGAAGTAATCGTATGGCTCGACCAGCTAATGAGCCAGTTGTGCTCCCGCAGCCAGAATCCAATATAGAAGTTCTATACAAGAGATTTCGAAATCTTGGTGGATCGCCATTCTTAGGTAAGGAGTCCATTATGGAAACACAAGCTTGGATTCGTTCTGCAGAGAAAATCTTTGAGGGTTTGAAGCTGAGAGATGATCAGAAAAGATTACTGGCGTCTTGGGCACTCAAAGAAGAAGCTTTGTTTTGGTGGGATTCAATTATTAAAAATAATCCAAAAGGTGATATCACCTGGGATAGATTCAAA
This sequence comes from Allium sativum, assembly GCA_030737875.1. Lineage (NCBI taxonomy): Eukaryota > Viridiplantae > Streptophyta > Magnoliopsida > Asparagales > Amaryllidaceae > Allium > Allium sativum. Next base: position 18,163,829 of record CM060920.1, read on the forward strand.
GTGATTTTCTTAGAAAGATTTACTCCTCCCGAAGCAACAGAAAGATTATGTGATGAATTTTCCTATCTAATTCAAGGCGATATGACCATTCCCGAATATCATAAGAAATTCAATGAACTTTCTCACTTTGCTTCTCATCTAATTCAAAATCCGAAGAGTAAAAATATGAGATTTATTCACGGGCTTCAAAGGAAATACCAGAATAAAGTATTGGGGCATGTGAAGCTTCCTTTTTCAGAAATGATTTATATGGCTTATCAATATGAAGATCTTCATAAGAAAGGAATGTTACGCGACGAAGAAGAAGTCAGTTCTAGTGACATACCAGAGTCGGAAACTGATATTCCAGAAACCAGTAAGAAGCCCAAGGCAAACCGAAAAAGGGCCAGATCCGAAAAAGAACTAGTAACGACCGCCACATGCAATAATTGCCATAAGCAAGGGCATTTGCAAGGAAAATGCAGATCTTTAAAGAAACTAAAGAAGAGTGAACCGAAGTCAAAGAAGAAGTTTCAAGAGACTAGAGAATGCAGCATTTGCCATCGGTTTGGACATGTAAGACAGGATTGCCGGCTGTTAAAGGCAACCAGGGAGGCTCAAATAAATGAAGTAGTAGAAACCTCAGCACCCTCAGATAATCAGGGAAGATCTGATGTTTTAGAAGGCACGCTTACTGTCAAAAACATTCCAGTTAAAGTATTGTTTGACACAGGCGCGTCGCGAAGCTTTATTTCAAAGAGTGCCGCTAAGAAGCTAGATTTGAACTTGAAGAAGCTCAAAGAGCCAATGACTGTCCAAAATCCAGTGGGAGGCTCCATCAATCTCAGTTGGATTTGTGCAGTACCTGTCTCTTTTTCTTGCTATAAATTCCCTATAATCTCTATCGTCATGAATTTTAATGAATTCGATCTTATTCTGGGATTGGATTGGCTAACCAAATATGAAGCGGAGGTTAGATGCGCCGAGAGAGTTGTAAAGGCAAAGGCACAATTGGGAAATTATATAACCATACCTTGTGAAGGCCCGACTTCGAATAGAAAAGATTTCTGGTCAGCTCTCGATGTTTCTCCAGCCCAAATAGAAAGTATCCCTGAAATCACAGAGAATATTCCTGACCTCATTAAAGACATCCCTGTTGTCAAGAACTATGCGGATGTGTTCGAGGAAGTTGTTCGCTTACCTCCGCAGAGAGATAGATTTCAAGATTGCTTTAGTTCCCAATGCAAGGCCGGTAGTTCACGCTATTCGAAGAATGTCCTTGAAAGAGAAAGAGGAATTAGACAATCAAACGCGACAGTTAGTATGGAAAGGTCTGATCAGGCCTAGTTTCTCTGATTGAGGTGCAGCAGTGGTATTTGTCCCAAAATCTGACGGTACTCTACGGCTATGTGTGGATTATCGTGATTTGAACAAACAGACAATAAAAAACAAATATCCATTGCCGCGGATTGATGATTTGTTGGATCGATTAAATGGAGCACAAGTATTTTCACGAATGGACCTAGCTACAGGTTTCCATCAACTTCGAATTGCCGAAGAGTGTGTTCCAATGACAGCGTTCAGAGGCCCCGACTTATTCTACGAGTGGTTAGTAATGCCGTTCGGCTTATGTAACGCTCCAGCTTATTTCGTCGATCTGATGAATAGAGTGTTCAGAGGGGTTCTGAATAAATTCGTTCTGGTTTTCATTGACGATATTCTAATCTTCTCTAAATCTAAGGCCGAACATGAAAAACATCTGGAACAGGTTCTTGAAATCCTCAGAAGGAATGTATTGAAAGCCAAATTTTCCAAATGTATATTCTGGCAAGATGAAGTAAAATTTCTGGGCCATGTCGTATCGAAAGATGGAATCGCTGTGGATCCAAGCAAAATCACAGCTATTCAGAATTGGAAACAGCCCAGTACTCCCACTGAAGTCCGCAGTTTTCTCGGATTGGCTAGCTATTACCGAAAGTTCGTTAAAGACTTTTCGAAGATATCTGGCCACTTAACGAAGCTTACAAAGAAGCATTCTAAGTTCAAATGGACTGAAGAGAGTGAGGAGGCTTTCGAAGAGCTAAAGTTGAGATTAACTACTGCTCCAGTGTTAACCATCATCGATGGCAACCAGGATTTAAAAGTATGGACTGATGCTTCTAGAGAAGGCCTTGGCGCAGTGTTAATGCAAAGGGGTCAAGTGATTGCTTATGCTAGCCGTCAACTGAAGCCGCACGAGAAAAACTATGTAACTCATGATCTTGAGTTATTGGCTATCATATTCTCTTTGAAAATCTGGAGACACTATCTTCTGGGCGAGAGATTTGAACTGTTTACAGATCACCAGTCGTTAAAGTATCTGTTCACTCAGAAGGACTTAAATTTGAGGCAGCAACGTTGGCTGGAGTTTCTTGCAGCATATGACTTCGAAATTATATATACTCCGGGGAAAGCCAATGTCGTGGCTGATGCGTTAAGCAGAAAGAATGTAATGATCGCCAGTTTTATTATCACGACTTCATTGCTAGATAAAATATCTGCTCTTCAGGAGGATGATCACTTCATTCAGAAGATCAGAGGGATAAGTCAACAAGGCGAACCCTCGAGTTTTCAAATTGATAATGAGGGGATTCTAAGGCTCAAAGGTCGAATCTGTGTCCCTAACATTCCTGAACTTCGAAAGGAAGTACTGGATGAATGCCACAAGTCAAAACTCAGTATCCATCCGGGAGTAAGCAAAATGTATAATGACATCAAACGCACTTTCTGGTGGAAGTCGATGAAAAGGGACATTTCCTTATATGTTAGCCGATGCCCCACTTGCCAGCTAGTCAAGAGCGATCAACAGAAATTGGCTGGATTATTACAACCGCTAGAAGTTCCTGGCTGGAAGTGGGAACATATTTCTATGGATTTCATTGATGGTTTGCCCAGAACCAGAAAAGGAAATGACAGTATTTGGGTGATCGTAGATCGTTTCACGAAGACCGCCCATTTCATACCTGTCAAATCAAATAGAACTGCTCAGAGTCTGGCACATATTTACTTCAGGGAAATAGTTAGACTACATGGAGTGCCGCTCAGTATAGTAAGTGATAGAGATACGATATTCACTAGTAAATTCTGGGAAGCATTTCAAGTCGAGCTGGGAACGAAGTTAAACTTGAGCACCGCTTATCATCCTCAGACAGACGGTCAGACTGAGAGGGTGAATCGCATTTTAGAAGATCTATTGCGGGCTTGTGTTATAGATTTCGGTGGATCATGGGAAGACAATCTACATTTGGCTGAATTCTCTTATAACAACAGCTACCAGGCGAGTCTGACAATGTCGCCATTCGAAGCATTGTATGGTAGACCGTGCCGATCTCCTGCTTGTTAGGTCGAGCCTGGAAATAGACTTGTGTTGGGCCCCGATATGATTCGAGAAGCGGCCGACAAAGTCGATTTTATTAAGAAGAGATTACTCGCCGCTCAAAGCCGACAAAAGAGCTATGCTGATAAAAGAAGAAGAGATATATCCTTTGAAGTTGGCGACTATGTATATTTGAAAGTATCGCCGATGAGAGGAGTTATCCGGTTCGGTAAAACTGGAAAGTTAGCGCCCAAATTTATTGGTCCGTTTCCTATTCTGGAACGGATTGGAACTCTCGCATATAAAGTTAAACTTCCTGATTGGTTGCCTGGGGTCCATGATGTATTTCATATATCTCAACTCCGAAAGCACGTTCATGATCCAGACTTGATCGTGGAAGAAGCAGCTCAGCAGGATATTGAAATTACTCCAGAATTAGCCGTAAGGCGAGAGCCGCTAAAGTTTATCGGCAAAGAAACCAAAGAGCTGAGAAACAAGAAATTTCACTTAGTCAAAGTGCAATGGAGTGGAGATCCACGAGATTGTACTTGGGAAACTGAGGAGAGCATTCAGAAAGCTTATCCTAGATGCCGAGTTGATATCTCTGAATGACTCTGGTGCAAGGTACATTTACCCTACTTTGCATTACCGTTTAATTCTCTATTCTGTTGCTATTTTCTTCCCATGGATGTGCATTGTTTATTCTATACTCTGAATATTAGAAACAAATTGGTTGTTGTGTTGTATGATTGTAGATCTATCAAACCACTTTCGACTTTATTCCTTTTCGGGGACGAAAAGTTTTAAGTGGGGGAGATTGTAACGACCCAGAAAATCTGAACCAATTTAAAAATTTTAAATTGGCTAAAATAATGGATTTTAAATATTTAAAATAAATATTTTAAACAATGGCAATGAAAACTGAGTTGAAATCGACAATTGAAAACGAATTTAATTAATTATAATTATATATAGAATTGAAAATGGCGCGGTAGTTCGATAATTCGATTTCAAACTTCAATTGAATATACCGGGTGCAAAACAATCCGGATTTTAGTGAAACCAAAAATAATGGAATCTAATTGATAATATCTTTCTAACGAATCCGACCAATCGAAATTTGATAGCGGGAATCAAAAGATATGTCCAGTTGAAAATTCTGAATAGTCGCTATGGAATTCAGGCCCTTAAAAATGGACATTTTGCAAATGACCTCTGATTTCGACGAAACCACTTTTGTTAGATCCGCAGTGTCAGGTTATTGTTAGATTCCAAATTTCATAATTTTTCGAATCAATATGTGAGCGTGGCAAGGGAAAACGCGTTTGACCAGTTTCTGTTGATTTTAATCGAATGGAAATTGGCCATTTCTCAAACGGTCTCAGAATTCGACGAAACTAGTTTTGTTAGGACCGTATCGTCAATACGAAGCTAGAAAATATTTTTCTAGAATTTTTCTAGTTAGTATGTGACCCCGGTAATTTGAAATATGCGTTTAAAATTCAATATAGTGATTTAAATGAAAATTCAAAAGGAAACTGATTGTAACGATCAAATCAGCTTGCGATACATATCCCATTGTGTTCGGAATGGGGGTAAAACGCTATGGACGACAGGCGGTGGGCCTCGTTTCGAGGTCGTGTGTAAAAGTCAACCTATTTGCAAAAATAATAATTAAATAAAAAAAAAAAAAAATTTCTCCCCCTTTTTCCTTCTGCTTGGCCCCCCCCCGTTCATTATAATTTCAAACAGAAAAGTGAAATAAAAAAAAACCCTAAATTAGATCGAGCCGCCCGCCCACGACCGCCATCGCCGACGACCACGCCTCCACCTGTACCCCCCCTCCATCGATCGAAGCCGCCGACGAAGACCCCGTCCCCCACAAAGCGTCGCGACACCGATTAGCCCCCCCGTCGAATCGCGAGTCCCCCTCGAAGCTGCCTCCGACCATCGGCGAAGACCTTCCCCCCCCCGCTCCTCTGTAAGTTTTTAATTTAATTTTATTTTTATTTATTTTATATATAAACTGATTTTTATATAAGGTTTAAAACTAATATTAGGATAGATTTAAAACTAATATTAGGATAGATTTAAAACTGATATTAGGATAGATGTAAAACTGAAATTTTTTAAAGTTAAAACTGAATTTTTTAAAAAAAGTTTAAAACTGTTTTGTTTAAAAAAGTTTAAAACTGAATTTTTTTTTAAGTTAAAAACTGATTTAGTTTAAAAGTTAAAAACTGATTTAGTTTAAAAATAAAAACTGATTTTTTTTTTTTAGAAAAAAATAAAAACTGATTTTGATTTTTAAAAAAAAAAGAATTGAAAACTGGTTTTTAAAAGTTAAAAACCGAATTGTATAAAAGGTAAACTTTAAAAAGATCAGATTTGTAGAAAAGTAAAAATCATATTTTTATTTAGTGAAAGTCGAAGTAAAAATCATATTTTTATATATTGAAAGTCGAAAGAAAAATCATATTTTTATATATCGAAAGTCGAAAGAAAAATCATATTTTTATATGTTGAAAGTCGAAGTAAAAATCATATTTTTATATGTTGAAAGCGAAGTCAAAATTCGATTTTTATATATTGAATAACATAGTAAAAATTCTATTTTTACATAGGTAGAGAGTACGGGCGAAAGCGACAAAAGGCGAAGATTTCTATAAAGGAAGAGTCGTGGTACTGGATAGCTATTTGTGAGATTTCTGATTTAAAAATATAAAAATATGTGTGTGAATATGAAAGTGAATTGCTATATATTTATATATATATATATATATATATATATACGCCCCCTCGTCCACAAACCATGGACGATATGTATTGGTTGAAATTGTTGTGAAAATTGAATGGTTGTTTGGGATTGTTTGTGATTGATATTGGTTGATTGTGGTTGAAAAATACCCATTGTGGTTGTGAAATATTTGGTTGAAACCACATAGGATTAGTTTGTGGAAATGAAATAAATATATACATGCCGCCTGCGTGCGAACTAGATGCATGATCCCCATTGTCAAAAACCGCGAGGTTTTAAGGTAGAGCGAGGAGCCGTACTAGGGACGGTGCCGGTTTAACTACCCTGCCGTTATGCTGCCGAAATTTTGAATAATATTTGTGTGTTTGAATTATTTTCATATATAAAAACTATAGAAACATTCATGTGTTGAATTGATATTCATTCGTTGTTTAGAAATTCATGTGTTGAATGGTATTCATATTTTGAAATAAATTGCTCGATAATAAAAATCACATTTTTATCGATATATAAAAACTATAGAAACATTCATGTGTTGAATTGATATTCATTCGTTGTTTAGAAATTCATGTGTTGAATGGTATTCATATTTTGAAATAAATTGCTCGATAATAAAAATCACATTTTTATCGATATATAAAAACTATAGAAACATTCATGTGTTGAATTGATATTCATTCGTTGTTTAGAAATTCATGTGTTGAATGGTATTCATATTTTGAAATAAATTGCTCGATAATAAAAATCACATTTTTATCGATATATAAAAACTATAGAAACATTCATGTGTTGAATTGATATTCATTCGTTGTTTAGAAATTCATGTGTTGAATGGTATTCATATTTTGAAATAAATTGTTTGATAATAAAAATCACCTTTTATAGACTATATGAACTATATAGAAAAATAGTGTTTTGAAATGAATTATTTTACAATAAAAAAATCACATTTTTATTGTATGCATAAATCGTTGAAATGTGAAATGTTAAAAATAGCCACTTGTTCAAATAAACATATATCAGTTGAAATATTCATTAATTAGCTAATGAAATGATTTGCGCCTATTTATGTGACATTAGAATGAATGGTGTTTTTAAACCAAATAGAAATCAAATATGAAGTTGAATAGAAAATGAAAAATGATATGAACTGTATATATATGTACATGCAATATTCTTTGAACAGGTTATAGCAAAGGGGCTAGAGAAGAGGAATAAAATTTTATGCCCGACAAATAGGTACACATTTACTGATTTTTTTGGGTGATGATTTTGAGCCTGTTGGCTAGCCGCTTGGCTTTTTCTTTTTCTTTTTGAGATTAGAAGGACCGGGACGCTATTTGCGATTTCCCGACGCTCCCGGTGCAGGGGAGGTTATGGCGAAATTTTTCCAAAATTTAAGGTGTTAGAAAATTTTTTGAAGTGAAAACGATATAGAAATCCTTGAATGAACTATATTTATATAACTATATAAATATAAATAAAATTAAAACGAAACGAAGCCGTGCAGTTCGTATTTCGAAACCGTAATTTCAAACGACTAGTACGGGAAATCCGACCATTGGATTTTCCCGAAACCTCAACCGTCGGGTTCGCCTTGGAATAATCTTTCCAACGGCACCAACCTTGTAAAAATCCAACGGTTGGATTGTCTGGAATGTTTAATTCAAATTTGAAGAAAAACAGCGCCAGAATCGATTATATTTATATATAAATATAAATAGAATTATATTTAATCGAATAACGACGTTGCAGTTCGTATTTTGAAATCGAAAATTCAAACGATTGTACCGAGAGATCCGACCGTCGGATTTTCCCGAAACTGGAACCGTTGGGTTCGTTTTGAAAAAACCTTTCTAATGATGTAAATTTTGTGAAGATCCAACGGTTAGATTTTCAGATATGTGTAAATCAAATCTGAAGAAAAACAGCGCCACGACCGCCTTATGGCCCGAAGCGTCGTTTTGAATAAAATGGCTATTTTTAAATAAATAAAAATAGCGATAAATAGTTATAAAATATCATAAGCGATATGGAATGGAAATAAACTGAATTTGCTTGATTGATGTGATATTTGATGGTTGAATGTGTTTGGTGTGAAAATTACATTAAAGAACAAAATTGGTGTTGTCGAATAATTTAACCATTGAAATAAATCGAATTGAAATTCTAAATATACGTGAATTATTTGAAAAGGCCGAGTTAATTCTCATTTCGAATAATTGACCGACGATTGAAATTCGAAGATGAAGATGACGGTCGAAGACCGGAGATTTTCACCTCGTTTGGATGGTAACCGAGGTCCTGATTGGGAGGCATCCCGAAATATGGATAATGAGTGGTGATCGTTCAGACGTACGTGTTGATCGAAGGGTTTGCGAGGTATTTAGTGCCTCCGGTTTCGTTCAGACCCAGAACGGACTTGTAAATGGACTGTGTGTTTGACATTGGAGTTTATTCTGTGTTGATTGATTTCTTTTAAATATACATCTGTTTGGCGGCGGAGAATTTATTCTTTTGCTTAACGCCCTTCTCTGAGACGCACGAGCTCAGAGGTTGTATATCGATGGACGTCAGTCGCATGGCATGAATTGCCTGTGTGGCATGCTAAGATGCAGTGATCAGGGCTTCTGTTGAAAAGCAAAGTCTTGTGGTGATGATCAAAGCACCGCCTGTGTGGCGTAGCTTTGTGTGAACGTGAATTCGCGAGCCTCACACCCCGGTATGAACCTAAAACGGGAGAAGGACCTCAGGGAGGGCATGCGTTCCTTTCTAGCTAGGGTGGTGTCAGTGACCTACCAGCCCTGACATTTATATACTTTTCACCTATGTGGTTGTTGCTGTTGCGAGGCGCCTCGGTTTGATCGGACGATCCGGGTCCGATGGAGTCATTCGTTGGCTCATTTACGCCCCAAAGGGCGGAGGAACGTATTGTTCAGGCACTATAATCCACTCCGTGTGGACCGGCCCTGTCGCTCCAAGGGGCAGTTGCGGCTGTTCCGGAGACATGGGCTAGATTGTCTCGAATTCGGTAAGGACTATCTTTTGCCTTGGTTCATGACGGAAATCCAATTTCCAGATACGACATCGTGCGGTTTTGATTGTATATATATATATATGGCGACATGATATATGGTACCCATGCCGCCTATGATTGATAGTTATGATTTGAAATTGTTTTCAAAACATATAGACACTAGCAATAATATCAAATGCCTTTGTTTTATTCGTATCAATCATATTTTGGCCATTATAAGGTAAAACTCTATCCTCCGGTTTGCGTTGCATTGTGTGATGGGAACTGAGTCTTATAATGGTTTCATTTTTATAAAAAGCATGGCGATGTTTAAAAGAAAGATTTGTTTTAAAGCACTGGCAATCCAATGGAGTAAACCCGTTCCACGAAAGTGGCGTGGTCCTGTGATTGGCCAACTATATATAAGTGTTGAGTAGATTTCTCATACCAGTCCCATGACTGACTCGTAGTTTGTTTCACTTTCAAACTCGGGTGCCCCTTTTTCTACACGGGCAGCCTTGTATTCAGGTTTAGCTGGTTCTTTCTGGATAGCTGGAGCTGAAGATGGATTCTATCATTTATTTCTTTTTATGCTGTTCAGCTCCTATTGTACATATTTTGTTTATTTCCGCTGTAGACATTTATGTATAGCTGAACTGTATTTGTACTAAGTAAGATCCTGTATACTGTGTAACTCTGATGATTACTTTTATCCAGTATATTTTGTTGTTCATTCTGGTGTATTTAATTAATTCTGTTCTGCTATTATATGTTTCTGTGTTATATTCCAAAAGATAACCTTGTTTCCGTGAGAACGGGAAATCGGGTCGTCTCATATTCTCTCGAATGTCTTCTTGTTTAACATATGTTCTATTTTATTATATAACACGTTATCAGTACGATGTTCTAACCGATCAAATTATAGATCTCAAAACGGTAGGTTATTTTTCTGATCTGATTGATTTGATTTTTCAAATCTCCATTTTTGTTAGATCTCATCTCATTCTAGATCTGAATCTATTGTGTTATCTTCTAGATTTTTTTTGTCCTTATAATTGTAGAACTCATATAGATCTACACTTTGAGATCTAATACTTATTTCGTTAATCATATTTCAGATCACACTCTATTATAGATCTGATTCTTTTTTGATGTAATCATACTGTTGATCTCAAAATTATACTCAAATTATATACATTTGAGATTCCTACATGATTTAAAAACGAGATGTTGATTGTAGTGAGTTTTTTTTGGATTCGACAAATTTTTGTTCTTCTCTATTAAGATAAATTCATTGAATAAAATTTGATTTTGTTACATAATTCATATTTCCAGAAGAAATATTGTATTGTTTCTTAGAGAAACAAATGTAAATATAATACATATCTAGAAGATCATATTAATTTCAGATCTAATATTGATCTATCACCAAAAGTGAATTATAAAAAATAAACAAATAAAGAATCATAAAGTATATTAATTCTTTGGAATCTAAAATAATATGAACCTGAAGTTCATATGTTGAAGAAAAAAAATTGAAGTCTGAACCTTTCTTAAAAGTTGTGATATAAAAAGATTGTACTTCCAGAAGAAGTTAAAAGAGACACACACATCATAATATGTGACAATAACATTGGATTCAATAGAAAATCTCTAAACGGATTTCATCTAACTGACATCTTTCATATATTGTTTATACTGAATGAATATCCTAAAGATATAATATGCATATTAATCTCTTGAAGAGATGTTTTTAGATATTTAATTTTATGTAGCAAATCCAATATCCTAGAAGAGATGTTAGAGATTTTTTTTGGTTGCTTTGCAATTTCATAAATAAAAGATATGTTCCCAGAAGGAATATCATACACTCCAGAAGTAGAAATTTGTTTTCTCTCATGAATTTTATTTTTATTTAATACACCTAATTTTGTTAATACATTTAAGGTTTGATATGTATTTTTGTATATTGATATGACATTTCATTAGTTTGTATGTATTTATCTTTGGAGGAGATAAGTTCATCCCAGAAGCGGTGATAACAAAATATCTTTAGAGGGTATTTGTATATTTGAAAATGGTAAATATCTCTAGAAGAGATCTGTTTATTTGAAAAATAATAATATATCTCCAGAAGAGATTTCTATAATTAAAAGTGATAAATTTTTTGTAGACAAAGTTCATATGCAAATGAGGAACCTGAAGTTCATATGCAAATGAGGAACCTGAAGTTCGTATGCAAATGAAGAACCTAAAGTTCATATGCAAATGAGGAACCTGAAGTTCATATGCAAATGAAGAACCTGAAGTTCATACGAAAACGGGAAAGATGACGATGCAAATTTAATGACTAAAGAAAATATGCATCTCGAACATCATAAGCTATGATTTAAATGTTGATCTTAAATACTTGAAGTGTATGCAAAAGCAATTTTTGTTATAAAAATTGAAAATTTAGAATCTGCGGTTTCTATAATGGTAAGAGATAATTTTGATATGAATAGAAAGATCTAAAAGATTTTTATATGGATTGTATAATTTGAACCTAAAACATGTAATTTTTTTATGTTGTGAATTTTATGTATAGATCTGCAAGTTTGTGGAATTATTCATATTAAAGAATGTAAAATTTTGGTTCTATAATTATGCACTTTTACTCAATTCTTGATTAGACACTATGCATATATATGGTATTTTAGAAAATATAATTATTGGGAATGCAATACAAATATAAGTTGTTTATTTCAGTTTTGATGTTGATCAATACTGTAGTTTAATTCAAATTTTATTATGTTGATTTAAGTAAAATTTATTTATTTCATTCATATATTTAGACCGTATGTTATTTCCGTTAATTTTATAATAAATGCATTAAATGTATCGTTATGGTAATATACATTTTATTACCATATTATTATAAATTTTTTAAAAGAATTGGCTATTGTAAGTTAAATGATGTATGTTTGTGTTTGGAATAAGAATAGACATATGTATTATTAGTCAATGTATTTGGCAACTAATATCTAATGTAATGGAAGAAGTTGTATAAATCAGACCTGAGACCTGAAGTTTTAGATTACGAAAACAGAAACTTTTTGATGAAGTTTACAAGTTTGAAAATTTGACAATTAGCAAGAATGTAAAAGCTTCTAAATTAGAAGTATGCTAAAAGGTTGAGAACTAGAAGTTCATCATAAATTAGTAAACTAGATGTAATATGTATGTTTATATATATATATATATAAATATATATATATAGGAACTTGAAGTTCCTTAATCAATGAACATGAAATATTTCATAATTTAAAAACCTGAAGCTTTATTGAAACTATGTGAAATAATAACATTAATAAAATTGATATCCAAAGATTTTACAATTTTGAAAATGAGTTGTATCTTGCTTATATATTTATACTTACATATTATGTTGAAGAATAAATTTTAACAACTTGAAGTGGTTTATATATTTTATTTGAACCAGAAGATCAATATAGTGGAACCAGAAGTCCAATACAGTTGAACCAGAAGTTCAATACAGTTTAACAAAGTTGAAATTGTTTACATAATATCTGAACCAGAAGTTCAATACGGATTAACAACTCGAAGTTGTTCATATATTTCATTTGAACCAGAAGTTCAGTACAATTCCAAATCAGATGTTTTGGATATTATGATATGATCTTTAAGATTCACATTGACGTTGCTTGATAAGCAAAAATTAATGATTGGAACCTTATAAACAATTTGTTCTAAAATTGATTACTCGAATGAGAAAGAATAGTAAATGAATTACATATGTAATACATGGTTGCACGTATATACACATATATGTCAATATTTAATTAACAACCCGAAGTTGTTATGAGCTCATATTATAAATTACGCATATATTATTTAATATTTCAAAAAGTCAATCGACATCAATATTGAATGACCTGAAGTCACATGCATATTCAAATGATAGAACATTCCTCCAAGTCATCAGATCAATGAAAGGGAATACGCAATACAATTGAATGCATCTTATCAACTAATAAGAGCATTATCCTCCTACAATTGAAATACATCTAATGTATTTGCTTGCTATAATGCGATAATAGATCAAAAATGAGAATCCAAAGAAGATTTATTATTTTAGGTGACATTGTTTGTCAACATTGACGGGGAGGATAAAGGAACCATCGATGTTAAATATTTGCTAACATATAGAATTATGCGAAGTATTAAGTAACTAGCATAAATTATCAATTATGTCACTAATAGACTTTCACCAATATACGTTTGAGTCCTCGAAGGATCAAAAGGTGTAAATCACAGCTAAAAATGTGGTATAAAAGTCAGTTCAAAATATTTTTCGAGTAAGTCATAAAGATGAAAAAAAAGGAGGTGAGTGTTCCTGAAGAAACACTTAAGGGTGCTTTGAAAGAAACCCATGACATGATTGTCAAAATAACCCCAGAAGTGGATTAGGTACCTAAAGTATGATAATTTTTGAGATCTCAATAAATTATGTATAGTACTGACAAGAAATAATCAACGACAACAAATAAATAAATAATAAAGTGCTTATATTTATGAATGGATTAAAAGTCCCATATCAGAGAGAAAGATGATTGGCCATCATATAATTCTTCTAAATAAGATATATGGACTTGTAGTCCATAAGATATGAACCTGTAGTTCATAAGATTATATATATATATAATGACAAAAGCACACGGAAGTTACTGAAGCACTATTGAGTGTCAACAACATGTTAAGTGGCATGAGCATTGTATTTTCAGAGATAATTGAATTGATTAAAGTGGTGGAAGTGTTTAAAACGATTACAATACCTTGAAGGTATAAATGATGAAAGTATACAAATTCTAGAAGAACTTATATAACTTTGGTGGTGATAAAGAGCAAGAAATGTAGATTACAACATTTTTTTAAGTATTGTTGTGATGAAAATCTTGAAATAATTCATGATGAGTAGATCACTTCCTTCTTTCAAGAATTGTTGTAATGAAACTCTTAATATCCATTGAAGTGGTAATTGAGATATGCAAAAATTATTATAATATATAAGTTCCTGAAGAATGTAAATAACATTTGTTATTATAAAGAATACCAAGATGGATGATATATTATGACATTCTTTTAAGTATTGTTGTAATGAAAACCTTGATATACTTCAAGGGGAGTAGATTACTTCCTGCTTAGTGTTGTTGTAATAAAAATCTTGATATACTTCATTCTTCTAAGTATTGTTGTAATGAAAATCTTGATATACTTCAAGATGAGTAGATTACTTCCTGCTTAGTAATGAAAGTGGTCTTATTCATCAAATATGTATTGCAATATGCAAGTCCGATTGAAACAGAAAATTATAAGCTCCTGAAGTTTATTCATAAATGAATATTAGTAACATACAAATCACAAAAGGAAGGCATTTTAAATAAGAAAACATGCCTGAAGCATGGAAATGCACATGAATTTTTAAAAGAAAAACTTCATTAAGAAGTATTTGTAAGAAATTTGAGTTATTGAAAGAAGAATACGAATTCAGAGGAAATTATTAAATCAGGGGGAGCATCCATAAGCATGATATAATGCACTCTTTTTCCTTAAATAAGTTTTTCCCTATTGGGTTTTCTTAGTAAGGTTTTAATGAGGCATGAGTCATGACCCAGAAGTATCAACCCAAAAGTAACATACAAAAATAAGTTATAATGTACTCTTTTTTCTTATTTAAGATTTTTTCCACTGGGTTTTTCTTATTAAGGTTTTAACGAGGGGTTACATCGATCCAGAAGTATCATACTACTTTTGACGTAGTAAATATGACATAGTATATTGTACTCTTTTTCCTTCACTAAGATTTTTCCCATCGGGTTTTTCTTAGTAAGGTTTTGACGAGGCAACATTTTGATTCAGAAGTATCAAACATCTTTTGATGCAGTAAACTATTATTTATGAAGAAGAAAGGGCAGTTTTCATAGCTAAGATTCAAGTGAATTATATCAAGGGTGATAGGATGAAACACATTTCTTTTAAATTTCTCTTCATACATCAATGAAAGGGTAACAAGAAAGGGGAGAAACATTTTCAGTTTAAGAAAAGCGGGTAGATCTGTTCTCAAAGGTTCCAAATCCACATTCCAGAAATGATGTACAAAATTGGAATGCGTCGACTACATTGGTAGACTGATTGAATAATGAGTTATAAACAAGGGGAGCATATAAAAATATGATGTAATGTACTCTTTTCCCTCACTAATATTTTTCCCACTAGGTTTTTTTAGTATGGTTTTTAATGAGGCATTATCTTGATCCTGAAGTATCAACCCTTACAGTAACATTGTAAAACATGCTACCTAAAGATGAAATAAATTTGCACTCTTTTTCTTGTTTATGATTTTTCCCACAGGGTTTTTCATAAAAAGGTTTTTAATGAGTCATTATTTTGATCCTGAAGCATCAAACTCTTTTAAGGAATATCATTTTAATATGATATTCATAATGTCAGACATTGTACTCTTTTTCTCATTCAAAATTTTCCCATTGGGTTTTCCTGATAGAGTTTTGAAGGCTACAGACAATAGTTGTATCGACTGAATGAATATATGCAAGCAAGATAATTATAAGGTGGATCAATCATCATATATGTTTTAAAAGGGAAAACTTCAAGTTAGCAGAGCATTCAAGATTTTGAAGATGCATATTCAAGGGGGAGTGTTGTAATATATGTGAGTGAATATGCTCTTGTCATATTCTATTTAGTCCCACATCATGGGAATAAGTCTAACATCAGCTACAGAGCCTATATATAAAGGAGCCAATGTAATAGAAATTGTGCACACTTGAAGTAATAGAAATAAAAGTCTCTCCCCTACCTTTT
The DNA here is from genome assembly GCA_030737875.1 of Allium sativum. NCBI lineage: Eukaryota > Viridiplantae > Streptophyta > Magnoliopsida > Asparagales > Amaryllidaceae > Allium > Allium sativum. The sequence continues at coordinate 18,179,819 of CM060920.1, forward strand.
CTGTTCTCTCTAATGGCTTCTTGTTTAACATATGTTCTGTTTTATTTTATAACAAATACGAAATTTTAACATATATTTTGTAATTATAGTAAATTTATATTATGTGCAATAACACAAGTGTACATTATTATTGTTAGTTTAAGTGGTGACCAAAGTCTACATGAATTGCTGACTATTGCAAATTTTGATTGAAGAACAAAAAATGCTCTTCTAATGTCCTGACAATCTTACATTGTTGCAAATTTTAGTTGTTATTGTGCAATAATTTTATGACTTGTCTTGACAATGGTAATATACCATCGCTAATATAAATCCATGATCATATATGTTACCTCCTAAAGTGAAGGAACACGAAGTTGTAAACCATTAAACAAAGTAGATCGTTCAATTACGTTCAAGTCAATGTTAGAACCTAACATTTCAAATAAATGCTTGTCAAATCCATGTCATATGAAGTTACCGTTTCAAGAGTAACTTTCAGCCTACGAGGTTTATCATGTAAGTTTCGGCACACACCTTTGGACAGTTCTTCCGCTTTTAATGCATACAACCTACAGTAGTCAAGGTTGTCAACCATTCTCTATCATCATGCATCTCCAATAATTTTGTTGCGCCAGCTTCATTTTTGTCTTTATAAGTATTGATCGTCATAAATGTCGACAATAGATGGATAGAAATGATCCAATCATTCTAGACTTGAATGGTTTTTGAAGAGATAATTTCCAATATATATATATATATATATATATATATATATATATATATATGTTTAACTAGCATGTCATGAACATGCATAAAATAATAAAAATAAGATGTATGTTTATTTTCAAGTCTACTGATTTGTTTAAACAATATATTTAATTCCAACCTCTACAAAAAATACACTTAAATAAGTAGAGAACTAAAAAAAATAAACATGTGAAATTAAAGAAAACTTATCAAATGTGTTACATTTCTAAATCAACTAGGGTTTGTTTGCTTTAAATATAACATTTGTAGATCATATATTTGTATCTGATGGTTACTTTTTTCAAAATGACATTTGATTGAAGAACACTCTTTTGCAATTAATGTTCATAAGATTGTAGCAGTTTGCAATATAACCCCAAAAATTCTCATGTTTTGATCGACACTTTAGACCAGGTTGTTAGAGAGTGCATACTAAACAAAACATAAATCATAATCTTCAACCAAATTCCAACTACTAGTGGTAAATGCCTCGTCAGTTGGAGTCACATTATCTTCTAAACCATATCCTTCAATATTGCACCTTGCGTTAACGATATTAAAATCGGAAAACATTCTCAAACGAGAAAATTGAAAGTAGAATACTAGGAAATGTTGTAATGTGTTGTGCGCGAGGAGAAGAGATGAAGGTGGATGGTATTTGTAGAGGAGAGATGAAGTAGCCACTGAAGTGGTCATTTAACATCATTGGAGGAAACATTTCAAGACGCTTGTTGTGCAGATGCTCAAGCTCAGACATTTGTGCAATGACTCATATTTTTGCCATTGAATTTGAATTTAAGTATACTAAATAATATGTTTCAAATTTAGATTAGATTCTTAACGATGTATTTTTAGTTTAATATATATGAACTTTTTATATTTTTTAATTAGAAAACTAATTAAATTTTTATTTGACGTATTTTGTGTCAAAGGTCAGTATTTTCTAAATTTAACAGAATAAAATAACAATCTATTTATTATTGTTTTGTGGTTATGTAATATTGTTGTGCACAAACTTATTTTTATTTTTTCTATACCTGAATGTGTTATTGTATGACGGGTACGGGAAATCTAATTTAATTACTCGACATACACATTTCCTCGTCTCTTGCCTTGGCTTGTGTTCCTTTTATATTGCCTTGACCATTGTCACGAATTGTTATTCTTGTTTTGAAACCTCGTCATTTTGATTTCTTTTGTTATAAAAATAGACAAACGTGTGCATGTTGGTGGTAGCCATTTAAATGTTAGCATTTTGGGTTCTTATCTTAGAGATATTTTTCTATGCCTATATATATATATATGTGTGTGTGTGTGTGTGTGTGTGTGTGTGTGTGAGATACGCAAGAAGGTACAAGGGAGAATGGATAACATGGAGTGGATACACTCCTTTTTTTTCAAATAAATAGGCACAAGGAAGAAGTTACGAAAAAATTTATAGGTAAGGACAACAAGTTTGAATTATAGGATGAATGACGCTTTTTAGTTTAAACAGAAAATGATAGTTACAACTATCATTCCATGGTTTACACTAAAAAGTGCCCTTAGCGTGAAATGTAAACTTTCCTAAAATTTAATTTTTCTCTAACTTCTTCCTTCCTTGTGCCTAAAAACCTCTTTTCCTTTTTCTCTATCAACAATTTTCCTCTTCCACCTTCCACTTAATAATTCATATAAATCCTCAAACATCAAGAATTAGCAAAACTCTTTAACATCAAACTTATAGAAAACCAAAAGGTCTACACTTTCCTTAGTTGTTGCACTCGAAATAATGGAGTGTAAGCATGTTACAAACTGTGCGCAAGTGAATGAGGATACATGTTATTCAGAGAGCAATATGAATGAAGGAGATTTTTTTTTCCAAACTCCAAATTTCAAAGCAGTTTCAATTGACTTGAGCCCTGTCCCCAATATGCTTCAGCTGGTTCCCTATTTTACTAGTGCATCTATGTTCTCTTCTTATACTCGGGATACATATTATTCAGAGAGCAATGTGAAAGGAGGAGAATCTTTTGTGAATATGTGCATATATGGTCACGTACATAAATATATAAAGGAAAACATGCTCCCACGAAACAAATAATGAGACACATTTTATTTTTCTTTTCATTTACAAAAATATACGCCCACATCAACCACTTTTCTCTCTCCACACTCACAATTAGTCAAACTCGTCAATATGAAAGTTGTAGAGATTAGACAAATTTACACTTTCCATTCATGTCGCATCCGAAATTTTGCATGTGGCAGCCATAGAAGTCAATGTTAAATATGATGACTGGAGTTAGAAGTGCCGAGTGCTGCATCTACCGATATGTGTTCAATGGGAAGGCACCATGCAATTTCCTCAACCAGAGATAGACACATGTAGGATGGAAATTCAATTGTAAACGATGGTGCATGGATTCAACTTATATATGCATGCATATGAAATAAAATAGGAAGAAAGAGGTAGTTTCTCATGTGGCGGGAAACATAAAAATGTATTTACTGGTGGAATAGAAAAAGGAGAGGGGTTAGTGTGAAAGTGTAGGGGAAAAGAAGAGAGGTCGCACAAAAGAAAGAAAAGTAAGGTAGGAGGGGCAAATTTAGAGTGAAGTAAGGAAATAGGATTGTGCATGCATGATTTATTGGGACTTATTTGGGCTTAATTGGGATGAGTTTACTTTACTAGTATAACCGCAAAACGGTAGATGAATCAACCCTTTGTTTGAATCACTTAAAAAAAATATAATCAAGTTTTACATAAATTTCAGCCAAATATAACGATAGGAATGTAAAAAAATATTAGTTGTGCTACTTAAAATAAAAGTAAAAATATTATGGAAAGTGTCTAGTAAAGAATAACTAACAATTAAATATATAAATTTTCATACATGTATAACTGCATAATAGTTAAAAAGGATGGGCAATAAAGTATTTAGTTTGTATAAGATGCTTGATTCAATATAGTATTTAAATATGAAGTTCTTGATCATTAGTGAGTAGCCCTTCATAATCCTATCTCACTCTATATTAAAACTCAATGGTTTTCCAAATTCAATATGTTTTTTTTTGTTCTTTTAGAAAATATAAAATAAAATCTAAAGCCATTCTAAATACATGGATCTTATTAAAACACGGTTATTGGGTGGAGGATAATCAAAAACTTGATTTGCAACTAAAAAAGTGATTTAATAGCAAATATGCCCACATCATAACAATACCTGTGGGACAATACTTTAGGCCTATTGGTGACACAAGGCATTTTTAAAAGAGTTCATTTCCTATTTTGGTACCATCGTTCACTAATACTGGCGATGGGTAGACTAAGAAATTTTTCTTTTGAAATTTCCCGTTTCATCCAGTACAAATGCATATGACTAAACAAAGGTGTCCTCAACCTAAACGGCATAGTAATTACTAAGAAATAGGACTACGTGCCTGACTATCAAACCCATCTTCACTTTAGCAGCATAAGTTGGACTTGCACTTGTTAAAGCAACTTTAAGAATAGATGATATAATTATATTTTGATACCCCGAATATTTCATTAGAACTTTAGGCACTTTTTCCTAAGAATCTAATCATTATAGCCATATATGTATGAAAATAAGAATCTGATCAGTAGAATTATTCTTGACTTTATCCAATAAATCATATAGAATTTAAATCCAAGGGATATTTGTAACGACCCTGAAAATCTGAACCAAGTTAAAATTTTTAAATTGGCTAAAATAGTGGATTTTAAATATTTAAAATAAATATTTTAAATAATAGCGATGAAAAGTAAGTTTGAATCGACATTTGAAAACGAATATAATTAATTCTAATTATAAACAAGGCCTGAAATGGCGTGGTAGTTTCAAAAATTGAATTCAAACTTTGACTGACTGTACCGGGTGCAAAACAAAGCGGATTTGAGTGAAACCAAAAATATTTAAATCTGTTAGTGAATACCTTTCTAATGAATCTGAAAAATCGAAGTTTCATAGCGGAAAGCAAAAGTTATGGCCAAACGAATTTTTAGAAAGGTCGCTATGGAATTCTTATAGCCCGTGAAATTGGCCATTTTGCAAACGACCACGGAATTCAACGAAACCACTTTTGTTGGATCCAAGATGTGAAGTTATTGCTAGGTTTCAAATTTCATAATTTTTGAAGCTAATATGTGAGCGTGGCAAAGGAAAATGTGTTTTGGTCAATTACAGTTAAATTGGATCGACCAGAAATGGACCATTTTTCGAACGGTCTCAGAATTCGACGAAACTAGTTTTGTTGGGACCGTATCGTCAAAACATAGCTAGATTTATTTTTCTGGAATTTTTCGAATCAGTTTGTGGCCCTGGCAAATTGAAATGTACGTTCAAATCGAATATTGAATGTTATATATTTTAAATTGAATGAAAACTGACTGAAACAGTTGAATGAGCCTACGAATCATATCCCATTGTGTTCGGAATGGGGGTAAAACACTAGGGGCGACAGTCATTGGGTTTGGGTTGGTGTTCGTGTGTGACAAGGGGTATTTTGGAAATTTAAAAATATATAAATAAATAAAAATATCCTATTGGCCCATTCCCCACTCTCTCTCCCCGCTCCCTCTCTCCTCTGGATGGAAATACGTTCAAAACTTCCCGACCAAATCGCCGCCGCCATGCCCACTTTCAGCCCCACCTCCAGTTGATTTTTTCGTTCGCCTCTTCCTCCTCTTCAAGTCCGTATAGACCTTGCCTCTTGTCGAGTAGTGGTTCGTGAGTTAGGGGCCTCCAAAGTTCCTCCGCATCGGCCTCGATTTCACCGACCACCGAGGTGCAAGCTCGATACCACCACCGTCGACTGGAAGCTCTTCCGACCCTCTTTGACGTCATATCCTCATATTTTGGCATCGTGCTTCAGTTTGGTCGAATTATCAAAACCTAGTTTTGAATGTTTTGCAAAAAGGTTCGGTTTTGATTATTTTTAACTATTTTAACACTTTTTAGTGTTGCAAACTTTGAAAAGTCATATCTTTTTGCTACGTTAACGAAAATCGATGAAACAGGAAACATCGTGACCGTGTGGACGTCTTCTACATTCTAGAAGAGACCGCATATTTTTCTGAGCCTTCTGCTATTTTTGGTGGAGTGGAACCCAATGTGAGATTTCTAAATTATAAACGATATGGAAAACGACGATGTATAAATTATATAGTCGATGTATGAGTTATATAAGCGTTGTACACCTCTAGTATAAGCGTTGTTTAAGTTGTACGTTCGATGTATAAGTTATATATACGTTTAAAAAATTATATATGTGTTGAAATAGAAGTGAAATGCTTATATATATATATATACGCCCCTCGTCCACAAACCATGGACGATATTTATTGATTGTGATTGGTGTGAAAATTGATTGATAACGAATGGATGATTAGAATTGTTTGTGGTTGAAATTGATTGATTGTGGTTGAAAAATACCCGTTTGTGGTTGAGAAATATTTGGTTGGAACCACATAGGATTAGTTTGTGGAAATGAAAAAAATATACATGCCGCCTGCGTGCGAACTAGATGCATGATTCCCCATTGTCAAAAGCTGCGAGGCTTTAAGGTAGAGCGAGGAGTCATACTAGGGACAGTCCCGGTTTTAACTACCCTGCCGTTATGCTGCCGAAATTTTGAATAATATTCATGTGTTAGAATTATTTTCATTTGTTGAAACTATATTTATTCGTTGAATAGAAATTCATGTGTTGAATAGTATTTGTGTTTTAAATATAAAAATCACCTTTTTATCTAGATATATAAACTATAGAAAACCTTCATGTGTTGAATCGAAATTCATTCGTTGAATTGAAATTCATGTGTTGAATGGTATTCATATTTTGAAAGAAATTGTTTTTAATAAAAATCCTATTTTTATCATCAATATGAACTATATAAAATAATCTTGTTTTGAAACAAATCATTTTATAACAAAAATCCTATTTTTATCATCAAATATGAACTATATAAAATAATCTTGTTTTGAAATAAATTGTTTTATAATAAAAATCCTATTTTTATCATCAATATGAACTATATAAAATAATCGTGTTTTGAAATGAATTGTTTTACAATAAAAATCACATTTTTACTGTACACATGAGTTGTTAAAAATAGTGAAGTGTCGAAGTGAATGTTTGTTGGATAAAATTATCATTTTTATCAAATGTACGAAAAGAATATTGCTTTGAAATCAAAGAATCGATATATATATATATAAATAGAATTGAAATATATCGAATAACGAAGCTGCAGTTCGTATTTCGAAACCGTGATTTCAAACGATTAGTGCGGGAGATCCAACCATTGGATTTTCCCGAAACCGAAACCGTTGGGTTCGCTTTGGAAATATCTTTCCAACAACACCAACTTTGTAAAAATCCAACGGTTGGATTGTCTGGAATGTTTAATTCAAATCTGAGGAAAAACAGCGCCAGAATCGATTATATTTATATATATATATAATTAAATTAAATCGAATAACGACGCTGCAGTTCGTATTTTGAAATCGAAACTTCAAACGATTATACCAGGAGATCCGACCGTCGGATTTTCCCGAAACTGGAACCGTTGGATTCGTTTTGAAAAGACCTTTCTAATGATATAAATTTTGTGAAGATCCAACGGTTAGATTTTCAGATATGTGTAAATCAAATCTGAAGAAAAACAGCGCCACGGCCGCTTTATGGCCGAAGCGTCATTTGAATAAATTGGCTATTTTAAAATAAATAAAAATAGCGATAAATCGTTATAAAATATTATAAACTATATGGAAGTGAAATTAGAAACTAACTGAAGGTTGGCTAAGTCGAATGGTTTCCTGGATTTTGATCAGATGTTGGTTTCGGCCTTCGGGGTTAATATTTGGGAAATCGTTCTCTTACTGATTTATGGTTGTGACTAATGAACTGGAATATGGCGTATGTATGTTTGTGTTGCACTTGTTTATTATATACGCGAGTTGCTCAGAAAGACCGGGTTTATCCCATTCTGAATAACTGAATCGACGATAAGAAATCGAAGATGAAGACGGTGGTCGAAGACCAGAGATCTTCACCTCGTTTGGATGGTAATTGATGTCCTGATTGGGAGGCATCCCGAAATATGGATAATGAGTGGTGATCGTCCAGACGTACGTGGAGATCGATGGGTTTGCGAGGTATGTAGTGCCTCCGGTTTCGTTCAGACCCAGGACGGACTTGTAAATGGACTGTGTGTCTGACATTGAAATTTATTCTGTGTGATTGATAGCCATCGGTTACATGGCGCGAATTGCCTGTGTGGCAAGCTAATATGCAGTGATCTGGGCTTCTGTTGAAAAGCAAAGCCTTGTGGTGATGATCAAAGCACCGCCTGTGTGGCGTAGCTTTGTGTATAACGTGAATTCGCGAGCCTCACACCCCGGTATGAACCAGAAACGGGAGAGGACCTCAGGGAGGACATGCGTTTCTTTCTAGCTAGAAGTGGCGTCAGTGGTTTTACACGCCCTGACGAGTTCGACTTATGTGGTTGTTACTGTTGTGAGGCGCCTCGGTTAGATCGGATGATCCGGGTCCGATGGAGCCATTCGTTGGCTCACTTACGCCCCATAGGGCGGGGAAACGCATTGTTCAGGAATTTTAATCCACATCGGTGGACTGGCCCTGATGATCCAAGGGCCCACCAGAGTCTGGGTCTTGAGGCTCGGGCTAGACAGTCTCGAAGTCGGCAAGGACTATCTTTTGCCTTGGTTCATTATGGAAATCCAATTTCCAAATACGTGACTGTGCGGCTTTGACTGTATATATGTATGGCGACATAGTGGTATGGGGCATTAATGCCGTCTATGATTGATAGTTATGATTCGAAATTGCTTTCAAAACCTATAGACGCTAGCAATAATACCAAATGCTTTTGTTTTATTCGTATCAAGCATATTTTGGCCATTATAAGGTAAAAACTCTATCTTCCGGTTTGCATTGCATTGTGTGATGGGAACTGAGTCTTATAATGGCTTCATTTTTATAAAAAGCATTGCGATGTTTAAAAGAATTGTTTGTTTTAAAGCACTGGCAATCCGATGGAGTAAACCCGTTCCACGAAAGTGGCATGGTCCTGTGATTAGCCATATTTTAAAGGTGTTAAGCAGATTTCTCATACCAGTCCCATGACTGACTCGTAGTTTGTTTCACTTTCAAACTCGGGTGCCCCTTTTTCTACACGGGCAGCCTTGTATTCAGGTTTTCGCTGGCTTTCTCTGGATAGATGGAGCTGAAGATGGATTCTATTATTTATCTCTTTTTATGTTGTTCAGCTCCTGTTGTACATATTATGTTTGTTTTCTGCTGTAGACATTTATGTATAGCTGAACTGTATTTGTACTAAGTATGATCCTGTATGCTGTGTAACTCTGACGATTATGTTTATCCAGTGTATTATTTGTTCATTATCTGGTGTATTTATTTAATTCTGTTCTGCCATTATCTGTTTCTGTGTTATATTCCAAAGATTACCCTTGCCGTCGTCAGTACGGGGTTTGGGGACGTCACAATATTAGTGAAAAAAAGATACTATCAAATGATAATTAAAAGAGTTCTTTTCTTTTTTCACATATACGACCTATTATTATGAAACTCGATAACAAATATGACCTGATGCTCACATCAATACCAGTAAATGATGAAATCAATAGCAGGTGCTTTGAACATCAAAACAAACTGACACTAAATTGTTATTCTTAAAATAAAAGTAAAGATATAGAACTGCCTTGTGGGAAAATGCTCAGGTTAAAATACAAAACCCAATATCGTGCATTCAAAACATCTTGTAAGAAATTTAAGTCCAATGCAAACATATATCAACAAATATAAAAAAATTTCATTGGTCAGTGGTTGATCAACTGTTGTAGTAATAATCTTATACGACTCTTGAGCACTCACCCAGAAATTTTCACATGAAAAAATAATCAATTTACTTGTAGAGTAAGACAACACTCTTGTGCAATACTCTTCTAGAACCCATGTTGGAAATACGTTCCCATATATTAAATAGAAAATTTTAATATTATATTGATTATCTTTACGAAATTTAATAAATGAACGTAAATGTAGCATGTGTAAAATGCAGCATGTTGTATATACTAGTGTATTTAACCTATAACATACAATAAATAGGGGGTGACATGTTCCTATATGGATAAATGCATGTGTATTCAACCTATAACAAACAATAAATAGAGGGCACTAAGTGTTGGAATTTGTATATAATTTATGATTGACAAATCATGAAATTTCATATTTGAATAGATGACCCGTATTGATTAGTTGGGAAGAAATCAGAGAAAGAAAAAATGAATTAGTGGAGGCCATACCTAATTCCATAAATGTTTACAAAGAGAAGATTAACCTAATTAAGATGTGGTTTTGATTATCAAACCTGACACAAGCTTTAGATCTGAACCGATAGTTGATGCTTTCATCAACTGAATCCATGAGGAGGTTTATTAAAGAGGATCAACTTGGTTTTGAATCTTCCAAATTGACACAAGTTCATATGTAAATTTATTTCTTCAGAGGGGATAAAGAGAATACGCTAAAAACTTGTGTAATTTGGGGACCATAACTACTAATTTATAACAGTGTAATATTTTCAATTAGGCCCTTCAACAAACTGAAAAATATTCCGGTCTCTACGCATTCCTTCCATAACAGCTGAATATTTATGTAACGACCTAGAATTTTTGGTCGTCCAAATCGACAAAAAGCCTCAAATGCTGACTTAAACGAATAGAAAAATATAGATATTCATTTGGGTTAATATAAGAAAAAAAGAAAAGCAATCACATAATCTCGCAACAAAAGGACAAAATATAACAAATAAGTAATAGTTCATGAAGCTGTTAAAGCATATATTTGGTAATACATTACATGAATTGATCAGAGATAACTATCATAAAACATACCAACATATGCAGCGGAATAATATTAATAGTACGTCTATCAAGCTCCATCTTTATCTTGTAATAGTGTCTTCGATAACTGAAAAACTCAGGCCCGAGCACAAATGAAAAGACAAAAATACTCGGATTAGAACTAAAACATTCTCATATCATTCAAATCAAAATCATGTAATAATATGAGTATGATGGCGTCAGAGAGGCTTACAGTAATTTACATCTCCTATGTAGTGTATTCGTGAGTGCAGTAACTTAAGAGATATTACAGGAATTTACATCTCTTAAGGATCCGTCAAACTTGATACTATATAATACAATACATTATTATAACAGTGTCTATGGTTAAATATAAAGTATTAAAATAGCTTAAGCGGGATTACCATTATTTCCCTTACACTGTTTAAAATACCGTAGTCTATACAGATACCATAAATTCCACTATAAACCAGAGGCTATCATAGGTTACTCCATAGGTACAGTACAAATGGAAGTCGTAGGCGGCTCGATTAGGATAATATGACAAGGCGCACGAGGAATGTCCAAAGTAGGAATACACTAGTTGCACGCTCGGACCGGTGGTAATGCATAGTCGTGACTACCGCCTACCTCGAAACAACACTCCCAAATCATGGATGTGCATCTTTCAAATCAAATCAACCAAGGGGCTATAGTAATAAAGGTAGAAGTGTTGCCGATGAGGGTAGCTAACCCCACTTGGTCCGATATAGCCCTATTTAAGTCACTTTAATTATGAGCCGAAGGTCAAAGACATCCACCATCATTCTCTTACTTCATTCCAGTAGTGTTCGCCAAATCAACCTACTTAATTCTGGATTCTTTACCACATACACAATTGTTAAAGTAGTTTTTGGTATTGACAGAGAGTATAACAATATCCGTTCCCGATCCCTTTAACAACCAAATTTTCACATATTTCAACCCGGTCAGCTCTTTTACATTTCAAAGAGGTTCATACTTCATATCAAAATATCTAATTTTGCTTTAAAATCATTTTATTTTTTTGAAAACAAAAATGTGTGATCTTCTAAGAAGAAGAGAGCACATATATATATATATATATCAAAAAATACAGAGTCCCACTACAACTTCCTAGGAGAAAAACAACCAACAACACTCAAAATATCAACTCGACTCTAGATACGTATTGGATTGTAGATAGATGAGCTCCGGATAAACCACCGCCCATCTACTCCTATATCGAATTCCGGCAAAGCCACCACCCGATATAGAAGTATATCTACTCCAATACTATAGACAATACCTCCCAGGAAGAATAATAAAAAGAAACAACCCACAATATCTCTCTAAATATAGTCACAACAATCACTCTACCAGAAAAGCCTAGCATCAAAACCAGATAGCTATCCATATAGATCTCCAAAATGCTCTTCCACCTAAAAACCTGAATAACAACTAGAACACCCACCATTAGTAGCTATGACATATATGTATGGATATATATATATATATATAAATATATATATATATGCATATATATATATACCATTATATATCCATACATATATGTGATAAAAAACAGGAAAGATACTGAAATGAAATAAACTATCATTATTCAACTAGAATCTTATGCACAAATGCGAAAACAATTACTTCTAAAGTATCTAATAATTCTCATGAATAATCCCAAATTTGATCTAACTTTTTGCAAAAAGTTACCGAATCTCAATTCTTTAAAGTACTTATAACTTGAAGTAGACATCCAGTCCAGACAGAAATAAACTATCTTGATAATTAATTTATCGGGGGACACTGAAGTAGAATTAAAAATTCTCTGACTCCTTTCCAACCATATGGACCAACTAATGATTATAATTAATGAACCCATTACGTATCTCTGTTTTGGTTTAAAAGTAAATCTATAATGATTCCAATATTTCTCACAGTTATTAAATGAATTCAAACTAAGCATAACAAATATCCTTAATACCATGGTTGAAATGTAATTGGTATAATAACACGAAAAATATAAATGATCAACATCTTCCTCAAAATGACTACAAAAACAACATTTGACATCAAACAGAACATTCTTCTTTTTTAAAAGCTCCACTGTGTTTAGCTTCTTATGAATAATCAACCACATAAGAAACTTAGCTTTAGGAGGAGAATTTGAACTCCAAATATACTTAAAAGGGAGCAAGGACATTCCAGAAAAATTAATAAGCTTATACATTGAATTTACAGAGTAAACTGAACTCTTATCTAATCCCCACCTAATGGTATCACTATACTCATCCAGATGATATAAAGCTAATTTTGCTTTCAATAGGGACAATTGTCTTAGAGATTCCCCCTCTAAAATATTAATGAATGAAAACTCCCATGGGGGGTCTAAATTCCTTCTATAAACATCCACAATTAAGGAGTTCTTAAAATCACAACTATTAAATAGTTCGACAAATTCGATTTTTAGAGGTATACTAGAAATCCAAGTATCATGCCAAAAAAGGTAGAATTACCTGAATGAACTATCATCTTGTAACCTAGCTTAAAGAAGTCAAAGCAATTTAAGACTTCCTTCCAGAAATAAGATAATCTATTAGACCTACTAACACCCGATCCCACAAGAAACTCACCTCCAGAGTAATAAGATTTTGAAACTAAAATCTTCCAAATAGCCACTACATCGGGATTTCTAAATTTCCATAACCATTTGGTTAATAGAGAGGAATTAAAATTAACAAGGTTAATAATCCCTAAACCCCCGTCACTCTTGGGCTTGCAACACAATTCCCAATTAACTAAACATTTATAACTACTACAGTTAGGGCCACCATTCCAAAGAAAGTTCCTTCTAATTCTGTCGATTTTCTCAATAACCAACATTGGAAAACGATGAACTGTCATCCAATAAGTGGGGATAGCTGATAGGACCGAATTTACTAATACTAGTCTACCTGCTCTGGAAAGAAATCTATTATTCCAACTCGATAATCTGTTATTAATTTTGTCAATAATAATTATCCAGTCATCCTTTTTAAGCTTGGAAGGTCTAATTTTAAAACCTAGATAATCAAATGGAAATTTCATGATAGAACAATTTAATGTGCTAGCTACTAAGGACTCAACATTACTGCTATTATTAAGGACCATAACCGCACTCTTATCCAAATTGATTCGAAGACCCGACAACATCTCAAAACAATATAATATGAACTTAAGGGCAATAACATGCTTAGGTAAATGAGACGAAAATAATAAAGTATCGTCTGCAAATTGGAGTATAGATAGTTCATTATAAAACTCCTCATTACCCACCCTTCCTAAGACACCCAAATTCCCAGCCCTCTTAATTATTCTTGAGAAAACATCAACCGCTAGATTAAATAAAAAAGGCGAAAGGGGATCCCCTTGTCTAAGACCTTTCTTAGACTGAATCTTCTTTCCAACTATACCATTAACAACTATGCTAGAACAACCAGACTAAAGCAGGAGCATGATCCAGTTGGTCCATCTTACACTAAACCCCCTAGCAAGACACAGCTCACATATAAAATCCCAATCGACAGAATCAAATGCCTTCTCAAAGTCTAACTTCAAGATGGCACATGTAAAATTATTTTTAATACAGACATTAATATACTCTTGTACTGTCGCTACCCCATCTACTATATTTCTCCCCTTAATAAAGGCTGTTTGAGAAACGTCTATTAGATCATTCATCTTAGCACTTAATCTATTGGCAAGAACTTTAGAAATGATCTTTACCGATACATTAATTAATGAGATAGGTCTGAAATCCTTAAGTGTCTTCGCTCCCACTCTTTTTTGTATGAGAATGACATTGGCAAAATTAAAATTCCATAACTGTAGATTGCCATTATAAAATTCATTAAAAAGATTGATAATATCAGCTTTTAAAACCTCCCAAAACTGTTTATAAAAAAGAACTGAAAAACCGTCAGGTCCTGGTGCTTTATCACTAGGCATATCATAGATTGCCTTCCATAACTCACTCTCAGTGAAAGGCCTACCTAAGTCAGATAAGTCAATCCTAGAAGATGACGGATAGATTTCATTCCATCTTACATTAATCCTTCTATTTATCCTAGTACCTAAAATCTGCTTATAATATCTAGTAAAAGCATTATTTAAGTCCTTCTGGACAGACACCTCTATATCATTAATAAAAATGGAATGAATCAAATTATCATGCCTCCTTTTATTAGCTGCACTGTGAAAAAATTTCGTGTTATTATCACCTTCTTTTATCCATTGAATTCGGGATCTTTTCCTCCACATTACCTCTTCTTTTTCCAGTATCAGCTTAAGATCCTTTTTAAGATTGCTAAGTCTGTCTCTCTCATTCATATTAAGAACTCTGATTTCACTTACTTTATTTCTATCTAACATTTCACATAAAATCTTATCTTTTTTAATCCTAACATTACCAAATATGAACTTGTTCCAACGTTTAAGAAAAAATCTTAGTTTTCCTAGTTTTGCAACAAAAATCTTTGCTGAGTTATCTTTATACAAATTACTATAATAAAATAAATAATTCCATTTAATAGAAACCAAATTTATGAAACTACTATCCAATAACCACATCTTTTCAAATTTAAAATTGCTACTTATTAATACATTCAAATCACACTGAAGGATGATTGGACAATGATCAGATAATAAAAATGGTAAACCTTTAACTCTACATATGGAAAATCTATCTTCCATCTCAGTATTAATAAAAAATCTGTCTAAAAGTGCAAAGGAAGGACTGTCTCTAACATTGGACCAAGTAAACCTTCTATTATAAAGCGGAATCTCAATCAGATTATTAACTAAAATGAATTCATTAAATTCCTTCATATCAGAGAAATTTCCTTCTCTAGGCGATCTCTCCCCTAAAAATCTGGTGACATTAAAATCTCCCCCAACTATCCATTGATTAAAAGAGAGATTTCTAAAGTCGGAACATTCTATCCACAATCGTGTTCTCTCTATTTTAGTATGTGGTCCATATACATTTGAGATGCCCCAAAGGGAATTATCTACTGTTGAAGCTAAAATAATGTGCAAGGAATACAACATAGGTAACTCCTGTACAAGTCTAAATTGGTTGTCTTTCCAACCTATCATAAGACCACCAGCACTACCTATAGCCGGTAGATAAGACCAGTTACGAAAAAGAGTCCCCCCTAACCTTCTAAACATACTGGGATCCAGGACATCTATTTTAGTTTCTTGAAGAATTACGATATCAAGGTGAAAATCTTTAAAAAAAATCCTGACTTTAGCACATTTTTCTGGTTCATTTAAACCTCTAATGTTCCAGCTAACAATCCTCATCTCCCTATCGATGAAACCCTCTCTAGTTCTCTACTCCTAATGTAATCAGCATCTAAGTCTAAGTCGGAAAAAACAAAAGCAGTGTCACTAGCAAGCTGAAATAACTGGGAAGTCGAAAGACTTCCTAATGCGAATGGAGAATAATCACTACCGTAAACTGTAACCATACCTGAGCCCAAGCTCGAATTACTATCATTCGTAATCAAGCTTGGGGACCTACCTTGAGCTGAAACCGATCTATTTCTTAGCCTTGCACTGCGTCTGATCACTCCTGAACTGCGAGCAGTTCTCTTCCTCCTCCCTCTGCTGGATGGAGAAGTAAAACCACCTATTTGAAATGTCTCAACACTGGTTCCAGTCCCATCATCCCTATTCAAATCACTGCACTGAAAAATATTAACTGCCTCCACCCAAGACGCCTGAACCATTGTTTGAAATACACAGAAACTCGACCTCCATATCAGCAAATATCTCTAACAAATGGAACTTGCAAACAAACCAGACAACCTGATGAGACCAGCCGCACTACCCTTCCATTTGGTCTAGGATACCCCATCAAATCCTGCCAGTTCTCATCATCACTCACATATTTTATATTGCCACAAACCCTCAAATTACTTTGTATCAATACATTCCTGTCCGCCAAGTTCAAGCCATAACAACCATCGTGAAATCTCGACTCACACAAGCACACTCTGTCACTTACATTACTAACTGACCACTCAGCATTGACAGTATGTGATTTAGTCTTCTTTACAATTTTCACTTTGCCCACTCTAAACCCCTTCTTATGCAACAACTTAACAGGCACCAGTTCTACCACAACACCCTCATCTTTATCCCCATACTCTTCAGTACCGTCCATCTCATTCACAAAGTTATGCAACACCTCAAAGCCATTCGACAAAACCACTTCATCATTTACATACCATTCATTCTCCACCACCCCCTCATGAAGCTGAACACCACTCACAAAACCCCCATCATACCCATCCATATCAATCAAGTCATCACCCGTCATCACATCTCTTTCATTGCCACGACTATTATCCTTACCAGTGTTGAGCCTCACGTTGCCACCAACACCATTACAGAACATAACAAACGGGTCATAACACATAGAATCAAATTTTGAATTTGCCGAGTAACTCCCATCATTACCCACCTTTTCATCAGCCAGATTATCCGTACCAATTTAATCCCCTTTCATTGTTGTGAACAGTCTCTGCCTCCCCAACAGCACAGTCTCGGATCGTCTCATATCCTTCTCATTACTTACGGTTCCTTGCAACATTTCGATGGCACAGTGTTCGCAGTTGATTGCAGTATTTAGAGTGTCAAAGTGAGACAATATACCATCCAACAAAGTAAAGGCTCTTACCTTATTCATCGCAAGAGAATATGAATATAATCTCCTCAGTTTCACCAAGTTTAGACTAAACTGATATGCGTGCTCCATTCTATTCAAAGGACTCGGCACTGGCGGTTTGACAATGTCCACCGAAGCTTTTTTACACCATAATAAACCCACCACCAAACCTTCTAAATGCCAGCACAACATCAACAACGAATATGCCCCATCATTATTCTGATACGGGAAATCGCTAGCAAAAATTTCTATGAGCTCAGTTAGTTTCAGGCATAGTCTCAAACAGTTGAAGTGCAAAAGTTCAAGTACTATTTTTCCTCTAAATGTGCCTGGATAGCTAAAGGATCTGTGCCCAATTCCACTACACTTGAATCAACGAAGACTGTTTCTACACTCCTTCGCATAATGGTCTGAATCACCGCATTTCACACAAAAACTGTTCTTTACAGTATTGGACTGATGAAATCTATTGCGAGAGTCGGTTTTCCATATACTATATGATCCATTTGCTTTTAATACATCCGCATAGGATTTATGAGGGAAAGTTGATTCATACAGAGAGGAGTTTGAGTTCAATGGACTAGAGAAGAAATTAGATACAGTCAAAGAAGTTACCTCTTGTGATCTCGATGAAGAAATCTGCCTAAAAGTGAGATTCAACCTTCCTGATTTAAGATTTGTCACCTCTGAAAGCCATTCAGGAGCCGAATTTCTGATAATTCTTGTAATTCCATGATAAATGTTCCTTGATTTTCCTCCAAAAATTAACACATCGCCTTATTCAAGTAACACTTTCCTCATCATTCCGTTATTCCTCTCCTCCTTGAACACAAATTCTGCCGAGTCCCCAATAGAAAACGATACAACAGGGAGGCCAGCCTTAAGGCTATCTTCTTCTTCATCTTTGTCTTGATGAAGCCCCAATTTTCCGTCAATATTATAAAAATTTACGATACATACATCAGGCTTCATGTTTGGAATAACTACAGCTTTCCCACCTTCCACATCGGTTACCTTTTGAGCTACTTCAATGGACTCACCCACCATAGATTTAAATTTTTCTGGAATTTCAGGAGGAATCATGCCATCCCTAGATCGTCTCGCTTCATACTTTCTTGAAACTGGATTCCAGTTGCTTCCCAGACACATCAATAATAGATTTAATTTTGCACCATTGATAATCTCTAGTCTATAAAACCCACTTTCGCCGTTTCTAAGAACTTGGCATTTTCTAACAATTTCTATCTGATCGTTTCTACTTAGATGCTTTCTTAACAAAATCATGCCCGAGTCTAAGATTTGGTATTGACTCTCATCTGCTCTAGCATCCTTTTTACCACAATTGAAACGTTTATGCCCCTTTTCACCACAATTGAAACACTTGACCTGATTGATGCAACTCCCAACCAAATGATTTGGATCTCCACATCTGTAACAACGTTTGCCACGATTTTGAATTCTTGAATAATGCCGATCAAGAAGAAACGAAGCCGTACTCTTCTCACCGTATACCCTAGAATTTCCAGAGAGAGTCGACTGATAAAAATTAGGGTTGTAAAACGAGGAAGAATCGAAAGAGACAACCGCCATTTTTTTACGTATCGATAAAACTAGGTTATGTTATGCAAAAAAAAAAATCCCGTTATTCTATTCAACAAATGAATATTTACTTTAAAATCATTCTAATAGTCAAGATAGAATATTTTCATATTAAAATCTCCATTTAAAACCAAACTTAGAATCTTGAAACAATTCCAATTTAAAATAGTTTGAATATTTAGAAATAATTGAAAAGTATGTTAAATAGTTTAGATATGTATTTAAAATAGTTTTAAAATGAATAGTTTGGTCATTAAAAGTTAAAAAATATTTTTGATTAATTTTTTTTATCAAAATTTTGTTAAATATATATGTATACATATAGTTAAATATTAAAGAAGTTTATAAAATAGATAGCTTTTTGTTAAAATAGTTTATTGAAAATAATTAATATATATAAGTAAAATTAAAATAGCTGAAAATGTAAAATAGTTATAAAGTAAAATAGCTATTCATTAAAATAATTTATATATTCCTTTAAAGATACTATAGTTGGGATTGAATTGTTTCTTTCAAATTGTCATATAATTTGAAGTCATGTTTCAGTTTTAGATCAGTTTAATTAAATTTCAAGGTTTCAATTGGAATCAACTTCCTTTTCAATTCAATTCAGTCAATCTGCTTCAAATATATCAAGTATCCATATCAGGATTCTCAATATGAATTATTCGATTTATAACAAACCTTGGGTTCATACTTACTTTTTAATTTAGTTCAGTTTACAACATTGAATAATTCCATTTAGATTTTATAATTCAAAACCCAAAGTTCAAGTTCAAAGAAAATCGATTTATAAAACATCAGTTATATTATCTTAAAATAATATTTCAAGATTCATGGTTAAAACAAATTTCGTTTAACTAAGTGGTGTCCATATAAAATTTTCTATCCTATGGCCAATTGATACATAAAATTTAATTTTAGTACTTTGGGAAAGGATACATATCATTTCAATCCAAACCAGGGTCATAGATATATATCATTTCAACCTATGTTCTTAATTCATTTTAATGATCAATCCCGGGTTTATTTGATACCTGTAACTTCTAAGGTAAATGATTGGGATTAATCAACACAAATAATAGTCATATATAAACAAGGTGAATAACATGATGAATTACATATCAATACATGAAACATATTAATCCAAGGCATCCGTCAAAATCAGTACATACAAACAGTTCAATATAACCCCAGTTTACTAGTCATCAGGTATAAGGTTTAAATTAGTAATTAAATTCTAAGTTAAATTAAATTACTCTGTCAATGTAGATTAACACAAAGAAGTAATTTAAAATATCAAACATCAAACAATACAATCATATCATAACATTTTTTAATTTAACTAACAATCAAATATTTTAGTTAAGCGTGAGTGGATTTAATCACACGTCTTTAATTTTGAACACTTTGAACTCCCTAAATTGGCCCTAAATTTAACAATATGCAAATCCAACCAAAACAGTTCCATGACATCCAAAATTTTGATACAATCAGAACGGAGAAAACCGTGTGCGAATCTGAGTTCGTATGCAAAAGTTATTAACGGAAAAGCGTTGGAATTTAATACAAAGAAAACAATTCTTACCCATATAATGTCACATCATCACCAACTATCTTTTTCTCCTTATTACTCCCAACATGTAAACTTGTGCATGAAACCTAATCCCACCATGCTCTTCAAGTGTGATACACCCAGCTGCTCATCCCTACCTTGATACACGCGCACACTTCATTCGAAACCGACTCCAATGCCTCCCTCATGCATTACATACAGGTTGCGACAAAAATTCTCCCCGAGTCCTACCAAAATTTGCAGCAAGATGTTATTCCCACTACGAATCCAAATCTGATCACTATTCTGCAAACATATCTCTATACTATTCCCAATGTCCAACCCTAGTTTATGTGCTTTACTGCAAAAAATTTGTCAACCTTTGCACCATCTAGAAACTAGGCTACAAATAGATGTCGCCTTAAGAAAATTAGCAAAACAAGTTTCATGATTTTAGGATTTAAATTGGAATTGTTTTGATTTTTGGAAGAGAAAAGGATTTTTCTGGAGGATATAGAAGAATGACGGCCTCTTCAAGTTGTTATTGAAGAAAGAAAGATCCGTTTAGTCTAAAGAGAAAGATTAGGTTAGAATTTATGATTATTTATAGGTCAAGAAATTCAATGGTTTAATAAATAAAGCACTCAGTCTTTTTGTACTCATCTTCGATTTAATACCAAACGTTAATAAATTAATTCATCCAAACTAGGACTTATATTTGTTTTAGGAGTGAATTACATATATTATAGATCCCAAATTTAAATTTCCAACAATTTAAATTGAGCAATTAATTTGTTTTTTTATAAAAGTAATCAATTTATTTTCATTAATCATTCCTTTCAAATATAACATGACAATGTTATCTTAACGCCTCATTTCAAGTTGCTTCTTATACTCAAGTTAAAAATGTTCAAAAATTTCATTACATTAACTTTCAACATTATATTTCAATTATAAAATTAACTGGTTCATTTAATTGTATTAATTCGACATTTATAACAATTCCATTATTTCCATTTGTTTACAACCACGCTTATTACGCTATTTCACATAAAATTATATTTATGTTCCATCAATTCGTTAAATAGTACATTTTATTCAATGAAAATATCACTTAGCTAACCATTAAGACCCAACTGCCTATTCATTCAAAATTAAGTGTAAGTTATTATCTTAATAACCTGTTGAAATTTGTCGTTAATGAATTTACTAAAGCTTGTATCATATAAATATACATAGATTTCAGTTGAATCTTAATTACAACAATTAATTTATTTCTTATCTATTAATCTCATATTTAATTCCCATTTCAATGTTTACCCATATAAACAAAATCACCAATTGATTTGCAATCTATACAAGTCACAATTGTCAAAATAAGTTAATTTTAATTCCTTTCACAAATTAATTAAGTTTTAGCCATACAGTTTCACAGTTATACCATTTAAAGCTAAATAATAAATTTCTTGACTCAATTATATTCCAAAGATTCAATATTAAATTTCAATTCTCAATAATTACAACACAAACTAAATTATAACTATATTTATAATCCATGCAGATAGTTTCATTTATATCTAGTTGACATTCATTGTACAAACAATGAATTTTATATTATTATCGTATTCAATACATTAAAGTTTTCAATATATATAGAATTCCAAAATTAGTTAATCCATTATATATTGTAAATTCAATATTAACTTCCTATTTCAACATAAGTATTATCAAACACAAGTCATTTTCATATATAGCTATTGAAATTCATCGTTTAAAAAGACAGGTTAAATTCCATACCTTATAAGTTTACGACATAAACCATAAATTTTAATATTTAAATCAACATTGTTAAAAATCACATTAAATTTAATATTCCAAATTGTCGCAAAATCTTGGGATGTTACAATTTATGCCAATAAATATTATGATCCTATTTGACCACTTTAATTGGTATACATACCTAAATAGCAATAAATATTACGTTTAAATGTATGGCCCACATAATTGAAATATTCTAACAATCTCTCCTTGGGCCACATATTTAATAACCTTAAACGTGTTTAATTTTATGAGCTTCAAATTCAGCTATTTGTGCCATAAGGTGTTTTTTTATTCAGTCTTGTCCATAAACTATGCTGATAAAGGATCAAAGCGGCTTTCGTTATCCTTAATGTAACTAAACCCATCAATGGTCACATATACCAAGACAATCAAATGAATAGATCAATCATGGATGTGCAACATGAAAATTACATGATATGTGATCATAACTTGTCTATTCCCAACTGGTCCAACTTTGGTGAGACCAAAATGTTCAATATTTGAACAAACTAGAATGCAAACGTTACTTTATTACTTTATTTCTGATCAGAAAAAGAAATCGATATATATCTGTAAACGAAGTATAGAGCAATGAGTCATATGATAATACCAAATACAAACTCCCCTCAAACCAAAATATCCTTGCATAAAAAGTTTACACCGATTGAGCTACTTGCTCATGAAAGACCATAAGTGATAATCTTTTGGTAAACGGATCCATAATAATGGAGTTTGTCATAGTATGCTCTATGAATTACAATATATTTTTCACTCTTCCCATATTGAAAAATAATATATTCTTTACTGTCACAATGTTACTTTAATGATCTTTCAATTTTTTATTAATAGCTCTTAGTCTTGTGACACAATTTTACCATTATTTTCCATAGTTGGAGGTCTTGTAATTAAACATAAACAATATTTCCGTAGTAGTGGAAGCTATAGGTGTTTGCATGAAACTTTCCTTATGTAGTTCCACCCTATATTATCATTGTCTTAAGTGGATCATTTGCAGTAATCATCCAAAAAATATTCGAATTGGGATTCTTTGTGATCTCCAAACAATTTTATCTTTTATCTATGAGCATATAACATATTTTGTTCCATAAGGATACTTCATAATCATTTTGGTTACAAACAGGTGATCCACTTTCAATGACAATAAGATATCTTCCAAATAATATATGCGATGCCCATATGTGCATATACTTTAGTATGCATTAGAAACCATACTACAAATGCATAAGGTGATCCACTTTCAATGACAATAAGATATCTTCCAAATAATATACACGATGCCCATATGTGCACATACTTTAGTATGCATTAGAATCCATACTGCAAATGCATAAGGAATCACTAGCATTTCTTCAGTTTCAAGAATGGTAGCATGTATCTGTTTTGGTAAAAAAAAGAATCAACTGAATCTCAGTTTACGTAACAACCCGGAATTTCTGAACCAATCTAAAAAATTTATTTTAGAAATTTAAATTGATTTTGAATATTTAAAATGATTTATTTTAAATAATAACGATTTGAAATTTATTTAAATCGAAGTTAGAAAGTATAAATTTAAATTTAAATTAAAATGAGCTTGAAATGACGCGTTAGTTTGAAAATTCGATTTTAAATTTCAATTGAATGTATAGAATTCAAAATAAAACGGATTTCAGTAAAACCAGAAATATCTGAATCTGTTTATTAATATCTTTCCAACGGATGTGAAAAATTCAGATTTCATAATATAAATTGAAAGTTATATCCAATTTAAAATTTAAAATAGTCGCTATGGAATTTATATATATTTTAATATAATATTTTGCCCTTAAAAATAGCCATTTTGCAAAAGACCTCCGGTTTCGACAAAACCACTTTTGTTGGATCCGGAATGTTAAATTATTGTTAGGTTTCAAATTTCATAATTTTTGGAATTAATATGTGAGCATGGTAAATTTAAAGGTGTTTGGTCAATTCAGTTTAAATTTAATCGACTAGAAAAAGGCCATTTTTCAGACAGTCTCCAAATTCGACGAAATTAGTTTTGTTAAGACCGTAACGTCAAAACATAGCTAGATTTATTTTTCAGTGATTTTTGGAGTCAATATGTGGCCCCGGTAAATTAAAATGTACGTTTGAATTCAATATATATTGATTTATATTTTAATTTTGATAAAAAATGACTAAAACTGTCGAATTGGGTAATGACACATATCCCATTGTTTTCGGAATGGGCGTATTTAGTTAGGGGCGACAGTCATTGGGGTTCATTTGGAGTTCGGATGAGAAAATTCATATTTAAGAAATAAAGGAATTAAAATATTAATATATATTATATATATAAACGTTCTAAAACCCTAATTCTCTCTCTTACTCTTTCACCACCGCCAGGTTCAAAATTAAGGGATGTTTTTTTCGATCTTCTTCCCCAATTTTCTTCTTATCCTTTCAGTGATTATCGAAGCTTCTAAAAAAAATTAAAAATCCTTAATGAACAAAATAAGCTAAGTTAATTAATTTATTAATTAATTCAAATATGTCATTAATACTTAAAACAGATAACTTGTTCAAACGACAATGGAATTCGATGATTCAAAATTCGTTGGAATCGTCTTGAGAAGCACTACATTTCAGAACAGACTAGGCTTGAAACGGAGCAAGCTGTAGTTTTTGATAAAACTAAATGTTCAGTTTAATTTTATTAAAGCCATCGTCAAATAAAGAATGAGGGAGTGGAACCCAATGTGAGAACTTCTCACTATAATACTTGTACAGTTATTTATTTTATAACTGCATATATAGAACTGCCAGTATTGATTTTTTTAGTTTTAATCATTATAAATTGTATACGGTGCCTGTTAGCTCACCTTCCTCGTCCACAAACCATAGACGATTTAATTGACTGTATTGTGTTGTGAATAAAATATATATGCGATGTGAATAAAATATACATATTCGATGTGCATAATATATAAATATATGCGATGTGAATAAAATATATATATTTGTTGTGAATAATATATATATATACATACGATGTGAATAAAATATATATATGCGATGTGAATAAAATATATGTATGCAATGTGAGTAATATATATATATATATATATGCGATGTGAATAAAATATTTATGCGATGTGAATAAATTATATATATGTGACGTGAAATATATATATATATATATATATGCGATGTGAATAAATTATATATATGCGATGTGAAATATATATATTGAGACGACCTAAACTTCCCCGTAAAGGAAAGCCCGGATTGAATTGAGAACACGACAAATCAGAATATAAACCGAAGAACATTTCATTGCTGATGATAACAATTCGATCAGAATACAAGAATATACAAAGTATGAATAAATATTACACATTATAAAATATCAGAGATTTAAATACATTATTGCAATGGAGAAATAATACAAAACACAACTGAAAGAAATATATGGATACAGAGCTTTCCGAATATCGTTCCAGCTGTAAACCAGGATCCTGTGAATATAATATCTGCAAAACCAAAACTACTAGCTGCCGGTGTGGAAAATATGGGCACCCAGAGTTTAGGTTAAAACAATACACTCCATGTCAGTCACATAACCGGTGTGAGAACTAAAACAACTATCAATCTTTATTTTAAAGTTAGGCATATCAAGGGACCAAGCCGTATAACACGGAACGGGTTTACCCCCAAGAATACCCGTGCATCAAACAAACAGCGCAATGCTAAATAAAGAACAATGAAGCTATTATAAGACATAGGTCTTATCACACAATGCAGTGCAAGCCGGAGGATAGAATTTTTACCTTATAATAGCCAAAAATTCTTGGTATGTGAAATTTCATATTTTATTATTACTATAAGTGTATAGTGTCAAAACAACTTCGAATATAAATGTATCAATCCTAGACGGCATGAGTGCCCCATCCCACTATGTCGCCAATACTAGGCTCTACAATCAAAATCGCAATTGTCATGTATTGGAAGTTGAATTTTCATCTGTTAACCAAGGCAAGGGATTGTCCTTACCGCCTCGAGACAATCTGGCCTATGTCTCAGTGTCAGAACGCATCGACCCTTGGATCATCAGGGCCGGTCCACATGGAGTGGATTAAAATGCCTGAACACTGTGTTTCCCCGCCCTATGAGACGTAAATTTGGTCTGTATAAAGATCATACCATCCATCGGCTCCGCAGAGACCAAGATAACCGAGGCGCCTCGCTATCTATCATCCACATGAGTAAAACGCCTGGGCGTGCAAAACCCAGACACCGCTCCTAGCTAGAAGGAAATGCATGCCCTCCCTGATGTCCTCTCCCGTTTCTGGTTCACACCGGGGTGTGAGGCTCGTGAATTAACGCTACACAAAGCTATGCAATATTAAAGTCGTGCTTTGATCATCAACCACAAGACTCTTCTTTTCAACAGAAGCCTTGATCATTTGCATCTCAGCATGCCACTCAGGCAATTCGCGCTATGTAACCGATGTCTATCAATCACACATAATGAAATCCGATGTCAGACACACATCCATTTACAAGTTCATTCTGAGTCTGAACGAAACCAGAGGCACCTTATTCCTCATCCCGTATGTCCAATACAGGAGAGAGGTCCTCGCATATCCGGTCGATCTCCAAGTATGTCTGGAACGATCGCCACTTATTACCTCTTCTTGGGTTTACAACCCAATCAACACATCAGTAATCATCCAAACGATGTGAATACCTCCGATCATCAACCACCGTCTTCATTGTCGAATCATCGCCGATTCAGTTATTCAGAATGGGATAAACCCGGTCTTTCTGAATAACTCGCGTATATAATAAACATGTGCTATTAAAACACAACATACACCTCATTCCAATCCAGAATATTCCGTTATTCAAATATTCTTATACTTTGGGATTCCCATTAATTTTATCAAAGATAAACTCTATAAATTTATTCTTTAATCTTCTTTTAGATATCAATTCAAACCATTTTAAGGTTTTCCAAACTAGTCGGGATTAGCGAACCTTACCGAAGTAATCGTTTGTTTAATTTCCCAATCCCAACATATTCATCCCATGAAGTAAAACTGGTAGTAATACTTCATATCTAACACCACAGTGTTATCGGTAAATTCATTTACCATTTCACGTTCAAATCTAATTAAAGATTTAACTATCACTTGGAGCAAAACTAGTGATACTCCATTCTCGATCATTCCTTGAATTTGATAATTTTAGTTAACAAATTCACCTTTTAATTTATTTAACGATTCATTAAAACTCTAATTCAGTTTTAATTTCCAAAAATCATTACTTAATGATTATTCCAAGTTAAGAAATTAATCTTATCTTTAACTGGGTTAAAAAACTAATGTCATTTAAAACACAGCTCACGATAAACCCAAAATCTCATTCCATTAACAATGGAATCTTCACAGAAAACAGATCAATATATATAATCGATATAAACTTCCATATCCAACCGATAATATAAATGGAATAACGACAAAGCCTTTTAAATTTCATATATAGTAACAGCCTTCCTCCGTAGGAGTTCACTTCGATTGTTACTGAATCGATTTCCATTCCATTCCAATTTAGTATGTTAAATTGGAAAACTTTACTTTGGAAAATCTCCTTTAAATCTTAACAAAAGATTTATAAATTCCATATCACATTTCACTGTAAATCGGGTTAAAGAACGAATGTCGCTAAAAATACAGTTCACAATGAACCCAATTCACATTCCATTTTATTCCAATTATTAAATATAGTTGGAAACTATAAAAATCTTAATTAAAAGATTTATTCTCTTCACATGGGGATTCAGAACAGTGTTACTGAAGGCACCGTGCACGACAAACCCAAAATCCCATTTGATATTAAATACAAGGCTCTGAATAGAAAATATATCGGCTTGTATTCAATATCAAATACTACAACCAACAAATATCGTATTAGAAATAACGATATTAATATATCATCCAAATTTCCATAACAATATCTGTATAATCACGAAATCCAACATCGAAATATTCCAAAGACAATTTCGATTCAAATCCATTCCAATTTATATATTGGAAATCCTGGTTATTTTTAAAACCATTTCAAATCCAATTTATTCTATTTAAAAATTATTGGATTTCAAATCTAGTTAATAACTAGTTCATTTTGATAAAAATATTTTTTTATCTTTTCAAATATGGAAATTTTCATCCTATTTCTTTCCAAATCATTTATTATGATTTTACACAAATTATTGTTATTTTAATAATTTTATCAAGGCCCATACAGTCGATTTCCATAAACGATCATCGAACTGCACTTACAACGACCTTTTCCAAATTTTATTTGGACATAATTCCAAATCAAACCATTAGATTTCAGATCTCTAATATTCGTTAGAAAGCTCTTTTCGATACAAACCCAATGGTTCCGGTTTTAGGAGAATCCGACGGTTGGATCTCCCGTAATGTCCATTCAAAGGCAATGGTCGAAATTCGTGAACTATCGCTGCGTGGCGCGTTCTATTCAGGCCATTATATATATTATATATATATATATATATATTGTCGATTTCCGTTTAAAACCTATTTTATAAATCATTTTAAATTTCTTTTCAAAACAATTTCAACTTCATATTCAATTTCAAATCAAAATTGAATATTCCATATCATTAATATATAAATGATAATATTTTCAAAACATTAGATTTTGAAATCAATTCCTTTTCAATATTCATTATAAAAATGAATAAAATCGATATAAATATCGTTCACGTCAAAATGACGTTAAATTAATCAACCCGGCTTTGTATATTTAAATATATTTGTGTCCATCCCAAATCGGACATCAAAATCATATTTTGATTCTTTTCTGAATATTATTTTAAAATATTCATTATTTTAAAATATTCGTTATTTTAAAATATTCATTCTTTCTGAACTGGAATCAGACACAGTCAATTACCATATAATGTGATTTATATGGATTTCATACAACACATGTATACAACAGCCATGATAAACAATCAACCATCATCCAAAGTGCATTCTACACTGCATAAGCATTAAATACAAATATTTAACGCTTAGAACTGTTTGTCAACCTATCGATTGACATACAACTAAATAGTTGGGATTAGTGTACGTCAAATATCATCCCAACACCCGTGTGGGGTTTCAATCCACAAACACAGAATTTATTTGTGCAGTTGGGCGATGTGTAAAATTTATCGTCCCAATCCTTATCAGTCAAATGGGCGTTCATAAACAAATCGTTTGATTTGTAAATGAATATTTATTTCCATTCATACACACATTAAAAATTATATTTTTACTCTAAAATATTTATTTCAACACACGAATATTTTATTCAGTTCATTTATACAATAAAACGATATTTTTATTGTTCATACATTTTATTTAACACAATCACTATCAATATCACACCACAATACAATCAATCAAGTCGTCCATGATCTGTGGACGATGAGGAGTAGTTCATATATGCAGTTATAAAATAAATAACTATACAGAAATAATTTTAGTGAGAAGTTCTCACATTGGGATCCACTCCATCAGTTTTAATTTGAATTTCTATTCTGTTTGGATTCGATTTTTCTTGAAATTCCAACATGCTCCAAATTGAACCTGGTCAGTTTTGTTGCGAAGCTCTCGTCAAGAGGATTCCAACGGATCCTGTTTCGCTCCATTCCGCATTCATTTGTGAAAGATATAAGCGTTTAAAGGTTAATGAAATTATAAAGCAATTAATGAATAGTTAATTACTTTAATATCATCACCTTCTTCATCGTTTACACAGCAAACCGACGTTGACAAGCTACTCAAAACTAGGTCAAACTTTTCCACGCAAACCAAGACGATTGGTGTTGATCCGCTGCTACCTCGTGGTGTGCCTTCCGCAGGCTTCCTCGGCCCCCCATCAACGGCGAGCTCGCGCCTCATTCCGGCGCCAGAGATGGTGGTGAACGGCTCCAGTTCGAGCACCAAATACGAGAAATATGGAGCTCCATTTTCGATCACGCCCGTTCAAACTGCAGGGCCTAAGAAGCTCTTCGATTTTTGCTTCAGGAGTCTCGAATATAATTGCTTGGATTTAGAGATATTTAGGGAAGAAATTCAGAGCAAAATCGATCGTCTAATTTGAGAACCGACGGCGCGTGATTCTGAACGACCTGTTAGGCTTTTGGGGGATAATAATTATATATATTTATTTAAAATATTATTTAATTCATTTATTATCAAATTTGGAAGTTTAACTTTACGAACTACAAACCCAACGACTACCGCTCCCTAGCTAAATATCCCCATTCCGGACTCAATGGGATATGTTTGGCAAGCCAATTCGACTATTTCGATCAGTTTTCGTTTAAATTAAAATTGAATTTGAATGTACATTTTAAATTACCGGGGCCACATACTGACTCCAAAAATTTCAAAAAAATAAATCTGGTTGTGTTTTGACGATACGGTCCTAACAAAACTAATTTCGTCAAATTTAGCGACCTTTTGAAAAATGGCTATTTTCTGGTCGATCCAGTTCAACTGAAATTGACAAAACACGTTTTCTTTTGCCAAGCTCACATATTGATTTCAAAAATTATGAAAATTGGAATCTAGCAATAACTTTACATCCCGGATCCAACAAAAATGGTTTCATCGAAAACAGAGGTTGTTTGCAAAATGGCTATTTATAAGGGCTATATACTATATTAATATATATATATATATAAATTCCATAGCGACTTTTCTGAATTTTAAACTGGATGTAACTTTTAATTTATAAAGTGAAATCCCAGTTTCTTAGCTTCGTTAGAAAGATATGATTAAACATATTCAAATATTTTTTGTTTCGTTCAATTCTGACTTATATTGAATTCTATATATTCATTTGAAAGTTAAAAATCGAATTTTCAAGCTACCGCGCCATTTCAGGCTCGTTTTATAATTAAAATAAATTTATACGTTCTAACTTCATCGAAATTAAATTTATCGTCGTTATTATTTAAAATAAACCATTTTAAATATTCGAAATCCATTAAAATAGCTAAAATAAAAAATTTAAATTGGTTCTGATTTTCAGGGTTGTTACAATCTCCCCCACTTAAAATCTTTTCGTCCTCGAAAAGGAACGAAGTTGAAAGTTGTTTAACAAATCAACTCAACTTTCATTCTGGCGCTCGTTCTTCAACTTTTTAGTTCCTAAGAATTTCTAATTTTTCAAAAATTTGGCTAACACCCTAAATTTTGGAAAAAATTCGTCATAACCTCCTTTGTATGGGAAGGGGTTTGGAAATTTATTGGGCCGTATTAGGCACCCAATAAATCCTAAAAACATACACATATTTATAGTGATATATTCTTGTGTCCACAGGGGAGTGCATATAGATCATAACTCCAGAGAATAAATTCTCGTCACCCTCTAAATAGTTTTTATGCCTTAATGACTAGAGAGACGTGATTATTGTCAACTCCAGACTCGTGCGGGTTTTTTATTAATCTGGAAATTTACCGTTATATTTTATATAGTCCATATCAGTCTTCGGTTCAACCCGAAATATAGTCATCGCCATACAAGCCTCTCGTTTGAATGGTAAATATTCAACCTCGTCACATAAGCTCCAAATGCATATGTGGTATATGATAGAGTATGCTATGTAGTGTAGTTCAAAATTAATTATTACTATCCTATGGCGACGTTTATAATTTCACACAAAATAACCAGCACTCCACATCCAACGGCATTCATAGGAGTTTATACAATAATAAAATTGCGTAGGCAACTCATTAAGGTTTGCCTATTTGTTGAGCATGAAAATAAATTATTGGGTCCATTTAGCATAGGTCCCTATTAAGTTTCAAAATTAGGCGGTCATAAACTTATTGTAAATTAGGTCCCTATTTTTTATTTAGAAAAATTGCATATATTTATGCAACAATTCATCAGTGTTAGTTCAGCTTTATTTTCATACATGTATGCAAATATTCGTTCAGAATAGTTGCATACATGTATGCAAAAATTCAGAATATTTGCATACATGTATGCAAATATTCGTTCAGAATAGTTGCATACATGTATACAAATATTTTGAATAGTTGCATACATGTGTGCAACTATTCTGAACGAATATTTGCATACATGTATGCAAATATTCGTTCAGAATAGTTGCATACATGTATGCAAAAATTTAGAATATTTGCATATATATATATATATATATATATATATATATATATATATATATATATGCAAATATTCATCAGAATAGTTGCATACATGTATGCAAAAATTCAAAATATTTGCATACATGTATGCAAAAATTCGTTCAGAATAGTTGCATACATGTGTGCAAATTTTTTGAATATTTGCATACATATATGCAAATATTCATTCAGAATAGTTGCAAACATGTATGCAACTATTTTGAATATTTGCATACATGTATGCAACTATTCGTTCAAAATATTTGCATACATGTATGCAACTATTCATCAGAATAGTTGCATACATGTATGGAAAAATTCAAAACATTTGCATACATGTATGCAAATATTCATACATAATATTTGCATACATGTATGCAAATATTATGAATAACACGTAAAAATGAAAACATGGACTAAATTTATAATAAGTTTATGACCGGATGTGAGCCTAATTTTGAAACTTAATAGGGATGTAACACTAATTTTCACTAAATTATTTACTCAACAGCAAATCCATTTACCTGTTTAACAATGTATATATATGCACATCTAAGCTAAAAATAATATTTTTAGCGAACGAATGTCTATTTCACCACACAGCTATTTTTAACACTTCATATACATGATAAAAATGTTAATTTTATCATTCTAATAATTTGATCAGTCAAATTAATCATCACACAACACAACCAGCAATCAATTAGTTGATTATCATTTTAAATTCATAATCTTGACATATAAAAAGAAAATCATGTTTTTGATGCCAAATCAAAACAATAAACCCTATATCTAGTTTTGGTTCTCACACCAATCTAATGGAAATATATAGATATCTCACTTTCAAAACTCGAACGTAAACTATTGATGTCGTACGTCATCAGTATAATCATCCCCGGTCGACTAGAGTGTGATTCTATATCTATCCAATATATTTGAGGCTTTGAATACACGTTAATTACGCGTATATTCAAAATCTCCATATACTCGATTGTCAAAAATCAATCTAAAATAAATATTCAAAAACGAATTATATGGTTTAAATTTCCAAAACAAAATTGGGTTGAAAATAACACTCTTCCAACTCATTCTAGGATACTACTGATAATATCTCTAACGAGTCATTCATATTGGATATTACTAATCCAATCTCTGATGAATTCTTTCGTTCGGTTCTAATGTGCCTTGTTCTCGAGCTTTGTAAACCAAAGCTCTGATACCAATAGAGATAGCCCAACGAAATCCGGTAGGCTTTGCAACCATCCCTTCATCCCCCAAACAGCAGGTAATACCCACTGTCGCTCCCACCTGATCCCCCAGTCACCTTGTTTTACAGCTAGCCTCTCGACTGATCAACCAACCCTAAATAGGGGCATGTAGGTGTAAGAGACCACGGTTCACCACCAAACCACATGGCGAGAACCCCCTATCATGTTGCACCCTATTACCAGGCATGCCAAACAAGGACTGGTGTGAGAACTAAAATAGTTATCAATCTTTATTTTAAAGATAGGTATATCAAGGGACCACGCCGTATAACAGGGAACGGGTTTACCCCCAAGAATAACAGTGCATCGAACAAACAGCGCAATGCTAAATAAGGAACAATGAAGCTATTATAAGACTCAGGTCTCATCACATAATGCAACGCAAGCCGGTGGATAGAGTTTTTACCTTATAATAGCCAAAAATGCTTGGTACGTGAAATTTCATTTTTTATTATTACTATAAGTGTATAGTGTCAAAACAACTTCGAATATAAATGTATCAATCCTAGACGGCATGAGTGCCCCATCCCACTATGTCGCCAATACTAGGCTCTACATTCAAAACCCCAATTGTCACGTATTGGAAGTTGGATTTCCATATGTGAACCAAGGCAAGGGATCATTCTTACCGCTTTGAGACAATCTAGCCCATGTCTCAGGGTCAGAACGGATCGACCCTTGGATCGTCAGGGCCGGTCCACACTGTGTGGATTAAAATGCCTAAACACTGTGTTTCCCCGCCCGATGGGGCATAAAATTGGTCTGTATAAAGGCAATACCATCCATCGGCTCCGTAGAGACCGATATAACCGAGACGCCTCGCTATCCATCATCCACATAAGTAAAACGCCTGGGCGTGCAAAACCCAGACACCACTCCTAGCTAGAAGGAAACGCATGCCCTCCCTGATGTCCTCTCCCGTTTCTGGTTCACACCGGGGTGTGAGGCTCGCGAATTAATGCTACACAAAGCTATGCTATATTAAAGCCGTGCTTTGATCATCAACCACAAGACTCTGCTTTTCAACAGAAGCCTTGATCATTTGCATCTCAGCATGCCACACAGGCAATTCACGCTATGCAACCGATGTCTATCAATCACACAGAATGAAATCCGATGTCAGATACACATCCACTTACAAGTTCGTTCTGGGTCTGAACGAAACCAGAGGCACCTTATTCCTCATCCCATATGTCCAATACAGGAGAGAGGTCCTCACATATCCGGTCGATCTCCATGCACGTCTGGAATGATCACCACTTATTACCTCGTCTTGGGTATACAGCCCATTCAAGACATCACTAATCATCCAAACGATGTGAAGACCTCCAGTCTTCAACCACCGTCTTCATCGTCGACTCATCGCCGATTCAGTTATTCAGAATGGGATAAACACGGTCTTTCTGAATAACTCGCGTATATAATATATAAGTGCTTTAAAAACACAACATACGCCTCATTCCAATCCAGAATATTCCGTTATTCAAATATTCTTATACTTTGGGAAAGGTTCCCATAAATTTTATTAAAGATAAATTCTTTAAATTTATTCTTTAATCTGCGTTTGGATATCAATTCTAATCATTTTAAGGTTTTCCGAACTAGTCTGGATTAGCGAACCTTACCGAAGTAATCGTTTGTTTAATTTCCCAATCCCAACCTATTCATCTGATGAAGTAAAACTAGTAATACTTCATATCTAACACCACAGTGTTATCGGTAAATTTAATTACCATTTCACTTTCAAATCTAATTGAAGATTTAACCATCGCTTGGAGAAAAACTGGTGATTCTCCATCCTCGATCATTTCTTGAATTTGATTTAATTATCAAATTCACCTTTCAATCTATTTAAAGATTCATTAAAACTCTAGTTCAGTTTTAATTTCCAGAAATCATTACTTAATGATTATTCTGAGTTAAGAAAATAACCTTATCTTTAACTGGGTTAAAGAACTAATGTCATTTAAAACACAACTCACGATAAACCCAAAATCTCATTCCATTAACAATGGAATCTTCATGGAAAACAGATCAATATATATAATCGATATAAACTTCCATATCCAACCGATAATATAAATGGAATAACGACAAAGCCTTTTAAATTCCATATGTAGTAACAGCCTTCCTCCACAGGAGTTCAGTTCGATTATTACTGAATTGAATTCCATTCCATTCCAAATTAATATGTTAAATTGGAAAACTTTACTTTGGAAAATCTCCTTTAAATCTTAACAAAAGATTTATAAATTCCATATCACATTTCACTGTAAATCGAGTAAAGAATGAATGTCGCTAAAAACACAGTTCACGATAGACCCAATTCACATTCCATCTTATTCCAATAATTAAATATAATCGAAAACTCTAAAAATCTTAATTAAAAGATTTATTCTCTTCACATGGGGTTTCAGAACAGTATTACTGAAGACACCTTTCACGACAAACCCAAAATCCCATTTGATATTAAATACAAGGCTCTGAATATAAAATATATCAGCTTGTATTCAATATCAAATACAACAACCAACTAATATTATATTGGAAATAATGATATTAATATATCTTTCAAATTTACATAACAATATCTATATAATCACGAAATCCAACATCGAAATATTCCGAAGACAATTTCGATTCAAATCCATTTCAATTTATATATTAGAAATACTGGTTATTTTTAAAACCATTTCAAATCCAATTTATTTTATTTAAAAATTATTGGATTTCAAATCTAGTTAATAACTAGTTCATTTTGATAAAAATATATTTTTATCTTTTCAAATATGAAATTTTTCATCCTAATTCTTTGCAAATCATGTATTATGATTTTACACAAATTATTGTTATTTTTAATAATTTTATCAAGGCCCGTACAGTCGATTTCCATAAACGGTCATCGAACTGCACTTACAGCGACCTTTTCCAAATTTGATTTGGACATAATTCCAAATCCAACCGTTAGATTTCAAATCACTAATATTCGTTAGAAAGCTGTTTTTGATACGAACGCAATGGTCGTGGTTTGAGGAGAATCCGACGGTCGGATCTCCCGTAATGTCCATTCGAAGTCAATGGTCGAAATTCGCGAACTACCGCTGCGCGGCGCGTTCTATTCTGGCCATTATATATATTTTTTTATATATTTCGTCGATTTCCATTTAAATCGTATTTTATAAATCGTTTTAAATTCGTTTTTAATTTGTTTTCAAAACGATTTCAACTTCATATTCAATTTCAAATCAAAATTGAATATTCCATATCATTAATATATAAATGATAATATTTTCAAAACATTAGATTTTGAAATCAATTCCTTTTCAATATTCATTATAAAAATGAATAAAATCAATATAAATATCGTTCACGTCGAAAAGGCGTTAAATTAATCAATACGGCTTTATATATTTAAATAAATTCGTGTCCATCCCAAATCGGACATCAAATCATATTTTGATTCTTTTCTGAATATTATTTTAAAATATTCATTATTTTAAAATATTCGTTATATTAAAATATTCATTCTTTTTGAACTGGAATCAGATGCAGTCAATTACCATATAATATGATTTATATGGATTTCATACAACACATGTATACAACAACCACGATAAACAATTAACCATTTGTTGAATCAAGGAACTCTTGGCATTTTGATTAATGACAAGGAGAAGTTTCAAGATTGACAAAAAGAAGAGATCCAATGGTATTGAAAGTTAGAGGTTGATTATTTAGTAATTTAGTTGTGTTAAAAATGTTAAAATCTATCCTCAAATAATCATATACCTCAGTAGTTTGAATATATATATATATATATATATATATATATATATGAATGCACATTCATTGTGCATAATGCCAGAAATCGGTCGACCGGTGTCAATACGTGCGGTTGACCGTTTCTGGGCAGAAATGTGCAATGAACGTGCACACATGTATATAACGTATATATATTCAAATACCAGTCTATTGGTTATTTTTTACCTATCGACTGGTATTCGAACTGAAAGCAGCTCTTCATACAGACATCTTCATTCTTCAATGGTTGCTTCGTTTTCCTTTCATCAAAAATCATTTCTATTAAATACTTCTCTTCACCAATGTTTGAAACTCTTTATCCTCTATAAATACAACATGAAATTATCAATTTCAACAACTAATTCTTTCTATCTGTTCTATCTATTGCTGGTTTCATTCTTGATCATTCAAAGTATTCAAAAGCTCATAATTTTCTTATATCGCTGTTGAATCTTAGAATCTACATACTATTCTTTTGATTTAAACAGGATATCATCTTCCAAATTTTCACGAATTCAAATTCTATTTGAGGATAAGATTATAGGAAGGTTGTACAAGAATTGACAAATTCGTGTTATTAAAAACACACATTGTCATATTACAAGTCTACTCATCTTGTGTGAAGTCCTCTGTGTTGTGAGAGACAAAGTTGTGAAGTCCTCGTGTTGTAAGAGGCGTGAAATCCCATTCGGCTGCTCCGGTATTGTGAACTTGTTCCTCTGGGTGAAGCGAGGTATTAGATTAGTGAAAATCCAAAGAGAGGTCTGGGACTGGACGTAGGACGGTGCTCCGAACCAGTATAAAAATCCCTGGTGTGATTTTCCTTTTACTGCATTTACATATCTGTGATACTGTTTCTATGAGATCTTTCTGTTTCATATTTATTTGCATAACTATTGTATTAGACAAATACTTGTCTGTTATTCCATAGTACACGATCCGATTGTACTATTACCTAACAAGTACACGCACTCACACTTTCAATTGGTACCGGAGCACGGTCATCTTATAACTGTAACACAGTTATTTGATATATTCTTGTAATATGGCAAATAACCCTAGTTGTAGCACTAACACCACTTACACTGAAGGTCAATCGACACAAAGACCTAATTTCTTCAATGGCCTTAATCATAGTTATTGGGCAACACGTATGTTATTTTACATGCAGTCAACTAATTATGATGCTTGGAATGCTACACAAAAAGAAATAGTGAATCCAACAACGGAGTATTCAGAATGGACACCGACTGAGAAAACGACAGTAGCCGTAAATGCAAAAGCAATAAATATGTTGTTTTGTGCATTAGATCAAAATGAATATAACCGTGTTAGTATCTGTACCACTGCATATCAAATTTGGCAAATGCTAAAAACCACTCATGAAGGTACTAAAAAGGTTAAACAAGCAAAAATAGCATTGTTGAAAAGTCAATTTTAAAATGAAGCTGAATGAAACAATCAATGAGATGTATTCGCGGTTTCAGACCATTCATCATGAACTTATCGGATTAAGGCAAAAATATTCTGATTTTGATGTAGTTTCAACAGTCCTACATTCTCTGACTAATGAATGGGAAGGAAAAGCATTAGCAATAGAAGAAGCTAATGATCTTTCCACCATGAAGCCAGATGAATTGATAGGAAATCTTATGTCATATGAATCTAACTTGCAGGCTAGAAAAGAATAAAAAGAAGAAAAGAAAAATGTAGCTTTTCATGCTGAAAAAGATGAAGACATCTCAGATTCCGAAGATGAACATCTAGCATTCATTGCAAAAGGATTCAAGAAATTCTTAAAGCAATGAAAAGCAAGTCGATACAACAGAATGAAGTTCAGTTCAAACAAACCATCATCATCAAATATAGAATGCTTCAATTGTCACAAAAAGGGACATATGCACAAAGATTGTCCGGAGGAAAAGAAGAAGTCAGAAAATGAAAAATTCAAACACAAGAAGGACAAGTCAAATAAACGAGCATTCTCAGTGACATTGGATGATTCAGACTCATCTTCTTCTGATAGTGAAAGTGACTCAGACAATGAACAAGCTAATGTATGTTTCATGGCAACAGAAGATGAGGACAAATTCCTTCTTTTGAAGAAGTTCTTGATATAAATGCTAAATTAATATTTAAATTTAAAGATGTGAAACGATAATGCAAGCAAGCTCAAGCAGAATTAAGTAGAGCAGAATTTGAATGAGATATGTTAAAAGACGAGAAGAAAATATTAGGAGAGGTACTTGAAAAAGTTCAAGAATCATCATTTAATGTTTATCTCTTTTAAGTCAAGAAATTGAAACTCAAAAAGAGAAAAATGATGCTCTTACTACTGAAAATTATGAGCTTAAGGCGAAAGTCAAAATTCTAGACCTAGAAAAAGCTAGTTTACAATAGATAACATCACTCAAAATGTTTCTAACTTCAACAAAGGTCGAGAAAATTTGAAAAAAATTATTGAAAGTTCACAATCTGTAACGAATAAACAAGGTTTGGGATATAAGAAACAAGATATCAAGAAACATCTTGGCAATAAAAGAAAAAGAAAAAATAAAAAAGTACAAGAAACTGAAGCTAAGAAAA
Organism: Allium sativum; assembly: GCA_030737875.1. NCBI lineage: Eukaryota > Viridiplantae > Streptophyta > Magnoliopsida > Asparagales > Amaryllidaceae > Allium > Allium sativum. Next base: position 18,220,038 of record CM060920.1, read on the forward strand.
ATCTTAGTTTATTATATTCCAAACCAAAACCGGTTGTGAAATTTCAAAAGAAAAATGTCAAGACTATCAAAATATGGGTTCCTAAAACAAATAACAATTTGATTAGGAACAAAAACATTCAAATTTTTTTGAATACTGTGCATCGTAATTCCAATTATTTATATAGAGGGGATACCGGACCTGTATGGGTTCGGACTCCTAAGACCTAACTCTTAGGACCCTATGAAAAAGTGGTTACCATGAACTTAATTTTATTTTTTGCAGGTCCCACTTAAGAAAAGAGGAAAGTGGATACTGGACAGTGGTTGCTCGAAGCATATGACTGGAGACAAGAGCTTATTGACAAATATCACTTATTCAGATGGTGGCTCCGTCACTTTTGGAGATAATTCAAAAGGCTATATCATCGGCAAAGGCGATGTGAGCAATTGCGGTACATCTAACTTACCTCTTATTACAAATGTCATGCTAGTTGAAATTTAAAACACAATTTATTTAGTATCAGTCAACTATGCAACAAAGGTTTTACCATTTCTTTTTCGGATAACAAATGTAGTATTTTAGATAAAGATCGTAATTTAGTTTTCGAAGGTTATAGAGATAGAAATATTTATATTCTGAATATGAATATTAATCATAATTCAGATATGTGTCTTGTAGCAAATGATAATGATCCACAGCTATGGCACAAATGTTTCTGTCATATAAAATTCAGAACTATCGACAAGCTAGCCAAAAATGATCTAGTTAGAGGACTACCCAAAATAAGCTTTATGGTTGATAATATTTGTGATGCATGTCAATTAGGAAAATTGACTAAATCATCATTCAAATCCAAGAAAGTCATATCAACATTACAACCACTTGAGCAATTACATATGGATTTATTCGGACCAACACAGGTTCGGTCAATAAATCATAGTCGATATGTGTTTGTAATTGTTGATGATTATTCTCGTTATACATGGGTGATCTTCTTGAAAAACAAAAGTGACACTTTCAATCATTTCAAATCCTTCATCAAGATAATTCAAAAATCAAAAGAGCTTAAGGTTAAGAATATAAGAAGTGATCACGGCGGAGAGTTCGAAAATAATGAATTTGAACATTTTTGTACAAAGAAAGGTATAAATCATAATTTTTCGTTTCCTAGAACTCCACAACAAAACGGAGTTGTAGAATGGAAAAATCGGACATTACAAGAGTGTGCAAGAATATTATTAAATGGATCCACCTTACCAGAGCATTTTTGGGCAGAAGCTTTTGCAACTGCATGTTATGTTTTGAATCGTGTATCCATTCGACCTCTTACCAAGAATACACCTTATGAGTTATTTAATCAAAGAAAGCCAAATATCTCATACTTCAAAGTTTTTGGTTCTAAATGTTTTATTTTAAATACGAAAGACCATCTTGGAAAATTTGATCCAAAATCCAATGAAGGTATATTTGTCGGATATTCAGAACGAAGCAAGGCCTATCGTATATTTAATAAGAGAATTAAAACTATTGAAGAATCACTTCATGTCTCTTTCGATGAATTATATAAACCGTCTCATAATGTATCAGATGATGAAGAAATTATAGTCACTGATAATCCTATCTTCACAAATCATGACTCTGACTCAGAAATTGTTGAGGATATTCCTCAGCCTGTTGTGATACCTTCTCTACCAAGATTTCGATCTCCTCCGAGAATTCTAAGAGATCATCCGGTTCAAAATGTTATTGGAGAAGTAACATCACAAATAAGAACAAGGAGTCAACTCAATCAAATGGGTCATGTCGCGTTTCTTTCAAATATCGAACCTAAGAATCTGAAAGAAGCTGCTACTGATGATTACTGGATCATTGCCATGTAGGAAGAACTAAATCAATTCGAGTGCTATGATGTTGGGAACTTGTTCCAAGACCAACTAATCAGTCAGTTATTGGTACGAAATGGGTCTATAAAAATAAGGCCGACGAACAAGGAAATATGACCAGAAATAAAGCAAGATTAGTAGCACAAGGATACAATCAGGAAGAAGGTATCAATTACGAAGAAAATTTTGCACCTGTTGCTCGACTAGAAGCTATTAGAATCTTATTGTCCTTTGCTTGTCATCATAATTTCAAACTTTATCAAATGGGTGTCAAAAGTGCTTTTCTAAATGGGTTTATCAAAGAGAATGTATATGTCGAACAACCTCCCTTGTTTTTTTTTTGAAAAAACAAAATGTGTGATCTTCCGAAAAGAAGAGAGCACACACACACACACACATATATATATAGCCAAAAACTACAAAATTCGACTACATAAAAACTAGACTTTGCTATATAAATGTAGAGGAGGTAGATAGATGAGCTCCGGATAAATCACCGCAATTCCGGCAAGGCCACCACCCGATATTAAAGTATATATACTCCAATACAAACAAAACACATCGATATAGCCATAAGGTAAAAAACAACCAAATACAACACTCCAAGTCTAACTATAAAAAACAGCCCCCACAACAACTACAACCAATCCATCCAGTTATCCGCTAAGCTCTTCCTCCTTATCAACAACCTGAATCTGCGTAAAGCTCAACAAACTATTAGTAATTTGTCACACATATATATATGGAAATATATATATGTATGAATATATATATATATTCATACATATGTATATACCATACATATATGTGTAGTAGAAAAAATACAAGGAAAAAACTGATAAAAGAAATTAACAACCAATGCGATATCTATTACGAAAAAAATGCTGATTCTAATAAATAGATTCAAATTAAATCTAACCTTAATCAATAAACTCTCAAAGCCCAATTTCCCGAATAGCTTGTAATGTGAATTAGACATCCAATCCAAACTAAAATAAACTATTTTAATAATTAAATTATCCATAGAAACAGAATTAGAATGAAAAGATCTCTGATTTCTCTCAAGCCAAATGAACCAACTTATGATAGTGTCTAAAGAATCTAATATGTATCTTTTACTAACATTATAAACAAATCTATAATAATCCCAATAATCAACACAACTATTGAAAGAATTAGGACAATCAAAAACAAAAATCCTTAAAACCATATTAAATACAAAATTTGTGATATTGCATGAGAAAAATAAATGATCAACATCCTCATTCAGAAGATTACAAAAATAACACTTAACATCAAAAATGATATTCTTCCTCTTTAGAAGCTCAACCGTATTAAGTTTCTTATGAGTGATTAACCACATTAGAAATTTAGCTTTAGGAGGAGAATTAGATTTCCAAATAAACTTAAACGGCCGAAATGAGATTCCCGAAAAATTTATAAAGTTATACATAGAATTAACCGAATAAACTTGACTTTTATCTATACCCCCAACTAATAAAGTCCCTACACTCATCAATGTGGTATAATGATAACTTAGCATAAAGTAAAGCTAATTGTCTTAACATTTCCCCTTCTAAAATCACTACAACAAAATGGACATTAGATAGCAAATTGAAATAGCGTTCCGTGTCCAATATGTTCAAACTGACTTTGGCACGTGGGTTTTGAACGCTATTCAACAAAACAATTATTCTTCGGTTCTCGTGCAACGCTATTCGAAGAAGGAAAAAATAAGGCGGTATGGAATTTATTTTCGCGGGAACTAAATCCTTCTTGTGAAAAAGCTTTTGCCCTTTCATCCAGAAAACAACAAAATCTCCCCAAATCAAAAATCGCTTCACACTCCATCTCCTTCGGAAGCTACGATCCCAAATCTCGACGTTGATCCACAAAATCCCTAAACCGCAAAATCATAAATCGTTGATTCTCCTCTATCATCAAAAGCGGAAACCGCATCTCCCTATTTTGAACAGGAACGAGAGGTATTAAATTCTCTGTTATATGTTTTTTTACTGCTTGTGCTTATGATGTTTAATTTGTTTATAATTTGAATTATTTGACCGAAATTGGCATGAAGTTAATGTATTTCAGAAATTTTTAGTTAACTAGTATAAATTAACGTATTAGTTTAACTAATGTGAGAATTTGCTCTAATCTGAATCAACGTTCGACTGTTGGATTAACCACCAATATTACATATCAGTATTCGTCGGAGATGCTTTTAAACGTATTAGATGAATCAGCAATGTTAACATGACATGTTTCACTGTTAATAATTGCCAAGGGTTTTCCCCAGAGATAAACCTGAGGTGTAAAGCATTAAATTGTTATCAGCAGTTAATTCAATTTTACAAGCAATAAAAATCAATGAATTGACAACACATGAATTCGTAGACTAACTAGAACTACAAACTAGTTGTATGCTCAACCTCATAGATTATACATGCTTTTGATAGTGTGAAGATGAAAATTACGTTGATAATTTTTTTTGTGTTATTTTAGATTAATTGTACCACAAAAGCTATAACAAAATTCTTTTTCCAATAATTAGTTTTGAAAAAACAAAGTATTGTGGAGTATTTGGTGCAAATGGAACACAACATGCCTGCATAGTAGTACCAATTGTGACTACCAATTACCGAATAATACAAAGTTGATTAGAACCACCATCCAAGCACGAGTTGAAATGCAAACAATGCTTTGTGCACTCATAACTTGGTAACGATATTTAGTTTTGTTTGCCCAAAAAATGAGTAAATGCCTCAGAGAAAAATCCAGGAAAAGCATAAAATCTGATATGTGATTATGGACTAAGTTATCGAGGAGTTTAAAGATCTATGAGGGTGTGATTTGCCGATCAATTTTAATATTAATTTCAAACATAAGCTTGGTTTAGCGATGGTTTACAAACCAGAAACATGTACATATGACTGGCGGTACTTAGTTAAATATCATGGCTTTTATACTGATGAAAACTTATTAGAAGTATATGTAATATTACGGTTATCATTTTAGGCAAGGACCCAACATTGATTTGCATGTAGAACCACTATTCACTCATTTGATGTTTCGTAAGATGATGCAACATCTACGACATACGAAATAATGACATGAATGGACTAGGCATATGAGACTCAGAATGAATCACTGTATCATCTCCATGATTAAGTCAAGCCAACTGGGTAACATGGCCCCCAACTGTTGTTAGTCATCGACGATATTTTGTAGGAACCGAGGCAATAGTGACAGCCAATAGGGCTGTGAACCGATGCATAGAACCGCCACTTGCGTCAACCAACACTATAACAACAGCTTTGCAATGGCTTCGTCAAGGACGTTAATGATGGTTAGTGTCGCTCAACTGTTGTCTATCATCGTAGGTCGCCACCAATTGATAGACACGTGCAAGGGCAGATACAACCCTGGGCTCAACAGGGCTGCAGCCCAGGGCAGTTTTTTTCTTCTTCTTTCATTTTTAAAAAACCATTGAAATACTACCCTATCCCTACCTAAAACGAAATCAGGTAAGCAGAAGTCCATCTCATTCTTTGTATGTTCTTCATGTCAGTTTGCCACAGAACTCATTTGAAAAGACCAGTGGACAGTCGACTTTAATTCATGCGCGTATTTTCAATTCAGTCGATCAAGCCAGGTGAAAAACCATTTGCTTTCTAGGTAGGAGATCAGTTCTTTAAAAGAAAAAAAACCCTAATTTTCATGTTTCATACATCCCAAATCTCAGGTTTGGTTGCAATTTCCATTACGGAATACATCTTTTTGCAAGGCTAATTGCTTTAATTTCACTGGCTGCAGATTTGATTTTTTAAGTTCATTATTCTGTTCTTGTTGATGCTTTATTAAATACATAAAGAAACCATGGTGCATAAGGCTGGCCTTATTGAAGATTATTGTGTCTGCTTCTTAAACATGTTTAAATAGTGTTTGGTGTTGTTCGGCAAGGAGCTTCACTGAATATTTTCGTTCAAGTATGACATTCTTATTTTTATATTTTGTACTATTTTGCCCAAGTGCGACCCTTTTTAACGGTAACATTAATGTTTCCCAAAAAAAAAGACAACTTTTTTCGCTTTCATGTGCTTCAATATCATAAAGTGACAACCATCTTTCATTTTTTTAATGCTTGTTAATTAGCCTTTATGAATAGTTTTCTTAACAGTTTTGCTCCTATTTTAAGTTATGTTTGATCATCTACCAAAGATAGGTGCTGCAAATATTCTAGAGCTTATATTGAGCAAAACATATCATATTTAAAGTCAGCCCATCCTTGGTTCAATTCCTGGGTCCGCCCTTGGACACGTGTCAATCCATCTATACGTAACTTTTATATCATTGTCATCACTAGCCATCCTTAGACGTCATTTACCTGTGACACTTAAGTCGTTCTCAGCTGGCATTAGCTGTCGATAGCCTGGAACGTTCGAGCTTCTTCTGTACTTAGCAGCTGTGTGCACTGTTCAGTGGTACAAGTGTGTGAAGTGAAGGAATCTATCTTGGTGTAGTGAGCATTAGTGTAATTTTGGCTATGGGTTGAGCATTCATGAGCTGTGGTGCTCTTGGTTATTCAGTTTCTTCTATTAGGCTATAGGTTATATGGTTTTCATGTGTAGACATTGGTGGTAGTTCTGGTCATCCATAATCATGCTGAGAGATTCATTATTCTTGCTAAGAGATACAATAAGAAGCAACTCATATGTCTATTTTTTTGGCAATAAGCAGTTTTGAGTTTTTTCCGTATAACAATTGTACTTATGATTTTGGTTTTTCTCATTACTGCTTTGTTTTGTGTCATGTGTGTTGTATATTAGTTAAGTTGATAGGGGTGATATATTGTAACTATTGTAATCATTTACTGTGTCAATAAAAGTTTAATTGCTTTTCTAAAAAAAACTTTTTTATAGACCACCCAAACACATACATATATTTGTATTTCTATCCATGTCATTTATAAATCATCCAAGCTCAATCTCAAACAATATAATGTGTGTACACACACACATATGAGCGTGGAACATAAGAACGTCTTGCCACCTAACGATGCTATTTATAATAATGCCTCAACAATATATATCGAGGATGCAAATGCACCATGGCCAGTGTTATCTTCATGTGTCATCCATGTGTTAGTTCATTAACCAGTGTAATACCTCACAGCTCCAAACATGCGTTATTACATCTCAGTTTTGTCCAAGATTGTGTATCACAACTTGTTAAACATTTAATCACCTTGAAATGCCTACACATATTATTTTACATGTACTAATATTAATTACCAGATCAATTTATTTTTCATCCAATATTCCATCTCTTTTATATGTTGTAACCTCCAACAAAAATGCTTTTATAGGATACCTGTTTCAAGAGGACTAGCAAACATATTAAACTTAAGAAACGTTTCGACCACAATCTGGCTTGGATCCTCTAAAGTAAGATTCTTGCTTGGGTTAAGAAAAAGAGCATTGCGATTAGTTGGCTATTGGATTTCGTATGTCTACTTGCGCACACATTCTGTCAGACTAAATTTGTTTCCTATCATTATGGGTTTGCTATTTTCTAACATTAGTTTACTTATGCCTGGTCTCTATTCATCTTTTTTCTATGCTGCTCTATGTTTTCAGATCAGCTGTTCTGTTTTCCATGTGTTTAGTCTGCTACTAAACTACGTACTTCATGCTTTGGTCCATGTTTTGCTACCTGACTTAACCTTGATTCTCAGATTGCCTTATGCTTCAACCCGCACTTTGGTTTTTAGTGCATATTTCTTTTATCTATTTCCCGCATCTACATGCTGTCTTATATATATATATGTTTCTAAATTTCTATATTCATATGCCTCATGATTACCAATATATAGTTCTCTATCACTACAGATCTAACCTACGTTGATTAGTTATCAAACTTATTCGATAGTTTGTCTAACTTATTTTGATATAATTAAAGAACTGCGGTGTGTTTATATTTTCTTGCCACCATTTTAGTCTAACATCTATTAAATGGTATAAAATTAAAATAACCAAATGATATGGATGATTTGGTGTTATACATGTCTTCATGATTTTTCCTGTCTTATTGTGAAAAAAAAATTTATGCCTGAAATATACGATACCTTATTTAATATTATCATAAATGATTAATATGCATTTACAATGGCTAAAAGGAAATTCAATGAGCACAATGAAGTGGTTAAGAAAACTAACTTTATGGAGAAAAAAAATTCACTGACGATAGAACCATCAGTATTTGAGCAGATGCAAAAGAATTTAAAGAAACCATAGGCTTGAAGTCTAAAAGCTCTGTAAGTACAATAATATTATTCTGTCATGTTTTTGAAGCACGAAATTTCAGTTTCACTGGCTTCACATATCCCATATGGTATAATCATCGACATCAAATTATTTGAAAAATATTATTTTGGTTTACATTAGGAAAAGTGTATTATCTTTGAATTTTTTATAAATATTTATTTTGGTCTTGATAAACATTCTGGTTTACATTAGGAAAAGTTTTTTTTTTGAACTGGCCATGGGAGATACGGTATTTTTGGTCTTCTGAGTCGTTTTTCACGCTTGTCAATGATGATGTTATTTTACAATATGTTTAGTCATTTTTCATACATAAAGCCTTCAAGTGTTATGGATTTTTCACTTAATCTCTCCAAATGAAGGTGGTCTCTTATTCCATTATTGTTGCATTGATTTGTTTTGAAAAGCATAAGTAGTCCATCATAAGAAAAACATCAAATTTAAATGTAAAAATCTAATGATGGCCATTGTAGTTTATCATCAAATTAATAATAAAATTATCATTTTCATGTTCATAATGACCTGAAATATTTCATATAAAAAATTCATCACATGAAATGTTTCGTTAAAGAATTGAATGCTATTTTTTTTTGAATTTTGTCTTTATAATTTTTTTTACATGTTAGAATTGAATGGTTTCTTTGCTCGTACCTAATAACTAATTGTTTCTTTGAATTTTAGATTTTTGTTTGCTTATATATAGAAATGATGGATAAAGAATGGGTACGTTTGAACAGGTATTCATTACAATACTCAATTTTAATATTGAATTTAAAACATATTTTAATACATAAGGTTATTGTTTTTTTTCGCTTTTTGCGCGTAGAACCACTAAAGAGTATGAGCAAGCGGCTTGGAATTTTGTGAATGATGCAAAGAGGAATATGGGTAATGTAGAAAAAAATTTGTGTCCATGTTTAGGTTGTAGAAATCTTACTCGTCATTCTGGAGAAGTTATTGTTGAGCATTTGATTATAAGAGGAATGGACCCTAAGTATATGAGTAGTGAGTGGTATAATCACGGCGAGCGGATAAATAAAAAGAAGGAAGCAAAGTCGGGTGATGCATATGATTTGCTTCAGGCCATCATCTATGAAGATGAAGACTTTGTTAATAATACCTTTTTTAACGATGATAGATGTGAAGATGATGCACAAAGACGAGAGGATGATTTGCATAAAAATTTAGAAGATGCAGAAACTCCATTATATCCTGGTTGCTCAGATCAAACAAAGTTATCCGCTATCTTCGCATTGTATAATATTAAATGTGAAACTGGATTGTCTGATAATGGTTTCGATAAGCTTTTAAATGTGCAACAATTGTTATTGCCAAAAAGTAATGTACTTCCTAAGTCGTTATATGAATTAAAAAAATTCCTTAAGTTATTTGACATGGGCTTTGAGAAGATTCATGCATGTCAAAACGATTGTTGCCTTTTTAGGAATGAATATAAAGATTTGAGTAATTGCCCAAAATGTGGATTTTCAAGGTGGAAGGTAAATGAACGGACAAAGGAGATTATGCATGGGATTCCTACTAAAGTATTGCGTTATTTTCCAATAATTCCAAGGTTTAGAAGAATGTTTTGATCTAAAACAATGGCGGAAGATTTAAGGTGGCATTTCAATAATAGAAGCACCGATGGAAAAATGCGTCATCCTGTAGATTCTATTACTTGGAACGTAGTGGATGAGAAATGGAAACCATTTTCAGTAGATCCTCGCAATCTCAGGCTTGGCCTTGCAACAGACGGTTTTAATCCTTTTTCTATGCTAAGTTCCAAATATAGTTGTTGGCCTGTAATGCTCGTCACATATAATCTTTCGCCTATGTTGTGCATGAAGAAAGATAATATTATGTTAACTTTATTGATTCCTGGTCCGAAGCAACCAGGAAATGACATTGATGTATATTTAGCACCACTGATAGAAGATTTACATCATTTATGGAATGTCAGAGTTGATACTTATGATGCATACAGTCAATCTATTTTTAATATGAAAGCGATTTTGCTTTGGACAATAAATGACTTTCCAGACTATGGTAGTCTTGCTGGCTGCTGTGTAAAAGGTAAAAAAGCCTGTCCATTATGCGGTGTCAACACTCATCATCGATGGATAAATCACAGTAGAAAGACCGTCTATATGGGTCATAGAAGATTTCTATCCCCTTCAAACCCCTTAAGAAAAAATAAGGCCTTGTTTGATAACACCGTGGAGGAAGGGTATAAGCCTAGGATTCTAACTGGAAGAAATATCTCTATTATTCTAAAAGATTTTCCAAATAATTTTGGAAATGTAAAGAAAAGCCAAAAAAAGAATAATAGAAAAAAGAAAAACAAGAATGGCCAAAGTAAGGTAGGGGCTAAAAGAAGAATTGAATATAGCAAGAAAAATGAAGATGACGAGGACACAGATCCTGTTAAAATGGAGCTATCAAGATGGAAAAAGAAATCCATTTTTTTTCAATTGCCATATTGGGAGGTTAGTGCGCATGTTTTATTTTATTTCACTAAATAACGTTATGAAATTATATAATTAAAATGCTCCATTATTGATTTTATAGGAGCTTCCATTACATCATAATTTAGATGTAATGCATGTGGAGAAAAATGTCGGTGAAAGTCTTATGGGCACAATGTTGCATGACAAAAAATCAAAGGATGGAGTTAATTCTAGAAAAGATTTGGAAGATTGGGGAATTCGACATGGTCTTCATACACAACCTCGTGGGAACAAGACATATCTTCCACCAGCTCCATATACATTGTCAAAAATTGAAAAAAAACTATTTTGTAAACGGTTATATGACTTTACAGGACCCGATGGTTATTGCTCAAATTTTAAAAGATGTGTGTCATTGGACGATTGCAAAATCAGTGGTTTGAAGTCTCACGACTATCACGTTTTAATGCAACAATTATTACCCATCTTAATAAGAGGATTACTTCCAAAAAAGCCAAGGAAAACAATATCTCATTTATGTTCATTCTTTAATAAATTATGCCAGCGCATTATTGATAAAGAGAAACTGCAACATCTGGAGGATGAGATTATTGTGATTTTGTGCGAGCTTGAAAGATATTTTCCGCCGTCTTTTTTTGATATAATGATACATCTGATAATTCATCTTGCAAGGGAAGCACGACTGTGTGGGCCAGTCCATTTTCGTTGGATGTACCCCTTTGAAAGGTACATGAAAACGCTAAAAGATCATGTAAGAAATTATGCTCGTCCTGAGGGGTGTATTGCAGAATCTTATCTTGCTGAAGAATGTATGAGATTTTTTGGTGAATTTTTGAGAAAATCGCATGAGAAAGAAGTTAGAAATGAAGATTACCAAAGTAATGTAATACTTGAAGGACGTCCAATATCAGCATGTAAGACAATCACATTGTCTTTTAATGAAAAAGAGTCCGCTCATTTGGCTGTGCTAATGAATATGGCCATAATAGAACCATATTTAGAGTACGTGCATACCTAATATTTTTCTATGTTTTGATTGTTTGTAATGTCAAGTGTAACTTTTTGTTTCTACACCCCAGTTTGCATTTGGAGGAGCTACAAACTTTAAACAAGCGCATGGAAAGAAATGAAACATTACTTTGGAAAAATCATATAGCTACGTTCCCCATTCCTAGAGCTAAAATTTGGATTAAATCCCGCATTCGGAAAAATGGCGAACCGGTGAATACATATGTCCACGATACTATTGTAAGACACTCTACAGTATTGATAAAAATCCTATAATATTGTTTTTCTAACATTTATTCGCATTTTGTCTAGTACTTGTAAATATGTAACAAAACGTTAACTTTTGTAGGAAAAGATGAAAAAAATTGAATCTGAAATTCAATCAAACCCAACAAATAGTTCTGTGAGAGAAGATGTTGTCTCTCAAGTGTTAGGGCAAGATAGGCCTGGACGACTACGGGCAATGGGGAGAGGTGCAAACTATACTAAGTTTTTGGTGCTACAAGCTAAGGATGAGAGAATTTCACAGTTGGAAGAAGAGATTCGCATGTTGAAGAAAAATTTGGTATATAACTTCAATTTTTGTTGTACTAATTGCGTAGTAGTATTAGATATAATTTTTGATTTTGTTTTTCATATGAATTTTTAATCCACATTCAACAAATTTGCAATTTTTTGGTTAATGGATCTCAAAGAGGAGAATCCATATCTCAGGTAAACATCAAATATATTGTCATTGTAAATGCAGTAATCAACTTAATGCACTTTTTATTAAATGCAGGGTAATTATGGAAACATTGATGGTAAATGTGATTTGTTGGATTGGAATGGAACCGATGATATAGTAGCTGAAGGAAGAGTAGTGTCAAGTGATCCAAACGAACTCGTACACAGAATTCCTCTTGGACCAAATGCGAAGGCAGTTTTGATTGAGTTTCCTAGGAAAGTGGGTGCTTTTCTATGGAGAGCCGTGTCTAATACGATACATCTTGGAGAGGCTACGGGCATGTTAGTAGCATGGCCTTCTGATAAAGTTATTATGCGTGACTTGGATCAATCTGATAATATGGTAAATTAAAAATTTTTAAGTACAAATTAATTTTATGCATGACAAAGTTATGATGCACTCTGTTTTAATAGAGTAAAACTAGCCGCACAGAAAAATTATGCAAGCTATATGATTGGATTGGAGGTGAAGAACTAGTTGCTGAAGGACGATTGTACTCTAACGATCCAAACCAGCTTGTGAATGGCATTCCTATTGGACCATCGGCTATGTTAGTTTCTATTGAAAATCCAAAAAAGTCTGATGCATTTTTATGGAGACCAGCAAATAATATGATACATGTTGGAGAAGCTGTTAGTACTAAAGTAGCTTGGCCAGAATCAAAAGTGGTTGTTGAAACGGTCAATGACGCATCATTTGTTTCTAGCGCTGTCAACGTAACATCTCATGTAGTAATACATTAAAGCGAATTGTAGTAATTTGTTATCAAGTTTACTAACTGAAATATATATTAAAACACTCATGTTTATACTTTTGTTTGATAGGGTGGAAATCGAACCCTCCCAACCCTTAAGAGTAAATGCAAGCTGATTGATGTTGGTGGAAGAGGAGCACTGGTTGCAGAAGGAGTTGTGGCTTCAACCGATCCAAATGAAATGGTCCATTTTGTTCAACTTGGAAGAGACGCTATTAAAGTTTGGGTAGTGAACGCTACGGTTCCAGATGCAGTTCTCTGGAGACCAACTTCTGATCTTGTATGCATTGAAGATGCCGTAGGCTCTACAGTAGCGTGGCCAGCCTCAAAAGTTGTAACAGAATCTAGTTCTAGTAAGCAAGCATTATTTTTTTATAGATCTAATTTTTTAAAAATGTATACACATTTGACATTTCGCCACATTTATATAGGTAACCACTGTTAAAGTTTGTTAGCTGACCAGAAGGATATAAAAAGCTATTTTCGTCCTAACTATAAGTTTAGAATTCCTGCATTTTTTCTGTTTACTGTCCTTATGCCTTTTAGTTGAATATATCTAATCGTAGTGGTCTAAATGTAGTTGATCCTTGTGTTTGAGTTTTTGGTTGACTTTGAGACTCGACTTTGAATTGTCCGATCTCCAGTTTTTATTTGCATTTCACCTGTTGCATCATTTCTTCTTGCTAATGTTTAATTTTTTGCATTTGAGGTGTAAAGGGCATTTTGGAGAATGAATGTTTTATTTTCAAATATTCGTAGTTATTTTGGTTAATAATATTAAAATTGAGGGAGCGAGTGATTAATATGCTAAGGTGGTAGTATAGAAGACGGCTTAAACATGTATTATGTGTGAGTTTTAAATTAAAGAGTAAGCAGACGTTAGAATTGCTAATTTGGGCATTATATAAATGTGTTAGGCGCCCATTTTATGACCACTGCATTAAATTTCTATTACAATGATGTTCCTGAACCTGAAGGAATAAATGCTAATTGTGTTAGTCATTTTGAGTTTTTATTCAAATAAAAATAAAAATTTGGAAATAAGAAGAAAACAATACATGTCTTTTTCCTTGGTTTTCACTTCTCAATGACAGAAAATCATTCATTTTGAGTTTTTATTAAAATAAAAAAATTGAATATGCTCAGTCCTGCACAACTATGTTTTTTTTATGATTTTCAAAAAATAAGGATCCAATTTATAAAGTTTAAGACAAGAAGTTTTTGTGTCTTTTGAAACTTAACACGGACGTTAGCTAAACTATCCCCGGTTAAAATATAAATGCACAAGTTTTGATTATTTTTGATGCAAACGCAAAAGGATTTCTAAATAAAAAGAGGAAAGCATTAGGATTATTATCATTATAGTTAGAAGTTCGATAATGGCGAGGAAGATGGAGGCTGCTGACGTGGTTTCAAATTTGCATAATTTTACATACAAAATACATACTGCATTTGCAAATGTTCCCTTTATGTTTTAGCCAGTGTGGCTTTGAGTAGCAAACACTGACTTGTTTTTATAAATAGTTTTAAAACAGACGTAATCGAGTAATAACGTCCCAAAATATGGCCAAGTTGAACATGAGAAAAAGAAATAGGGGTGGCCATTAAATTCTACATATGATAAATATACTCGTGGCGATGAATATAGTCATCTTATTTTATATTTCATTATTACTAGGTTATTTTCACAAACTTGTTTGTTACATCTAAAATTCAAATTAACTATGCTTAGCGGTCTGTGGTGGTGAATTTCAAAACAGTGTGGTAGTCAGTAACATATCCGAGTTAAAGTTGGCGAGATGCATTTGTAATGATATCATTGTGATTCAACTTTATCTAAATAACATACATTTAAAAATTAATGTAAAAGGTTTATCCTAACTTACCCTAGTATATATATATTGTGCTTGCCAATTAATATTAGATCATAATGTTCTGCATATCATGCACACATCGGCATATACGCTTCATCCTTTCAGCAGAGTGAGGAGAGGAAAAAACGAAAAGGCACCCTCACATGACAAGGTGAAGTCAAAACACCAGTATTTCTGTTTTCTTTTTTTTATTATTAGAGTCAGCATCAACATTGCTTCAATTTTTTCTTATATTAAAAAAAAAATCAAAACAAAAGATTTTGTCATTTCATTTTATTTTAATTTTTTTGGTCATTGTTTGCCCAATGAATGGTATACATAATCCTCCTTCCAAGAATGTCAGAGTCGAGTATAGATGACATGAATGTAATCCTCAGACCGCAGCTGGTTTGCCTGTTTCTGCTTGTCTTGTCATCTCGTTACCAGCTACTTGAAAGAACGTTGTATGCCTGCGAGTAAAACCATTGCGTGAGAACACTATTACAATAACACTTTTCAAAAAAGAATTCACCAACTATTAGGTAGTAATATCTGATATGGATAAAACGTTGCGTGAAAATGATAACACCGTGTGCAGATTCAATAACACCCTTAAAAATATAAGACAATTGTCTATGCAGCAAAAATAAAAGATGGTAGCAACAGTAGTTCACATGATAAATTCGAAATTGTGGTGAATTTTAAGATGGTAGCACCCTTAGTAATATCTGATTTAAAATCAAAACTGCCATTTACATTAGGCAACCAAAAACAGAATTCCCTGTCAAAATTGTGGTGAATTTTAATATTGTTAATGTCTTGAGCAATAGAAGAAGGTAAATGATTAACATTAACTTGCCGGCTGTTATCAGTAAGTGTAGACACTTGACTATTTGAGCCTCCAACCAACGCTAAATATTGCCACCCTGCTTTATCAGTGAGTGAAAAAACATTTAGCCAAGGATCCTACCACATGCTGGTATGAGAACCAGTTACATTCTTCTTATCAATTTAATATTTGCAATGTCTAGCCTTAAGCAACATTTTCCAAGTATTAGATGCATTAGTATCGATTTGGATAATCCGGATTTTTCTTATTAGCACAATATTTATTATTCATCCACTTTGCCTATAGACTGTCACCTTGTAAGAAATTCCAAACAAGCTTCATAGCTGCAGCTTTTAGGCTTTATCCATATCGTCCAAACGCCTTGTACCGATATCACCTTCAGAATTAGGTTTACATACTGAATCCCAAGACATTTTGTGTTGCTTTGATCTCCAAATAAAGTTAGAGCATAAAGAATTTATCTTGTGAATGACTGCAGTTTGGGATTGACAAAAGTTCAGGAATTCAGGGACATTATCAGATGATGTGTTGCTGGAATTAGCCTGTCCAGATGTGAACAGGTACAATTGTTGAGAATGGTCTAATAAAAAGATACAAAAGATATTAATGCTTTCATGATAAGAATGATACAAAGGATACACTACTGCAAGTTACTTTATATTCCTATAATTGTTTGTGATCACATTTGGGCACCTTTGGCTTCTCACGTTGTGGACTGATTGTGGAGAAAAACACTACTGCAAGTTGGGTTAAGGTTTCCACGTTAAACTTTCAGTTTAGCTTGGGTTTTATAAAGTTTTAAAAAATAATCAAGAGAATGAATTTGATTATTCTTATACGTAATATATACATACCTATACCACTATTATTTTGTAAAAATTTATAATCTGAACAGTGTAAGTTAACTTGAGGTTTGTGTTTTTCATTTTTAACGTATAAAATATATTTTAATTTACTAATTAGAGTGTCTGGCTTTTTTGTTTTCTTGGTTTACTAAACAACCTGCTGTCATTTTGAGATATGGCAGAGTGAACAGGTACAATTGTTGAGAATGGTCTAATAAATCGCACGTGCTTGTCACACAAGCCTCTTTTAGCTAGTCTACTGCACCTCCATTATTGCAAATATTAGCATGATCGTGCTCGAAGCCCAATTATTATTTGTGTGCTTATTATAAAGTGAAAATATTAACCAAACGTTCTCACCTGTGAAAAGCCAAAAGCAAGATTTGGTTATATATTGATCATGGCATTAAGCTTAATTGTATACTATCAGGAAGGTTGCAGACTTTGAGTCAAATTTACATTTGATGCAAGTAAAAAAAAAACAGAATGGTCAGAGAATCATGTCGATCAAACTATGAATGTTCTACCTTTCATGTTGCGTCATTTATCTATACAACTGAATAAAAGTAGAAATTCAAGTTTTGATTTTTTTGAAAGCATCTTTCTGAAGTTATTCTCCACTGGAGCAGATATTGTATAAATTTGTGACAATATCAACTTGTATTAAAAATATATTGGTAGTGCCTATATTTATTGGAAGATATATTGTTACTGAGGAATACATCTTAAGTTTGTTTATATGAATGTATGCAGGTTTCTTTATTTGTGGAATGGACATTGGTGCATTGTATTTTGGAACAACTTTGGTAATTTACTGCTGCTGTGCTACTTGCCATGATACTCTTTTTTAGCATTCTCACTGTTTTTTCCTCTTGAATCATTTTTCAGTTATGTTGTGCCTCTGTGTATGTGTACACACACACACAATATATTTAAATATTTTGATCTAAATATTGCTTATTTTTGTTGTGACAGGACCAAATTGCTCATGTTTTGGACAGAATATCAGAAGCAAAGCATGATTTAGTATTTGACTACTTTTTAGGTAACTTGTTAACACAAGTATAAATGACGTATTATGGACATGGAAGAGTTGAACAAACTTATGTATGAATTGTTAAGTTTGGATATGTGAGAAGTAATTTGAATTATATGTACGAAATATTAAGTTTGAATATATGAATGTTGTTTCAATGATATCTATGAAATATTATGTTGTCGTTTACATGTTTGTTTGTGAAATGTGTTATGTTTGTGTACATTTGAGAAATAGATAATGTATGATCGTTGTTTGAATGATATACACGTATTTAAAATTAATGAAAGAGCTGAAACGGTGGTACAAAATTGGTAAATTTTATGATTTCCATGCATAGCGTTTTTAAAACCCTATAAAATTATCAGACAAAACGCTATTAAAAGTATGTAGTAATCGCTATTCAATTGTTCTTTTAAACACTATAAAAGTAAATAGAAATGCTGTAGTAGAAGCTCGACAAACGCTATAACAGATTGCATTTGGTTATGGTTTCATATAGCGTTTAGGCTCAATAGCAAAGAAAAACGCTATAGAATTTGTAGTTTTGATAGCGTTTTACTATGTGCTATTTAAAGTCGATGGTCTAAGATAGCATGTCGTTACATGGCATTCTCTGAAACGCTATATTTGACTATAATAGCGTTTTTCAAACGCTATAAAATCCCTGTTTTGTTGTAGTGAATATTATCAAAAGAAAACTCCCATGGGGATCCAAATCTCTTCTATAAACATTTTTAATCAACGCATTTTTGAAACTACAATTTTTAAAGAGCTCCCTAAATTCAATTTTAAGTGGTAAACGAGAAATCAACGTATCATGCCAAAAGTAAGACATATTACCCAAATGAACAATCACCTTATAACCTAAGTTAAAAAAATCACAGCATTTTAATATTGACTTCCAAAAGTAAGATAATCTATTATACCACCTACCACTAGATCCAACAATAAACTCTCCACCTGAATAGTAAAATTTAGATACAATAACCTCCCACGTAGTCGACACTACAGGACACCTAAATTTCCACAACCATTTGGCTAATAAGGAAGAGTTAAAATTAAATAAATTAATGATCCCCAATCCCCCATCTTTTTTAGACTTACAACACACCTCCCAATTTACAAAACATTTGAAACCCCTACAAATAGGATCACCACCCCCACTCCATAGATAATTACGTCTTATTCTATCAATTTTTCCAATAAACCATTGAGGAAATCTATGTACAGACATCCAATAAGCAGGGATAGCAGTTAGAACCGAGTTAACCAGTACTAATCTACCTGCTCTTGACAAAAATCTATTGTTCCAACTTGATAGTCTACCATTAATCTTATCGATTATGACTAACCAATCCTCCTTCTTTAGTTTCGAAAGCCTAATCTTAAAACCCAAATAATCAAAAGGAAATTTCATGACAGAACAGTTTAAGGTGCTAGCAACCATATCCTCTACATTACCAAAATCATTAATGACCATAACAGAACTCTTTAATTCTAAGACCTGATAACATCTCAAGACAATAAAGAATAAACTTAAGCGCAATAATGTGCTTTGGTAAATGAGAAGAAAATAATAAGGTATTATTCGCAAATTGAAGAATAGATAATTCACTGTTAAATTCTCATTACCAACATTACCCAAAACACCTAATCTCCTAGCTCTCTTAATAATTCTAGTAAAAACGTCAACCGCTAAATTAAATAATAGAGGTGACAGGGGATCTCCCTGTTTAAGACCCCTCTTAAATTGGATCTTCTTCCCCACAACCCCATTGACAACAATATTAGAACTACCCGACCTAAGTAAAAGCATTATCCAGTTAATCCAACTGACACTAAAACCTCTAGCAAGACATACTTCGCAGATGTAATCCCAATCAATAGAATCAAATGCCTTCTCAAAATCTATTTTCAAAATAGTGCATAAAAAATTATTTTTAACACATATATTAATGTACTCCTGTACTGCTGCCACTCCATCCACTATTTGTCTACCTTTAATAAAAGCAGTTTGCGAATGATCTATGAGATCATTCATCTAAGCCTATTCGCTAGAACTTTAGAAACAATCTTAACAGATACATTTATTAAAGAGATAGGTCTAAAACCTTTAAAAAATTTGCATCCTCTCTCTTCTTGATAAGGATGACATTAGCAAAATTAAAGTTACCTAGAGACAAATCCCCTCTATAAAAATCATTCAATAATTTAATAACATCAGATTTCAAGACCTCCCAAAACTGTTTATAAAATAGAACAGAAAAACCATCAGGCCCCAGAGCTTTGTCACTAGGCATATTATAAATAGCCTTCCAAATCTCCTGCTCAGAAAAAGGCTTATCTAAATCTACTAACTCTCCCTTAACATCATTAGGGTCAATGTCCTTCCAATTAACATTAATTCTTCTCTTGAACCTAGTCCCAAAATTTTGTTTATAATAATTGGTGAAAGCTTCATTTAAATCCCGCTGAACAGTCAGTTCCTCATCATTAATAAATATAGAGTGAATCAAATTATCTCGCCTTCTTTTATTTGCCACACTATGAAAAAATTTCATGTTATTATCCCCCACCTTAATCCATTGAACTCGAGATCTTTGCCTCCACAACCCCCCTTGTTTGTACATGTGAAACATCCAGATCACGTATATAAACTTAAGAAAGCTTTATATGGACTAAAACAAGCACCTCGCGCCGGTATGAACGTTTAATAAGTTATCTTACTGATTCTAGATTTCAAATTGGTAAAGTCGAACAGACTTTATTCATCAAACAGTCTCAAAAAGATATATTAGTTATCCAAATATATGTAGACGGTATTATCGTTGGCTCAACAAACGATAAACTCTGCAAAGAGTTTGCAAATATTATGACCAAAGAATTTCAAATGTCTCATATGGGAGAACTATCATATTTTCTTGGTCTTCAAATCAAACAACATTCTAATGGTATTTTTATTAATCAAGAAAAATACTGTGGAAATCTTATCAAGCACTTCAGTTTAGAAAATATATCTGGTAAACTGACTCCTATGAGTACGACTATACATCTTGAAAAAGATGAAGATGGTAAGAATGTTGACCATAAGTTATATCGAAGCATGATTGGTTCTCTTCTTTATCTTACCGCAAGTCGTCCTGATATAATGATGAGTGTTTTTTGTGTGCAAGGTTTCAAGCAAATCCTAAAGAATCACATTTACGAGCTATAAAACGTATAATACGGTATCTTAATAAAAACAAAGACTTTGGTCTTTTCTACCCAAAAGACTGTCCATTCGAATTAGTGTCCTATAGTGATGCTGATTTCGGCGGCTCTCATACGGATAGAAAGAGTACAAGTGGTACGTGCCATTTTATTTGAAAATCACTTGTCTCTTGGTTTAGTAAGAAACAAAAATGTGTTTCACTCTCGACTTGTGAAGCTGAGTATATATCAGTAGGTCTAGCTTGTACTCAAGTACTATATATGCAACAAAAACTTCGTGATTTTGATATTCACTTCAAACTCCATCATATACTGTGATAACACAAGTGCGATCAACTTATCAAAAAACCCAGTCATTCATTCTCGAAGAGAGCACATTGATATTTGACATCATTTCTTAAGAGATAATATTGAAAAAGGAACAATATGTCTCGAATATGTCCAGACTGAACATCAGCTAGCGGACATTTTTACTAAGCCTCTACTTGAATCAAGTTTTATTTCTTTGCGTAGAGAGCTTGGATTGATTTCTCGAACCGAACCTGATGTTTAACGTATAAACGTACATAAACATTGATAAGTTCTTTTATAAACGGTGCTTTCATTTCTATATATCTTAGCTATTAAGTAGCTTTTGCTATTATTAGTAAAAAATTATGAGCTTTAAATTTTTATGGTTTATATGATCTGAATGTTTTTAACCATTACTCTTTATTTAGAAAATCCTATATATATATATATGATCTTTCCTTCTCTTTTCTGCAACTACTACCTTTGAGTCCATTTTATTATTCGTAAACAAGTTTAATTATATCCAAAATGGCTCACATCTGCGACGAATGTGCTCAGAGATCACATATCTCTGTCACTAGTTCTGAACCGAAGGAATACTACTCTCCGGAGACACCTAAAAGTGGACCAAAATGTTCGCATACCCCAGATATACACCAAAGTCCAAACGGGTTAAGAAAGCATTATTATGCTCCCCATGGACTAGAGAAAAGATAAGTGATATTCACCACTACCAGAAACATCAGATGGATCTCCAGCGTCAACTTCATTACGAACAAAAACTTACGTCCGATCGTTTAACTCTCTTAGAACGCATGGCATCATTTTTCTGTAGCACAGATAAACACGATGTTCATGAACCAATGTCACATGCTCCATCTTCATCTAGGAGTCCTAACTCCTGGGATCGTAACTACATGAGAAATGAAGGAGCAAAGGAAACTTGGTTGCCATGGACTCCGAGAGTTACCAATATCAGAGAAATCTCCGAAGACAAGTCATCCACCTCCCATTGATCTTATATCGTTATTACTTTGTTGGATACTAAGTGTTTTTCAATAAGAATTCCTTTGTTTGTTTTCATATATTTTGTTTGATTCTTTCTTATTTTGAAATAAATTATTATAGAGCTTCGACAAATCTCAGAAAATAGGAAACACAAAGCTCAGACGAAACGGTCAACCGCCAGAAATCCACCAGTCACCGGAAAAGTCTCCGGAAAACATATTGTTCATATACCAGTCGACCGATATGATGTTAACGGTCGACCGTTTAAGTCTCTGGAAAAAATATGCCTTTTCATCAACCAGTCGACCGGGCAAATTTTCACCAGTCGATCGAAAATGTTTCTGTTTGAAACCAGTCGACCGGTGAAAACACAACGGTCGACCGGTTACGTGACTTTCTGTTTTTAAAAATCCCAATCAAAATGTCGGTTCTATCAAAGTCACCCATTCACTTCCTTTTTATCTCTCTCATACTCTCAAACCCTTTGAAAACCAAAAAATCCCCAAATTTCTTTCTCTTACAAAATCAACGGCTCCACCACAAAAGAGATTAAAGAAATCAAGTTCTACTCAACTCCAACCTATCGATTCCAATATCAAACAATGGCTAATGGATCCAATAGCAGTGAGAAGATGGAATACTATGAAAGATTATACGATTCACGAAGGTTATTTCATCAATTTCTCTGATTTTATTCTCTACGATGTTAAAGAATTAACAAAATAAGCTCATATTCAAAATCTCCTAGACCATGATAAAAACAACGTGGAAATCAATCATATCATGACCAAGTTGTTCTATGCTAATCTTAACTTAGACAAGTTTAAACCAGAGAATGTTGCTCATTGTCTATGGTCCGTTGTATGTGGTGAGCACATATTCATTTCAAAGGAACGAATGGCTACAGTTCTTGGTTCGCCTAATAATGGAAGAAATTTCTCTAGCTATTTCTGTACGGTTCATACTCGAGACAAGGTGAGTCATCTATTTATTGAAGATCATAAAGTCAGTACAAAAGCTATTAACCTACGACCTACTGCTTGAATTTTACATCATGCTATTACGCACTCTTTATTACCGAGAGTTGGTAATTTCGATGTCGTCTATAAAGAGAAATTTAAGGCTTTGTACGCGATATATGGAGACATAGAAATTAACTGGATAAGTATGATATTTGATGAGATTTTGCTTGTAAACGATCGTACAATTCCACATTTATTCTATAATGAATATATCATGAGACTTCTACTCGATTGTGGTCTCAAGTTTGCCCAATATAAAATCTCCAAACCAAAATATATCGACAAAGCAACGAGAAAGAGAATGAAGCTTCTTGAACCTTGTTTGAATATCATACCCTTCGAACAATATCAACAACAAGGTCCCCAAGAAAGCACTTCATCAAAAGCATCCAAACCTAAACCAGAAGAGGTTAAACTCCTTCAACCATCCTCGTCGACTAAAGATTCACTTGAACAAATTGCACGGAAACAATTCCTTCTTGAAGCAAGACTTAAGCGTACCGACAACAAAATCGAACGTTTAGATACAAAGCTTGACAAGCGCTTCTCAAAACTAAAGTCTTTCTTTGGTACGCAATTTCATGTGCATCGTCATCCTCCTCTACGCACATACAAGACCCAGGCAAACGTCCAATGCCTCCTACTTTTACATGGTCATCTTCAGAGGAAGGCACAAGTTCTGGAGCAACTATTGGACGTGGTCGTGGGGAAAGCGAGACCGAGGAAGAAGATGTTCAAGACAAAGGAGACAAGGAACAAGAAGGAAACAAAGAAATAGACTGGGATACAACTGAATCCGATTCTCCACCTCAGTAGTTTTTTTTCATCCACATCTTTTTGTATTATATTTTTACTTACGCAAGACTTAACTCAGCACTTGTACATAAATAGTGTTGTATTTCATTTTGGGTTTGTACGTATTAACTCTTAGATACATAACTTGTTTGGCTATGTCTGGTGTGTATTGTTTGCTACAATCCTTGTGCATTTCATGCTTAAGTTATGGTATTTGAATGATATCTACTCCTTTTTGTCGATGAAAAAGGGGGAGAAAAATGTTACTAACAATATGTTTTGCAGATTTGTTTAATATATATTTCAGGGGGAGTACATATTCAGGGGGAGTTAGAAACACTTTCAGAGCATGTTGTCATCAATCAAAAAGGGGGAGAATGTTGAATCAAGGAATTCATGGCATTTTGATTAATGACAAGGAGAAGTTTCAAGATCGACAAAAAGAAGAGATCCAATGGTATTGAAAGTTAGAGGTTGATTATTTAGTAATTTAGTTGTGTTAAAAATGTTAAAATCTATCCTCAAATAATCATATACCTCAGTAGTTTGAATATATATATATATATATATATATATACATGAATGCACATTCATTGTGCATAATGCCAGAAACCGGTCGACCGGTTTCGTTTTCGGGTAGAAATGCACAATGAACGTGCACACATGTATATGACGTATATATATTCAAATACCAGTCTACTGGTTATTTTTTACCTGTCGACTGGTCTTCGAACTGAAAGCAACTCTTCGTACAGACATCTTCATTCTTCAATGGTTGCTTCCTTTTCCTTTCATCAAAAATCATTTCTATTCAATACTTCTCTTCACCAATGTTTGCAACTCTTTATCCTCTATAAATACAACATGAAATCATCAATTCCAATAACTAATTCTTTCTATCTATTGCTGATTTCATTCTTGATCATTCAAAGCATTGAAAAGCTCATAATCTTCTTATATCGTTGTTGAATCCTAAAATCTACATACTATTCTTTTGGTTCAAACACGATATCATCTTGCAAATCTTCATGAATTCAAATTCTATTTGAGGATTAGATTATAGGAAGGTTGTACAATAATTGACAAATTCGTGTTATTAAGAACACACATTGTCAAATTACAAGTCTACTCATCTTGTGTGAAGTCCTCTGTGTTGTGAGAGGCAAAATTGTGAAGTCCTCGTATTGTAAGAGGCATAAAATCCCGTTCGGCTGCTCGAGTATTGTGAACCTGTTCCTCGTGGTGAAGTGAGGTAGTTGATTAGTGAAAATCCAGAGAGAGGTCTGGGACTGGACGTAGGACAGTGCTCCGAACCAGTATAAAAATCCCACGTGTGATTTTCCTTTTACTGCATTTACATATCTGTGATACTGTTTCTGTGAGATCTTTCTATTTCATATTTATTTGCATAACTATTATATTAGACAAATAGTTGTGTGTTATTCCATATTACACAATCCGAGTGTACTATTACCTGACAAGTACACGCACTCACACTTTCACCATCATCCAAAGTGCATTCTACACTGTATAAGCATTAAATACAAATATTTAACGCTTACAACAGTCTGTCAACCTATCGATTGACATACAACTAAACAGTTGGGATTAGTGTACGTCAAATATCATCCCAACACCCATGTGGGGTTTCAATCAACAAACACAGAATTTATGTGTGTAGTTGGGCGATGTGTAAAATTTATCATCCCAATCCTTATCAGTCAAATGGGTGTTCATAAACAAATCGTCTGATTTGTAAATGAATATTTATTTCCATTCATATACACGTTAAAATTATATTTTTAACTCTAAAATATTTATTTCAGCACATGAATATTTTATTCAATTCATTTATACAATAAAAATGATATTTTTATTGTTCATACATTTTATTCAACACAATCACTATCAATATCACACCACAATACAATCAAACAAGTCGTCCATGGTTTGTGGACGATGGGGAGCAGTTCATATCTGCAATTATAAAATAAATAACTGTACAGAAATAATTTTAGTGAGAAGTTCTCATATTGGGATCCACTCCATCAGTTTTTTCTGAATTTCTATTCTGTTTGGATTCGAATTTTCCTAAAATTCCAACGTGTTCCAAATTGGACCCGGTCAGTTTTGTTGCGAAGCTCTCGTCAAGAGGATTCCAGCGGATCCTGTTTCGCTCCATTCCGCATTCATATGTGAAAGATATAAGCGTTCAAAGATTAATGAAATTGTAAAGCAATTAATGAATAGTTAATTACTTTAATATCATCACCTTCTTCATCATTTACGCAGCAAACTGACGCTGACTAGCTTCTCAAAACTAGGTCAAACTTTTGCATGTGAACCAAGAAGATTGGCGTCGATCCGCTGCTACCTCATGGTGCGCCTCCGCACAGGGTTCCTCCACCCCCATCAACGGTGAGCTCGCGCCTCATTCCGGCGCCAGAGACGATGGCGAACGACTCCAGTACAAGCACCAAATATGTAACGACCCGTATTTTCTGCCTATTTATTTGAGTTATTTTAAATATTTTATTTATTTAAAATATTGGCTTGAATTTAAATAATCGAATTTAATGATTATATTCTGAATATATTATTTAATAAATAATAATTTAATTCCAAACCGGTCAGAAAATGTTGTATCGGCAATATAGGGTGAACGGGCCGTTTGAAATAGTTCGATATTGAATACATTGAAGTTATATCGACGATTTCGTTTAGAAACGACGACGGTATATATCTAGTTTATAATTTAATTAAATAACGAGCTGCAGCGACGCGGTAGTTCGCGATTTGGTGTTTTTAACTTCAATTGGTCGTACCGGGTTCAAAATAAGTTGGATTTCCTCGAAACAAGAAACGTCGGGACCGGCTTGACGATATCTTTCCAATGGCAGAGAAAAGTCCAGTTTTCGTTGTGTAGATTTTATTTTATGTCCAAATCAAATTTTGGAAAAAACGCTATGGAATTTCCTTTATATATATAGCGCTATATTTATATAGAAAAAAGGGTTTTTAAATATTTTTAAATATCGATTTGGCTTGGAATTCAACCCAGGGTATTTTTCCTTGATAGTGTATGAAATTTTGGTCATGTATGGCCAATGGCAATATTTTAATATTATTGTATTGAAGTATTTTAAAATTGGTTTATTTTTTTCGAATTGGCCAGTTCAAAAGGGACATTTTTCAAATGCCCTCTGTTTTCGACGAAACAAATTTTGTTGGGACCGTAATGGTAATATATTGCTAGATTTTCTGACGGCACGTCAATCGGGGTTATTCTGTGAGCATGGCAAAATAAAATGTTAAATAAATCGATCTATTTGGACGTGTACGAACGCTGTTTGAGCATACAGACAAGGAATTCGACGAAACAAGTTTCGTTGGGACCGTATCGTCAAAATATACTATGTCGTCCAGTCGCGTCTCGAACGAGGTTCGTAGTGAGCGCAACAGCGAATAAACGATGTTCAAAATAGCGATAGGTACGAAATAAAAATCGTTAGTCAGCGTCACTGTTCACGTCAACATAAATTATAATTTTCCCACTTTATATAAACCCTTCAAATCAGAATTTCCAGCCACAACCCATCCTTCACCTCCACATTTTACACAAAAGTCCTTGTTTACAAAATCATTTATATCTTTAAATCCATGATGAAATTGCTATGGCGGTCTGAACAAAAATTGTAGATCGGCTCGTTC
The DNA here is from genome assembly GCA_030737875.1 of Allium sativum. Taxonomy (NCBI): domain Eukaryota; kingdom Viridiplantae; phylum Streptophyta; class Magnoliopsida; order Asparagales; family Amaryllidaceae; genus Allium; species Allium sativum. The sequence goes on from CM060920.1 coordinate 18,247,807, forward strand.
CCTACCTGCTGTAAAAAGTTGGGGAGGTTTCGTCAAATCTGGTGGTCGGAAATCGCAATAAACGGCGAGAAACCATTTTCGTTCTTTGGCCAAATTGAGGATCTATGGTCGATTTCAAGGATCCAGACCAGGGGGTTTTGAAGAGGGGAGAAAGAGCTTTCTTTTGGCACCGGTGTCAAGTCCTCCGGTGGTCGGAGGTGAGAGAATTAGTCAGATGAATGGAGAAGTGTGTTTTTGGGTTTATTTTTGAAGTGACGATGGAGTTTGGCCATTTTCCGGCTCCTTGGGTCAGTAATGGTGGCGGAGGTCAGTCGTGATTGGTGCTGGGTGGCGACGCCGTCCGATTGGTGGCGGTGGCATCGGCTATAGTGGCTCGTGGCGGTGGGATTTTGTAGATTATCGGGAATTGGGGGCACTCAAAATTCCGGTGACGGGATAGGTGATTGGCCATGGCGTCAGGGACGAAGGGGGCTGGTGGACCGGCGGAGATGCTGAGGTAGTCAGGGCGGTCCCAGGTCTGATGGTGGCGGAGCTTGGGTGGTCCGATGGGTTGGTGTTTGGGGTGGAGTAACATGTCGAAGGAGGAAGGGAGGATCGGGTTTGGAAAGAAGGATGAAAACGCGTTTTTGATTTCTCCTAGGATGACGTGGCACCAAAGTCAAAGGTAATTAACAGTAAGAATGGTAATTAATTATAGTTAATTAATAATTAAATTAGTTTATAAATCGTATATATATACAAACTTGAAACTAGCGTATCTCACTCATACGATATTGAAATCTGACGAAACTGGATCCGTTGGGATCGCAGGGACGAGACATATCCGATGACACTGACTAGGAGTCATTCTGACGCAGTTGAAAATTCAGCCAATTTTGGACGTTCATCTCAAATAAAAAGAAACAAACGCGTCAACCATCGACCAGAACAAACTCTGGTGAGTTAGTTCTCACAACTTCTGGAATCCTGTGATGTGGTACGTTCAAAGTAAAATATATTTTATAGTTAACAGTCTAAATTGGTTGATTGGATGCGATGGATGCAAATTGGTTGCTATTGTTGATTGATTGCAGTTATTTATAATCCATCAATTATTTAATTCGTATATTTTAGTCGACTGATATCTCTAATGCAAAGAAGGACAAGTTGGAGGGATCCGACCGGATTCCTCAAATAAAACTATATATTTGTTTGTTGTGCTTATATATGAGTCATTCACCCTGACTGACACCAAAACTTGTTTGTATGGTTGAATAATATTCATCCGTGATGTGTTAAAAATCAGCTGACCGTGTTGATTTGGTAATTGACGGTGAATGTCTAAAAATGTGTTGTGGCTAACGTCAATTGACTGTTCGGGAAATTGACGTAGTTTTAAAGTTAGAATTATTTGATAACCGAATTTAAGTTCAAATTAAAGTATATAAGGAATTAAATGGAAATTTATAAATATCTATTTTTAATCGAGTTTAAAGGGATTATTTAAATGGATTTTACCAGTTTTTAAACAAAGGAAACCGAAGATTTACCTACGAGTTGGGAAGGTGAAATAATTAAACAATTAAATAGGGTTTTTAAAATAATTAAGTTATTTGATAAATTCAAAAAGGGGAAATGACAAGAGAATTCAGTTAATGGTTAACTGAGATGTTAGGTCGACAAAACCAACTGTTTTTAACTGATGACGATAATGGGATTAACTGGGTTATGAATGTTCGTCAAATTTGGCGAGTGGTGCTAAATAATTAGTTAATCTTTGATTAACTATAAATAAGGTATTTCTGAATTGTTTAGTGTTAAATTTTAGTTAATCTTCGATTAACTAAACCTCAGAAAAAGTATTTGATTGGTTAAGAATTTATAAAGAAAAGTATTGTTTAATCAGCTTTTAAGAGTAACCATTATCATATTTTTGATAAATAACCAAGTTAACTATATTTTTACATAGTTAATATTTGATGTTAATTATTGTTTTAATTAATAAGGATTTAAGCAATGAGTTTTTAATTGGAATTCACTGAAGTGATTGGATGGTGTAATGGTTGTAAAGTTAAGAGGTGTGCTGTAAATTAAGACTTACTTAATTAAGGGAATTGAGTAAAGAGATTATCGAACAAAGATTTTAAAGTAAGAAAAGGTTTATAAAACCAGATTTGAAACCAAAAGGGGGAAATTGAGAAGTTAATAGTTAAGTGACAAACTGATGTTATTCTGAGACAAGAGCGGGTCGATCAAGGTCTGAGAGGTAACTAAAATACCCCAACTTGGTTGGCTTCACTATTATCGAGGAACAGTATTAGTTTGGAGTGAGTGAAGTTGTTGAAATTGTTTTACCCTATACGAGGTATATCAAACTCTAATGCAAGGTTTTGGAAATTAAATAATATTGCAATAATGGTTCCAAGGAAATAAGAATAAGTGATTTCTAATTGTACTAAACATTTGTTATTCGATTAGAGTTGATAGAACATAGTTAGAGTTAGTCAAACGTAGTTAGTCAGAAAGAGTTTCCATTGCGTACGACTGCTAGCGTAATTCGCAGGGCTGCAGATAGCCTACGACAGCCGGATGTTTCCTGAGGGAATCAGGTGTAACCATTGTGATCGCTGCGATCTAGAGTCAAGCGAATGGAGTTAAGTCGAGTATTAGTTAACCGATAAGAGTAATCAAGTCTAGTTAGTCCAGTCGAGTTAAATAAGTCGGGTTAGTCAGGTTAGAGTTAATCAATCAAAGTAAATCAGTCAAAGTTAGTCAAAAGGGAATTTGGTTAAATATATTTTAAAAGAGGTCGAGCTGTGTCAAGTGCTGAATCAGCAAACTCATTGTATTCACACTATTTGTTATTTGATAGTTAAATCACCGACTATCAAACCAGACCAATACGCTTGTTGGTATGGAAAGTCCGGGATCGAACTATATTCTAATACCATTCCGACCAACAATACGTGAAGATGTAATTGAAGATGGAGCAATCGAAGACCGTGGATCTTCGTAAGCGGAAGAACTACTTGTCAAATCTCTCTGGCTTGCAACTGGAGTTATTTTGATTTTGTGATTCTGTCGTGGTTGAAATCCACGGGTTGCAAGGACTTCTCGCTACTGATCCATGGGGTGACTCCTATATGAGATGCAGTAGGAGAGTACCTTCGGTTCATCCTGTTCCTGGATGACTTGTATGGACGGATGTCTGACAGAGTATTTCCAAAGGAATTACATGCGTTGATTTCTCCAAATGTACGATAGTTGATGGCGGAGAAATAGTTATTCTCTAGCCAAATAAACTAGAGTATTTTTGTGGACGTCAATCAGGTGTGATCTGGTGGATCTGACGATGTGGCATTCAAAGTGAATGATGGTCAGATGTTTAAAGTAAATTCTAGCCTCAAGCCTCATCAACTGGGAAATGACAAAAATCGGGCTGGCAACATGGCTATGTGGGTCACTCCCATTAGGATGTATGATCACCTATCTGGAGAAATTCCTATTGCTTCTTAAATCTATGTTCGATGCTGTCCCTTTTCGGGCAGGCGGTTGCTGATCCCAACCGTCGGTGATATACATTCGATACACTCAAGCGAAATGAGTGGTCGGTCATGTGGGGGCCGGGTTGCAAGACGTTCTTGTTGAACCCAGTGTATTCGCCTCTAGAGATACACAGTCGGAAGGTGGTCCCATACCTTGTCATAGTTGGAAATCCAATATCCAATAAGCGCCCGCGGTTTTCGATTGAATACTATATATGGGGAGCGTGAGATGCAAGCGTTCCTCCAGATTTTTATTTACTTGTATTTAGACATTATGATAATATCAAAGCAAGTTATGATTTCAAAAACGTTTTGGGTTATAGTAAGGTAAAAACCGTCCCTGTTTATGTGTGGGCTGGTCTTACTATTATCCTTTGATTTCAGAAAGGATTTCCAAAGTTAAACAAGTTGAGTGTGTGTTGTGTGAATTTATCACTTCTAGTATTCCAGACTGGCCCAGTGTATTTTGTTTTAAATCAAATGTGCTTGGGTCAGACCGAGTATGTTCCAGGTTAGGTTTCGCTTGGAGTTTCAGGAGCTAGAAGCAGGCGGATTCACTGTTAGATATACATGGTTATTTTCCGCTGTGACTGATACATGTTGTACTCTGATGATTGATATGTATACGAAGTTCTTTTGTATAAAGAGATTTGTTATATTATATTTTATTCGTTCCGCTGTGAGATTCTGATGTGTTCTTCTTCTCTCTTCTATTCTAATATTTCTTTCTTTCTATTCTCACCCTCTAACTTCTTTCTCATGACAATCTAGGGGTTCGATACTTGGGTTTTTGGCAAGTGATACGGGTTTATGTATTATTGTCGAGAACTCGAGCGTTGATCTTTTCCCCGGGTCGTTACAGTGGTATCAGAGCTATTGGTTTAGAGATAACCTTGGCTCTGTGGTGTGACTCAATAGAGATGGGGTTAGCCATACCCTAGATTGAGTTGTATATATATAATCGAGAGCGTGTATTTGTAAATTTGATTATAAAATTATTTTTGAAATTATTTTTTTCCAACTTATTTTATAATATAAAAAAAGTAATGATTATTATAGTATGGGCAAATTGTTTTGATTTATTGATGTTAATGTGTGTGATATGTTTGGATGGTGTGCTCGATCTCATGAATATCAAGCTTGGGAATGATCGACTTGGTTGAAAACCAATATGAAATAAATCATTCGAATAAATCAATCCAGTTAAATAAATTTGAATGGATAATTAAAGGAATAAATGAAGTAATTATAAATAATCATAGCCTTATGCGAATTAAATTGTGTGTATAAATGGTTGATATGAATGATATGGGTAATTTGAACCTAACTGACATTGGTTGAATACTAATGAATTGGTTGAGTACAGGGGATGAAGTGCCAGTTCAGCTTTAAAATCCATTAGAAAGAGAAATTCTGGAGTTAATTGAGTCCAGTTTGAGTAGAGCTGCGAAACAATTAAGCAAGCTGAAATATAATTTACCGCTTATCGCATAATAACGCTCGCCAAAAGGTACGCTTACGCAAGTATGGAAATTTTGGATTTTGGGATTTGATTTTGGATTTTTTCGACCATGAGAGTCGATGTATACATATTTCTTGATCCTGCGATATTGCAGATGGTCCTCTATGCAGGGGAGACTCTGCCGAAATTTTTCCAAAATTTAAGGAGTTAGAAAATTTTTAAAAAATTTTGGAAAATTATTTTATTTGAAATGAATTGGTTTTAAAATCAATTTGGGTCAGTTTAAGAATAAAATCGGGTTTTAAATGAAACATTTTTGCAAAGATAGTAGTTGACGACATTTCTTATACCTTAGCAGTTTCGAGGACGAAATTATTTTAAGGGGGAAGGAATGTAACGACCCGTATTTTCTGCCTATTTATTTGAGTTATTTTAAATATTTTATTTATTTAAAATATTGGTTTGAATTTAAATAATCGAATTTAATGATTATATTCTGAATATATTATTTAAATAAATAATAAAATAATAATTTAATTCCAAACCGGTCAGAAAATGTTGTGTCGGCAATATAGGGTGAACGGGCCGTTTGAAATAGTTCAATATTGGATACATTGAAGTTATATCGACGATTTCGTTTAGAAATGACGACGGAATATATATAGTTTATAATTTAATTAAATAACGAGCTGCAGCGGCGCGGTAGTTCGCGATTTGGTGTTTTGAACTTCAATTGGTCGTACCAGGTTCAAAATAAGTCGGATTTCCTCGAAACAAGAAACGTCGGGACCGACTTGGCGATATCTTTCCAATGGCAGAGAAAAGTCCAGTTTTCGTCGTGTAGATTTTATTTTATGTCCAGATCAAATTTTGGAAAAAACGCTATGGAATTTCCTTTATATATATAGCGCTATATTTATATAGAATAAAGGGTTTTTAAATATTTTTAAATATTGATTTGGCTTGGAATTCAACCCAGGGTATTTTTCCTTGGTAGTGTATGAAATTCTGGTCATGTATGGCTAATGGCAATATTTTAATATTATTGTATTGAAGTATTTTAAAATTGGTTTATTTTTTTCGAATTGGCCAGTTCAAAAGGGACATTTTTCAAACGCCCTCTGTTTTCGACGAAACAAATTTTGTTGGGACCGTAACGGTAAATTATTGCTAGATTTTCTGACGGCACGTCAATCGGGGTTATTCTGTGAGCATGGCAAAATAAAATGTGAAATAAATCGATATATTTGGACGTGTACGAACGCTGTTTGAGCATACAGACACGGAATTCGACGAAACAAGTTTCGTTGGGACCGTATCGTCAAAATATACTATGCAGTCCAGTCGCGTCTCGAACGAGGTTCGTAGTGAGCGCAACAGCGAATAAACGATGTTCAAAATAGCGATAGGTACGAAATAAAAATCATTAGTTAGTGTCACATTCACGTCAACATAAAATATAATTTTCCCACTATATATAAACCCTTCAAATCAGAATTTCCAGCCACAACCCATCCTTCACCTCCACATTTTACACAAAAGTCCTCGTTTACAAATTCAATTATATCTTTAAATCCATGATGAAATTGCTATGGCGGTCTGAACAAAAATTGTAGATCGGCTCGTTCCCTACCTGCTGTAAAAAGTTGGGGAGGTTTCGTCAGTTCTGGTGGTCGGAAATCGCAATGAACGGCGAGAAACCATTTTCGTTCTTTGGCCAAATTGAGGATCTATGGTCGATTTCAAGGATCCAGACCAGGGGGGTTTTGAAGAGGGGAGAAAGAGCTTTCTTTTGGCACCGGTGTCAAGTCCTCCGGTGGTCGGAGGTGAGAGAATTCGTCAGATGAACGGAGAAGTGTGTTTTTGGGTTTATTTTTGAAGTAACGATGGAGTTTGGCCATTTACCGGCGCCGTTGGTCAGTAATGGTGGCAGAGGTCAGTCGTGATTGGTGCTGGGTGGCGACGCCGTCCGATTGGTGGCGGTGGGATTTTGTAGATGATCGGGAATTGGGGGCACTCAAAATTCCGGCAACGGGATGGGTGATTGGCCATGGCGTTAGAGGCGAAGGGGGCTGGTGGACCGGCGGAGACGTTGAGGTGGTCAGGGCTGTCCCAGGTCTGACGGTGGCGGAGCTTGGGTGGTCTGATGGGTTGGTGTTTGGGGTGGAGTAACATGTCGAAGGAGGAAGGGAGGATCGGGTTTGGAAGCAACAGCAGGATGAAAACGCATTTTTGGTTTCTCCTAGGATGACGTGGCACCAAAGTCAAAGGTAATTAACGGTAAGAATGGTAATTAATTATAGTTAATTAATAATTAAATTAGTTTATAAATCGTATATATATACAAACTTGAAACTAGCGTATCTCACTCATACGATATCGAAATCTGAAGAAATTGGATCCGTTGGGATCGCAGGGACGAGACCTATCCGATGACACTGACTAGGAGTCATTCTGACGCAGTTGAAAATTCAGCCAATTTTGGACGTTCGTCTCAAATTAAAAGAAACAAACGCGTCAACCATCGACTAGAACAAACTCTGATGAGTTAGTTCTCACACCTTCTGGAATCCTGTGATGTGGTACATTCACAGTAAAATATATTTTATAGTTAACAGTCTAAATTGGTTGATTGGATGTGATGGATGCAAATTGGTTGCTATTGTTGATTGATTGCAGTTATTTATAATCCAGCAATTATTTAATTCGTATATTTTTATCGACTGGTATCTGTGATGCAGAGAAGGACAGGTTGGAGGGATCCGACCGGATTCCTCAAATAAAACTGTATATTTGTTTGTTGTGCTTATATATGAGTTGTTCACCCTGACTGACACCATGTAATGTCCCAGAATTTTCGGCCATTTAAATTAGAATATTTAAATTTGCTTATATATTATATTTGAAATATAATGAATTTTTAATCGAATTTATTTATTTAAATAGAGTTCGAATATATATATTTATATATTAATTAAAACGAGCTCAAATCGTCGCGGTAATTCGAAATTTTCGATTTGAACTTCAATTGAATATACAGGATCCGATATAAGTTGGATTTCTATGAAACGAGACACGTTTAGACCGTCTCGATTATATTTTTCTAATGAAAGAGAAAAATCGAGATTTCAGCTTATAGATTTCAAGTTACGTCCAGTTCAAATTTTCAAATAGTCGCCGTGAAATCGTTTTTAGATTATAACGATTTATTAGTTAATATTAGTTTATATAATGGATGAGGTTTTACCGTAACCTGGTATTTGATTTTTGGCGGTCCATTTATTAACAGGTTAAATAATTTATGTTTGTGTTATATCGAAGATCCAAAACAGCACTGATATTTATACTTTGTTTGGAATCATAATACAACGGTAATTAGTTATTAGATAATATAAAGGTTTAGTTTAAATTTTTAATTATATACATCTTGAAAATTTGTTAGTAACGTTTTGCGTGGCCTGTAGTTTAGGGTAGGAGCCTATAACTAATTAGACACTCGTTAGATTTGTCCGATCAAAGTTTTAGTAGTAGACCGTGATATATATTATATGAGTTGCTTTGAGTACATTTATTTGTTTAAAACACTTTGACAATTAAAATTACAAACTAAATCCGCAACGTAAACATGTACATCAACAGCTAAAACAAGTTCAAATTCTTGCACAGTACAAGTTCAATCTAAACCAGAAAACAGTACATGAGATTATATATGAATAATAATAACAATAAGTGGACATATTGTGCACTCTTTAACATGTATTATATACACACAAATACAAAGGAAAACAAAATGTATATTCACATTTTTATTATTTTTGCATACATTCAAAACATAAAGTAAGAAAATCAACATTTGGAGATCCATTTCTGCACGGCTCGAGAATAAGTAAACCCGTATTGCCCCATCAGTTTGATCTGCGAGAACAAGAAGGAAACCCATTGAAAAGGGTATTTCATGACAGAAATGAATAGTATAAAAAGGAAAAGAAAAAAATGGTTAAAGCATGAAAATCTGCACATGCAATGTACAACTAAAGTAAATTGCTAAGACATATAGATGTATTGATACATCTAGTCTGGCCTGTAAATGAAATAAAACAGATATGTATATATTTAAATCATCATATCTATACGGCTAATAAAGAAAGATCATGGACAATGAAAACAGCTAAGAAAAACAGGAAATACACAGCTATGTAATAGACAATACATAGCTAAGCGGTTAGCTATGATCTAAAATAGCTAGAAACGGTACAGAAACAGCAAAGAAAAGGGGATGAACAGCCAACAAGACAAGTCAATACCATAGCCGAACTGAAAACAGTACATGTACAACTAAGAAGAACAGATGTATACCAAATCTTTATCAAACAGTAAGTCACATGTATGTACAGTAATTCTCTGATGTAAGATTTACTGTTTACATGTATATAAAATGAAAATAAAATCAATGTTTCAGTTCAAAATCTCTGAGTTCGAATTGAAAATTCGTAGCCATGAGCCTAGCCTAATTTAACACAGTAATATGTATATTTTCAAAATCGAATTCATATCAGGCCGTACATAATATCTACCACAAAACAGCACAAAGCTTTGAAATTTTCAATGCACCATTCACTGTCATTGATCAGTTCAATCAAAATCCATTTCAACTGATATGAAATTCCAATGAATCCGAACCAAAATCTATAGATTTGAATAGTGATAGAAATAACAATTCATGGCCGATTGATAGACAGTAATCTTATCTAAGAGTGAACTGCAACTATAAATACAACAGTATTTCATTCATCCTAGGACCATTCGAACAACACAAAATAAACAAGAAAATCAAATACAAAAATAAATACGGTATAGGAAAATTAGGTAAGAAAACTTAGCTTAAATGGCTATGGAGGCCGCTTGATTTCTGGTCGCTTATGGCTCGGTCCAGCGAAACAAAAGGTTTCGAGTTGGCTTGCGGTTCGATCCATGAAGCACTGAGGGTTGTTGTGGGTGCTGGCCGATCATTGGAAGAGGCTTGAAGGTGGATTGCAGGACGGAGAAAGGTTGCGATGCCATGATTTACGGTGGGAGGAAGACAAAGGGGATTAGGGTTTTTCTATTTCGGTTTTGGGGATTAATTTGTGGTGGCTGTGTGAAATGAAGACAAAGAACGATGGTGAGGGTTTTATGCTGAGGCGTGTCGGGTTTGAGATGTTTGGGCCAGGTGATTTAAGGTGAAGCCCAATTTTAAATTCAAAGAAAATTTATGTTTGAATAATTTAATTAATTTATAACCTTCGTTATACGATTTCTCACTCATACAGTATCAGTTTTACGCACAGTCAGTTGCGTTGGGACCGTGGAGACGAGTACTTCGAGATGGAGAAGCACTGGTCGGGGTCTGAAGTAACTGGAATTTTTAGTCGAATTAAATGTCAGTTTAATTTGACTAAAACAGACGATTTATCGACGGATTCAAAACAAGGTGAGTTAAACTCACTCAGCTCTTCCCATTTATATTTTATATAAATTGGGTTTTAATTTTGTGTGTTCTGGTTGTTAGTGGTTGACTGATTGCTAGTGATATATGTTTATTGTGGATTCAAATTCTGAAATTAAACGGTTGTTTAATTTCAGTAAAACACCAATCGTTATAATTTGACACAAATAAAGTAATTTCCCTTGATTATTCACGGTTAAAACATGTTTGAATTGTTTGAGTTGGCTGTTGATTGATTGTTGATCGTTATCGAAATTATCAATCAAATAAATAATTGATTTTTGTTGATTGTTGAACCTTATTTCAACATTCGTTCTGATAGTAACCAATGGGTAGTATGGTTGAGTAATTGGCATCACCTGACTTATAAATCAATCGATTTATAAAATATGGGTTTTATCGACAGTGACTCGATAATATTTGAGTTATAAATAAAATTTTAAATTGAAGAGATTATTTAAAAAGGAAATATTTATTTATTTATTTATTTATTTATTTAAGATTTATATAGAAATTATAAAATGGTTTTTAGAAAACAAATTTCTTATGTCGATAAGAAGTATAAACAATGAAATAACCTAGCAGTTAAGTGTTTTGATTAATCGTGAGCGATTAAATAAAGTTATTTTAAATTAATTATATTTTAATTAATTTAAAGAGGAATTAAATAGAGTTGGTTTAAAGAGGAACCATGGTTTGTGTCGACAATTTAAACTTAGTTAGACTTTAAATCAGCGAGATAACTTTATAAATAATTGGTAAATCCTAGTAGGAATTCAAAAAGGAAATTTATTATTTATCCTAGTGAATAAAGGAGTAAATTGTCTTGAAATGATTAATGTTGAATTGTTATAGAAAGCATTAATGAAAAATGGTCGAGTGATGGAAATAGGCGAGGGATGAGTTTTATTATTTAAGCTCGAGTTTTATAATGAAGCGAATAAGAGATTTAAACGAATATATAACTGAAATGAAAAGTTTTACTTAAAATTTGAGTTAAGGGAGGTGAAAAGGTTTATATTAATTTATAAAAAAAGGTTGAAATGGAATGTGAGTTTAAATGTCGTTTTTGAATGTGAATGGAATTAAGTTAAACCAAAAGAAGTAAAAGGGGGTTTCCCGAGGGAGGGTTTTAAGTGTGAGCTTGGAAATAGGAATTGAAATAATAATATAGGGTTTTTGAATTACAACTTGTATTTATCTGAAGGTAAGAACGTGGTTGATCAAGGTCTGAGAGGTAATTAAAATACCCCAACTTGAACGACTTCGGGACTATCTAAGGATGATACTAGTTGGTAATGGCGAGAGTGTGTGATAAGATTTTCTATAGTAACGGAAATGAGATGAGGTGATATTTCCCTAGTAACGAAATAGGAAGGAAATTGGGTGATTAATTTCAAAAGTCAAGTATGCCGCGTACCAGACCAGTGAATGTATTTTTATGATTTCATGGATGTTTACTTGATAGTTAAATAACCGACTATCAAGTCTGACCTTTACGATTGTTGGTATGGAAAGACCGGGATCGAATGAATATTCGAAAACCATTCTAACCAACAAATACGAATATAAAGAAGAGATCAAGCGACGATCGAGATGGAGCATGTGAAGACCATAGATCTTCATAAAGCAGATGAACCACTTACAATCTCTGATTCGACCCGGAGATATACTGGGGTTCTGTCATGGTTGAGACTGTGGATTGCAAGGACGATCAATACTGATCCATGGGGTGATTCCTATATTGGATGCAGTAGGAGAGTACCTTCGGTTCATCCTGTTCCTGGGTGACTTGTATGGACGAGTGTCTGACAAAGTATTTCTAAAGGGATTACGTATATTGATTTTCTACAAACGTATCTCTGTTGGTGGCGGAGAAGGCTGTACACCTTCTTTGGCTTAACGCTCAGAGTATTTTTGTGGAAATCAGTATTCAGTAATACCTAGCGGATCTGACGATGTGGCATTCAAAGTGAATGGTGGCCAGGTGTTCAAAAGATTATAACCTCAAGCCTCACAGCTGGGAGATGACAAAAATCGGGCAGGCAGCATGGCTATGTGGGTCGCTCCCATTAGGGTGTATAATCACCTATCTAGAGAAATTCCTTTTGTTTCTTAATCTATCGATTCTGCCCATTTGGGAAACGGTGGTTTGAGCCCAACCGTTGGTGATATACATTCGATACACTCAAGCGAAATGAGTGGTCGGTCATGTGAGGGCCGGGTTGCAAGACGTTCTTGTTGAACCCAGTGTATTCGCCTCTAGAGATACACGAGCGGCAGGTGGTCCCATACCTTGTCAAGGTCGGAATCCAATTTCCAATAAGTGCCTACGGTTTTTGTTTGTATATATATACGTGGAGCGTGAGATGCAAGCGTTCCACTAGATTGATATTTACTTGTAATTAGACACTATTATAATATCAGAAAATATATTGATTTGAAAACAGTTTTGGGTTATCATAAGGTAAAAAATGTCCGTGTTTATGTGTGGATTTGGTCTTACGATTATCCTTTTCTTTCGAAAGGATTTTGAATTTAAAATCAAGTTGTGTGATACCTTAATGTTGTGCGAGTTTTTCTCACTCTGGTCCACCAGACTGACCCGGTGTTTTGTAAATGCTCGGGTTAGCCCGAAGTGTACAGGTTTAGGTCATCAGGTACTGCGAAGTCCAGAGACAAGCTGAAGATGTTCAGACAAATGATATTCCGCTGTGTGATTATATATATAAGGATAGATTATCAAAAACTGTCCAGATATGTGTTGTACTCTGATATTGTAAGTATTTTCAAAAGTTCTCAATAAAGATTATTTCTGTATTATATTTTGTTCCGCTGCAATGTGAGACTCTGTGTTGGTTCTTCTTCTTCTTCTATTATAATATTTCTTTCTTCCTTATCTCACCCTCAAATTTCTTTCTTAACATTCCAGTGTTTTCGGTGCTTGGAGGATCGGCATGAGATACGATAAAGGTATTTATGTCAATTTTCGAAGCCGAAATCTGCTAGGTCGTTACAGTGGTATCAGAGCTATTGGTTGAGTAGTAACCTTGGCTCTGTGGCGTAACTCAATAGAGATGGGGTTAGTAACATCCTAGATTGAGTTCGAGTGTATATATATATATGAGAGCGAATTTGTAAAATTTTGTATAAAAATGTTTTGTACTGTGCTAATTGACTAGTTCGAGTGTTGAGAAGCAGTGAACTAGTGAATGGATACAATATTGTTTTTTTCGGTGGGTAGATGAAATAATTTTACCCAAGATATATTTTTATATAGAAAAAGGAATTTATTTTCTATATTATAGTAAGGTGGGTTGTTTGTTTGTTCTGATTGATTTGATTTGAAATCAAATTGAAATATGAAATAACGTTGAACTGATTAGAAAATCAATTCGTCAGTTGGATCGGATATGAAAGCGAAACTGAACTTGGTTAAGTAAAACCAATTTAAGAATGAATTCAAATAAATTAGTATTTAAAAATTTAATGGATAAATAAATTGGGATTCAAATTAAGTGGGTTGCCATCTGGATCTTGAATTTTCTTTCCGACGGAGTTGAGGCCCAGAGTGACAGTTGTAGTCGTACCGATCGAGCCATGCATAGAAGGTGCTGGCAAAATTCACGGAAATTTTAATTTTTGAAATTATTTTGATAATAATGCAAAGGTAATAATTTTAAAATAATATAGGTCGGAATATTCTTCTTACTTTGCAATTTCGAGGACGAAATTATTTTAAGGGGGGAAGAATGTAATATCCCAAATTTTTCGGCCATTTAAATTAGAATATATAGATTTGTTTATATATTATATTTGAAATATAATGGATTTTTAATCGAATTTATTTATTTAAATAGAGTTCGAATATATATTTATATATTAAGTAAAACGAGCTCAAATCGTCGCAGTAATTCGAAATTTTCGATTTGAACTTTGATTGAATATACAGGATCCGATATAAGTCGGATTTTTATGAAACGAGACACGTTTAGACCGTCTCGATTATATTTTTCTAATGAAAGAGAAAAATCGAGATTTCAGCTTATAGATTTCAAGTTACGTCCAGTTCAAATTTTCAAATAGTCGTTGTGAAATCCTTTTTAGTTTATAACGATTTATTAGTTAATATTAGTTTATATAATGGATGAGGTTTTACCGTAACCTGGTATTTGATTTTTGGCGGTCCATTTATTAACAGGTTAAATAATTTATGTTTGTGTTATATCGAAGATCCAAAACAGCGCTGATATTTATACTTTGTTTGGAATCATAATACAACGGTAATTAGTTATTAGATAATATAATGATTTAGTTTAAATTTTTAATTATATACATCTTGAAAATTTGTTAGTAACGTTTTGCGTGGCCTGTAGTTTAGGATAGGAGCTTATAACTAATTAGACACTCGTTAGATTTGTCCGATCAAAGTTTTAGTAGTAGACCGTGACATATATTATATGAGTTGCTTTGAGTACATTTAGTTGTTTAAAACACTTTGCCAATTAAAATTACAAACTAAATCCGCAACGTAAACGTGTACATCAACAGCTAAAACAGGTTCAAATTCTTGCACAGTACAAGTTCAATCTGAACCAGAAAACAGTACATGAGATTATATATGAATAATAATAACAATAACTGGACATATTGTGCACTCTTTAACTTGTATTATATACACACAAATACAAAGGAAAAAAATGTATATTCACATTTTTATTATTTTACATACATTCAAAACATAAAGTAAGAAAATCAACATTTGGAGATCCATTTCTGCACGGCTCGAGAACAAGTAAACCCATATTGCCCCATCAGTTTGATCTGCGAGAACAAGAAGGAAACCCATTAAAAAGGGTATTTCATGACAGAAATGAATAGTATAAAAAGGAAAAGAAAAAAAATGGTTAAAGCATGAAAATCTGCACATGCAATGTACGACTAAAGTAAATAGCCAAGACATATAGATGTATTGATACATCTAGTCTGGCCTGTAAATGAAATAAAACAAATATGTATATATTTAAATCATCATATTTATACGACTAATAAAGAAAGAACATGGACAATGAAAACAGCTAAGAAAAACAGGAAATACACAGCTACGTAATAGACAATACATAGCGAAGCGGTTAGCTATGATCTAAAACAGCTAGAAACAGTACAGAAGCAGCAAAGAAAAGGGGATGAACAACCAACAAGATAAGTCAATACCATAGCCGAACTGAAAACAGTACATGTATAACTAAGAAGAACAGATGTATACCAAATCTTTATCAAACAGTGAGTCACATGTATGTACAGTAATTCTCTGATGTAAGATTTACTGTTTACATGTATATAAAATGAAAATAAAATCAATGTTTCAGTTCAAAATCTCTGAGTTCGAATAGAAAATTCATAGCCATGAGCCTAGCCTAATTTAACACAGTAATATGTATATTTTCAAAATCGAATTCATATCAGGCCGTACACAATATCTACCACAAAACAGCACAAATCTTTGAAATTTTCAATGCAACATTCACTGTCATTGATCAGTTCAATCAAAATCCATTTCAACTGATCTGAAATTCCAATGAATCCGAACCAAAATATATCGATTTGAATAGTGATAGAAATAACAATTCATGGCCGATTGATAGACAGTAATCTTATCTAAGAGTGAACCGCAACTATAAATACAACAGTATTTCATTCATCTCAGGACCATTCGAACAACACAAAATAAACCAGAAAATCAAATACAAAAATAAATATGGTATAGGAAAATTAGGTAAGAAAACTTAGCTTAAATGGCTTTGGAGGCCGCTTGAATTCAGGTGGCTTAGGGCTCGGTCCAGCGAAACAAAAGGTTTCGAGTTGGCTTGCGGTTCGATCCATGAAGCACTGAGGGGTGTTGTGGGTGCTGGCCGATCATTGGAAGAGGCTTGAAGGTGGATCGCAGGATGGAGAGAGGTTGCGACGCCATGATTTATGGTGGGAGGAAGATAAAGGGGATTAGGGTTTTTCTTTTTCGGTTTTGGGGATTAATTTGTGGCGGCTGTGTGAAATGAAGATAAAGAACGATGGTGAGGGTTTTATGCTGAGGCGGGTCGGGTTTGAGATGTTTGAGCCAGGTGATTTTAAGGTGAAGCCCAATTTTAAATTCAAAGAAAATTTATGTTTGAATAATTTAATTAATTTATAACCTTCGTTATACGATTTCTCACTCATAGAGTATCGGATTTATGCACGGTCAGTTGCGTTGGGACCGTGGAGACGAGTACTTCGAGAGCAGTTCTGGTTGGGGTCTGAAGTAACTGGAATTTTTAGTCGAATTAAATGTCAGTTTAATTTGACTAAAACAGACGATTTATCGACGGATTCAAAACAAGGTGAATTAAACTCACTCAGCTCTTCCCATTTATATTTTATATAAATTGGGTTTTAATTTTGCGTGTTCTGGTTGTTAGTGGTTGACTGGTTGTTAGTGATATATGTTTATTGTTGATTCAAATTCTGAAATTAAACGGTCGTTTAATTTCAGTAAAACACCAATCGTTATAATTTGACCCAAATAAAGTAATTTCCCTTGATTGGTCACGGTTATAAACATGTTTAAATTGTTTGAGTTGGCTGTTGATTGATTGTTGATCGTTATCGAAATTATCAGTCGAATAAATAATTGATTTTTGTTGATTGTTGAACCTTATTTCAACATTCTTTCTGATAGTAACCAATGGTTAGTATGGTTCAGTAATTGGCATCACCGGACTTATAAATCAATCGATTTATAAAATATGGGTTTTATCGACAGTGACTCGATAATATTTGAGTTATAAATAGATTTTTAAAATTATTACATTGAAGAGATTATTTAAAAAGGAAATAAATATTTAATTATTTATTTATTTAAGGTCTATATAGAAATTATAAAATGGTTTTTAGAAAACAAATTTCTTATGTCGATAAGAATTATAAACAATGAAATAACCTAGCAGTTAAGTGTTTTGATTAATCATGAGCGATTAAATAAAGTTATTTTAAATTAATTAATTTAAAGAGGAATTAAATAGAGTTGGTTTAAAGAGGAACCATGGTTTGTGTCGACAATTTAAACTTAGTTAGACTTTAAATCAGCGAGATAACTTTATAAATAATTGGTAAATCTTAGTAAGAATTCAAAAAGGAAATTTATTATTTATCCTAGTGAATAAAGGAGTAAATTGTCTTGAAATGATTAATGTTGAATTGTTGTAGTAAGCATTAATGAAAAATGGTCGAGTGATGGAAAGAGGCTAGGAATGTGTTTTATTATTTAAGCTCAAGTTTTATAATGAAGCAAATAAGAGATTTAAACGAATATATAACTGAAATGAAAAGTTTTACTTAACATTTGAGTTAAGGGAGGTGAAAAGGTTTATATTAATTTATAAACAAAGGTTGAAATGGAATGTGAGTTCAAATGTCGTTTTTGAATGTGAATGGAATTAAGTTAAACCAGAAGAAGTAAAAGGGGATTTCCCGAGGGAGGGTTTTAAGTGTGAGCTTGGAAATAGGAATTGAAATAATAATATCGGGTTTTTGAATTACAACTTGTATTTATCTGAAGGTAAGAACGTTGTTGATCAAGGTCTGAGAGGTAATTAAAATACCCCAACTTGAACGACTTCGGGAATATCCAAGGATGATACTAGTTGGTAATGGCGAGAGTGTGTGATAAGATTTTCCAAAGTAACGGAAATGAGATGAGGTGATATTTCCCTAGTAACAAAATAGGAAGGAAATTGGGTCATTAATTTCAAAAGTCAAGTGATGCTGAGTACCAGACCAGTGAATGTATTTTTATGATTTCATGGATGTTTACTTGATAGTTAAATAACCGACTATCAAGTCTGACCTTTACGATTGTTGGTATGGAAAGACCGAGATCGAATGAATATTCGAAAACCATTCCGACCAACAAATACGAATATAAAGAAGAGATCAAGCGACGATCGAGATGGAGCATATGAAGACCATAGATCTTCATGAAGCAGAAGAACCACTTACAATCTCTGATTCGACCCGGAGAGATACAGGGGTTCTGTCGTGGTTGAGACTAGGGATTGCAAGGACGATCGCTACTGATCCATGGGGTGATTCCTATATTGGATGCAGTAGGAGAGTACCATCGGTTCATCCTATTCCTAGGTGACTTGTATGGATGAGTGTCTGACAAAGTATTTCTAAAGGGATTACGTATATTGATTTTCTATAAACGTATCTCTGTTGGTGGCGGAGAAGGCTGTACACCTTCTTTGGCTTAACGCTCAGAGTATTTTTGTGGAAATCAGTATTCAGTAATACCTGGCGGATCTGACGATGTGGCATTCAAAGTGAATGGTGGCCAGGTGTTCAAAAGATTATAACCTCAAGCCTCACAGCCGGGAGATGACAAAAATCGGGCAGGCAGCATGGCTATGTTGGTCGCTCCCATTAGGGTGTATAATCACCTATCTAGAGAAATTCCTTTTGTTTCTTAATTTATCGATTCTGCCCATTCGGGAAACGGTGGTTTGAGCCCAACCGTTGGTGATATACATTCGATACACTCAAGCGAAATGAGTGGTCGGTCATGTGAGGGCCGGGTTGCAAGACGTTCTTGTTGAACCCAGTGTATTCGCCTCTATAGATACACGAGCGGCAGGTGGTCCCATACCTTGTCAAGGTCGGAATCCAATTTCCAATAAGTGCCTACGGTTTTTGTTTGTATATATATACGTGGAGCGTGAGATGGAAGCATTCCACTAGATTGATATTAACTTGTATTTAGACACTATTATAATATCAGAAAAGATATTGATTTGAAAACAGTTTTGGGTTATCGTAAGGTAAAAACCGTCCGTGTTTATGTGTGGATTTGGTCTTACGATTATCCTTTTCTTTCGAAAGGATTTTGAATTTAAAATAAAGTTGTGTGATACCTTAATGCTGTGCGAGTTTTTCTCACTCTGGTCCACCAGACTGACCTGGTGTTTTGTAAATGCTCGGGTTAGCCCGGAGTGTACAGGTTTAGGTCATCATGTACTGCGAAGTCCAGAGACTAGCTGAAGATGTTCAGATGAATGATATTCTGCTGTGTGATTATATATATGAGGACTGATTATCAAAAACTGTCTAGATATGTGTTGTACTCTGATATTGTAAGTATTTTCAAAAGTTCTCAATAAAGATTATTTCTGTATTATATTTTGTTCCGCTGCAATTTGAGACTCTGTGTTGGTTCTTCTTCTTCTTCTATTCTAATATTTCTTTCTTCCTTATCTCACCCTCTAATTTCCTTCTAAACGTTCCAGTGTTTTCGGTGCTTAGAGGATCGGCATAAGATACGATAAAGGTATTTATGTCGATTTTCGAAGCCAAAATCTGCTGGGTCGTTACACACCAAAACTTGTTTGTATGGTTGAATAATATTCACCGGTGATGTGTTAAAAATCAGCTGACCGTGTTGATTTGGTAATTGATGATGAATGTCTAAAAATGTGTTGTGGCTAATGTCAGTTGACTGTTTGGGAAATTGACATAGTTTTAAAGTTAGAATTATTTGATAACCGAATTTAAGTTCAAATTAAAGTATATAAGGAATTAAATGGAAATTTATAAATATCTATTTTTAATCGAGTTTAAAGGGATTATTTAAATGGATTTTACCAGTTTTTAAACAAAGGAAACCGAAGATTTACCTACGGGTTGGGAAGGTGAAATAATTAAACAATTAAATAGGGTTTTTAAACTAATTAAATTATTTGATAAATTCAAAAAGGGGAAATGACAAGAGAATTTAGTTAATGGTTAACTGAGATATTAGGTCGACAAAACCAACTGTTTTTAACTGATGACGATAATGGGATTAATTGGGTTCTGAATATTCTTCAAATTTGGCGAGTGGTGCTAAATAATTAGTTAATCTTTGATTAACTATAAATAAGGGATTTCTGAATTGTTTAGTGTTAAATTTTAGTTAATCTTCGATTAACTAAACCTTAGAAAAAGTATTTGATTGGTTAAGAATTTATAAAGAAAAGTATTGTTTAATCAGCTTTTAAGAGTAACCATTATCATATTTTTGATAAATAACCAAGTTATCTATATTTTTACATAGTTAATATTTGAAGTTAATTATTGTTTTAATTAATAAGGATTTAAGAAATGAGTTTTTAATTGGAATTCACTGAAGTGATTGGATGGTGTAAGGGTTGTAAAGTTAAGAGGTGTGCTGTAAATTAAGACTTACTTAATTAAGGGAATTGAGTAAAGAGATTATCGAACAAAGATTTCAAAGTAAGAAAAGGTTTAAAAAACCAGATTTGAAACCAAAAGGGGAAAATTGAGATGTTAATAGTTAAGTGACAAACTGATGTTATTCTGAGATAAGAACGGGTTGTTCAAGGTCTGAGAGGTAACTAAAATATCCCAACTTGGTTGGCTTCACTATTATCGAGGAACAATATTAGTTTGGAGTGAGTGAAGTTGTTGAAATTGTTTAACCCTATATGAGGTATATCAAACTCTAATGCAAGATTTTGGAAATTAAATAATATTGCAATAATGGTTCCAAGGACACAAGAATAAGTGATTTCTAATTGTACTAAACATTTGTTATTCAATTAGAGTTGATCGAACATAGTTAGAGTTAGTCAAACGTAGTTAGTCAGAAAGAGTTTCCATTGCGTACGACTGCTAGCGTAATTCGCAGGGCTGCAGATAGCCTACGACAATCGGATGTTTCATGAGGGAATCAGGCGTAACCATTGTGATCGCTGCGATCTAGAGTCAAGCGAATGGAGTTAAGTCGAGTATTAGTTAACCGATAAGAGTAATCAAGTCTAGTTAGTCCAGTCGAGTTAAATAAGTCGGGTTAGTCAAGTTAGAGTTAATCAATCAAAGTAAATCAGTCAAAGTTAGTCAAAAGGGATTTTGGTTAAATATATTTTAAAAGAGGTCGAGTTGTATCAAGTGCTGAATTAGCAAACTCATTGTATTCACACTATTTGTTATTTGATAGTTAAATCACCGACTATCAAACCAGACCAATACTCTTGTTGGTATGGAAAGTCCGGGATCGAACTATATTCGAATACCATTCCGACCAACAAAACGTGAAGGTGTAATCGAAGATGGAGCAATCGAAGACCGTGGATCTTCGTAAGCGTAAGAAATACTTGTCAAATCTCTCTGGCTTGCAACTGGAGTTATTTTGATTTTGTGATTCTGTCGTGGTTGAAATCCACGGGTTACAAGGACTTCTCGCTACTGATCCATGGGGTGACTCCTATATGAGATGCAGTAGGAGAGTACCTTCGGTTCATCCTGTTCCTAGATAACTTGTATGGACGGATGACTGACAGAGTATTTCCAAAGGAATTACATGCGTTGATTTCTCCAAGCGTACGATAGTTGATGGCGGAGAAATGGTTATTCTCTAGCCAAATAAACTAGAGTATTTTTGTGGACGTCTATCAAGTGTGATCTGGCGGATCTAACGATGTGGCATTCAAAGTGAATGATGGTCAGATGTTTAAAGTAAATTCTAGCCTCAAGCCTCATCAATCGGGAAATGACAAAAATCGGGCAGGCAGCATGGCTATGTGGGTCGCTCCCATTAGGATGTATGATCACCTATCTAGAGAAATTCCTACTGCTTCTTAAATATATGTTCGATGTTGTCCCTTTTCGGGCAGGCGGTTGCTGATCCCAACCGTCGGTGATATACATTCGATACACTCAAGCGAAATGAGTGGTCGGTCATGTGAGGGTCGGGTTGCAAGACGTTCTTGTTGAACCCAGTGTATTCGCCTCTAGAGATACACAGTCGGAAGGTGGTCCCATACCTTGTCATAGTTGGAAATCCAATATCCAATAAGCGCCCGCGGTTTTCGATTGAATACTATATATGGGGAGCGTGAGATGCAAGCGTTCCTCTATATTTTTATTTACTTGCATTTAGACATTATGATAATATCAGAGCAAGTTATGATTTCAAAAACGTTTTGGGTTATAGTAAGGTAAAAACCGTCCGTGTTTATGTGTGGGTTGGTCTTACTATTATCCTTTGATTTCAGAAAGGATTTCCAAAGTTAAACAAGTTAAGTGTGTTGTGTGAATTTATCACTGATAGTATTCCAGACTGACCCGGTGTATTTTGTTTTAAATCAAATGTGCTCGGGTCAGACCGAGTATGTTCCAGGTTAGGTTTCGCTTGGAATTTCAGGAGCTAGAAGCAGACGGCTTCACCGTTAGATATACAAAGTTATTTTCCGCTGTGACTGATACATGTTGTACTCTGATGATTGGTATGTATACAAAGTTCTTTTGTATAAAGAGATTTGTTATATTATATTTTATTCGTTCCGCTGTGAGATTCTGATGAGTTCTTCTTCTTTCTTCTATTCTAATATTTCTTTCTTTCTATTCTCACCCTCTAACTTCTTTCTCATGACAATCTAGGGGTTCGATATTTGGGTTTTTGGCAAGTGATACGGGTTTATGTATTATTGTCGAGAACTCGAGCGTCGATCTTTTCCCAGGGTCGTTACAAAATACGAAAAATATGGTGCTCCTTTTTCGATCATGCCCGTTCAAACTACCGAGCATAAGAAGCTCTTCGATTTTGGCTTAAGGAGTCTCGAATATAATTACTTGGATTTAGAGATATTTAGGGAAGAAATTCAGAGCAAAATCGATCGTCTAATTTGAGAACCGGCGGCGCATAATTCTGAACGGTCTGTTAGGGTTTTGGGGGACAATAATTATATATATATATATTTATTTAAAATATTATTTAATTCATTTATTATCAAATTTTGAAGTTTAACTTTACGAACTCCAAAACCAATCCCAACGACTACCGCCCCTAGCTAAATACCCGCATTCCGGACACAATGGGATATGTCTGGTAAGCCAATTCAGCTGTTTCGATCAGTTTTCCTTTAAATTAAAATATAAATCAATTAAAATTGAATTTGAATGTACATTTTAAATTACCGGGGCCACATACTGACTCCAAAAATTCCAGAAAAATAAATCTGGCTATGTTTTGACGATACGATCCTAACAAAACTAATTTCGTCTAATTTAGCGACCATTTGAAAAATGGCCATTTTTTGGTCGATCGAGTTCAACTAAAATTGACAAAACATGTTTTCTTTTGCTACGCTCACATATTGATTTCAAAAATTATGAAAATTGGAATCTAGCAATAACTTGACATCCCGGATCCAACAAAAGTGATTTTGTCGAAAACAGAGGTCGTTTGCAAAATGGCTATTTATAAGGGTTATATATTATATTAAAATATACATAAATTCCACAGCGACTTTTCTGAATTTTAAACTGCACGTAACTTTTAATTTATAAAGTGAAATCCTAGTTTCTTAGCTTTGTTAGAAAGATATGATTAAAAAGATTCAAATATTTCTTGTTTCGTTCAATTCTGACTTATTTTGAATTCTGTATACTCATTTGAAGTTTGAAAATTGAATTTTCAAATTGTCGCGCCATTTCAGGCTCGTTTTATAATTAAATAAATTTATATGTTCTACCTTCGTCAAAATTAAATTTATCGTCGTTATTATTTAAAATAAACCATTTTAAATATTCGAAATCCATTAAATTCGCAAAAATAAAAAATTTAAATTGGTTCTGATTTTCCGGGTTGTTACATAAACACACACACACACACATATATATATATACATATATGTGATGTGAAAATTATATATATGGAATGTAAAATATATATATGCGATGTGAAAAATATATATATGCATTGTATTAAAATGTAAATGGATAAAATGGTCATGTAATGGAATAAATATTTGTTCACTAAAAATATTATTTTTAGCCTATATATGAAATGGATAAAATTGTCATGTAATGAAATAATTATTGGAAGGTTAAAAATATAATTTTTAACTATATATGGAATATTCAATTTTGATTTGAAATTAGTAATGAAGTTGAAATCGTTTTAAAATGAATTGATAAACAATTTATAAAATACGTTTTAAATGGAAATCGACGATATTATATATATAATGCCTTTAATAGAACTCGCCGAACATCGACCGTTTGCGAATTTTAGCCATTAACTTCAAATTGACGTAATGGGAGATCTGAACGTTGGATTCTCCTAAAACTAGAACCGTTGGGTTCATATCGAAAAGATCTTTCCAATGAATATAAGAGATTTAAATTTGATCAATTGGATTTTAAAATATGTCCAAATCAGTTTCATAAAAGGTCGCTATGGATGCAGTTCGGTGGCCGATATTGGAAACCGACTGTAAAAGCCTTAATAAAATTATTAAAAATATGGAAAAATTGTGCAAAATCATAATAAATGATTTTGAGAGATTATATATGAAAAATTCGAAGTTTGAAAAGACAAAAATATATTTTTATCGAAATGAACTAGTTATTAACTAGAATAATAATCCAATGTTTTTAAATAAATAAATGGGATTAGTAAATGGTTTTTGAAATAACCAGTATTTTCCAATGTATAAACTGGAATGGATTTGAATAGAAATAATCTTCGGAATATTTCCATATTGGATTCCATGATTATACGGATATTGTTGAGGAATTTGGAAGATACAGATATCGTTATTCCAAAACGATACATGTTAATTTTAGAATTTGATATTAAATATAAGTCGATATAATTTCTATTCTGAGCCTTATATTTAATATCAAATTGGATTTTGGGCTTGTCGTGAATGGTGTCTTATTAACACTGTTCTTAAACCCAGTTGAGAAAAGAATAAATTTTTTAAATTAAGATTTAGTGAAGTTTACCAATTAATTGATATTTAATTGGAATTGAAATTGGATTTTTAGTTTATCGTGAACTGTGTTTTAAATAAAAGTCGTTATTTAACCCAATTAACAATGAAGATAAGATTTGGGATTTATAATCGCTTGAAAAAGATTGATGGGAATTTTCCAAAGTAAAGTTTGCTAATTTAAAATATTAAATTGTAATTGAATGAAATTCGATTTGGTAATAATCGAAATGAGCTTCTGTAAAGGACGACCGTTATTATGGAATTTAAAAGGCTTTTCCGTTATTCCATTTATAGTATTGATTTGATATGGAAATTTATATCGATTATGTACTATTATGATTTCCGTAAAGATTCCATAGTTAATGGAAGATAATTTTGGGTTTATCATTTTTGAAAACAAAGATGTGTGATCTTCTGAAAAGAAGAGAGCACACATATATAATATATAACAACAAAGCTACAAAATCCGACAATATAATAAAAAACATGGCTATATGAATGCATAAGAAAGTAGATAGATGATCTCCGGATAAATCACCGCCCATCATACTTAAAAATCGAATTCCGGCAAAGCCACCACCCGATATTGAAGTATATCTACTCTTATACAAAAACAAAAACACTCCAAAGTAGCCAATGAGTAACGATACATCCAAAATAAACTCTCCAACTCAAAAATAGTAAATATATCCCACACAAAAACAGGCACTAGTCCAGCCAACTATTAGATTTTGGGTTTATCATGAACTGTGTTTTAAATGACATTTGTTCTTTAACTCAAGTAAAGGCAGGATTAATTTCCAAAAAGTTGAATAATCATTAAGTAATGATTTTAGAGATTAAAACTAAGAAGAGTTTTAATAAATCTATAATTATATTGAAATACGAATAAGGTAACTAAATTTACAAAATTCAGGAAATGTTCGAGAATGGAGAATAACTAGTTTTACTTCATGCGATAGCCAAATCTTTAATTAGATTCGAAATGAGAGATGGTAATTAAATTTACTAGAACATGAGGTGTGGTATAAACCAAATATACTTGGTTGTTGATATTGATTGCGATTGATAGATTGTTTGGATTGTGCTCGACCAGTTTATGAGCAAAATATGCTTTTACATTTAACATTAGGTTGGGTAGAAATATTAGTATGCTAACATCTTGTGAAACACTTCACGATTTGACTATGAGATGTTTAGCGATGTTGTTGAGTTCATCTCAAATTTAATGAATGATTTTGAAATAATATTTTTCTTAAGTGAAAAGAAATGTATTCCTAATTTTGGACAGGGAATGTTTTATAAAAAATGTTTTATAAAACAGAAAGGATTTCGTGGGCTAAACCCGATGTTGTCAAAATGATATCCAAACGTATTATGTGTTTGGCATTGTAGTTCATCACATAACCGATTAGTTGCTATTGATGATGTATCTGTTTGGTGGCAGAGAATTTATTCTCTTTCTTAACACCCTTCTTTGAGACGTACAAGCTCAAAGGTTATGTGATTAATAGTGACTGATCATATGTGCGAATTGCTAATGTGAAGTGCTATATTTTGGAAAGTACTTGTGATTATTATGTTGGGAAATGATTTTCCCTACTTAGGGATATGAAATGATTTGGTATATGGTTAAAGATTCGGGTAACCCTAGATCACTAAAAGTGTGAGGGCGGTGGATTTTCTCTGAGGGCATGGGAGATGCATCATCAGTGTAGCCTGCTCCATAGTAGAAGGTGCACACATATATGTCGAGTTGGAGAGGCGAGCCTTGTCTGAGGGCCATGCCGGATAATTGGTTGCGTACTTGTTTGTATGCATTGTGATGTTTTGGAATTCATATTTCCAGAGATTTTGGTCTGAGATCCCGAAATAAAATCTACTTTGATATAAAATTTAGATATTAATTTCAAATGATTTGAAATAAGAATTCTAGAATAAAGTCCAAAGAAATAATTTCTGTAAAGAAAATTGGATTTCGAAAAATCTAAATTTGGGATTAAGCCTAAATGGGTAGATTGAGGAATTGCATGTTATTTATGCACTGGTATTCGTTGTTATTTATGCACTGGTATTCGTGGGGGTGAACCCATTCCATGACATGCTACATGGTCTCGTGATTTACCTGATTTTAAAGTAAAGTTTAATAATTGTTTTTAGTTCTCACACTAGTCCCATGACTGACTCGGAGTTTATTGTTTCTACCTAAACTCCGGGTGCCCATATTTTCCACACGGGCAGCTTGTAGTTTTGGTTTGCAGATTATTTCATTTAGTAGGATTCTTGATCGAAGCTTAAAGCTGTGTCCAGAGCATTAATAGTCTTCCGTTGTGTTAGTTTATTTGTTTCTGCTGCACTATATAACATTTATTATAAATTTATTTTCCGCTGTATATTATTTTCAATACTCTGATATTCTGTACTCTGATGTAACATTATTATGATGTTTATAAAAGTCCTCTGTTGTTTGTTCTGATGTGTTGTGTGCCCAAAGTTAGCATATCCGCCTTTTTGGTTCGATTTTAGTTGGTTTAACGATCGATTTGGATTGACCGAGAGGGGGCTCGTTACATATGGTATCATAGCTTTGTTTAACTCAAATCTTTATGGTGCAACTTGTTAGAACAGAATAAAAGACTCATCAGAGATTGGATTAGTAATATCCTACGAAAGAAAACTCATTAGAGATAGGAACAATAGTATCCTAGAATGAGAAACTCGTTAGAGATGGGGTTAGAAATGCCCTAGAATGAGTTGAGAGTGACAAGTTTATAATTAACGTATTTGTGATTATATATATACTCTGATCTTTGAAAATATTATTTTAAGTACATAAAAGATATATATTTGAAAAATTAATCAATAGAATGATTGCTAGTTGCGATGTGTGATTATTAGTTCAACTAATTAAAATATTGGAATGATAATTAATTTAACCAATAAGGGAATAAAAGGTAAATTTTGCTAAATCAAATCAAATATTGAACTAAATTGAAATTTGATTGAATTGCATACATGCACATATATATGTGAGGTCATAGCATGGAAGCTAAGAAGAGGAATAAAATTATATGCCCGACAGATAGGTACATATTTACTGTGTTTATTGGTTTTTGATGATTTTATGAGCCGATTGGCTTTTTCTTTTGGATTGATGAGGGCCCTGTGAGGCAAGTTGCGGTTTTACCGATTAGCACGTAAAAGGGAGGTTATGGCGATTTTTTTTGAAAATTTAGGGTGTTAGCCAAATTTTTGAGAAATTAGAAAATTCTTTGAAACTGAAAAGTTGAAGAATGAAAGCCAAAATGAAAGTTGAGTTTGTTAGTTAAACAACTTTCAGCTTCGTTCCTTTTCAAGGACGAAAAGATTTTAGGTGTGGGAGATTGTAACAACCCGGAATTTATGAACCATTTTTTTATTTTAAAATTTTAAATGGTTTTGAATATTTAAAATGATTTGTTTTAAATAATAATGATTTAAAATTTATTTAAATCAAAGTTAAAACGTATAAATTTAAAGTTAAATTAAAACGAGCTTGAAATGGCGCGATAGTTTGAAAATTTGATTTTAAATTTCAATTGAATGTATAAAATTCAAAATTAATAGGATTTTAGTAAAACCAGAAATATTTGAATATGTTTAATAATATCTTTCTAACGGATGTGAAAAATTCAGATTTCATAATATAAATTGAAAGCTATGTCCAGTTTAAAATTTAAAATAGTCGCTATGGAATTTATATATATTTTAATATAATATATAGCCCTTAAAAATAGCCATTTTTCAAAAGACCTTCGATTTCGACGAAACTATTTTTTTTGGATCCAGAATGTCAAATTATTGTTAGGTCTAAAATTTCATAATTTTTGAAATTAATATGTGAGCATGGTAAATTTAAACGCGTTTGGTCAATTCAGTTTAAATTTAATCGATTAGAAAAGGATCATTTTTGAAACGGTCTCCAAATTCAACGAAATTAGTTTTGTTAGGACCGTATCATCAAAACATAGCTAGATTTATTTTTCGGTGATTTTTGGAGTTAATATGTGGCCCTGGTAATTTAAAATGTACGTTTGAATTTAATATATACTGATTTATATTTAAATTTTAATAAAAACTGACTGAAACAGCTGAATTGGGTTACGAAGTATATCCCATTGTGTTCGGAGTAGGGGTATTTAGCTAGGGGCGATAGTCGTTGGTGTTCATTTGGAGTTCGGATGTGAAAATTCATATTTAAGAAATAAAGGAATTATAATATTAATATATATTAAATATAAAAACTTTATAAAACCCTAGTTCTCTCTCTTATTCTTTCACTGCCACCAGGTTCAAAATTAAGGGACGTTTTTTTTCGTTCTTCTTCCCCAATTTTCTTCTTATCCATTTAGCGATTATCGAAGCTTCTACAAACAATATTAAAGAGCAAGATGAGGTCTATATTTTGGACGGTCAAGATCGTATTTCGTAGAGAAATTTAAGGGTATTTGGTGCTCAAATCAACTGTGTTTGAACCCATTTCTAGGGCTTGTGGTGTCATCGAGCATGGCGAGGTGGAGGCTGTGGTGTAGCTAGCAGCGGCGCGTTCGGCTGAGGTCACCGATCATGTTCCGGTCATCCAAGGTGGCAGGCGCATGTAATTTAGGGTTTGGTGTATGGGTTCGAGAAGTCGGCAGTTATTCTAAAGGAAGAGGGATTAAAAATCCTTAATGACCAAATTAAGCTATGTTAATTAATTAATTAATTCAATTATGTCGTTAACATTTAAAACACGATAACTTGTTCAAACAGTAATGGAATTCGATGATTCATAGTTCATTGGAATCGTCTTGAGAAGCACTATATTTCTATATAGACTAGGATGGAAACTAAGCAAACTACAGTTTTTGATAAAATTAAACGTTCGGTTTAATTTTATTAAAACCATCATCAAATAAAGAACGACGGAATGGAACCTAATGTGAGAACCTCTCACTATAATACTTGTACAGTTATCTATTTTATCACTGCATATATGGAATTGCCAGTATTGATTTTTATCAGTTTTAATCATTATAAATTATAAACGGTGTCTGTTAGCTCACCTCCCTCGTCCACAAACCATGGACGATTTAATTGACTGTAATGTGTTGTGATTTTGATGTGAATAAAAAAATATGCGATGTGAGTAAAATATATA
Organism: Allium sativum; assembly: GCA_030737875.1. NCBI lineage: Eukaryota > Viridiplantae > Streptophyta > Magnoliopsida > Asparagales > Amaryllidaceae > Allium > Allium sativum. The sequence goes on from CM060920.1 coordinate 18,278,270, forward strand.
TATTCGATGTGAATAAAATATGTATATGCGATGTGAATAATATATATATATATATATGCATTGTGAATAATATATATATTCGATGTGAATAATATATATATATATATATATGCGACATGAATAAAATATATATATGATGTGAATAATATATATATATATATGCGATGTGAATAAAATATATATATGCGATGTGAATAAAATATATATATGTGATGTGAATAAATTATATATATGCGACGTGAAAATGTATATATGCGATGCAAATAAATTGTATATGTGATGTACAATATATATATATATATATGTGTGTGTGTGTGTGTGTGTGTGTGATGTGAAAATTATATATATGGGATGCTAAAAATATATATGTGATGTGAAATATATATATATATATATGTTGTATAAAAATAGAAATGGATAAAATGGTCATGTAATGGAATAAATATTTGTTCGCTAAAAATATTATTTTTAGCCTATGTATGAAATGGATAAAATTGTCATGTAATGAAATAATTATTGGAAGGTTAAAAATATAATTTTTAATTATATATGGAATATTCAATTTTGATTTAAAATTGGAAATGAAGTTGAAATCGTTTTAAAATGAATTTATAAACGATTTATAAAATACATTTTAAATGGAAATCGGCGATGTATATTATATTATACATATATGTGTATAATACACATATATATATAATGGCTTGAATAGAAAGCGCGACGCAGCGACCGTTCGCGAATTTCAACCATTAACTTCAAATTGACGTAACGGGAGATCCGACCATCGGATTCTCCTAAAATTGGAACCGTTGGGTTCGTATCGAAAAGATATTTCTAGAATATAAGAGATTTAAAATTGAACGGTTGGATTTTAAAATATTTCAAAATCAATTTCAGAAAAGGTCGCTATGGATGTAGTTCGGTGGCCGATATTGGAAACCGACTGTAAAGGCCTTAATAAAGTTATTAAAAATATGAAAAAAATGTGTAGAATCATAATAAATGATTTAGAGAGATTATGGATGAAAAATTCCAAGTTAAAAAAGATAGAAATATATTTTTATCGAAATGAACTAGTTATTAACTAGAATAATAATCCAATGTATTTAAATAAATAAATTGGATTAGTAAATGGATTTTGAAATAACCAGAATTTTCCAACGTATAAATTGGAATGGATTTGAATAGAAATAATCTTCGGAATATTTCGATACTAGATTCTATGATTATACGGTTATTGTTAAAGAATTTGGAAGATACAAATATTGTTATTCCAAAACGATATCTGTTAATTTTAGAATTTGATATTAAATATAAGTCGATATAATTTCTATTCAGAGCCTTATATTTAATATCAAGTTGGATTTTGGGTTTATCGTGGATGGTGTCATTATTAACACTGTTCTTAAACCCAGTTGAGAAAAGAATAAATCTTTTAAATTAAGATTTAGTGAAGTTTACCAATTAATTAATATTTAATTGGAATTGAAATTGGACTTTTGGTTTATCGTGAACTGTGTTTTAAATAACAGTCGTTCTTTAACCCCAATTAACAGTGAAGATAAGACTTGGAATTTATAATTGTTTGAATAAGATTGATGGGAATTTTCCATAGTAAAGTTTTCTACTATAAAATATTAAATTGGAATTGAATGGAATTCAATTTGGTTATAATCGAGATGAGCTTCTGTAAAGGAAGACCGTTACTATATTTGGAATTTAAAAGGCTTTGCCGTTATTCCATTTATAGTATTGATTTACAGAAATTTATATCGATTATATACTGTTATGATTTCCGTAAAGATTCCATAGTTAATGGAAGATGATTTTGGGTTTATCGTGAATTGTGTTTTAAGTGACATTTGTTCTTTAACTCAAGTAAAGGCAGGATTAATTTCCAGAAAGTTGAATAATCATTAAGTAATGAAGAGATTAAAACTAAGCAGAGTTTCAATAAATCTTTAATTAGACTAAAATGCGAATAAGGTAACTAAATTTACCGAATTCAAGAAATGTTCGAGAATGGAGTATTAGCAGTTTTACTTCATGCGATAGCCAAATCTTTAATTAGATTTGAAACGAGAGGTGGTAATTAAATTTACCAAAACATGAGGTGCCGTATAAACCAAATATACTTGGTTGTTGATATTGATTGTGATTGATAGATTGTTTGGATTGTGCTCGACCAGTTTATGAGCAAAATATGCTTTTACATTTAACATTGGGTTGGGTGGAAATATTTGTATGCTAACATCTTGTGAAACACTTCACTATTTGACTATGAAATGTTTAGTGATGTTGTTGAGTTCATTTCAAATTTAAAGAATGATTTTGAAATGATATTTTTCTTAAGTAAAAAGAAATGTATTCCCGATTTTGGATAGGGAATGTTTTATAAAAAATGTTTTATAAAATAGAAAGGATTTCGAGGGCTAAACCTGATGTTGTCGACTTTGAGACGTACGAGCTCAACGGTTATGTGATTAATAGTGATTGATCATATGTGTGAATTGTTAATGTAAAGTACTATATTTTGGAAAGTACTTATGATTATTATGTTGTGAAATGATTTTCCCTACTTGGGATATGAAATGACTTGGTATGTGGCCAAAGATTCGGGTAACCCTGGATGACTAAAAGTGTGAGGGTGGTGGATTTTCTCTGAGGGCATGGGAGATGCATCGTCTGTGTTGCCTGCTCCATAGTTGGAGGTGCATATATATATATATACACATATATATATATATATATATATATCGAGTTGGAGAGGCGCGTACAGCCTTGTCTGAGGGCCATCCCCGATATTTCGTTGCGTACTTGTTTGTATGCATTGTGAAATTTTGGAATTCATATTTCCAAAGATTTGGTTTGAGATCCCAAAGTGAAATCTACTTTGATATAAAAGTTAGATATGTATTTCAAATGACTTGAAATAAGAATTCGGGAATAAAGTCCGAAGAAATAATTTCTGTAAAGAGAATTGGATTTCGAGAAATCTAAATTTAAGGATTAAGCCTAAATGGATAGATTGAGGAATTGCATGTTGTATGATGCATTGTAGATCCATATGACTATTATCGGTTATTTTTTATGCACTGGTATTCACGGGGGTGAACCTTTTCCATGACATGTGGTGTGGTCCCGTGATTTACCTGATTTTAAAGTAAAGTTTAATACCTGTTTTTATTTCTCACACCAGTCCCATGACTGACTCAGAGCTTATTGTTTCTACCTAAACTCTAGGTGCCCATATTTTCCACACGGGTAGCTTGTAGTTTTGGTTTTGCAGATTATTTCATTTAGAAAGATTCTGGATCGAAGCTTAAAGCCGTGTCCAGAGCATCGATAGTCTTCCGCTGTGTTAGTTTATTTTTTTCGCTTCACTGTATTACATTTATTGTAAATTTATTTTCCGTTGTATATTATTTTCGATACTCTGATATTCTGTACTCTGATGTAACATTATTATGATGTTTATAAAAGTCTTCTGTTGTTTGTTCTGATGTGTTGTGCGCCCAAAGTTAGCGTATCCTCTTTTTTGGTTCGATTTAAGTCGGTTTATCGATCGATTTGGATGGACCAAGAGGGAGGGTCGTTACAGTTTACGTACCAAACCATTTAAGCTCTTATATTCCTAATTATTTTGTAATAATCCAAATATCACCCCATGAACAATAATGTTGTATTTGAATCCCAAACACAAAAGACTAATCCATAAGTCGGTTTCTTAAGTGGTTTCATCAATGTCTCCTTAAGGAACATGACTTTAATCTCCATCATATAGCGGTCAAAATTACATGATGCAATATGCTCCAAAGTGATTCTAAAGAGTCATTTCCTAAATTCAAAAGAAACGCTTTTTAAAGAAAATAAAATTTCCTTCTAAGAATAGTGTTTTCAGAAAAGTGCCTTATGAGGTTCCATATTACCCACCCTTTTGGATTTGAGTAGTTATTCATAACCAAATATCTTGTTACTTAATTTAGAGCTAAATTTCATACTTTATTATCCATATAGATTTATACTATATGTTCTTTTCTTAAATCCGCATTATAAATTAGTACCTTATATGGATTGATGTAGGTTCATAGAATCATCTTAACCAATCCATTGTTTATCTTTATAGAGAAATACTATATGGTCATCTGAAGTAGCATTTCTTCCCTTTCAGGTTGATTTCCTTAGTGATTTGGCATTTTGAGGTTGTTGACCCTATTTTCTTAAAACAGTAAACCTTAACTTGAAGAAAAATTTCTTTAGCATTGTCTTATAATGCTACCTAATTTACTTCTTATTAATGAAATGATACAAATCCTATACATTGTTGGAAGATGTAACTATAGTTGAATCAAAAAACTATGATTCTCTTTATTGAAAAAATGTTTAACATTATTTAATTATAGTTCTTAATTCATTTCTTGTTAATGAAATGAAATAAATCAAATCATACTCATTATACAAAGAAGTAACTATAGATAAATCAGAGATGATTCGCTTTAAAGACAATAACTATACTTTATTTCCCCCCGAAATTCAACATCCTCAAGAAATTATTGCATTTTCCATCGTTAAACTTTTCCTTGGTCTGGGTTCATAAAATTATACCTTTATAGCCGCTTAGAATATCAACAAAGTATTTTCCGCCTTTTCGACATCTCAATCTAGAATTCCTTAATAAGCTGAAATATATATTTATATCTGTTTACACCAAAAAATGGCCTAAACATCAAAGGTACTAAAATTGTACTTCACCAAAATGGTAGGGAAATAAGTGGAGCCGTACTTAACAATAATTGAAATGAAAATGCAAGGAAAATAAAATAGAGACATAGTTTAGAGTGGTTCAGCCTTATATTAGGCCTACATCCACTATGAAGACAGCTTGCATTCTTATAACGGGATTACAAAATACATAAACTCTCTTTTTTCATACATCTCTATACCCACTCAATATACTCTCATTCATACATTTCAATCCTGGGATTTTATGAGAGAATGGTAGAGTTTGAGGAGGAGAAGGATGTGTGAATAATTGAGAAGGAAGATGTCTTTGTTTCCCCTAATTACAAGGTTGTACTTGATGCCATGGCCAAATGGGTGATAGAGCTTCGAGTGAAGAAGATGATCATTACTTCCAAGTGTTTAAGGAGTCATTGAGGATAGAATTTAGCAGCACTTTGTAGCTAGGAAGATTGGATCCCTTTTATGCTGGCAGCCATGGCGTATTTATAGGTGAGCTCCCTTGAGCAAGTGATCTGAAATCTGTATATGCAGGCTACAGATCGTTCATCTCATTAATTACAAATGTGCCATCGCATAGCTGCAGCCAGCTGTCCATAGCTATTTCCAGTTGTCATATGCGAGCGATTCTATGGGAGCGAGCGTTTTGGGTAGACAGACGATCATGATTTTCTGATGCGGCTATGTCTGATCCTGAGTGAGCAGGCGATGACTTTTTTATTTTGGAGGTGATTGACCAAGGCTTGCGACTTGAGATGTAAGTGCGCTCTTTCTAAGAACTGGTGTACGACCGATCGGTAGGTGGTTTCTGATCAAAATATTGACATTCGACTAGCAGGAACATATGAGCGATATGAGTTGTAATCCATGAGCGGTTGTTAATTGCACGCGCGACCTTGACTCCTGCTCTAATACTCGCGACCAAAATTTGATATTAGTTCAAGCGTCTTCCATTGCTGTGGGCGACTTGCTTTGTTTTGATTCTCGAGCGGCTTTGTTCCGATATGAACAACAGACTTCTACTTCCACACCCGAATCAGGACTCGCGTCTAGTTTGGTTGAAGATACGAGAACATAAGACATTGCAGGTGCTTGTTTTGCAGCTCTAACCCAGGCTCGGTCTTTTGACGGACAAACATTTGCCCCTCGAAGTTTGTAGTTTTGTTTTACAAAAAACTATAAGCTTCGAAGTAATGAGATACAATACCATTAGGTGGATTTAATCCAATGTTCTGTAAAATAGGCACCCTTACCAATAGCTTATGTTTTCAAAATTCAAACATTCCTACGGTTGATTGCCTATGGATACTTGATGGGATGTTTTTCGGGAACGTTAAATTGGATCACTAAGTTTTAATTGAGCTGTCATATCATTTAAAAAGGGCCTTATAGCCCTCTTTAAATATTGTCTCTTCATTTTCCCGCTTTTATATTCTTCTGATAAACCTATTTCAATGGCAATTCCATTGTAGAAGACTCCGTTGTTGCCTCTCGAAACTTTGATTTTCTACGGTTGGTCAATCGTTTCGCCTGACCTTTTTGGTCGAGGTTTTTTCAACTTTGTTTCCAGCTACAACGCCCCCTTTTTTTCGAATCGAATTTGTCTATTTGACTGTAAGTGATTTTTTTCCCTTAACCTCTGATTTTGAATTAATTCACCTTGTTTTGTAGTTGGTAAAGAGAAAACCAAATTGCTTGAACGCTCCCGGTTGTGATGTTAGGACAGTGTTGATTTGACTTAGCATGTACTTGGATTTCATGTAAAATCTTTTGTTAATTTTGATTTATACAAAAAAACCTCTGGTCTTTTATGCCAGCGAGTTGCTTACTAAAATGCCTATGAAATGACATTTCCCAATTCACCACGTCTTTATTGGATGGTTGACGAGATATTTGTGCCATGGTAACATTTCTGCTCTTTCCCTCTTACTGCTGCTAGTATTCTCTTGGCATGTGCGATTAATAAATGTGCAACCGATTAGATCAGAGCCTGTGTTTCTCGTACCTTTGAATTTGTAATTCTTCCCTTATGCGAATATACTATCAGTAAATCCTTATTGCCGGATATGACTGATGATTAATTACCAGCTACTCAAGTTGCAATTTCTTTTTTAAGCATACTTAACTGTGTTGAAATGTAAACTGATCATTAATTCATTTGAAACCCCAGTTAAGCCATCATGTCTAGAGAATGAAAGGGTTCGAATCAGGCAATTGAGGTTGCCCTAGCTACTGGTTCTGACTTGGTTGTTAGCCAGACCTATCCTCAACCTCGCTTTCTTGAAAGGGTGCCTTCTGGTTGCCGTAAATCGACGCTTTCTTTTATCTATACTTACAAATGTGTGCTCATTTTGGGTTTACAAAAGACGAAGCCAGATTTCCAAGGAAGGAAGAATCGGTCGATTATCCGCCCTTTGGGTATGTGACAGTCAATAATCACATGTTGTCTAGTGGGGCAATTCCTCCTTTTAATATTTACTCAGAGTCCATTTTTCGGCACTTGGCCATTGCTCCATATCAATTGCACCCTAGTGGGTATCAGATTTTACTCGAGCTATACATACTTTTCATGAAAGTTCGGCAGCAAGAACCTACGTTTACGGACATTTACTCTTTATATGATTTTAAAAGAAGGGAGGTGGATGGTCCTTCTTTCTTTTTTATGGAGGGTATGCATGGTTGAATTGTTACTGGTTTAATGGATGGTGCAAAGGAGTTCCCTGATCAGGATGTTTATATCCGGTGCCCTTGTAGATTTTATGGGCGATGGGCAGAAGGAAGTAATTTCACCTTTGCTCTAGGATCCTTACTCCTTTCTCATTTGACTTTCTTTTTGATTTTTTGTAGTGATTCCTTCTGTTGCGGGTCTTACTCAAGACCAAGCCCTTCTTAATTCTTTGATTGCTGTTAACAAAAACGAAAGGAGTATACAGGTATTGCTTTTAGAGGAGAACCTCTGCAAGTACTAGTTAATTCATTCTACATGTTCCTTTAAAAAGACTCTGGTTCATGCTCAACGTTCCATTGGTAAGCCTCCTTTCAAAAAGAAACACTCAACCCTTGGTGAAAGTAGTCAATTTTTGACTTTGATTACCGAAGGAGTGATAGGGGGTAGACAAAAACACGGATGGCTTGAGGGTCGATATAATTTCTGGAACGACTGTCGAAAGTTCTGCTCACCCTATCACTCAGGTGGAAGGTTTTTCAAGGCTTTTGGAGGCCTGGGGGATTTAGACTTTGCCAAATATATGAGCCTGGGTGACATTATGATGTCTGATCCCATGATACTTGATATAAGAAGAACTCGAGAATCCATTCAGCGTCCGGGAAAGCTTCTTACTTCATAACTTCCCTTGAAACCGGTTTGATATTATCTCGTTCATAGCTTAATTTTCCATAAAACTCATAACTTTGAACATTTACTGAACTCATGCTTTGCTTTTCAGATGTAAATACGAAGCACTTGTTATTGGATAGCTTCTCTCAGCAAGCTGACCTTACTGATCCACAAAGTCTCTTACAATCTCGCCTTTCCTGTCATTTGAATCGTTCCAAGTCATCTTCAAGTTCTCAGGTTCAACACACCTCTGAACTTCCAGTAATTGATTCTTTAATGCGTGGGGACTTGATTGTGCTAAAGTACTGGCTAAAGATAATAAAGGCGAACATCTCGTGGATGGAGGAGAAAGGAAAAATAGCAGGATCGACCGAAGCAAGAATGAGGCTTAGAAATGCTCCACATCAATTGAATCTTCTAAAAAAATCCATCGTTCCGACCTCTACTCAAATTCAGATGATACATGATCGTCCTCCTTATAAGGTTCCACCTGGAAATTTGATGCTTAAGGACCATTTCAGTGGTTGGGACCTAAGGGGGATGTGTTTTGACTTGAATTTACATCCAAATGATAGGCGAGATGCAATTGGGAGTTTGGACGATGTAAAAAGTGGTACGGTTAATCAGTTTAACATCGTTAAGAATCAACTTGAAACACAGCTGAATCTGGCTATGAATAATGCCGACAGGCGACTAGAACATTGGGCCAAATTTGGTTATGAATTCCAGAGATTGAATGCCCGACATCTTGAATATATTGAAATCTTAGGAAACGATAAAACTGGACTGATTCACTTGATTAGATCCCAAGAATCTAAAATTGCCTCTTTAAAGAATGGGAACATCAAAGTGAATAACTTAGAGGCCAGAAATGTCGAGCTTAAGAAAGAGCTAAAGGCTATGCGAGCGCGACTTCAAGAAGCTCAATCTGCTCAAGAACTTGCTGAGTGCCACTTGGCCTTAGAAAGACGGGCTTTGATTTCTTTTAATCAAGAAAAAATGGATCTCAAGAGTAAAATTACTTCCCAAAATGAGACCCTTAGAATCCTTGAAGAAGATAAAACTAGGTTGCATAAAGATCTTGATGAGGCCAGAATCAGGACTGACAATACTTTGTTTCAATTCTATATTTGCAGTGTCATGAGTCGTGGAAGTCTAAGTTATTTAAGCAAGGATTTTCCGCGAACTTTGGCCCTGGTTTGGGTGTAGGTACTTTTATATTCTAATAACGTTGATGATGAATACCTTCAAGAGTGGCTTATAGAAGGAGGAGACCGTAAGGCTCTGGCTGAAGGCAGGAGGATATTGGCGAATGAGCGAGCTCAATCTTTTAGGGGGAAACATACAGATGCTACCATTACTTGTGACCTACCTAGTTCCGTTGGGATTAACATTTCTAGTTCTCACATTCCCCCTGTAGGCTGCTCTACCCTAGATGTTGCCGGAATTCGACCCATTATCAAGCACCCAGTTCAAGAAAATGTTGTTAAACAGTGCGCGAGTCATGGCGAAACTTCTTTAAATGCGAATGATTACGGGTTGACCTTGTGTACCCAGTAACTCCAGGTAAAATTGATATCTATCAATCTTCTCTAGATTTGGATTTCCTTATTTCTTCACCTGGGATTGCTGCATGAGGTGTGCTTTCGCCATCTCCTTTGCCTTCTTGTGGTACTGCTGTTCAACCTGTCGCTGTTGATTCTGTCTTAATATCCACCAGCACTAATCCTCTCATCACACCTTCATCAGGAGACCCATCTTTACATGATGTGTCAGATCTGGAAGATGAGCATGGAACTTGGAATACCTAGGCTGTGTCCACTTTGGTACGCAAAAGGAAACCAGTTTGCAAGAAATTCAGAATCATTAGCCTATCTCTTCCTGATAGTTCCTTTGTGTAAGCAGAGCAATAAAAGATGAATGTTGAGCAGCTAGTTCATATTTTGCTTTCCCTATTTAAGAAGCATCATTTATGATTTTTTGCTCTAATTTCAACCTATTTCTTTTATCTGTTACGCGTTCAGACCGGTTGTATATGCGAGTGCCAACCCTCGCTTAATATTCGAATGTTTGCGTACTTACATTTGTATTGTTTGCGTACTTACATTTGTATTGTTTGCATACTTACGTTTGTATTGTTTGCGTATTATAATAGTTTTATCACTCCGCTTTTATGAGTGACAGTATTCCATGGAGAATTTATTTTGTTACCCGCGTGAATCTTATCGTTTGTTTGCTTTTTTGCAGTGAAGTTATAATGAGTCTATGGTATGTTTTGAATGGGCATTGTTGATTTTTTACACAATGGAAATGTCCCCATACCACAGCTCTTTGCAATTTCATAGATTTTCTTAATCTTAATCACGATTTCAATTGATCAGTTTATGATTTTTGAGTTGATGTTCAACCACATCCCCTGCTAACTTGGTTGTACAAGCTTATTTTCAGGGATTAGTTTTTTTTTTAAGAAATGCGCTTGGTCATTATGTGTTTTTTTGGGTGCCCCCAGGGGAGGTCTTGGGTTTCAAATTTTGATCCAAGTTTGGTCTTGTTAGTCTTGATTTTTCTAGGACTGAAAAGACCTCATTGGATACCCTCTTTCGGCTAGGGTTTCTATTACCCCCTTTCGGCTAGGATTTCTGTTACCCCCTTTCGGCTAGGATTTCTGATTTGCGCTGGTCCTTCCAGCATGTTTTTTCGGTCTTTCCGGCATTAGAATGGGTGTTTCCAGTCTAGGTATTTATCCGTAGGGCATCTTTACCATTACTCTTGTACCTTTCTTGAAGCCTGATGTCAATTTCTTCAGTGAACACTTGCTAAGAGAAGTACCACCTTTCGACCTGTTGTTTGTCTTGGAACAGCTTGTCCAGTTGAGGCGATGTGCTTATTCATCCAGTTTGGTCCGCATGTTGTTTGTGTCTTTCAAGCCGCTTTGCTTAAAATGTGCTTTAAGAATCTTCTCGTCACGATGGAACTAGATACTTTTCAGTGCTCTTAGTTGCCATGAAGATATTCCCTATGGTGTCATTGAGGGGGGTAAATTCAGAATTCTTGAGAAAGCGCGACCTTTTTTTAGGCTAGTTGATTCTTTCTTTGTTACTTCTCTTCGAAACTTCACCTGCTATTCCTAAGATATATTTTCTCTTTTCATTCTGAATCATGGAACGAGTGTTCTTTCCCCTGCTAGATCTTTGCCCGGGCACATAATCATATTTTGGGAATGAGATATTTAGGTCTTCTCTCGAGGGAGATGCCCCATTGATGGGATCATTTACCCATTGTGGGGTTGTGTTACTAGAATGATTACGCACATCATTATGATACACAGTTTTATGAGTAGAATTTTCTCATTCAGCATAAAATTCCATCCCGCTTGCATGACTCGTCCGAGCGAATGGAAGGTTTATGGCAGTTGGTGTGGCTTTTATGGTAGTGGCTTGAATAACGAGCATCTACTCAATCTTCTTTATCACTGCATTGTTTGCAATAGTTATTTGACTCGTTAGTCCTATCATTGCTTCTTCCAATTCTCTCTTGGTTACGGCCGCCTCAACTATTAACGATTCCTTTACTTCGAGATGGACGGTAGGTGGTGTGGCAAAGTTGAAGACGCCACCGATTTCGTCAATCACTTCCTTTGGCGTGCTCATGATTTCCAGCACAGTTTTCCTCAGAAAATCTTCGTCGAACTTCAATTTTGGAAAAAGCAAATACGGCCCCACGGTGGGTGCCAAAATGTTTACACCAAAAAATGGCCTAAACATCAAAGTTACTAAAATTGTACTTCACCGAAATGGTAAGGAAATAAGTGGATCCGTACTTAACAATAATCGAAATGAAAATGCGAGGAAAATAAAATAGAGACAAGGTTTAGAGTGGTTCAACCTTATATTAGGCCTACACCCACTATGAAGATAGCTTGCATTTTTATAACGGGGACTACAAAATTCATAAACTCTCTTTTTTCATACATCTCTATACCCACTCAATATATTATCATTCATACATTTCAATCCTGGGATTTTATGAGAGAACGGTAGAGTTTGAGGAGGAGAAGGATGGGTGAATGATTGAGAAGGAAGATGTCTTTGTTTTCCCTAATTACAAGGTTGTACTTGACGCCATAGCCAAATGGGTGATAGAGCTTCGAGTGAAGACGATGATCATTACTTCCAAGTGTTTGAGGAGTCACTGAGGATAGAATTCAGCAGCACTTTGTGGCTAGGAAGATTGGATCACTTTACGCTGGCAACCATGGCATATTTATAGGTGAGCTCCCTTGAGCAAGTGATCTAAAATATGTATATGCAGGCTACGGGTCATTCATCACATTAATTACAAATGTGCCATCACCTAGCTGCAGCTAGCTGTTTCCAGTTGTCATGTGCGAGCAATTCTATGGGAGCGAGAGTTTCGGGTAGATAGACGATGTGATGACCCCAAACCCCCGTTCCACGGTGGCAAGGGTAATCTTTGGAATATAACATATAAACAAATAACAACAGAACAAAAATATATAATTACACCAGATAATGTACATCAAATTACACAGGATCATACTTAGTACAAATACAGTTTCAGCTTTATCAAAAATGTCTACAGCGGAATCAAACATAATATACATAACAAGAGCTGAACATCATTATAGAAGTGATAAAATCCATCTTCAGCTCCATAGCTATCCAGAAAGAGCATGCTAAAACCTGAATACAGGGTTGCCTATGTAGAAAACAGGGCATCCGAATTTGCAAGTGAAACAAACTACGAGTCAGTCATGGGACTGGTATGAGAAATCTACTTAACTTATTTTACAATAAGGCCAATCACAAGACCACGCCGCTAACGCGGAACAGGTTTACTCCATTGGATTGCCAGTGCTTATAACATGTAAATCATTTAAACATCGTAATGCTTTTTACAAAAATGAAGCCATTATAAGACTCAGGTCCCATCACACAATGCAACGCAAACTGGAGGATAGAGTTTTACCTTATAATGGCCAAAATGTGCTTGATACGTATAAAACAAAAGCATTTGATATTATTACTAGTGTTTACACGTTTCAAAAACAATTTCAATCATAAATATCAATCATAGACGGCATGGATACCATATATCATGTCGCCATATATAGGTTTACAATCAAAACCGCACGATGTCGTATTTGGAAATTGGATTTCCGTCATGAACCAAGGCAAGGGATCGTCCTTACCGCTTCGAGAAAATCTAGCCTACCATGTCTCAGGAAGAGCCGCAACTGCACCTTGGATCTTCAGGGCCGGTCCACATGGAGTGGATTAAAATGCCTGAACGCTACGTTTCCCCGCCCTTTGTGGCGTAAACAGGTCATATCCCGAACAAACCATCGACTCCGAAGAGACCGAAATAACCGAGGTGCCTCGCTTTCCATCATCCACATAAGTAAAACATCAGGGTGTGCAAAACCCTGACACCACTCCTAGCTAGAAAGAAATGCATATCCTCCCTGCAGTCCTCTCCTGTTTCTGGTTCATACCGGGGTGTGAGGCTCGCGAATTAACGCCATACACAAAGCTAGCTATATTAAAGCCCTGCTTTGATCATCAACCATAAGGCTCTGCTTTTCAACAAAAGCCTTGATCACTGCATCTCAGCATGCCACGTTGTCAAGCTATAATGTCAGACGCACATCCATTTACAAGTCCGTTCTGGGTCTGAATGAAACCGGAGGCACCTTATTCCTCGTCCAATATGTCCAATATAGGAGAGAGGTCCTCGCATATCCGAACGATCAACAAGTACGTCCGGACGACCACTACTGTAACCCTTTCAGGGCAGCAACTCCCATCAAAGGCATTAGTAGCCATCCATTTGATGTGAAGATCATCGATCTTGCACCATCTTCATATCTTCGACTCCTAATCATCAACCAATTATTTGAAATGAGATTTAACTCGGCTTTTTCAAATAATGCACGTATATATAGAATTTTAAATCAATTATGTCCATGGTTAAATTATTTGACACCCATAATTCAGTTCATTTATATAATTTTCATGTCAAACAAATTCAACCAACATATATTCAATAAACCAAGTAAATTCGGTTTATTTCCATTCCATATCGTTTATAATATTTTATAATGGTTTATCGCTATTTTTATTTATTTGAAAATAGCCTATTTATTTAAAACGAAGCTTCAGGCCATAACGCGGCCATGGCGCTGTTTTTCTTCAGATTTGATTTACACATATCTGAAAATCTAACTGTTGGATCTTTACAAATTTTATATCGTTGGAAAGATCTTTTCAAAGCGGACCCAACAGTTCCAGTTTTGGGAAAACACGACGGTCGGATCTCCTGGGACAATCGTTTAATGTTACGATTTCAAAATATGAACTACAGCATCGTTATTCGTTTTATTTTAGTTATATATATATATATAATCCATTCTGGCGCCATTTTTATTCAGATTTGAATTAAACATATCACACAATCTAACCGTTGGATCTTTACAAATTTTATATTGTTGGAAAGATATTTTCAAAGCGAACCCAACAGTTCCAGTTTCGGGAAAATCCGATGGTCGGATTCCTCGGTATAATCATTTAAAATCACAATTCCAAAACATGAAATGCAGCGTCGTTATTCATTTTATTTTAATTATATATATATAATATGTTCATTGATTTCCAAATCATTTTCATTTCATATACGTGGTAAAAATAATACTTTTACCCAACAAATATTTGTCTCAACAAATGATTATTTTTAACACTTCATGTCTATAATAAAAATATGATTTTTATTGTCAAAATAATTTATTTCAAAACATGAATATTTTTAGCGATTCATATATATAATAAAAATGTGATTTTTATTGTTAAAACAATTTATTTCAAACATGAATATTCTATATACTTCATGTACATGATAAAAATGTGATTTTTATCGTTAAAACAATTTATTTCAAACATATGAATATTTTTCCAATACATGAATATATTTCAACACAGAAATACAAATCAAACAAATGAATATTTTAGAAAATTTCGGCAGCATAACGGCAGGGGGTTTAAAACCGGCACTGTCCCGAGTACGGCTCCTCGCACTACCTTAGGCCTCGCGATGTTCCATAAGGGGCTTATCCTAATGATCTAATCATTTCAATAATTTTCATATCACATTGAACTTTTCCACAAACAATTCCAATTTTGTTTCAACCACAAACAACCATTATCAACCATTCACATTTATCAACCAAATTTCATGTCAACCAAAATCCAAACAATCACAACCAATATGTATCGTCCATGGTCTGTGGACGAGGGGAGTATATATATATATATACAAACAAAGATAAATATATTTCAATTTCATTTCAACTCCATTCAACGCACATATGATTTTTACAACGTATATATAACGTATACATCGCACATATAATGTATACAACGCCAATACATGGGGTGTACTCATACAACATATACATCGATCATATAATTTGTACATCGCTATTCCATTAAAATTTGAATTTAGAAATCTCACATTGAGTTCCACTCCTTCAAAAATTGTAGGAAGCTCCGAAAATTCTCCGGTCTCTTCTAGAATGTAGAAGACGTCGCCACGAGTCCAATGTCTCTTGTTTCACTGGATTTCGACAACATAGCAAAAAGATATGATTTTTATAGTTAAATCACCCTTTGCGACGCTTTTAAATGTGGAAATCAGTTTAAATAAAATAAACCGTATACCTTTTTAAACGGTTCAAACCTAGGTCACGGATTTGCGATTAATTCGTGTAACGGTTGGACGATCGGGCGGTGCAGCTTCGAGGAGGGATGAAGCGCGCGCCTGCGCAGGGTGGTGGGACCCACTTCGGTGGTCGGAGGCGATCGGGGCGGCGGTTCAAAGTTGCGAACTTCGTAAGGGTGATTGGGGCGATTCTGACGACGAAAAATTCCAATCCTTATGTGGATGTGAAGCTCGTGATGAGCACTACAAAATCCTCAACTGCACCATTCGATTTCGTTGAGTGGATTGAGAGGATTTGAAGAGAGAAGGAAGAGAGGGGTTTCCACCGTGCGATATGGAGCGGGGAGAGAGAAACACGATTTTTTTTTTTTTAATTAATGAATGGAATTTCCTGATTCATCGATATTTATATAAATCCAAAAATATCTGTTTCTCCAAACGAACTCCAATTCATACCCAAAGACTATCGTCCCTTGCTAAATACCCTCATTTCGGACACAATGGAATATGTTTCGTAGGCCCATTCGACTGTTTCAGTCAGTTATTCTTCAAATTAAAATATAAAACATTCAAATATGGATTTGAACGTACATACTAATTTTTCGGGGCTACATAATGATTCTAAAAATTCCAGAAAAATAAATCTTACTGTTTTGGGATGATATGGTACCAAAAAAACTAATTTCGTCGAATTTGGAGACCGTTTGTAAAATGGCCATTTTCTGATCGATCCAAATTGACTGAAATTAAGTAAACACGTTTTCTTTTACCATACTCACATATTAACTCCAAAAATTATGGAATTTGGAATATAGCAATAATTTGACATTCCGGATCCAACAAAAGTGGTTTCTTCGAAAATGGAGGTCGTTTGCAAAATGTCTATTTTTACGGGCTATATTTATTCCACAACGACCATTCTGAATATTCAACTGGCCATACCTTTTGATTCCCGTTATGAAATTTCGATTTTTTGGATTCGTTAGAAAGATATTCTTAAATAGATTTAAATATTTTTGGTTTCACTAAAATTCAGTTTATTTTGAATCCTGTACAGTCAGTCAAAGTTCTAATTCAAATTTTCAAACTACCGCGCCATTTCAGGCCTTGTTTTGTAATTAAAATAAATATATTCACTATAACTTCGACCCAAATAAATTTTTAGTCGTTATTATTTAAAATGAATTATTTTAAATATTCAAAATTCATTAAAATAGCCAAATTAAAAATTTTAAATTGGTTCTGATTTTCTGGGTTGTTAAAATCTCTCCACTTAAAATCTTTTCTTCTCGAAAAGGAACGGATCTGAAAGTTGTTTAACTAACCAACTCAACTTTCATTTCGGCTTTCATTCTTTAACTTTTTAGTTTCTAAGAATTTTCTAATTCTTCAAAAATTTGGCTAACATCTTAAATTTTCGAAAAATTTCGCCATAACCTACTTTGTACGGGGAGGGGTTTGGAAATTGATTGGGCCGTATTAGTCACCCAATAAATCCTAAAAAGCATACACCTATTTATAGTGATATATTCCGGTGTCCATAGGGGAGCGTGTATAGATCATAACTCCAGAGAATAAATTCCCGTCACCCTATAAATATTTATTGTGCCTTAATGACTAGAGAGATGTGATTATTGTCAACTCTAGACCCGTGTGGGGTTTTTATTAATCTGGCAATTTACCATTACATTTTATATAGTCCGTATCTGTCTTTAGTTCAACCTGTAATATAGTCATCACCATACAAGCTCGCTTGTATGGTAAATCTTCAGCCTTGCCACACAAGCTCCAGATGCTTATGTGGTATATGATAGGGTATGTTATCTTCAAGAAGTATGCCATGTAGTGTAGTTCAAAATTAATATGTGGTATATGATAGGGTATGTTATCTTCAAGAAGTATGCCATGTAGTGTAGTTCAAAATTAATATGTGGTATATGATAGGGTATGTTATCTTCAAGAAGTATGCCATGTAGTGTAGTTCAAAATTAATTGTTACTATCCTGTGGCGACGTTTATGATTTCACACAGAACAAACAGCACTCCGCATCCAATGGCATTCACAAGAGTTGATATAATAAATAAATTTGCGCATCCAACTTATTAAGGTTTACCAATTTGTCGGGCAAGCAAATAAATTCTTTACTCAACAGCAAATCCATTCACCTATTCAAACATATATAATGTACATGCATGTATTTCAATAAATTTTCAAATCAGTTCAATATTTGATTCAATTTGCATAAATTTACCCTTCATCACCTTATTGATTAGATTAATTATCATTCCCATATTTTGATTAGTCAAATTCATAATCACACAACATAAACAACAATCAATTTGTTGATTAACTTTTCAGAAATTTAATAATTAATTTATATACTCTTTTAAAATCGTATTTGCTAAGATTAGACTATATAATTAAAAAAATTACATCCTTGGAAAGGAAACAACATCAAAGTAGAAAACAATACGGAAATGCAAAATACTGTAAATGTACCTTGCACCAGAGTTAATCAGAGATGTCCACTCTGCAATTGGGATAGGATTGCTTAATGCTCTCTTCAGTTTCCCAAGTACAGTCTCTAGGATCTCCACTCCACTGCACTTTGACTAAGTGAACTTTCCTGTTCCGCAGCTCTTTAGTTTCTTTGCTAATAATCTTTATCGGCTCCCTTCTCACAGCTAATTC
The DNA here is from genome assembly GCA_030737875.1 of Allium sativum. Lineage (NCBI taxonomy): Eukaryota > Viridiplantae > Streptophyta > Magnoliopsida > Asparagales > Amaryllidaceae > Allium > Allium sativum. Next base: position 18,296,773 of record CM060920.1, read on the forward strand.
TGGAGTAATCTCTAAATCTTTTTGCGCGACTTCTTCCACGACCAAGTCTGGATCATGCACATGCTTTCGAAGTTGAGATACACGAAACACATCATGTACTCCGGGCAACCAATCAGGAATTGAACCCTATAAGCGAGAGTTCTAATCCGTTCAAGTATAGGAAATGGACCAATAAATCTGGGCGCCAACTTCCTTGTTTTGCCAAATCGGACTACTCCTCTCATCGGAGAAACCCTTAGATACACATAGTCACCCACAGAAAAAGCCAAATATCTTCTTCTCGAATCTGCATAGCTCTTCTGTCGGCTTGAGCCGTTTGCAATCGTTTCTTAATGAAATCGAATTTATCTGAAGCTTCGCGAATCATATCGGGTCCTAATACAAGTCTATTACCAGGTTCTACCCAACGTGCGGGAGATCTGCACGGTCGACCATACAATGCTTCGAATGGTGACATTTGCAAGCTCGCTTGGTAGCTTTTGTTGTATGAGAACTCGGCCAAATGCAAATGGTCTTCCCGCGATCCGCCAAAATCAATAACACATGCCCGCAATAGATCTTCTAGAATACAATTCACCAACTCAGTTTGACCATCTGCTTGAGGATGATAAGCGGTGCTCAAGTTCATTTTTGTTCCCAATTTTGCTTGGAATGCTTCCCAGAATTTATTAGCAAAAATCGGGTCACGATCACTAACGATACTCATGGGAACTCCATGCAGTTTAACAATTTCTTTAAAAGAAATCTGTGCCAGACTTTGATCGGTTCTATTTGATCTAACATGTATAAAATGGGCAGTCTTCGTGAAACGATCTACGATCACCCTTGTACTATCATTTCCTTTCCTGGTTCTAGGCAAACCATCGATGTAATCCATAGAAATTTGTTCCCACTTCCAACCTGGAATGTCCAACGGTTGCAACAATCCGGCGAGTTTCTGTTGATCGCTCTTGACTTTTTGACAGGTGGAATACTGACTAACATACAAAGAAATGTCTCTTTTCATAGATCTCCACTAGAAAGTGCGTTTGATATCATTATACATTTTACTCACTCCTGGATGATGCTAAGTTTAGATTTGTGACATTCATCCAGCACTTCTCTCCGGAGCTCAGAAATGTTTGGAACACAAATTCGGCCTTTTAACCTCAGAACCCCATCGTTGGCAATTTGGAAACTCGAGGGTTCACCTTTCCGAATGCTCTCTCTGATCTTCTGAATGAAGTTATCATCCTTTCGAAGAACAGATATTTTATCAATCAATAAAGGCATAATTATAAGATTGGCGATGATTGCATTTTTTCTGCTAAGTGCATCCGCTACCACATTGGCTTTTCCCGGCGTATATAGAATATCTAGATCATATGCTGCAAGAAATTCTAGCTAACACTGCTGTCTCAAATTCAAGTCTTTCTAGGTGAACAAATACTTCAATGATTGATGATCAGTATATAATTCAAATTTCTCACCCAATAGATAGTGCCTCCATATTTTCATAGCAAACACGATAGCTAACAATTCAAGGTCATGAGTTGCATAATTCTTCTCAGGCGGCTTCAACTGACGGCCAGCATAAGCAACCACTCGGCCTCTTTGCGTTAATACTGCACCAAGACCTCTAATAGAAGCATCCATCCAGACCGTCAAATCATGATTGTCATCGATAATCGTTAATACTGGAGCAGTTGTCAATCTCAATTTTAGCTCTTGGAAAGTTGCCTCACATTCTGGGGTCCACTTAAATCTGACGTGCTTCTTAGTAAGCTGCGTTAATGGACTAGATAGCTTCGAAAAATCCTTAACGAATTTCCAATAATAACTAGCCAATCCAAGAAAACTTCGTACTTCTATGGGAGTACAAGGCTGTTTCCAATCTTGAATAGCAGTGATTTTACTTGGATCTACAGAAATTCCTTCCTTTGATATGACATGACCAAGGAATTTTACCTCTTCTTGCCAGAATATACATTTGGAAAATTTTGCCTTTAAAACATTCTTTCTCAGGATCTTTAACACTTGTTCCAAAAAAATTTCATGCTCGCTCTCTGACTTAGAGAAGATCAATATGTCATCAATGAAAACCAACATGAATTTATTCAATACTTATCTGAATACTTTGTTCATTAGATCGACAAAATAAGCTGGAGCATTACATAAGCCGAACGACATTATTAACCACTCATAGAATAAGTCTGGACCCTTGAATATTGTTAGAGGAAAACATTCCTCAGTAATTCAAAGTTGATGGAAACCTGTAGCTAGGTCCATTCGTGAAAATACTTGTGCGCCATTCAATCAATCCAACAAATCATCAATTCGTGGCAACGGATATTTATTCTTTAATGTCTGCTTTTTCAAGTCATGATAATCCACACATAGTCTGAGAGTACCGTCTGACTTTGGGACAAACACCACTACTGCTCCCCAATCAGAGAAACTAGGCCTGATCAGACCCTTCCATACAAGTTGTCGAGTTTGATTGTCAAACTTTTCTTTTTCCTTCAAGGTCATTCTTCGAATAGCATGCACTACTAGCCATGTATTCAGAATTAATGCGACCTTGAAATCGATTTCTCTACGCGGAGGTAATCTAACAACTTCTTCAAATACATCCGCATAATTCTTGATGACATGGATATTTTCTATGGTGACCAGAAAATTCTCTGTCACGACAGGAATAGGTTCTAATGGAGCAGAAGAAACATCCAGAGCTGACCAAAAGTATTTTCTATCAGAATTCGGACCTTCGCATGGTATGATTATATAATTCCCTGATTTAATCTTCGCCTTAATGACTCTGTCGGTGCATTTAACCTCAGTTTCATACTTGGTTAGCCAATCCAATCCCAAAATAAGATCAAATTCTATAAAATTCTTGACGATTGAGATGGTAGGGAACCGATAATAGGAAAAAGAGATAGGCACCTACAAATCCAACTAAGATTAAGGGAACCCCAACTGGATTATGGACAGTCATGGATTCATTGGGCTTTTTCAATTTCAAATCCAGTTTCTTAACAGCATTACTTGCAATAAAGCTTCATGACGTGCCTGTATCAAATAGTACTTTAACTAGAATGTTTTTGACAGTAAGCATGTCTTCCAAAACATCTGGCCTTCCCTATTTGATTGAGGGTGAAGGAACTTCTGCCACTTCATTTACATGTACAATTTCAGACTTCTTTAAAAGCTGGCAAACCTTTGAAAGATGACCAGTCTGATGGCATTGATTGCATTTTCTAATCTCTTGAAACTTCTTCTTGCATTTAAATCTGACATTTCTTCCCTTCTTCAAGGATTGCAATTCCCATGAAAATGCTCTTGCTTCTTGCGGTTATTGCATATGTCAGTCGTTATTGATTCTTCCTTTGATTTAGCCATTTTCCTATTGAATTTAGGCCTCTTACTGAACTTAGACTTCGTACTTGCCTCAGGCTGTGTACTTGTCTCTGGGCTATCAGTTTCAAATTTCCTCTTGCTGCTAGAACTACATTCCTCTTTGTCTTCCAAAAGGCCTTGCTTATCCAGATCTTTATACTGGTAAGCCAAGTATATCATTTCAGAAAAAGGAAGCTTCACATGTGTAGTTACACTACCTTGGGGCTTTCTTTGGAGCCCGTTAATAAACCTCATATTCTTCCTCTTCGGGTTTTGAATTAGATGCGGGGGAAAACAAGAAAGTTCATTGCATTTCTTATGATATTCTGGAATGGTCATATCTCCTTGTATCAGATAGTAGAATTCATCGTATATACGATCCGTTGCTTCTGGAGGAATAGATCTTCCATTGAAAATTTCTTTAAATCTATCCCAGGTAATATTACCTTTTGGATTATCCTTAATAACAGTTTCCCACCAGATTAGAGCTTCGTCTTTGAGTGCCTAAGATGTCAGTAATCTTTTCTGATCATCTCTCAGCTTTGAATCTTCAAAAAATTACTCAGTAGAGCACATCCATGCTTGTGTTTCAATAATGGATTCTTCGCCCAAGAATGGTACTCCACCTAGATTTCGATACTTCTTTAATAGAGCTTCAATATCTGGTTCTGACCTACCTCTTTACTTCTGCAACTCATTTTCTACGATGTCTGCAAATAGCAGACAATGTGTCAGGCTAACAGAAAAGGTATTTTAAAGCATAGAGACATATACTTGATCTATATGTGTCTATTGGGGTGTATTTTATTCTGCTACACTCATTCTAGGATATTATTGATCCTATCTGAAACAAGTTGTTCGTCTTAGAACACTACTGGTTCTATTTCGGACGAGTTCGTTAATATGTTATGTTCCAGAACTAAGCTTAACCAGAGCTCTGATACCACGTGTGATGACCCAAAACCCCCGTTCCACGGTGGTAAGGGTAATCTTTGGATTATAACACATAAATAGATAACAGCAGAATAGAAATATATAATTACACCAGATAATGTACATCAAATTACACCAGAAATAATAATTATCAGAGTTACACAGTATAACAGGATCATACTTAGTACAAAATACAGTTTCAGCTTTATATAAAATGTCTACAGCGTAATCAAACATAATATACATAACAAGAGCCGAGCAGCATAATAGAAGTGATAGAATCCATCTTCAGCTCCATAGCTATCCAGAAAGAGCCAGCTAAAACCTGAATACAAGGTTGCCTATGTAGAAAATAGGGTACCCGAGTTTGCAAGTGAAACAAACTATGATTTAGTCATGGGACTGGTATGAGAAATCTACTTAACTTATTTTACAATAAGGCCAATCACAGGACCACGCCGCTAACGTGGAATGAGTTTACTCCATTGGATTGCCAGTGCTTAAAACAAGTAAATCATATAAACATCGCAATGCTTTTAACAAAAATGAAGCCATTATAAGACTCAGGTCCCATCACATAATGCAACGCAAACTGGAGGATAGAGTTTTACCTTATAATGGCCAAAATATGCTTAATACGTATAAAACAAAAGCATTTGATATTATTACTAGTGTTTATATATTTCAAAAACAATTTCAATCATAAGTATCAATCATAGACGTCATGGGTACCATATATCATGTCGCCATATATAGGTTTACAATCAAAACTGCACGATGTTGTATTTGGAAATTGGATTTTCGTTATGAACCAAGACAAGGGATCGTCCTTACTGCTTCGAGACAATCTAGCCTACCATGTCTCAGGAACAGCCACAACTGCACCTTGGATCTTTAGGGCCGGTCCACACGGAGTGGATTAAAATGCCTGAACACTGCTTTTCCCGCCCAATGGGGGCGTAAACTGGTCATATCCTGACCAAACCATTGGCTCCGAAGAGACCGAAATAACCGAGGCGCCTCGCTTTCCATCATCCACATAAATAAAACATCAGGGATTACAAAACCCTGACACCACTCCTAGCTAGAAAGAAATGCATGTCCTCCCTGCAGTCCTCTCCCGTTTCTGGTTCATACCGGTGTGTGAGGCTCGCAAATTAACGCCATACACAAAGCTAGCTATATTAAAGCCCTGCTTTGATCAACAACCACAAGGCTCTGCTTTTCAACAAAAGCCTTGATCACTGCATCTCAGCATGCCACGTTGTCAAGATACAACGTCAGACACACATCCATTTACAAGTCCGTTCTGGGTCTGAACGAAACCGGAGGCACCTTATTCCTTGTCCCATATGTCCAATACAGGAGAGGGGTCCTCGCACATCCGAACGATCAACAAGTATGTCCGGACAACCACCACTGTAAACCCTTCAGGGTAACAACTCCCATCAAAGGCATTAGCCATCCATTCGATGTGAAGATCACCAGTCTTGCACCGTCTTCATATCTTCGACTTCTAATCGTCGACCAATTATTTGAAATTAGATTTAACTTAGCCTTTTCAAATAATTCACGTATATATAGAATTTTAAATCAATTCTGTCCATGGTTAAATTATTTGACACCCATAATTCAGTTCATTTATATAGTTTTCATGTCAAACACATTCAACCATCAAATATCCAATAAACCGAGTAAATTCGGTTTATTTCCATTTCATATCGTTTATAATATTTTATAATGATTTATCGCTATTTTTATTTATTTAAAAATAGCCTATTTATTCAAAATGGCGCTTCAGGCCATAACGCGGCCATGGCGCTATTTTTCTTTAGATTTGATTTACACATATATTAAAATCTAACCATTGGATCTTTACAAATTTTATATCGTTGGAAAGATTTTTTCAAAGCTGACCCAACTGTTCCAGTTTTGGGAAAATCCGGCGGTCGGATCTCCCGGTACAACCTTTTAAAGTTGATTTAAAAATACGAACTGCAGCTTCGCTATTCGTTTTATTTTAATTATATTTATATATATATAAATATAATCCATACTGGCGCTTTTTTTATTCGGATTTGAATTAAATATATCACACAATCTAACTGTAGGATCTTTACAAATTTTATATTGTTGGAAAGATATTTTCGAACCCAACGGTTCCAGTTTCGAGGAAATCCGATGGTCGGATTCCTCGGTATAACCGTTTAAAATCACAATTCCAAAACCCGAACTACAGCGTCGTTATTCTTTTATTTTAATTATATGTATATATATATATATATAATCCGTTCTTCGATTTCCAAATCATTTTCATTTATATACGTGGTTAAAATAATATTTTTACCCAACAAATATTTATCTCAACACATGACTATTTTTAACACTTCATATCAATAATAAAAATATGATTTTTATTGTCGAAACAATTTATTTCATAACATGAATATTTTTAGCGATTCATAAATATAATAAAAATGTGATTTTTATTGTTAAAACAACTTATTTCAAACATGAATATTCTATATACTTTACATACATGATAAAAATGTGATTTTTATTGTTAAAACAATTTATTTCAAACATATGAATATTTTTCCAACACATGAATATTTCAGAAAATTTTGGCAGCATAACGGCAGGGGGTTTAAAACCGGCACCGTCCCGAGTATGGCTCCTCACACTACCTTAGGCGTCGCGGCGTTCCATAAGAGGCTTATCCTAATGATCAAATCATTTCAATAATTTTCTTATCACATTGAATTTTTCCACAAACAATTCCAATTTTGTTTCAATCACAAACAACCATTATCAACCATTTGCATTTATCAACCAAATTTCACGTCAACAAAAATCCAAACAATCACAACCAATATATATCGTCCATGGTCTGTGGATGAGGGGAGTATATATATATATATAAATATATATATAAATATACACGTAGATAAATATATTTCAATTTCATTTCAACTCAATTCAACACACATATGATTTTTACAACTTATATATCGCACATATAATTTATACAACGCTTATACATGGGGTGGGGTGTACTTATATAACTTATACATCGATCATATAATTTATACATAGCTATTCCATACAAATTTGAATTTAGAATCTCACATTGAGTTCTACTCCTTCAAAAATTGTTGGAAGCTCCAAAAATTCTCCGGTCTCTTCTAAAATGTAGAAGACGTCGCCACGAGTCCAATGTCTCTTGTTTCATTGGATTTCGACAACATAGCAAAAAGATATGATTTTTATTGTGAAATCACCCTTTGCGATGCTTTTAAATGTGGAAATCAGTTTAAATAAAATAAACCGTATACCTTTTGAAATGGTTCAAACCTAGATCACGAAATTGCGATCAATCTGTGCAACAGTTGGACAATCGGGTGGTGCAACGTCGAGGAGGGATGAAGCGCGCGCCTACACAGGGTAGTGGGACCCGCTTCGATGGTCGGAGGCGATCGGGGCGGTGGTTCGAAGTTGCGAACTTCGTGAGGGTGATCCGGGCGATTCTGGCTATGAAAAATTCCAAACCTTATATGGATGTTAAGCTTGTGAGGAGCACTACGAAATCCTCAACTGCGCCATTCAATTTCGTTAAGTGGATTGAGAGGATTTGAAGAGAGAAGGAAGAGAGGGGTTTCCGCCATGCGATCTGGAGCGAGGAGAGAGAAACACAATTTTTTTTAATTTTTTTTAATTAATGAATGGAATTTCCTGATTTACCAATATTTATATAAATTCCAAAAATATTCGTTTCTCCAAACGAACTCCAATTCAAACCTAACGACAGTCGTCCATAGCTAAATACGTCTATTCCGGACACAATGGAATATGTTTCGTAGGCCCATTTGAATGTTTTAGTCAGTTACTCTTCAAATTAAAATACTAAACATTCAAATATGGATTTGAATGTACATTTTAATTTGCCGGGGCCATATACTGATTCTAAAAATTCCAAAAAAATAAATCTGGCTATGTTAGGACAATACATTCCCAAAAAAACTAATTTTGTCGAATTTGGAGACTGTTTGAAAAATGACCATTTTCTAGTCGATCCAAATTGACTGAAATTAACCAAACACGTTTTCTTTTGCCATGCTCACATATTAACTCCAAAAATTATAGAATTTGTAATCTAGCAATAATTTGACATTCCGGATCCAACAAAAGTGGTTTCGTCGAAAACGGAGGTCGTTTGCAAATTGTCTATTTTTACGGGCTATATTTATTCCATAACGACCATTCTGAATATTCAACTGGCCATAACTTTTGATTCCCGCTATGAAATTTTGATTTTTCGAATTCTTTAGAAAGATATTCTTAAACAGATTTAAATATTTTTGGTTTCACTAAAATTTAGTTTATTTTGAATCTTGTACGGTCAGTCAAAGTACTAATTCAAAATTTCAAATTGCCACGCCATTTCAAGCCTTGTTTTATAATTAAAATAAATATATTCGCTATAACTTCGACCCAAATTAATTTTTAGTCGTTATTATTTAAAATAAATTATTTTAAATATTCAAAATTCATTAAAATAGCCAAATTAAAAAATTTGAATTAGTTTTGATTTTCCGGGTTGTTACAGACGATCATGATTTTCTGATGCGGCTATGTCTGATCCTGAGTGAGCAGGCGATGACCTTTTTAGTTTGGAGGTGACTGACCAAGGCTTGCAACTTGAGATGTAAGTGCGCTCTTTCTAAGAACTGGTGTACGACCGACCGGTAGGTGGTTTCTAATCAAAGTATTAACGTTCGACTAGCAGGAACATGTGAGCGATAGGAGTTGCAATCCATGAACGGTTTGTTAATTGTACGCGCGATCTTGACTCCTGCTCTAATACGCGTGACCGAACTTTGATATTAGGTCAAGCGTCTTCCATTGCTGTGGGTGACTTGCTTTGTTTTGATTCTCGAGTGGCTTTGTTCCGATATGAACGACCGACTTCTACTTCCGCGCCTGAATCAGGACTCGCGTCTAGTTTGGTTGAAGATACGGGCACATAAGACGTTGCAGGTGCTTGTTTTGCAGCTCTAACCCAGACTTGGTCTTTTGACGGATAAACAATAGCATTCATAAAAACAAAATTTGAGATATCATTACATAAGCTATTCAACATAAGTAGACATAACTTATATATTAGACATTAGGAGCTTTAACTACATAAATGTTTGAATTTAGTCATAAATCAACATTATTATTTCTTAATGAACAATAATAACCAATTTTGTTCATATTAGGAATAGGAAACTGAAATCTGTATAAATGGCAACATAAGGAAAAAGTCAAATAAATGTAAATAGTTCAAGTGAAATCTCAATAATTACTTGAAAAAAATATCTAACATACTTTACCTTATATGTCTGCATATTTCATTAAAGAAACAATTATAAATATATCCGTATATTATTTCTTTTCTTCTAGATTCTTAGCGACTTCATTATCTTTATTTACACCATTTTTTAAAATGTATGTCAAATGAGTACTTCTAACATTATCATGCTTCATATTTCTTATTCTTACCCTAAATCGAAATAAACTCAATAACAGAACACTTTATTCTTAAATTGTTATTTTACAATAATAATATTCTTAAAATAACTATTGTGCCAAAAATTAATAGAAATTTGAGTGATTTTAACTTTTGAAGTAAGATTTTTCTATATTGTACTCATTTATGTTCTTTTACACTGGCTTTACGGAATCAAGCATAACAAATTGTGCTTGTTTCCCCTTATTGTTTCCAAAAAGTGCTTTCCATTCTCAATAGATAACTTATCAAAATTATATATCCTTACATTTAGCACAATATTCTTTATAATATTAAAAGAATATACCGCCTATAATCCATTTAATATTAAAATACTTTACCATATAATTCTTTTAATCTTGCTACTTGAATTATACCACCTTCCAATATTCTTTATAATATTAAAAGAATATTCAACTGTAATAGGGTTGAGTAAGATTCCCTTAACTGCAAGAGCTAGATCTATGAAGTTAAGAGAAGACAACATGTTATCACACTATTCCTTATATATAGTCATATAGAAGATGAGAATGTTCTTATTATTGGCAGACAATTAAGTCAAGTTAGTTGAAAAATGAACAAAAGTAAAGATTGACCTTATATGATCATAGCCAAATAACAACTATAGTAAATTCAAATAATTAGTTAGTCTCTTATCAAGATGCCTAGTACACATTAATACCAAGTCTTTGGACAGTAATATATATTGTAAGTGGCACTTTTGTTCAGGCCTGTCAACGAATGCAATCAGATACAGATGGTCTTATAACCGAATATGTATCCCAAAATAAAAATACATATCCAATATCTGTGGGTATCATACCGAATCTGTGGATATCCGAAAATATCCGTATCTAGCTCAGCGAATACTGATATTCTCGAATATCCGAAAATATTCGTATTCGAATTTCGAATTGCATTTTTCCAAAAATGCATAATTCATAAAGAAGATTCCAGCCAAAATGAACAATATATAACAAAAGGGGAGAAAAATGCCTTTCTCCAATGGCATACAAGAACAGATTTATAGTTAGTAGATGACTACAGGATCAGGGAAATATCAGTGAAAATAAAAAGAGAAAATACAGTGCTAAATCAAAAGATGATATTCAAAAAGCCTCTTTGAAAAAAAGCGGAGCTAAGCGGGCAAGCCAAGTATAAGCCATAGAGAAACATAGGCTACAAATACTACATGACCAGAAACAAAGAGCGACTGCAAAAACACCATCCTAAGGGATCCTAAAGAGCATGCAATAACGATCAATCCTGCAAGGATGACTGGTAAAGCCATCCTGCACCAAGCTAATGCGTCTGCTCTCGCTAACAACCCAAGCCAGCTAGAACCTGTAATACAGAACCTGCAAGACTAGAGAACAACATAAGATCCAAAAAGGGGGAAGGTGTAGGAAGTGGGAACATAAGCAAAGCAATTAACCGATCCGCGCTGTAACAACCCTGATTTTTAGAACCAATTTAAAATTTATTTTTAACTGATTTTAATGGATTTTTAAATATTTTAAATGATTTATTTTAAGAACTGACGATTTATAATTTATTTTAGTTGAAATTTGTATGTATAAATTTAAATTTTTATTAAAACGAACTCATAATGGCGCGGTAGTTTGAAAATTTGGTTTTGAACTTTAAATTAATATACAGAATTCGATATAAGTCGGATTTCAACAAAACCAGAAACATTAGAATCCATTTAATTATATCTTTCTAATGAATGTGGAAATTTTGGATTTTTTATTATAAATTGTAAGTTATGTCCGTGTTAAAATTTGAAATAGCTGCTATGGATTTTATTAATATTTTAATATTATTTAAGCCCTTAAAAATGGTCATTTTGCAAATGACCTCCGTTTTCAACGAAACCAATTATGTTGGATCCAAAAAGTTAAATTATTGTCAGATTTAAAATTTCAAGTCAATTGAAATTAATATGCAAACGTAGTAAATTTAAATGTCAACTCAATTTTAGTTGTAAATTTAATAAGCTAGAATAAGGCCATTTTTCAAACGATCTTGAAATTCGATGAAATTAGTTTTGTTAGGACCGTATTTGCAAAACATAATAAGATTTCAAATTTCATAATTTTTGGAGTCAGTATGTGGTTGTGGCAAATTAAATGTATGCTGAAATTAAATATTGAATGTTATATTGATTTATATTTTAATTTTTATAAAAACTAATCAAAACAGCTTACGAAACATATCCCATTGTGTCCGAGATAAGGGTATTTGGCTGGGGGCAACATTCGTTGGGATTCGTTTGGAGATCAGAATGTTACACTTCGAGAATTGGAAATAAATGGATTAAATAATTAAAATGGGTTATAAATTGAATCCAAAACACTAAGTCAAATACTTTCTACGGTCAACCATTTAATGAAATTTCCATTCGTGAAATCAATGGCTGGAGTCTTCCATTCTTCTGACCAATTTTTCTCTCCATCCCATCATCAAATTCAAACACTTTCAAAAGCAAAAATGTAGATCTAGGAGACATTAACCAATTCAACGGTCGAGATCTAAAAATTTGAACCGACGTGGATGATTTTGGGTCCTCAAAGTGCGGTTTTCGAATGGTATTGGGGCCGTTGTTGGCCCTCGACTTGGACGAGGTCAGGGGCTTAGGGTGGCGGCGCAAGGGGCTTTCAGGTGGCGATCTTTGATCGTTGTCAGGTGGCTTGAATGAGGGTGCGACGTGGAGCTTTCACGGCGGAGGTTGGGTTTGAAATGTCTTGTAGGTTATGGGAGGAAGGAGTTAGTGAATTAAGATGGATTAGGGTAAATAATAAAATTATTAAATATTTAAATTGTTATAATAAACTTGGTGTTTAAACTATCGTATCCTAGTAGAACGAATACAGAATCGTGAAAACCTCGATTCGTTGGAATCGTGATGAAATGATATACACTAGGGAACAGACTAGGACAGAAACAAAAGCAACTGGAAATTTTGATAAAATTAAAAATTTGTTTAATTTTATTAAAACAAATGTTTTAAAAACGATTTCGAAACAAATCAATGTGAGAACTCTCTCACCCAAATTATTTGTATAGTTATTTACTTTTATAACTGAATATATATATTGATTGCTTGTGTTTGCAATATTTGTTTGGTGATTGATGGATGTTTACAGTTTTAATGTTATCATTATTATATTGCGATTATAAGTGTTGATAAATAAAATGTTTATATTATAAATTATTCTGGGATGGAAATTTACCCACCCGTCTCCTAAATATGTAGATATGTTCTCATGGACTGTGATGTAAACCCCACACCGGTATTGGGATGATAATTTTACACATCGCCTAAGTATGAAAATAATAATCATTGGATGTTGGTTGAAAACCGCACACGGGTCTCGGGACGATAATTAATTTACACCTCCCTTGTGTTTAATTTGTATGTTAATCAATTGATTGACAGACCGTAGTAAGCATTATTTAATTATTTAACACTTATACAGTTGCTGATGCACTCTAGATGTGAATTGAATGTTTAATAGTTGTTTATCACTATTGTTGAATACATGCGATGTATAAAATCCATATAATTTACAGTATGTGGCAATTGATTGAGACACATTCTAATTCGAAAATAACGAATATTTTTATATAATATTCGGTGAAGAATAAAAATATGATTTTGATGTCCGATTTCAGATGGACATGAAAATATTGAAATATATGAAGCCGAGTTAAGTAAATATACGCCATTTTACTCGAAAGGATTTCTCAATCGATTTTATTCATTTTTTTAACCAATGTTGAGAAAAGGAATTTCAAAATCTGGTATTTTGAAAATATTATCATTTTAATATTATAATGATACGGAATGTTCAATTTTGATTTAAATTGAAATGGAAGTTGAAATCATTAATAAACGACTTTACAAAAGTTTTATAAAACACATTTTGAAATGGAAATTGACAAAATATATTATATATACTTAAATGGTTGAATATAACATATCGCGCAGCGACCATTTGTGAATTTCAACCATTACCTTTGAATTGATGTAACGGGAGATCCGACTGTTGGATTCTCCTAAAACCGAAACCGTTGGATTCATATCGAAAGATCTTTCAAGTGAACATATGAGATTTAAAATCTAACGGTTGATTTTGAGAAATGTTTAATTCAAATTTGAATAAAAACAGCGCTGGTGTAGTTAAATGACCTGAAACGTCATTTAACTAAAAGGGCCTATTTTTAAATGATTAAAAATAGTGGAAAATTGTGTTAAATCATAATAAATGATTTGAAATCGTTTTAGATAAAATATTCCATGTTTATAAAGATAAAAAATATTTTTTATCAGAATAAGTTGTTTATCAACTTGAGTAAAGAACTAAAAGGAATTGGAATGGTTTTAATATAACCAAAATTTTCCAACGTATGAATTGGAATGGATTTGAATGGAAATTATCTTCGGATATTTTGGTATTGGATTCCGTGATTATATGGATATCATTGAGGAATTTGGAAGATATAGATTTAGTTATTCTAATATGATATCTGTTAATTTCAAAATTTGATATTGAATATAAGTCGATATGATTTCTATTCAGAGCCTTGTGTTGTATATGACGTAGTTGTATACACAATTATATGATTTTTGTTTGATGATAACAACCAAATAAATATTATTTTAAATGTGTGTTACTGTGCTGTTTTACATATACATCACAGACAGGAATATAATATTTACGTTTAAATAGAATACGACTGTACAGACATTCATATATTCATACAGTATTTTATTTAAATTGAATATTATATTTCAAACATTCAAACAGTACATCTATTTGTAACTCCACCATTTGAACACATCCCATTTTATATAAGTTCACAGAAGATTGTACTTTAAATAAACTGAATACCATAGACAAGTTTGTTTGACAACAATAAAACAATATTTTATTTCAATCAAATTTGTTTATTGCAAATATCAGTACAATGTTCTTTTTATACACAGCTCCTCACTACAACACTCACACTCATCTATACAGACACTTTGACATTTATAAATTCACGCATTTATACAAACTCATGTACATATACACTTATATACATTTCACTGTCTTCTATCTTCTGTCTTCACAACTCTCTGTCAGTCCAGTGATCATCTGCTTACCTGTCACATGAAACACACACAGTACACTGCAATAAAAATAAAACTGATATCATGTGAATATAAATTTTAATTTTAAAATTTTTCTTGCCTCAGATTTCCGGTGTGTTTCTCATCATTTTTCATGACTTGATCTGATTCATTTGTGTCTGGTCAATTTGTGTATATATAGTACAGGGACATGAAACCTTGTCTAATGGCTGCATATACACACATGTATAAATATACACGTGTGCACTGCCTCTCCAATTTGCGAGCAACTGAGAAGCAGCCACATGGACCAACTCGACTCAGTGCGTACATGAACGAGCAAAATAAAACATAAATGGTCGAGTATAATAAACAAGGAAATCTAATGTATGGCCAAGGCAACACAAAATCATGCAAGCTAAATGGTCGAGCCATGATCAAGTAAAGGCAAAGCAAGCACATGTATGTGGTTCAACAAATTCAAAGTGGTCGAATAACAACTCATATACGAACAGCTAACAAAGAATACATGTCATATTGGGTCAAGCATGTCAATATTGTATGGTGTTGCAGCAAACCAAGGTTCATTTCACATATACAAGAGTGATCAAGTGCACATAGCAAAGTTTCAAGTGCAGTGATGACTAAGTTCATATTTCAAGTGGACAAGCAATTCTCAAGTATTAGTCAAGATCAACATAGCAAAATGACATGCGAGTGAATAAGGAAAGTCTGGTGCAAGTTCATTTACAAGCCAAGACCAGTTTAGATGTGGCAACGTTGCAAGTCACAACAAGTCAATGTGGTGCAACCAACATCAAGTTTAAATTCAGCATGTTCAGAATCAGAGTCGAGCTACATGTGTACAAGTAACAAGTATATAGGTGTTGCAAAAACTATCATCAACGATTCAGGTGCAACATACATGCATAGTTCACAAGCCAACATGCAATTGTACAGTAAGTACATGAAAACTGGGTACAACATACAAATGCAGGAAATGTATTCACAGAGAATCATTGATGAGCATGGACAAATTAGCTGGCAAAGAATAAACAGGACTGTTTTTCTTTGATCTACAATCTTGGCAAAAAGTTTAATGTGCAAGCAAATATGGAATCAACATGTACATACAAGAATTTATCGAGTGACACGAGACAATCAAACATGAAGATGCCACAGTATAAAATATGTTTCCAGTTTTCTCAAGTATGCAAGTTTTTGGCAAGTATGAAATCAAGGAGGGTGCACAAATATGAGAACAACAATCTACACAGCTTGTCCACGATGCACAAACAAGTAATGCAAGAAAAAAACATGGAGCTAAACATGGCAATAAAAAATGAATGGTGAAGTGCAAAGATCATGGCGTACACATTAGTTTTCCAAGTACTCATGGGTGCAGCTATCAAGAGAGAAAAGCATTGATTCAAACACATATATATGGGAAGTGTTACACAAATCAATTCAACATGCCAAATTATATTTCTTTTTTATAAATGCTCAAATCTATGGCAAGTGTTTCTGGCAAGAGCATAAAAAGGAAAACCCAAATTTTGTGCAAGAATTAATTCTGCAAACATACTTGAGGCAAGTTATCAATTAGAGAATTCAAACTTGGCAAAAGTTTAATGATTAAGTTCTCACTTCCAGAAAGCCATTTGTGGGAAGAAAATTTCAAAACAATTGAATGAGAGAAATCACGAGAATGTTTTTTTTGTGGGACAAAATTGTTTATTGATTCCAGGAAAACAGTTTTAGGAAGAATACAATTCAAATATTTCCTGAAATCAGTTCTAGCAAGTTTGACATATATGGAATCACAGCTACAAACATTTCCTGAAATGATTCATGAATCAAATAATTCATTTTTGGTAAGTTTAGAATGTTTCAGAAATTATGGTTTTATTTTGGGTAGAGAATTCAAAGCAGTTATATTCTTTACAGAAATTACAAATATCAATATCAGGAAACTAATGTGTACAATCAATCACGCAAGGGGAAATGCAAAGGGGCCACAATTTCTATTATATGCTTCCAGAAATACTCAAAGTCTCAGAGGAATACAAGCCTAATTCACGCAAATTATATCCTCATTTTCGTATGCTACGGTAATCAAGAATTCCAGATTCATCGAAGGCCAAGAACAAGTCCACGTTCATAAATGAACACACGCAAGAATCTCATCAAAATCAAGGATAGTAAAAGAGGAAACTTCACGCTAATCAAATCGAAGTCATGCGAGGAAATCAGAGTAATAAAAGGATTCTACAATCCCACATAACACCACTTCATCACAGGCACAAATTGATTTGAAATCCAACAAAAAACAATTCGAAGAATTCAAGCAAAATCACTCACAATTTTGAGGGTTTCAATTGAGTGCTAGAGAGGGAAAATCCAAATCGAAGCATCAGAGAACAACACCACTTGAAGCTCATCTGAGATTGCATCTCTCTGCAATTCAACCGACCTCGATTCTATTTGGAGAACTCAGAGGAAAACCCCAGTTCAAAGGAGCTACCGCCACTTCTGTTCAAAAGGGAAAGTGATCGGGTGAAACAAACAAGAATGCAACACAACCAAAAAGGGGCCGATCAAGTTTTTAAATGAAAAAGGGGATAACCCTTTATATTTAAATCCTAGGGTTTTTATGTTTTTATTTAATTTGTTTTGTTTTTTAATTTGTGTTGTAAAAACAAACGAATAGTTTCTAGGTCTGTAAAATCTAGGGGAAACCAGCTAGCGCATTAACTGGCAGTTTACTAGAGTCTGTAAAATCTAGGGTTACTGGTTACAGGGTTGTAATCGGAGGAAATCTGATCTAGGAGTTAAGATAAGTCTAGGGTTTTGAGTGTAGGATTAGAATAGGAGCGAGGGGTTCATGAGTTTACATGGTCTTGTAAGCGGGAACTGTTCTATTACCTAATAGAAACCTTAGGAATGCAGCAGTAGGCAGGATTTTGCCAAAGCTGGATATATCTGTGTGTCATTTACTTTTTGTATTTTTATTTTTGCGGCATTTTATGATCTGATATTTTTAATATCTCGCTTAATTTTCAAAAAACCCTATTCACCCCCTTCTAGGGTTAATCTAGATTCAATAAGTGGTATCATAGTTGGTTAATGCATGATGGGGGGGTTCTCGCCTTGTGATCTATGATATGGTTGGCGAAGCATTGACTCTTACCCCTACATGTCCTTCTACTGGTTATTCCATGTCGAGAGGTCGGATGTAAAACCAGTGTCTGAGTCCACTGAAGAGCCATAAATTATATTCTAGATATTTAAGTGGTATCAAAGCCTGATAATTTCGGTTAACTCAAGAGTCATGTCTCCTAGTTTTCAGTCCATAGAGAGTCAGTCCAATTGTATTCCATATATTTTTAATGGTACAGGTTTTTTAAATTGGAAATTAGACATGAAATATTATTTAAAATATGTTAATATGAAATTTTGGGATTTTGTTAATGGATACGATTGGAATACTATTGAGTTCAATTCCCGTGCTATGCATATTTTATATTCTCATATTGATGATGATCAGTATAATCTTATCTCTCAATGTTTATCTGCATATGAAATCTGGGATACTCTTAATATGCTATATGGAAAATTTTACAACAGCTCAAAACCCTCCATTATCAACTCAGATTCAAAGTTCTGCTTAATAGGTTTTACAGAAGATAGTTCAGATGGATCAGTTGATGGGGATTCAATAGACAATGAGATAGAAAATTTTTCATATGAAGATTTAGTTTATATGTATGTTGATTTAACTAAATCTGTTGACAAACTCCAGTCTAAAAATGAATCTTTGAAATCTAAGAATCTTGAGTTGACCAACAAAAATCATGGCTTCAAAGTAAAACTTGAGAACGTCGGGAAATTTGAAAATTCTGATTGTAAAAATTGTTTGAAATTAAAATCCGATCTCGTTAGTTTCAATAAAAACATTCAAAATCTTGAAGAAGAAATTTTAATTTTAAATGATAACGAGAATGAGCTAAAAAATTCAAACAGTTTTTTGCGAAAGGAATTTAAAAATTTTAAGGCCATCAAAAATTCTAAACATGAAATTGCTGAAAATAAAAGTTTGTTGAAAACAGCTTTGATTTTGAAAGAGCTAGAAGATGAGATTGAAAATTTGAAGAAACTTGAATCTGAAAAGCAAAATCATTTTAAACTTGAAATTTTCGAATCCCAAGCCAAAATTAAATTACTTGAAAATGAGAATTTCATTTGGAAACAGTCCAATGTTGAACAGGAGATTGCTATAAATCATTGCTCAAATTTGATAAAAGAAAATAGCGATCTTAAATCCAAAATTCAACTATTAGAATCAACTTTGGATAAATTTTCTAATGGGGAAAAATCGTTGAATATGCTGTTGCAAAACCAAGTTTCTGTTGGAAATAAATGTGGTTTTGGCTTTGGGAAAATTAATGTTTTTGAAAAACGAAATTCAAATGATTTGAAAAATCCTTCAAACTTCTTTAAAAAGAATCGACTTGATAATCTGAACTCTGATAATTTCAAAGGATTTTTGAATCATAAACGTAATGTGAATTTATGTGATAACAATCCATTTAAACCATTCTGGACCCCAAAAATAAATACAGTGAATTAATTTAATTTCAAAATGATTTGGGTCCCTAAAGGTACTTCCGTAAATTTTGATGGATTGTTATATAAACAAGTTTGGGTACCCAAAGCTGTGAACAAAACTATGAGTGGTTTTACGAATTTTGTTAGAGCACTCGATTCTCTAAACTATTAGGTACCAGAAGTGGCTAAGGAACTGCTAGGCAAAAGAGATTTGGATTCTGGCAGCCCAATACTACTGTAATCTTTCACAGTTCCTTAGCCAAGACTGTCGAGTTAGATATTCTGGTTTACATGGATTTCAGGTATAATCTCTGAACTCATCTTTCTAAATATTTTGTTTCCTTTCTTTATTCCTTCTTTTACCCCATGAATTTTTTTGCTTGATTTTTCACTGTCATATTTGTGACGACCCCAAACCCCGTACGACGGTGGAAAGGGTAATCTTTGGAATATAACACGTAAACAGTAATACCAGAACAAAAATAAATAAATACACCAGATAATGTACAATAGAATACACTGGATAAACATGATCATCAGAGTTACACAGTATACAGGATCAAACTTAGTACAAAATACAGTTCAACTTTACATAAATGTCTACAGCGGAAAACAAAACATAATATGTACAATAGGAGCTGAACAGCATAAAAAGAGATATATGATAGAGTCCATCTTCAGCTACAGCTACCCAGAAACAGCCTGCTAAAACTTGAATACAAGGCTGCCCCGAGTTTGCAAGTGAAACAAACTACGAGTCAGTCATGGGACTGGTATGAGAAGTCTGCTTAACATATTTTATAATATGGCTAATCACAGGACCATGCCACTTTCGCGGAATGGGTTTACTCCATTGGATTGCCAGTGCTTAAAACAAGTAAATCTTTTAAAACATCGCAACGCTTTTTATAAAAACGAAGCCGTTATAAGACTTAGTTCCCATCACACAATGCAACACAAACCGGAGGATAGAGTTTTACCTTATAATGGCCAAAATATGCTTGATACAAATAAAACAAAAGCATTTGATATTATTACTAGTGTTTATATGTTTCAAAAACAATTTCAATCATAACTATCAATCATAGACGGCATGGGTACCATATATCATGTCGCCATATATAGGTATACAATCAAAATTGCACGGTGTCGTATTTGGAAATTGGATTTCCGTCATGAACAAAGGCAAAAGATAGTCCTTACCGAATTCGAGACTGTCTAGCCCGAGTCTCAGGCAAGTATACAGTCAAGCCTTTGGATAGTCAGGGACGGTCCACCGATGTGGATTAAAATGCCTGAACACTGCGTTTCCCCGCTCTTTGGGGGCGTAAATGAGCCAAATGAATCCATCGGCTCCACATAGTCACCGATGTATCTGAGACGCCTCGCAACAGCAACAACCACACAGGTGAAAATAATATAAATGTCAGGGCAAGTAGGTCACTGACACCACCCTAGCTAGAAGGAAACGTATGTCCTCCCTGAGGTCCTCTCCTGTTTCTGGTTCATACCGGGGTGTGTGGTTCGCAAATCAACGTTATACACAAAGCTATGCCACACAGGCGGTGCTTTGATCATCAAACACAAGACTTTTCTTTTCAACAAAAGCCTTGATCATTTGCCACTTAGGCATGCCACACAGGTAGTTCACTCCATGTGACTGATTTCTATCGATATATAACCTCTGAGCTCATATGTCTCAGAGAAGGGCGTTAAGCAAGAGAATAAATTCTCCGCTACCAAACAGATATATATTTAATAGAGAACAATCAACATAGAACAAAATCCAGTGTCAGACACAAAATCCATTTACAAGTTCGTTCTGGGTCTGAACGAAACCGGAGGCACCTTATACCTCGCATGTCTATCGACCTCCAAGTACGTCTGGACGATCACCACTTATTATCTATATTTTGGGATGCCTCCCAATCAAGACATCAGTAATCATCCAACCGACGTGAAGATCTCTGGTCTTCAACCACCATCTTCATCATCGACTTCTTATCGCCGATCAATTATTTGAAATGATATTTAACTCGGCCTTTTCAAATAATTCTAGTATATTTAAAATTTAAATCAATTCATTTCAATGGTTAAATTATTTGACATCAATAATTCTGTTCTTAAATGTAATTTTCACGCCAAACACATTCAACCATCAAATACCCAAGAAACCGGGTAAATTTGGTTTATTTCCATTCCATATCACTTATAATATTTTATAAGATTTATCACTATTTTTATTCATTTAAAAATAGCCAATTCATTCAAATGACGCTTTAGGCCATAAAGCAACCGTGGCGCTGTTTTTCTTCAGATTTGATTTACACACATCTGAAAATCTAACCGTTGGATCTTCAAGAATTTTATATCATTAGAAAGATCTTTTCAAGCGAATCCAATGGTTTTAGTTTTTTGAAAATCTGACGGTCGGATCTCCCGATACAATCGTTTGAAGTTACGATTTCAAAATACGAACTGCAGCGTCGTTATTCGATTTAATTTAATTATATATATATATAATCGATTCTGGCGCTGTTTTTTTTAGATTTGAATTAAACATTCCAGACAATCCAAGCGTTGGATCTTTACAAAGCTGGTGTCATTGGAAAGATATTTCCAAAGCGAACCTAACGGTTTCGGGAAAATCCGATGGTCTGATCTCCCGCACTAATCGTTTGAAATCACGGTGTCAAAACACGAACTGCCGCTTCGTTATTCGATTTATTTTAATTAATTATATATATATATATATATATATATATATATATATATATATATAATTCACTCTTCGATTCTAAAACCATATTCATTTCACACATTTGATAAAAACGATATTTTTATCCAACAGCTATTTATTTCAACACATCATTATTTTTAACAGTTCATATATATCATAAAAATGTGATTTTTATTGTAAAACAATTCAAAACACGATTATTTTATATAGTTCATACAAATCATAAAAATGTGATTTTTATTGTAAAATAATTTCAAAACACGATTATTTTATATAGTTCATACATAAGGTAAAAATGTTATTTTTGGTGTTAAAACAATTTATTTAAAACACTAATATTTTATATAGTCTATATATATGATAAAAATGTTATTTTTATCTTTCAAAGAATTTATTCAATACATGAACTTCATTCAACACATGAATTTAATTTCAACACATGAATTTTATTTCAACACATGAATTTTATTCAACACATGAATTTAATTTCAAAACATGAATATAAATCAAACACAGGAATATTTCAAAAAAAATCGGCAGCAAAACAGTAGGGCAGTTAAAACCGACACCGTCCCTAGTACGGCTCCTCGCTCTACCTTAAAGCCTCGCAGCTTTTAACAATGGGGATTTTCAATATCTAGTTCGTAGCAGACGAATTTTCCCATATACTAATCCTATTGGGATTTCAACCACAATCAATCATTTCAAATCAACCATTCATGATATTCACCAAATTTTCACATCAACCAATAATCCAAACAATATCACAACCAATATATATCGTCCATGGTCTGTGGACGAGGGGAGTATATATATATATATATAGATATATGGATATAACTATATTTCGATTTCATTTCAAAATCATTTCAATTCATTTCAACGCATATATCATTTTTACAACGCATATATAACTTATACATCGAACATACAACTTATACAACGCTTATACATGAGGTGTACAATGCTTACATAACTCATACATCGACTATATAATTTATACATCGTTGTTTCCATATCATTTATAATTCAGAAATCTCACATTGGGTTCCACTCCTCCAAAAATTGTAGAAGGCTCAGAAAAATATCCGGTCTCTTCAAGAATGTAGAAGACGTCCGCACGAGTCCACTGTCTCTTGTTTCACTGGATTTCGACCACACATGAAAAGTTATGATTTTTATTTGATAACAACACTTTGCGATGGTTTTTGAATGTTGAAATCAGTTTATAAATTATAAACTGTACCTCAACTCTTTGATTCAAAACTAGGTTTTGATCTTTCGATCAAACGGTGTAGCTTGAAGAGGATCGGCCTACGCCATGTTGAAGCACTAGGAGGGGTGCACCTGCGCCAGAGGTAGGGTGCAGATCGGTGGCTCCAGGCGCGAGCGGCTGCGGTTCAAAGCGCCAAACTTTGGCGAGGTGATTCGCACGATTTTCTCAACGATAATTAGCAAACTTTATATGGATTCGTAGCCCTTGAGAAGATCTACAAAAACCTTAACTGTGGCATTGGATTTCATGGAGCGTGGAAGGAGCAATCGGAGGGGGAAGGTTCAAATAGGTTTCCGCCGTCGAGGTCTCGAGCGGGGAGAGAGAAAAGGGTTTTATTTTTATTTTATTTTTCGAATGAATTTTTCTGATTGGTCCGCTCTATTTATTCTTCAAAAATATCCCTTTCTCCAAACGAACTCCAATCCAAACCCAACGACATTCATCCCTAGCTAAATACACCCATTCCGAACACAATGGTTTATGTTTCGTAGGCCCATTCGACTGTTTCAGTCAGTTTTTCTTCAAATTAAAATATATATAATTCAATATTTGATTTGAACGTACATTTCAATTTGCCGGGGCCACAAACTGATCCTAAAAATCCCAGAAAAATAAATCTAGCTATATTTTGATGACACGGTCCCAACAAAACTAGTTTCGTCGAATTCTGAGAACGTTTGAAAAATGGCCAATTTCTGGTCGATCCAATTTAACTGAAATCAACCAAACACATTTTCCTTTGCCACGCTCACATATTAACTTCAAAAATTATGGAATTTGAAACTAGCAATAATTTGACATCTCGAATCCAACAAAAGTGGTTTCGTCGAATTCTGAGGTCGTTTGCAAAATGTTTATTTTCAAGGGCTATATATATTCTATAGCGACCTTTCTGAAAATTCATTTGGCCATAACTTTTGATTCCCGCTACGAAACTTCGATTTTTCAGATTATTAGAAAGATATTCATAAACAGATTTAGATATTTTTGGTTTCACTAAAATCATTTTATTTTGCACCTGGTACAGTCAGTCAAAGTTCGAATTCAAATTTTGAAACTGCCGCACCATTTCAGGCCTTGTTTATAATTAAAAACAATTATATTTATTTTCAAACATCGATTCAAACATACTTTTCTTCATTATTATTTAAAATAATTTATTTTAAATATTTAAAATCCACTAAAATAGCCCAATTAAAATTTTCAAATTGGTTCAGATTTTCTAGGTTATTACAATCTCCCCCACTTAAAACTTTTCATCCCCGAAAAGGAACGAATTTAAAAGTTGTTTAATTAACCAACTCAACTTTCATTCTTCAACCTTTCAGTTTCTAAGAATTTTCAGATTCTACAAAAATTTGGCTAACACCCTAAATTTTTGAAAAATTTCGCCATAACCTCCTTTGTACGGGGAGGGGTTTGGAAATTTATTAGGCCGTATTAGGTACCCAATAAATCCTAATAAGCATGCACATATTTATAGTGATATATTCTGGTGTCCGCAGGGGAGTGTGTATAGATCATAACTCCAGAGAATAATATCTCATCATGTTTTTGTGCCTTAATGACCAGAGAGACGTGTTTATTGTCATCTCCAGACCCGTGTGGGGTTTTTATTAATCTTGCAATTTGCCGTTACATTTTATATGGTCCATATCAGTCATCAGTTCAACCTATAATATATAGTCATCGCCATACAAGCCTCTCGCTCGTATGGTAAATCTTTAACCTTGTCACACAAGCCCCAAATGCTTATGTGGTATATGATGAAGTATGCCTATCTTCAAAAAAGTGTAGTTCAAAATTAATTGTTACTATCCTATGGAGACATTTATTAATTACACACAGAACAACCAGCACTCTGCATCCAATGGCATTCACAGGAGTTGATATAATAATAAAATTGCGCATCCAACTCATTAAGGTTTACCTATTTGTCGGGCACGCAAATAAATTCTTTACTCCACAGCTAATCCATTTACCTGTTCAAACATACATAATGCACATGTATATATTTCTATCTATTTTTAAATCAGTTCAATACTTGATTTAATTGCATGAATTTACCATCATTCTCTTATTGATTAAATTAACTATTCCTCTAGTAATTTAGTTAATCAAATTCACAATCACAAAACACAAACAACAATCAATTTGTTTTTAACTTTTCCACAAATATACTAATTAATTGATATACTCTTTTAAAATTATCAGACCATATAATTAAAAATTATACATCCATGAAAAGAAAATAACAACAAAGTAGAGAACAAAATGGTAATGCAAAGTATGGTAAATGTACCTTGCACCAGAGTCAATTAGAGATATCCACCCTGCACTTAGGATAGGCTTTCTTAATGCTCTCCTCAGTTTCCCAATTACAATCTCACGGATCTCCTTCCATTGCACTTTGACTAAGTGAACCTTCTTGTTCCCCAGTTCTTTGGTTTCTTTGCCAATAATCTTGATCGGTTCTCTTCTCACAACCAATTCTGGAGTAATTTCTGTATCCCATTGCGTTGCTTCTTCCACGATCAAGTGTGGATCATGAACTTGCTTTCAAAGTTGAGATACGTGAAATACATTATGTACTTCAGGCAACCAGTCTGGAAATTGAACTTTATAAGCGAGAGTTCCAATCCGTTCAAGTATAGGGAATGGACCAATAAATTTGGGCGCCAACTTCGCCGTTTTGCCAAATCGAATTACTCCTCTCATCGGAGAAACCCTTAGATACACATAGTCACCAACAGCAAATGCTAAATCCCTCCTTCTCGAGTCTGCATAGCTCTTCTGTCGGCTTTGAGCTTCTAGCAATCGTTTCTTAATGAAATCGACTTTATCTGCAGCTTCGGTATCATATCTAGTCCCAATACAAGCCTATTACCAGGTTCAACCCAACAAGCAGGAGATCGGCACGGTCTACCATATAATGCTTCGAATGGTGACATTGTCAGGCTCGCTTGGTAGCTGTTGTTGTATGAGAACTCAGCCAAATGCAAATGGTCTTTCCATGATCCACCAAAATCAAGAACACAAGCCCGCAATAAATCTTCTAGTATACGATTCATCCTCTCAGTCTGACTATTTGTCTGAGGATGATAGGCGGTACTTAGATTCAGCTTTGTCCCCAGTTCTACTTGAAATGCCTCCCAGAATTTGCTAGTAAATATTGGATCTCTATCACTAACTATACTGATCGGTACTTCATGTAGCTTAACAATTTCTCTAAAATAAATCTGTGCTAGACTTTGAGCGGCTCTATTGGATCTGACAGGTATAAAATGGGCGGTCTTCGTGAAGTGATCTATGATCACCCAAATACTGTCATTCCCTTTTCTGGTTTTGGGCAACCCGTCTATGAAATCCATAGAAATGTGTTCCCACTTCCAAACTGGAATGTCCAATGGTTGCCACAATCCGGCAAGTTTTTGTTGGTCGCTTTTGAATAGTTGGCAAGTAGAGCACCTGCTAACATATAAAGAAATGTCTCTCTTTATCAATCTCCACCAGAATGTACACTTAATATCATTATACATTTTGCTCACTCCTGGATGGATACTAAGCTTTGACTTGTGGCATTCATCCAGTACTTCCCTCCGGAGCTCAGAAATGTTAGGAACACAAATTCGACCTTTTAGCCTTAGAATCCCTTGGTTATCAATCTGGAAACTCAATGGTTCGCCTTTCTGTATTCTTTCTCTGATCCTCTAAATGAAGTGATCGTCCTTCTAAAGAGCAGATATTTTATCAATCAATGAAGTCGTAATAGTAAAACTGGCGATTATTACATTCTTTCTACTTAGTGCATCAGCCACAACATTGGCTTTCCCTGGAGTGTACACAATGTCAAAATCGTATGCTGCAAGAAATTCTAGCCAACGCTGCTGCCTCAGATTCAAGTCTTTCTGGGTGAACAGATACTTTAGCGACTGATGATCTGTATACAGTTCGAATTTCTCACCCAAAAGATTGTGCCTCCAGATTTTTAAAGCAAATACAATGGCTAACAACTCAAGATCATGAGTAACGTAATTTTTCTCATGCGGTTTCAGCTGACGGCTAGCATAAGCAACCACTTGACCTCTTTGCATTAATACTGCACTAAGGCCTTCTCTAGAGGCATCTGTCCAAACTTTCAAGTCTTGATTGCCATCGATAATCGTTAACACTGGAGAAGTTGTTAATCTTAATTTTAGCTTCTGAAAAGCCTCCTCACATTTGGGAGTCCACTTGAATCTTGTGTGCTTCTTTGTAAGCTATGTTAAGGAACTAGATATCTTCGAAAATTCCTTAACTAACTTCCAATAATAACTAGCCAATCCAAGAAAACTTTGGACTTCTGTGGGAGTACTCGGCTGCTTCCAATCTTGAATAGCGTTGATTTTACCGGGATCCACAAAAATTCCCTCTTTTGATACAACGTGGCTAAGAATCTTGACTTCTTCTTGCCAGAATATACATTTGGAAAGTTTGGTCTTCAAGACATTCTTTCTGAGAATTTCTAACACTTGTTCCAAATGTTTCGCGTGCTCGCTCTCTGACTTAGAGAAGATCAATATGTCATCAATGAAAACAAGAACAAATCTATTCAAGACTTCTCTGAATACACGGTTCATCAGATTGAAAAAATACGTTGGAGCGTTACATAAGCCGAACGACATTACTAACCACTCATAGAATAAATCGGGACCTCTGAATGTTGTCATAGGAACACACTCTTCAGCAATACGAAGCTGATGGAAGCCTGTAGCTAGGTCCATCCTTGAAAATACTTGTGTGCCATCCAATCGATCTAACAAATCATCAATCCACGGCAATGGTATTTATTCTTTAATGTCTGTTTGTTCAAGTCACGATAATCCACACATAGTCGAAGAGTACCGTCTGACTTTGGGACAAACACCACTGCTGCTCCCCAGTCAGAGAAACTAGGCCTGATCAGACCCTTCCATACAAGCTGTCGAGTCTGATTGTCTAATTCTTCTTTCTCCTTTAGAGTCATTCTCCGAATAGCGTGCACTACTGGCCTTGCATTCGGAATTAAAGCGTTCTTGAAATCAATTTCTCTCTTCGGAGGTAAGCTAACAACTTCTTCGAACACATCCATATAATTCTTGACGACAGGAATATCTTTTATGATGTCCAGAATATTCTCTGTGACTACAGGGATATTTTCTATTTGAGCAAGAGAAACATCAAGAGATGACTAAAAGTCTTTTCTATCTGAATTCGGACCTTCACATGGTATGGTTATATAATCCTCTGATTTAATCTTTGCCTTAACCACTCTCTCGGTGCATTTAACCTCAGCTTCATATTTGGTTAACCAATCCAATCCCAAAATAAGATCAAATTCGGTAAAATTCATGACGATCGAGATGATAGGAAACCGATATCGTGAAAAAGAGATAGGCACCCCACAAATCCAACAAAGATCGAGAGAGCCCCTAACCGGATTATGGACAGTGATGGGTTCTTTGAGCTTTTTCAAATTCAAATCCAACTTCTTAACTGCATTCTTTGCAATAAAGCTTCGTGACGCGCCTGTATCAAACAGTACTTTAACTGGAATGTTTTTGACAGTAAGCGTGCCTTCCAAAACATCAGACCTTCCCTGACTAGCTGAGGGTGTTGGATTTTCTGCCACTTCATTGACATGGACTGCTTCATATTTCTTTGATAGCTGGAACTCCCTTGCAACATGACCTGCTTGGTGACACTTATGGCATTTCCTTTCACCATGTGGATTCTTGGATTTAAATTCATTCCTCTTTCGCTTCTTCGAGGATTTACAATTCCTGGTCAAATGCCCTTGCTTATTGCAATAAGAGAAAGTGGTCATCGTTATGGGTCCTTTCTCAGATTTAACCCTTTTCCTTTTGCCTTTGTGATTCTTACTCACCTCTGGTATCGTATTGGCCTCAGGACTATCAGTCTCAGACTCCCCTTTGTTACCACAACTGACTTCCTCTTCGTCGTTCAAAAGACCTTTCTTATGGAGATCTTCATACTGATATGCCATGTATATCATTTCAGAAAAAGGAAGCTTCACATGCCCCATTACACTACTTTGGTACTTCCTTTGAAGCTCGTTAATAAACCTCAGATTCTTCCTCTTTGGATTTTGAATTAGATACAAGGAGAAATGAGAAAGTTCATCGAATTTCTAATGATATTCTGGAATGGTCATATCTCCTTGTATCAGATAATATAATTCATCACCTAACCGCTCAGTTGCTTCTAGAGGAATAAATTTTTATTGAAAATATCTTTAAATCTATCCCAGGTAATATTACCTTCTGGATTATCCTTAATAATCGAATCCCACCAGAACAAAGCTTCTTCTTTGAGTGCCCAAGATGCCAGTAATCTTTTCTGGTCATCTTTCAGCTTTAAACCTTCAAAGGTTTTCTCAGCAGAACGAATCCAAGCTTTTGTTTCCATAACGGATTCTTTGCCCAAGAATGGTGATCCACCCAGATTTCGATACCTCTTTACTAGAGCCTCAATATCTGGTTCGGTATTCCTTCTTCTGTTTCTGCCACTCATTTTCTAGTGCGTCTGCAAATAGCAGACAAAGTGTCAGGTCAACAGAAAAGGTATTTGTAAAGCATAGAGACATATACTTGAATGTGAATATGTCTACTACGGTGTATTTCATTCTGCTTCACTCATTCTAGGATATTACTAATCCTATCTGAAATGAGCGATCCACCTTAGAACACCACTGGTTCTATTTCTGACGAGTTCGTTAATATGTTATATTCCAGAACAAAGCTTAACCAAAGCTCTGATACCACGTGGGATGACCCCAAACCCCGTACGACGGTGGCAAGGGTAATCTTTGGAATATAACACATAAACAGTAATAGCAGAACAGAAATAAATAATTAAATACACCAGATAATGTACATTAGAATACACTGGATAAACATAATCATCAGAGTTACACAGTATACAGGATCATACTTAGTACAAAATACAGTTTTGCTTTACATAAATGTCTACGTGGGAAAACAAAACATAATATGTATAATAGGAGATGAACAACATAAAAAGAGATAAATGATAGAGTCCATCTTCAGCTCCAGCTATCCAGAAACAGCCTGCTAAAACCTGAATGCAAGGCTGCCCGTGTAGAAATAGGGGCACCCGAGTTTGCAAGTGAAACAAACTACGAGTCAGTCATGGGACTGGTATGCGAATTCTACTTAACATATTTTATAATATGGCCAATCACAGGACCACGCCACTTTCGCAGAACGAGTTTACTCCATTGGATTGCCAGTGCTTAAAACAAGTAAATCTTTTAAAACATCGCAATGCTTTTTATAAAAATGAAGCCATTATAAGACTCAGTTCCCATCACACAATGCAACGCAAACCGGAGGATAGAGTTTTACCATATAATGGCCAAAATATGCTTGATACGAATAAAACAATAGCATTTGATATTATTACTGGTGTTTATATGTTTCAAAAACAATTTCAATCATAACTATCAATCATAGACGGCATGGGTACCATATATCATGTCGCCATATATAGGTATACAATCAAAACCGCACGGTGTCGTATTTGGAAATTGGATTTCTGTCATGAACCAAGGCAAAAGATAGTCCTTACCGAATTCGAGACTGTCTAGCCCGAGTCTCAGGCAAGTACTCAGTCAAGCCTTTGGATCGTCAGGGTCGGTCAACCGATGTGGATTAAAATGCATGAACACTACGTTTCCCCGCCCTTTGGGGCATAAATGAGCCAAATGACTCCATCGGCTCCACATAGTCACCGATATATCCGAGGCGCCTCGCAACAACAACAACCACACAGGTGAAAATAATATAAATGTCAGGGCTGGTAGGTCACTGACACCACCCGAGCTAGAAGGAAACGCATGTCCTCCCTGAGGTCGTCTCCCGTTTCTGGTTCATATCGGGTGTGAGGTTCGCGAATCAACGTTATACACAAAGCTATGCCACAAAGGCGGTGCTTTGATCATCAACCACAAGACTTTGCTTTTCAACAAAAGCCTTGATCATTTTCCACTTAGGCATGCCACACAGGCAGTTTACTCCAGGCGACTGATTTCTATCGATATATAACCTCTAAGCTCGTACATCTCAGAGAAGGGCGTTAAGCAAGAGAACTAATTCTCCGCCGCCAAACAGATATGTATTTAATAGAGATCAATCAGCATAGAACAAAATCCAATGTCAGACACACAGTCCATTTACAAGTTCGTTCTGGGTCTGAACGTAACCGGAGGCACCTTATACCTCGCATGTCCATCGACCTCCAAGTACGTCTGGACGATCACCACTTATTACCTATATTTTGGGATGCCTCCCAATCAAGACATCAGTAATCATCAAACCGACGTAAAGATCACCGGTCTTCAACCACCGTCATCATCATCGACTTCTTATCGTCGATCAATTATTTGAAATGAGATTTAACTCGGCCTTTTCAAATAATTCACGTATATTTAGAATTTAAATCAATTCATTTCAATGGTTAAATTATTCAAAATCAATAATTCTGTTCTTAAATGTAATTTTCACGCCAAACACATTCTACCATCAAATATCCAAGAAACCGGGTAAATTCGGTTTATTTCCATTTCACATCGTTTATAATATTTTATAATGATTTATCGCTATTTTTATTCATTTAAAAATAACCAATTCATTCAAACGACGCTTCAGGCCATAACGCGGCCGTGGCGCTGTTTTTCTTCAGATTTGATTTACACACATCTGAAAATCTAACCGTTGGATCTTCACAAATTTTATATCATTAGAAAGATCTTTTCAAAACAAATCCAACAGTTTCGGTTTTGGGAAAATCCAACAGTCGGATCTCCTGGTACAATTGTTTGAAGTTACAATTTCAAAATACGAACTGCAGCGTCGTTATTCGATTTAATTTAATTAGTTATATATATATAATCGATTCTGGCGTTGTTTTTCTTTAGATTTGAATTAAACATTGCAGACAATCCAACCGTTGGATCTTTACAAAGTTGGTTTCGTTGGAAAGATATTTCCAAAGCGAACCCAACGGTTTCGTTTTTAGGAAAATCTGATGGTCGAATCTCCCGCACTAATCGTTTGAAATCACGGTTTCAAAATACGAACTGTAGCTTCGTTATTCGAATTATTTTAATTATATATATATAAATATAATTCAGTCTTCGATTCTAAAACCATATTCATTTCACACATTTGATAAAAATGATATTTTTATCCAACAGCTATTTATTTCAACAAATCACTATTTTTAACAGTTCATATATATCATAAAAATGTGATTTTTATTGTAAAACAATTTATTTCAGAACACGATTATTTTATATAGTTCATACATATCATAAAAATGTGATTTTTATTGTAAAAATTTTTATTTCAAAACACGATTATTTTATATAGTTCATACATAAGGTAAAAATGTTATTTTTAGTGTTAAAATAATTTATTTAGAAGACTAATAATTTATATAGTCTATATATATGATAAAAATGTTATTTTTATCTTTCAAAGAATTTATTCAATACATGAACTTCATTCAACACATGAATTTAATTTCAACACATGAATTTCTATTCAACACATTAATTTTATTTCAGCACACGAATTTTATTACAACAACCGAATTTTATTCAACACATGAATTTTATTCAACACATGAATTTAATTTCAACACATGAATATAAATCAAACACAGGAATATTTCAGAAAATTTCGGCAGCATAACGGCAGGGTAGTTAAAACTGGGACCGTCCCTTGTACGGCTCCTAGCTCTACCTTAAAGCCTCGTAGCTTTTGACAATGGGGATTTTCAATATCTAGTTCGTAGCAGACGAATTTTCCCATATACTAATCCTATTGGGATTTCAACCACAATCAATCATTTCAAATCAACCATTCATGATATTCACTAAATTTTCACATCAACCAATAATCCAAACAATATCACAACCAATATATATCGTCCGTGGTCTGTGGACGAGGGGAGTATGTATATATATATAGATATAGATATACGTATATAACTATATTTCGATTTCATTTCAAAATCAATTCAATTCATTTCAACGCATATATCATTTTTACAACGCATATATAACCTATACATCGAACATACAACCTATACAACGCTTGTACATGAGGTGTACAACGCTTATATAACTCATACATCGACTATATAATTTATACATCGTTGTTTCCATATCATTTATAATTCAGAAATCTCACATTGGGTTCCACCTCTCCAAAAATTGTAGAAGGTTCAGAAAAATATCCGGTCTCTTCTAGAATGTAGAAGACGTCCGCACTAGTCCACTGTCTCTTGTTTCACTGAATTTCGACCACACATGAAAAAGTTATGATTTTTATTCGATAACAACACTTTGCGACGGTTTTTGAATTTTAAAATCAGTTTATAAATTATAAACCGTACCTCAGCTCTTTGATTCAATATTAGGTTTTGATCTTGCGATCAAACAGTGTTGTTTGAAGAGGATCGGCATGCGCCACGTTGAAGCGCTAGGAGTGGCGCACCTGCGCCAGAGGTGGGGTGTAGATCGGTGGCTCCAGGCGTGAGCTGCGGCGGTTCAAAGTGCCAGACTTTGGCGAGGTGATTCGCACGATTTTCTCAATGATAATTAGCAAACTTTATATGGATTTGTAGCCCTTGAGAAGATCTACAAAAACCTTAACTGTGGCACTGGATTTCGTGGAGCATGGAAGGAGCAATAGGAGGGGGGAGGTTTGAATAGGTTTCCGCCGTCGATGTCTGGAGCGGGGAGAGAGAAAAGGGTTTTATTTTTTTTATTTTTTTCGAATGAATTTTTCTGATTGGTCTGCTCTATTTATTCTTCAAAAATATCCCTTTCTCCAAACGAACTCCAATTCAAACCCATTGAATCTTGCTAAATACCCCCATTCTGAACACAATGGGATATGTTTCGTAGGCCCATTCGACTGTTTCAGTAAGTTTTTCTTCAAATTAAAATATAAAACATTTAATATTTGATTTGAACGTACATTTCAATTTTCCAGGGCCACAAACTGATCCTAAAAATCCTAGAAAAATAAATCTAGCTATGTTTTGACGATACGGTCCCAACAAAACTAGTTTCGTCGAATTTTGAGACCGTTTGAAAAATGGCCAATTTCTGGTCGATCCAATTTTACTGAAATCAACCAAACACATTTTCCTTTGCGACGCTCACATATTAACTTCAAAAATTATGGAATTTGAAACCTAGCAATAATTTGACATCCCGGAACGAACAAAAGTGGTTTCGTCGAATTCTGAGGTCATTTGCAAAATGTCTATTTTCAAGGGCTATATATATATTCTATAACGACCTTTCTGAAAATTCATTTGGCCATAACTTTTGATTCCCGCTACGAAACTTCAATTTTTCAGAATCATTGGAAAGATATTCATAAAAAGATTTAGATATTTTTGGTTTCACTAAAATCCGTTTTATTTTGCACCCGGTACAGTCAGTCAAAGTTCGAATTCAAATTTTGAAACTGCCGCGCCATTTCAGGCCTTGTTTATAATTAGAAACAATTATATTTATTTTCAAACATAATTTTCGTCGTTATTATTTAAAATAATTTATCTTAAATATTTAAAATCCACTAAAATAGCCAAATTAAAATTTTCAAACTGGTTCAGATTTTCCGGGTTGTTACAATATCTTTGTAACTTCTTATGCTTCCTTATCTTCCAATTGCAGAATTTATATTTACTTGAAATTCGCTTCATGTGTATAAAACTCTGATGATTTTAATTGAAGTTTATTTTTCTGATTCTCTGAATTCATAACAGTGTTGATGTATTCTTGTCATATCTTGAACACTGTTGATTCGAATTCTAAATTTTTGAAGATATGAAAGTTTTGTGGAATTTCATACACCTTTGCTGTTTTGAGTCTCTTCTAATTCATTTTGGAAAGTCTTGAAAATTTATACTCATTATAGCACTCTATTATTTATCTATTGTGATATTTTCAGAAATTTTCAGATTGACTTGAATATTTTAAATTGTCTTGAATCAGTGATACATCTTAAAATTCATCTTTATTCATGATTGTTATGATGAAATTAGTTTTGTTTGAAAACATCTGGAATTCTTGATATTTTTAATATCACACCCCACTTAAATTTGAAATTATCAATCTTGTGTCAATAATTCATTATATCTCAAACTTAACATTGATTCAAGTGATTTCAAATAAATTATTTTAATTTTTTGGATCATGAATACCTCTCAAACTTAATGTAAATGGTTTGAAATTTCTCTTATACTTGTCAAAGATAATTGTGAAAATTCTTTGAAAAAATGGTCTTAAATTTCTCTCTTATTTCATGGTTATTTGATTTAAATATTTGTTTGTTTAAAATCATTTGAAATTATTGATTTATTAAATCACACACATATCTTTGATCTAGAATTTATAATCTGGTGTGATTGATTCATTGAATCCTGATATCTTCACATTCCTTCAAATGATTTAAAATAAACTATATTTTATAATCTTGGATCATGAAACATCTTTTGAGACCGTCAGAAATATCTTGACAAGTCTGCTTTAAAATTGGTTATCATGCTGCTCTGATTAAAAGAAATTGATTTGTAAATATTTTTGATGACTGCTTGATTTGGTATCAAAGGTTCACCATGCTCTGATAGATGGAATATGTATGCTTGAGTTGCTTGCTTTGTAATTTAATTTTTGTTAACTAAGATACCCTTGTTTAGCCAGCAGTGTCATATTAAAATCCTCGTTTGCAGAGACAAGTGGTATCAAATTAGGAAATACTGAATTTTTTTGATCTTATTCTCATTCTGTATGTATTTTTTATCTTGTATATATCTCTCTCAATTCCTCTTGTAATTGATTTTCATTTTTAAAATTATTTATTGATTAATCTTTCAGAAATTTAAATCTATATCCGAATTGAATTGTACTTTTAATTCATTAAAATCATTAATAGATTTTGAAATTGTGATGAATTGTGACTTCAATATATTTCACAACAATGGGAGATTTTTATTTAGATTCTCATGATGGTTGAACAGTTATTATAATATCTTTGAATTGGCTATTATTTCATGGCCATCTTCTTATCTTCCACTATTCTGTCATCAATTATGATTTTATATTAATGTGGAGAGTTAATTTATTTTAAAAAAAATCATCTTGAATAAACAGTGGAAATATTTATGATAGAAATGGGACTATGATATTATTCAAAATTAGTGATAATTGAAAATTTTCAATGATCCCGATACAGTCGAGCATATTTCATAATATAATTAATTTAGAAATTTATTTCACAAACCATTTCTGTACCTATCACATTTCTATCATCCATATTGGTTTTATATATTGATGAGTTTTTCATTTTGAAACTGAAAATAATAAAAATCTAATATTCATAAGTGTTTCTCTAACCTCAGTTAAAAATCCAAGCTCTGGTTATGCATAGTTATGAGATTACTTACATTTAAGCTGCAACTGATCTCATTTAAAAATCCAAGATCTGGTTATGCGTGGTCAGTGTGCTCTTAAATTAAAAGAAAAAGAAAAGAAATTGAATAAATAAAATTTATATGAAATTCTCCTTGGTGTTTAAAAACCAGCCTATCAATCCATCATTCTAATTTGTGAAATGTGTTAATATTTTATGAAGTATTATGATTTGTTGATTGATAGCTATTGGGATTTGAGATTATTTTTTTGTGTCACTTAAGTTGAAATTATAATTATAGTCCAAATCCATCACTGTTTTTGTGCCTCATTTTTATAAAATTCTTTTGGAAAATAATTGGAACTCATTTTTTTAACTCTTTCCATTTTTTATAAAATTCATCGTAAATACGTCATTCTCTATAATGTGAAATATGCCACCTGTTCTCGGTTTATTATGACTTTTGTTTGACTGATTGAGATTTATGATGATAATTCTTCCTCTTAAGCTGAAATTATATATTTAGTCATTTGTCGTATATATTTTAAAGTGAAAATTAGGCTCACATCCCTAAAATGGAACTTAATTCACGCCACATCCAGTGAAAGTTTTAATGCATTTCCGGTCCCTATTTTAAGGTGCCACCCAAAATTTTCATCCCCTTCCGCCTTGTCCCATGCCATGTTACGTGTTTTTCCAATTCTGACCAAAAAAAAATGCGCCACACACTAAAAAAAAAAATCTAAAATCTGGAAATAATCCTAGGAGTCCACGCAAATAAAAAAAAAGTTGCATACTTCTGTGCAACTATTGCTTATAGTAGCATACATGTATCCATATATTTATATAGTGTATTTATGCTGAAAATCTGGACCAATATACGCATACATGTATGCAACTATTAGCAAATAACTGCATACATTTATGCATACAAAGTTGAACTGAGATTCATGTGTAACGAAAAGTTGCATGCATGGATGCAACTATTCTGTATATATGCATGCATGTGTGCAACAATTTTAAAAGGGACGACGGCTTGCGGATATGCGCATGAGTGCATGCATTTATTCTGTACAAGAGCATAAATGTGTGCAACAATGTCTGAAAACGGCGAATGCTTTAAAAAATAGGCCAAATTTGAGTATATGCATAAAAGGATGCATGTAATGCAGTTTAGCTGCATATATGTATGCATTTATACTGCAGTTTGGGCGCAACACTGAAATATAAGCATGAATGTATGCAACTATTTACAAATAGGTGCATCTTTTGATGCAAAAACCTGCTGTTTCGCTGATTTTGTGTTATTTTGAGTTTTGACGTGGTTTTTGATTGTCTTTCCATATGAATTTTTTGGCGTGAAGGTGTTTTATTTAATAATGAATTTTCGTGATTTTTTTTATATTTTTTATATGTTTTTGAAAAATAGGGACCTAATTTACAATAAGTTTAGGACCGGATGTGAGCCTAATTTTGAAACTTAATAGGGACCTGTGACAAATGGACCCTATTTTAAATTCTGAATCCTTTTGATGATAACAAAAGGGGGAGAATGAATTGTGATTTTGATTTATGAGTGAATATTTTATAAATATTATATTTTTAATTTTAAAAATTCATTATTATTTATTCATTTCACTCATGCACAGTTATAAGGGAGTTTCTGTTGTAGGGGGAGCTAATAAATAGGGGGAGTTCAATATTCACTATCAAACACAATTATATTATTGTGCTCAAAATCTTTTGTTCGTTTGTCATCATCAAAAGGGGAGATTGTTGTATATGACGTAGTTGTATACACAATTATATGATTTTTGTTTTATGATAACAACCAAATAAATATTATTTTAAATGTGTTTGTTATTGTACTATTTTACATATACATCACAGAGAGGAATATAATATTTATATTTAAATAGAATACGACTGTACAGACATTCATATATTCATACAGTATTTTATTTAAATTGAATATTATATTTCAAACATTCAAATAGTACAACTATTTATAACTCCACTATTTGAACACATCCCGTTTCATATACATTCACAGAAGATTGTACTTGTAAATAAACTGAATACGATAGACAAGTTTGTTTGACAACAATAAAATAATATTTTATTTCAATCAAATTTGTTTATTACAGATATCAGTACAATATTCTTTTTTATACATAGCTCCTCACTACAACACTCACACTTAGCTATACAGACACTTTGACATTTATATATTCATGCATTTATACATTCGCGCATTTATACAAACTCATGTACTATTACACTTATATACATTTCACTGTCTTCTATCTTTTGTCTTCACAGCGCTCTGTCAGTCCAATCATCATCTGCTTACCTGTCACATGAAACACACACACAAAGTACACTGCAATAGAAATAAAACTGATTTCATGCGAATATAAATTTTTATTTTGAAATTTTTTTTGCCTCAGATTTTTGGTGTGTTTCTCATCATTTTTCATGACTTGATGTGATTAATCTGTGTCTAGTCAGTTTGTGTATGTGTAGTACAGGGATAGGAAATCTTGTCTGATGGCTGCATATACACATGTGTATAAATATACACGTGTACACTGCCTCACCAATCAGCGAGCAACTGAGGAGCAGCCACGTGGACCAACTTGACTCAGTGCGTATATGGATGAGAAAAATAAAACATAAATGGTCGAGTACAATAAACAAGGAAATCTAATGTATGGCCGAGGCAACACAAAATCATGCAAGCTAAATGGTCGAGCCATGATCAAGTAAAGGCAAAGCGTGCACATATATATGGTTTAGCAAATTCAAAGTGGTCGAACAACAACTCATATACGAACAACTAACAAAGAGTACAAGTCACAATGGGTCAAGCATGTCAATACTGTATGGTGTAGCAGCAAACCAAGGTTCATCTTCACATATACAAGAGTGATCAAGTACACACAGCAAAGTTTCAAGTGCAGTGATGACCAAGTTCTTGTAACAACCCGAAAATCTGGGCCAGTTTAAAATTTTTATTTTTGCAATTTTAGCGAATTTTGAACATTTAAAATAGATTATTTTAAATAATATCGACGAGAAATTTATTTTGAATAGAATTCGACGTATATATTATATACGTCGTCGTTAGAATATAAATAATTATATATAATTATAAATAGAATTGAAAATGGCGCGGTAGTTCGATAATTCGATTTCAAACTTCAATTGAATGTACCGGGTGCAAAACAATCCGGATTTTAGTGAAACGAAAAATATTAGAATCTATTTGGTGATATCTTTCCAACGAATTTGAAAAATTGAAATTTCATAGCGGGAATCAAAAGATACGTCCAGTTGAAAATTCCGAATAGTCACTATGGAATTCAGGCCCTTAAAAATAGACATTTTGCAAACGACCTCGGATTTCGACGAAACCACTTTTGTTGGATCCGTGATGTCAAATTATTGTTAGATTCCAATTTTCATAATTTTTCGAATCAATATGTGAGCGTGGCAAAGGAAAACGCGTTTGACCAGTTTCAGTTGATTTTAATCGACTGGAAATTGGCCATTTTTCCAACGGTCTCAGAATTCGACGAAACTAGTTTTGTTAGGACCGTATCGTCAATACGAAGCTAGAAAATATTTTTCTAGAATTTTTAGAGTTCGTATGTGACCCCGGTAAATCGAAATGCGCGTTCAAATTCAATATATAGTGTTATATTTTGATTTTGACGAAAACTGATAGAAACGATCAAATCAGCGTACGATACATATTCCATTGTGTTCGGAATGGGGGTAAAACGCTAGGGACGATAGTCGGTTGGTTTGATTTCGAGTTCGAGATAAAAAGTTGCTTTTGAAAATTAAATAATAAATTAAATAATATAAAATATCCCTCCCCATCTCCTATAACCAGTCAACGCTCTCTCCCTTTCCCCGTTGATTTTCAAAAAGTTAATTAAAAAAAAGGTGGATCGAGGAAACCGCTGCCCACCCCCTTCGTCGTATCCACCACCGCGGCGACCAACGCCCACCCTCCGACGAAGCTCGCCTCCCCTCCTTCCCCCTTCGCTCCTCCTTTCCCTCCGTCCATCTCCAGCCCTAGCACGAACGAGACCCCTAAATCTTAAAACCTGCGTCTTCCCCCGCCATCCCGACCTCCCTCGCCGGCGCGCCCACCCTGGCACCCCCTCCGACCACGTTGGCCATTCCTCTCCGCCCCTCCCTCGAAAAACCCTGGAACCGCGAAACCACAAGCCCCATGCTCCGGAAACCGCCTCCCCTAGCCTCCAAGGCCGACGCCAGACCCCCCTGAAGCCGCAGGCCCCCTACAGCACCCCTCTGACAGTGAAAACCCCCCTTTTTCCTTGATCAATCAATGTAAGTTCGTTTATTTTGTTTATTTATTTATTTTTATTTACTTATTTTAATTATATGAAGTAAACAGTTTATAAAAAAAATATGATTTTACATTAGAAAAAGATGAGATTTTTAATGTTAGCACGGCGAGATTTTTATGATATGTAAAGCACGATAAAAGGCGATATTTTTAACATATAAAAGATACGATTTTCAACAAATAGAAATTCGATTTTTGTATGTATATTAGCATGGTAAAAATAGGATTTTTGATGTAGCAAGATCGAATTTTTATAAAGTAGAAAGATTGGATTTTTAATAAGAAAAAGGTTTGATTTTTAATCTAGTGAAGAAGTGATTTTTAATTATATAAAAATATAATTTTTATATAAACAGCGAATTAAAAATATAATTTTTATATCATGGAGAGGTTAAAAATATAATTTTTATAATATAGGAAAGTTAAAATATAATTTTTACACTAGTGGCATATTAAAAATATGTTTTTATTCATGTAGAGAATATAAAAATATAATCTTTATTATATGGGCACAGTTAAAAATAGAATTTTTATCTATATAGTAGCGGTTTGAAAATAGAATTTTTACCTATATAGTAGCGGTATAAAGATGTGATTTTTATCCATATAGCATCGAAGTAAAATAAATCGATTTTTATATATTGAATAGCGAAGTAAAAATTCGATTTTTATATATTGAATAGCGAAATGAAAATGTGATTTTTATATATGTAGTGGCTATGGGTAACGAAAGTGAAGAAAGGCGAGAACGGTGAAGACTTCTACTATTGAAGTGTCGTGGAATTGGGATGGCATTGGTGAGAACTTCTCACTCTAAATTTCTTTTTCTAGTTATATATATATACTAGGATGCA
Source organism: Allium sativum (assembly GCA_030737875.1). Taxonomy (NCBI): domain Eukaryota; kingdom Viridiplantae; phylum Streptophyta; class Magnoliopsida; order Asparagales; family Amaryllidaceae; genus Allium; species Allium sativum. The sequence continues at coordinate 18,339,109 of CM060920.1, forward strand.
GACGGTGTTTAGTAGCACCCGACACCCGTAATCCACAGACCATGGATGGCTTGTTTGTCTGATTGATGTGTTGTGAAATTGTTTGTGATGTTGATGTGAAATCGATAATAAAATATTTCTATAGTTAAAAATTATTTTATCGTTAAAAATATAATTTTTAACGTGAAAGTGAATAAATAAATATTTATAAACAAATTGGCCGATTTGTTTATATACACTGATTTGACTGATATTGATTGGGACGATAAATTTTACACATCGCCCAACTGCATAAATAAAATCTGTGGTTGATTGTTTGAAACCCCACATGGGTATTGGGATAAAATACGGCATACACTAATCCCAATAATTAGTTGTATGTCGATCGATGGATCGACAGGCTGTTATAAGCGTTAGATATCTATATTTGATGCTTATACAGTGTAGTGCACTTTGGATGATGGATGATTATTTATCGTTGCTATTTTATACATGTGTGTATGGAATCCATATAATTAACATTATAGGGTGATTGATTGGGCCTCATTCCAATTTAGAAAATAAAGAATATAATAAAATAAAGGTTCATGTGTTGACCGTACTCATCCATTGAGATTAGTCATGTGTTGAACGAAGTATTTTAGCAATAAAATTTATATCTTTATCATTATAAAATAAAGGTTCATGTGTTGACAGTACTCATTCGTTGAGATTAGTCATGTGTTGAACGAAATATTTTAACAATAAAATTTACATCTTTATCATATATGAAATTAGAAATTAACTGGAAAATAGATGAGATGAGTGGTCTCCTAGATATTGATCTGATGTTGGTTTCGGCCTTCGGGGTTAATATCTAGGGAATCGTTCTCTTACTAGTTTACGGTTGGAGTCTGATTTAAATCAAACGATAGATACCATAATTTTTATAAAATATATTAAATAACAAAAAGAGTCACACGTGGACGGTACTTATTCGTTGAGATTAGTCGTGTGTTGACAAAAATATAGATTCACGTATTGAATAGGATAAATATTCATTTGTTAAATAGAATAACAGAATTATTGAAATATATAAAGCCGTATGGATTAGAGATGCGCTATTTTGACGCGAACGATATTTATATCGATTATATTCGTTTTTAAATTTGAATTGAATCGAATAGAAAACCAATTTGAATTGAATCGAATAGAAAACCAATTTGGATTGAATCGAATAGAAAACCAATTTGAATTTAATCGAATAGAAAACCAATTTGAAGCGAATTGAATTGAAAACGAATTCGAATTGAATTGAAAATGAATTCGAATTGAGTTGAAAACGAATTCGAATTGAATTGAAAACGAATTGAAATGAATTCAAATTGAATTGAAATTTGAATTGAATAGAAATGAATTTTAAAACGAATTTATAAGGAAAAATTCAATTTTGATTTGAATTGAAATGGAAGTTGAAATTGTTTTTGAAACGAGTTTAAAACGATTTATAAAATTCGTTTTGAATAGAAATCGACGAAATATATATTATATATATTATATATATAATATAATGGCCTGAATAGAACGCGCCGCCCCGCGGCAGTTCGCGAATTTCGACCATTGACTTCGAACGGACTTTACGGGAGATCCGACCGTTGGATTCTCCTAAAACCGGAACCGTTGGGTTCGTATCGAAAAGTGCTTTCTAACGAATATTAGAAATTTGAAATCTAACTGTTGGATTTGGAGATACGTCCAAATCAAATTTGGAAAAGGTCGCTGTAAGTGCAGTTCGATGGCCGTTGTTGGAAATCGACTGTACGGGCCTTGATAAAATTATTAAAAATAGTAATAATTTGTGTAAAATCATAAGAAATGATTTGGGAAAAATTGGGGTGAAAAACTCCACATTTGAAAAGATAAAAATATATTTTTATCGAAATGAACTAGTTTTGAACTAAAACTAAAACCCATTTATTTTTAAATAAATAAATTGGATTTGAAGTGGATTTTAAACAGAATTGATTTATGGGTTTATCGTGAACGGTGTTTTAAATAACACTAGTTCTTTAACCCGATAATAAATAGAATGTGATTTGTGTTTATCGTGAACTGTGTTTTAAATGACATTAGTTCTTTAACCCAGAAAAAAGAGTTTTAATGAATCTGCAATTAGATTGAAATGTGAATTGATAATCTAAATTATCAAATTTGGGAAATGAGCGAGAATGCAGTATCACCAGTTTTGCTCCATAGCGATAGTTAAATCTTTAATTAGATTTGAACGTGAAATGGTAATTAATTTTACCAATAACACCGTGGTGTTAGATATGGAGTATTACCAGTTCTTGTTGCTGGCCCTGAGTAGGCCGGGTACGCATGATAGTGGGTTCTCGCTTCGCGGTTTGGTGGCGAACGGGAGACTCTTACCCCTACATGTTGCAGTTTAGAGCATTGGTTCGCCAGTAGGCGCGAGACTCGAGAGGGTCGCCGTAAAACAAGGAACTGGGGGACCACTTGGAAGCCATTTATTGATATGCACTGGTATTCTTGGGAGGAAACCCGTTTCGTGTTATACGGCGTGGTCCCTTGAATTACTCTCTTTTAAATTAAAGTTTTAAATAACTGTTTTAGTTCTCACACCAGTCACATGACTGACCTGGAGTTTATTGTTTTAACCTAAACTCTGGGTGCCTCTATCTTCCGCACGGGCAGCTAGTAGTTTTGGTTTTTGCAGATTTATATTCACAGGATCCTGGTTTACAGCTGGAATGATATCCGGAAAGCTCTGTATCCATATATCACCTTCAGTTGTGCTTTGTATTTTTTTTTCGCTGCTATGTAATTTATTGTAATCTCTGATATTTATCGAATGTAATTTATTCAATTATACTCTGTATATTCTTGTATTCTGATGGAATTGTTGTAATAGCAATGAAATGTTCTTCCGTCTACGTTCCGATTTGTCTTGTCCTCACAGTAATTCGTTCTTTCTCATCTCTTCTGAGACTGGGGAAGTTCGGGTCGCTTCATTTGGTATCAGAGCTTTGGTTTACAGAGCTCGAGAACAAGACACATTAGAACCATACGAAAGAATTCATCAGATATTGGATTAGTAATATCCAATTAGAATGACTCGTTAGAGATAGGATCAGTAGTATCCTAGAACGAGTGTGAAGAGTATATTTTTTAAATGAAAACAATTTTGTTTTGAAATTTAAACCATTTTATACGTATTTGAATATTTATTTATTTTGAATTTGGCCAATCCAATATATAAAGATTTTGCATATACGCGTCATGAACGTATATTCGAAGTTTTAATATATTGGGTAGATATAGAATCACATTCTAGCCACCCGGACATGATTCTGATGATGGCGCGCCATCACCAGTATTTTTGTTCGTGTTTTGAAGGTATGATATCTATATATTTCCATCGGACTGGTGTGAGAACCCAAACTTATATAGATAGATTTATTTGTTGTGAATTGGCATCAAAAACATGATTTTTGTATATGTATCAAAATTATGAATTTGAAACTCTAATACACTAATTGATTGATGTTTGTGTTGGTTGTTATTTGTTGGATAATTTTGAACCATTGAGCCTAATTGTATCAAATATTGAATTGTATTGAAAATGAGTCGCATTTGCTTGCACATACATGTACTTACATTGAACAGGTCATAGCAAGGAGGCTAGAGCAGAGAATAAAATTTGTTTGCCCGACAAATAAGTACATGTTTATCATAATTTACTGTTTTGTTTGGGTGATGATGATTTTATGAGCCTATTGGCAAGCCGTTTGGCTTTTTCTTTTTCTTTTTGAGATCAGAAGGCCTAAATGGCAATTTCGGGATTTTCCCGTGGCTCCCGGTGCAGGGGAGGTTATGGCGAATTTTTTTGAAAATTTAGGGTGTTAGCCAAATTTTTGAAAATTTGAAAATTCTCAGAAACTGAAAAGTTGGAGAATGGAAGCCAGATCGAACGTAGAGCTGATTAATCAAACAACTTTCGGCTTCGTTCCTTTTCGGGGACGAAAAGTTTTAAGTGGGGGAGATTGTAACAACCCGAAAATCTGGGCCAGTTTAAAATTTTTATTTTTGCAATTTTAGCGAATTTTGAACATTTAAAATAGATTATTTTAAATAATATCGACGAGAAATTTATTTTGAATAGAATTCGACGTATATATTATATACGTCGTCGTTAGAATATAAATAATTATGTATAATTATAAATAAAATTGAAAATGGCGCGGTAGTTCGATAATTCGATTTCAAACTTCAATTGAATGTACCGGGTGCAAAACAATCCGGATTTTAGTGAAACGAAAATATTAGAATCTATTTGGTGATATCTTTCCAACGAATTCGAAAAATCAAAATTTCATAGCGGGAATCAAAAAATACGTCCAGTTGAAAATTCTGAATAGTCGCTATGGAATTCAGGCCCTTAAAAATAGACATTTTGCAAACGACCTCGGATTTCGACGAAACCACTTTTGTTGGATCCGTGATGTCAAATTATTGTTAGATTCCAATTTTCATAATTTTTCGCATCAATATGTGAGCGTGGCAAAGGAAAACGCGTTTGACCAGTTTCAGTTGATTTTAATCGACTGGAAATTGGCCATTTTCCCAACGGTCTCAGAATTCGACGAAACTAGTTTTGTTAGGACCGTATCGTCAATACGAAGCTAGAAAATATTTTTCTAGAATTTTTAGAGTTCGTATGTGACCCCCAGTAAATAGAAATGCGCATTCAAATTCAATATATAGTGTTATATATTGATTTTGACGAAAACTGATAGAAACGATCAAATCAGCATACGATACATATCCCATTGTGTTCGGAATGGGGGTAAAACGCTAGGGACGATAGTCGGTGGGTTTGATTTCGAGTTCAAGATAAAAAGTTGCTTTTGAAAATTAAATAATAAATTAAATAATATAAAATATCCCTCCCCATCTCCTATAACCAGTCAACGCTCTCTCCCTTTCCCCGTTGATTTTCAAAAAGTAAATTAAAAAAAAGGCGGATCGAGGAAACCACTGCCCACCCCTTCGTCGCATCCACCACCGCGGCGACCAACGCCCACCCTCCGACGAAGCTCGCCTCCCCTCCTTCCCCCTTCGCTCCTCCTTTCCCTCCGTCCATCTCCAGCCCTAGCACGAACGAGACCCCCTAAATCTTAAAACCCTCGTCTTCCCCCGCCATCCCGACCTCCCTCGCCGGCGCGCCCACCCTGACACCCCCTCCGACCACGTTGGCCATTCCTCTCCGCCCCTCCCTCGAAAAACCCTGGAACCGCGAAACCACAAGCCCCATGCTCCGGAAACCGCCTCCCCTAGCCTCCAAGGCCGACGCCAGACCCCCCTGAAGCCGCAGGCCCCCTACAGCACCCCTCTGACAGTGAAAACCCCCCCTTTTCCTTGATCAATCAATGTAAGTTCGTTTATTTTGTTTATTTATTTATTTTTATTTACTTATTTTAATTATATGAAGTAAACAGTTTATAAAAAAAATGATTTTACATTAGAAAAAGATGAGATTTTTAATGTTAGCACGGACAGATTTTTATGATATGTAAAGCACGATAAAAGGCGATATTTTTAACATATAAAAGATACGATTTTCAAAAAATAGAAATTCGATTTTTGTATGTATATTAGCATGGTAAAAATAGGATTTTTGATGTAGCAAGATCGAATTTTTATAAAGTAGAAAGATTGGATTTTTAATAAGAAAAAGGTTTGATTTTTAATCTAGTGAAGAAGTGATTTTTAATTATATAAAAATATAATTTTTATATAAACAGCGAATTAAAAATATAATTTTTATATCATGGAGAGGTTAAAAATATAATTTTTATAATATAGGAAAGTTAAAATATAATTTTTACACTAGTGGCATGTTAAAACTATGTTTTTATTCATGTAGAGAATATAAAAATATAATATTTATTATATGGGCACAGTTAAAAATAGAATTTTTATCTATATAGAAGCGGTGTGAAAATAGAATTTTTACCTATATAGTAGCGGTATAAAGATGTGATTTTTATCCATATAGCATCGAAGTAAAAAAATTCGATTTTTATATATTGAATAGCGAAGTAAAAATTCGATTTTTATATATTGAATAGCGAAATGAAAATGTGATTTTTATATATGTAGTAGCTACGGGTAACGAAAGTGATGAAAGGCGAGAACGGTGAAGACTTCTACTATTGAAGTGTCATGGAATTGGGATGGCATTGGTGAGAACTTCTCACTCTAAATTTCTTTTTCTAGTTATATATATATATATATACTAGGATGCAGACGGTGTTTAGTAGCACCCGACACCCGTCATCCACAGAACATGGATGGCTTGTTTGTTTGATTGATGTGTTGTGGAATTGTTTGTGATGTTGATGTGAAATCGATAATAAAATATTTCTATAGTTAAAAATTATTTTATCGTTAAAAATATAATTTTTAACATGAAAGTGAATAAATAAATATTTATAAACAAATCGGCCGATTTGTTTATATACACTGATTTGACTGATATTGATTGGGACGATAAATTTTACACATCGCCCAACTGCACAAATAAAATCTGTGGTTGATTGTTTGAAACCCCACACGGGTATTGGGATAAAATAGGGCATACACTAATCCCAAAAATTAGTTGTATGTCGATCGATGGATCGACAGGCTGTTATAAGCGTTAGATATCTATATTTGATGCTTATACAGTGTAGTGCACTTTGGATGATGGATGATTATTTATCGTTGCTATTTTATACATGTGTGCATAGAATCCATATAATTAACGTTATATGGTGATTGATTGGGCCTCATTCCAATTTTGAAAATAAAGAATATAATAAAATAAAGGTTCATGTGTTGACCGTACTCATCCATTGAGATTAGTCATGTGTTGAACGAAGTATTTTAGCAATAAAATTTATATCTTGATCATTATAAAATAAAGGTTCATGTGTTGACAGTACTCATTCGTTGAGATTAGTCATGTGTTGAACGAAATATTTTAACAATAAAATTTACATCTTTATCATATATGAAATTAGAAACTAACTGGAAAATAGATGAGATGAGTGGTCTCCTAGATATTGATCTGATGTTGGTTTCGGCCTTCGGGGTTAATATCTAGGGAATCGTTCTCTTACTAGTTTACGGTTGGAGTCTGATTTAAATCAAACGATAGATACCATAATTTTTATAAAATATATTAAATAACAAAAAGAGTCACACGTGGATGGTACTCATTCGTTGAGATTAGTCGTGTGTTGACAAAAATATAGATTCACATATTGAATAGGATAAATATTCATTTGTTGAATAGAATAACGGAATTATTGAAATATATAAAGTCGTATGGATTAGAGATGCGCAATTTTGACGCGAACGATATTTATATCGATTATATTCGTTTTTAAATTTGAATTGAATCGAATAGAAAACCAATTTGAATTGAATCGAATAGAAAACCAATTTGGATTGAATCGAATAGAAAACCAATTTGAATTTAATCGAATAGAAAACCAATTTGAAGCGAATTGAATTGAAAACGAATTCGAATTGAATTGAAAATGAATTCGAATTGAATTGAAAATGAATTCGAATTGAATTGAAAACGAATTCGAATTGAAATGAAAACGAATTGAAATGAATTCAAACTGAATTGAAATTTGAATTGAATAGAAATGAATTTTAAAACGAATTTATAAGGAAAAATTCAATTTTGATTTGAATTGAAATGGAAGTTGAAATTGTTTTTGAAACGAATTTAAAACGATTTATAAAATTCGTTTTGAATAGAAATCGACGAAATATATATTATATATATTATATATATAATATAATGGCCTGAATAGAACGCGCCGCCCCGCGGCAGTTCGCGAATTTCGACCACTGACTTCGAACGGACATTACGGGAGATCCGACCGTCGGATTCTCCTAAACCCAGAACCGTTGGGTTCGTATCGAAAAGAGCTTTCTAACGAATATTAGAAATTTGAAATCTAACAGTTGGATTTGGAGATACGTCCAAATCAAATTTGGGAAAGGTCGTTGTAAGTGCAGTTCGGTGGCCGTTGATGGAAATCGACTGTACGGGCCTTGATAAGATTATTAAAAATAGTAATAATTTGTGTAAAATCATAAGAAATGATTTGGGAAAAATTGGGGTGAAAAACTCCACATTTGAAAAGATAAAAATATATTTTTATCGAAATGAACTAGTTTTGAACTAAAACTAAAACCCATTTATTTTTAAATAAATAAATTGGATTTGAAGTGGGTTTTAAATAGAATTGATTTATGGGTTTATCGTGAATGGTGTTTTAAATAACACTAGTTCTTTAACCCTATAATAAATAGAATGTGATTTGGGTTTATCGTGAACTGTGTTTTAAATGATATTAGTTCTTTAACCCAGAAAAAAGGAGTTTTAATGAATCTACAATTAGATTGAAATGTGAATTGATAATCTGAATTATCAAATTTGGGAAATGAGCGAGAATGGAGTATCACCAGTTTTGCTCCAAAGCGATAGTTAAATCTTTAATTAGATTTGAATGTGAAATGGTAATTAATTTTACCGATAACACCGTGGTGTTAGATATGAAGTATTACCAGTTTTGTTTCATGGGGTAAATAGGTTGGGATTGGGAAATAAAATAAATACTTACTTCGGTGTGGTTTGCTAATCCCGACTAGTTTGAAAAACCATAATTTGGTTTGAAATGACATCCAAAGGTAGATTAAAGAATAAAATTCAAAGAATTTATCTTGGATAAAATTAATGGGAACCTTTCCCTAAGAATATGAAATTTAGAAACTAGCTGTAGATTAGTTAAGAAGAATGGTTTCCTGGGTATTGATTTGATGTTGGTTTCGGCCTTCGGGGTTAATATTTGGGGAATCGCCCTCTTACTGATTTACGGTTAGTGACTAATGAATTGGAATGAGGCATATGTTGTGTTTGTGTAACATTTGTTTTTAATATACGCGGGTTGTTCGGAAAGGCCGGGTTTATACCCATTCTGAATAACCGATTCAACGATATGTCGAAGATGAAGACGGTGGTTGAAGACTGGAAGTCTTCACATCGTTTGGGTGATTACTGATGATCTTAATTGGGCTGTACACCCAAGATGAGTGAATCAGTTGGTGGTCGTCCAGACGTACTTGGAGATCGATGGATATGCGAGGAAAGAGCATCTGGTTTCGTTCAGACCCAGAACGAACTTGTAAATAGATTGTGTGTCTGACATTGGATTTTATTCTGTGTTGATTGATTTCTGTTAAATATATATCTATTTGGCGGCGGAGAATTTATTCTCTTGCTTAACGCCCTTCTCTGAGACGTACGAGCTTAGAGGTTATATATCGATAGATATCAATCGCATGGCATGAATTGCCCGTGTGGCACGCTGAGTTGCATGGATCAAGGCTTCTGTTGAAAAGCAAAGTCTTGTGGTTGATGATCAAAGCACGGCCTACGTGGCAGCTTTGTGTATAACGTGAAGTCGCGAGCCTCACACCTCAGTATGAGTCAAAAACGGGATAAGGACTGCAGGGAGAGCACGACGTTTCTTTCTAGCTTTGGTGGTGTCAGTGACTTACCAGCCTGACATTTATATACTTTTCACCTATGTGGTTGTTGGATGAGGCGCCTCGATTTTAGGTCTGTAAGGACCGGGAAACGTGTGTTCAAGCATACTAATCCTCTAACGTAAGTGAGGACCGGCCCTGAAGATCCAAGGGTTGCCCAGAGTGCGTAGCCCTGAGACATTTGCTAGAGTGTCTCGAAAGCGGAGAGGAGCTTGCCCCTTGCCTCGACTCATGACGGAAATCCAATTTCTAATACGTGATATTGCGGTTTTAATTGTAGAACTAGTATGGCGACATGATATATGGTACCCATGCCGTCTATGATTTATATTTATGATTGAAATTGTTTTGACACTATACACTTATTATAGTATCAAATGATTTGTTTTAAACGTACCAAGCATGTTTGGCTATTATAAGGGAAAACCCTATCCTCCGGCTTGCGTTGCATTGTGCGATGGGACCTGGGTCTTATAATTGCTTCATTTTTCGAAAAAGCATTGCGCTGTTTATTGATATGCACTGGTATTCTTGGGAGGAAACCCGTTCCGTGTTATATGGCGTGGTCCCTTGAATTACTCTCTTTTAAAGTAAAGTTTTAAATAACTGTTTTAGTTCTCACACCAGTCACATGACTGACCTGGAGTTTATTGTTTTAACCTAAACTCTGGGTGCCCCTATCTTCCGCACGGGCAGCTAGTAGTTTTGGTTTTTGCATATTTATATTCACAGGATCCTGGTTTATAGCTGGAATGATATCCGGAAAGCTCTGTATCCATATATCACCTTCAGTTGTGCTTTGTATTTTTTTTTCCGCTGCTATGTAATTTATTGTAATCTCTGATATTTATCGAATGTAATTTATTCAATTATACTCTGTATATTCTTGTATTCTGATGGAATTATTGTAATAGCAATGAAATGTTCTTCCGTCTGCGTTCCGATTTGTCTTGTCCTCATAGTAATTCGTTCTTTCTCATCTCTTCGGAGACCGGGGAAGTTCGGGTCGCTTCAGTTCATATTTCAAGTGGACAAGCAAATCTCAAGTAGTAGTCAAGAGCAACACAGCAAAACGACATGCGAGTGAATAAGACAAGTCTAGCACAAGTTCAGTTATAAGCCAAGATCAGTTTAAGTGTGGCAACGTTGCAAGTCACAACAAGTCAGTGTGGTGTAGCCAACATCAAGTTTAAGTTCATCATGTTCAGAATCATAGTCGAGCTACATGTGTACAAGTAACAAGTATATAGGTTCTGCAAGAACTATCATCAATGAGTCAGGTGCAACATACATACACAGTTCACAAGCCAACATGCAAGTATACAGTAAGTACATGAAAACTGGGTACAACATACAAATGCAGGAAATGTTTTCATAGAGAATCATTGATGAGCATGGACAAATCAGCATGCAAAGAATAGACAAGAATGTTTTTCGTTGATCTACAATCTTGCCAAAAAATTTAATGTGCAAGAAAATCTGGAATCAACATGTACATACAAGAACTGATCGAGTGACACAAGACAATCAAACATGAAGATGCCACATTATAAAATATGTTTCCAGTTTTCTCAAGTATGCAAGTTTTTGGCAAGTATGAAATCAAAGAGGGTGCACGAATATGAGAACAACAATCTACATAGCTGGTCCGCAATGTACAAACAAGTAATGCAAGAAAAAACATGGAGCTAAACATGGCAGTCACAAATGAATGGTGAAGTGCAAAGATCATGGTGTACACATCAGTTTTCCAAGTATTCATGGGTGCAGATATCAAGAGAGAAAAGCATTGATTCAAACACACATATATGTGAAGTGTTACACAAATCGATTCAACATGCCAAATTATATTTCGTTTTTAAATGCTTAAATTTATGGCAAGTGTTTTTGGAAAGAGCATAAAAAGGAAAACCCAAATTTTGTGCAAGAATTAATTCAGCAAACATACTTGAGGCAAGTTATCAATCAGAGAATTCAAACTTGGCAAAAGTTTAATGATTAAGTTCTCACTTCCAGAAAGCCATTTGTGGGAAGAATTCAAAAGAACTGAATGAGAGAAATCACGAGAATGTTTTTTTTTTGTGGGACAAAATTTTATATTGATTCCTGGAAAATAGTTTTAGGAAGAATTCAATTCAAATATTTCCTGAAATCAGTTCCAGAAGTTTGAAATATATGGAATCATAGCTACAAACATTTCCTGAAATGATTCATGAATTAAATAAATCATTTTTGGCAAGTTCAAAATGTTTCAGAAATCTTGGTTTTATTTTGGGCAGAGAATTCAAAGCAGTTATATTCTTTTCAAAAATTGCAAATATTAATATCAGGAAACTAATGTGTACAATCAATCGTGCAAGGGGAAATGCAAAGGGGCCACAATTTCTATTATATGCTTCCAGAAATACTCAAAGTCTCAGAGGAATACAAGCCTATTTCATGCAAATTTTATATCCTCATTTTTGTATGCTATGGTAATCAAGAATTCCAGATTCATCGAAGGCCAAGAACAAGTCCACGTTCATAAATGAACACACGCAAGAATCTCATCAAAATCAAGGATAGTAAAAGAGAAAACATCACACAAATCAGACCGAAGTCATATGAGGAAATCAGAGCAATAAAAGGATTCTACAATCCTACATTACACCTCTTCATCACAGGAACAAATTGATTTGAAATCCAACAAAAAACAATTCAAAGAATTCAGGAAAAATCGCTCACAATTTTGAGGGTTTCGATCGAGTGCGAGAGAGGCAAATTCCAAATTGAAGCATCAGAGTACAAAACCACTTGAAGATCATCCGAGATTACATCTTCTCAGCAATTCAACTGACCTCGATTCGATTTGGAGAACTCAGAGGAAAACCCTGGTTCAAAGGAGCCGCCACCATTTATGTTCAAAAGGGAAACTGATCGGGTGAAACAAACAAGAGTGCAACACAACCAAAAAGGGGCTGGCCAAGTTTCTAAATGAAAAAGGGGATAACCCTTTATATTTAAATCCTAGGGTTTTTCTACATTTATTTAATATTTGTTTTGTTTTTTAGTTTGTGTTGAAAAAACAAACGAACAGTTTCTAGTCTGTAAAATCTAGGGGAAACCAGTTTGGGTGTTAACTGGCTGTTTACTAGAGTCTGTAAAATCTTGGATTACTGGTTATGGGGTTGTAATCAGGAGAAATCTGATCCAGGAGTTTAGATCATTCTAGGGTTTTGAGTGTAGGATTAGAATAGGAGCGAGGGGTTCGCGAGTTTGCATGGTCTTGTAAGCGGGATCTGTTCTATTACCTAGTAGAAACCTTAGGAATGCAGCAGTAGGAAGGATTTTGCCGAAGCTGGGTATATTTCTGTGTCATTTACTTTCTGTATTTTTATTTCTGCTACATTCCTTGATATGATATTTTTAATATTTCGCTTAATTTTCAATAAACCCTATTCATCCCCTCTAGGGTTATTCTAGATCCGACACCTTGTATTTAATATCAAACTGGATTTGTTTTGTCGTGAGTCATGTCTTAAATAACATTGTTCTTAACCCCAGTTAAGAAAGGAATAAATCTTCTAATTATGATTAATGAAATTTCCAATTAACAAATATAATCAGAATTAAATGGAAGTTGATTTTGGATCGATGTTTTAAATGACATTAGTTATTAGACCCAATTAACAGTGAAATGATGGTTTAGAATTTATTAATCTTTTAACTAAGATTTAGTGAAATTTTCCAAAGAGAAGTTTTCCAATTTATTACATTAAATTGGAATTGAGTGGAATTCGTTTTATTAATAATCGAGATGAGCTTCTGTGAATGAAGACCGTTGCTATTTATGGAATTTAAAATGCTTTGCCGTTATTTTGTTTATAGTATTAGTCTGATACACAAATTATATCGAATATATACTGATCAGATTTCCGTGAAGATTCCATTTTGATGGAAGATGATTTTGGGTTTTTTGTGAACTGTGTTCTAAATGACATTGGTTCTTTAACCCAGTTAAAGACAGGATTAATTTCCTAAATTAAATAAATCATTAAATAATGATTTTTGAAAATTAAAACTAAGTAATGAATCTTTTTTTAGATTAAAATGTGAATGAGGTAAATAAATTTACCGAATTCAAGAAATGCTCGAAATGGAATACCACCGGTTTTACTCCATGCGACAGTTAAATATTTAATTTGATTTGAATGATTAATGGTAATTAATTTTACCAATAACACAATGGGTTTTAGATATGAAGTACTACCAGTTTTGCACCATGGGATGAATAGGTTGGTATTGGGATAATAAATGAATGATTACTTCGGTAAGGCTCGATAATCCCGACTAGTTGATAAACCTCAATTTGGTTTAAGTTGAGAAAATATATTATAAAATCTTTTGAAATGATTTTCGAGAATACATGAATAAAAGAATATTTTGGATTGGAATAAGGGGTATGATGTGTTTATATTTCACATTATTATAAGATACGCGGGTCATTCAGAAAGACCGAGTTTAACCCATTCTAAATGACTGATACGATGATTGAAAGTCAAAGATATAAAGACGGTGGCTGAAGATTGGAGATCTTCACATCGTTTGGGTGATTACTGATGTCTTGACTGGGATGTACACCCAAGACGAGGTAATAAGTTGTGGTCGTCCAGACGTACTAGGAGATCGACCGGATATGCGAGGGCCTCTCTCTTGTATTGGACATATGTGATGAGGAATAAGGCGCCTCCGGTTTCGTTCAGACCCAGAACGAACTTGCAAATGGATTGTATGTATAACATTGTATTTCACATTGTATTCGTTGATCTATGCTAAATACATATCTGTTTGGTAGTGGAGAATTTATTTTCTTGCTTAACACTCTTCTCTGAGATGTACGAGCTTAGAGGTTATATATTCGCAGAAATCAATGGTATGGTATGGATTGACAATGTGGCATGCTAAGATGCATGGATCAAGGATTTTGTTGAAAAGCAAAGCCTTGTGATTGATGATCAAAGCACCCTTTTAGTATAGCACCGCTTTGTGTAGCGTTAATTCGCGAGCTTCACACCCCGATATGAACCAGAAACGGGATGAAGACAGTAAAGAAATAGGTATATGTTAGTTTCTAGCTAGAAGTAATGTCATGGTATGGAACCCAGACATTTAACTTATGTGGATGTTGGATTATGATGGAAAGCAAGGTACCTTGGATATGACTGACTAAAAGGCCCTTGATGGTCGATATACTGACCAAGATTTGTCGACGTACTGACCAAGTGACATGTTCGATAGAACTGACTAACGTATTTCTTATGGTATAACTAATCAGAGACAGCTAACCGGCCCTACGGCTGACTTGGGGTTGCCCAGAGTTGTGATCCTGAGGCAATGCTAATGTGTATCGAAATCGAAAAGGAGGATTGCTTGCCTTGGTTCTTTGATGGAAACCCAATTTCCAATACGTGATTTTACGGGTTTAGTTGTAAACCTATAAGGATACATAATATAATGGTACATATGCCACCTATGATTGATACATTTATATTCAAAATTGATTTATGCACTTATAAAAATAATAAAAGATAAATTTTGCGTATTAAGCATGTTTGGTTATTATAAGGTAACACTATATCCTCCGGCTTATGTTGCATTATGTGATGGGACCTGAGTCTTATAATAGCATCATTTTTCATTTTTAGCATTGCATTATTCCCATGACTGACTCGGAGTTTATTGTTTCCATCTAAACTCTGGGTGCCTATATTTTCCACACGGACAGCTTGTAGTATTAATTTTCGCAAATATTTTTTTCGTAGGATCCTGGATTATGGCTGGAGCAATACTTCGAAATGTTTTGTATCCGTGTGTTTCTTTCAGTTATGGTAGTTGATTTTTTCCGCTGCACATTCTATTCATGTATTATATTTCCGCTGCTTTATAATTTAAATCTCTAATATTTTTCCGCTGTGTAATATTTATTTGTACTCTGATATCTTGTACTCTGATGTAAACTGTTGTAATAACAATAAAAAGTTCACCCGTTTTGTGTCCTGATGCGTCATATTCTCAAAAAATCCATGCTTTTCCGTCTCTTCGGAGATCGGGGGATTTCAGATCGTAACACCCGCTCTCAGAGCGGGAGGATCAGAAGTGATATCAAAAAAGCGAGAGTCAATTACCTAGATTATGAGCCATTAGCTTCATTAAAAGGGAGATCATGGAAGGCAAGAAAAATGTCATTCCTCTCTTTCCGAATGATGGTGGGAGGGTCCCTAGGGCACTCGTCGAATATTGCCTTATTCCGTGAGCACCAAATATGCTAGCAGATAAGACATGGAATAAGATAAAAAAGGATAGGACGGATAGATCTGCCTGAGAAGGCAGACCACCATAATATCAGAGAATCTATAAGAGAAGTGGCATTACCTCGGAGACCAACCAAGTTCTCGCAGTAATTCCAGACAGGTTTGGCACAAGAGCCGATAAAAAACAAATGGGCATTAAATTCCAAGTCACTTACTATACAGCATCTGCAACGGGACACAAGCGCGATGCCAAACCTCCATCGATTTTCGTCTAGCGGTAACCCTTCATAAAGGGTTCACCACATGAACAAAGAAACTTTAGGAGGGAGTCAGGTATCCTAGATGAAAGAAAAGATTAGAAGCATTGGAAAAGGGTTCCTCGTCGCACACCATGTCGCCCTAATCGAGAAAGGACCGCCATCCCACCCTGACCCGGTACCATGTGAGTTAGAGAAGGACTTCACGGATTGCATCAATTTCCACGTCTCAGTAGCATAAGATGGGACATCGGTGAAATTCATGATCAGAAGTATGTGATACTAAGCACGGAGGAAACTTGCCCATAGGGAATCATCACTCCAAACCGAACCCACAACCTGTAAGCGAAGGTAGTACAGATATCCTTAGGATTTTAGAGGCCCAGACGTCCTTCACTTTTGGGAGGACAAACGATTTCCTAAGAAATCCAGTGATGATGCTTGGCATTGTCCTTTTTACCCCAAAAAAAGGATGATGCCAAAGAACGATAAGAACTGAAGAAAGAAGAAGTAGGAGTCATAGCAACAAAAACGTGCGATCTTATGGAGTTAAGAACTGACTTCATAAGAATAAGTCTTCCTGCCTATGAAAGGAGAGTCGCGTTCCATTGAATGATCTTACCCTAGCTTTGTCAGTCAGGGGGTCGAAAATAACGTTGAGCTTCCTTCCTCGGTATAGAACAATACCAAGGTAAGGCAAAGGGAGGTAGCCTTGAATCCGGTGAAGTTTTCGATCCAAGAAGACCTCACCGGGGACAAGTCCCTCATACGAACAAAACAACCTTTAGTGGAGTTAACGAGTTGACCTGAGCACCTTTCATACCGATGAATAAGGCAAAGAATGCGACAGATGGAATGACGGTTACCGTTAGTGAAAATGATAATGTCGCCCGCAAAGGATAAAGAAGAAATGATAGGACAACCGTTGAGGATGCCAAATCTATGAATCTGCCAGCTATCCTAAGAGAATGCAATCCTCAAATCAAAGCCTCAGCAGCAAAGATGAATAAGACCATCGAAAGTGGGTCTCCCTGACGAAGGCCCCTGCCCAACTTGAAGAAACCGTGGCCGATCCGTTGATGAGAATGGAAAACCAATAATTTAAATGAGCCTTCAGATGATATCGATTAAGGATTCCGGGACCCCAAAAGCATTCAAAACCTTGATAATAAAGAGCCAAGACATGCGATCGTAAGCTTTTTCAATGTCCAGCTTGACAACCTTATTAGAAGCCCTGACCTTATGATCAATCTGAGAAATCATTTCTTGGGCTAACCGGACGTTCTCAGTGATCAACCGTCCTTTAACGAACCCAATCTGAGAAGAAGAAATAATGCGATCCAAAGATGGTGCTTGACGAGAAGTTAACACCTTAGAGATAATCTTATTAGTAAAGTTACATAAGATATAGGGCAAAAATCCGCGTAAGAGAGAGAATTTCGCACTTGGCGATAATGACCAAATTGGTGGAAGTCTGTCCCGTAGGGATAGATCCACCAGAAAAGGAAAATTGAATAGCAAGATGAAAATATGTCTGAATGATTAGATAAACACGAGGGAAACTCGCGCCATTAAAGCCATATGGCGCACACGCACTGTCCTTGCTGAGAGCGAAGACACAAGCCCAGATTTCCTCAGAGGAGGGAGGGGCGGAAAGGTCAACGCCATCTGCCGCAAGACCAACCAGTGAATAAAAGCTGAAAGGGAAGGATCAGAAATGGATACTGAAGGAGCACCCAAAAACGACTGGAAGTGTGACAAGACAGTCTCTTTAACCTCCTTTGGAGTGGAGGCCAAAGAGAGATCAGGGTGCTAAATTTGATGAATCGAGAGGATGTTATTCTTCCTATGAATAGAAGAATGGAAGAATTCGAAGTTGGTATCACCATTGACGATCCACTTGATCCTTGCCTTTTGGCGAAGGAAGTCGTTCTTGATACGGAGCTCCGACGAAAAGGCACGTTGGGCAAGCGCACAAGCCTCCTTGTTAGCAGGAGAAGGTTCCTCAAAAGTTGATTCTGCTAAGATAAGAGTCTCTTCAGCCGTCTTAACACAGTCGAAGAAATTCTTGAAAATCTGCATGTTCCAAGCCTTAAGGCAAGCCCTAAGACACTTCAAATAAATAGAGAACACACGAAAAGGAGATACAAGGACGGGATAGTTTCTGGAGTTTTTCACAGCTTAGTGGAATGTGTGGTGGGATCTCCGCATACTCTGGAAGCGAAAAGAAGGATCAGACAAGGAGAAAGGAGAGAAACGTGGCATCATCGAAGCGTGATCCAAGAAGGTGTAATGCATATAAGAAATAGAAAATGAGAACGGAAGGTTGAACCAACCTTCAGAGCCAAACACTCTGTCACGTCTGGAGAATCCGATTAGGTGCTTCCTCATTATTATACGAAGTGTAAAAAGAAGTGAAAAAGGAAACCTCAGAGTGACCAGAGATGACAATGAAAGAATTGAAATCCGCAACTGCCACCCAGTTAACCGTGGAGCCACCCTGCTTCTCGGTCTTCTAGGCGACAACATTATACTCGCCTCATATAACCGAAATACCAAAACCCAGGTCAGCCAGAGAAAGGATGTCAGACCAAAGCTCTGAGCGCTCACTTCGGTCACACTTAGCGTAAACCACGGAGAACAGAAAAGAGGAGGAAAGGAGAGAAAAGGAACAAGCAATGGAGAGAAGCTAGACAGAGTCAAAAACAGAACGGACCACGACGTCTTTGGACCAAAGGATCCAAATCTTGGAAGAGACATTGGCTTAGGCACCGTCGAAGCCAAGGGAGAGAACAAACTTGGTGACCTCCTCTAGACCCAATAAAGGCTCTAAAAGTGCCACTAGGCAAACTGAATGCTTCCTAGCGATGCGTTTGAGTCATGCCATGGACGCATCGTTATCAATACCATGAATGTTCCAAAAAAGGAAATTCGCCACCCAACAAATGAAAATAAAAGTGGAAAAAGGACGCACCAACTCAAATAATAAAAAGCATATGTCGAGTTGATATAACGATCTACTCAGACGTCGCTATAGATCGTGTGCGAATGATGCGCGGTATGTGCAGAGACGGGCGACGCCTATGACGGATGGAACGGAGCAGGGGCGAAGATTGAGACATCGCCTTTTCGATCTTAGGACATCCTATGGATTCCCCAAAAATCTAATCAGGTGAAGACGAAGATAGAGGAAAAGCAGACAAAGAGGGGAAGGCATTATCAGTAAGGCGGGATAGACAATCGTTAATGATCACTATCTCGCCTTTACTAAGAAGGGGGAGAGAACCGAAGGAAGAAAAAATGGGACAATTAACAGTAGAGGAAGGGCTCACCGGGACAGCTGAGACGTAAATGGCCAAGGGTAATGTAGTGTCGCTCAATGGACGCAACACCACTTCTTGTGTGGTCTTTACCAACGCCGAGCTGTCATCGAATTGACAGTCCCGTAAAATAGGTAAAGACCAACAACCGATGCAACGACGGATGACATAAGGAAGTGCCAACATAGGGTGGTAATCCCCCAGGTAGGTCGTATAGTGGCTCAGAATTTGAACCGCGATACGTCTACACCGCGGAGACTATCCAACCCTAGCTGGCAATACTGAAAATGTCCGCCAAAAAAGCGAACAAGCACCAATAAACCATAACCATAAAACTTGAGTTGCAAACGATACGGAGCAAAACTCGTTGTGACTCAAACAACCAACCATCCCAGTGTCCACAAAAACTACCATCGACAACCCCGATACAAAGGGTAAACGAAAGCCAACCTAGACACAATCCAAAGAGGAAAGTGTAAAGCCATACACCCGACGAAAAACCTAAAAATTGAGTGGGTCAACCCGAAACACAATCCAAGCCTCAAAGGAGCCAAAATAAAGGAATATTAAAGCAAATAGGTTGCCAATCATAACGAGAAT
Source organism: Allium sativum (assembly GCA_030737875.1). Taxonomy (NCBI): domain Eukaryota; kingdom Viridiplantae; phylum Streptophyta; class Magnoliopsida; order Asparagales; family Amaryllidaceae; genus Allium; species Allium sativum. The sequence goes on from CM060920.1 coordinate 18,359,167, forward strand.
CAAAGTGATAATTGGTAACTGAACACGCGTGGTCCAAAGAGATCAAGTCAGGTTCGATCACGAAAGCCACAGAAGGGACAACCAGGGAAGGCAATACACAGAAACAAACATGGAACAATGACATAACTCACATGAACCAAATACGCTACCAAACCAAGAAGAGCACACAAGCCCAATGTTATCAAAACACACATGACCGTTACACGATCATCATCGGGTGATGACCAAGTGACAGGGAGCACACGACTACGTGTGTCAAGGCTCAAGGCAGTAAACACAATTCCACTAATGGACCAAGAAAAATGCAAAAGTCTGCAATAATAGTTACATAGGTAGAAAAAGGAGAAAAATATCGAACCTGAGAGCATAACCCAATGGTCAACTGGGAGACCATAGACAAACAAACCAAATCTATACCGTGCACAAAATCTAAAAGAATGGTCGCCACCGAAAAATATCCTCCTCGAAACAGAGCAACCGCATCAGTGTGAACACAGTCTAATGCCATAGAGACATCACCACAAGCAGGAATTATCTCCGCTACCTCGAAAATCTAGGAAACTCTAGTTGCACATGGAGACAACTTCGAGAGTGTGAAGGCCTATAGGCAATCAACTACACCATTCTCTTGTTCCACCAAGCTTGACCTAAGCACCACGAAGCCAAACTAGTTGAGTAGCCAAGTCCATCGACTGACCCTCTAACTACGTAGAGTGTAACGGCAAGATCTGAGAAACCATGGAAGACTAGTCAGCAAGAGGAGCAAAGAAATTGCGAACGACCAGCGGTGGAGAGGATTAAGTGACTGTTGTATCACAACAACCGAGGTCTACGGGACTGCAATCGCCAACAGAGGGAGGAGAAAGTGGATCATCTAAAGACACCCTCTTTGAATGCCTTGAATGAGGATGGCATCGCCTGAGAGCCTTGATCCGACCACTCTGACCTTTCTGCTACAGCAACTACTCGCCCAAAGGGCAGAAAAATTGGTCACTGGATGAAACCTGGCTTGGGGTAGTCACTTCCCCATCGCCAACGCTCAGATCCAATGACTCGCAATCAAGAACATCCAAAAAATCTACACCACAGCAAACAGAACCAACTAGAAATCCCATAACTGGCGCCACTACCGCATGGCCACCCCTCCGAACAAAAGCCAAACTCAGCACAAATTGGGTGGTGAAATCCTTATTGGTCGAGAAAGGCACAGAGTCACAGCGGAACCACTCAGTGATTTGTCTCTATTCGAGCGACAGTAAATCGGTGATGCAAGGCCACTATCAAACCAAGGAGACAACTCCAAAAAAGAACCAGAAATTACCTAGAATCGGTAACTACTTAGAGTCGCGAGCTTCTCCAGCGTCATCACACGAACCATAAAAACAAGTCATCGATCGGTTTCATTGACACTGGAGCAAGGCACAACCATGAAAGCACGACCAGAAGATCCCAAAAATTGGGATTAGGTCTTGAAAAAGAACCAAGAAACGCGAAACCACTACAACTAGTCACAAATTAGTAACCCTAGGAAATCAGAATTAAAAACAATTGCCACAAGTAGAAAGCAATGCAAGAAATCCTAAGAGAGGATAAGCGAAAAGCATAATATCACTTTAGTATAGCGCAAGCAGTAGCAGAGAGAGAAAGAAAATTAGAGATTCGTGAGGTTACAAAGAAGCGACCATTGGAGAGAACTAGTCGAATTCTATTCATAATTCGTAATTTGTAGCAAATACAACATATAATTATAGCAAATTCATCATAAAAGCAAATACATAAATTGCAGCAAAACAATAAAAAATTCATATAACAGCGAGCACATAAAATGCAGCAAATGCAAGATAAAAAGCAAATACATCATAAATGTAGCTTTTCATAAGATAAAACAATATAAATCATAAATGCAAATGCATCATGCATGTCATGTATTGTAGCAAATACCAAAAATCTTCTAAATAGCACATATATAATTTAATATATATTGCATTCATTTTCGATTTTTCCATGGCGGCTTCAAAAGTTCACTAACCTGCAAATTGTAATAGACTATCAACTAGTGAAGAAAAATATTGCATTCAGAGTTTTAAAACAACTTTAATTTAAAAAAGTATTTAACCTAAAACACATGCTGCTCTTTGGAAATGTGAAAATCTCAACAAAATATCATGCTACTCTTTGAAATAGGGATCCACAATCAGTTACCAGATATGTGTGTTAGACATAGTAATTTTAAATGTTATAAGATACAATCACAACTGGAAGTAAACTGAAATAAGCATACATAATGGTCGTAATGTTCTATGCATGGTTCAATCTTGGAGTTGCAAATCAGAGTTTGTAATTCAGCTGAGAAACTGAGTTTGTAAACTCGGTTTCTCAACTGAGTTGCAAATGCTGTGTTTGCAACTATGTTATCCATGTGAAGAAGTCAAAGTTCAATCAAAACCAACTATGTTATCCATGTGAAGAAGTCAAAGTTTAGTCAAAACCAACTATGTTATCCATGTGATTTCCCCATCAAAGGCACAACATATGATTCTCCCAAGTTTAAAAGCAATAACCTATTTTTCTTTAGATCACTCTTTAAAAAGAAAAAATGAAATTTTGTCACATCATTGTCATATTAACTTTGTAAATTGTTAAAGCTCAAAGTGCACCCCAACAGTTTAAATGTCTTAGTTTTAATATAATGAGCAAATGCGCCGGTACAATGCATTAGTAAGAGATAAATACATTATTGTGGTTTAGTGAATTGTCCCACTTTAAAAAGAAAAAGAATGAAAAACCAATAATTTAATGCACCTGCTCCTGTAGCAAATGGGTTGCAAACTTTGTGTTTGCAACTCAGTTGAGAAATTGAGTTCGTAAACACAGATTCGCAATTGAGTTGCAAACTCAGAGTTTGCTACTAAACTAAGTTGCAAACTTTGTGTTTGCAACTTAGTTGAGAAACTGAGTTCGTAAACACAGTTTCGCAACTGAGTTGCAAACTCAGAGTTTGCAACTAAGCTGAGTTGCAAACTCAGTTTGAAAACCAAGCATTAGCCTATTCGAATTTAATTATTTTGTAAATACTTAGTTTGCAGCTATAAAATTCAACATATTACCCATATTCCACAAACTTCTCTAATTCTTCATCAAATTCAACATATATTTTCTGATGTGAAACATCAAATTAAATATATATTTTCTGTTTTGGAATGAATGCATACATCACATGAACAAATTGTAAAAGGACAATGACAGATTAACAAGAATAAATTGCAAGAATAAAGTGTAAGAATCGTACCATGTGTGAAAAGTGCATATAGACTACATTGTAACTAATGCATCGTCCACAAGCCCAACATTATTTCCTATAAAAAGAAGAAGTGAATAATTATACGAAATAATTATGGCATTTAAATAAATAAAAAACTAACCAATATCAGATGTAGGTCGGGCAATGGGTACCCTAAAAATCCAAAATCTGTCGTTATTCAAAAATATGAAAAATATATGATATCCGAAAAGCAGATACGGAAATCTGATATCCAAAATATTTTCGGATAGGAAAACGGATATAACACAATCCATATCCGAAAAATATTCATCCGTTGTTGAATTAAATATCCATTTTTTATTTCCAAATTATACATAATTCTTCAATTAACTAAATTAAATAATTAGAAAATCAAATATTATTTCAACCATTGGATACATGCTATCAACTCCATGCCCCTTCATCAGACCCTAATCCAATAACAGCCGCATCTCCCTTTCATTCGTTCCGCTAGAACCAAATTCGAAAAAAATGTCATCTTCTAAGTTCCTCAGCCGACAATCTCTCTCTCATTTGTCAATCTTATTTGTTTCTCCAGTCCCTACTTCAAGTCTTATTCCTTGGCCCTAGCTTCAAGCGTAGTAAGTAGTCGATTTTAAGGACGACTCGGTTTCAAGCGATGACGATTCGATTTCAAGCATCTCCAGCGACTTCGAGTTCGATATCTGTAGCCTACTTCAAGACAATGGCATGAATTCAAAGCTTTTGTTTGATTATTTATTCGTTATTGGTACTTTGTTAGTGCATTGTTAACATTTTTGTTAATTTCAAAGCTATTTTTTGATTATTTCGCATCTATTATAGAAATGTTAGTTGATTTTTTTATATGGTCGCTGTCTATATATTTGCCATTCAGGATAAATCAAGTTTGCAATTTCTAGCCGTGCTATCTTAGCTTAGGGACCTAATTAATTTAATGTAAATCATTTTAATGGTTTAGGCAGTAAGTTTACTTCTGTATTCAACGTTTACTATTACAATATTTTAACCATTTAGCCATTCATGACAAGCATATTCAATCCTTTGCAAACTGTCTATAGTCAATGTTATTAAAAACGTTTTTAAAATGTCTAATCTATCTTTGATAGAAAACAACACTATCCATGTTTTACCAAATATTGTTGATCTCTTAAGTAACACTTCTATTTTATAATCTATGATGGAATTTTAGAATCATATTTTATGGTAAATATATAATCATTTTCCATCCAATTTAGATAATTGAAAATGTTTTAAAAATACCTACACTATCTTTGATTGAAAACTGCACTATGTGTGTTTTACCCTACTATTAAGTTTAATGGTCTATGCCATGTTGAATGAAAATTATTTCTCGAAAATTTCATGAAATTTCTGTTAATTGAACATTTTAGCATGAATTTAATTACTTAAAACTATGTATGCATTTCTGAAAATTTATTATACATTAAGTTACAAATTACTGTGTATGTATTTATGAAATAAAATTTACTATTATGTATGTATTTCTGAAATAAAATTTATTGCTATACTTTGAAACTATACCGCGTATGTACATTAAGTAAGTCACTATGAAATAAAATTATATAGAGCAGCTTCTATATGTTTAGTTTAAATGAAACTATAGTTTGAAACTGCAGATAGATAAAATATGATGTATGAACCTGGATCGTTTACGATATAACATAGTTATGAGCATATATTAGTGAATATGGAAGTGAACAAATAAGAAAATTTATAACTTATAATTGTGTATGTATTTCTAAAAATTTATTGTAGATTAAGTTAATTAAACTATATATTAGTTGAATGTAAAAATAATTTCACATATTTTTTTTTATGTAGATCGCAAAAATGTCAAATACATCATCGAGTTGCAATAGTAAGTCCGTTCAGTGTTCATCATTGAATAATGCTAACGTTGTATATAATACTTCTATTGTGCGACTACAAGAAACTCAAAATCCAGACAATAATTTGTAAAAAAGTCTAGATGTTTCAACCAATTTAGATAAAAATGAACCTTTAATGAGAGTCTTAAAATCTGAAGTATTTAAAGATTTTGATAGAAAAACATTATTGGAAGATTGTATTAGCCGTATTAAGGCCATGTGCTAACTATGTACTAGGATATTCAATGGAGCCTCCAATATGGTAACAACTCATCTAAAAAACCATGTCCAAAGAATGTTAAGTAAGAGGCTATTACGACAGAAAATATTGACTACTAAACATTCCCCCAATAAGCCTTTCAAACTATCAAGTTGGAAATTTGATCAAAATGGAACCCCAATGTTTTGCTTGTATGGTTGCTAAGCATGATTACCCATTTAATATAACCGAGCATGTTTATTTTCAAGATAATGTTGAAAGCATTATTCCAACGGTCAAATGTTTTCTAGAAATACAATTAGATGTGATGTTCTAAAACTTTATGTTGATATGAGAGAAAAAATACAAGATATGTTGAATTGTTTATCGTCACGAGTTAGTCTTAGTACAAATTTATGGATATCAGAACATGAAAATCTTGACTGTTGTTGCATAACATGTCATTATACTGACGGTGATTGGAAATTACAAAAAAAGATCATTGCTTATCACGAGTTGCCTCCTCCACGCACAAGATTGGCACTAAGTGTTTCTATGAAGGAAAACGTGTCGCATTGGAATATTAATAAAAAATTATTTGCACTTACAGTTGATAATGCTTCGAATAACGATGTTTTGATAAGAAATTTTAAAAAGATCGGCTAGTTGGTAAAGGCGTTTTGCTTTTAGATGGCGTGTTATTCCATATGCATTGTTGCACATACATATTAAATTTGATTGTACAAGACGATTTAAAAATTGCGCATGGCCTTATTGAAAAAATAAGAGAAAGTGTCAATTTTACCAAATCACCCCAAAGTTGGAAAAATGCATTATCACAAACTAGATTAAGTGGAAAAGGAGTTTGTTATGATGTTCCAACACGATGCTACTCGACATTTCTTAAGCTTGAAAGTGCACTTAAACTGCGTCCTGCATTTAAGCGATTGGTTGATTTGACATATGATTATAAATCATTGTCATCAAGTGAAGAATGAAAGATTGGGAAAGAAGCTAGTGAATGTTTGAGAGTTTTTATGATATTACCCTTAAATTTTCCGGTGTCAAGTATCCAACAGCAAGTTTATATTTTAGAAGTGTGTGTGATTGAATATAATCATGTTCATTTAAATCCTAACTTATAATGTTCTCATAAACATCACACACTTTTGAAATATAGATTAGTCATCGGATACTTGACACCGAAAAATTTAAGAGTGATATCGTAAAAAACTCACAAACATTCACTAACTTCTTTCCCAATCTCTCATTCTTCACCTGATGGTAATGATTTATAATCATATGTCAAATCAGCCAATCGCTCAATTGCAGGATGCAGTTTAAGTGCGTTTTCAAGCATAAGAAATGTCGAGTTCCATCATGTTGGAAGATCGAAACAAACTTCTTTTCCACTTAATCTAGTTTGTGCTAATGCATTTTTTTCAACTTTGTTTCCTACTTTGGAATGATTTGGTAAAATTGACACTTTCTCTTATTTTTTCAATAAAGCCCAAATGCAATTCTTAAACCGTCTTGTACAATCAAATATAATATGTGTGTGCAACAATGCATATGAAATAACACACCATCTAAAGGCAAAACACCTTTACCAACTAGCCACTCTTCAAAATCTCTTATCAGAACATCGTTATTCGAAGCATTACCAACTATAAGTGCAAATAATATTTTACCAATATTCTAATGCAACACTTTTTCCTTCGTAGCAGCACTTAGTGTCAATCCTGTGTGTGGAGGAGGCAACTCATGATAAGCAATGATCTTTTTTGTAATTTCCAATCGTCATCAATACAATCGCATGTTATGCAATAATAGCCTAGATTTTGATGTTCTGATGTCCATAAATCCGTAGTAAGACTAACACGAGATGATAAAAAATCCAACATATCTTGCAACTTTTGCTCTCATATAAACATAAAGTTTTAGAACATCACATTTAATTGTATTTCTAGAAATCATTTTGACCGTTGGATTAATGCTTCTAACTTAATCTTGAAAATAAACATGTTTGGTAATATTAAGTGGGCAATCATACTTAGCAACAATACGAGCAAAACACATTCGGGTTCGATTTTGATCAAGTTTCCAACTTGATAATTTGAAAGGCTTATTGGGGGAATGTTTAGTAGTCAGTATTTGTTGTCCACAGCAGTAGCCCAGCGGTTAAGGACTTGCACCATGGTAACAGTGGTGCGGGTTCGAAACCCAGGATGACATGCTAAGAGCTTACCATATGCATACGCTAAGATCAGCCACCTATATGGTGCTCGCGGACCGGGCTAGGTGCACTGGGAAGTATTTTACGACTCCCGTCGGTTTCCCTCCTGAACAAATTCAAAAAAAATTCCTTGGCTATGGTTTTCTAGAAGAGTTGTTCCAATATTGGCGGCTCCATTAAATACCCTTGTGCAATGTTTGCTCGTGGCCTTAATGTGGCTAATACATCTTCCAATATTATTTTTCAATCAAAATCTTTCTATACTTCAGGACTCTCATTATAAGTTCATTATTATCCAAATTGGTTGAAACATCTAGAATTTGATGCAAATTATTGTCCTGATTTTTAATTTCTTGCAATTGCACAATAGAAGTATTATCTATAACGTTTGCATTATTCATTAATGAACACTAAAAGGACTTACTACTGCAATTTGATGATGTATTTGACATTTTTGCAATCTACCCATGAAAAAACATGTGAAAATATTATTACGTTCAACAAATATACAATTCAATTAACTTAATGTACAATAAATTTTCAGAAATATATAAACAGTAATCAGTTACATAATTTCTTATATAGTCTCTACTATATTCACTAATATATGCTCATAACTTTGTTATATGTTAAACATTCCAGGTTCATACAACATATTTTATCTATCTGCAGTTTCAAAGTCTAGTTTCATCTAAACTAAACATAAAGAGTTGCTCTATATAATTTTACTTCACAGCGACTTACTTAATGTACATACACATTATAGTTTCAAAATATAGTAATAAATTTTATTTCAAAAATACATGCACAATAATAAAAAAAATTCAGAAATACATACACGATTATCTGCGACTTAATGTATAATTAATTTTCATAAATACATACATAGTAATAAGTAATTAAATTCATACTAAATATTTCAATTAACAGAAAGTTCAAGAAATTTTCGAGAAATAATTTTCATACAACATTCCATAGACCATTAACTTAACAATAGGGTAAAACACAGATAGTGTGATTTTCCACCAAAGACAGTATAGGTATTTTTAAAGCATTTTCAATTATCTGAATTAGAAGGAAAACAATTATATATTTACCATAAAATATGATTATAAAATTCCGACATAGATTATCAAATAAAAGTTTTAGGTAAGAGATCAACAATATTTGGTAAAACATGGATAGTGCGGTTTTCTAATCAAAGATAGAGCATACATTTTAAAAACTTTTTCAATAATATTGACTATAGATCGTTTGTAACTGATTGAATATGCTTGCCATGAATGGCTAGATGGTTAAAATATTGATAACAGCAAATGTTAAAAATAGAAGTAAACTTACTGCCCAAACCAATAAAATAATGTATTTGAAATTAATCAGGTTCCCTAGGCTAAGATAACACGAATGAGGAACACCAATAAAACAATATCGCTGCATCACATCAACACATTTAAGACAACCTTGCTTTACACAAAACCTTCCTTAACATATGGAGTTCAAAATGCCGAAAACATGTGTATATGGATCGTTTAAATTAGGATTCTCTGCTAAAACTTGAATTTTTGAAATACTAATTGCATGACCCTACTTTTAAGTTTAATTATATTTAAGAAAAGAGAATTAACAATATTTTGCAATTCTCATACGTATAAGAAGTTAAAACCTTAATGTGCATGCAAATTTCAGAATATCTTTATGAAGTAAGCATCAACATATAAAGATAGCAGTTCTTTAATGAGTATTTTATCTTCCAAATAGAAATTGCAAACTAGAGTTATCCCAAATGGCAAATATATAAATGACAGCTATATACAAATGATCAACTAATATTTCTGTAACAGATGCGAAATAATCAAAAATAGCTTTGAAATAATCAAAAATGTTAACAGTGCATTAACAAAATATCAATAATGAATAAATATTCAAACAAAAGATTTGAATTCATACCACTGTCTCGAAGACTACAGCTATTGAAGTCAAAGTCGCTAGAGATGCTTGAAATCAAGTCATCATCACTTGAAACTGAGTCATCGCCTCGTGCTAGGGCTGAGGAATAAGACTTGATGCAGGGACTAGAGAAACGAATAAGATTCACAAACGAGATAGAAAATGTCTGCTGTGGAACTAAGAAGACGACATTTTTTTTAGTTAGGTTTTAGGGGAACAGATGAAAGGGAGATGCGACTGTTATTGGATTAGGGTTTGATGAAGGGGCGTGATGTTGATAGCACGTATCCAACGACTGAAATAATATTTGATTTTCTAACTATTTAATTTGGTTAGTTGGAGAATTAACTATAATTTAAAAATAAAAAATGGATATTTAATTCAACAACAAACGGATATTTTTCGGATACGGATTGTATTATATCCGTATTCGTATTCGAAAATATTTTTGGATATTGGATATTTTTTGTATTTTCGGATACGGATTTTAGATTTTTCATGTACCCAATGTCAGGCCTACTCTTGTTGTAATAATTAAACACTGGCAATAAATTCAAGTCAAATAACATTCTTCCGTTGGACCGATTAATTATTCACTTGTAAAAAAGAAACTTTATAATTGTCATTATTATCACACATGTGTAATTGATTCGGCCAAACATTAGTCTTCCTTTAGTCGACTAATACTCGCATGAATAACTACACACAAATATCAAACATTTTTATGAACAACCAGAATAAGAGAGGTCACTTTGGTGACATTATATTTGTGACGACCGCCCATAACCCCCGCACTAAACAAGAGGAATAATGCACTGAAAGTCGTGTCAGGCTGCTATGGACGATCATCATAGTAAGTGAACACATCGAAACCTGTCGTAGAACTCACAGCGCAAGGATAAAATATAATAGAACATATACAACAGGTGATAGTAATGAGGTATCATATAGCAAACTTTTGAAACTCTTTCAACATCCAGAAAGATTATCCAACTGATATCCAAGTTTGTACATAAGGCCTCACTACAACTCTCAAGCAACTCAAACAGCGGAAACAAAAATACTAGATAGAATAAAACTGGTACGCCAGCCTCCTGCTCGTCATCGCTCAGCTTCCTCGTATCAATAAGCTCCATTACCTGTAACCTGCTACTTAGTCTGCCCATCCACAACCGGATGAACAACCCAAGGTAATAAGAGGAGACATAAAACCTTGAGTCAGACAATAGTCTTAGTGAGCGATAATACAGCTAACAAACTTCAACAAGAAAGCATATGAGAATGGGTAAATGAACAACTTATCTACCCACATCACCAGAGAAGAACTCAACCTTATCTTCCCCACATCGGACAGTGATAGCCTTTACACCAAGCATTTCAACCATTCATCCATAGAAACCAGAACACCCATTCAATCATAGAGAGCACACATAACATCCAGATTATATAAGTCTCACACAGACAACCCTAATCGAGTTTAACATTCCTCAAGTACCCTCGCCAGAGGCCTAAACCAATATCACTTAAGCACTCAAAGAACATCTCCCTCGACTTTGGATAATCTATGTGAGATAGTACAAACAGAACAAACAATCATCCATAACCGACTCTGGCTATCACCGCCAATCCTGCTTCGAAACCATCATTATCGTATGACGGCCAACCTTGCCATATGTCAAGGGCTAATGATAACCCCAGTTCTAGCATGAACTCCATATTCCCAACCTTGGCAATGTCCAACCTTGACACTAGGCCTTTCCCCAACCAGAAAGACCCAGGGTACTCGACCAACAACCGGTCTTTTGGGCCTTTCAACGATACCCATCGTACCCCTGCTTTGAGCCTGCTAGAACTTACAACAACGATGACTTCTCGGCCTTCGCATCTCTAATCGTCCAACCTTGACGATGTTTCATAGCTCAAGCAACCTTCTCGAGCAGCCATTATCCACCAACTCACGACCTTTGAGTTGTCTCTGCATTCGTTGTTCCACCTTGATCAACGAACACATTCATCACTTCGAGTCTTCCTACTTGAATCACCTCGAAGTCACGCCATCACCGAACCAAAACACATCACTGCGCTGCGGCTAGGGTTCGGGGGTTTGCCCCCGAAAAATATGTTTTCAGACCTTTTTGGTTCGTACCCGAGTCGTACCCGAAAACGTACTTTTTCAGAAAACGACCCTGCCAAAACCGACCAGAACCTTGCTCCAGAATGACCAGCCAAAAACCGACCAGCCTTGCTCCAGAACGACCCGCCAAAAACCGACCAGCCTTGCTCCAGAACGACCCGCCAAAAATCGACCAGCCTTGCTCCAGAACGACCCGCCAAAAACCGACCAGCCTTGCTCCAGAACGACCCGCCTCCATGCAGCTTTGGATCGACTCGACCTCCTTGCAGCTTTGGATCGACTCGACCTCCTTGGGACCGACCAACTTTGGATCGACCCCGTCAAGACCGACCAAATTTTGCCCCACCTGACCGACCAGCTCCTTAAGAGCGACCAGGATTTGCTTCCAGTAAAAACCGACCAGAATGCCACCATCTGAAACCGACCAGAATGCCACCATCTGGAACCGACCAGAATGCCACCATCTGAAACCGACCAGAATGCCACCATCTGAAACCGACCAGAAACACTTCTGCTCCTTCTGGACCGACCAGCTTAAACCGACCAGCTCCCTGACTTGCTTCCCAAGCCATACTATGACCGACCACCTCATTCCAGACCGACCCGACCAACTCCAGGACGACCAGAAACCTGCACATCTCCAATTTGACTCCGATTTCGACCAAAACTTCGCCAAACGACGAATCCGACGAAACCAGCTTATCCGATTCATCCAAACGCAATCACAAACATGTTATGCAACCAACAATATCATCAATCTAACAATTTCCATCAAAACACATAAATTTCCCAAAACATGATAAGTGAATCATATGAACATAAAAACGGATCTAACTTGCATAATCTTGAGAAAAATCATAAAATTAACCATTTAAATTATCTAGATCAGATCCTAAGGTGATTCATATATAAAATGGACTTAGCATGGTGTGGATCTAAGGAAAATAACATGGAAATGATGAAATTAACATCCTAAAACCCATATACTTGCATGAATCCGAATGAGAGATGTAAATCACTCACCAATTATCCAAATCTAAGCAAAAGCAATGAAAACGCAATCCGGACAGCGAACACTTCGAATCAAACTCTTCAATCCGATGAATTCGCCCTTGAGACGATGTAGATCTAGCCTCTTATGGTGTAGATCTTTGATTTCCCTCCTTGGATTTTGGAATTTTAATGGTGGAAAGATGTTAGAGGAAGAAGGAGATCAAAGCCTCCCCAAACCCCGTACGACGGTGGAAAGGGTAATCTTTGGAATATAACACGTAAACAGTAATACCAGAACAAAAATAAATAAATACACCAGATAATGTACAATAGAATACACTGGATAAACATAATCAACAGAGTTACACAGTATACAGGATCAAACTTAGTACAAAATACAGTTCAACTTTACATAAATGTCTACAGCGGAAAACAAAACATAATATGTACAATAGGAGCTGAACAACATAAAAAGAGATATATGATAGAGTCCATCTTCAGCTACAGCTACCCAGAAACAGCCTGCTAAAACTTGAATACAAGGCTGCCCCGAGTTTGCAAGTGAAACAAACTACGAGTCAGTCATGGGACTGGTATGAGAAGTCTGATTAACATATTTTATAATATGGTTAATCACAGGACCATGCCACTTTCGCGGAATGGGTTTACTCCATTGGATTGCCAGTGCTTAAAACAAGTAAATCTTTTAAAACATCGCAATGCTTTTTATAAAAACGAAGCCGTTATAAGACTTAGTTCCCATCACACAATGCAACACAAACCGGAGGATAGAGTTTTACCTTATAATGGCCAAAATATGCTTGATACAAATAAAACAAAAGCATTTGATATTATTACTAGTGTTTATATGTTTCAAAAACAATTTCAATCATAACTATCAATCATAGACGGCATGGGTACCATATATCATGTCGCCATATATAGGTATACAATCAAAATCGCACGGTGTCGTATTTGGAAATTGGATTTCCGTCATGAACAAAGGCAAAAGATAGTCCTTACCGAATTCGAGACTGTCTAGCCCGAGTCTCAGGCAAGTATACAGTCAAGCCTATGGATAGTCAGGGACGGTCCACCGATGTGGATTAAAATGCCTGAACACTGCGTTTCCCTGCTCTTTGGGGCGTAAATGAGCCAAATGAATCCATCGGCTCCACATAGTCACCGATGTATCTGAGGCGCCTCGCAACAGCAACAACCACACAGGTGAAAATAATATAAATGTCAGGGCAAGTAGGTCACTGACACCACCCTAGCTAGAAGGAAACGTATGTCCTCCCTGAGGTCCTCTCCTGTTTCTGGTTCATACCGGGGTGTGTGGTTCGCAAATCAACGTTATACACAAAGCTATGCCACACAGGCAGTGCTTTGATCATCAAACACAAGACTTTTCTTTTCAACAAAAGCCTTGATCATTTGCCACTTAGGCATGCCACACAGGTAGTTCACTCCATGTGACTGATTTCTATCGATATATAACCTCTGAGCTCGTATGTCTCAGAGAAGGGCGTTAAGCAAGAGAATAAATTCTCCGCTACCAAACAGATATATATTTAATAGAGAACAATCAACATAGAACAAAATCCAGTGTCAGACACAAAATCCATTTACAAGTTCGTTCTGGGTCTGAACGAAACCGGAGGCACCTTATACCTTGCATGTCTATCGACCTCCAAGTACGTCTGGACGATCACCACTTATTATCTATATTTTGGGATGCCTCCCAATCAAGACATCAGTAATCATCCAACCGACGTGAAGATCTCTGGTCTTCAACCACCATCTTCATCATCGACTTCTTATCACCGATCAATTATTTGAAATGAGATTTAACTCGGCCTTTTCAAATAATTCTAGTATATTTAAAATTTAAATCAATTCATTTCAATGGTTAAATTATTTGACATCAATAATTCTGTTCTTAAATGTAATTTTCACGCCAAACATATTCAACCATCAAATACCCAAGAAACCGGGTAAATTTGGTTTATTTCCATTCCATATCACTTATAATATTTTATAAGATTTATCACTATTTTTATTCATTTAAAAATAGCCAATTCATTCAAATGACGCTTTAGGCCATAAAGCAACCGTGGCGCTGTTTTTCTTCAGATTTGATTTACACACATCTGAAAATCTAACCGTTGGATCTTCAAGAATTTTATATCATTAGAAAGATCTTTTCAAACGAATCCAATGGTTTTAGTTTTTAGAAAATCTGACGGTCGGATCTCCCGATACAATCGTTTGAAGTTACGATTTCAAAATACGAACTGCAGCGTCGTTATTCGATTTAATTTAATTATATATATATATAATCGATTCTGGCGCTGTTTTTTTTTAGATTTGAATTAAACATTCCAGACAATCCAACCGTTGGATCTTTACAAAGCTGGTGTCATTGGAAAGATATTTCCAAAGCGAACCTAACGGTTTCGGGAAAATCCGATGGTCTGATCTCCCGCACTAATCGTTTGAAATCACGGTGTCAAAACACGAACTGCAGCTTCGTTATTCGATTTATTTTAATTAATTATATATATATATATATATATATATATATATATATATATAAAATTCACTCTTCGATTCTAAAACCATATTCATTTCACACATTTGATAAAAACGATATTTTTATCCAACAGCTATTTATTTCAACACATCATTATTTTTAACAGTTCATATATATCATAAAAATGTGATTTTTATTGTAAAACAATTCAAAACATGATTATTTTATATAGTACATACATATCATAAAAATGTGATTTTTATTGTAAAATAATTTCAAAACACGATTATTTTATATAGTTCATACATAAGGTAAAAATGTTATTTTTGGTGTTAAAACAATTTATTTAAAACACTAATATTTTATATAGTCTATATATATGATAAAAATGTTATTTTTATCTTTCAAAGAATTTATTCAATACATGAACTTCATTCAACACATGAATTTAATTTCAACACATGAATTTTATTTCAATACATGAATTTTATTCAACACATGAATTTAATTTCAACACATGAATATAAATCAAACACAGGAATATTTCAAAAAAATTCGGCAGCAAAACAGTAGGGCAGTTAAAACCGACACCGTCCCTAGTACGGCTCCTCGCTCTACCTTAAAGCCTCGCAGCTTTTAACAATGGGGATTTTCAATATCTAGTTCGTAGCAGACGAATTTTCCCATATACTAATCCTATTGGGATTTCAACCACAATCAATCATTTCAAATCAACCATTCATGATATTCACCAAATTTTCACATCAACCAATAATCCAAACAATATCACAACCAATATATATCATCCATGGTCTGTGGACGAGGGGAGTATATATATATAGATATACGGATATAACTATATTTCGATTTCATTTCAAAATCATTTCAATTCATTTCAACGCATATATCATTTTTACAACGCATATATAACTTATACATCGAACATACAACTTATACAACGCTTATACATGAGGTGTACAATGCTTACATAACTCATACATCGACTATATAATTTATACATCGTTGTTTCCATATCATTTATAATTCAGAAATCTCACATTGGGTTCCACTCCTCCAAAAATTGTAGAAGGCTCAGAAAAATATCCGGTCTCTTCAAGAATGTAGAAGACGTCCGCACGAGTCCACTGTCTCTTGTTTCACTGGATTTCGACCACACATGAAAAGTTATGATTTTTATTTGATAACAACACTTTGCGATGGTTTTTGAATGTTGAAATCAGTTTATAAATTATAAACTGTACCTCAACTCTTTGATTCAAAACTAGGTTTTGATCTTTCGATCAAACGGTGTAGCTTGAAGAGGATCGGCCTGCGCCATGTTGAAGCACTAGGAGGGGTGCACCTGCGCCAGAGGTAGGGTGCAGATCGGTGGCTCCAGGCGCGAGCGGCTGCGGTTCAAAGCGCCAAACTTTGGCGAGGTGATTCGCACGATTTTCTCAACGATAATTAGCAAACTTTATATGGATTCGTAGCCCTTGAGAAGATCTACAAAAACCTTAACTGTGGCATTGGATTTCATGGAGCGTGGAAGGAGCAATCAGAGGGGGAAGGTTCAAATAGGTTTCCGCCGTCGAGGTCTCGAGCGGGGAGAGAGAAAAGGGTTTTATTTTTATTTTATTTTTCGAATGAATTTTTCTGATTGGTCCGCTCTATTTATTCTTCAAAAATATCCCTTTCTCCAAACGAACTCCAATCCAAACCCAACGACATTCATCCCTAGCTAAATACACCCATTCCGAACACAATGGTTTATGTTTCGTAGGCCCATTCGACTGTTTCAGTCAGTTTTTCTTCAAATTAAAATATAAATAATTCAATATTTGATTTGAACGTACATTTCAATTTGCCGGGGCCACAAACTGATCCTAAAAATCCCAGAAAAATAAATCTAGCTATATTTTGATGACACAGTCCCAACAAAACTAGTTTCGTCGAATTCTGAGAACGTTTGAAAAATGGCCAATTTCTGGTCGATCCAATTTAACTGAAATCAACCAAACACATTTTCCTTTGCCACGCTCACATATTAACTTCAAAAATTATGGAATTTGAAACTAGCAATAATTTGACATCTCGAATCCAACAAAAGTGGTTTCGTCGAATTCTGAGGTCGTTTGCAAAATGTTTATTTTCAAGGGCTATATATATTCTATAGCGACCTTTCTGAAAATTCATTTGGCCATAACTTTTGATTCCCGCTACGAAACTTCGATTTTTCAGATTATTAGAAAGATACTCATAAACAGATTTAGATATTTTTGGTTTCACTAAAATCATTTTATTTTGCACCTGGTACAGTCAGTCAAAGTTCGAATTCAAATTTTGAAACTGCCGCACCATTTCAGGCCTTGTTTATAATTAAAAACAATTATATTTATTTTCAAACATCGATTCAAACATACTTTTCGTCATTATTATTTAAAATAATTTATTTTAAATATTTAAAATCCACTAAAATAGCCAAATTAAAATTTTCAAATTGGTTCAGATTTTCTAGGTTATTACAATCTCCCCCACTTAAAACTTTTCATCCCCGAAAAGGAACGAAGTCAAAAGTTGTTTAATTAACCAACTCAACTTTCATTCTTTAACCTTTCAGTTTCTAAGAATTTTCAGATTCTACAAAAATTTGGCTAACACCCTAAATTTTTGAAAAATTTCGCCATAACCTCCTTTGTACGGGGAGGGGTTTGGAAATTTATTGGGCCGTATTAGGTACCCAATAAATCCTAATAAGCATGCACATATTTATAGTGATATATTCCGGTGTCCGCAGGGGAGTGTGTATAGATCATAACTCCAGAGAATAATATCTCATCATGTTTTTGTGCCTTAATGACCAGAGAGACGTGTTTATTGTCATCTCCAGACCCGTGTGGGGTTTTTATTAATCTTGCAATTTGCCGTTACATTTTATATGGTCCATATCAGTCATCAGTTCAACCTATAATATATAGTCATCGCCATACAAGCCTCTCGCTCGTATGGTAAATCTTTAACCTTGTCACACAAGCCCCAAATGCTTATGTGGTATATGATGAAGTATGCCTATCTTCAAAAAAGTGTAGTTCAAAATTAATTGTAACTATCCTATGGAGACATTTATTAATTACACACAGAACAACCAGCACTCCGCATCCAATGGCATTCACAGGAGTTGATATAATAATAAAATTGCGCATCCAACTCATTAAGGTTTACCTATTTGTCGGGCACGCAAATAAATTCTTTACTCCACAGCTAATCCATTTACCTGTTCAAACATACATAATGCACATGTATATATTTCTATCTATTTTTAAATCAGTTCAATACTTGATTTAATTGCATGAATTTACCATCATTCTCTTATTGATTAAATTAACTATTCCTCTAGTAATTTAGTTAATCAAATTCACAATCACACAACACAAACAACAATCAATTTGTTTTTAACTTTTCCACAAATATACTAATTAATTGATATACTCTTTTAAAATTATCAGACCATATAATTAAAAATTATACATCCATGAAAAGAAAACAACAACAAAGTAGAGAACAAAATGGTAATGCAAAGTATGGTAAATGTACCTTGCACCAGAGTCAATTAGAGATATCCACCCTGCACTTAGGATAGGCTTTCTTAATGCTCTCCTCAGTTTCCCAATTACAATCTCACAGATCTCCTTCCATTGCACTTTGACTAAGCGAACCTTCTTGTTCCCCAGTTCTTTGGTTTCTTTGCCAATAATCTTGATCGGTTCTCTTCTCACAACCAATTCTGGAGTAATTTCTATATCCCATTGCGTTGCTTCTTCCACGATCAAGTGTGGATCATGAACTTGCTTTCGAAGTTGAGATACGTGAAATACATTATGTACTTCAGGCAACCAGTCTGGAAATTGAACTTTATAAGCGAGAGTTCCAATCCGTTCAAGTATAGGGAATGGACCAATAAATTTGGGCGCCAACTTCCCAGTTTTGCCAAATCGAATTACTCCTCTCATCGGAGAAACCCTTAGATACACATAGTCACCAACAGCAAATGCTAAATCCCTCCTTCTCGAGTCTGCATAGCACTTCTGTCGGCTTTGAGCTTGTAGCAATCGTTTCTTAATGAAATCGACTTTATCTGCAGCTTCGGTATCATATCTAGTCCCAATACAAGCCTATTACCAGGTTCAACCCAACAAGCAGGAGATCGGCACGGTCTACCATATAATGCTTCGAATGGTGACATTGTCAGGCTCGCTTGGTTGCTGTTGTTGTATGAGAACTCAGCCAAATGCAAATGGTCTTCCCATGATCCACCAAAATCAAGAACACAAGCCCGCAATAAATCTTCTAGTATACGATTCATCCTCTCAGTCTGACTATTTGTCTGAGGATGATAGGCGGTACTTAGATTCAGCTTTGTCCCCAGTTCTACTTGAAATGCCTCCCAGAATTTGCTAGTAAATATTGGATCTCTATCACTAACTATATTGATCGGTACTTCATGTAGCTTAACAATTTCTCTAAAATAAATCTGTGCTGGACTTTGAGCGGCTCTATTGGATCTGACAGGTATAAAATGGGCGGTCTTCGTGAAGTGATCTATGATCACCCAAATACTGTCATTCCCTTTTCTGGTTCTGGGCAACCCGTCTATGAAATCCATAGAAATGTGTTCCCACTTCCAAACTGGAATGTCCAATGGTTGCCACAATCCGGCAAGTTTTTGTTGGTCGCTTTTGAATAGTTGGCAAGTAGAGCACTTGCTAACATATAAAGAAATGTCTCTCTTTATCAATCTCCACCAGAATGTACACTTAATATCATTATACATTTTGCTCACTCCTGGATGGATACTAAGCTTTGACTTGTGGCATTCATCCAGTACTTCCCTCCGGAGCTCAGAAATGTTAGGAACACAAATTCGACCTTTTAGCCTTAGAATCCCTTGGTTATCAATCTGGAAACTCAATGGTTCGCCTTTCTGTATTCTTTCTCTGATCCTCTAAATGAAGTGATCGTCCTTCTAAAGAGCAGATATTTTATCAATCAATGAAGTCGTAATAGTAAAACTGGCGATTATTACATTCTTTCTACTTAGCGCATCAGCCACAACATTGGCTTTCCCTGGAGTGTACACAATGTCAAAATCGTATGCTGCAAGAAATTCTAGCCAACGCTGCTGCCTCAGATTCAAGTCTTTCTGGGTGAACAGATACTTTAGCGACTGATGATCTGTATACAGTTCGAATTTCTCACCCAAAAGATTATGCCTCCAGATTTTTAAAGCAAATACAATGGCTAACAACTCAAGATCATGAGTAACGTAATTTTTCTCATGCGGTTTCAGCTGACGGCTAGCATAAGCAACCACTTGACCTCTTTGCATTAATACTGCACTAAGGCCTTCTCTAGAGGCATCTGTCCAAACTTTCAAGTCTTGATTGCCATCGATAATCGTTAACACTGGAGAAGTTGTTAATCTTAATTTTAGCTTCTGAAAAGCCTCCTCACATTTGGGAGTCCACTTGAATCTTGTGTGCTTCTTTGTAAGCTATGTTAAGGAACTAGATATCTTCGAAAATTCCTTAACTAACTTCCAATAATAACTAGCCAATCCAAGAAAACTTTGGACTTCTGTGGGAGTACTCGGCTGCTTCCAATCTTGAATAGCGTTGATTTTACCGGGATCCACAAAAATTCCCTCTTTTGATACAACGTGGCTAAGAATCTTGACTTCTTCTTGCCAGAATATACATTTGGAAAGTTTGGTCTTCAAGACATTCTTTCTGAGAATTTCTAACACTTGTTCCAAATGTTTCGCGTGCTCGCTCTCTGACTTAGAGAAGATCAATATGTCATCAATGAAAACAAGAACAAATCTATTCAAGACTTCTCTGAATACACGGTTCATCAGATTGAAAAAATACGTTGGAGCGTTACATAAGCCGAACGACATTACTAACCACTCATAGAATAAATCGGGACCTCTGAATGTTGTCATAGGAACACACTCTTCAGCAATACGAAGCTGATGGAAGCCTATAGCTAGGTCCATCCTTGAAAATACTTGTGTGCCATCCAATCGATCTAACAAATCATCAATCCACGGCAATGGGTATTTATTCTTTAATGTCTGTTTGTTCAAGTCACGATAATCCACACATAGTCGAAGAGTACCGTCTGACTTTGGGACAAACACCACTGCTGCTCCCCAGTCAGAGAAACTAGGCCTGATCAGACCCTTCCATACAAGCTGTCGAGTCTGATTGTCTAATTCTTCTTTCTCCTTTAGAGTCATTCTCCG
This sequence comes from Allium sativum, assembly GCA_030737875.1. Lineage (NCBI taxonomy): Eukaryota > Viridiplantae > Streptophyta > Magnoliopsida > Asparagales > Amaryllidaceae > Allium > Allium sativum. The sequence goes on from CM060920.1 coordinate 18,380,709, forward strand.
AATAGCGTGCACTACTGGCCTTGCATTCGGAATTAAAGCGTTCTTGAAATCAATTTCTCTCTTCGGAGGTAAGCTAACAACTTCTTCGAACACATCCACATAATTCGTGACGACAGGAATATCTTTTATGATGTCCAGAATATTCTCTGTGACTACAGGGATATTTTCTATTTGAGCAAGAGAAACATCAAGAGATGACTAAAAGTCTTTTCTATCTGAGTTCGGACCTTCACATGGTATGGTTATATAATCCTCTGATTTAATCTTTGCCTTAACCACTCTCTCGGTGCATTTAACCTCAGCTTCATATTTGGTTAACCAATCCAATCCCAAAATAAGATCGAATTCGGTAAAATTCATGACGATCGAGATGATAGGAAACCGATATCGGGAAAAAGAGATAGGCACCCCACAAATCCAACAAAGATCGAGAGAGCCCCTAACCGGATTATGGACAGTGATGGGTTCTTTGAGCTTTTTCAAATTCAAATCCAACTTCTTAACTGCATTCTTTGCAATAAAGCTTCGTGACGCGCCTGTATCAAACAGTACTTTAACTGGAATGTTTTTGACAGTAAGCGTGCCTTCCAAAACATCAGACCTTCCCTGACTAGCTGAGGGTGTTGGATTTTCTGCCACTTCATTGACATGGACTGCTTCATATTTCTTTGATAGCTGGAACTCCCTTGCAACATGACCTGCTTGGTGACACTTATGGCATTTCCTTTCACCATGTGGATTCTTGGATTTAAATTCATTCCTCTTTCGCTTCTTCGAGGATTTACAATTCCTGGTCAAATGCCCTTGCTTATTGCAATAAGAGAAAGTGGTCATCGTTATGGGTCCTTTCTCAGATTTAACCCTTTTCCTTTTGGCTTTGTGATTCTTACTCACCTCTGGTATCGTATTGGCCTCAGGACTATCAGTCTCAGACTCCCCTTTGTTACCACAACTGACTTCCTCTTCGTCGTTCAAAAGACCTTTCTTATGGAGATCTTCATACTGATATGCCATGTATATCATTTCAGAAAAAGGAAGCTTCACATGCCCCATTACACTACTTTGGTACTTCCTTTGAAGCTCGTTAATAAACCTCAGATTCTTCCTCTTTGGATTTTGAATTAGATACAAGGAGAAATGAGAAAGTTCATCGAATTTCTAATGATATTCTGGAATGGTCATATCTCCTTGTATCAGATAATATAATTCATCACCTAACCGCTCAGTTGCTTCTAGAGGAATAAATTTTTATTGAAAATATCTTTAAATCTATCCCAGGTAATATTACCTTCTGGATTATCCTTAATAATCGAATCCCACCAGAACAAAGCTTCTTCTTTGAGTGCCCAAGATGCCAGTAATCTTTTCTGGTCATCTTTCAGCTTTAAACCTTCAAAGGTTTTCTCAGCAGAACGAATCCAAGCTTTTGTTTCCATAACGGATTCTTTGCCCAAGAATGGTGATCCACCCAGATTTCGATACCTCTTTACTAGAGCCTCAATATCTGGTTCGGTATTCCTTCTTCTGTTTCTGCCACTCATTTTCTAGTGCGTCTGCAAATAGCAGACAAAGTGTCAGGTCAACAGAAAAGGTATTTGTAAAGCATAGAGACATATACTTGAATGTGAATATGTCTACTACGGTGTATTTCATTCTGCTTCACTCATTCTAGGATATTACTAATCCTATCTGAAATGAGCGATCCGTCTTAGAACACCACTGGTTCTATTTCTGACGAGTTCGTTAATATGTTATATTCCAGAACAAAGCTTAACCAAAGCTCTGATACCACGTGGGATGACCCCAAACCCCATACGACGGTGGAAAGGGTAATCTTTGGAATATAACACATAAACAGTAACAGCAGAACAGAAATAAATAATTAAATACACCAGATAATGTACATTAGAATACAATGGATAAACATAATCATCAGAGTTACACAGTATACAGGATCATACTTAGTACAAAATACAGTTTTGCTTTACATAAATGTCTACGTGGGAAAACAAAACATAATATGTATAATAGGAGATGAACAACATAAAAAGAGATAAATGATAGAGTCCATCTTCAGCTCCAACTATCCAGAAACAGCCTGCTAAAACCTGAATGCAAGGCTGCCCGTGTAGAAATAGGGGCACCCGAGTTTGCAAGTGAAACAAACTACGAGTCAGTCATGGGACTGGTATGAGAATTCTACTTAACATATTTTATAATATGGCCAATCGCAGGACCACGCCACTTTCGCAGAACGAGTTTACTCCATTGGATTGCCAGTGCTTAAAACAAGTAAATCTTTTAAAACATCGCAATGCTTTTTATAAAAATGAAGCCATTATAAGACTCAGTTCCCATCACACAATGCAACGCAAACCGGAGGATAGAGTTTTACCATATAATGGCCAAAATATGCTTGATACGAATAAAACAATAGCATTTGATATTATTACTGGTGTTTATATGTTTCCAAAACAATTTCAATCATAACTATCAATCATAGACGGCATGGGTACCATATATCATGTCGCCATATATAGGTATACAATCAAAACCGCACGGTGTCGTATTTGGAAATTGGATTTCCGTCATGAACCAAGGCAAAATATAGTCCTTACCGAATTCGAGACTGTCTAGCCCGAGTCTCAGGCAAGTACTCAGTCAAGCCTTTGGATCGTCAGGGTCGGTCAACCGATGTGGATTAAAATGCATGAACACTACGTTTCCCCGCCCTTTGGGGCATAAATGAGCCAAATGACTCCATCGGCTCCACATAGTCACCGATATATCCGAGGCGCCTCGCAACAACAACAACCACACAGGTGAAAATAATATAAATGTCAGGGCTGGTAGGTCACTGACACCACCCGAGCTAGAAGGAAACGCATGTCCTCCCTGAGGTCGTCTCCCGTTTCTGGTTCATATCGGGTGTGAGGTTCGCGAATCAACGTTATACACAAAGCTATGCCACACAGGCGGTGCTTTGATCATCAACCACAAGACTTTGCTTTTCGACAAAAGCCTTGATCATTTTCCACTTAGGCATGCCACACAGGCAGTTTACTCTAGGCGACTGATTTCTATCGATATATAACCTCTAAGCTCGTACATCTCAGAGAAGGGCGTTAAGCAAGAGAACAAATTCTCCGCCACCAAACAGATATGTATTTAATAGAGATCAATCAGCATAGAACAAAATCCAATGTCAGACACACAGTCCATTTACAAGTTCGTTCTGGGTCTGAACGTAACCGGAGGCACCTTATACCTCGCATGTCCATCGACCTCTAAGTACGTCTGGACGATCACCACTTATTACCTATATTTTGGGATGCCTCCCAATCAAGACATCAATAATCATCAAACCGACGTAAAGATCACCGGTCTTCAACCACCGTCATCATCATCGACTTCTTATCGTCGATCAATTATTTGAAATGAGATTTAACTTGGCCTTTTCAAATAATTCACGTATATTTAGAATTTAAATCAATTCATTTCAATGGTTAAATTATTCAAAATCAATAATTCTGTTCTTAAATGTAATTTTCACGCCAAACACATTCTACCATCAAATATCCAAGAAACCGGGTAAATTCGGTTTATTTCCATTTCACATCGTTTATAATATTTTATAATGATTTATCGCTATTTTTATTCATTTAAAAATAACCAATTCATTCAAACGACGCTTCAGGCCATAACGCGGCCATGGCGCTGTTTTTCTTCAGATTTGATTTACACACATCTGAAAATCTAACCGTTGGATCTTCACAAATTTTATATCATTAGAAAGATCTTTTCAAAACAAATCCAACAGTTTCGGTTTTGGGAAAATCCAACAGTCGGATCTCCTGGTACAATTGTTTGAAGTTACGATTTCAAAATACGAACTGCAGCGTCGTTATTCGATTTAATTTAATTAGTTATATATATAATCGATTCTGGCGCTGTTTTTCTTTAGATTTGAATTAAACATTCCAGACAATCCAACCGTTGGATCTTTACAAAGTTGGTTTCGTTGGAAAGATATTTCCAAAGCGAACCCAACGGTTTCGTTTTCGGGAAAATCTGATGGTCGGATCTCCCGCACTAATCGTTTGAAATCACGGTTTCAAAATACGAACTGTAGCTTCGTTATTCGATTTATTTTAATTATATATATATAAATATAATTCATTCTTCGATTCTAAAACCATATTCATTTCACACATTTGATAAAAATGATATTTTTATCCAACAGCTATTTATTTCAACAAATCACTATTTTTAACAGTTCATATATATCATAAAAATGTGATTTTTATTGTAAAACAATTTATTTCAGAACACGATTATTTTATATAGTTCATACATATCATAAAAATGTGTTTTTTATTGTAAATTTTTTTATTTCAAAACACGATTATTTTATATAGTTCATACATAAGGTAAAAATGTTATTTTTAGTGTTAAAATAATTTATTTAGAAGACTAATAATTTATATAGTCTATATATATGATAAAAATGTTATTTTTATCTTTCAAAGAATTTATTCAATACATGAACTTCATTCAACACATGAATTTAATTTCAACACATGAATTTCTATTCAACACATTAATTTTATTTCAGCACACGAATTTTATTTCAACAAACGAATTTTATTCAACACATGAATTTTATTCAACACATGAATTTAATTTCAACACATGAATATAAATCAAACACAAGAATATTTCAGAAAATTTCGGCAGCATAACGGCAGGGTAGTTAAAACTGGGACCGTCCCTTGTACGGCTCCTCGCTCTACCTTAAAGCCTCGTAGCTTTTGACAATGGGGATTTTCAATATCTAGTTCGTAGCAGACGAATTTTCCCATATACTAATCCTATTGGGATTTCAACCACAATCAATCATTTCAAATCAACCATTCATGATATTCACTAAATTTTCACATCAACCAATAATCCAAACAATATCACAACCAATATATATCGTCCGTGGTCTGTGGACGAGGGGAGTATGTATATATATATATATAGATATAGATATACGTATATAACTATATTTCGATTTCATTTCAAAATCAATTCAATTCATTTCAACGCATATATCATTTTTACAACGCATATATAACCTATACATCGAACATACAACCTATACAACGCTTGTACATGAGGTGTACAACGCTTATATAACTCATACATCGACTATATAATTTATACATCGTTGTTTCCATATCATTTATAATTCAGAAATCTCACATTGGGTTCCACCTCTCCAAAAATTGTAGAAGGTTCAGAAAAATATCCGGTCTCTTCTAGAATGTAGAAGACGTCCGCACTAGTCCCTGTCTCTTGTTTCACTGAATTTCGACCACACATGAAAAAGTTATGATTTTTATTCGATAACAACACTTTGCGACGGTTTTTGAATTTTAAAATCAGTTTATAAATTATAAACCGTACCTCAGCTCTTTGATTCAATATTAGGTTTTGATCTTGCGATCAAACAGTGTTGTTTGAAGAGGATCGGCATGCGCCACGTTGAAGCGCTAGGAGGGGCGCACCTGCGCCAGAGGTGGGGTGTAGATCGGTGGCTCCAGGCGTGAGCTGCGGCGGTTCAAAGTGCCAGACTTTGGCGAGGTGATTCGCACGATTTTCTCAACGATAATTAGCAAACTTTATATGGATTTGTAGCCCTTGAGAAGATCTACAAAAACCTTAACTGTGGCACTGGATTTCGTGGAGCATGGAAGGAGCAATAGGAGGGGGGAGGTTTGAATAGGTTTCCGCCGTCGATGTCTGGAGCGGGGAGAGAGAAAAGGGTTTTAATTTTTTTATTTTTTTCGAATGAATTTTTCTGATTGGTCTGCTCTATTTATTCTTCAAAAATATCCCTTTCTCCAAACGAACTCCAATTCAAACCCATTGAATCTTGCTAAATACCCCCATTCTGAACACAATGGGATATGTTTCGTAGGCCCATTCGACTGTTTCAGTAAGTTTTTCTTCAAATTAAAATATAAAACATTTAATATTTGATTTGAACGTACATTTCAATTTTCCAGGGCCACAAACTGATCCTAAAAATCCTAGAAAAATAAATCTAGCTATGTTTTGACGATACGGTCCCAACAAAACTAGTTTCGTCGAATTCTGAGACCGTTTGAAAAATGGCCAATTTCTGGTCGATCCAATTTTACTGAAATCAACCAAACACATTTTCCTTTGCGACGCTCACATATTAACTTCAAAAATTATGGAATTTGAAACCTAGCAATAATTTGACATCCCAGATCGAACAAAAGTGGTTTCGTCGAATTCTGAGGTCATTTGCAAAATGTCTATTTTCAAGGGCTATATATATATATATTCTATAACGACCTTTCTGAAAATTCATTTGGCCATAACTTTTGATTCCCGCTACGAAACTTCAATTTTTCAGAATCATTGGAAAGATATTCATAAAAAGATTCAGATATTTTTGGTTTCACTAAAATCCGTTTTATTTTGCACCCGGTACAGCCAGTCAAAGTTCGAATTCAAATTTTGAAACTGCCGCGCCATTTCAGGCCTTGTTTATAATTAGAAACAATTATATTTATTTTCAAACATACTTTTCGTCGTTATTATTTAAAATAATTTATCTTAAATATTTAAAATCCACTAAAATAGCCAAATTAAAATTTTCAAACTGGTTCAGATTTTCCGGGTTGTTACAATATCTTTGTAACTTCTTATGCTTCCTTATCTTCCAATTGCAGAATTTATATTTACTTGAAATTCGCTTCATGTGTATAAAACTCTGATGATTTTAATTGAAGTTTATTTTTCTGATTCTCTGAATTCATAACAGTGTTGATGTATTCTTGTCATATCTTGAACACTGTTGATTCGAATTCTAAATTTTTGAAGATATGAAAGTTTTGTGGAATTTCATACACCTTTGCTGTTTTGAGTCTCTTCTAATTCATTTTGGAAAGTCTTGAAAATTTATACTCATTATAGCACTCTATTATTTATCTATTGTGATATTTTCAGAAATTTTCAGATTGACTTGAATATTTTAAATTGTCTTGAATCAGTGATACATCTTAAAATTCATCTTTATTCATGATTGTTATGTTGAAATTAGTTTTGTTTGAAAACATCTGGAATTCTTGATATTTTTAATATCACACCCCACTTAAATTTGAAATTATCAATCTTGTGTGAATAATTCATTATATCTCAAACTTAACATTGATTCAAGTGATTTCAAATAAATTATTTTAATTTTTTGGATCATGAATACCTCTCAAACTTAATGTAAATGGTTTGAAATTTCTCTTATACTTGTCAAAGATAATTGTGAAAATTCTTTGAAAAAATGGTCTTAAATTTCTCTCTTATTTCATGGTTATTTGATTTAAATATTTGTTTGTTTAAAATCATTTGAAATTATTGATTTATTAAATCACACACATATCTTTGATCTAGAATTTATAATCTGGTGTGATTGATTCATTGAATCCTGATATCTTCACATTCCTTCAAATGATTTAAAATAAACTATATTTTATAATCTTGGATCATGAAACATCTTTTGAGACCATCAGAAATATCTTGACAAGTCTGCTTTAAAATTGGTTATCATGCTACTCTGATTAAAAGAAATTGATTTGTAAATATTTTTGATGACTGCTTGATTTGGTATCAAAGGTTCACCATGCTCTGATAGATGGAATATGTATGCTTGAGTTGCTTGCTTTGTAATTAAATTTTTGTTAACTAAGATACCCTTGTTTAGCCAGCAGTGTCATATTAAAATCCTCGTTTGCAGAGACAAGTGGTATCAAATTAGGAAATACTAAATTTTTTTGATCTTATTCTCATTCTGTATGTATTTTTTATCTTGTATATATCTCTCTCAATTCCTCTTGTAATTGATTTTCATTTTTAAAATTATTTATTAATTAATCTTTCAGAAATTTAAATCTATATCCGAATTGAATTGTACTTTTAATTCATTAAAATCATTAATAGATTTTGAAATTGTGATGAATTGTGATGAATTGTGACTTCAATATATTTCACAACAAGGGGAGATTTTTATTTAGATTCTCATGATGGTTGAACAGTTATTATAATATCTTTGAATTGGCTATTATTTCACGGCCATCTTCTTATCTTCCACTATTCTGTCATCCATTATGATTTTATATTAATGTGGAGAGTTAATTTATTTTAAAAAAAATCATCTTGAATAAACAGTGGAAATATTTGTGATAGAAATGGGACTATGATATTATTCAAAATTAGTGATAATTGAAAATTTTCAATGATCCCGATACAGTCGAGCATATTTCATAATATAATTAATTTAGAAATTTATTTCACAAACCATTTCTGTACCTATCACATTTCTATCATCCATATTGGTTTTATATATTGATGAGTTTTTCATTTTGAAACTGAAAATAATAAAAATCTAATATTCATAAGTGTTTCTCTAACCTCAGTTAAAAATCCAAGCTCTGGTTATGCATAGTTATGAGATTACTTATATTTAAGCTACAACTGATCTCATTTAAAATTCCAAGATCTGGTTATGCGTGGTCAATGTGCTCTTAAATTAAAAGAAAAAGAAAAGAAATTGAATAAATAAAATTTATATGAAATTCTCCTTGGTGTTTAAAAACCAGCCTATCAATCCATCTTTCTAATTTGTGAAATGTGTTAATATTTTATGAAGTATTATGATTTGTTGATTGATAGCTATTCGGATTTGAGATTATTTTTTTGTGTCACTTAAGTTGAAATTATAATTATAGTCCAAATCCATCACTGTTTTTGTGCCTCATTTTTATAAAATTCTTTTGGAAAATAATTGGAACTCATTTTTTTAACTCTTTCCATTTTTTATAAAATTCATCGTAAATACGTCATTCTCTATAATGTGAAATATGCCACCTGTTCTCGGTTTATTATGACTTTTGTTTGACTGATTGAGATTTATGATGATAATTCTTCCTCTTAAGCTGAAATTATATATTTAGTCATTTGTCGTATATATTTTAAAGTGAAAATTAGGCTCACATCCCTAAAATGGAACTTAATTCATGCCACATCCAGTGAAAGTTTTAATGCATTTCCGGTCCCTATTTTAAGGTGCCACCCAAAATTTTCATCCCCTTCCGCCTTGTCCCATGCCATGTTACGTGTTTTTCCAATTCTGACCAAAAAAAAATGCGCCACACACTAAAAAAAAAAATCCTAAAATCTGGAAATAATCCTAGGAGTCCATGCAAATAAAAAAAAAGTTGCATATTTCTGTGCAACTATTGCTTATAGTAGCATACATGTATCCATATATTTATATAGTGTATTTATGCTGAAAATCTGGACCAATATACGCATACATGTATGCAACTATTAGCAATTAACTGCATACATTTATGCATACAAAGTTGAACTGAGATTCATGTGTAACGAAAAGTTGCATGCATGGATGCAACTATTCTGTATATATGCATGCATGTGTGTAACAATTTTAAAAGGGACGACGGCTTGCGGATATGCGCATGAGTGCATGCATTTATTCTGTACAAGAGCATAAATGTGTGCAACAATGTCTGAAAACGGCGAATGCTTTAAAAAACAGGCCAAATTTGAATATATGCATAAAAGGATGCATGTAATGCAGTTTAGCTGCATATATGTATGCATTTATACTGCAGTTTGGGCGCAACACTGAAATATAAGCATGAATGTATGCAACTATTTACAAATAGGTGCATCTTTTGATGCAAAAACCTGCTGTTTCGCTGATTTTGTGTTATTTTGAGTTTTGACGTGGTTTTTGATTGTCTTTCCATATGAATTTTTTGGCGTGAAGGTGTTTTATTTAATAATGAATTTTCGTGATTTTTTTTATATTTTTTTATATGTTTTTGAAAAATAGGGACCTAATTTACAATAAGTTTAGGACCGGATGTGAGCCTAATTTTGAAACTTAATAGGGACCTGTGACAAATGGACCCTATTTTAAATTCTGAATCCTTTTGATGATAACAAAAGGGGGAGAATGAATTGTGATTTTGATTTATGAGTGAATATTTTATAAATATTATATTTTAATTTTAAAAATTCATTATTATTTATTCATTTCACTCATGCACAGTTATAAGGGAGTTTCTGTTGTAGGGGGAGCTAATAAATAGGGGGAGTTCAATATTCACTATCAAACACAATTATATTATTGTGCTCAAAATCTTTTGTTTGTTTGTCATCATCAAAAGGGGAGATTGTTGTATATGACGTAGTTGTATACACAATTATATGATTTTTGTTTTATGATAACAACCAAATAAATATTATTTTAAATGTGTTTGTTATTGTACTATTTTACATATACATCACAGAGAGGAATATAATATTTATATTTAAATAGAATACGACTGTACAGACATTCATATATTCATACAGTATTTTATTTAAATTGAATATTATATTTCAAACATTCAAATAGTACAACTATTTATAACTCCACTATTTGAACACATCCCGTTTCATATACATTCACAGAAGATTGTACTTGTAAATAAACTGAATACGATAGACAAGTTTGTTTGACAACAATAAAATAATATTTTATTTCAATCAAATTTGTTTATTACAAATATCAGTACAATATTCTTTTTTATACATAGCTCCTCACTACAACACTCACACTTAGCTATACAGACACTTTGACATTTATATATTCATGCATTTATACATTCGCGCATTTATACAAACTTATGTACTATTACACTTATATACATTTCACTGTCTTCTATCTTTTGTCTTCACAGCGCTCTGTCAGTCCAATCATCATCTGCTTACCTGTCACATGAAACACACACACAAAGTACACTGCAATAGAAATAAAACTGATTTCATGCGAATATAAATTTTTATTTTGAAATTTTTTTTGCCTCAGATTTTTGGTGTGTTTCTCATCATTTTTCATGACTTGATGTGATTAATCTGTGTCTAGTCAGTTTGTGTATGTGTAGTACAGGGATAGGAAATCTTGTCTGATGGCTGCATATACACATGTGTATAAATATACACGTGTACACTGCCTCACCAATCAGCGAGCAACTGAGGAGCAGCCACGTGGACCAACTTGACTCAGTGCGTATATGGATGAGAAAAATAAAACATAAATGGTCGAGTACAATAAACAAGGAAATTTAATGTATGGCCGAGGCAACACAAAATCATGCAAGCTAAATGGTCGAGCCATGATCAAGTAAAGGCAAAGCGTGCACATATATATGGTTTAGCAAATTCAAAGTGGTCGAACAACAACTCATATACGAACAACTAACAAAGAGTACAAGTCACAATGGGTCAAGCATGTCAATACTGTATGGTGTAGCAGCAAACCAAGGTTCATCTTCACATATACAAGAGTGATCAAGTACACACAACAAAGTTTCAAGTGCAGTGATGACCAAGTTCTTGTAACAACCCGAAAATCTGGGCCAGTTTAAAATTTTTATTTTTGCAATTTTAGCGAATTTTGAACATTTAAAATAGATTATTTTAAATAATATCGACGAGAAATTTATTTTGAATAGAATTCGACGTATATATTATATACGTCGTCGTTAGAATATAAATAATTATATATAATTATAAATAGAATTGAAAATGGCGCGGTAGTTCGATAATTCGATTTCAAACTTCAATTGAATGTACCGGGTGCAAAACAATCCGGATTTTAGTGAAATGAAATATATTAGAATCTATTTGGTGATATCTTTCCAACGAATTTGAAAAATCGAAATTTCATAGCGGGAATCAAAAGATACGTCCAGTTGAAAATTCTGAATAGTCGCTATGGAATTCAGGCCCTTAAAAATAGACATTTTGCAAACGACCTCGGATTTCGACGAAACCACTTTTGTTGGATCCGTGATGTCAAATTATTGTTAGATTCCAATTTTCATAATTTTTCGAATCAATATGTGAGCGTGGCAAAGGAAAACGCGTTTGACCAGTTTCAGTTGATTTTAATCGACTGGAAATTGGCCATTTTTCCAACGGTCTCAGAATTCGACGAAACTAGTTTTGTTAGGACCGTATCGTCAATACGAAGCTAGAAAATATTTTTCTAGAATTTTTAGAGTTCGTATGTGACCCCGGTAAATCGAAATGCGCGTTCAAATTCAATATATAGTGTTATATTTTGATTTTGACGAAAACTGATAGAAACGATCAAATCAGCGTACGATACATATTCCATTGTGTTCGGAATGGGGGTAAAATGCTAGGGACGACAGTCGGTTGGTTTGATTTCGAGTTCGAGATAAAAAGTTGCTTTTGAAAATTAAATAATATAAAATATCCCTCCCCATCTCCTATAACCAGTCAACGCTCTCTCCCTTTCCCCGTTGATTTTCAAAAAGTTAATTAAAAAAAAGGTGGATCGAGGAAACCGCTGCCCACCCCCTTCGTCGCATCCACCACCGCGGCGACCAACGCCCACCCTCCGACGAAGCTCGCCTCCCCTCCTTCCCCCTTCGCTCCTCCTTTCCCTCCGTCCATCTCCAGCCCTAGCACGAACGAGACCCCTAAATCTTAAAACCCGCGTCTTCCCCCGCCATCCCGACCTCCCTCGCCGGCGCGCCCACCCTGGCACCCCCTCCGACCACGTTGGCCATTCCTCTCCGCCCCTCCCTCGAAAAACCCTGGAACCGCGAAACCACAAGCCCCATGCTCCGGAAACCGCCTCCCCTAGCCTCCAAGGCCGACGCCAGACCCCCCTGAAGCCGCAAGCCCCCTACAGCACCCCTCTGACAGTGAAAACCACCCTTTTTCCTTGATCAATCAATGTAAGTTCGTTTATTTTGTTTATTTATTTATTTTTATTTACTTATTTTAATTATATGAAGTAAACAGTTTATAAAAAAAATATGATTTTACATTAGAAAAAGATGAGATTTTTAATGTTAGCACGGCGAGATTTTTATGATATGTAAAGCACGATAAAAGGCGATATTTTTAACATATAAAAGATACGATTTTCAATAAATAGAAATTCGATTTTTGTATGTATATTAGCATGGTAAAAATTGGATTTTTTATGTAGCAAGATCGAATTTTTATAAAGTAGAAAGATTGGATTTTTAATAAGAAAAAGGTTTGATTTTTAATCTAGTGAAGAAGTGATTTTTAATTATATAAAAATATAATTTTTATATAAACAACGAATTAAAAATATAATTTTTATATCATGGAGAGGTTAAAAATATAATTTTTATAATATAGGAAAGTTAAAATATAATTTTTACACTAGTGGCATATTAAAAATATGTTTTTATTCATGTAGAGAATATAAAAATATAATCTTTATTATATGGGCACAGTTAAAAATAGAATTTTTATCTATATAGTAGCGGTGTGAAAATAGAATTTTTACCTATATAGTAGCGGTATAAAGATGTGATTTTTATCCATATAGCATCGAAGTAAAATAAATCGATTTTTATATATTGAATAGCGAAGTAAAAATTCGATTCTTATATATTGAATAGCGAAATGAAAATGTGATTTTTATATATGTAGTGGCTACGGGTAACGAAAGTGAAGAAAGGCGAGAACGGTGAAGACTTCTACTATTGAAGTGTCGTGGAATTGAGATGGCATTAGTGAGAACTTCTCACTCTAAATTTCTTTTTCTAGTTATATATATATACTAGGATGCAGACGGTATTTAGTAGCACCCGACACCCGTCATCCACAGACCATGGATGGCTTGTTTGTCTGATTGATGTGTTGTGAAATTGTTTGTGATGTTGATGTGAAATCGATAATAAAATATTTCTATAGTTAAAAATTATTTTATCGTTAAAAATATATTTTTTAACGTGAAAGTGAATAAATAAATATTTATAAACAAATTGGCCGATTTGTTTATATACACTGATTTGACTGATATTGATTGGGACGATAAATTTTACACATCGCCCAACTGAACAAATAAAATCTGTGGTTGATTGTTTGAAACCCCACATGGGTATTGGGATAAAATACGGCATACACTAATCCCAATAATTAGTTGTATGTCGATCGATGGATCGACAGGCTGTTATAAGCGTTAGATATCTATATTTGATGCTTATACAGTGTAGTGCACTTTGGATGATGGATGATTATTTATCGTTGCTATTTTATACATGTGTGTATGGAATCCATATAATTAACATTATATGGTGATTGATTGGGCCTCATTCCAATTTAGAAAATAAAGAATATAATAAAATAAAGGTTCATGTGTTGACCGTACTCATCCATTGAGATTAGTCATGTGTTGAAAGAAGTATTTTAGCAATAAAATTTATATATTTATCATTATAAAATAAAGGTTCATGTGTTGACAGTACTCATTCGTTGAGATTAGTCATGTGTTGAACGAAATATTTTAACAATAAAATTTACATCTTTATCATATATGAAATTAGAAATTAACTGGAAAATAGATGAGATGAGTGGTCTCCTAGATATTGATCTGATGTTGGTTTCGGCCTTCGGGGTTAATATCTAGGGAATCGTTCTCTTACTAGTTTACGGTTGGAGTCTGATTTAAATCAAACGATAGATACCATAATTTTTATAAAATATATTAAATAACAAAAAGAGTCACACGTGGACGGTACTCATTCGTTGAGATTAGTCGTGTGTTGACAAAAATATAGCTTCACGTATTGAATAGGATAAATATTCATTTGTTAAATAGAATAACAGAATTATTGAAATATATAAAGCCGTATGGATTAGAGATGCGCTATTTTGACGCGAACGATATTTATATCGATTATATTCGTTTTTAAATTTGAATTGAATCGAATAGAAAACCAATTTGAATTGAATCGAATAGAAAACCAATTTGGATTGAATCGAATAGAAAACCAATTTGATTTTAATCGAATAGAAAACCAATTTGAAGCGAATTGAATTGAAAACGAATTCGAATTGAATTGAAAATGAATTCGAATTGAATTGAAAACGAATTCGAATTGAATTGAAAACGAATTGAAATGAATTCAAATTGAATTGAAATTTGAATTGAATATAAATGAATTTTAAAACGAATTTATAAGGAAAAATTCAATTTTGATTTGAATTGAAATGGAAGTTGAAATTGTTTTTGAAACGAGTTTAAAACGATTTATAAAATTCGTTTTGAATAGAAATCGACGAAATATATATTATATATATTATATACATAATATAATGGCCTGAATAGAACGCGCCGCCCCGCGGCAGTTCGCGAATTTCGACCATTGACTTCGAACGGACTTTACGGGAGATCCGACCGTTGGATTCTCCTAAAACCGGAACCGTTGGGTTCGTATCGAAAAGTGCTTTCTAACGAATATTAGAAATTTGAAATCTAACTGTTGGATTTGGAGATACGTCCAAATCAAATTTGGAAAAGGTCGCTGTAAGTGCAGTTCGATGGCCGTTGATGGAAATCGACTGTACGGGCCTTGATAAAATTATTAAAAATAGTAATAATTTGTGTAAAATCATAAGAAATGATTTGGGAAAAATTGGGGTGAAAAACTCCACATTTGAAAAGATAAAAATATATTTTTATCGAAATGAACTAGTTTTGAACTAAAACTAAAACCCATTTATTTTTAAGTAAATAAATTGGATTTGAAGTGGATTTTAAATAGAATTGATTTATGGGTTTATCGTGAACGGTGTTTTAAATAACACTAGTTCTTTAACCCGATAATAAATAGAATGTGATTTGTGTTTATCGTGAACTGTGTTTTAAATAACATTAGTTCTTTAACCCAGAAAAAAGAGTTTTAATGAATCTGCAATTAGATTGAAATGTGAATTGATAATCTAAATTATCAAATTTGGGAAATGAGCGAGAATGCAGTATCACCAGTTTTGCTCCATAGCGATAGTTAAATCTTTAATTAGATTTGAACGTGAAATGGTAATTAATTTTACCAATAACACCGTGGTGTTAGATATGGAGTATTACCAGTTCTTGTTGCTGGCCCTGAGTAGGCCGGGTACGCATGTTAGGGGGTTCTCGCTTCGCGGTTTGGTGGCGAACGGGAGACTCTTACCCCTACATGTTGCAGTTTAGAGCGTTGGTTCGCCAGTAGGCGCGAGACTCGAGAGGGTCGCCGTAAAACAAGGAACTGGGGGACCACTTGGAAGCCATTTATTGATATGCATTGGTATTCTTGGGAGGAAACCCGTTTCGTGTTATACGGCGTGGTCCCTTGAATTACTCTCTTTTAAATTAAAGTTTTAAATAACTGTTTTAGTTCTCACACCAGTCACATGACTGACCCGGAGTTTATTGTTTTAACCTAAACTCTGGGTGCCTCTATCTTCCGCACGGGCAGCTAGTAGTTTTGGTTTTTGCAGATTTATATTCACAGGATCCTGGTTTACAGCTGGAATGATATCCGGAAAGCTCTGTATCCATATATCACCTTCAGTTGTGCTTTGTATTTTTTTTTCCGCTGCTATGTAATTTATTGTAATCTCTGATATATCGAATGTAATTTATTCAATTATACTCTGTATATTCTTGTATTCTGATGGAATTGTTGTAATAGCAATGAAATGTTCTTCCGTCTACGTTCCGATTTGTCTTGTCCTCACAGTAATTCGTTCTTTCTCATCTCTTCTGAGACTGGGGAAGTTCGGGTCGCTTCATTTGGTATCAGAGCTTTGGTTTACAGAGCTCGAGAACAAGACACATTAGAACCATACGAAAGAATTCATCAGATATTGGATTAGTAATATCCAATTAGAATGACTCGTTAGAGATAGGATCAGTAGTATCCTAGAACGAGTGTGAAGAGTATATTTTTTAAATGAAAACAATTTTGTTTTGAAATTTAAACCATTTTATACGTATTTGAATATTTATTTATTTTGAATTTGGACAATCCAATATATAAAGATTTTGCATATACGCGTCATGAACGTATATTCGAAGTTTTAATATATTGGGTAGATATAGAATCACATTCTAGCCACCCGGACATGATTCTGATGATGGCGCGCCATCACCAGTATTTTTGTTCGTGTTTTGAAGGTATGATATCTATATATTTCCATCGGACTGGTGTGAGAACCCAAACTTATATAGATAGATTTATTTGTTGTGAATTGGCATCAAAAACATGATTTTTGTATATGTATCAAAATTATGAATTTGAAACTCTAATACACTAATTGATTGATGTTTGTGTTGGTTGTTATTTGTTGGATAATTTTGAACCATTGAGCCTAATTGTATCAAATATTGAATTGTATTGAAAATGAGTCGCATTTGCTTGCACATACATGTACTTACATTGAACAGGTCATAGCAAGGAGGCTAGAGCAGAGAATAAAATTTGTTTGCCCGACAAATAAGTACATGTTTATCATAATTTACTGTTTTGTTTGGGTGATGATGATTTTATGAGCCTATTGGCAAGCCGCTTGGCTTTTTCTTTTTCTTTTTGAGATCAGAAGGCCTAAATGGCAATTTCGGGATTTTCCCGTGGCTCCCGGTGCAGGGGAGGTTATGGCGAATTTTTTTGAAAATTTAGGGTGTTAGCCAAATTTTTGAAAATTTGAAAATTCTCAGAAACTGAAAAGTTGGAGAATGGAAGCCAGATCGAATGTAGAGCTGATTAATCAGACAACTTTCGGCTTCGTTCCTTTTCGGGGACGAAAAGTTTTAAGTGGGGGAGATTGTAACAACCCGAAAATCTAGGCCAGTTTAAAATTTTTATTTTTGCAATTTTAGCGAATTTTGAACATTTAAAATAGATTATTTTAAATAATATCGACGAGAAATTTATTTTGAATAGAATTCGACGTATATATTATATACGTCGTCGTTAGAATATAAATAATTATGTATAATTATAAATAAAATTGAAAATGGCGCGGTAGTTCGATAATTCGATTTCAAACTTCAATTGAATGTACCGGGTGCAAAACAATCCGGATTTTAGTGAAACGAAAAATATTAGAATCTATTTGGTGATATCTTTCCAACGAATTCGAAAAATCAAAATTTCATAGCGGGAATCAAAAAATACGTCCAGTTGAAAATTCTGAATAGTCGCTATGGAATTCAGGCCCTTAAAAATAGACATTTTGCAAACGACCTCGGATTTCGACGAAACCACTTTTGTTGGATCCGTGATGTCAAATTATTGTTAGATTCCAATTTTCATAATTTTTCGCATCAATATGTGAGCGTGGCAAAGGAAAACGCGTTTGACCAGTTTCAGTTGATTTTAATCGACTGGAAATTGGCCATTTTCCCAACGGTCTCAGAATTCGACGAAACTAGTTTTGTTAGGACCGTATCGTCAATACGAAGCTAGAAAATATTTTTCTAGAATTTTTAGAGTTCGTATGTGACCCCCGGTAAATCGAAATGCGCATTCAAATTCAATATATAGTGTTATATTTTGATTTTGACGAAAACTGATAGAAACGATCAAATCAGCATACGATACATATCCCATTGTGTTCGGAATGGGGGTAAAACGCTAGGGACGATAGTCGGTGGGTTTGATTTCGAGTTCAAGATAAAAAGTTGCTTTTGAAAATTAAATAATATAAAATATCCCTCCCCATCTCCTATAACCAGTCAACGCTCTCTCCCTTTCCCCGTTGATTTTCAAAAAGTAAATTAAAAAAAAGGCGGATCGAGGAAACCACTGCCCACCCCTTCGTCGCATCCACCACCGCGGCGACCAACGCCCACCCTCCGACGAAGCTCGCCTCCCCTCCTTCCCCCTTCGCTCCTCCTTTCCCTCCGTCCATCTCCAGCCCTAGCACGAACGAGACCCCCTAAATCTTAAAACCCGCGTCTTCCCCCGCCATCCCGACCTCCCTCGCCGGCGCGCCCACCCTGGCACCCCCTCCGACCACGTTGGCCATTCCTCTCCGTCCCTCCCTCGAAAAACCCTGGAACCGCGAAACCACAAGCCCCATGCTCCGGAAACCGCCTCCCCTAGCCTCCAAGGCCGACGCCAGACCCCCCTGAAGCCGCAGGCCCCCTACAGCACCCCTCTGACAGTGAAAACCCCCCTTTTTCCTTGATCAATCAATGTAAGTTCGTTTATTTTGTTTATTTATTTATTCATTTATTTTTATTTACTTATTTTAATTATATGAAGTAAACAGTTTATAAAAAAATATGATTTTACATTAGAAAAAGATGAGATTTTTAATGTTAG
This sequence comes from Allium sativum, assembly GCA_030737875.1. Lineage (NCBI taxonomy): Eukaryota > Viridiplantae > Streptophyta > Magnoliopsida > Asparagales > Amaryllidaceae > Allium > Allium sativum. The sequence continues at coordinate 18,399,959 of CM060920.1, forward strand.
CACGGCGAGATTTTTATGATATGTAAAGCACAATAAAAGGCGATATTTTTAACATATAAAAGATACGATTTTCAACAAATAGAAATTCGATTTTTGTATGTATATTTGCATGGTAAAAATAGGATTTTTGATGTAGCAAGATCGAATTTTTATAAAGTAGAAAGATTGGATTTTTAATAAGAAAAAGGTTTGATTTTTAATCTAGTGAAGAAGTGATTTTTAATTATATAAAAATATAATTTTTATATAAACAGCGAATTAAAAATATAATTTTTATATCATGGAGAGGTTAAAAATATAATTTTTATAATATAGGAAAGTTAAAATATAATTTTTACACTAGTGGCATATTAAAACTATGTTTTTATTCATGTAGAGAATATAAAAATATAATATTTATTATATGGGCACAGTTAAAAATAGAATTTTTATCTATATAGTAGCGGTGTGAAAATAGAATTTTTACCTATATAGTAGCGGTATAAAGATGTGATTTTTATCCATATAGCATCGAAGTAAAAAAATTCGATTTTTATATATTGAATAGCGAAGTAAAAATTCGATTTTTATATATTGAATAGCGAAATGAAAATGTGATTTTTATATATGTAGTGGCTACGGGTAACGAAAGTGATGAAAGGCGAGAACGGTGAAGACTTCTACTATTGAAGTGTCATGGAATTGGGATGGCATTAATGAGAACTTCTCACTCTAAATTTCTTTTTCTAGTTATATATATATACTAGGATGCAGACGGTGTTTAGTAGCACCCGACACCCGTCATCCAAAGACCATGGATGGCTTGTTTGTTTGATTGATGTGTTGTGGAATTATTTGTGATGTTGATGTGAAATCGATAATAAAATATTTCTATAGTTAAAAATTATTTTATCGTTAAAAATATAATTTTTAACATGAAAGTGAATAAATAAATATTTATAAACAAATCGGCCGATTTGTTTATATACACTGATTTGACTGATATTGATTGGGACGATAAATTTTACACATCGCCCAACTACACAAATAAAATCTGTGGTTGATTGTTTGAAACCCCACACGGGTATTGGGATAAAATAGGGCATACACTAATCCCAAAAATTAGTTGTATGTCGATCGATGGATCGACAGGCTGTTATAAGCGTTAGATATCTATATTTGATGCTTATACAGTGTAGTGCACTTTGGATGATGGATGATTATTTATCGTTGCTATTTTATACATGTGTGCATAGAATCCATATAATTAACGTTATATGGTGATTGATTGGGCCTCATTCCAATTTAGAAAATAAAGAATATAATAAAATAAAGGTTCATGTGTTGACCGTACTCATCCATTGAGATTAGTCATGTGTTGAACGAAGTATTTTAGCAATAAAATTTATATCTTGATCATTATAAAATAAAGGTTCATGTGTTGACAGTACTCATTCGTTGAGATTAGTCATGTGTTGAACGAAATATTTTAACAATAAAATTTACATCTTTATCATATATGAAATTAGAAACTAACTGGAAAATAGACGAGATGAGTGGTCTCCTAGATATTGATCTGATGTTGGTTTCGGCCTTCGGGGTTAATATCTAGGGAATCGTTCTCTTACTAGTTTACGGTTGGAGTCTGATTTAAATCAAACGATAGATACCATAATTTTTATAAAATATATTAAATAACAAAAAGAGTCACACGTGGATGGTACTCATTCGTTGAGATTAGTCGTGTGTTGACAAAAATATAGATTCACATATTGAATAGGATAAATATTCATTTGTTGAATAGAATAACGGAATTATTGAAATATATAAAGTCGTATGGATTAGAGATGCGCTATTTTGACGCGAACGATATTTATATCGATTATATTCGTTTTTAAATTTGAATTGAATCGAATAGAAAACCAATTTGAATTGAATCGAATAGAAAACCAATTTGGATTGAATCGAATAGAAAACCAATTTGAATTTAATCGAATAGAAAACCAATTTGAAGCGAATTGAATTGAAAACGAATTTGAATTGAATTGAAAATGAATTCGAATTGAATTGAAAATGAATTCGAATTGAATTGAAAACGAATTCGAATTGAAATGAAAACGAATTGAAATGAATTCAAACTGAATTGAAATTTGAATTGAATAGAAATGAATTTTAAAACGAATTTATAAGGAAAAATTCAATTTTGATTTGAATTGAAATGGAAGTTGAAATTGTTTTTGAAACGAATTTAAAACGATTTATTAAATTCGTTTTGAATAGAAATCGACGAAATATATATTATATATATTATATATATAATATAATGGCCTGAATAGAACGCGCCGCCCCGCGGCAGTTCGCGAATTTCGACCACTGACTTCGAACGGACATTACGGGAGATGCGACCGTCGGATTCTCCTAAAACAAGAAACGTTGGGTTCGTATCGAAAAGAGCTTTCTAACGAATATTAGAAATTTGAAATCTAACAGTTGGATTTGGAGATACGTCCAAATCAAATTTGGAAAAGGTCGTTGTAAGTGCAGTTCGGTGGCCGTTGATGGAAATCGACTGTACGGGCCTTGATAAGATTATTAAAAATAGTAATAATTTGTGTAAAATCATAAGAAATGATTTGGGAAAAATTGGGGTGAAAAACTCTACATTTGAAAAGATAAAAATATATTTTTATCGAAATGAACTAGTTTTGAACTAAAACTAAAACCCATTTATTTTTAAATAAATAAATTGGATTTGAAGTGTGTTTTAAATAGAATTGATTTATGGGTTTATCGTGAATGGTGTTTTAAATAACACTAGTTCTTTAACCCTATAATAAATAGAATGTGATTTCGGTTTATCGTGAACTGTGTTTTAAATGATATTAGTTCTTTAACCCAGAAAAAAGGAGTTTTAATGAATCTACAATTAGATTGAAATGTGAATTGATAATCTGAATTATCAAATTTGGGAAATGAGCGAGAATGGAGTATCACCAGTTTTGCTCCAAAGTGATAGTTAAATCTTTAATTAGATTTGAATGTGAAATGGTAATTAATTTTACCGATAACACCGTGGTGTTAGATATGAAGTATTACCAGTTTTGTTTCATGGGGTAAATAGGTTGGGATTGGGAAATAAAATAAATACTTACTTCGGTGTGGTTTGCTAATCCCGACTAGTTTGAAAAACCATAATTTGGTTTGAAATGACATCCAAAGGAAGATTAAAGAATAAAATTCAAAGAATTTATCTTGGATAAAATTAATGGGAACCTTTCCCTAAGAATATGAAATTTAGAAACTAGCTGTAGATTAGTTAAGAAGAATGGTTTCCTGGGTATTGATCTGATGTTGGTTTCGGCCTTCGGGGTTAATATTTGGGGAATTGCCCTCTTCCTGATTTACGGTTAGTGACTAATGAATTGGAATGAGGCATATGTTGTGTTTGTGTAACATTTGTTTTTAATGTACGCGGGTTGTTCGGAAAGGCCGGGTTTATACCCATTCTGAATAACCGATTCAACGATATGTCGAAGATGAAGACGGTGGTTGAAGACTGGAAGTCTTCACATCGTTTGGGTGATTACTGATGATCTTAATTGGGCTGTACACCCAAATGAGGGAATCAGTTGGTGGTCGTCCAGACGTACTTGGAGATCGATGGATATGCGAGGAAAGAGCATCTGGTTTCGTTCAGACCCAGAACGAACTTGTAAATAGATTGTGTGTCTGACATTGGATTTTATTCTGTGTTGATTGATTTCTGTTAAATATATATCTGTTTGGCGGCGGAGAATTTATTCTCTTGCTTAACGCCCTTCTCTGAGACGTACGAGCTTAGAGGTTATATATCGATATATATCAATCGCATGGCATGAATTGCCCGTGTGGCACGCTGAGTTGCATGGATCAAGGCTTCTGTTGAAAAGCAAAGTCTTGTGGTTGATGATCAAAGCACGGCCTACGTGGCAGCTTTGTGTATAACGTGAATTCGCGAGCCTCACACCTCAGTATGAGTCAAAAACGGGATAAGGACTGCAGGGAGAGCACGACGTTTCTTTCTAGCTTTGGTGGTGTCAGTGACTTACCAGCCTGACATTTATATACTTTTCACCTATGTGGTTGTTGGATGAGGCGCCTCGATTTTAGGTCTGTAAGGACCGGGAAACGTGTGTTCAAGCATACTAATCCTCTAACGTAAGCGAGGACCGGCCCTGAAGATCCAAGGGTTGCCCAGAGTGCGTAGCCCTGAGACATTTGCTAGAGTGTCTCGAAAGCGGAGAGGAGCTTGCCCCTTGCCTCGACTCATGACGGAAATCCAATTTCTAATACGTGATATTGCGGTTTTAATTGTAGAACTAGTATGGCGACATGATATATGGTACCCATGCCGTCTATGATTTATATTTATGATTGAAATTGTTTTGACACTATACACTTATTATAGTATCAAATGATTTGTTTTAAACGTACCAAGCATGTTTGGCTATTATAAGGGAAAACCCTATCCTCCGGCTTGCGTTGCATTGTGTGATGGGACCTGGGTCTTATAATTGCTTCATTTTTCGAAAAAGCATTGCGCTGTTTATTGATATGCACTGGTATTCTTGGGAGGAAACCCGTTCCGTGTTATACGGCGTGGTCCCTTGAATTACTCTCTTTTAAAGTAAAGTTTTAAATAACTGTTTTAGTTCTCACACTAGTCACATGACTGACCTGGAGTTTATTGTTTTAACCTAAACTCTGGGTGCCCCTATCTTCCGCACGGGCAGCTAGTAGTTTTGGTTTTTGCATATTTATATTCACAGGATCCTGGTTTATAGCTGGAATGATATCCGGAAAGCTCTGTATCCATATATCACCTTCAGTTGTGCTTTGTATTTTTTTTTCCTCTGCTATGTAATTTATTGTAATCTCTGATATTTATCGAATGTAATTTATTCAATTATACTCTGTATATTCTTGTATTCTGATGGAATTATTGTAATAGCAATGAAATGTTCTTCGGTCTGCGTTCCGATTTGTCTTGTCCTCATAGTAATTCGTTCTTTCTCATCTCTTCGGAGACCGGGGAAGTTCGGGTCGCTTCAGTTCATATTTCAAGTGGACAAGCAAATCTCAAGTATTAGTCAAGAGCAACACAGCAAAATGGCATGCGAGTGAATAAGACAAGTCTAGCACAAGTTCAGTTATAAGCCAAGATCAGTTTAAGTGTGGCAACGTTGCAAGTCACAACAAGTCAGTGTGGTGTAGCCAACATCAAGTTTAAGTTCATCATGTTCAGAATCATAGTCGAGCTACATGTGTACAAGTAACAAGTATATAGGTTCTGCAAGAACTATCATCAATGAGTCAGGTGCAACATACATACACAGTTCACAAGCCAACATGCAAGTATACAGTAAGTACATGAAAACTGGGTACAACATACAAATGCAGGAAATGTTTTCATAGAGAATCATTGATGAGCATGGACAAATCAGCATGCAAAGAATAGACAAGAATGTTTTTCGTTGATCTACAATCTTGCCAAAAAATTTAATGTGCAAGAAAATCTGGAATCAACATGTACATACAAGAACTGATCGAGTGACACAAGACAATCAAACATGAAGATGCCACAGTATAAAATATGTTTCCAGTTTTCTCAAGTATGCAAGTTTTTGGCAAGTATGAAATCAAAGAGGGTGCACGAATATGAGAACAACAATCTACATAGCTGGTCCGCAATGTACAAACAAGTAATGCAAGAAAAAACATGGAGCTAAACATGGCAGTCACAAATGAATGGTGAAGTGCAAAGATCATGGTGTACACATCAGTTTTCCAAGTATTCATGGGTGCAGATATCAAGAGAGAAAAGCATTGATTCAAACACACATATATGTGAAGTGTTACACAAATCGATTCAACATGCCAAATTATATTTCGTTTTTAAATGCTTAAATTTATGGCAAGTGTTTTTGGAAAGAGCATAAAAAGGAAAACCCAAATTTTGTGCAAGAATTAATTCAGCAAACATACTTGAGGCAAGTTATCAATCAGAGAATTCAAACTTGGCAAAAGTTTAATGATTAAGTTCTCACTTCCAGAAAGCCATTTGTGGGAAGAATTCAAAAGAACTGAATGAGAGAAATCACGAGAATGTTTTTTTTTTGTGGGACAAAATTTTATATTGATTCCTGGAAAATAGTTTTAGGAAGAATTCAATTCAAATATTTCCTGAAATCAGTTCCAGCAAGTTTGAAATATATGGAATCATAGCTACAAACATTTCCTGAAATGATTCATGAATTAAATAAATCATTTTTGGCAAGTTCAAAATGTTTCAGAAATCTTGGTTTTATTTTGGGCAGAGAATTCAAAGCAGTTATATTCTTTTCAAAAATTGCAAATATTAATATCAGGAAACTAATGTGTACAATCAATCGTGCAAGGGGAAATGCAAAGGGGCCACAATTTCTATTATATGCTTCCAGAAATACTCAAAGTCTCAGAGGAATACAAGCCTATTTCATGCAAATTTTATATCCTCATTTTTGTATGCTATGGTAATCAAGAATTCCAGATTCATCGAAGGCCAAGAACAAGTCCACGTTCATAAATGAACACACGCAAGAATCTCATCAAAATCAAGGATAGTAAAAGAGAAAACATCACACAAATCAGACCGAAGTCATATGAGGAAATCAGAACAATAAAAGGATTCTACAATCCTACATTACACCTCTTCATCACATGAACAAATTGATTTGAAATCCAACAAAAAACAATTCAAAGAATTCGGGAAAAATCGCTCACAATTTTGAGGGTTTCGATCGAGTGCGAGAGAGGTAAATTCCAAATTGAAGCATCAGAGTACAACACCACTTGAAGATCATCCGAGATTACATCTTCTCAGCAATTCAACTGACCTCGATTCGATTTGGAGAACTCAGAGGAAAACCCTAGTTCAAAGGAGCCGCCGCCATTTATGTTCAAAAGGGAAACTGATCGGGTGAAACAAACAAGAGTGCAACACAACCAAAAAGGGGCTGGCCAAGTTTCTAAATGAAAAAGGGGATAACCCTTTATATTTAAATCCTAGGGTTTTTCTACATTTATTTAATATTTGTTTTGTTTTTTAGTTTGTGTTGAAAAAACAAACGAACAGTTTCTAGTCTGTAAAATCTAGGGGAAACCAGTTTGGGTGTTAACTGGCTGTTTACTAGAGTCTGTAAAATCTTGGATTACTGGTTATGGGGTTGTAATCAGGAGCAATCTGATCCAGGATTTTAGATCATTCTAGGGTTTTGAGTGTAGGATTAGAATAGGAGCGAGGGGTTCGCGAGTTTGCATGGTCTTGTAAGCGGGATCTGTTCTATTACCTAGTAGAAACCTTAGGAATGCAGCAGTAGGAAGGATTTTGCCGAAGCTGGGTATATTTCTGTGTCATTTACTTTCTGTATTTTTATTTCTGCTACATTCCTTGATATGATATTTTTAATATTTCGCTTAATTTTCAATAAACCCTATTCATCCCCTCTAGGGTTATTCTAGATCCGACACCTTGTATTTAATATCAAACTGGATTTGTTTTGTCGTGAGTCATGACTTAAATAACATTGTTCTTAACCCCAGTTAAGAAAGGAATAAATCTTCTAATTATGATTAATGAAATTTCCAATTAACAAAATTTAATCAGAATTAAATGGAAGTTGATTTTGGATCGATGTTTTAAATGACATTAGTTATTAGACCCAATTAACAGTGAAATGATGGTTTAGAATTTATTAATCTTTTAACTAAGATTTAGTGAAATTTTCCAAAGAGAAGTTTTCCAATTTATTACATTAAATTGGAATTGAGTGGAATTCGTTTTATTAATAATCGAGATGAGCTTCTGTGAATGAAGATCGTTGCTATTTATGGAATTTAAAATGCTTTGTCGTTATTTTGTTTATATTATTAGTCTGATACACAAATTATATCGAATATATACTGATCAGATTTCCGTGAAGATTCCATTTTGATGGAAGATGATTTTGGGTTTTTTGTGAACTGTGTTCTAAATGACATTGGTTCTTTAACCCAGTTAAAGACAGGATTAATTTCCTAAATTAAATAAATCATTAAATAATGATTTTTGAAAATTAAAACTAAGTAATGAATCTTTTTTTAGATTAAAATGTGAATGAGGTAAATAAATTTACCGAATTCAAGAAATGCTCGAAATGGAATACCACCGGTTTTACTCCGTGCGACAGTTAAATATTTAATTTGATTTGAATGATTAATGGTAATTAATTTTACCGATAACACAATGGGTTTTAGATATGAAGTACTACCAGTTTTGCACCATGGGATGAATAGGTTGGTATTGGGATAATAAATGAATGATTACTTCGGTAAGGCTCGATAATCCCGACTAGTTGATAAACCTCAATTTGGTTTAAGTTGAGAAAATATATTATAAAATCTTTTGAAATGATTTTCGAGATTACATGAATAAAAGAATATTTTGGATTGGAATAAGGGGTATGATGTGTTTATATTTCACATTATTATAAGATATGCGGGTCATTCAGAAAGACCGAGTTTAACCCATTCTAAATGACTGATACGATGATTGAAAGTCAAAGATATAAAGACGGTGGTTGAAGATTGGAGATCTTCACATCGTTTGGGTGATTACTGATGTCTTGACTGGGATGTACACCCAAGACGAGGTAATAAGTTGTGGTCATCCAGACGTACTAGGAGATCGACCGGATATGCGAGGGCCTCTCTCTTGTATTGGACATATGTGATGAGGAATAAGGCGCCTCCGGTTTCGTTCAGACCCAGAACGAACTTGCAAATGGATTGTATGTATAACATTGTATTTCACATTGTATTCGTTGATCTATGCTAAATACATATCTGTTTGGTAGTGGAGAATTTATTTTCTTGCTTAACACTCTTCTCTGAGATGTACGAGCTTAGAGGTTATATATTCGCAGAAATCAATGGTATGGTATGGATTGACAATGTGGCACGCTAAGATGCATGGATCAAGGATTTTGTTGAAAAGCAAAGCCTTGTGATTGATGATCAAAGCACCCTTTTAGTATAGCACCGCTTTGTGTAGCGTTAATTCGCGAGCTTCACACCCCGATATGAACCATAAACGGGATGAAGACAGTAAAGAAATAGGTATACGTTAGTTTCTAGCTAGAAGTAATGTCATGGTATGGAACCCAGACATTTAACTTATGTGGATGTTGGATTATGATGGAAAGCAAGGTACCTTGGATATGACTGACTAAAAGGCCCTTGATGGTCGATATACTAACCAAGATTTGTCGACGTACTGACCAAGTGACATGTTCGATAGAACTGACTAATGTATTTCTTATGGTATAACTAATCAGAGACAGCTAACCGGCCCTACGGCTGACTTGGGGTTGCCCAGAGTTGTGATCCTGAGGCAATGCTAATGTGTATCGAAATCGAAAAGGAGGATTGCTTGCCTTGGTTCTTTGATGGAAACCCAATTTCCAATACGTGATTTTACGGGTTTAGTTGTAAACCTATATGGATACATAATATAATGGTACATATGCCACCTATGATTGATACATTTATATTCAAAATTGATTTATGCACTTATAAAAATAATAAAAGATAAATTTTGCGTATTAAGCATGTTTGGTTATTATAAGGTAACACTATATCCTCCGGCTTATGTTGCATTATGTGATGGGACCTGAGTCTTATAATAGCATCATTTTTCATTTTTAGCATTGCATTATTCCCATGACTGACTCGGAGTTTATTGTTTCCATCTAAACTCTGGGTGCCTATATTTTCCACACGGACAGCTTGTAGTATTAGTTTTCGCAAATATATTTTTCGTAGGATCCTGGATTATGGATGGAGCAATACTTCGAAATGTTTTGTATCCATGTGTTTCTTTCAGTTATGGTAGTTGATTTTTTCCGCTGCACATTCTATTCATGTATTATATTTCCGCTGCTTTATAATTTAAATCTCTAATATTTTGCCGCTGTGTAATATTTATTTGTACTCTGATATCTTGTACTCTGATGTAAACTGTTGTAATAACAATAAAAAGTTCACCCGTTTTGTGTCCTGATGCGTCATATTCTCAAAAAATCCATGCTTTTCCGTCTCTTCGGAGATCGGGGGATTTCAGATCGTAACACCCGCTCTCAGAGCGGGAGGATCAGAAGTGATATCAAAAAAGCGAGAGTCAATTACCTAGATTATGAGCCATTAGCTTCATTAAAAGGGAGATCATGGAAGGCAAGAAAAATGTCATTCCTCTCTTTCCGAATGATGGTGGGAGGGTCCCTAGGGCACTCGTCGAATATTGCCTTATTCCGTGAGCACCAAATATGCTAGCAGATAAGACATGGAATAAGATAAAAAAGGATAGGACGGATAGATCTGCCTGAGAAGGCAGACCACCATAATATCAGAGAATCTATAAGAGAAGTGGCATTACCTCGGAGACCAACCAAGTTCTCGCAGTAATTCCAGACAGGTTTGGCACAAGCGCCGATAAAAAACAAATGGGCATTAAATTCCAAGTCACTTACCATACAGCATCTGCAACGGGACACAAGCGCAATGCCAAACCTCCATCGATTTTCGTCTAGCGGTAAACCTTCATAAAGGGTTCGCCACATGAACAAAGAAACTTTAGGAGGGAGTCAGGTATCCTAGATGAAAGAAAAGATTAGAAGCATTGGAAAAGGGTTCCTCGTTGCACACCATGTCGCCCTAATCGAGAAAGGACCGCCATCCCACCCTGACCCGGTACCATGTGAGTTAGAGAAGGACTTCACGGATTGCATCAATTTCCACGTCTCAGTAGCATAAGATGGGATATCGGTGAAATTCATGATCAGAAGTATGTGATACTAAGCATGGAGGAAACTTGCCCATAGGGAATCATCAATCCAAACCGAACCCACAACCTGTAAGCGAAGGTAGTACAGATATCCTTAGGATTTTAGAGGCCCAGACGTCCTTCACTTTTGGGAGGACAAACGATTTCCTAAGAAATCCAGTGATGATGCTTGGCATTGTCCTTTTTACCCCAAAAAAAGGATGATGCCAAAGAACGATAAGAACTGAAGAAAGAAGAAGTAGGAGTCATAGCAACAAAAACGTGCGATCTTATGGAGTTAAGAACTGACTTCATAAGAATAAGTCTTCCTGCCTATGAAAGGAGAGTCGCGTTCCATTGAATGATCTTACCCTAGCTTTGTCAGTCAGGGGGTCGAAAATAACGTTGAGCTTCCTTCCTCGGTATAGAAAAATACCAAGGTAAGGCAAAGGGAGGTAGCCTTGAATCCGGTGAAGTTTTCGATCCAAGAAGACCTCACCGGGGACAAGTCCCTCATACGAACAAAACAACTTTTAGTGGAGTTAACGAGTTGACCCGAGCACCTTTCATACCGATGAATAAGGCAAAGAATGCGACAGATGGAATGACGGTTACCGTTAGTGAAAATGATAATGTCGCCCGCAAAGGATAAAGAAGAAATGATAGGACAGCTGTTGAGGATGCCAAATCTATGAATCTGCCAGCTATCCTAAGAGAATGCAATCCTCAAATCAAAGCCTCAGCAGCAAAGATGAATAAGACCATCGAAAGTGGGTCTCCCTGACGAAGGCCCCTACCCAAGTTGAAGAAACCGTGGCCGATCCGTTGATGAGAATGGAAAACCAACAATTTAAATGAGCCTTCAGATGATATCGATTAAGGATTCCGGGACCCCAAAAGCATTCAAAACCTTGATAATAAAGAGCCAAGACATGCGATCGTAAGCTTTTTCAATGTCCAGCTTGACAACCTTATTAGAAGCCCTGACCTTATGATCTGAGAAATCATTTCTTGGGCTAACCGGACGTTCTCAGTGATCAACCGTCCTTTAACGAACCCAATCTGAGAAGAAGAAATAATGCGATCCAAAGATGGTGCTTGACGAGAAGTTAGCACCTTAGAGATAATCTTATTAGTAAAGTTACATAAGATATAGGGCAAAAATCCGCGTAAGAGAGAGAATTTCGCACTTGGGGATAATGACCAAATTGGTGGAAGTCTATCCCGTAGGGATAGATCCACCAGAAAAGGAAAATTGAATAGCAAGATGAAAATATGTCTGAATGATTAGATAAATACGAGGGAAACTCGCGCCATTAAAGCCATATGGCGCACACGCACTGTCCTTGCTGAGAGCGAAGACACAAGCCCAGATTTCCTCAGAGGAGGGAGGGGCGGAAAGGTCAACGCCATCTGCCGGCAAGACCAACCAGTGAATAAAAGCTGAAAGGGAAGGATCAGAAATGGATACTGAAGGAGCACCCAAAAACGACTGGAAGTGTGACAAGACAGTCTCTTTTACCTCCTTTGGAGTGTAGGCCAAAGAGAGATCAGGGTGCTAAATTTGATGAATTGAGAGGATGTTATTCTTCCTATGAATAGAAGAATGGAAGAATTCGAAGTTGGTATCACCATTGACGATCCACTTGATCCTTGCCTTTTGGCGAAGGAAGTCGTTCTTGATACGGAGCTCCAACGAAAAGGCACGTTGGGCAAGCGCCCAAGCCTCCTTGTTAGCAGGAGAAGGTTCCTCAAAAGTTGATTCTGCTAAGATAAGAGTCTCTTCAGCCGTCTTAACACAGTCGAAGAAATTCTTGAAAATCTGCATGTTCCAAGCCTTAAGGCAAGCCCTAAGACACTTCAAATAAATAGAGAACACACGAAAAGGAGATACAAGGACGGGATAGTTTCTGGAGTTTTTCACAGCTTAGTGGAATGTGTGGTGGGATCTCCGCATACTCTGGAAGCGAAAAGAAGGATCAGACAAGGAGAAAGGAGAGAAACGTGGCATCATCGAAGCGTGATCCAAGAAGGTGTAATGCATATAAGAAATGGAAAATGAGAACGGAAGGTTGAACCAACCTTCAGAGCCAAACACTCTGTCACGTCTGGAGAATCCGATTAGGTGCTTCCTCATTATTATACGAAGTGTAAAAAGAAGTGAAAAAGGAAACCTAAGAGTGACCAGAGATGACAATGAAAGAATTGAAATCCGCAACTGCCACCCAGTTAACCGTGGAGCCACCCTGCTTCTCGGTCTTCTAGGCGACAACATTATACTCGCCTCATATAACCGAAATACCAAAACCCAGGTCAGCCAGAGAAAGGATGTCAGACCAAAGCTCTGAGCGCTCACTTCGGTCACACTTAGCGTAAACCACGGAGAACAGAAAAGAGGAGGAAAGGAGAGAAAAGGAACAAGCAATGGAGAGAAGCTAGACAGAGTCAAAAACAGAACGGACCACGACGTCTTTGGACCAAAGGATCCAAATCTTGGAAGAGACATTGGCTTAGGCACCGTCGAAGCCAAGGGAGAGAACAAACTTGGTGACCTCCTATGGACCCAATAAAGGCTCTAAAAGTGCCACTAGGCAAACTGAATGCTTCCTAGCGATGCGTTTAAGTCATGCCATGGACGCATCGTTATCAATACCATGAATGTTCCAAAAAAGGAAATTCGCCACCCAACAAATGAAAATAAAAGTGGAAAAAGGACGCACCAACTCAAATAAGAAAAAGCATATGTCGAGTTTATATAACGATCTACTCAGACGTCGCTATAGATCGTGTGCGAATGATGCACGGTATGTGCAGAGACGGGCGACGCCTATGACGGATGGAACGGAGCAGGGGCGAAGATTGAGACATCGCCTTTTCGATCTTAGGACATCCTATGGATTCCCCAAAAATCTAATCAGGCGAAGACGAAGATAGAGAAAAAGCAGACAAAGAGGGGAAGGCATTATCAGTAAGGCGGGATAGACAATCGTTAATGATCACTATCTCGCCTTTACTAAGAAGGGGGAGAGGACCGAAGGAAGAAAAAATGGGACGATTAACAGTAGAGGAAGGGCTCATCGGGACAGCTGAGACGTAAATGGCCAAGGGTAATGTAGTGTCGCTCAATGGACGCAACACCACTTCTTGTGTGGTATTTACCAACGCTGAGTTGTCATCGAATTGACAGTCCCGTAAAATAGGTAAAGACCAACAACCGATGCAACGACGGATGACATAAGGAAGTGCCAACATAGGGTGGTAATCCCCCAGGTAGGTCGTATAGTGGCTCAGAATTTGAACCGCGATACGTCTACACCGCGGAGACTATCCAACCCTAGCTGGCAATACTGAAAATGTCCGCCAAAAAAGCGAACAAGCACCAATAAACCATAACCATAAAACTTGAGTTGCAAACGATACGGAGCAAAACTCGCTGTGACTCAAACAACCAACCATCCCAGTGTCCACAAAAACTACCATCGACAACCCCGATACAAAGGGTAAACGAAAGCCAACCTAGACACAATCCAAAGAGGAAAGTGTAAAGCCATACACCCGACGAAAAACCTAAAAATTGAGTGGGCCAACCCGAAACACAATCCAAGCCTCAAAGGAGCCAAAATAAAGGAATATTAAAGCAAATAGGTTGCCAATCATAACGAGAATCAAAGTGATAATTGGTAACTGAACACGCGTGGTCCAAAGAGATCAAGTCAGGTTCGATCACGAAAGCCACAGAAGGGACAACTAGGGAAGGCAATACACAGAAACAAACATGGAACAATGACATAACTCACGTGAACCAAATACGCTACCAAACCAAGAAGAGCACACAAGCCCAATGTTATCAAAACACACATGACTGTTACACGATCATCATCGGGTGATGACCAAGTGACAGGGAGCACACGACTACGTGTGTCAAGGCTCAAGGCAGTAAACACAATTCCACTAATGGACCAAGAAAAATGCAAAAGTCTGCAATAATAGTTACATAGGTAGAAAAAGGAGAAAAATATCGAACCTGAGAGCATAACCCAATGGTCAACTGGGAGACCATAGACAAACAAACCAAATCTATACCGTGCACAAAATCTAAAAGAATGGTCGCCACCGAAAAATATCCTCCTCGAAACGGAGCAACCGCATCAGTGTGAACACAGTCTAATGCCATAGAGACATCACCACAAGCAGGAATTATCTCCGCTACCTCGAAAATCTAGGAAACTCTAGTTGCACATGGAGACAACTTCGAGAGTGTGAAGGCCTATAGGCAATCAACTACACCATTCTCTTGTTCCACCAAGCTTGACCTAAGCACCACGAAGCCAAACTAGTTGAGTAGCCAAGTCCATCGTCTGACCCTCTAACTACGTAGAGTGTAACGGCAAGATCTGAGAAACCATGGAAGACTAGTCAGCAAGAGGAGCAAAGAAATTGCGAACGACCAGCGGTGGAGAGGATTAAGTGACTGTTGTATCACAACAACCGAGGTCTACGGGACTGCAATCGCCAACAGAGGGAGGAGAAAGTGGATCATCTAAAGACACCCTCTTTGAATGCCTTGAATGACGATGGCATCGCCTGAGAGCCTTGATCCGACCACTCTGACCTTTCTGCTACAGCAACTACTCGCCCAAAGGGCAGAAAAATTGGTCACTGGATGAAACCTGGCTTGGGGTAGTCACTTCCCCATCGCCAACGCTCAGATCCAATGACTCGCAATCAAGAACATCCAAAAAATCTACACCACAGCAAACAGAACCAACTAGAAATCCCATAACTGGCGCCACTACCGCATGGCCACCCCTCCCAACAAAAGCCAAACTCAGCACAAATTGGGTGGTGAAATCCTTATTGGTCGAGAAAGGCACAGAGTCACAGCGGAACCACTCAGTGATTTGTCTCTATTCGAGCGACAGTAAATCGGTGATGCAAGGCCACTATCAAACCAAGGAGACATCCAAAAAAGAACCAGAAATTACCTAGAATCGGTAACTACTTAGAGTCGCGAGCTTCTCCAGCGTCATCACACGAACCATAAAAACAAGTCATCGATCGGTTTCATTGACACTGGAGCAAGGCACAACCATGAAAGCACGACCAGAAGATCCCAAAAATTGGGATTAGGTCTTGAAAAAGAACCAAGAAACGCGAAACCACTACAACTAGTCACAAATTAGTAACCCTAGGAAATCAGAATTAAAAACAATTGCCACAAGTAGAAAGCAATGCAAGAAATCCTAAGAGAGGATAAGCGAAAAGCATAATATCACTTTAGTATAGCGCAAGCAGTAGCAGAGAGAGAAAGAAAATTAGAGATTCGTGAGGTTACAAAGAAGCGACCATTGGAGAGAACTAGTCGAATTCTATTCATAATTCGTAATTTGTAGCAAATACAACATATAATTATAGCAAATTCATCATAAAAGCAAATACATAAATTGCAGCAAAACAATAAAATATTCATATAACAGCGAGCACATAAAATGCAGCAAATGCAAGATAAAAAGCAAATACATCATAAATGTAGCTTTTCATAACCTAAAACAATATAAATCATAAATGCAAATGCATCATGCATGTCATGTATTGTAGCAAATACCAAAAATCTTCTAAATAGCACATATATAATTTAATATATATTGCATTCATTTTCGATTTTTCCATGGCGGCTTCAAAAGTTCACTAACCTGCAAATTGTAATAGACTATCAACTAGTGAAGAAAAATATTGCATTCAGAGTTTTAAAACAACTTTAATTTAAAAAAGTATTTAACCTAAAACACATGCTTCTCTTTGGAAATGTGAAAATCTCAACAAAATATCATGCTACTCTTTGAAATAGGGATCCACAATCAGTTACCAGATATGTGTGTTAGACATAGTAATTTTAAATGCTATAAGATACAATCACAACTGGAAGTAAACTGAAATAAGCATACATAATGGTCGTAATGTTCTATGCATGGTTCAATCTTGGAGTTGCAAATCAGAGTTTGTAATTCAGCTGAGAAACTGAGTTTGTAAACTCGGTTTCTCAACTGAGTTGCAAACGCTGTGTTTGCAACTATGTTATCCATGTGAAGAAGTCAAAGTTCAATCAAAACCAACTATGTTATCCATGTGAAGAAGTCAAAGTTCAGTCAAAACCAACTATGTTATCCATGTGATTTCCCCATCAAAGGCACAACATATGATTCTCCCAAGTTTAAAAGCAATAACCTATTTTTCTTTAGATCACTCTTTAAAAAGAAAAAATGAAATTTTGTCACATCATTGTCATATTAACTTTGTAAATTGTTAAAGCTCAAAGTGCACCCCAACAGTTTAAATGTCTTAGTTTTAATATAATGAGCAAATGCGCCGGTACAATGCATTAGTAAGAGATAAATACATTATTGTGGTTTAGTGAATTGTCCCACTTTAAAAAGAAAAAGAATGAAAAACCAATAATTTAATGCACCTGCGCCTGTAGCAAATGGGTTGCAAACTTTGTGTTTGCAACTCAGTTGAGAAATTGAGTTCGTAAACACAGATTCGCAATTGAGTTGCAAACTCAGAGTTTGCTACTAAACTAAGTTGCAAACTTTGTGTTTGCAACTTAGTTGAGAAACTGAGTTCGTAAACACAGTTTCGCAACTGAGTTGCAAACTCAGAGTTTGCAACTAAGCTGAGTTGCAAACTCAGTTTGAAAACCAAGCATTAGCCTATTCGAATTTAATTATTTTGTAAATACTTAGTTTGCAGCTATAAAATTCAACATATTACCCATATTCCACAAACTTCTCTAATTCTTCATCAAATTCAACATATATTTTCTGATGTGAAACATCAAATTAAATATATATTTTCTGTTTTGGAATGAATGCATACATTACATGAATAAATTGTAAAAGGACAATGACAGATTAACAAGAATAAATTGCAAGAATAAAGTGTAAGAATCGTACCATGTGTGAAAAGTGCATATAGACTACATTGTAACTAATGCATCGTCCACAAGCCCAACATTATTTCCTATAAAAAGAAGAAGTGAATAATTATACGAAATAATTATGGCATTTAAATAAATAAAAAACTAACCAATATCAGATGTAGGTCGGGCAATGGGTACCCTAAAAATCCAAAATCTGTCGTTATTCAAAAATATGAACAATATATGATATCCGAAAAGCAGATACGGAAATCTGATATCCAAAAATATTTTCGGATAGGAAAACGGATATAACACAATCCATATCCGAAAAATATTCATCCGTTGTTGAATTAAATATCCATTTTTTATTTCCAAATTATACATAATTCTTCAATTAACTAAATTAAATAATTAGAAAATCAAATATTATTTCAACCATTGGATACATGCTATCAACTCCATGCCCCTTCATCAGACCCTAATCCAATAACAGCCGCATCTCCCTTTCATTCGTTCCGCTAGAACCAAATTCGAAAAAAATGTCATCTTCTAAGTTCCTCAGCCGACAATCTCTCTCTCATTTGTCAATCTTATTTGTTTCTCCAGTCCCTACTTCAAGTCTTATTCCTTGGCCCTAGCTTCAAGCGTAGTAAGGAGTCGATTTTAAGGACGACTCGGTTTCAAGCGATGACGATTCGATTTCAAGCATCTCCAGCGACTTCGAGTTCGATATCTGTAGCCTACTTCGAGACAATGGCATGAATTCAAAGCTTTTGTTTGATTATTTATTCGTTATTGGTACTCTGTTAGTGCATTGTTAACATTTTTGATAATTTCAAAGCTATTTTTTGATTATTTCGCATCTATTATAGAAATGTTAGTTGATTTTTTTATATGGTCGCTGTCTATATATTTGCCATTCAGGATAAATCAAGTTTGCAATTTCTAGCCGTGCTATCTTAGCTTAGGGACCTAATTAATTTAATGTAAATCATTTTAATGGTTTAGGCAGTAAGTTTACTTCTGTATTCAACGTTTACTATTACAATATTTTAACCATTTAGCCATTCATGACAAGCATACTCAATCCTTTGCAAACTGTCTATAGTCAATGTTATTGAAAACGTTTTTAAAATGTCTAATCTATCTTTGATAGAAAACAACACTATCCATGTTTTACCAAATATTGTTGATCTCTTAAGTAACACTTCTATTTTATAATCTATGATGGAATTTTAGAATCATATTTTATGGTAAATATATAATCATTTTCCATCCAATTTAGATAATTGAAAATGTTTTAAAAATACCTACACTATCTTTGATTGAAAACTGCACTATGTGTGTTTTACCCTACTATTAAGTTTAATGGTCTATGCCATGTTGAATGAAAATTATTTCTCGAAAATTTCATGAAATTTCTGTTAATTGAACATTTTAGCATGAATTTAATTACTTAATACTATGTATGCATTTCTGAAAATTTATTATACATTAAGTTACAAATTACTGTGTATGTATTTATGAAATAAAATTTACTATTATGTATGTATTTCTGAAATAAAATTTATTGCTATACTTTGAAACTATACCGCGTATGTACATTAAGTAAGTCACTATGAAATAAAATTATATAGAGCAGCTTCTATATGTTTAGTTTAAATGAAACTATAGTTTGAAACTGCAGATAGATAAAATATGATGTATGAACCTGGATCGCTTACGATATAACATAGTTATGAGCATATATTAGTGAATATGGAAGTGAACAAATAAGAAAATTTATAACTTATAATTGTGTATGTATTTCTAAAAATTTATTGTAGATTAAGTTAATTAAACTATATATTAGTTGAATGTAAAAATAATTTCACATATTTTTTTTTTATGTAGATTGCAAAAATGTCAAATACATCATCGAGTTGCAATAGTAAGTCCGTTCAGTGTTCATCATTGAATAATGCTAACGTTGTATATAATACTTCTATTGTGCGACTACAAGAAACTCAAAATCCAGACAATAATTTGTAAAAAAGTCTAGATGTTTCAACCAATTTAGATAAAAATGAACCTTTAATGAGAGTCTTAAAATCTGAAGTATTTAAAGATTTTGATAGAAAAACATTATTGGAAGATTGTATTAGCCGTATTAAGGCCATGTGCTAACTATGTACTAGGATATTCAATGGAGCCTCCAATATGGTAACAACTCATCTAAAAAACCATGTCCAAAGAATGTTAAGTAAGAGGCTATTACGACAGAAAATATTGACTACTAAACATTCCCCCAATAAGCCTTTCAAACTATCAAGTTGGAAATTTGATCAAAATGGAACCCCAATATGTTTTGCTTGTATGGTTGCTAAGCATGATTACCCATTTAATATAACCGAGCATGTTTATTTTCAAGATAATGTTGAAAGCATTATTCCAACGGTCAAATGTTTTCTAGAAATACAATTAGATGTGATGTTCTAAAACTTTATGTTGATATGAGAGAAAAAATACAAGATATGTTGAATTGTTTATCGTCACGAGTTAGTCTTAGTACAAATTTATGGATATCAGAACATGAAAATCTTGACTGTTGTTGCATAACATGTCATTATACTGACGGTGATTGGAAATTACAAAAAAAGATCATTGCTTATCACGAGTTGCCTCCTCCACACACAAGATTGGCACTAAGTGTTTCTATGAAGGAAAACGTGTCGCATTGGAATATTAATAAAAAATTATTTGCACTTACAGTTGATAATGCTTCGAATAACGATGTTTTGATAAGAAATTTTAAAAAGATCGGCTAGTTGGTAAAGGCGTTTTGCTTTTAGATGGCGTGTTATTCCATATGCATTGTTGCACATACATATTAAATTTGATTGTACAAGACGATTTAAAAATTGCGCATGGCCTTATTGAAAAAATAAGAGAAAGTGTCAATTTTACCAAATCACCCCAAAGTTGGAAAAATGCATTATCACAAACTAGATTAAGTGGAAAAGGAGTTTGTTATGATGTTCCAATACGATGCTACTCGACATTTCTTAAGCTTGAAAGTGCACTTAAACTGCGTCCTGCATTTAAGCGATTGGTTGATTTGACATATGATTATAAATCATTGTCATCAAGTGAAGAATGAAAGATTGGGAAAGAAGCTAGTGAATGTTTGAGAGTTTTTATGATATTACCCTTAAATTTTCCGGTGTCAAGTATCCAACAGCAAGTTTATATTTTAGAAGTGTGTGTGATTGAATATAATCATGTTCATTTAAATCCTAACTTATAATGTTCTCATAAACATCACACACTTTTGAAATATAGATTAGTCATCGGATACTTGACACCGAAAAATTTAAGAGTGATATCGTAAAAAACTCACAAACATTCACTAACTTCTTTCCCAATCTCTCATTCTTCACCTGATGGTAATGATTTATAATCATATGTCAAATCAGCCAATCGCTCAATTGCAGGATGCAGTTTAAGTGCGTTTTCAAGCATAAGAAATGTCGAGTTCCATCATGTTGGAAGATCGAAACAAACTACTTTTCCACTTAATCTAGTTTGTGCTAATGCATTTTTTTCAACTTTGTTTCCTACTTTGGAATGATTTGGTAAAATTGACACTTTCTCTTATTTTTTCAATAAAGCCCAAATGCAATTCTTAAACCGTCTTGTACAATCAAATATAATATGTGTGTGCAACAATGCATATGAAATAACACACCATCTAAAGGCAAAACACCTTTACCAACTAGCCACTCTTCAAAATCTCTTATCAGAACATCGTTATTCGAAGCATTACCAACTATAAGTGCAAATAATATTTTACCAATATTCTAATGCAACAATTTTTCCTTCGTAGCAGCACTTAGTGTCAATCCTGTGTGTGGAGGAGGCAACTCATGATAAGCAATGATCTTTTTTGTAATTTCCAATCGTCATCAATACAATCGCATGTTATGCAATAATAGCCTAGATTTTGATGTTCTGATGTCCATAAATCCGTAGTAAGACTAACACGAGATGATAAAAAATCCAACATATCTTGCAACTTTTGCTCTCATATAAACATAAAGTTTTAGAACATCACATTTAATTGTATTTCTAGAAATCATTTTGACCGTTGGATTAATGCTTCTAACTTAATCTTGAAAATAAACATGTTTGGTAATATTAAGTGGGCAATCATACTTAGCAACAATACAAGCAAAACACATTCGGGTTCGATTTTGATCAAGTTTCCAACTTGATAATTTGAAAGGCTTATTGGGGGAATGTTTAGTAGTCAGTATTTGTTGTCCACAGCAGTAGCCCAGCGGTTAAGGACTTGCACCATGGTAACAGTGGTGCGGGTTCGAAACCCAGGATGACATGCTAAGAGCTTACCATATGCATACGCTAAGATCAGCCACCTATATGGTGCTCGCGGACCGGGCTAGGTGCACTGGGAAGTATTTTACGACTCCCGTCGGTCTCCCTCCTGAACAAATTCAAAAAAAATTCCTTGGCTATGGTTTTCTAGAAGAGTTGTTCCAATATTGGCGGCTCCATTAAATACCCTTGTGCAATGTTTGCTCGTGGCCTTAATGTGGCTAATACATCTTCCAATATTATTTTTAAATCAAAATCTTTCTATACTTCAGGACTCTCATTATAAGTTCATTATTATCCAAATTGGTTGAAACATCTAGAATTTGATGCAAATTATTGTCCTGATTTTTAATTTCTTGCAATTGCACAATAGAAGTATTATCTATAACGTTAGCATTATTCATTAATGAACACTAAAAGGACTTACTACTGCAATTTGATGATGTATTTGACATTTTTGCAATCTACCCATGAAAAAACATGTGAAAATATTATTACGTTCAACAAATATACAATTCAATTAACTTAATGTACAATAAATTTTCAGAAATATATACACAGTAATCAGTTACATAATTTCTTATATAGTCTCTACTATATTCACTAATATATGCTCATAACTGTGTTATATGTTAAACATTCCAGGTTCATACAACATATTTTATCTATCTGCAGTTTCAAAGTCTAGTTTCATCTAAACTAAACATAAAGAGTTGCTCTATATAATTTTACTTCACAGCGACTTACTTAATGTACATACACATTATAGTTTCAAAATATAGTAATAAATTTTATTTCAAAAATACATGCACAATAATAAAAAAAATTCAGAAATACATACACGATTATCTGCGACTTAATGTATAATTAATTTTCATAAATACATACATAGTAATAAGTAATTAAATTCATACTAAATATTTCAATTAACAGAAAGTTCAAGAAATTTTCGAGAAATAATTTTCATACAACATTCCATAGACCATTAACTTAACAATAGGGTAAAACACAGATAGTGTGATTTTCTACCAAAGACAGTATAGGTATTTTTAAAGCATTTTCAATTATTTGAATTAGAAGGAAAACAATTATATATTTACCATAAAATATGATTATAAAATTCCGACATAGATTATCAAATAAAAGTTTTAGGTAAGAGATCAACAATATTTGGTAAAACATGGATAGTGCGGTTTTCTAATCAAAGATAGAGCATACATTTTAAAAACTTTTTCAATAATATTGACTATAGATCGTTTGTAACTGATTGAATATGCTTGCCATGAATGGCTAGATGGTTAAAATATTGATAACAGCAAATGTTAAAAATAGAAGTAAACTTACTGCCCAAACCAATAAAATAATGTATTTGAAATTAATCAGGTTCCCTAGGCTAAGATAACACGAATGAGGAACACCAATAAAACAATATCGCTGCATCACATCAACACATTTAAGACAACCTTGCTTTACACAAAACCTTCCTTAACATATGGAGTTCAAAATGCCGAAAACATGTGTATATGGATCGTTTAAATTAGGATTCTCTGCTAAAACTTGAATTTTTGAAATACTAATTGCATGACCCTACTTTTAAGTTTAATTATATTTAAGAAAAGAGAATTAACAATATTTTGCAATTCTCATACGTATAAGAAGTTAAAACCTTAATGTGCATGCAAATTTCAGAATATCTTTATGAAGTAAGCATCAACATATAAAGATAGCAGTTCTTTAATGAGTATTTTATCTTCCAAATAGAAATTGCAAACTAGAGTTATCCCAAATGGCAAATATATAAATGACAGCTATATACAAATGATCAACTAATATTTCTGTAACAGATGCGAAATAATCAAAAATAGCTTTGAAATAATCAAAAATGTTAACAGTGCATTAACAAAATATCAATAATGAATAAATATTCAAACAAAAGATTTGAATTCATACCACTGTCTCGAAGACTACAGCTATTGAAGTCAAAGTCGCTAGAGATGCTTGAAATCAAGTCATCATCACTTGAAACTGAGTCATCGCCTCGTGCTAGGGCTGAGGAATAAGACTTGATGCAGGGACTAGAGAAACGAATAAGATTCACAAACGAGATAGAAAATGTCTGCTGTGGAACTAAGAAGACGACATTTTTTTTAGTTAGGTTTTAGGGGAACAGATGAAAGGGAGATGCGACTGTTATTGGATTAGGGTTTGATGAAGGGGCGTGATGTTGATAGCACGTATCCAACGACTGAAATAATATTTGATTTTCTAACTATTTAATTTGGTTAGTTGGAGAATTAACTATAATTTAAAAATAAAAAATGGATATTTAATTCAACAACAAACGGATATTTTTCGGATACGGATTGTGTCATATCCGTATTCGTATTCGAAAATATTTTTGGATATTGGATATTTTTTGTATTTTCGGATACGGATTTTAGATTTTTCATGTACCCAATGTCAGGCCTACTCTTGTTGTAATAATTAAACACTGGCAATAAATTCAAGTCAAATTACATTCTTCCGTTGGACCGATTAATTATTCACTTGTAAAAAAGAAACTTTATAATTGTCATTATTATCACACATGTGTAATTGATTCGGCCAAACATTAGTCTTCCTTTAGTCGACTAATACTCGCATGAATAACTACACACAAATATCAAACATTTTTATGAACAACCAGAATAAGAGAGGTCACTTTGGTGACATTATATTTGTGACGACCGCCCATAACCCCCGCACTAAACAAGAGGAATAATGCACTGAAAGTCGTGCCAGGCTGCTATGGACGATCATCATAGTAAGTGAACACATCGAAACCTGTCGTAGAACTCACAGCGCAAGGATAAAATATAATAGAACATATACAACAGGTGATAGTAATGAGGTATCATATAGCAAACTTTTGAAACTCTTTCAACATCCAGAAAGATTATCCAACTGATATCCAAGTTTGTACATAAGGCCTCACTACAACTCTCAAGCAACTCAAACAGCGGAAACAGAAATACTAGATAGAATAAAACTGGTACGCCAGCCTCCTGCTCGTCATCGCTCAGCTTCCTCGTATCAATAAGCTCCATTACCTGTAACCTGCTACTTAGTCTGCCCATCCACAACCGGATGAACAACCCAAGGTAATAAGAGGAGACATAAAACCTTGAGTCAGACAATAGTCTTAGTGAGCGATAATACAGCTAACAAACTTCAACAAGAAAGCATATGAGAATGGGTAAATGAACAACTTATCTACCCACATCACCAGAGAAGAACTCAACCTTATCTTCCCCACATCGGACAGTGATAGCCTTTACACCAAGCATTTCAACCATTCATCCATAGAAACCAGAACACCCATTCAATCATAGAGAACACACATAACATCCAGATTATATAAGTCTCACACAGACAACCCTAATCGAGTTTAACATTCCTCAAGTACCCTCGCCAGAGGCCTAAACCAATATCACTTAAGCACTCAAAGAACATCTCCCTCGACTTTGGATAATCTATGTGAGATAGTACAAACAGAACAAACAATCATCCATAACCGACTCTGGCTATCACCGCCAATCCTGCTTCGAAACCATCATTATCGTATGACGGCCAACCTTGCCATATGTCAAGGGCTAATGATAACCCCAGTTCTAGCATGAACTCCATATGCCCAACCTTGGCAATGTCCAACCTTGACACTAGGCCTTTCCCCAACCAGAAAGACCCAGGGTACTCGACCAACAACCGGTCTTTTGGGCCTTTCAACGATACCCATCGTACCCCTGCTTTGAGCCTGCTAGAACTTACAACAACGATGACTTCTCGGCCTTCGCGTCTCTAATCGTCCAACCTTGACGATGTTTCATAGCTCAAGCAACCTTCTCGAGCAGCCATTATCCACCAACTCACGACCTTTGAGTTGTCTCTGCATTCGTTGTTCCACCTTGATCAACGAACACATTCATCACTTCGAGTCTTCCTACTTGAATCACCTCGAAGTCACGCCATCACCGAACCAAAACACATCACTGCGCTGCGGCTAGGGTTCGGGGGGTTGCCCCCGAAAAATATGTTTTCAGACCTTTTTGGTTCGTACCCGAGTCGTACCCGAAAACGTACTTTTTCAGAAAACGACCCTGCCAAAACCGACCAGAACCTTGCTCCAGAATGACCAGCCAAAAACCGACCAGCCTTGCTCCAGAACGACCCGCCAAAAACCGACCAGCCTTGCTCCAGAACGACCCGCCAAAAACCGACCAGCCTTGCTCCAGAACGACCCGCCAAAAACCGACCAGCCTTGCTCTAGAACGACCCGCCTCCATGCAGCTTTGGATCGACTCGACCTCCTTGCAGCTTTGGATCGACTCGACCTCCTTGGGACCGACCAACTTTGGATCGACCCCGTCAAGACCGACCAGATTTTGCCCCACCTGACCGACCAGCTCCTTCAGAGCGACCAGGATTTGCTTCCAGTAAAAACCGACCAGAATGCCACCATCTGAAACCGACCAGAATGCCACCATCTGGAACCGACCAGAATGCCACCATCTAAAACCGACCAGAATGCCACCATCTGAAACCGACCAGAAACACATCTGCTCCTTCTGGACCGACCAGCTCCCTGACTTGCTTCCCAAGCCATACTATGACCGACCACCTCATTCCAGACCGACCCGACCAACTCCAGGACGACCAGAAACCTGCACATCTCCAATTCGACTCCGATTTCGACCAAAACTTCGCCAAACGACGAATCCGACGAAACCAGCTTATCCGATTCATCCAAACGCAATCACAAACATGTTATGCAACCAACAATATCATCAATCTAACAATTTCCATCAAAACACATAAATTTCCCAAAACATGATAAGTGAATCATATGAACATAAAAACGGATCTAACTTGCATAATCTTGAGAAAAATCATAAAATTAACCATTTAAATTATCTAGATCAGATCCTAAGGTGATTCATATATAAAATGGACTTAGCATGGTGTGGATCTAAGGAAAATAACATGGAAATGATGAAATTAACATCCTAAAACCCATATACTTGCATGAATCCGAATGAGAGATGTAAATCACTCACCAATTATCCAAATCTGAGCAAAAGCAATGAAAACGCAATCCGGACAGCGAACACTTCGAATCAAACTCTTCAATCCGATGAATTCGCCCTTGAGACGATGTAGATCTAGCCTCTTATGGTGTAGATCTTTGATTTCCCTCCTTGGATTTTGGAATTTTAATGGTGGGAAAATCCAAATCGAAGCATCAGAGAACAACACCACTTGAAGCTCATCTGAGATTGCATCTTCTCTGCAATTCAACCGACCTCGATTCTATTTGGAGAACTCAGAGGAAAACCCCAGTTCAAAGGAGCTACCGCCACTTCTGTTCAAAAGGGAAAGTGATCGGGTGAAACAAACAAGAATGCAACACAACCAAAAAGGGGCCGATCAAGTTTTTAAATGAAAAAGGGGATAACCCTTTATATTTAAATCCTAGGGTTTTTATGTTTTTATTTAATTTGTTTTGTTTTTTAATTTGTGTTGTAAAAACAAACGAATAGTTTCTAGGTCTGTAAAATCTAGGGGAAACCAGCTAGCGCATTAACTGGCAGTTTACTAGAGTCTGTAAAATCTAGGGTTACTGGTTACAGGGTTGTAATCGGAGGAAATCTGATCTAGGAGTTTAGATTAGTCTAGGGTTTTGAGTGTAGGATTAGAATAGGAGCGAGGGGTTCATGAGTTTACATGGTCTTGTAAGCGGGAACTGTTCTATTACCTAATAGAAACCTTAGGAATGCAGCAGTAGGCAGGATTTTGCCGAAGCTGGGTATATCTGTGTGTCATTTACTTTCTGTATTTTTATTTTTGCGGCATTTTATGATCTGATATTTTTAATATCTCGCTTAATTTTCAAAAAACCCTATTCACCCCCTTCTAGGGTTAATCTAGATTCAATAAGTGGTATCAGAGTTGGTTAATGCATGATGGGGGGGTTCTCGCCTTGTGATCTATGATATGGTTGGCGAAGCACTGACTCTTACCCCTACATGTCCTTCTACTGGTTATTCCATGTCGAGAGGTCGGATGTAAAACTAGTGTCTGAGTCCACTGAAGAGCCATAAATTATATTCTAGATATTTAAGTGGTATCAAAGCCTGATAATTTCGGTTAACTCAAGAGTCATGTCTCCTAGTTTTCAGTCCATAGAGAGTCAGTCCAATTGTATTCCATCTATTTTTAATGGTACAGGTTTTTTAAATTGGAAATTAGACATGAAATATTATTTAAAATCTGTTAATATGAAATTTTGGGATTTTGTTAATGGATACGATTGGAATACTATTAAGTTCAATTCCCGTGCTATGCATATTTTATATTCTCATATTGATGATGATCAGTATAATCTTATCTCTCAATGTTTATCTGCATATGAAATCTGGGATACTCTTAATATGCTATATGGAAAATTTTACAACAGCTCAAAACCCTCCATTATCAACTCAGATTCAAAGTTCTGCTTAACAGGTTTTACAGAAGATAGTTCAGATGGATCAGTTGATGGGGATTCAATAGACAATGAGATAGAAAAATTTTCATATGAAGATTTAGTTTATATGTATGTTGATTTAACTAAATCTGTTGACAAACTCCAGTCTAAAAATGAATCTTTGAAATCTAAGAATCTTGAGTTGACCAAAAAAAATCATGGCTTCAAAGTAAAACTTGAGAACGTCGGGAAATTTGAAAATTCTGATTGTAAAAATTGTTTGAAATTAAAATCCGATCTCGTTAGTTTCAATAAAAACATTCAAAATCTTGAAGAAGAAATTTTAATTTTAAATGATAACGAGAATGAGCTAAAAAATTCAAACAGTTTTTTGCGAAAGGAATTTAAAAATTTTAAGGCCATCAAAAATTCTAAACATGAAATTGCTGAAAATAAAAGTTTGTTGAAAACAGCTTTGATTTTGAAAGAGCTAGAAGATGAGATTGAAAATTTGAAGAAACTTGAATCTGAAAAGCAAAATCATTTTAAACTTGAAATTTTCGAATCCCAAGCCAAAATTAAATTACTTGAAAATGAGAATTTCATTTTGAAACAGTCCAATGTTGAACAGGAGATTGCTATAAATCATTGCTCAAATTTGATAAAAGGAAATAGCGATCTTAAATCCAAAATTCAACTATTAGAATCAACTTTGGATAAATTTTCTAATGGGGAAAAATCGTTGAATATGCTGTTGCAAAACCAAGTTTCTGTTGGAAATAAATGTGGTTTTGGCTTTGGGAAAATTAATGTTTTTGAAAAACGAAATTCAAATGATTTGAAAAATCCTTCAAACTTCTTTAAAAAGAATCGACTTGATAATCTGAACCCTGATAATTTCAAAGGATTTTTGAATCATAAACGTAATGTGAATTTCTGTGATAACAATCCATTTAAACCATTCTGGACCCCAAAAATAAATACAGTGAATTAATTTAATTTCAAAATGATTTGGGTCCCTAAAGGTACTTCTGTAAATTTTGATGGATTGTTATATAAACAAGTTTGGGTACCCAAAGCTGTGAACAAAACTATGAGTGGTTTTACGAATTTTGTTAGAGCACTCGATTCTCTAAACTGTTAGGTACCAGAAGTGGCTAAGGAACTGCTAGGCAAAAGAGATTTGGATTCTGGCAGCCCAATACTACTGTAATCTTTCACAGTTCCTTAGCCAAGACTGTCGAGTTAGATATTCGGGTTTACATGGATTTCAGGTATAATCTCTGAACTCATCTTTGTAAATATTTTGTTTCCTTTCTTTATTCCTTCTTTTACCCCATGAATTTTTTTGCTTGATTTTTCACTGTCATATTTGTGACGACCCAAAACCCCGTACGACGGTGGAAAGGGTAATCTTTGGAATATAACACGTAAACAGTAATACCAGAACAAAAATAAATAAATACACCAGATAATGTACAATAGAATACACGGGATAAACATAATCATCAGAGTTACACAGTATACAGGATCAAACATAGTACAAAATACAGTTCAACTTTACATAAATGTCTACAGCGGAAAACAAAACATAATATGTACAATAGGAGCTGAACAGCATAAAAAGAGATATATGATAGAGTCCATCTTCAGCTACAGCTACCCAGAAACAGCCTGCTAAAACTTGAATACAAGGCTGCCCCGAGTTTGCAAGTGAAACAAACTACGAGTCAGTCATGGGACTGGTATGAGAAGTCTGCTTAACATATTTTATAATATGGCTAATCACAGGACCATGCCACTTTCGCGGAATGGGTTTACTCCATTGGATTGCCAGTGCTTAAAACAAGTAAATCTTTTAAAACATCGCAATGCTTTTTATAAAAATGAAGTCGTTATAAGACTTAGTTCCCATCACACAATGCAACACAAACCGGAGGATAGAGTTTTACCTTATAATGGCCAAAATATGCTTGATACAAATAAAACAAAAGCATTTGATATTATTACTAGTGTTTATATGTTTCAAAAACAATTTCAATCATAACTACCAATCATAGACGGCATGGGTACCATATATCATGTCGCCATATATAGGTATACAATCAAAATCGCACGGTGTCGTATTTGGAAATTGGATTTCCGTCATGAACAAAGGCAAAAGATAGCCCTTACCGAATTCGAGACTGTCTAGCGCGAGTCTCAGGCAAGTATACAGTCAAGCCTTTGGATAGTCAGGGACGGTCCACCGATGTGGATTAAAATGCCTGAACACTGCGTTTCCCCGCTCTTTGGGGCGTAAATGAGCCAAATGAATCCATCGGCTCCACATAGTCACCGATGTATCTGAGGCGCCTCGCAACAGCAACAACCACACAGGTGAAAATAATATAAATGTCAGGGCAAGTAGGGCAAGTAGGTCCCTGAGGTCCTCTCCTGTTTCTGGTTCATACCGGGGTGTGTGGTTCGCAAATCAACGTTATACACAAAGCTATGCCACACAGGCGGTGCTTTGATCATCAAACACAAGACTTTTCTTTTCAACAAAAGCCTTGATCATTTGCCACTTAGGCATGCCACACAGGTAGTTCACTCCATGTGACCGATTTCTATCGATATATAACCTCTGAGCTCGTATGTCTCAGAGAAGGGCGTTAAGCAAGAGAATAAATTCTCCGCTACCAAACAGATATATATTTAATAGAGAACAATCAACATAGAACAAAATCCAGTGTCAGACACAAAATCTATTTACAAGTTCGTTCTGGGTCTGAACGAAACCGGAGGCACCTTATACCTCGCATGTCTATCGACCTCCAAGTACGTCTGGACGATCACCACTTATTATCTATATTTTGGGATGCCTCCCAATCAAGACATCAGTAATCATCCAACCGACGTGAAGATCTCTGGTCTTCAACCACCATCTTCATCATCGACTTCTTATCGCCGATCAATTATTTGAAATGAGATTTAACTCGGCCTTTTCAAATAATTCTAGTATATTTAAAATTTAAATCAATTCATTTCAATGGTTAAATTATTTGACATCAATAATTCTGTTCTTAAATGTAATTTTCACGCCAAACACATTCAACCATCAAATACCCAAGAAACCGGGTAAATTTGGTTTATTTCCATTCCATATCACTTATAATATTTTATAAGATTTATCACTATTTTTATTCATTTAAAAATAGCCAATTCATTCAAATGACGCTTTAGGCCATAAAGCAACCGTGGCGCTGTTTTTCTTCAGATTTGATTTACACACATCTGAAAATCTAACCGTTGGATCTTCAAGAATTTTATATCATTAGAAAGATCTTTTCAAACGAATCCAATGGTTTTAGTTTTTAGAAAATCTGACGGTCGGATCTCCCGATACAATCGTTTGAAGTTACGATTTCAAAATACGAACTGCAGCGTCGTTATTCGATTTAATTTAATTATATATATATATATAATCGATTCTGGCGCTGTTTTTTTTTTAGATTTGAATTAAACATTCCAGACAATCCAAGCGTTGGATCTTTACAAAGCTGGTGTCATTGGAAAGATATTTCCAAAGCGAACCTAACGGTTTCGGGAAAATCCGATGGTCTGATCTCCCGCACTAATCGTTTGAAATCACGGTGTCAAAACACGAACTGCCGCTTCGTTATTCGATTAATTTTAATTAATTATATATATATATAATTCACTCTTCGATTCTAAAACCATATTCATTTCACACATTTGATAAAAACGATATTTTTATCCAACAGCTATTTATTTCAACACATCATTATTTTTAACAGTTCATATATATCATAAAAATGTGATTTTTATTGTAAAACAATTCAAAACATGATTATTTTATATAGTTCATACAAATCATAAAAATGTGATTTTTATTGTAAAATAATTTCAAAACACGATTATTTTATATAGTTCGTACATAAGGTAAAAATGTTATTTTTGGTGTTAAAACAATTTATTTAAAACACTAATATTTTATATAGTCTATATATATGATAAAAATGTTATTTTTATCTTTCAAAGAATTTATTCAATACATGAACTTCATTCAACACATGAATTTAATTTCAACACATGAATTTTATTTCAACACATGAATTTTATTCAACACATGAATTTAATTTCAACACATGAATATAAATCAAACACAGGAATATTTCAAAAAAAATCGGCAGCAAAACAGTAGGGCAGTTAAAACCGACACCGTCCCTAGTACGACTCCTCGCTCTACCTTAAAGCCTCGCAGCTTTTAACAATGGGGATTTTCAATATCTAGTTCGTAGCAGACGAATTTTCCCATATACTAATCCTATTGGGATTTCAACCACAATCAATCATTTCAAATCAACTATTCATGATATTCACCAAATTTTCACATCAACCAATAATCCAAACAATATCACAACCAATATATATCGTCCATGGTCTGTGGACGAGGGGAGTATATATATATAGATATATGGATATAACTATATTTCGATTTCATTTCAAAATCATTTCAATTCATTTCAACGCATATATCATTTTTACAACGCATATATAACTTATACATCGAACATACAACTTATACAACGCTTATACATGAGGTGTACAATGCTTACATAACTCATACATCGACTATATAATTTATACATCGTTGTTTCCATATCATTTATAATTCAGAAATCTCACATTGGGTTCCACTCCTCCAAAAATTGTAGAAGGCTCAGAAAAATATCCGGTCTCTTCAAGAATGTAGAAGATGTCCGCACGAGTCCACTGTCTCTTGTTTCACTGGATTTCGACCACACATGAAAAGTTATGATTTTTATTTGATAACAACACTTTGCGATGGTTTTTGAATGTTGAAATCAGTTTATAAATTATAAACTGTACCTCAACTCTTTGATTCAAAACTAGGTTTTGATCTTTCGATCAAACGGTGTAGCTTGAAGAGGATCGGCCTGCGCCATGTTGAAGCACTAGGAGGGGTGCACCTGCGCCAGAGGTAGGGTGCAGATCGGTGGCTCCAGGCGCGAGTGGCTGCGGTTCAAAGCGCCAAACTTTGGCGAGGTGATTCGCACGATTTTCTCAACGATAATTAGCAAACTTTATATGGATTCGTAGCCCTTGAGAAGATCTACAAAAACCTTAACTGTGGCATTGGATTTCATGGAGCGTGGAAGGAGCAATCGGAGGGGGAAGGTTCAAATAGGTTTCCGCCGTCGAGGTCTCGAGCGGGGAGAGAGAAAAGGGTTTTATTTTTATTTTATTTTTCGAATGAATTTTTCTGATTCGTCCGCTCTATTTATTCTTCAAAAATATCCCTTTCTCCAAACGAACTCCAATCCAAACCCAACGACATTCACCCCTAGCTAAATACACCCATTCCGAACACAATGGTTTATGTTTCGTAGGCCCATTCGACTGTTTCAGTCAGTTTTTCTTCAAATTAAAATATAAATAATTCAATATTTGATTTGAACGTACATTTCAATTTGCCGGGGCCACAAACTGATCCTAAAAATCCCAGAAAAATAAATCTAGCTATATTTTGATGACACCGTCCCAACAAAACTAGTTTCGTCGAATTCTGAGAACGTTTGAAAAATGGCCAATTTCTGGTCGATCCAATTTAACTGAAATCAACCAAACACATTTTCCTTTGCCACGCTCACATATTAACTTCAAAAATTATGGAATTTGAAACTAGCAATAATTTGACATCTCGAATCCAACAAAAGTGGTTTCGTCGAATTCTGAGGTCGTTTGCAAAATGTTTATTTTCAAGGGCTATATATATTCTATAGCGACCTTTCTGAAAATTCATTTGGCCATAACTTTTGATTCCCGCTACGAAACTTCGATTTTTCAGATTATTAGAAAGATATTCATAAACAGATTTAGATATTTTTGGTTTCACTAAAATCATTTTATTTTGCACCTGGTACAGTCAGTCAAAGTTCGAATTCAAATTTTGAAACTGCCGCACCATTTCAGGCCTTGTTTATAATTAAAAACAATTATATTTATTTTCAAACATCGATTCAAACATACTTTTCGTCATTATTATTTAAAATAATTTATTTTAAATATTTAAAATCCACTAAAATAGCCAAATTAAAATTTTCAAATTTGTTCAGATTTCTAGGTTATTACAATCTCCCCCACTTAAAACTTTTCATCCCCGAAAAGGAACGAAGTCAAAAGTTGTTTAATTAACCAACTCAACTTTCATTCTTCAACCTTTCAGTTTCTAAGAATTTTCAGATTCTACAAAAATTTGGCTAACACCCTAAATTTTTGAAAAATTTCGCCATAACCTCCTTTGTATGGGGAGGGGTTTGGAAATTTATTGGGCCGTATTAGGTACCCAATAAATCCTAATAAGCATGCACATATTTATAGTGATATATTCCGGTGTCCGCAGGGGAGTGTGTATAGATCATAACTCCAGAGAATAATATCTCATCATGTTTTTGTGCCTTAATGACCAGAGAGACGTGTTTATTGTCATCTCCAGACCCGTGTGGGGTTTTTATTAATCTTGCAATTTGCCGTTACATTTTATATGGTCCATATCAGTCATCAGTTCAACCTATAATATATAGTCATCGCCATACAAGCCTCTCGCTCGTATGGTAAATCTTTAACCTTGTCACACAAGCCCCAAATGCTTATGTGGTATATGATGAAGTATGCCTATCTTCAAAAAAGTGTAGTTCAAAATTAATTGTTACTATCCTATGGAGACATTTATTAATTACACACAGAACAACCAGCACTCCGCATCCAATGGCATTCACAGGAGTTGATATAATAATAAAATTGCGCATCCAACTCATTAAGGTTTACCTATTTGTCGGGCACGCAAATAAATTCTTTACTCCACAACTAATCCATTTACCTGTTCAAACATACATAATGCACATGTATATATTTCTATCTATTTTTAAATCAGTTCAATACTTGATTTAATTGCATGAATTTACCATCATTCTCTTATTGATTAAATTAACTATTCCTCTAGTAATTTAGTTAATCAAATTCACAATCACACAACACAAACAACAATCAATTTGTTTTTAACTTTTCCACAAATATACTAATTAATTGATATACTCTTTTAAAATTATCAGACCATATAATTAAAAATTATACATCCATGAAAAGAAAACAACAACAAAGTAGAGAACAAAATGGTAATGCAAAGTATGGTAAATGTACCTTGCACCAAAGTCAATTAGAGATATCCACCCTGCACTTAGGATAGGCTTTCTTAATGCTCTCCTCAGTTTCCCAATTACAATCTCACGGATCTCCTTCCATTGCACTTTGACTAAGTGAACCTTCTTGTTCCCCAGTTCTTTGGTTTCTTTGCCAATAATCTTGATCGGTTCTCTTCTCACAACCAATTCTGGAGTAATTTCTATATCCCATTGCGTTGCTTCTTCCACGATCAAGTATGGATCATGAACTTGCTTTCGAAGTTGAGATACGTGAAATACATTATGTACTTCAGGCAAACAGTCTGGAAATTGAACTTTATAAGCGAGAGTTCCAATCCGTTCAAGTATAGGGAATGGACCAATAAATTTGGGCGCCAACTTCCCAGTTTTGCCAAATCGAATTACTCCTCTCATCGGAGAAACCCTTAGATACACATAGTCGCCAACAACAAATGCTAAATCCCTCCTTCTCGAGTCTGCATAGCTCTTCTGTCGGCTTTGAGCTTCTACCAATCGTTTCTTAATGAAATCGACTTTATCTGCAGCTTCGGTATCATATCTAGTCCCAATACAAGCCTATTACCAGGTTCAACCCAACAAGCAGGAGATCGGCACGGTCTACCATATAATGCTTCGAATGGTGGCATTGTCAGGCTCGCTTGGTAGCTGTTGTTGTATGAGAACTCAGCCAAATGCAAATGGTCTTCCCATGATCCACCAAAATCAAGAACACAAGCCCGCAATAAATCTTCTAGTATACGATTCATCCTCTCAGTCTGACTATTTGTCTGAGGATGATACGCGGTACTTAGATTCAGCTTTGTCCCCAGTTCTACTTGAAATGCCTCCCAGAATTTGCTAGTAAATATTGGATCTCTATCACTAACTATACTGATCGGTACTTCATGTAGCTTAACAATTTCTCTGAAATAAATCTGTGCTAGACTTTGAGCGGCTCTATTGGATCTGACAGGTATAAAATGGGCGGTCTTCGTGAAGTGATCTATGATCACCGAAATACTGTCATTCCCTTTTCTGGTTCTGGGCAACCCGTCTATGAAATCCATAGAAATGTGTTCCCACTTCCAAACTGGAATGTCCAATGGTTGCCACAATCCGGCAAGTTTTTGTTGGTCGCTTTTGAATAGTTGGCAAGTAGAGCACCTGCTAATATATAAAGAAATGTCTCTCTTTATCAATCTCCACCAGAATGTACACTTAATATCATTATACATTTTGCTCACTCCTGGATGGATACTAAGCTTTGACTTGTGGCATTCATCCAGTACTTCCCTCCGGAGCTCAGAAATGTTAGGAACACAAATTCGACCTTTTAGCCTTAGAATCCCTTGGTTATCAATCTGGAAACTCAATGGTTCGCCTTTCTGTATTCTTTCTCTGATCCTCTAAATGAAGTGATCGTCCTTCTAAAGAGCAGATATTTTATCAATCAATGAAGTCGTAATAGTAAAACTGGCGATTATTACAATCTTTCTACTTAGCGCATCAGCCACAACATTGGCTTTCCCTGGAGTGTACACAATGTAAAAATCGTATGCTGCAAGAAATTCTAGCCAACGCTGCTGCCTCAGATTCAAGTCTTTCTGGGTGAACAGATACTTTAGCGACTGATGATCTGTATACAGTTCGAATTTCTCACCCAAAAGATTGTGCCTCCAGATTTTTAAAGCAAATACAATGGCTAACAACTCAAGATCATGAGTAACGTAATTTTTCTCATGCGGTTTCAGCTGACGGCTAGCATAAGCAACCACTTGACCTCTTTGCATTAATACTGCACTAAGGCCTTCTCTAGAGGCGTCTGTCCAAACTTTCAAGTCTTGATTGCCATCGATAATCGTTAACACTGGAGAAGTTGTTAATCTTAATTTTAGCTTCTGAAAAGCCTCCTCACATTTGGGAGTCCACTTGAATCTTGTGTGCTTCTTTGTAAGCTATGTTAAGGAACTAGATATCTTCGAAAATTCCTTAACTAACTTCCAATAATAACTAGCCAATCCAAGAAAACTTTGGACTTCTGTGGGAGTACTCGGCTGCTTCCAATCTTGAATAGCGTTGATTTTACCGGGATCCACAAAAATTCCCTTTTTTGATACAACGTGGCTAAGAATCTTGACTTCTTCTTGCCAGAATATACATTTGGAAAGTTTGGTCTTCAAGACATTCTTTCTGAGAATTTCTAACACTTGTTCCAAATGTTTCGCGTGCTCGCTCTCTGACTTAGAGAAGATCAATATGTCATCAATGAAAACAAGAACAAATCTATTCAAGACTTCTCTGAATACACGGTTCATCAGATTGAAAAAATACGTTGGAGCGTTACATAAGCCGAACGACATTACTAACCACTCATAGAATAAATCGGGACCTCTGAATGTTGTCATAGGAACACACTCTTCAGCAATACGAAGCTGATGGAAGCCTGTAGCTAGGTCCATCCTTGAAAATACTTGTGTGCCATCCAATCGATCTAACAAATCATCAATCCACGGCAATGGGTATTTATTCTTTAATGTCTGTTTGTTCAAGTCACGATAATCCACACATAGTCGAAGAGTACCGTCTGACTTTGGGACAAACACCACTGCTGCTCCCCAGTCAGAGAAACTAGGCCTGATCAGACCCTTCCATACAAGCTGTCGAGTCTGATTGTCTAATTCTTCTTTCTCCTTTAGAGTCATTCTCCGAATAGCGTGCACTACTAGCCTTGCATTCGGAATTAAAGCGTTCTTGAAATCAATTTCTCTCTTCGGAGGTAAGCTAACAACTTCTTCGAACACATCCACATAATTCTTGACGACAGGAATATCTTTTATGATGTCCAGAATATTCTCTGTGACTACAGGGATATTTTCTATTTGAGCAGGAGAAACATCAAGAGATGACTAAAAGTCTTTTCTATCTGAATTCGGACCTTCACATGGTATGGTAATATAATCCTCTGATTTAATCTTTGCATTAACCACTCTCTCGGTGCATTTAACCTCAGCTTCATATTTGGTTAACCAATCCAATCCCAAAATAAGATCGAATTCGGTAAAATTCATGACGATCGAGATGATAGGAAACCGATATCGGGAAAAAGAGATAGGCACCCCACAAATCCAACAAAGATCGAGAGAGCCCCTAACCGGATTATGGACAGTGATGGGTTCTTTGAGCTTTTTCAAATTCAAATCCAACTTCTTAACTGCATTCTTTGCAATAAAGCTTCGTGACGTGCCTGTATCAAACAGTACTTTAACTGGAATGTTTTTGACAGTAAGCGTGCCTTCCAAAACATCAGACCTTCCCTGACTAGCTGAGGGTGTTGGATTTTCTGCCACTTCATTGACATGGACTGCTTCATATTTCTTTGATAGCTGGAACTCCCTTGCAACATGACCTGCTTGGTGACACTTATGGCATTTCCTTTCACCATGTGGATTCTTGGATTTAAATTCATTCCTCTTTCGCTTCTTCGAGGATTTACAATTCCTGGTCAAATGCCCTTGCTTATTGCAATAAGAGAAAGTGGTCATCGTTATGGGTCCTTTCTCAGATTTAACCCTTTTCCTTTTGGCTTTGTGATTCTTACTCACCTCTGGTATCGTATTGGCCTCAGGACTATCAGTCTCAGACTCCCCTTTGTTACCACAACTGACTTCCTCTTCGTCGTTCAAAAGACCTTTCTTATGGAGATCTTCATACTGATATGCCATGTATATCATTTCAGAAAAAGGAAGCTTCACATGCCCCATTACACTACTTTGGTACTTCCTTTGAAGCTCATTAATAAACCTCAGATTCTTCCTCTTTGGATTTTGAATTAGATGCAGGGAGAAATGAGAAAATTCATCGAATTTCTAATGATATTATGGAATGGTCATATCTCCTTGTATCAGATAATATAATTCATCACCTAACCGCTCAGTTGCTTCTAGAGGAATAAATTTTTATTGAAAATATCTTTAAATCTATCCCAGGTAATATTACCTTCTGGATTATCCTTAATAATCGAATCCCACCAGAACAAAGCTTCTTCTTTGAGTGCCCAAGATGCCAGTAATCTTTTCTGGTCATCTTTCAGCTTTAAACCTTCAAAGGTTTTCTCAACATAACGAATCCAAGCTTTTGTTTCCATAACAGATTCTTTGCCCAAGAATGGTGATCCACCCAGATTTCGATACCTCTTTACTAGAGCCTCAATATCTGGTTCGGTATTCCTTCTTCTGTTTCTGCCACTCATTTTCTAGTGCGTCTGCAAATAGCAGACAAAGTGTCAGGTCAACAGAAAAGGTATTTGTAAAGCATAGAGACATATACTTGAATGTGAATATGTCTACTACGGTGTATTTCATTCTGCTTCACTCATTCTAGGATATTACTAATCCTATCTGAAATGAGCGATCCGTCTTAGAACACCACTGGTTCTATTTCTGACGAGTTCGTTAATATGTTATATTCCAGAACAAAGCTTAACCAAAGCTCTGATACCACGTGGGATGACCCCAAACCCCGTACGACGGTGGCAAGGGTAATCTTTGGAATATAACACATAAACAATAACAGCAGAACAGAAATAAATAATTAAATACACCAGATAATGTACATTAGAATACACTGGATAAACATAATCATCAGAGTTACACAGTATACAGGATCATACTTAGTACAAAATACAGTTTTGCTTTACATAAATGTCTACGTGGGAAAACAAAACATAATATGTATAATAGGAGATGAACAACATAAAAAGAGATAAATGATAGAGTCCATCTTCAGCTCCAGCTATCCAGAAACAGCCTGCTAAAACCTGAATGCAAGGCTGCCCGTGTAGAAATAGGGGCACCCGAGTTTGCAAGTGAAACAAACTACGAGTCAGTCATGGGACTGGTATGAGAATTCTACTTAACATATTTTATAATATGGCCAATCACAGGACCACGCCACTTTCGCAGAACGAGTTTACTCCATTGGATTGCCAGTGCTTAAAACAAGTAAATCTTTTAAAACATCGCAATGCTTTTTATAAAAATGAAGCCATTATAAGACTCAGTTCACATCACACAATGCAACGCAAACCGGAGGATAGAGTTTTACCATATAATGGCCAAAATATGCTTGATACGAATAAAACAATAGCATTTGATATTATTACTGGTGTTTATATGTTTCAAAAACAATTTCAATCATAACTATCAATCATAGACGGCATGGGTACCATATATCATGTCGCCATATATAGGTATACAATCAAAACCGCACGGTGTCGTATTTGGAAATTGGATTTCCGTCATGAACCAAGGCAAAAGATAGTCCTTACCGAATTCGAGACTGTCTAGCCCGAGTCTCAGGCAAGTACTCAGTCAAGCCTTTGGATCGTCAGGGTCGGTCAACCGATGTGGATTAAAATGCATGAACACTACGTTTCCCCGCCCTTTGGGGCATAAATGAGCCAAATGACTCCATCGGCTCCACATAGTCACCGATATATCCGAGGCGCCTCGCAACAACAACAACCACACAGGTGAAAATAATATAAATGTCAGGGCTAGTAGGTCACTGACACCACCCGAGCTAGAAGGAAATGCATGTCCTCCCTGAGGTCGTCTCCCGTTTCTGGTTCATATCGGGTGTGAGGTTCGCGAATCAACGTTATACACAAAGCTATGCCACACAGGCGGTGCTTTGATCATCAACCACAAGACTTTGCTTTTCAACAAAAGCTTTGATCATTTTCCACTTAGGCATGCCACACAGGCAGTTTACTCCAGGCGACTGATTTCTATCGATATATAACCTCTAAGCTCGTACATCTCAGAGAAGGGCGTTAAGCAAGAGAACAAATTCTCCGCCGCCAAACAGATATGTATTTAATAGAGATCAATCAGCATAGAACAAAATCCAATGTCAGACACACAGTCCATTTACAAGTTCGTTCTGGGTCTGAACGTAACCGGAGGCACCTTATACCTCGCATGTCCATCGACCTCCAAGTACGTCTGGACGATCACCACTTATTACCTATATTTTGGGATGCCTCCCAATCAAGACATCAGTAATCATCAAACCGACGTAAAGATCACCGGTCTTCAACCACCGTCATCATCATCGACTTCTTATCGTCGATCAATTATTTGAAATGAGATTTAACTCGGCCTTTTCAAATAATTCACGTATATTTAGAATTTAAATCAATTCATTTCAATGGTTAAATTATTCAAAATCAATAATTCTGTTCTTAAATGTAATTTTCACGCCAAACACATTCTACCATCAAATATCCAAGAAACCGGGTAAATTCGGTTTATTTCCATTTCACATCGTTTATAATATTTTATAATGATTTATCGCTATTTTTATTCATTTAAAAATAACCAATTCATTCAAACGACGCTTCAGGCCATAACGCGGCCGTGGCGCTGTTTTTCTTCAGATTTGATTTACACACATCTGAAAATCTAACCGTTGGATCTTCACAAATTTTATATCATTAGAAAGATCTTTTCAAAACAAATCCAACAGTTTTGGTTTTGGGAAAATCCAACAGTCGGATCTCCTGGTACAATTGTTTGAAGTTACGATTTCAAAATACGAACTGCAGCGTCGTTATTCGATTTAATTTAATTAGTTATATATATATATAATCGATTCTGGCGCTGTTTTTCTTTAGATTTGAATTAAACATTCCAGACAATCCAACCGTTGGATCTTTACAAAGTTGGTTTCGTTGGAAAGATATTTCCAAAGCGAACCCAACGGTTTCGTTTTCGGGAAAATCTGATGGTCGGATCTCCCGCACTAATCGTTTGAAATCACGGTTTCAAAATACGAACTGTAGCTTCGTTATTCGATTTATTTTAATTATATATATATAAATATAATTCATTCTTCGATTCTAAAACCATATTCATTTCACACATTTGATAAAAATGATATTTTTATCC
The DNA here is from genome assembly GCA_030737875.1 of Allium sativum. Taxonomy (NCBI): domain Eukaryota; kingdom Viridiplantae; phylum Streptophyta; class Magnoliopsida; order Asparagales; family Amaryllidaceae; genus Allium; species Allium sativum. The sequence continues at coordinate 18,442,788 of CM060920.1, forward strand.
AACAGCTATTTATTTCAACAAATCACTATTTTTAACAGTTCATATATATCATAAAAATGTGATTTTTATTGTAAAACAATTTATTTCAGAACACGATTATTTTATATAGTTCATACATATCATAAAAATGTGATTTTTATTGTAAAATTTTTTATTTCAAAACACGATTATTTTATATAGTTCATACATAAGGTAAAAATGTTATTTTTAGTGTTAAAATAATTTATTTAGAAGACTAATAATTTATATAGTCTATATATATGATAAAAATGTTATTTTTATCTTTCAAAGAATTTATTCAATACATGAACTTCATTCAACACATGAATTTAATTTCAACACATGAATTTCTATTCAACACATTAATTTTATTTCAGCACACGAATTTTATTTCAACAAACGAATTTTATTCAACACATGAATTTTATTCAACACATGAATTTAATTTCAACACATGAATATAAATCAAACACAGGAATATTTCAGAAAATTTCGGTAGCATAACGGCAGGGTAGTTAAAACTGGGACCGTCCCTTGTACGGCTCCTCGCTCTACCTTAAAGCCTCGTAGCTTTTGACAATGGGGATTTTCAATATCTAGTTCGTAGCAGACGAATTTTCCCATATACTAATCCTATTGGGATTTCAACCACAATCAATCATTTCAAATCAACCATTCATGATATTCACTAAATTTTCACATCAACCAATAATCCAAACAATATCACAACCAATATATATCGTCCGTGGTCTGTGGACGAGGGGAGTATGTATATATATATATAGATAGATATAGATATACGTATATAACTATATTTCGATTTCATTTCAAAATCAATTCAATTCATTTCAACGCATATATCATTTTTACAACGCATATATAACCTATACATCGAACATACAACCTATACAACGCTTGTACATGAGGTGTACAACGCTTATATAACTCATACATCGACTATATAATTTATACATCGTTGTTTCCATATCATTTATAATTCAGAAATCTCACATTGGGTTCCACTCCTCCAAAATTTGTAGAAGGTTCAGAAAAATATCCGGTCTCTTCTAGAATGTAGAAGACGTCCGCACTAGTCCACTGTCTCTTGTTTCACTGAATTTCGACCACACATGAAAAAGTTATGATTTTTATTCGATAACAACACTTTGCGACGGTTTTTGAATTTTAAAATCAGTTTATAAATTATAAACCGTACCTCAGCTCTTTGATTCAATATTAGGTTTTGATCTTGCGATCAAACAGTGTTGTTTGAAGAGGATCGGCATGCGCCACGTTGAAGCGCTAGGAGGGGCGCACCTGCGCCAGAGGTGGGGTGTAGATCGGTGGCTCCAGGCGTGAGCTGCGGCGGTTCAAAGTGCCAGACTTTGGCGAGGTGATTCGCACGATTTTCTCAACGATAATTAGCAAACTTTATATGGATTTGTAGCCCTTGAGAAGATCAACAAAAACCTTAACTGTGGCACTGGATTTCGTGGAGCATGGAAGGAGCAATAGGAGGGGAGAGGTTTGAATAGGTTTCCGCCATCGATGTCTGGAGCGGGGAGAGAGAAAAGGGTTTTATTTTATTTATTTTTTTCGAATGAATTTTTCTGATTGGTCTGCTCTATTTATTCTTCAAAAATACCCCTTTCTCCAAACGAACTCCAATTCAAACCCATTGAATCTTGCTAAATACCCCCATTCTGAACACAATGGGATATGTTTCGTAGGCCCATTCGACTGTTTCAGTAAGTTTTTCTTCAAATTAAAATATAAAACATTTAATATTTGATTTGAACGTACATTTCAATTTTCCAGGGCCACAAACTGATCCTAAAAATCCTAGAAAAATAAATCTAGCTATGTTTTGACGATACGGTCCCAACAAAACTAGTTTCGTCGAATTCTGAGACCGTTTGAAAAATGGCCAATTTCTGGTCGATCCAATTTTACTGAAATCAACCAAACACATTTTCCTTTGCGACGCTCACATATTAACTACAAAAATTATGGAATTTGAAACCTAGCAATAATTTGACATCCCGGATCGAACAAAAGTGGTTTCGTCGAATTCTGAGGTCATTTGCAAAATGTCTATTTTCAAGGGCTATATATATATATATTCTATAACGACCTTTCTGAAAATTCATTTGGCCATAACTTTTGATTCCCGCTACGAAACTTCAATTTTTCAGAATCATTGGAAAGATATTCATAAAAAGATTTAGATATTTTTGGTTTCACTAAAATCCGTTTTATTTTGCACCCGGTACAGTCAGTCAAAGTTCGAATTCAAATTTTGAAACTGCCGCGCCATTTCAGGCCTTGTTTATAATTAGAAACAATTATATTTATTTTCAAACATACTTTTCGTCGTTATTATTTAAAATAATTTATCTTAAATATTTAAAATCCACTAAAATAGCCAAATTAAAATTTTCAAACTGGTTCAGATTTTCCGGGTTGTTACAATATCTTTGTAACTTCTTATGCTTCCTTATCTTCCAATTGCAGAATTTATATTTACTTGAAATTCGCTTCATGTGTATAAAACTCTGATGATTTTAATTGAAGTTTATTTTTCTGATTCTCTGAATTCATACAGTGTAGATGTATTCTTGTCATATCTTGAACACTGTTGATTCGAATTCTAAATTTTTGAAGATATGAAAGTTTTGTGGAATTTCATACACCTTTGCTGTTTTGAGTCTCTTCTAATTCATTTTGGAAAGTCTTGAAAATTTATACTCATTATAGCACTCTATTATTTATCTATTGTGATATTTTCAGAAATTTTCAGATTGACTTGAATATTTTAAATTGTCTTGAATCAGTGATACATCTTAAAATTCTTCTTTATTCATGATTGTTATGTTGAAATTAGTTTTGTTTGAAAACATCTGGAATTCTTGATATTTTTAATATCACACCCCACTTAAATTTGAAATTATCAATCTTGTGTGAATAATTCATTATATCTCAAACTTAACATTGATTCAAGTGATTTCAAATAAATTATTTTAATTTTTTGGATCATGAATACCTCTCAAACTTAATGTAAATGGTTTGAAATTTCTCTTATACTTGTCAAAGATAATTGTGAAAATTCTTTGAAAAAATGGTCTTAAATTTCTCTCTTATTTCATGGTTATTTGATTTAAATATTTGTTTGTTTAAAATCATTTGAAATTATTGATTTATTAAATCACACACATATCTTTGATCTAGAATTTATAATCTGGTGTGATTGATTCATTGAATCCTGATATCTTCACATTCCTTCAAATGATTTAAAATAAACTATATTTTATAATCTTGGATCATGAAACATCTTTTGAGACCATCAGAAATATCTTGACAAGTCTGCTTTAAAATTGGTTATCATGCTGCTCTGATTAAAAGAAATTGATTTGTAAATATTTTTGATGACTGCTTGATTTGGTATCAAAGGTTCACCATGCTCTGATAGATGGAATATGTATGCTTGAGTTGCTTGCTTTGTAATTTAATTTTTGTTAACTAAGATACCCTTGTTTAGCCAGCAGTGTCATATTAAAATCCTCGTTTGCAGAGACAAGTGGTATCAAATTAGGAAATACTGAATTTTTTTGATCTTATTCTCATTCTGTATGTATTTTTTATCTTGTATATATCTCTCTCAATTCCTCTTGTAATTGATTTTCATTTTTAAAATTATTTATTAATTAATCTTTCAGAAATTTAAATCTATATCCGAATTGAATTGTACTTTTAATTCATTAAAATCATTAATAGATTTTGAAATTGTGATGAATTGTGATGAATTGTGACTTCAATATATTTCACAACAAAGGGAGATTTTTATTTAGATTCTCATGATGGTTGAACAGTTATTATAATATCTTTGAATTGGCTATTATTTCACGGCCATCTTCTTATCTTCCACTATTCTGTCATCCATTATGATTTTATATTAATGTGGAGAGTTAATTTATTTTAAAAAAAATCATCTTGAATAAACAGTGGAAATATTTGTGATAGAAATGGGACTATGATATTATTCAAAATTAGTGATAATTGAAAATTTTCAATGATCCCGATACAGTCGAGCATATTTCATAATATAATTAATTTAGAAATTTATTTCACAAACCATTTCTGTACCTATCACATTTCTATCATCCATATTGGTTTTATATATTGATGAGTTTTTCATTTTGAAACTGAAAATAATAAAAATCTAATATTCATAAGTGTTTCTCTAACCTCAGTTAAAAATCCAAGCTCTGGTTATGCATAGTTATGAGATTACTTATATTTAAGCTGCAACTGATCTCATTCAAAAATCCAAGATCTGGTTATGCGTGGTCAATGTGCTCTTAAATTAAAAGAAAAAGAAAAGAAATTGAATAAATAAAATTTATATGAAATTCTCCTTGGTGTTTAAAAACCAGCCTATCAATCCATCTTTCTAATTTGTGAAATGTGTTAATATATTATGAAGTATTATGATTTGTTGATTGATAGCTATTCGGATTTGAGATTATTTTTTTGTGTCACTTAAGTTGAAATTATAATTATAGTCCAAATCCATCACTGTTTTTGTGCCTCATTTTTATAAAATTCTTTTGGAAAATAATTGGAACTCATTTTTTTAACTCTTTCCATTTTTTATAAAATTCATCGTAAATACGTCATTCTCTATAATGTGAAATATGCCACCTGTTCTCGGTTTATTATGACTTTTGTTTGACTGATTGAGATTTATGATGATAATTCTTCCTCTTAAGCTGAAATTATATATTTAGTCATTTGTCGTATATATTTTAAAGTGAAAATTAGGCTCACATCCCTAAAATGGAACTTAATTCACGCCACATCCAGTGAAAGTTTTAATGCATTTCCGGTCCCTATTTTAAGGTGCCACCCAAAATTTTCATCCCCTTCCGCCTTGTCCCATGCCATGTTACGTGTTTTTCCAATTCTGACCAAAAAAAAATGCGCCACACACTAAAAAAAAAAAAAATCCTAAAATCTGGAAATAATCCTAGGAGTCCATGCAAATAAAAAAAAAGTTGCATACTTCTATGCAACTATTGCTTATAGTAGCATACATGTATCCATATATTTATATAGTGTATTTATGCTGAAAATCTGGACCAATATACGCATACATGTATGCAACTATTAGCAATTAACTGCATACATTTATGCATACAAAGTTGAACTGAGATTCATGTGTAACGAAAAGTTGCATGCATGGATGCAACTATTCTGTATATATGCATGCATGTGTGCAACAATTTTAAAAGGGACGACGGCTTGCGGATATGCGCATGAGTGCATGCATTTATTCTGTACAAGAGCATAAATGTGTGCAACAATGTCTGAAAACGGCGAATGCTTTAAAAAACAGGCCAAATTTGAATATATGCATAAAAGGATGCATGTAATGCAGTTTAGCTGCATATATGTATGCATTTATACTGCAGTTTGGGCGCAACACTGAAATATAAGCATGAATGTATGCAACTATTTACAAATAGGTGCATCTTTTGATGCAAAAACCTGCTGTTTCGCTGATTTTGTGTTATTTTGAGTTTTGACGTGGTTTTTGATTGTCTTTCCATATGAATTTTTTGGCGTGAAGGTATTTTATTTAATAATGAATTTTCGTGATTTTTTTTATATTTTTTTATATGTTTTTGAAAAATAGGGACCTAATTTACAATAAGTTTAGGACCGGATGTGAACCTAATTTTGAAACTTAATAGGGACCTGTGACAAATGGACCCTATTTTAAATTCTGAATCCTTTTGATGATAACAAAAGGGGGAGAATGAATTGTGATTTTGATTTATGAGTGAATATTTTATAAATATTATATTTTTAATTTTAAAAATTCATTATTATTTATTCATTTCACTCATGCACAGTTATAAGGGAGTTTCTGTAGTAGGGGGAGCTAATAAATAGGGGGAGTTCAATATTCACTATCAAACACAATTATATTATTGTGCTCAAAATCTTTTGTTTGTTTGTCATCATCAAAAGGGGAGATTGTTGTATATGACGTAGTTGTATACACAATTATATGATTTTTGTTTTATGATAACAACCAAATAAATATTATTTTAAATGTGTTTGTTATTGTACTATTTTACATATACATCACAGAGAGGAATATAATATTTATATTTAAATAGAATACGACTGTACAGACATTCATATATTCATACAGTATTTTATTTAAATTGAATATTATATTTCAAACATTCAAATAGTACAACTATTTATAACTCCACTATTTGAACACATCCCGTTTCATATACATTCACAGAAGATTGTACTTGTAAATAAACTGAATACGATAGACAAGTTTGTTTGACAACAATAAAATAATATTTTATTTCAATCAAATTTGTTTATTACAAATATCAGTACAATATTCTTTTTTATACATAGCTCCTCACTACAACACTCACACTTAGCTATACAGACACTTTGACATTTATATATTCATGCATTTATACATTCGCGCATTTATACAAACTCATGTACTATTACACTTATATACATTTCACCGTCTTCTATCTTTTGTCTTCACAGCGCTCTGTCAGTCCAATCATCATCTGCTTACCTGTCACATGAAACACACACACAAAGTACACTGCAATAGAAATAAAACTGATTTCATGCGAATATAAATTTTTATTTTGAAATTTTTTTTGCTTCAGATTTTTGGTGTGTTTCTCATCATTTTTCATGACTTGATGTGATTAATCTGTGTCTAGTCAGTTTGTGTATGTGTAGTACAGGGATAGGAAATCTTGTCTGATGGCTGCATATACACATGTGTATAAATATACACGTGTACACTGCCTCACCAATCAGCGAGCAACTGAGGAGCAGCCACGTGGACCAACTTGACTCAGTGCGTATATGGATGAGAAAAATAAAACATAAATGGTCGAGTACAATAAACAAGGAAATCTAATGTATGGCCGAGGCAACACAAAATCATGCAAGCTAAATGGTCGAGCCATGATCAAGTAAAGGCAAAGCGTGCACATATATATGGTTTAGCAAATTCAAAGTGGTCGAACAACAACTCATATACGAACAACTAACAAAGAGTACAAGTCACAATGGGTCAAGCATGTCAATACTGTATGGTGTAGCAGCAAACCAAGGTTCATCTTCACATATACAAGAGTGATCAAGTACACACAGCAAAGTTTCAAGTGCAGTGATGACCAAGTTCTTGTAACAACCCGAAAATCTGGGCCAGTTTAAAAATTTTATTTTTGCAATTTTAGCGAATTTTGAACATTTAAAATAGATTATTTTAAATAATATCGACGAGAAATTTATTTTGAATAGAATTCGACGTATATATTATATACGTCGTCGTTAGAATATAAATAATTATATATAATTATAAATAGAATTGAAAATGGCGCGGTAGTTCGATAATTCGATTTCAAACTTCAATTGAATGTACCGGGTGCAAAACAATCCGGATTTTAGTGAAACGAAAAATATTAGAATCTATTTGGTGATATCTTTCCAACGAATTTGAAAAATCGAAATTTCATTGCGGGAATCAAAAGATACGTCCAGTTGAAAATTCTGAATAGTCGCTATGGAATTCAGGCCCTTAAAAATAGACATTTTGCAAACGACCTCGGATTTCGACGAAACCACTTTTGTTGGATCCGTGATGTCAAATTATTGTTAGATTCCAATTTTCATAATTTTTCGAATCAATATGTGAGCGTGGCAAAGGAAAACGCGTTTGACCAGTTTCAGTTGATTTTAATCGACTGGAAATTGGCCATTTTTCCAACGGTCTCAGAATTCGACGAAACTAGTTTTGTTAGGACCGTATCGTCAATACGAAGCTAGAAAATATTTTTCTAGAATTTTTAGAGTTCGTATGTGACCCCGGTAAATCGAAATGCGCGTTCAAATTCAATATATAGTGTTATATTTTGATTTTGACGAAAACTGATAGAAACGATCAAATCAGCGTACGATACATATTCCATTGTGTTCGGAATGGGGGTAAAACGCTAGGGACGATAGTCGGTTGGTTTGATTTCGAGTTCGAGATAAAAAGTTGCTTTTGAAAATTAAATAATAAATTAAATAATATAAAATATCCCTCCCCATCTCCTATAACCAGTCAACGCTCTCTCCCTTTCCCCGTTGATTTTCAAAAAGTTAATTAAAAAAAAGGTGGATCGAGGAAACCGCTGCCCACCCCCTTCGTCGCATCCACCACCGCGGCGACCAACGCCCACCCTCCGACGAAGCTCGCCTCCCCTCCTTCCCCCTTCGCTCCTCCTTTCCCTCCGTCCAGCCCTAGCACGAACGAGACCCCTAAATCTTAAAACCCGCGTCTTCCCCCGCCATCCTGACCTCCCTCGCCGGCGCGCCCACCCTGGCACCCCCTCCGACCACGTTGGCCATTCCTCTCCGCCCCTCCCTCGAAAAACCCTGGAACCGCGAAACCACAAGCCCCATGCTCCGGAAACCGCCTCCCCTAGCCTCCAAGGCCGACGCCAGACCCCCCTGAAGCCGCAGGCCCCCTACAGCACCCCTCTGACAGTGAAAACCCCCCTTTTTCCTTGATCAATCAATGTAAGTTCGTTTATTTTGTTTATTTATTTATTTTTATTTACTTATTTTAATTATATGAAGTAAACAGTTTATAAAAAAAATATGATTTTACATTAGAAAAAGATGAGATTTTTAATGTTAGCACGGCGAGATTTTTATGATATGTAAAGCACGATAAAAGGCGATATTTTTAACATATAAAAGATACGATTTTCAACAAATAGAAATTCGATTTTTGTATGTATATTAGCATGGTAAAAATAGGATTTTTGATGTAGCAAGATCGAATTTTTATAAAGTAGAAAGATTGGATTTTTAATAAGAAAAAGGTTTGATTTTTAATCTAGTGAAGAAGTGATTTTTAATTATATAAAAATATAATTTTTATATAAACAGCGAATTAAAAATATAATTTTTATATCATGGAGAGGTTAAAAATATAATTTTTATAATATAGGAAAGTTAAAATATAATTTTTACACTAGTGGCATATTAAAAATATGTTTTTATTCATGTAGAGAATATAAAAATATAATCTTTATTATATGGGCACAGTTAAAAATAGAATTTTTATCTATATAGTAGCGGTGTGAAAATAGAATTTTTACCTATATAGTAGCGGTATAAAGATGTGGTTTTTATCCATATAGCATCGAAGTAAAATAAATCGATTTTTATATATTGAATAGCGAAGTAAAAATTCGATTTTTATATATTGAATAGCGAAATGAAAATGTGATTTTTATATATGTAGTGGCTACGGGTAACGAAAGTGAAGAAAGGCGAGAACGGTGAAGACTTCTACTATTGAAGTGTCGTGGAATTGGGATGGCATTGGTGAGAACTTCTCACTCTAAATTTCTTTTTCTAGTTATATATATATATATATATATATACTAAGATGCAGACGGTGTTTAGTAGCACCCGACACCCGTCATCCACAGACCATGGATGGCTTGTTTGTCTGATTGATGTGTTGTGAAATTGTTTGTGATGTTGATGTGAAATCGATAATAAAATATTTCTATAGTTAAAAATTATTTTATCGTTAAAAATATAATTTTTAACGTGAAAGTGAATAAATAAATATTTATAAACAAATTGGCCAATTTGTTTATATACACTGATTTGACTGATATTGATTGGGACGATAAATTTTACACATCGCCCAACTGCACAAAGAAAATCTGTGGTTGATTGTTTGAAACCCCACATGGGTATTGGGATAAAATACGGCATACACTAATCCCAATAATTAGTTGTATGTCGATCGATGGATTGACAGACTGTTATAAGCGTTAGATATCTATATTTGATGCTTATACAGTGTAGTGCACTTTGGATGATGGATGATTATTTATCGTTGCTATTTTATACATGTGTGTATGGAATCCATATAATTAACATTATATGGTGATTGATTGGGCCTCATTCCAATTTAGAAAATAAAGAATATAATAAAATAAAGGTTCATGTGTTGACCGTACTCATCCATTGAGATTAGTCATGTGTTGAACGAAGTATTTTAGCAATAAAATTTATATCTTTATCATTATAAAATAAAGGTTCATGTGTTGACAGTACTCATTCGTTGAGATTAGTCATGTGTTGAACGAAATATTTTAACAATAAAATTTACATCTTTATCATATATGAAATTAGAAATTAACTGGAAAATAGATGAGATGAGTGGTCTCCTAGATATTGATCTGATGTTGGTTTCGGCCTTCGGGGTTAATATCTAGGGAATCGTTCTCTTACTAGTTTACGGTTGGAGTCTGATTTAAATCAAACGATAGATACCATAATTTTTATAAAATATATTAAATAACAAAAAGAGTCACACGTGGACGGTACTCATTCGTTGAGATTAGTCGTGTGTTGACAAAAATATAGATTCACGTATTGAATAGGATAAATATTCATTTGTTAAATAGAATAACAGAATTATTGAAATATATAAAGCCGTATGGATTAGAGATGCGCTATTTTGACGCGAACGATATTTATATCGATTATATTCGTTTTTAAATTTGAATTGAATCGAATAGAAAACCAATTTGAATTGAATCGAATAGAAAACCAATTTGGATTGAATCGAATAGAAAACCAATTTGAATTGAATCGAATAGAAAACCAATTTGAAGCGAATTGAATTGAAAACGAATTCGAATTGAATTGAAAATGAATTCGAATTGAATTGAAAACGAATTCGAATTGAATTGAAAACGAATTGAAATGAATTCAAATTGAATTGAAATTTGAATTGAATAGAAATGAATTTTAAAACGAATTTATAAGGAAAAATTCAATTTTGATTTGAATTGAAATGGAAGTTGAAATTGTTTTTGAAACGAGTTTAAAACGATTTATAAAATTCGTTTTGAATAGAAATCGACGAAATATATATTATATATATTATATATATAATATAATGGCCTGAATAGAGCGCGCCGCCCCGTGGCAGTTCGCGAATTTCGACCATTGACTTCGAACGGACTTTACGGGAGATCCGACCGTTGGATTCTCCTAAAACCGGAACCGTTGGGTTCCTATCGAAAAATGCTTTCTAACGAATATTAGAAATTTGAAATCTAAATGTTGGATTTGGAGATACGTCCAAATCAAATTTGGAAAAGGTCGCTGTAAGTGCAGTTCGATGGCCGTTGATGGAAATCGACTGTACGGGCCTTGATAAAATTATTAAAAATAGTAATAATTTGTGTAAAATCATAAGAAATGATTTGGGAAAAATTGGGGTGAAAAACTCCACATTTGAAAAGATAAAAATATATTTTTACCGAAATGAACTAGTTTTGAACTAAAACTAAAACCCATTTATTTTTAAATAAATAAATTGGATTTGAAGTGGATTTTAAATAGAATTGATTTATGGGTTTATCGTGAACGGTGTTTTAAATAACACTAGTTCTTTAACCCGATAATAAATAGAATGTGATTTGTGTTTATCGTGAACTGTGTTTTAAATGACATTAGTTCTTTAACCCAGAAAAAAGAGTTTTAATGAATCTGCAATTAGATTGAAATGTGAATTGATAATCTAAATTATCAAATTTGGGAAATGAGCGAGAATGCAGTATCACCAGTTTTGCTCCATAGCGATAGTTAAATCTTTAATTAGATTTGAACGTGAAATGGTAATTAATTTTACCAATAACACCGTGGTGTTAGATATGGAGTATTACCAGTTCTTGTTGCTGGCCCTGAGTAGGCCGGGTACGCATGATAGGGGGTTCTCGCTTCGCGGTTTGGTGGCGAACGGGAGACTCTTACCCCTACATGTTGCAGTTTAGAGCGTTGGTTCGCCAGTAGGCGCGAGACTCGAGAGGGTCGCCGTAAAACAAGGAACTGGGGGACCACTTGGAAGCCATTTATTGATATGCACTGGTATTCTTGGGAGGAAACCCGTTTCGTGTTATACGGCGTGGTCCCTTGAATTACTCTCTTTTAAATTAAAGTTTTAAATAACTGTTTTAGTTCTCACACCAGTCACATGACTGACCTAGAGTTTATTGTTTTAACCTAAACTCTGGGTGCCTCTATCTTCCGCACGGGCAGCTAGTAGTTTTGGTTTTTGCAGATTTATATTCACAGGATCCTGGTTTACAGCTGGAATGATATCCGGAAAGCTCTGTATCCATATATCACCTTCAGTTGTGCTTTGTATTTTTTTTTCCGCTGCTATGTAATTTATTGTAATCTCTGATATTTATCGAATGTAATTTATTCAATTATACTCTGTATACTCTTGTATTCTGATGGAATTGTTGTAATAGCAATGAAATGTTCTTCCGTCTACGTTCCGATTTGTCTTGTCCTCACAGTAATTCGTTCTTTCTCATCTCTTCTGTGACTGGGGAAGTTCGGGTCGCTTCATTTGGTATCAGAGCTTTGGTTTACAGAGCTCGAGAACAAGACACATTAGAACCATACGAAAGAATTCATCAGATATTGGATTAGTAATATCCAATTAGAATGACTCGTTAGAGATAGGATCAGTAGTATCCTAGAACGAGTGTGAAGAGTATATTTTTTAAATGAAAACAATTTTGTTTTGAAATTTAAACCATTTTATACGTATTTGAATATTTATTTATTTTGAATTTGGACAATCCAATATATAAAGATTTTGCATATACGCGTCATGAACGTATATTCGAAGTTTTAATATATTGGGTAGATATAGAATCACATTCTAGCCACCCGGACATGATTCTGATGATGGCGCGCCATCACCAGTATTTTTGTTCGTGTTTTGAAGGTATGATATCTATATATTTCCATCGGACTGGTGTGAGAACCCAAACTTATATAGATAGATTTATTTGTTGTGAATTGGCATCAAAAACATGATTTTTGTATATGTATCAAAATTATGAATTTGAAACTCTAATACACTAATTGATTGATGTTTGTGTTGGTTGTTATTTGTTGGATAATTTTGAACCATTGAGCCTAATTGTATCAAATATTGAATTGTATTGAAAATGAGTCGCATTTGCTTGCACATACATGTACTTACATTGAATAGGTCATAGCAAGGAGGCTAGAGCAGAGAATAAAATTTGTTTGCCCGACAAATAAGTACATGTTTATCATAATTTACTGTTTTGTTTGGGTGATGATGATTTTATGAGCCTATTGGCAAGCCGCTTGGCTTTTTCTTTTTCTTTTTGAGATCAGAAGGCCTAAATGGCAATTTCGGGATTTTCCCGTGGCTCCCGGTGCAGGGGAGGTTATGGCGAATTTTTTTGAAAATTTAGGGTGTTAGCCAAATTTTTGAAAATTTGAAAATTCTCAGAAACTGAAAAGTTGGAGAATGGAAGCCAGATCGAACGTAGAGCTGATTAATCAAACAACTTTCGGCTTCGTTCCTTTTCGGGGACGAAAAGTTTTAAGTGAGGGAGATTGTAACAACCCGAAAATCTGGGCCAGTTTAAAATTTTTATTTTTGCAATTTTAGCGAATTTTGAACATTTAAAATAGATTATTTTAAATAATATCGACGAGAAATTTATTTTGAATCGAATTCGACGTATATATTATATACGTCGTCGTTAGAATATAAATAATTATGTATAATTATAAATAAAATTGAAAATGGCGCGGTAGTTCGATAATTCGATTTCAAACTTCAATTGAATGTACCGGGTGCAAAACAATCCGGATTTTAGTGAAACGAAAAATATTAGAATCTATTTGGTGATATCTTTCCAACGAATTCGAAAAATCAAAATTTCATAGCGGGAATCAAAAAATACGTCCAGTTGAAAATTCTGAATAGTCGCTATGGAATTCAGGCCCTTAAAAATAGACATTTTGCAAACGACCTCGGATTTCGACGAAACCACTTTTGTTGGATCCGTGATGTCAAATTATTGTTAGATTCCAATTTTCATAATTTTTCGCATCAATATGTGAGCGTGGCAAAGGAAAACGCGTTTGACCAGTTTCAGTTGATTTTAATCGACTGGAAATTGGCCATTTTCCCAACGGTCTCAGAATTCGACGAAACTAGTTTTGTTAGGACCGTATCGTCAATACGAAGCTAGAAAATATTTTTCTAGAATTTTTAGAGTTCGTATGTGACCCCCGGTAAATCGAAATGCGCATTCAAATTCAATATATAGTGTTATATTTTGATTTTGACGAAAACTGATAGAAACGATCAAATCAGCATACGATACATATCCCATTGTGTTCGGAATGGGGGTAAAACGCTAGGGACGATAGTCGGTGGGTTTGATTTCGAGTTCAAGATAAAAAGTTGCTTTTGAAAATTAAATAATAAATTAAATAATATAAAATATCCCTCCCCATCTCCTATAACCAGTCAACGCTCTCTCCCTTTCCCCGTTGATTTTCAAAAAGTAAATTAAAAAAAAGGCGGATCGAGGAAACCACTGCCCACCCCTTCGTCGCATCCACCACCGCGGCGACCAACGCCCACCCTCCGACGAAGCTCGCCTCCCCTCCTTCCCCCTTCGCTCCTCCTTTCCCTCCGTCTATCTCCAGCCCTAGCACGAACGAGACCCCCTAAATCTTAAAACCCGCGTCTACCCCCGCCATCCCGACCTCCCTCGCCGGCGCGCCCACCCTGGCATCCCCTCCGACCACGTTGGCCATTCCTCGCCGCCCCTCCCTCGAAAAACCCTGGAACCGCGAAACCACAAGCCCCATGCTCCGGAAACCGCCTCCCCTAGCCTCCAAGGCCGACGCCAGACCCCCCTGAAGCCGCAGGCCCCCTACAGCACCCCTCTGACAGTGAAAACCCCCCTTTTTCCTTGATCAATCAATGTAAGTTCGTTTATTTTGTTTATTTAATTATTTTTATTTACTTATTTTAATTATATGAAGTAAACAGTTTATAAAAAAAATATGATTTTACATTAGAAAAAGATGAGATTTTTAATGTTAGCACGGCGAGATTTTTATGATATGTAAAGCACGATAAAAGGCGATATTTTTAACATATAAAAGATACGATTTTCAACAAATAGAAATTCGATTTTTGTATGTATATTAGCATGGTAAAAATAGGATTTTTGATGTAGCAAGATTGAATTTTTATAAAGTAGAAAGATTGGATTTTTAATAAGAAAAAGGTTTGATTTTTAATCTAGTGAAGAAGTGATTTTTAATTATATAAAAATATAATTTTTATATAAACAGCGAATTAAAAATATAATTTTTATATCATGGAGAGGTTAAAAATATAATTTTTATAATATAGGAAAGTTAAAATATAATTTTTACACTAGTGGCATATTAAAACTATGTTTTTATTCATGTAGAGAATATAAAAATATAATATTTATTATATGGGCACAGTTAAAAATAGAATTTTTATCTATATAGTAGCGGTGTGAAAATAGAATTTTTACCTATATAGTAGCGGTATAAAGATGTGATTTTTATCCATATAGCATCGAAGTAAAAAAATTCGATTTTTATATATTGAATAGCGAAATGAAAATGTGATTTTTATATATGTAGTGGCTACGGGTAACGAAAGTGATGAAAGGCGAGAACGGTGAAGACTTCTACTATTGAAGTGTCATGGAATTGGGATGGCATTGGTGAGAACTTCTCACTCTAAATTTCTTTTTCTAGTTATATATATATACTAGGATGCAGACGGTGTTTAGTAGCACCCGACACCCGTCATCCACAGACCATGGATGGCTTGTTTGTTTGATTGATGTGTTGTGGAATTGTTTGTGATGTTGATGTGAAATCGATAATAAAATATTTCTATAGTTAAAAATTATTTTATCGTTAAAAATATAATTTTTAACATGAAAGTGAATAAATAAATATTTATAAACAAATCGGCAGATTTGTTTATATACACTGATTTGACTGATATTGATTGGGACGATAAATTTTACACATCGCCCAACTGCACAAATAAAATCTGTGGTTGATTGTTTGAAACCCCACACGGGTATTGGGATAAAATAGGGCATACACTAATCCCAATAATTAGTTGTATGTCGATCGATGGATCGACAGGCTGTTATAAGCGTTAGATATCTATATTTGATGCTTATACAGTGTAGTGCACTTTGGATGATGGATGATTATTTATCGTTGCTATTTTATACATGTGTGCATAGAATCCATATAATTAACGTTATATGGTGATTGATTGGACCTCATTCCAATTTTGAAAATAAAGAATATAATAAAATAAAGGTTCATGTGTTGACCGTACTCATCCATTGAGATTAGTCATGTGTTGAACGAAGTATTTTAGCAATAAAATTTATATCTTGATCATTATAAAATAAAGGTTCATGTGTTGACAGTACTCATTCGTTGAGATTAGTCATGTGTTGAACGAAATATTTTAACAATAAAATTTACATCTTTATCATATATGAAATTAGAAACTAACTGGAAAATAGATGAGATGAGTGGTCTCCTAGATATTGATCTGATGTTGGTTTCGGCCTTCGGGGTTAATATCTAGGGAATCGTTCTCTTACTAGTTTACGGTTGGAGTCTGATTTAAATCAAACGATAGATACCATAATTTTTATAAAATATATTAAATAACAAAAAGAGTCACACGTGGATGGTACTCATTCGTTGAGATTAGTCGTGTGTTGACAAAAATATAGATTCACATATTGAATAGGATAAATATTCATTTGTTGAATAGAATAACGGAATTATTGAAATATATAAAGTCGTATGGATTAGAGATGCGCTATTTTGACGCGAACGATATTTATATCGATTATATTCGTTTTTAAATTTGAATTGAATCGAATAGAAAACCAATTTGAATTGAATCGAATAGAAAACCAATTTGGATTGAATCGAATAGAAAACCAATTTGAATTTAATCGAATAGAAAACCAATTTGAAGCGAATTGAATTGAAAACGAATTCGAATTGAATTGAAAATGAATTCGAATTGAATTGAAAATGAATTCGAATTGAATTGAAAACGAATTCGAATTGAAATGAAAACGAATTGAAATGAATTCAAACTGAATTGAAATTTGAATTGAATAGAAATGAATTTTAAAACGAATTTATAAGGAAAAATTCAATTTTGATTTGAATTGAAATGGAAGTTGAAATTGTTTTTGAAACGAATTTAAAACGATTTATAAAATTCGTTTTGAATAGAAATCGACGAAATATATATTATATATATTATATATATAATATAATGGCCTGAATAGAACGCGCCGCCCCGCGGCAGTTCACGAATTTCGACCACTGACTTCGAACGGACATTACGGGAGATCCGACCGTCGGATTCTCCTAAAACAAGAACCGTTGGGTTCGTATCGAAAAGAGCTTTCTAACGAATATTAGAAATTTGAAATCTAACAGTTGGATTTGGAGATATGTCCAAATCAAATTTGGAAAAGGTCGTTGTAAGTGCAGTTCGGTGGCCGTTGATGGAAATCGACTGTACGGGCCTTGATAAGATTATTAAAAATAGTAATAATTTGTGTAAAATCATAAGAAATGATTTGGGAAAAATTGGGGTGAAAAACTCCACATTTGAAAAGATAAAAATATATTTTTATCGAAATGAACTAGTTTTGAACTAAAACTAAAACCCATTTATTTTTAAATAAATAAATTGGATTTGAAGTGGGTTTTAAATAGAATTGATTTATGGGTTTATCGTGAATGGTGTTTTAAATAACACTAGTTCTTTAACCCTATAATAAATAGAATGTGATTTGGGTTTATCGTGAACTGTGTTTTAAATGATATTAGTTCTTTAACCCATAAAAAAGGAGTTTTAATGAATCTACAATTAGATTGAAATGTGAATTGATAATCTGAATTATCAAATTTGGGAAATGAGCGAGAATGGAGTATCACCAGTTTTGCTCCAAAGCGATAGTTAAATCTTTAATTAGATTTGAATGTGAAATGGTAATTAATTTTACCGATAACACCGTGGTGTTAGATATGAAGTATTACCAGTTTTGTTTCATGGGGTAAATAGGTTGGGATTGGGAAATAAAATAAATACTTACTTCGGTGTGGTTTGCTAATCCCGACTAGTTTGAAAAACCATAATTTGGTTTGAAATGACATCCAAAGGAAGATTAAAGAATAAAATTCAAAGAATTTATCTTGGATAAAATTAATGGGAACCTTTCCCTAAGAATATGAAATTTAGAAACTAGCTGTAGATTAGTTAAGAAGAATGGTTTCCTGGGTATTGATCTGATGTTGGTTTCGGCCTTCGGGGTTAATATTTGGGGAATTGCCCTCTTACTGATTTACGGTTAGTGACTAATGAATTGGAATATTAATGAGGCATATGTTGTGTTTGTGTAACATTTGTTTTTAATATACGCGGGTTGTTCGGAAAGGCCGGGTTTATACCCATTCTGAATAACTGATTCAACGATATGTCGAAGATGAAGACGGTGGTTGAAGACTGGAAGTCTTCACATCGTTTGGGTGATTACTGATGATCTTAATTGGGCTGTACACCCAAGATGAGGGAATCAGTTGGTGGTCGTCCAGACGTACTTGGAGATCGATGGATATGCGAGGAAAGAGCATCTGGTTTCGTTCAGACCCAGAACGAACTTGTAAATAGATTGTGTGTCTGACATTGGATTTTATTCTGTGTTGATTGATTTCTGTTAAATATATATCTGTTTGGCGGCGGAGAATTTATTCTCTTGCTTAACGCCCTTCTCTGAGACGTACGAGCTTAGAGGTTATATATCGATAGATATCAATCGCATGGCATGAATTGCCCGTGTGGCACGCTGAGTTGCATGGATCAAGGCTTCTGTTGAAAAGAAAAGTCTTGTGGTTGATGATCAAAGCACGGCCTACGTGGCAGCTTTGTGTATAACGTGAATTCGCGAGCCTCACACCTCAGTATGAGTCAAAAACGGGATAAGGACTGCAGGGAGAGCCCGACGCTTCTTTCTAGCTTTGGTGGTGTCAGTGACTTACCAGCCTGACATTTATATACTTTTCACCTATGTGGTTGTTGGATGAGGCGCCTCGATTTTAGGTCTGTAAGGACCGGGAAACGTGTGTTCAAGCATACTAATCCTCTAACGTAAGTGAGGACCGGCCCTGAAGATCCAAGGGTTGCCCAGAGTGCGTAGCCCTGAGACATTTGCTAGAGTGTCTCGAAAGCGGAGAGGAGCTTGCCCCTTGCCTCGACTCATGACGGAAATCCAATTTCTAATACGTGATATTGCGGTTTTAATTGTAGAACTAGTATGGCGACATGATATATGGTACCCATGCCGTCTATGATTTATATTTATGATTGAAATTGTTTTGACACTATACACTTATTATAGTATCAAATGATTTGTTTTAAACGTACCAAGCATGTTTGGCTATTATAAGGGAAAACCCTATCCTCCGGCTTGCGTTGCATTGTGTGATGGGACCTGGGTCTTATAATTGCTTCATTTTTCGAAAAAGCATTGCGCTGTTTATTGATATGCACTGGTATTCTTGGGAGGAAACCCGTTCCGTGTTATACGGCGTGGTCCCTTGAATTACTCTCTTTTAAAGTAAAGTTTTAAATAACTGTTTTAGTTCTCACACCAGTCACATGACTGACCTGGAGTTTATTGTTTTAACCTAAACTCTGGGTGCCCCTATCTTCCGCACGGGCAGCTAGTAGTTTTGGTTTTTGCATATTTATATTCACAGGATCCTGGTTTATAGCTGGAATGATATCCGGAAAGCTCTGTATCCATATATCACCTTCAGTTGTGCTTTGTATTTTTTTTTCCGCTGCTATGTAATTTATTGTAATCTCTGATATTTATCGAATGTAATTTATTCAATTATACTCTGTATATTCTTGTATTCTGATGGAATTATTGTAATAGCAATGAAATGTTCTTCCGTCTGCGTTCCGATTTGTCTTGTCCTCATAGTAATTCGTTCTTTCTCATCTCTTCGGAGACCGGGGAAGTTCGGGTCGCTTCAGTTCATATTTCAAGTGGACAAGCAAATCTCAAGTATTAGTCAAGAGCAACACAGCAAAATGACATGCGAGTGAATAAGACAAGTCTAGCACAAGTTCAGTTATAAGCCAAGATCAGTTTAAGTGTGGCAACGTTGCAAGTCACAACAAGTCAGTGTGGTGTAGCCAACATCAAGTTTAAGTTCATCATGTTCAGAATCATAGTCGAGCTACATGTGTACAAGTAACAAGTATATAGGTTCTGCAAGAACTATCATCAATGAGTCAGGTGCAACATACATACACAGTTCACAAGCCAACATGCAAGTATACAGTAAGTACATGAAAACTGGGTACAACATACAAATGCAGGAAATGTTTTCATAGAGAATCATTGATGAGCATGGACAAATCAGCATGCAAAGAATAGACAAGAATGTTTTTCGTTGATCTACAATCTTGCCAAAAAATTTAATGTGCAAGAAAATCTGGAATCAACATGTACATACAAGAACTGATCGAGTGACACAAGACAATCAAACATGAAGATGCCACAGTATAAAATATGTTTCCAGTTTTCTCAAGTATGCAAGTTTTTGGCAAGTATGAAATCAAAGAGGGTGCACGAATATGAGAACAACAATCTACATAGCTGGTCCGCAATGTACAAACAAGTAATGCAAGAAAAAACATGGAGCTAAACATGGCAGTCACAAATGAATGGTGAAGTGCAAAGATCATGGTGTACACATCAGTTTTCCAAGTATTCATGGGTGCAGATATCAAGAGAGAAAAGCATTGATTCAAACACACATATATGTGAAGTGTTACACAAATCGATTCAACATGCCAAATTATATTTCGTTTTTAAATGCTTAAATTTATGGCAAGTGTTTTTGGAAAGAGCATAAAAAGGAAAACCCAAATTTTGTGCAAGAATTAATTCAGCAAACATACTTGAGGCAAGTTATCAATCAGAGAATTCAAACTTGGCAAAAGTTTAATGATTAAGTTCTCACTTCCAGAAAGCCATTTGTGGGAAGAATTCAAACGAACTGAATGAGAGAAATCACGAGAATGTTTTTTTTTGTGGGACAAAATTTTATATTGATTCCTGGAAAATAGTTTTAGGAAGAATTCAATTCAAATATTTCCTGAAATCAGTTCCAGCAAGTTTGAAATATATGGAATCATAGCTACAAACATTTCCTGAAATGATTCATGAATTAAATAAATCATTTTTGGCAAGTTCAAAATGTTTCAGAAATCTTGGTTTTATTTTGGGCAGAGAATTCAAAGCAGTTATATTCTTTTCAAAAATTGCAAATATTAATATCAGGAAACTAATGTGTACAATCAATCATGCAAGGGGAAATGCAAAGGGGCCACAATTTCTATTATATGCTTCCAGAAATACTCAAAGTCTCAGAGGAATACAAGCCTATTTCATGCAAATTTTATATCCTCATTTTTGTATGCTATGGTAATCAAGAATTCCAGATTCATCGAAGGCCAAGAACAAGTCCACGTTCATAAATGAACACACGCAAGAATCTCATCAAAATCAAGGATAGTAAAAGAGAAAACATCACACAAATCAGACCGAAGTCATATGAGGAAATCAGAGCAATAAAAGGATTCTACAATCCTACATTACACCTCTTCATCACAGGAACAAATTGATTTGAAATCCAACAAAAAACAATTCAAAGAATTCAGGAAAAATCGCTCACAATTTTGAGGGTTTCGATCGAGTGCGAGAGAGGCAAATTCCAAATTGAAGCATCAGAGTACAACACCACTTGAAGATCATCCGAGATTACATCTTCTCAGCAATTCAACTGACCTCGATTCGATTTGGAGAACTCAGAGGAAAACCCTAGTTCAAAGGAGCCGCCGCCATTTATGTTCAAAAGGGAAACTGATCGGGTGAAACAAACAAGAGTGCAACACAACCAAAAAGGGGCTGGCCAAGTTTCTAAATGAAAAAGGGGATAACCCTTTATATTTAAATCCTAGGGTTTTTCTACATTTATTTAATATTTGTTTTGTTTTTTAGTTTGTGTTGAAAAAACAAACGAACAGTTTCTAGTCTGTAAAATCTAGGGGAAACCAGTTTGGGTGTTAACTGGCTGTTTACTAGAGTCTGTAAAATCTTGGATTACTGGTTATGGGGTTGTAATCAGGAGAAATCTGATCCAGGAGTTTAGATCATTCTAGGGTTTTGAGTGTAGGATTAGAATAGGAGCGAGGGGTTCGCGAGTTTGCATGGTCTTGTAAGCGGGATCTGTTCTATTACCTAGTAGAAACCTTAGGAATGCAGCAGTAGGAAGGATTTTGCCGAAGCTGGGTATATTTCTGTGTCATTTACTTTCTGTATTTTTATTTCTGCTACATTCCTTGATATGATATTTTTAATATTTCGCTTAATTTTCAATAAACCCTATTCATCCCCTCTAGGGTTATTCTAGATCCGACACCTTGTATTTAATATCAAACTGGATTTGTTTTGTCGTGAGTCATGTCTTAAATAACATTGTTCTTAACCCCAGTTAAGAAAGGAATAAATCTTCTAATTATGATTAATGAAATTTCCAATTAACAAATATAATCAGAATTAAATGGAAGTTGATTTTGGATCGATGTTTTAAATGACATTAGTTATTAGACCCAATTAACAGTGAAATGATGGTTTAGAATTTATTAATCTTTTAACTAAGATTTAGTGAAATTTTCCAAAGAGAAGTTTTCCAATTTATTACATTAAATTGGAATTGAGTGGAATTCGTTTTATTAATAATCGAGATGAGCTTCTGTGAATGAAGACCGTTGCTATTTATGGAATTTAAAATGCTTTGTCGTTATTTTGTTTATAGTATTAGTCTGATACACAAATTATATCGAATATATACTGATCAGATTTCCGTGAAGATTCCATTTTGATGGAAGATGATTTTGGGTTTTTTGTGAACTGTGTTCTAAATGACATTGGTTCTTTAACCCAGTTAAAGACAGGATTAATTTCCTAAATTAAATAAATCATTAAATAATGATTTTTGAAAATTAAAACTAAGTAATGAATCTTTTTTTAGATTAAAATGTGAATGAGGTAAATAAATTTACCGAATTCAAGAAATGCTCGAAATGGAATACCACCGGTTTTACTCCGTGCGACAGTTAAATATTTAATTTGATTTGAATGATTAATGGTAATTAATTTTACCGATAACACAATGGGTTTTAGATATGAAGTACTACCAGTTTTGCACCATGGGATGAATAGGTTGGTATTGGGATAATAAATGAATGATTACTTCGGTAAGGCTCGATAATCCCGACTAGTTGATAAACCTCAATTTGGTTTAAGTTGAGAAAATATATTATAAAATCTTTTGAAATGATTTTCGAGAATACATGAATAAAAGAATATTTTGGATTGGAATAAGGGGTATGATGTGTTTATATTTCACATTATTATAAGATACGCGGGTCATTCAGAAAGACCGAGTTTAACCCATTCTAAATGACTGATACGATGATTGAAAGTCAAAGATATAAAGACGGTGGTTGAAGATTGGAGATCTTCACATCGTTTGGGTGATTACTGATGTCTTGACTGGGATGTACACCCAAGACGAGGTAATAAGTTGTGGTCGTCCAGACGTACTAGGAGATCGACCGGATATGCGAGGGCCTCTCTCTTGTATTGGACATATGTGATGAGGAATAAGGCGCCTCCGGTTTCGTTCAGACCCAGAACGAACTTGCAAATGGATTGTATGTATAACATTGTATTTCACATTGTATTCGTTGATCTATGCTAAATACATATCTGTTTGGTAGTGGAGAATTTATTTTCTTGCTTAACACTCTTCTCTGAGATGTACGAGCTTAGAGGTTATATATTCGCAGAAATCAATGGTATGGTATGGATTGACAATGTGGCATGCTAAGATGCATGGATCAAGGATTTTGTTGAAAAGCAAAGCCTTGTGATTGATGATCAAAGCACCCTTTTAGTATAGCACCGCTTTGTGTAGCGTTAATTCGCGAGCTTCACACCCCGATATGAACCAGAAACGGGATGAAGACAGTAAAGAAATAGGTATACGTTAGTTTCTAGCTAGAAGTAATGTCATGGTATGGAACCCAGACATTTAACTTATGTGGATGTTGGATTATGATGGAAAGCAAGGTACCTTGGATATGACTGACTAAAAGGCCCTTGATGGTCGATATACTGACCAAGATTTGTCGACATACTGACCAAGTGACATGTTCGATAGAACTGACTAACGTATTTCTTATGGTATAACTAATCAGAGACAGCTAACCGGCCCTACGGCTGACTTGGGGTTGCCCAGAGTTGTGATCCTGAGGCAATGCTAATGTGTATCGAAATCGAAAAGGAGGATTGCTTGCCTTGGTTCTTTGATGGAAACCCAATTTCCAATACGTGATTTTACGGGTTTAGTTGTAAACCTATATGGATACATAATATAATGGTACATATGCCACCTATGATTGATACATTTATATTCAAAATTGATTTATGCACTTATAAAAATAATAAAAGATAAATTTTGCGTATTAAGCATGTTTGGTTATTATAAGGTAACACTATATCCTCCGGCTTATGTTGCATTATGTGATGGGATCTGAGTCTTATAATAGCATCATTTTTCATTTTTAGCATTGCATTATTCCCATGACTGACTCGGAGTTTATTGTTTCCATCTAAACTCTGGGTGCCTATATTTTCCACACGGACAGCTTGTAGTATTAGTTTTGGCAAATATTTTTTTCGTAGGATCCTGGATTATGGCTGGAGCAATACTTCGAAATGTTTTGAATTCGTGTGTTTCTTTCAGTTATGGTAGTTGATTTTTTCCGCTGCACATTCTATTCATGTATTATATTTCCGCTGCTTTATAATTTAAATCTCTAATATTTTTCCGCTGTGTAATATTTATTTGTACTCCGATATCTTGTACTCTGATGTAAACTGTTGTAATAACAATAAAAAGTTCACCCGTTTTGTGTCCTGATGCGTCATATTCTCAAAAAATCCATGCTTTTCCGTCTCTTCGGAGATCGGGGGATTTCAGATCGTAACACCCGCTCTCGGAGCGGGAGGATCAGAAGTGATATCAAAAAAGCGAGAGTCAATTACCTAGATTATGAGCCATTAGCTTCATTAAAAGGGAGATCATGGAAGGCAAGAAAAATGTCATTCCTCTCTTTTCGAATGATGGTGGGAGGGTCCCTAGGGCACTCGTCGAATATTGCCTTATTCCGTGAGCACCAAATATGCTAGCAGATAAGACATGGAATAAGATAAAAAAGGATAGGACGGATAGATCTGCCTGAGAAGGCAGACCACCATAATATCAGAGAATCTATAAGAGAAGTGGCATTACCTCGGAGACCAACCAAGTTCTCGCAGTAATTCCAGACAGGTTTGGCACAAGAGCCGATAAAAAACAAATGGGCATTAAATTCCAAGTCACTTACTATACAGCATCTGCAACGGGACACAAGCGCGATGCCAAACCTCCATCGATTTTCGTCTAGCGGTAACCCTTCATAAAGGGTTCGCCACATGAACAAAGAAACTTTAGGAGGGAGTCAGGTATCCTAGATGAAAGAAAAGATTAGAAGCATTGGAAAAGGGTTCCTCGTCGCACACCATGTCGCCCTAATCGAGAAAGGACCGCCATCCCACCCTGACCCGGTACCATGTGAGTTAGAGAAGGACTTCACGGATTGCATCAATTTCCACGTCTCAGTAGCATAAGATGGGACATCGGTGAAATTCATGATCAGAAGTATGTGATACTAAGCATGGAGGAAACTTGCCCATAGGGAATCATCACTCCAAACCGAACCCACAACCTGTAAGCGAAGGTAGTACAGATATCCTTAGGATTTTAGAGGCCCATACGTCCTTCACTTTTGGGAGGACAAACGATTTCCTAAGAAATCCAGTGATGATGCTTGGCATTGTCCTTTTTACCCCAAAAAAAGGATGATGCCAAAGAACGATAAGAACTGAAGAAAGAAGAAGTAGGAGTCATAGCAACAAAAACGTGCGATCTTATGGAGTTAAGAACTGACTTCATAAGAATAAGTCTTCCTGCCTATGAAAGGAGAGTCGCGTTCCATTGAATGATCTTACCCTAGCTTTGTCAGTCAGGGGGTCGAAAATAACGTTGAGCTTCCTTCCTCGGTATAGAACAATACCAAGGTAAGGCAAAGGGAGGTAGCCTTGAATCCGGTGAAGTTTTCGATCCAAGAAGACCTCACCGGGGACAAGTCCCTCATACGAACAAAACAACTTTTAGTGGAGTTAACGAGTTGACCCGAGCACCTTTCATACCGATGAATAAGGCAAAGAATGCGACAGATGGAATGACGGTTACCGTTGGTGAAAATGATAATGTCGCCCGCAAAGGATAAAGAAGAAATGATAGGACAACCGTTGAGGATGCCAAATCTATGAATCTGCCAGCTATCCTAAGAGAATGCAATCCTCAAATCAAAGCCTCAGCAGCAAAGATGAATAAGACCATCGCAAGTGGGTCTCCCTGACGAAGGCCCCTGCCCAACTTGAAGAAACCGTGGCCAATCCATTGATGAGAATGGAAAATCAACAATTTAAATGATCCTTCAGATGATATCGATTAAGGATTCCGGGACCCCAAAAGCATTCAAAACCTTGATAATAAAGAGCCAAGACATGCGATCGTAAGCTTTTTCAATGTCCAGCTTGACAACCTTATTAGAAGCCCTGACCTTATGATCAATCTGAGAAATCATTTCTTGGGCTAACCGGACGTTCTCAGTGATCAACCGTCCTTTAACGAACCCAATCTGAGAAGAAGAAATAATGCGATCCAAAGATGGTGCTTGACGAGAAGTTAACACCTTAGAGATAATCTTATTAGTAAAGTTACATAAGATATAGGGCAAAAATCCGCGTAAGAGAGAGAATTTCGCACTTGGGGATAATGACCAAATTGGTGGAAGTCTATCCCGTAGGGATAGATCCACCAGAAAAGGAAAATTGAATAGCAAGATGAAAATATGTCTGAATGATTAGATAAACACGAGGGAAACTCGCGCCATTAAAGCCGTATTGCGCACACGCACTGTCCTTGCTGAGAGCAAAGACACAAGCCCAGATTTCCTCAGAGGAGGGAGGGGCGGAAAGGTCAACGGCATCTGCCGGCAAGACCAACCAGTGAATAAAAGCTGAAAGGGAAGGATCAGAAATGGATACTGAAGGAGCACCCAAAAACGACTGGAAGTGTGACAAGACAGTCTCTTTAACCTCCTTTGGAGTGGAGGCCAAAGAGAGATCAGGGTGCTAAATTTGATGAATCGAGAGGATGTTATTCTTCCTATGAATAGAAGAATGGAAGAATTCGAAGTTGGTATCACCATTGACGATCCACTTGATCCTTGCCTTTTGGCGAAGGAAGTCGTTCTTGATACAGAGCTCCGACGAAAAGGCACGTTGGGCAAGCGCCCAAGCCTCCTTGTTAGCAGGAGAAGGTTCCTCAAAAGTTGATTCTGCTAAGATAAGAGTCTCTTCAGCCGTCTTAACACAGTCGAAGAAATTCTTGAAAATCTGCATGTTCCAAGCCTTAAGGCAAGCCCTAAGACACTTCAAATAAATAGAGAACACACGAAAAGGAGATACAAGGACGGGATAGTTTCTGGAGTTTTTCACAGCTTAGTGGAATGTGTGGTGGGATCTCCGCATACTCTGGAAGCGAAAAGAAGGATCAGACAAGGAGAAAGGAGAGAAACGTGGCATCATCGAAGCGTGATCCAAGAAGGTGTAATGCATATAAGAAATGGAAAATGAGAACGGAAGGTTGAACCAACCTTCAGAGCCAAACACTCTGTCACGTCTGGAGAATCCGATTAGGTGCTTCCTCATTATTATACGAAGTGTAAAAAGAAGTGAAAAAGGAAACCTTAGAGTGACCAGAGATGACAATGAAAGAATTGAAATCCGCAACTGCCACCCAGTTAACCGTGGAGCCACCCTGCTTCTCGGTCTTCTAGGCGACAACATTATACTCGACTCATATAACCGAAATACCAAAACCCAGGTCAGCCAGAGAAAGGATGTCAGACCAAAGCTCTGAGCGCTCACTTCGGTCACACTTAGCGTAAACCACGGAGAACAGAAAAGAGGAGGAAAGGAGAGAAAAGGAACAAGCAATGGAGAGAAGCTAGATAGAGTCAAAAACAGAACGGACCACGACGTCTTTGGACCAAAGGATCCAAATCTTGGAAGAGACATTGGCTTAGGCACCGTCGAAGCCAAGGGAGAGAACAAACTTGGTGACCTCCTCTAGACCCAATAAAGGCTCTAAAAGTGCCACTAGGCAAACTGAATGCTTCCTAGCGATGCGTTTGAGTCATGCCATGGACGCATCGTTATCAATACCATGAATGTTCCAAAAAAGGAAATTCGCCACCCAACAAATGAAAATAAAAGTGGAAAAAGGACGCACCAACTCAAATAAGAAAAAGCATATGTCGAGTTGATATAACGATCTACTCAGACGTCGCTATAGATCGTGTGCGAATGATGCGCGGTATGTGCAGAGACGGGCGCCGCCTATGACGGATGGAACGGAGCAGGGGCGAAGATTGAGACATCGCCTTTTCGATCTTAGGACATCCTATGGATTCCACAAAAATCTAATCAGGCGAAGACGAAGATAGAGAAAAAGCAGACAAAGAGGGGAAGGCATTATCAGTAAGGCGGGATAGACAATCGTTAATGATCACTATCTCGCCTTTACTAAGAAGGGGGAGAGAACCGAAGGAAGAAAAAATGGGACGATTAACAGTAGAGGAAGGGCTCACCGGGACAGCTGAGACGTAAATGGCCAAGGGTAATGTAGTGTCGCTCAATGGACGCAACACCACTTCTTGTGTGGTCTTTACCAACGCCGAGCTGTCATCGAATTGACAGTCCCGTAAAATAGGTAAAGACCAACAACCGATGCAACGACGGATGACATAAGGAAGTGCCAACATAGGGTGGTAATCCCCCAGGTAGGTCGTATAGTGGCTCAGAATTTGAACCGCGATACGTCTACACCGCGGAGACTATCCAACCCTAGCTGGCAATACTGAAAATGTCCGCCAAAAAAGCGAACAAGCACCAATAAACCATAACCATAAAACTTGAGTTGCAAACGATACAGAGCAAAACAAGCTGTGACTCAAACAACCAACCATCCCAGTGTCCACAAAAACTACCATCGACAACCCCGATACAAAGGGTAAACGAAAGCCAACCTAGACACAATCCAAAGAGGAAAGTGTAAAGCCATACACCCGACGAAAAACCTAAAAATTGAGTGGGCCAACCCGAAACACAATCCAAGCCTCAAAGGAGCCAAAATAAAGGAATATTAAAGCAAATAGGTTGCCAATCATAACGAGAATCAAAGTGATAATTGGTAACTGAACACGCGTGGTCCAAAGAGATCAAGTCAGGTTCGATCACGAAAGCCACAGAAGGGACAACCAGGGAAGGCAATACACACAAACAAACACGGAACAATGACATAACTCACGTGAACCAAATACGCTACCAAACCAAGAAGAGCACACAAGCCCAATGTTATCAAAACACACATGACCGTTACACGATCATCATCGGGTGATGACCAAGTGACAGGGAGCACACGACTACGTGTGTCAAGGCTCAAGGCAGTAAACACAATTCCACTAATGAACCAAGAAAAATGCAAAAGTCTGCAATAATAGTTACATAGGTAGAAAAAGGAGAAAAATATCGAACCTGAGAGCATAACCCAATGGTCAACTGGGAGACCATAGACAAACAAACCAAATCTATACCGTGCACAAAATCTAAAAGAATGGTCGCCACCGAAAAATATCCTCCTCGAAACGGAGCAACCGCATCAGTGTGAACACAGTCTAATGCCATAGAGACATCACCACAAGCAGGAATTATCTCCGCTACCTCGAAAATCTAGGAAACTCTAGTTGCACATGGAGACAACTTCGAGAGTGTGAAGGCCTATAGGCAATCAACTACACCATTCTCTTGTTCCACCAAGCTTGACCTAAGCACCACGAAGCCAAACTAGTTGAGTAGCCAAGTCCATCAACTGACCCTCTAACTACGTAGAGTGTAACGGCAAGATCTGAG
Source organism: Allium sativum (assembly GCA_030737875.1). Taxonomy (NCBI): domain Eukaryota; kingdom Viridiplantae; phylum Streptophyta; class Magnoliopsida; order Asparagales; family Amaryllidaceae; genus Allium; species Allium sativum. The sequence continues at coordinate 18,473,060 of CM060920.1, forward strand.
AAACCATGGAAGACTAGTCAGCAAGAGGAGCAAAGAAATTGCGAACGACCAGCGGTGGAGAGGATTAAGTGACTGTTGTATCACAACAACCGAGGTCTACGGGACTGCAATCGCCAACAGAGGGAGGAGAAAGTGGATCATCTAAAGACACCCTCTTTGAATGCCTTGAATGACGATGGCATCGCCTGAGATCCTTGATCCGACCACTCTGACCTTTCTGCTACAGCAACTACTCGCCCAAAGGGCAGAAAAATTGGTCACTGGATGAAACCTGGCTTGGGGTAGTCACTTCGCCATCGCCAACGCTCAGATCCAATGACTCGCAATCAAGAACATCCAAAAAATCTACACCACAGCAAACAGAACCAACTAGAAATCCCATAACTGGCGCCACTACCGCATGGCCACCCCTCCCAACAAAAGCCAGACTCAGCACAAATTGGGTGGTGAAATCCTTATTGGTCGAGAAAGGCACAGAGTCACAGCGGAACCACTCAGTGATTTGTCTCTATTCGAGCGACAGTAAATCGGTGATGCAAGGCCACTATCAAACCAAGGAGACAACTCCAAAAAAGAACCAGAAATTACCTAGAATCGATAACTACTTAGAGTCGCGAGCTTCTCCAGCGTCATCACATGAACCATAAAAACAAGTCATCGATCGGTTTCATTGACACTGGAGCAAGGCACAACCATGAAAGCACGACCAGAAGATCCCAAAAATTGGGATTAGGTCTTGAAAAGGAACCAAGAAATGCGAAACCACTACAACTAGTCACAAATTAGTAACCCTAGGAAATCAGAATTAAAAACAATTGCCACAAGTAGAAAGCAATGCAAGAAATCCTAAGAGAGGATAAGCGAAAAGCATAATATCACTTTAGTATAGCGCAAGCAGTAGCAGAGAGAGAAAGAAAATTAGAGATTCGTGAGGTTACAAAGAAGCGACCATTGGAGAGAACTAGTCGAATTCTATTCATAATTCGTAATTTGTAGCAAATACAACATATAATTATAGCAAATTCATCATAAAAGCAAATACATAAATTGCAGCAAAACAATAAAAAATTCATATAATAGCGAGCACATAAAATGCAGCAAATGCAAGATAAAAAGCAAATACATCATAAATGTAGCTTTTCATAACCTAAAACAATATAAATCATAAATGAAAATGCATCATGCATGTCATGTATTGTAGCAAATACCAAAAATCTTCTAAATAGCACATATATAATTTAATATATATTGCATTCATTTTCGATTTTTCCATGGCGGCTTCAAAAGTTCACTAACCTGCAAATTGTAATAGACTATCAACTAGTGAAGAAAAATATTGCATTCAGAGTTTTAAAACAACTTTAATTTAAAAAAGTATTTAACCTAAAACACATGCTGCTCTTTGGAAATGTGAAAATCTCAACAAAATATCATGCTACTCTTTGAAATAGGGATCCACAATTAGTTACCAGATATGTGTGTTAGACATAGTAATTTTAAATGCTATAAGATACAATCACAACTGGAAGTAAACTGAAATAAGCATACATAATGGTCGTAATGTTCTATGCATGGTTCAATCTTGGAGTTGCAAATCAGAGTTTGTAATTCAGCTGAGAAACTGAGTTTGTAAACTCGGTTTCTCAACTGAGTTGCAAACGCTGTGTTTGCAACTATGTTATCCATGTGAAGAAGTCAAAGTTCAATCAAAACCAACTATGTTATCCATGTGAAGAAGTCAAAGTTCAGTCAAAACCAACTATGTTATCCATGTGATTTCCCCATCAAAGGCACAACATATGATTCTCCCAAGTTTAAAAGCAATAACCTATTTTTCTTTGGATCACTCTTTAAAAAGAAAAAATGAAATTTTGTCACATCATTGTCATATTAACTTTGTAAATTGTTAAAGCTCAAAGTGCACCCCAACAGTTTAAATGTCTTAGTTTTAATATAATGAGCAAATGCGCCGGTACAATGCATTAGTAAGAGATAAATACATTATTGTGGTTTAGTGAATTGTCCCACTTTAAAAAGAAAAAGAATGAAAAACCAATAATTTAATGCACCTGCGCCTGTAGCAAATGGGTTGCAAACTTTGTGTTTGCAACTCAGTTGAGAAATTGAGTTCGTAAACACAGATTCGCAATTGAGTTGCAAACTCAGAGTTTGCTACTAAACTAAGTTGCAAACTTTGTGTTTGCAACTTAGTTGAGAAACTGAGTTCGTAAACACAGTTTCGCAACTGAGTTGCAAACTCAGAGTTTGCAACTAAGCTGAGTTGCAAACTCAGTTTGAAAACCAAGCATTAGCCTATTCGAATTTAATTATTTTGTAAATACTTAGTTTGCAGCTATAAAATTCAACATATTACCCATATTCTACAAACTTATCTAATTCTTCATCAAATTCAACATATATTTTCTGATGTGAAACATCAAATTAAATATATATTTTCTGTTTTGGAATGAATGCATACATTACATGAACAAATTGTAAAAGGACAATGACAGATTAACAAGAATAAAGTGTAAGAATCGTACCATGTGTGAAAAGTGCATATAGACTACATTGTAACTAATGCATCGTCCACAAGCCCAACATTATTTCCTATAAAAAGAATAAGTGAATAATTATACGAAATAATTATGGCATTTAAATAAATAAAAAACTAACCAATATCAGATGTAGGTCGGGCAATGGGTACCCTAAAAATCCAAAATCTGTCGTTATTCAAAAATATGAAAAATATATGATATCCGAAAAGCAGATACGGAAATCTGATATCCAAAAATATTTTCGGATAGGAAAACGGATATAACACAATCCATATCCGAAAAATATTCATCCGTTGTTGAATTAAATATCCATTTTTTATTTCCAAATTATACATAATTCTTCAATTAACTAAATTAAATAATTAGAAAATCAAATATTATTTCAACCATTGGATACATGCTATCAACTCCATGCCCCTTCATCAGACCCTAATCCAATAACAGCCGCATCTCCCTTTCATTCGTTCCGCTAGAACCAAATTCGAAGAAAATGTCATCTTCTAAGTTCCTCAGCCGACAATCTCTCTCTCATTTGTCAATCTTATTTGTTTCTCTAGTCCCTACTTCAAGTCTTATTCCTTGGCCCTAGCTTCAAGCGTAGTAAGGAGTCGATTTTAAGGACGACTCGGTTTCAAGCGATGACGATTCGATTTCAAGCATCTCCAGCGACTTCGAGTTCGATATCTGTAGCCTACTTCGAGACAATGGCATGAATTCAAAGCTTTTGTTTGATTATTTATTCGTTATTGGTACTCTGTTAGTGCATTGTTAACATTTTTGATAATTTCAAAGCTATTTTTTGATTATTTCGCATCTATTATAGAAATGTTAGTTGATTTTTTTATATGGTCGCTGTCTATATATTTGCCATTCAGGATAAATCAAGTTTGCAATTTCTAGCCGTGCTATCTTAGCTTAGGGACCTAATTAATTTAATGTAAATCATTTTAATGGTTTAGGCAGTAAGTTTACTTCTGTATACAACGTTTACTATTACAATATTTTAACCATTTACCCATTCATGACAAGCATACTCAATCCTTTGCAAACTGTCTATAGTCAATGTTATTGAAAACGTTTTTAAAATGTCTAATCTATCTTTGATAGAAAACAACACTATCCATGTTTTACCAAATATTGTTGATCTCTTAAGTAACACTTCTATTTTATAATCTATGATGGAATTTTAGAATCATATTTTATGGTAAATATATAATCATTTTCCATCCAATTTAGATAATTGAAAATGTTTTAAAAATACCTACACTATCTTTGATTGAGAACTGCACTATGTGTGTTTTACCCTACTATTAAGTTTAATGGTCTATGCCATGTTGAATGAAAATTATTTCTCGAAAATTTCATGAAATTTCTGTTAATTGAACATTTTAGCGTGAATTTAATTACTTAATACTATGTATGCATTTCTGAAAATTTATTATACATTAAGTTACAAATTACTGTGTATGTATTTATGAAATAAAATTTACTATTATGTATGTATTTCTGAAATAAAATTTATTGCTATACTTTGAAACTATACCGCGTATGTACATTAAGTAAGTCACTATGAAATAAAATTATATAGAGCAGCTTCTATATGTTTAGTTTAAATGAAACTATAGTTTGAAACTGCAGATAGATAAAATATGATGTATGAACCTGGATCGTTTACGATATAACATAGTTATGAGCATATATTAGTGAATATGGAAGTGAACAAATAAGAAAATTTATAACTTATAATTGTGTATGTATTTCTAAAAATTTATTGTAGATTAAGTTAATTAAACTATATATTAGTTGAATGTAAAAATAATTTCACATATTTTTTTTTATGTAGATTGCAAAAATGTCAAATACATCATCGAGTTGCAATAGTAAGTCCGTTCAGTGTTCATCATTGAATAATGCTAACGTTGTATATAATACTTCTATTGTGCGACTACAAGAAACTCAAAATCCAGACAATAATTTGTAAAAAAGTCTAGATGTTTTAACCAATTTAGATAAAAATGAACCTTTAATGAGAGTCTTAAAATCTGAAGTATTTAAAGATTTTGATAGAAAAACATTATTGGAAGATTGTATTAGCCGTATTAAGGCCATGTGCTAACTATGTACTAGGATATTCAATGGAGCCTCCAATATGGTAACAACTCATCTAAAAAACCATGTCCAAAGAATGTTAAGTAAGAGGCCATTACGACAGAAAATATTGACTACTAAACATTCCCCCAATAAGCCTTTCAAACTATCAAGTTGGAAATTTGATCAAAATGGAACCCCAATATGTTTTGCTTGTATGGTTGCTAAGCATGATTACCCATTTAATATAACCGAGCATGTTTATTTTCAAGATAATGTTGAAAGCATTATTCCAACGGTCAAATGTTTTCTAGAAATACAATTAGATGTGATGTTCTAAAACTTTATGTTGATATGAGAGAAAAAATACAAGATATGTTGAATTGTTTATCGTCACGAGTTAGTCTTAGTGCAAATTTATGGATATCAGAACATGAAAATCTTGACTGTTGTTGCATAACATGTCATTATACTGACGGTGATTGGAAATTACAAAAAAAGATCATTGCTTATCACGAGTTGCCTCCTCCACGCACAAGATTGGCACTAAGTGTTTCTATGAAGGAAAACGTGTCGCATTGGAATATTAATAAAAAATTATTTGCACTTACAGTTGATAATGCTCCGAATAACGTTGTTTTGATAAGAAATTTTAAAAAGATCGGCTAGTTGGTAAAGGCGTTTTGCTTTTAGATGGCGTGTTATTCCATATGCATTGTTGCACATACATATTAAATTTGATTGTACAAGACGATTTAAAAATTGCGCATGGCCTTATTGAAAAAATAAGAGAAAGTGTCAATTTTACCAAATCACCCCAAAGTTGGAAAAATGCATTATCACAAACTAGATTAAGTGGAAAAGGAGTTTGTTATGATGTTCCAACACGATGCTACTCGACATTTCTTAAGCTTGAAAGTGCACTTAAACTGCATCATGCATTTAAGCGATTGGTTGATTTGACATATGATTATAAATCATTGTCATCAAGTGAAGAATGAAAGATTGGGAAAGAAGCTAGTGAATGTTTGAGAGTTTTTATGATATTACCCTTAAATTTTCCGGTGTCAAGTATCCAACAGCAAGTTTATATTTTAGAAGTGTGTGTGATTGAATATAATCATGTTCATTTAAATCCTAACTTATAATGTTCTCATAAACATCACACACTTTTGAAATATAGATTAGTCATCGGATACTTGACACCGAAAAATTTAAGAGTGATATCGTAAAAAACTCACAAACATTCACTAACTTCTTTCCCAATCTCTCATTCTTCACCTGATGGTAATGATTTATAATCATATGTCAAATCAGCCAATCGCTCAATTGCAGGATGCAGTTTAAGTGCGTTTTCAAGCATAAGAAATGTCGAGTTCCATCATGTTGGAAGATCGAAACAAACTTCTTTTCCACTTAATCTAGTTTGTGCTAATGCATTTTTTTCAACTTTGTTTCCTACTTTGGAATGATTTGGTAAAATTGACACTTTCTCTTATTTTTTCAATAAAGCCCAAATGCAATTCTTAAACCGTCTTGTACAATCAAATATAATATGTGTGTGCAACAATGCATATGAAATAACACACCATCTAAAGGCAAAACACCTTTACCAACTAGCCACTCTTCAAAATCTCTTATCAGAACATCGTTATTCGAAGCATTACCAACTATAAGTGCAAATAATATTTTACCAATATTCTAATGCAACACTTTTTCCTTCGTAGCAGCACTTAGTGTCAATCCTGTGTGTGGAGGAGGCAACTCATGATAAGCAATGATCTTTTTTGTAATTTCCAATCGTCATCAATACAATCGCATGTTATGCAATAATAGCCTAGATTTTGATGTTCTGATGTCCATAAATCCGTAGTAAGACTAACACGAGATGATAAAAAATCCAACATATCTTGCAACTTTTGCTCTCATATAAACATAAAGTTTTAGAACATCACATTTAATTGTATTTCTAGAAATCATTTTGACCGTTGGATTAATGCTTCTAACTTAATCTTGAAAATAAACATGTTTGGTAATATTAAGTGGGCAATCATACTTAGCAACAATACGAGCAAAACACATTCGGGTTCGATTTTGATCAAGTTTCCAACTTGATAATTTGAAAGGCTTATTGGGGGAATGTTTAGTAGTCAGTATTTGTTGTCCACAGCAGTAGCCCAGCGGTTAAGGACTTGCACCATGGTAACAGTGGTGCGGGTTCGAAACCCAGGATGACATGCTAAGAGCTTACCATATGCATACGCTAAGATCAGCCACCTATATGGTGCTCGCGGACCGGGCTAGGTGCACTGGGAAGTATTTTACGACTCCCGTCGGTTTCCCTCCTGAACAAATTCAAAAAAAATTCCTTGGCTATGGTTTTCTAGAAGAGTTGTTCCAATATTGGCGGCTCCATTAAATACCCTTGTGCAATGTTTGCTCGTGGCCTTAATGTGGCTAATACATCTTCCAATATTATTTTTCAATCAAAATCTTTCTATACTTCAGGACTCTCATTATAAGTTCATTATTATCCAAATTGGTTGAAACATCTAGAATTTGATGCAAATTATTGTCCTGATTTTTAATTTCTTGCAATTGCACAATAGAAGTATTATCTATAACGTTAGCATTATTCATTAATGAACACTAAAAGGACTTACTACTGCAATTTGATGATGTATTTGACATTTTTGCAATCTACCCATGAAAAAACATGTGAAAATATTATTACGTTCAACAAATATACAATTCAATTAACTTAATGTACAATAAATTTTCAGAAATATATACACAGTAATCAGTTACATAATTTCTTATATAGTCTCTACAATATTCACTAATATATGCTCATAACTGTGTTATATGTTAAACATTCCAGGTTCATACAACATATTTTATCTATCTGCAGTTTCAAAGTCTAGTTTCATCTAAACTAAACATAAAGAGTTGTTCTATATAATTTTACTTCACAGCGACTTACTTAATGTACATACACATTATAGTTTCAAAATATAGTAATAAATTTTATTTCAAAAATACATGCACAATAATAAAAAAAAATCAGAAATACATACACGATTATCTGCGACTTAATGTATAATTAATTTTCATAAATACATACATAGTAATAAGTAATTAAATTCATACTAAATATTTCAATTAACAGAAAGTTCAAGAAATTTTCGAGAAATAATTTTCATACAACATTCCATAGACCATTAACTTAACAATAGGGTAAAACACAGATAGTGTGATTTTCTACCAAAGACAGTATAGGTATTTTTAAAGCATTTTCAATTATCTAAATTAGAAGGAAAACAATTATATATTTACCATAAAATATGATTATAAAATTCCGACATAGATTATCAAATAAAAGTTTTAGGTAAGAGATCAACAATATTTGGTAAAACATGGATAGTGCGGTTTTCTAATCAAAGATAGAGCATACATTTTAAAAACTTTTTTAATAATATTGACTACAGATCGTTTGTAACTGATTGAATATGCTTGCCATGAATGGCTAGATGGTTAAAATATTGATAACAGCAAATGTTAAAAATAGAAGTAAACTTACTGCCCAAACCAATAAAATAATGTATTTGAAATTAATCAGGTTCCCTAGGCTAAGATAACACGAATGAGGAACACCAATAAAACAATATCGCTGCATCACATCAACACATTTAAGACAACCTTGCTTTACACAAAACCGTCCTTAACATATGGAGTTCAAAATGCCGAAAACATGTGTATATGGATCGTTTAAATTAGGATTCTCTGCTCAAACTTGAATTTTTGAAATACTAATTGCATGACCCTACTTTTAAGTTTAATTATATTTAAGAAAAGAGAATTAACAATATTTTGCAATTCTCATACGTATAAGAAGTTAAAACCTTAATGTGCATGCAAATTTCAGAATATCTTTATGAAGTAAGCATCAACATATAAAGATAGCAGTTCTTTAATGAGTATTTTATCTTCCAAATAGAAATTGCAAACTAGAGTTATCCCAAATGGCAAATATATAAATGACAGCTATATACAAATGATCAACTAATATTTCTGTAACAGATGCGAAATAATCAAAAATAGCTTTGAAATAATCAAAAATGTTAACAGTGCATTAACAAAATATCAATAATGAATAAATATTCAAACAAAAGATTTGAATTCATACCACTGTCTCGAAGACTACAGCTATTGAAGTCAAAGTCGCTAGAGATGCTTGAAATCAAGTCATCATCACTTGAAACTGAGTCATCGCCTCGTGCTAGGGCTGAGGAATAAGACTTGATGCAGGGACTAGAGAAACGAATAAGATTCACAAACGAGATAGAAAATGTCTGCTGTGGAACTAAGAAGACGACATTTTTTTAGTTAGGTTTTAGGGGAACACATGAAAGGGAGATGCGACTGTTATTGGATTAGGGTTTGATGAAGGGGCGTGATGTTGATAGCACGTATCCAACGACTGAAATAATATTTGATTTTCTAACTATTTAATTTGGTTAGTTGGAGAATTAAGTATAATTTAAAAATAAAAAAATGGATATTTAATTCAACAACAAACGGATATTTTTCGGATACGGATTGTGTCATATCCGTATTCGTATTCGAAAATATTTTTGGATATTGGATATTTTTTTTATTTTCGGATACGGATTTTAGATTTTTCATGTACCCAATGTCAGGCCTACTCTTGTTGTAATAATTAAACACTGGCAATAAATTCAAGTCAAATAACATTCTTCCTTTGGACCGATTAATTATTCACTTGTAAAAAAGAAACTTTATAATTGTCATTATTATCACACATGTGTAATTGATTCGGCCAAACATTAGTCTTCCTTTAGTCGACTAATACTCGCATGAATAACTACACACAAATATCAAACATTTTTATGAACAACCAGAATAAGAGAGGTCACTTTGGTGACATTATATTTGTGACGACCGCCCATAACCCCCGCACTAAACAAGAGGAATAATGCACTGAAAGTCGTGCCAGGCTGCTATGGACGATCATCATAGTAAGTGAACACATCGAAACATGTCGTAGAACTCACAGCGCAAGGATAAAATATAATAGAACATATACAACAGGTGATAGTAATGAGGTATCATATAGCAAACTTTTGAAACTCTTTCAACATCCAGAAAGATTATCCAACTGATATCCAAGTTTGTACATAAGGCCTCACTACAACTCTCAAGCAACTCAAACAGCGGAAACAGAAATACTAGGTAGAATAAAACTGGTACGCCAGCCTCCTGCTCGTCATCGCTCAGCTTCCTCGTATCAATAAGCTCCATTACCTGTAACCTGCTACTTAGTCTGCCCATCCACAACCGGATGAACAACCCAAGGTAATAAGAGGAGACATAAAACCTTGAGTCAGACAATAGTCTTAGTGAGCGATAATACAGCTAACAAACTTCAACAAGAAAGCATATGAGAATGGGTAAATGAACAACTTATCTACCCACATCACCAGAGAAGAACTCAACCTTATCTTCCCCACATCGGACAGTGATAGCCTTTACACCAAGCATTTCAACCATTCATCCATAGAAACCAGAACACCCATTCAATCATAGAGAACACACATAACATCCAGATTATATAAGTCTCACACAGACAACCCTAATCGAGTTTAACATTCCTCAAGTACCCTCGCCAGAGGCCTAAACCAATATCACTTAAGCACTCAAAGAACATCTCCCTCGACTTTGGATAATCTATGTGAGATAGTACAAACAGAACAAACAATCATGCATAACCGACTCTGGCTATCACCGCCAATCCTGCTTCGAAACCATCATTATCGTATGACGGCCAACCTTGCCATATGTCAAGGGCTAATGATAACCCCAGTTCTAGCATGAACTCCATATGCCCAACCTTGGCAATGTCCAACCTTGACACTAGGCCTTTCCCCAACCAGAAAGACCCAGGGTACTCGACCAACAACCGGTCTTTTGGGCCTTTCAACGATACCCATCGTACCCCTGCTTTGAGCCTACTAGAACTTACAACAACGATGACTTCTCGGCCTTCGCATCTCTAATCGTCCAACCTTGACGATGTTTCATAGCTCAAGCAACCTTCTCGAGCATCCATTATCCACCAACTCACGACCTTTGAGTTGTCTCTGCATTCGTTGTTCCACCATGATCAACGAACACATTCATCACTTCGAGTCTTCCTACTTGAATCACCTCGAAGTCACGCCATCACCGAACCAAAACACATCACTGCGCTGCGGCTAGGGTTCGGGGGGTTGCCCCTGAAAAATATGTTTTCAGACCTTTTTGGTTCGTACCCGAGTCGTACCCGAAAACGTACTTTTTCAGAAAACGACCCTGCCAAAACCGACCAGAACCTTGCTCCAGAATGACCAGCCAAAAACCGACCAGCCTTGCTCCAGAACGACCCGCCAAAAACCGACCAGCCTTGCTCCAGAACGACCCGCCAAAAACCGACCAGCCTTGCTCCAGAACGACCCGCCAAAAACCGACTAGCCTTGCTCCAGAACGACCCGCCTCCATGCAGCTTTGGATCGACTTGACCTCCTTGCAGCTTTGGATCGACTCGACCTCCTTGGGACCGACCAACTTTGGATCGACCCCGTCAAGACCGACCAGATTTTGCCCCACCTGACCGACCAGCTCCTTCAGAGCGACCAGGATTTGCTTCCAGTAAAAACCGACCAGAATGCCACCATCTGAAACCGACCAGAATGCCACCATCTGGAACCGACCAGAATGCCACCATCTGAAACCGACCAGAATGCCACCATCTGAAACCGACCAGAAACACTTCTGCTCCTTCTGGACCGACCAGCTTAAACCGGCCAGCTCCCTGACTTGCTTCCCAAGCCATACTATGACCGACCACCTCATTCCAGACCGACCCGACCAACTCCAGGACGACCAGAAACCTGCACATCTCCAATTCGACTCCGATTTCGACCAAAACTTCGCCAAACGACGAATCCGACGAAACCAGCTTATCCGATTCATCCAAACACAATCACAAACATGTTATGCAACCAACAATATCATCAATCTAACAATTTCCATCAAAACACATAAATTTCCCAAAACATGATAAGTGAATCATATGAACATAAAAACGGATCTAACTTGCATAATCTTGAGAAAAATCATAAAATTAACCATTTAAATTATCTAGATCAGATCCTAAGGTGATTCATATATAAAATGGACTTAGCATGGTGTGGATCTAAGTAAAATAACATGGAAATGATGAAATTAACATCCTAAAACCCATATACTTGCATGAATCCGAATGAGAGATGTAAATCACTCACCAATTATCCAAATCTAAGCAAAAGCAATGAAAACGCAATCCGGACAGCGAACACTTCGAATCAAACTCTTCAATCCGATGAATTCGCCCTTGAGACGATGTAGATCTAGCCTCTTATGGTGTAGATCTTTGATTTCCCTCCTTGGATTTTGGAATTTTAATGGTGGAAAGATGTTAGAGGAAGAAGGAGATCAAAGCCTCCCCATAAGAGAATGGAAAATGCCAACCTTTCTCCATACCCCTTACCCCCTATTTATAGTCTCCACCCACCCTCTAATGGGCCTTCCCCAAATCAGCCCATTAGCCTTCCAAAACCTGAACAACCAACTGAAAAACCTTAAAACATCGATTTCTCCCAAACCGCTGAACCAAATCCTTAATGTAACCACTCTACGGAAAGGGAATCATCAATTCCATTCCAATGGCATAGGTCTCACCCTCTGATTCGACCTGAGTCAAAAGTTATGCCCAGTACAAGACTGACAGGGGCAAAATGGTCACAAACAAAATCGGTAAAAATTATGGACATGTCACACATCCCCATAAGCAACATATCAAAAGATGAGAATGATCCAACCCTCAGGGAATAAAATAAAAATATTTTACGATCTTCCGATACGTAAAATGCGGGCTGTTACATTATTCCAATCAGATCACTATGAATGTAGGAATATGATATTAAAAGTTATAAAAAGACACAAAAATTATATTTAAACTTATTTCTTACTGTTTGTACAGTATACCTCAAATGCTCTAACACACTCAAAAATAATTTAGGTCCCTGTAACAGTTAAAAAATCCCAAAACAAAACTCTTACTTGGCATAAAATATTTTAGTCATAGCTACTTTAATCATTTCTCTTTAGTCCTGAAGCTATATTCATGACATTCCCTTAATAAATATGATACAATTCATCATAAATACATTACATAAAAAAATTCATAAATTAATGCTAGAATTAATGTCACATAAAAACTTACATACAAATGACACAGTAAATGTCATGTTAAATAACATTAAGGAACATAATTGTTATGATGTATATCTAACCATAGTATAGCTACTAAAATGCTACTATGTCATTTTTCCTTTGGTTTATTAATGGAATACTTATCTAAGCCATAAATGATGCGGTTTAGATAAATGAGCAAACTATTGCTACTTTTATTTTATGCTGACCGAAACATGAACATGCAACGTATCTTCCACATGTGCCATACATATAATATATATATATATATATATATATATATATATATATATTAAACATAAATGCATAAAAAATTGGCTTTTCTTGTTCCTAATAGAAAGAAGCTGAATTATTTAATTTCCATGATCGAAGCATTTAATGCATTTATGATATTAACAAAACAACCACAATTAATGCATTTATAAAAAAATTGCAATGGATCATTATGTGGCCAAAAATGTAAACCAATATTACACCAAATTGATTTACTTACAAATATCTAAATCAAGTAAACAGTGTCATTTCATCATAGATCTCGGTGTGCAAAAATATCTCAAAAGGAGCATACTAGATTCAAAATTTCTAAAATATCTTGGATATATATATATATATATATATATATATAACTGTATGTCCAAATTACTTAGACCAAGGAGACTGATTTGTATTTCCTTGCATAAACGGTTCTAGATTATTCAAAACATCATATACCATCATCAAAGAGCAAAGTAAAACAATTGTACATAACATATTCAAAATGTTCTTTCATAATGAAATTTATAACTAATTCAGATTAATATGCAATAACTTTTGATGCTATTACTGACAAAAGTTTTTTTTTCAGTTTTAGACTGATCAAGATTATTTTCTAAAAAAATTAATGACTTTAAAATTTTAATCATTTAGATCTATCTTTCGAAACAAAAAGAGTTTCATAAGTCAGCATTTAATTTTCAATAAAAAAACGAAAATACTAAATCAAATACAAATTTTCACCCAAAGAAAATAATTTTCCCAATGAAATCAATAATGGGTGGCTCTGATACCACTTGTTGGAATTTCTATCTACTTTATGATTAACAAATCATGAAATTCCATATTTGAATAGATGATCAATATTGATCTAATTGAGAAGAAATCAGAGAAAGTAAAAATGAATTAGCGGAAGCCATACTTACTCGAGTCCATAGATATTTACAAAGAGAAGATTAACCTAATTAAGGCATGGTTTTGATTATCTAACTTGACACAAGCCTTAGAACTGAATCGATAGTTGTTGCTTCCATTAACTAAATCCATGAGCGTTTGTTAAAGAGGATCGACTTGGTTTTGCATCTTCCAAATTGACACAAGTTTAGATGTAAATGTATTTCTTCAAAGGTGATAAAGAGAATAAGCTGAAAACTTGGAAATAACCCCTAATTTATAATAGTGTAATATTTTCAGTTCAACCCATCAATAAACTGAAAAATATTCCGATCTCTAGGCATTCCTTCCATAACAGTTGAATATTTATGTCAATAAATATTATTACCCTATTTGACCACTTTAATTAGCATTCATACTTAAATAGCGTTACACATTATATTTAAACGTGTGGCCCACATAATTGAAATATTCTAATAGCATGATGTATATAATTTAGATAAAATACGTAGAATCAAGCCTAATTTCATGAATAAGGTACATAAAATTATCATCCAAAAAGAGTATTTGATGGTGTTCGGTTGCTTACTATTAGCTTAAAGTAAATCCGCCTCAGATCAGTACACATTATCCAAGATAATATAATTTTAATTTCAATGGTATGAGTAAACAATATACACACAGTGGTTTTGATATTATGTTTCTTTTTGTCTGTCTAGCTCATCTGGTGATGGCAGGAAACTTACCCAACGATTATTCAAGGCAAATCTTGAGAAAATACTAATGTTGTTCAGAGGTTTCGACAACCACTTCAATGTTTTCATATTTGTGCATTTTATTAAATAAATTGTTTCACTCCACAAAATATATTTTTGTATTATGTTTTACAGGGTGAAAAGCATATATAAGAATTTTCCATCGACAAGAACCCAATGCATCAAATTCTTCAAAGTCTGGTATGTTCATTTCTAACAAGGTATATAAATGTATGCTATATTTAGTTTTAAATATTCTTAGGTTTTTAATTTTAATTTTTTTTTACCTGTTTTTTTACTATTTTTTAAAGCTGCATGCATTTGTGGAATATGCGACGCTAGATCAGGCAGATGAAGCAGTTAGTCTTTTAGCAATGTACTATAGATTGACTACAGAACTACAGCCTTGGTTTTCAAATGTATTCCAATAGTTAAAGCAGTTAAATGATGAAAGAACCAATCTCAAGGGTCTTCAAGTTAAATGATGAACTTGTGTTACAATACATAAGCTCTTTTGTCTTGTGATCCAAGAACATATTCATAGAACGATAACATTGATACTAAGATGAATAAAGTCATAAGCTATTTACTAACATTGCAATCAATTATTTATTCTTCTATTACAACACAGACAAGATCTATGATCACAACAAAGAGATCGAACTATAATCATTTTGATGTTAATACATCAAAGAAAATAGCACATCACATTCTCAAACATCAAGGTCGTCAACCACGTATATGGAGCAAATACTTGAAAAACAATGTAGGTAACAAATCTAAGTCCCTTGCTTCACCCTTTTACTTGAACCATATTGGTATAACATAAATGTGAATACGATGATCTAAACATTTCTTCGTGACACATATACCATTATAAGGCTGTACACTAAAGCATGATAATATAATAAAACAAGTTAAGCATTTCATAAATAATTAGCACCATGAAATAACTTACCACTATGTCAACACTTGAATCTACCCCATATTGTATCTTTAAAGTAAACTTGAAATAAGAATAATTGAAACTAAATCTAGATACTGCAAAAGTGGATTTAAAATACTCGAATTGTTAAGTCACGTAACAATCAAGATCTCATAATTTCGGATCTCAACAAAAAAATGACTCAATGTTTAATTTTGACGTTTAAATAAATAGAATTTAATTCAAGCATTCATATGACGGTGTTATTAATGAATTGATTCAGCTGTGTTGAACAAACTTTGACTTAAGAAACTGCATCCTCCCAAGTTAAGGACAATCAAAAGCATAATATTAGTTCAATCATTGTATTAAATCAGTGCAATCGTAATCATCAATTAGTCAACTATTTAATTATCACTAACACAATTTGTATTACAAAATGCTCATTTCGAATCAACTAGTAACTCGTACCATTCACATTAGCCTTAATTAATAGATCATAAAAACACAAACCAGTTCAAATGCATCACATCAAACATTAATGCAACATGCCAATGATAAAACATATAAAGACAACTTTCATCAAAATTCATGGTAAGAGCCTCCCAGCTTTAATAATAGCAAACTTGGAAAACTCCTTTCTCCTTTAAGAACCCTTCAATTAAACCCTTAAACTTCTCCGGTTCCATTGTCTCGCACTCAATCTCATAGATTTACCAATGACGGTTGTGAACTAAAATTAGGAGATCTGAGCACAAATTCGTGGGTTTGAGTTCTAATTCATTTAGGTAGGTGCAATGTGTTGATTTAAGGTTCGATCAGTTTGATTTTTTGAGATGAATTTAGTTGAAAAAAGAGTTTTTAAATGGGATTGGAGAGATATTTATAGAGAGAATTTTGGGAAGATGAAAGAAAACGAAAAAGGTGTGAAGTTCATTTTCTATATTTTTGTTCTGTGTAAAATTGACTTTAAACAAATTGGTTTATGGTCTAGACAAATCTCCCTAATAGTGGGTTTGATAATTTAAGTATTTTGATAGTAACTAAAGTTGCTTAACTTTAAACGTGTTTGTTATACTCGTACGAAGTCTGTTTAACCTAGAGTCTTTGACGTTACGTTCTTATCAACGAATAGAACACATTAATATAATTATCGAAGTGTTTGGTTAAATATATAATATTGATAAAGTATTAGTTATTGAATTTAATTACAATTAACGTAGTTAAATAATTATATTTAATTAGCAGAATAGATACCATTTTGTCGCAATTAAATTGAATAAATCAATTTGGATATCTAATGAATATAATAAATCCTCATTTTGTCCTTGCTAAGTAAAATGATTGTTTTTAATCAAGTTAATATGTTAATTAATTATTATTGAATGAATAAATTTGTCGTAAATTTATTATTATTATTATTGATTAGTTGTGTGATTTAGGTTTGATCGGTTAATGAGCTATTTTTTTATATATGCGTGGGTGGGGCAGACAATAAATTTAGGGTGATTTAATAAGAACACCTTGTGATTAGATACATAGTTTGGCTATTAAATGTTCAATGAGAATACTGGTTAAGCGGACAACATAATAAAAGACGTTTATTATAGTTTTGGAAATAAAAGATATTTTATCTTTTGATCTCGAATATTTCCTTTTAGAAAAGTAATAGAAATATTATAAGAATAAATATTTTGAAGAGATAGTAAAAATGAGTTGTATAATGATTTGTTTTATAGAAGTGCTTTATAAATGTAGAGAATTACGTGGACTAAAAACCTAATGTTTAAAAATGATTTCCACTGAAAATGATAACACTATGATTTAAAGTATTTGCGGATATTAATGCAAAATGATTTATCACTTCAGAATAATGATTTGTTATGTTACCATAAGTTGAGTAACCCCAGACCTGGCGCTGTCGACAAGCGAGAAAAGCAGTGCCTTAGGGCATCAGAAAATCAAGGACATCAATTCTTCGACCACTTCTTCTATGAAGAAAAGTTTATCGCAATCCGCACCGCAAAAGTGAGCAAGGCCACGTAAACCAGTCACGAACACTACTCCGGCAGCGATCCAGAACACGTGAAAGGTAGGGCTATAGGCGTAGGTGTGTCGTGCGATTAATTGCAAAAATTGCTTTGATACCAATCTGTTAGGCTTTTTGTAGCGGAAAAGGCAAAACATCAAACAAATGGATCTTTTTCACTCAATCACTTGAAGGTGAATTTGATTGAAATAACAACACAATAGATTGGAAATAATGGCAATAAACAAATATTCCACCCAACCACCCTCTTTATTGATTCAATAAAAACAAATTTTATTTACACTTGATGGATCAAAATAAAAAATAAACAAAATTACAATTGAATTAATAACCTTATTGTGATAGGGAAATGAAATTTAGAAGACTACGAATATCGTTGGAGAAGAAGAGCAATGAAGAACGACAACAAAACTTTGAATCAACCTGGAGGCACCAACTGCATCTATCATCAGTATACATGAATAGCTTTTCTAAGCCTTAATTCCTACATTAGGACAATATGTGAATTGCCTCTTTGAAATATCTCTGGAATATAATCTTTTATTTCTTTCCTTCTATGATAAAATCAATCAACCAACCAACCAATCAACCAATCAATTAATTGATTACATTCCTCTTCAAAAAAAAAAATTTGAATCAACATATTCAACACTCCACCTTGATTCAAATACCACGTATCTCCAAAAATCACCAAACAAGTTATAACTAGCTCTTTGTCATCTCCAAATTTACAACCCTCGATTTCAAGGCCACGAGGTACACCTACCTGTTTTCGAAGTACAGTGAGATGCAACTGATTTCTAGGCTCTAATCATGCCTAGTCGATTTGAGTGGGCTACGACCACACATTCTCTTTGTCGTCTTCCATCTTCCATTATCCATATCAAAGGGTTTCTTCTCATTTCCATCAATTAGACCATTTAGGCATGGAACATCCACCATCATAGGCTTCCAAATTCCTCAATATTAACCATTAAAAATAGCCTTCTACAAAAGCAACATCATCTCCGATGTTTACAATCTTCAATCCAAAATTAATCCAAGCTATGCGATGATCTGAGTTCCGATACCAATCTGTTATGTGAATAATTGTATAAATTTCTCTGATATCAATCTGTTGGGGTTTTGTGCGCCGCGGAAAAAGCAAAACAAAAAAAAAATGATCTTTTTCTCTCAATCACTTGAAGAAAAATTTGATTGAAAATATCAACACAATAGATCAAAAATAATGGCAATACACATATATTCCACCCAAAGACCCTCTCTGTTGATTCATAAAAACAAATTTTGTTTACACTCAATGGATTAAAAAAATAATAAACAAAATGACAATTGAATCAATAATCTTACTGAGAAAAGGAAAGAATATCTTGATGACTATGAATATTGTGGGAGAAGAAGAGCAATGAAGAACGACGACAAACCATTGAATCAATATGGAGGCACCAACTGCGTCTATCAGCAGCAAATATCAATAGCTTCTCTCTGCCCTAATTCCGACATCTTCCACTCTAGGGCGCAAGCATTGGAGGTACACAACTGCTCTAGATTCTCATATGGTTTCTGTGTTTTTTTATCTGATAAAGAATGCTGCATAGAATGGAAGACCTAGGAAATATGCAAATTTCCACTTCAAAATATCTCCAAAATATAATCTTTTATTTCTTTACTTCTATGATAAAATCAATCAATCAACGACCAATCAATCAATCAACCAATCAATTAATTGATCAATCAATCAAATCAATTAATTAATTATATTCGTCTTCAAAAAAAATATTTGAATCAACAAATTCAACAAGGTGAGAAGAGAATAGGCGATCCAAACAGCAAATTGCAAAGGGCCTTCTTCTTCCTTCAGTTCTTCGGTAATCAGTTTGTAATTCAATAAGTATAACTTAATTAACAATTACGCAGTTATGTTGCCTGAAAATTTATTTTTATCAATGTATTCCTAATCCTATTGTGTTGTCTGTCTGACCTAAATCAAGTGACAAGCATTCCTTACTTCCATTCCAATTTCAGATTTACCGAATTACGGAATTAGTGAATAGTCAATAGTGACTGTTATTTGGTGATATTGATTTCTTGACACTACAACAAAATGACCATATTACAATGGTGGAACACAGTTGTAATATATATTTACAACTTTGGACAAACCGTCGTGTATTAAGAAGTTGTAATAGACTAATATCTTTCACAACTTTTTTGCATCGTTGCAACACCGTTGTAATATGTATATTTTACAACTTTTTTCCACCGTTATAATAAACTTTATTACAGCAATTATGCACCGTTGTAATAAAATCTACTACAACTGTTATGCACTGTTGTGATTGACATTTGGGTTTTAAAAAAATAAACATGTAACGTCCCGCCATTTTTACTACCTCAAATTGGTAATTAAACCAACTTAAAACGTTCCAAAACGACGGATCGTTATTTAGCTTATAGAGTTTAAACACAGAATCAACTTGGAAAATAAAGTATAAAGAAGAATACAGTATTGAACAACGGATAAAACTTTTATTTATTAATCAGAATTTTGAATAAAAGATATTTATATACAGTGGAATTAAAAATACAGTAGAATACTGAAAAATATTTACTGTTTAAAATCTTCAGAGCGTGCATGCCTTCGGAATCCTAGCTTTTCCAATCTTTGAATCCTAAGTTGTAATCTTTAATATGTAACACTCGGGTCTGACCCGAGCATTCCATGCAAAAACATATAACACTGGAGTTAGGATTAAAACATAGTTCAAGTAAATTAACTTCAACATAAACTGAAATATAACGATTAATCCAACATAACAACTTGGGACGAACAAGTCATGACAGCATGTATCTTTATATATATACGTATGTCGATGACAAATATACACACATACGATGGTATGTATATATATATGTGTACAACGGGGTACGTAAATATCTAAGTGCCAAGTATAATATCGGTGCATATCAGTTTTTATTTCAGGGACAAGCGATCACGAAAGTCTGCACATGCACACGTGTACAAGTACACATGTGCATTGCCTCAGCATCCCGTGACCACTAATAACTAGTACAGAGAAGTCACTGAGTGTGCACATAATATGCTATGAAACAGGTAATGGGAATGAGGTGAACGGGCACCAAGTCAAACCAGTGGAACGTCAGGTGCAAATGTCAAGGGTTCAGACAACTAGCCCAAATTTGTATAAGCAAAGTGGAAATAACAAGGGTACTAAAATTAAAGGATACACATTTAGTGTACTATGCATAGGACACGTTTAAATCTCCCAGTTTTACAAAGCCAATAATATCCCTATCCCCTCCTGGCATCTCATTCTTTCTCGTTCACACACAAAAAAGGTTGCTAAGTGGGTCCTTATTCCAGTTCACATAAAACATCAGGTTATGGAGAAAAACTTAACTAGGGAGCATGAAAAACAGTTTTAAAGATCCAAATGGCAACATAACATAAACAAGGTGAACTTTAGAAATTTGAACTTTGCAGATGTAGATAAGTGTAACTAAATTCCCATATAGCTTGTTAATTCACACCGTATTACCATGGGTTATAACCTCACAACTATATACATATAAATATGCAGTGGGACTCATATCCAGTTTACAACTTCCTCAAATCAAGTGGCATCGTTACCCATACTAACTAAGATAGCAAGGTCTAATATGAAGAGTGTATATCCCTACTCATCACCATTTTTTACAGGTAGGTGTATACACCTAAGTGTTTATATAACAAATCAGAGTTCAAGTTAAACCAGCATAGGAATGCTTTCAATTTCCAAAATAGTATGGCATAGTTTCAGATTTAAGAATGTGGGTTATATATGAAATATTCTACTTTGAAACGAATGGCATTTCGCATAAATATACACACTTATGTATGGATATAGATATAGAACGCACGTGGAAAACCAATGCTAACAGCGGCAACTCATGAGCCCAATTAAAGATTTTTAAGATATTCAGAGTGTAAACCGTGCAGAGATGCATGTCAGGCTAAGTGTATTTCTTAATTTCCAAATCTGGACATATAATCTCTAGGTATCATAGGGCCACAAAAATCAAGACATGTATCAAATGAAACCAAAACCAGTAAATACACAAAACCGATATCAAATAAGCTCATGGCAAATACCCAACCAATAAGTGTAATAGCAAGCAATACGGTGGCAACAAAGTTGGCAAAAATCACCCTTGAAATAAATATGTGATTGTATGTATACACATATACAAATTCAAGTATACCCGTGCAGAATCAAGGCAGGTCGGCAATAACTCAACAGGGACAGCAAGAAATATAAAAACGAAGTGTCCTATCATTTCATAATCAGCACCATGTAGCCTCAGCGGCCAATTTAACATATATTTTACCATTACAATCTAGTTTAATATTGAAGTTACGATTCATGAACTTAGATAAATCGTGAGTTATGAAACTCACCTTGCGATCGACCCTCTCCAACCCCTTGCGATAACCAGCGCATCCCTCCTCCGACCACTTGAAAGTCGCCGGCTGCCTGCACCGAGAACAACACCTCTCTAAGCGCCTCAGCCCCAAGCTCCCCAACGTCGACCCCATTGCTTCCCGAGATCCGACTTGATATTTGATATTGGAATCGAAGTATAGAAAGGCAGGAAGTGAAATGAAAGCGCGGATGGCAGGAAGTGAAATGAAAGCGTGGATCCATCAATATCTGGCATAAGTGGCTGGAGATTGTTAGCATCGAATTGGGAAAGAAAGAATTAGGGATTGGTTTTGATTTAGGGTAAGTAGCGTGAGAGAATAAAATATGAGACCGCCAATCTTTGGAGCCAAAATTTCGCAATTTCCCAACTAAATTTCATTGCTAACATTTGGAGACCGTCGATTTTTTCATTGTTCGTTTCACCGAGATGTACAGAACTAAACGTTACAACCTAGAACCAGTACAAATTTACTGAATATAATATTTAAACGTTACAACCTAGAACCAATACAAATTTATTAACTATAATATAGATGTGTTAGGAAATATTTTGCTGAAGCATTAGATATTGCTCATTAATAATAGCTATTGTTAACTATTCCTTATTTCTTCTTATTTATAATTAAATATAACTTATTAAAAGTTTATTATGTATATTTTACTAATAATTATTCATTATTAAATACTTAACAATCATTATTAAAAAACTATTTTTTACTTTTTAATTAGTGATTCTTACTTCTTATTTATTGATTATTAAATTAATTATTCATTACTAAAACCTAATTTTTATTTATTTATTTTTAATTTCTAACAATAATACATAATTATTATTTATTAATTATTATATAGCGAAAATAAATTATTAATAGTAGTTATTACATATTTTCAAATAAACTATTTATTATTATTATTTAACAATAGTTATTGAGTATTAATATTTTTATTAATTATCAAATTTTTATTAATTATTAATATGGTATTTTGGTTGTAGTGTAGTCATATATTACAACAGTCAAAAAACAAAAGTTGTGATAGGACTTTATTACAACTGTCAAAATAACATAATTGTTAAAAATAAGTTATTACAACTTTTCTGGAAAAAAGTTGTAAAAAAACACTTACTACAACGGTGATTTTACCACCGTTGTTAAATTAAAGTTGTAATATGGTGTTTTGTTGTAGTGTGATATTGGTGAATTGTTATGCTATAAAAGCAAAACTGTTATTTAGTGATTCGGTGAACTAGTGAATTGATTATGCAGTTATGCTGCAAAACTGTTATTTGGTGAATTGGTGTGATTGTAGTCTATAAAATTACTGAATTAGTGTATAATGACAATATATTTTATGTATTGTTGTCCTTTTTATTTGATTTCATTATTTGGTTAAAAATTAAGCGTATACCCTACTTAAAAAGTGAAAGTTTGTTAAGTATTTTGAAGTGTTTGGTTACCTTTGATCTTGTAAAGAAAAATACGGGAAACGATGCAGAATCTCAAGAAATCAGTATTTCCTTGTGTTCCTAACCTATAGCGAGATAATAATAGTTTAAGAAAACCTAGATAATTGTTTAATATTTTTTCTCAATATCTCATAGTTTGAATAAACCAGTATGCACAGGCCTAGCCCTTCCCACAATCGGGAAAAGCAGCGGCTTAGGGCATTAGAAAATCAAGGGCAACAATTCTTTGACCGTTTTTTCTGCCGAAAAAATTATCGCGATCCGCACCGTAGCAACCAGCAAATCTATGGAAACCAATCGCGAACACCACTCCAGTGGCGATCTAAATCGCGTGAAAGGCAGAGCCATAACCGTAGGTGCCAGGCGAATAAGCGATTCAAACAACAAATTGCAAACAGCCTTCTTCTTCCTTCAGTTTTTTGGTAACTGGTTAGTAATTCAATAAGAATAATCTGATTAATGATTACACGGTTATAATACCTGAATATTTATTTGTATTAATGTATTCCCAATCCTATTGTATTGTCTAAATCAAGCGACAAGCGTTCCCAACATCCCATTCATTTTCGAACTTATCAAATTACGGAATTAGTTAATAGTCAATAATGATTGTTATTAGGTGATACTGATTTCTTGAGATTGGTGAATTTTTATGCTATAAAAGTAAAACTGTTATTTGGTGATTCAGTGAATTACTGAATTGGTTATGCTGTAAAACTGTTATTTGGGAATTGGTGCCATTATAATCTATAGAATTAGTGAATTAGTGAACAGTGACAATATATTTTTGTTAGATCCAAAAGTGGCTCTAACACCCTAATATCTGAATAGGCAGAGATTTATATGTGGAAATGCAAGAAAACGCAGAAAACACATAAGATTTATAGTGGTTCGGCGTTTACGAGCCTACGTCCACTTTATATGATTATACGTTAGATTCGAGTACAATCAATGATATTTCTCTCAGTCTCACTTGTACAATGATGATTCACTCAATAATTTCGGGCTAAGACTGATAAGAAATTGTAAGATACTAATAATGGTGGAAACAGTACTTAGAACTGCCAAAAAGATCCTGAAAATGTCAAGCATAGGTCTATTTATAGCTGATATCTGCAGGCGGATCGTGGTCACACGTGGCAAAAATTCCAAGAATCTCGGACTGGTTCGTGAGTGGATGTAGAAATGGTCAAAATGGCAGTTATGACAGGTGTCGCAAGATCCTTCATCTCCAAATTGTGAATGACCTGGTCGTGGCCTCTATCTTTTAGCTTCCAGAATTGGATCATGGTAGTAGTTCAGGTCGTAGGGAATCATCACGATCGGGTCGTGATAGTGGTGGCACGATCCGAGGGCGGTAGGTAATCACGATCGGGCTAGTGTGGCTTCTGTGAGTGAGACTTCAAATAGGACCTACACGTGAATCTTGGTGGCTTGATCCAAATGTTAGCCAACATTTTGCCCCTCAAAGTATGTTTTATCAGTGATGGAACATGCTTCGAAATCGTTGACAGGTCTTTTCTTGAAATGATGCAAATCAACAGTCACACCTGTTTGTAACGTTGTATTGCTTCAAAGGATCACTTCTCCTAATGAGTATAAATATATCGTCTGGTTCCCAATTGTTTCTTTATCCATTGGTCGATTCTCATCTTAAAAATTTCCAGAACATATCGCGATCAATCTGCCAGTTGAGCTTTAAATCCCATGAGTATTTTAAAGGAATTTATCACTTTTGTATGTAAGAAGCTTCGGCTTTCCGATTTGATAACCATGGTGGCATTAGGTCGCCAAAACGTTGCCTGGTTCGTTCTTCCACTCGTGAGTCCAGAGTGGATGGGAGAGCAGGCCTTTACACGAGACGCAATGGGCTCTCGTTCATAGCCCATGAGCTTTCATGGTTCCGTATAAAACAAAAACAAGAAGAGCAAGGGGGGCCGTGATGTTTATATATGCCCTGAGCCTTTCTTCTACTCCTCTTCTTTTACTTTACTACCGCCGCCGCTTTTGCTTTTCTCTTTCTCCTCAAAACCCCAATCACGATTTCCTGAAAATAATTCCATCCTCTAATTTAAATTAAAAAGGTAATTACGCAGGAAAAACTTTCATGTTAATTCATTCTTGCTTCTTTTTGCTTTGCTCGAGTTTTTACTGGTACAAAGATAGCGGAGTTTATGTTATTGAGGGTTTGAGAATGGCAACGGTATGATAGGTTTATGGAGGGAGGAAGGAGATGGTGAAGAAGAAGTTAGGCTCCACCAGGTCGGTTCGTGGATAGGATGTCGACTCAATTCGTGGTGCTAGCGAGGTGGAAGGAAACGAGATGGAGTTGAGTGGTGAGGTGGACAACGGATCGGTCGTGGAAAATAGGAGAGCATCGGTTCGTGGAGATAAGGAGATGGTAGGAGAAGGGAAAGTATTAATTTGACTGGTGGATCGGGTCGTTGGAATGGAAAAGCATCGGTTCGTGGAGATAGGAAGTAAACTAGATCGTGGGGGTTTTGTAACGACCAGAGGATTTTCGGCCCCGAAAATCGACATAAATACCTTTACCATGACTTATGCCGATCCTCCAAACACCGAAAACACTGGAGCGTTTAGAAAGAAGTTAGAGGGTGAGATAAGAAAGAAAGAAATATTAGAATAGAAGAAGAAGAAGTATCAACACAACACAGAGTCTCACATCGCAGCGGAACAAAATATAATACAGAAATAACTTTACTGAGAGTCTCTTAAAATACTTACAAGCATCAGAGTACCTCAACATCTCTGGACAGTTATAATAATCTGTACTCATATACACAGCGGAATATTAATCATATCGCACATCTGAACACCTTCAGCTTGTCACTGGCCTTCACGGTATCTGAGAACCTAAACCTGTACATCCCAGGCTAACCCGAGCATTTACAAAACACCGGGTCAGTCTGGTGAACCAGAGTGAGAAAAACTCGCATAGCATTAATCGTATCACACAACTTGATTTTAGAGTTAAAATCCTTTCGAAAGAAAAAGGGTAATCGTAAGACCAAATCCACACACAAATACGGACGGTTTTTACCTTACGATAACCCAAAACAGTTTTGAAATCGATATCTTGTCTGATATTATAATAGTGTCTAAATACAAGTAAATATCAGTCTAGTAGAACGCTTGCATCTCACGCTCTACGTATATATACAATCGAAAACCGCGGGCGCTTATTGGAGATTGGATTCCAACCATGACAAGGTATGGGACCACCTGCCGCTCTTGTATCTCTAGAGGCGAATACACTGGGTTCAACAAGAACGTCTTGCAACCCGGCCCTCACATGACCGACCACTCATTTCGCTTGAGTGTATCGAATGTATATCACCGACGGTTGGGCTCAAACCACCGTCTCCCGATAAGGGACAACATCGAACATAGATTAAGAAGCAATAGGAATTTCTCTAGATAGGTGATCATACATCCTAATGGGAGCAACCCACATAGCCATGCTGCCTGCCTGATTTTTGTCATTTCCCAGTTGATGAGGCTTGAGGTCAGAACAAATCTGGTCATCATATACTTTGAATGCCACATCGTCAGATCCGCCAGATCACACTTGATTGACGTCCACAAACATACTCTAGCTATCTGGCTAGAGAATAACCTTTTCTCCGCCATCAACTATAGTACGTTTGGAGAAATCAACGCGTATAAATCCTTTTGGAAATACTCTGTCAGACATCCATCCATACAAGTTATCCAGGAACAGGATAAACCGAAGGAACTCTCCTACTGCATCCAATATAGGAATCACCCCATGGATCAGTAGCGAGAAGTCCTTGCAACCTGCAGATTCCAATCACGACAGAACCACAGCTTATCTCTGACCGCGATCCAGAGATTATTGGCGGTCCTTCCGTTTATGAAAATCCACAGTCTTCACTGCTCCATCTCGATCATCTTCGATCTCTTCACGTATTGTTGGTCGGAATGGTTTTTGAATATAATTCGATCCCGGTCTTTCCATACCAACAATCGTATTGGCCAATTTTGATAGTCGGTGATTTAACTATCGAATAACAATAGTGTGAACACAACACTTGGCACAACTCGACCACTTTTAAAATATAATTAACGATATAAAACAATTTTTCTCTGATTAACTCTGCTTGAATTACTTTGATTGGTTAATTTTACTTAACTCACTCGACTTATTTAACTCGATTAACTTGACGTGATTACTCTTATTCGATTCATCTATATTTGACTTATCTCCATTTGCTCGACTCTAGATCGCAGCGATCACAATGGTTACGCCTGATTCCCTCAGGAAACATCCGACTGCTGTAGGCTATCTACAGCCCTGCGAATTACGCTAGCAGTCGTACGCAATGGAAACTTCCCTAGATAACTTTGTTTGGCTATTTCTAACTATATTTGATCAGTCCTAATTGACTAACCGATGTTACTATAATTTGGAAACAACATGCTTATTTCCTTTGAACCCATATCGTACTATTATTTAATTTCCAAACCCTTGCATCAGAGTTTGATTTTCTGGTATAGGATAAAACCAATTTCAACACTTCACTCGATCTAAACTAATACTATTCCTTGATAATAGTGAAGCCCATCAAGTTGGGGTATTTTAGTTACCTCTCAGACCTTGATTGACCCGTTCTTACCTCAGAATAACATTAGTTCGTCCACTAACCTCAAAAACCCCGTTTGCCCTTTGGGTTTCAATTTGGTTTTTAAACCCATCCCTTATATTTGAAACTTCATTCAAGATCTTTTACTTAATTCTTTATTTAAGTAAACATCCTTTTAAAACACCACTTAATCTTCAGATATTCTTTCATTTATAAACCCTTGACTTATCATGTCAAACCCTCGCCAAATGATTTTATTCCATCTACTTGGACATTCTATAATAAACCCTTATCGCCTCTTTGGCTAAAACTCATCGTCATTTAATCACTTGTTAATTTGATTCCCATTTACTAAATCTTGTTGAAAAACCTGGATTTACAAATCCCTTTTTATAAAATTCTTACTTGGGTTTGATCGACTTAGCTATGCTCGACCATTTCTTAATTAAATATCCATTTGGTCCAGCCCCTGACTCTTAGATAGATATCAGCATAGCTTCGATCCTGCCGTAGTTTTAGTATCGCTTGGAAAGAAAGCCAAATGCGTTACATCCTCGCATATGTGCAGAATGATAGCCCGTCCCTTCACTTGGACTCGGAGTGGAACTTCAATAACAAGTATCTTTGATTTGATATAATAAAAATAAAAAATGAATCCATTTTCAAATATAGTTCGCAAAAGGGGGCCGATTTTGGAAGGATATTATACAAACAGCTGAGACGTTCGCCCAAAGAGCATTCTTTTCTATTTTCTCTAATTATTATTAATTTAGATAATAATCTTTAACCTTAACTATATTAAAATAGTTAACTCTGCTATTAACCAAAAATAGGATAACTATTACCTTTATATCATTTTAAAGAATAATTCATCTTATTATTGCTAACAATCTGATAATTACTTTAACTTATAGTTAACCCAAGGTTAACTAGCCTCAACACCCTTTGTTAACCATGACGGATAGTTAGAGAGCCCACCGAATCAAATTAATCCCATCATCGGCCTTGGTCTAAAACAGTTGGGTTTTGTCGACCCTACATCTCAGTTAACTATTAACTGAATTCCAATTGTCATTTCCCCTTTCTTAAATTAATTAATTAACTTAATTAATTAAAGTCACTTTTTAATTGTTTGAAATATATTTATTTCCTTTTTAATAACTTGATTTAAAGCAACAGTTTCAAAGCTTATTCCAGTTATACAACATATTTATAACCTCCACTCTGTTGACCTACGGTCGAGAAAAAAGTCATATTTAAAAATCGATTTCTTTCTTGACCAGGTGATGCTAATTACCCCACCCACAACATCCATTTGTTATTATCAGAACCATTGTTGAAATAAGGTTCAAAAATAATAATCAACCAT
Source organism: Allium sativum (assembly GCA_030737875.1). Lineage (NCBI taxonomy): Eukaryota > Viridiplantae > Streptophyta > Magnoliopsida > Asparagales > Amaryllidaceae > Allium > Allium sativum. The sequence continues at coordinate 18,502,838 of CM060920.1, forward strand.
TTGATTTCTAAATTTCTATGACAACCATCCATCCATCAACAACTAATTCCAACCGTCCAAACCATTCAAGCAATAAATGTGACCAGTCAAGGGAATTACTTTGTGTGGGTCAACCCCAAACAGTGGGTATTTCTAAAATTAAACGACCAATGAATCACAGTATATATATACATAACAGACAACCACTAACAATCAGAACACGCAAAATAAAAATACCCAGTTTATATAAAATATAAACGGGAAGGCTGAGTGAGTTTAACTCACCTGGGTTTAAATCCGTTAATGAACAGTCTGTTTGATCAAATTAAACTGATGTTTAATTCGAATAAAAATTTCCAGTCGCTTCAGATCCGGACTGGGCCTGCTCCATCTCGATGTACTCGACTCCACGGTCCCAACACAACTGACCGTCTGAAAATTCGACAACGTACGAGTGAGAAATCGCGTTATGAAGATTATATACTGATTAAATTATTTAAAACGTGGATTTTTAGATATAAAAATAAGCCGGGCCTTTACCTTATAACCACCGGCCCAAGCCCACTACGCACTCCCCCTCAAAACCCTATTCCACCGAACCCTACCTCATTTGACCAGCCGCCTCATTCATTCTTAATTCCCAAATTAAAAAAAAACTAATCCCCTTCGATCCTCTGGCAACTCCGAGTTACACGGCGTCGCAACCACCCTTTTGCCTCCTCAACCCTCCTCCAATGATCCGCCACCCACTGTCGAGCCACCCGAGTCCTTCCAGAACCCCACGAGCGAACCTAATCGGGGTCTGGTCTTCACTGCGAACGACGAAAGCTAAGTTTTTTCTCGATTTTTAACTACTAAAATACTTTGTTTTTGATTATCTTCTCTGGTATAATTTATGTTGGTTTGTTTCGAATGGATGGAAATCTGTTGAATGAATGTGTGTATTTATAGTTGGGGTTTTGATTTTAGATAAGCACCCTGTCCATCAATTGGCCGAATTGTTACTTCAATTGAATTCGAATCTGTACTTAGATTTTTGTTTAGATTTTTGGTATAAGAATTTCAGCACATTTCGATTGGTTTGAACTGGATCCTGACTGTGTAGATCAGATGAAAAGAAAATACATATTCAATTTACTTGTTCGATTTGGCCGTTCCTTGGATAAATATATCCCTATTGGTTTTGTTGTTGTTCTTTATACTTGACGTATGAATAAAAAAATTGTATTAGCTTGTTCATCTATGTCCTGCCATTCAGATCATAGGTTTTTTTGAAACAGAACATATATTTTTAGGTACAGTTTTCCCCAGATATTGCATGTGAATTTACTGTGTATGCTAGCTGTTCCAGACATTTCTTAGCTGTTGATGTATACAGTCCTAGCCATTCATATCTGCTTCCTTTAGCTGATTTATTTTGTACAAATTTGCTGCACTAATTTTGTGTTGTCTTGTTTTTACTGTTCATGATCTATGGTTGTCAATTTCCTTGTTTGATTTGATAAATTTATTTCTTTAGCTATGTATTGTCTTAGCTGCTCTTATCCTATACCTTAGATGTTCATTTCCCATGTATATGATTAGAAATATACACATAGATTTGTGCTCATGATCTTGCTTTTCGATCTGATATGTGAGTATATCTTATACCCACAGCTATGCTACGCACTGTCTAATTACCATAGCTATCTTAGCCATTTGTCTACATGTGAATTATTTATTTTATATAGATTTTATGATCTCATTTTCCCCTCTTTTTTTTCCTCATTTCCTTTTGCTGTTCATAGGTTGTTATAAATTACCCTTTTAATGGGTTCTCTTTTTTCTCGTAGATCAAGGCTGACAGGTTCACTAGGACGAGACAAGGCAGAAATTTATTTGCTAATATTTCTTTCTTCCTTTTAGGTTTTGTATATTCTTTTGTACTTTTCTGTTGTTGTTGTAAATCGAGAGTTTGTATATATATGTAAAAAAATTCTTCTTTTTCTGCATTGGTACAAACAACCTTATGTATATATTTTCCCTTCTGTTCATTGATTATGTACATTATTCTTGGTTGTCACAAATACAATTTTGTATGCAAAGACTTGATGTATTAATATGTATCTAGATTAGCCACACATAATTATGTATATATATATTTGTTTTATCTCGTTAGCGTTTCTCTACTGTTTCCCTTTTTATCTGTTATTAGTTTAGTTTTTTCCTTTTTCTTTCAGTTTTACATTATACATATCAGCCCACATGTTCAACCACGTTTTACCTAAACTCCAGGTTTGGTTTGGTTTGCTTTGTCTTCTTGTACGTGTATGATCTATGTTTGGGTTTTATTCGTTTTGCCCGAACAAATGGGAATGTTAATGAATATATACATATATACTAAATTCAAACAAACTAAATTCAACGAGAATAAATAAATAAAGGTCATTGTATTTACAACAACTTCAATTACATTTAGTATTCAACTTGACATTAAAACTCTAGGTTTTTAAATAATATTCCAACTCTATTCTAAATATATAAATATATATATTCGAACTCTAATCTAAATTAAATAAATTCGATAAAAATCCATTATATTTCAAATAAAATATATAAACGAATTTAAATATTCGAATTTAAATGGCCGAAAATTCTGGGACGTTACATTCTTCCCCCCTTAAAATAATTTCGTCCTCGAAATTGCAAAGTAGGAAGAATATCCCGAACCAAATTATTACTCTCGCATTAAGCTCAAAATAAATTCCGAACTCTAAAAAATTTCTAATTTTTTTTTTCCAACACCTTCTCTCCAAGGCTCGATCGACATAGCCAACTGCTATTCTGGGCCTCACCCTCTTTGAAACTTCCAAATCCAATCGGCAATCCACTTTATTTGAATCCCAAATTTATTTATCCATTACATCCTTTCAAATACCCATTTGAATTCATTCCTTCTGAATTTTATTCTTAAATTGGTTTTTCTTAACCAAGTTACGTTTTTTCTTTCATATTCGATTTTTATTCAGATTAATAATAATTTAAATTTATTTTCTAATTTTAATTCATCCAATTGTCGATGAATTTGATTATACAAACAATCAACAATCAACACAATCCAATCATCCCATATTAACTTCTGATTTATTTGATTTCTTATTTTAAATTCTTATTTACAAATCCTACTGGTTACATAGACCCTTTTTATTTTAAATCCAATTTGAATTAAATTCAAATAAATCCTCAACCAATATTTCAAAAATTGAGAAAAATTATTTCTTTTCATATACCAAAATATATTTGGGTAAAATTATTCTATTTATCCTTTTTCAAAACGTACTGCGTCGGTTTATCGTACTTGAGCGTTTAGAAACCCCTATCGATATAGTGGATCCAACTGATCGACCAGAACTCATAAACAACCCAACCAATAAATCTCCACAATATAAAACAAATTTTTTTTTATATAAAATCTACAAATACGTTCACTCGTATATATATACTCACACTCAATCTAGGGTATTGCTAACCCCATCTCTATTGAGTCACACCACAGAGCCAAGGTTATCTATAAACCAATAGCTCTGATACCACTGTAACGACCAGAGGATTTTCGGCCCCGAAAATCGACATAAATACCTTTACCATGACTTATGCCGATCCTCCAAACAACGAAAACACTGGAGCGTTTAGAAAGAAGTTAGAGGGTGAGATAAGAAAGAAAGAAATATTAGAATAGAAGAAGAAGAAGTATCAACACAACACAGAGTCTCACATCGCAGCGGAACAAAATATAATACAGAAATAACTTTACTGAGAGTCTCTTAAAATACTTACAAGCATCAGAGTACCTCAACATCTCTGGACAGTTATAATAATCTATACTTATATACACAGCGGAATATTAATCATATCACACATCTGAACACCTTCAGCTTGTCACTGGCCTTCACCGTATCTGAGAACCTAAACCTGTACATCCCGGGCTAACCCGAGCATTTACAAAACACCGGGTCAGTCTGGTGAACCAGAGTGAGAAAAACTCGCATAACATTAATCGTATCACACAACTTGATTTTAGAGTTAAAATCCTTTCGAAAGAAAAAGGGTAATCGTAAGACCAAATCCACACACAAATACAGACGGTTTTTACCTTACGATAACCCAAAACAGTTTTGAAATCAATATCTTGTCTGATATTATAATAGTGTCTAAATACAAGTAAATATCAATCTAGTAGAACGCTTGCATCTCACGCTCTACGTATATATACAATCGAAAACCGCGGGCGCTTATTGGAGATTGGATTCCAACCATGACAAGGTATGGGACCACCTGCCGCTCGTGTATCTCTAGAGGCGAATACACTGGGTTCAACAAGAACGTCTTGCAACCCGACCCTCACATGACCGACCACTCATTTCGCTTGAGTGTATCGAATGTATATCACCGACAGTTGGGCTCAAACCACCGTCTCCCGATAAGGGACAGCATCGAACATAGATTAAGAAGCAATAGGAATTTCTCCAGATAGGTGATCATACATCCTAATGGGAGTGACCCACATAGCCATGCTGCCTGCCCGATTTTTGTCATTTCCCGGTTGATGAGGCTTGAGGTAAGAACACATCTGGTCATCATATACTTTGAATGCCACATCGTCAGATCCGCCAGATCACACTTGATTGACGTCCACAAACATACTCTAGCTATCTGGCTAGAGAATAACCTTTTCTCCGCCATCAACTATAGTACGTTTGAAGAAATCAACGCGTATAAATCCTTTTGGAAATACTCTGTCAGACATCCGTCCATACAAGTTATCCAGGAACAGGATAAACCGAAGGAACTCTCCTACTGCATCCAATATAGGAATCACCCCATGGATCAGTAGCGAGAAGTCCTTGCAACCTGCAGATTCCAATCACGACAGAACCACAGCTTATCTCTGACCGCGATCCAGTGATTATTGGCGGTCCTTCCGTTTATGAAAATCCACAGTCTTCACTGCTCCATCTCGATCATCTTCGATCTCTTCACGTATTTGTTGGTCGAAATGGTTTTCGAATATAATTCGATCCCGGTCTTTCCATACCAACAATCGTATTGGCCAATTTCGATAGTCGGTGATTTAACTATGGAATAACAATAGTGTGAACACAACACTTGGCACAACTCGACCACTTTTAAAATATACTTAACGATGTAAAACAATTTTTCTCTGATTAACTCTGCTTGAATTACTTTGATTGGTTAACTTTACTTAACTCACTCGACTTATTTAACTCGATTAACTTGACGTGATTACTCTTATTTGATTCATCTATATTTTACTTATCTCCATTTGCTCGACTCTAGATCGCAGCGATCACAATGGTTACGCCTGATTCCCTCAGGAAACATCCGACTGCTGTAGGCTATCTACAGCCCTGCGAATTACGCTAGCAGTCGTACGCAATGGAAACTTCCCTAGATAACTTTGTTTGGCTATTTCTAACTATATTTGATCAGTTCTAATTGACTAACCGATGTTACTATAATTTGGAAACAACATGCTTATTTCCTTTGAACCCATATCGTACTATTATTTAATTTCCAAACCCTTGCATCAGAGTTTGATATTCTAGTATAGGATAAAACCAATTTCAACACTTTACTCGATCTAAACTAATACTATTCCTTGATAATAGTGAAGCCCATCAAGTTTGGGTATTTTAGTTACCTCTCAGACCTTGATTGACCCGTTCTTACCTCAGAATAACATTAGTTCGTCCACTAACCTCAAAAAGCCCGTTTGTCCTTTGGGTTTCAATTTGGTTTTTAAACCCATCCCTTATATTTGAAACTTCGTTCAAGATCTTCTACTTAATTCTTTATTTAAGTAAACATCCTTTTAAAACACCACTTAATCTTCGGATATTCTTTCATTTATAAACCCTTGACTTATCATGTCAAACCCTCGCCAAATGATTTTATTCCATCTACTTGGACATTCTATAATAAACCCTTATCGCCTCTTTGGCTAAAACTCATCGTCAGTTAATCACTTGTTAATTTGATTCCCATTTACCAAATCTTGTTGAAAAACCTGGATTTACAAATCCCTTTTTATAAAATTCTTACTTGGGTTTGATCGACTTAGCTGTGCTCGACCATTTCTTAATTAAATATCCATTTAAAATCATTTCTCTAATTATTATTAATTTAGATAATAATCTTTAACCTTAACTATATTAAAATAGTTAACTCTGCTATTAACCAAAAATAGGATAACTATTACCTTTATATCATTTTAAAGAATAATTCATCTTATTATTGCTAACAATCTGATAATTACTTTAACTTATAGTTAACCCAAGGTTAACTAGCCTCAACACCCTTTGTTAACCATGACGGATAGTTAGAGAGCCCACCGAATCAAATTAATCCCATCATCGGCCTTGGTCTAAAATAGTTGGGTTTTGTCGACCCTACATCTCAGTTAACTATTAACTGAATTCCAATTGTCATTTCCCCTTTCTTAAATTAATTAATTAACTTAATTAATTAAAGTCACTTTTTAATTGTTTGAAATATATTTATTTCCTTTTTAATAACTTGATTTAAAGCAACAGTTTCAAAGCTTATTCCAGTTATACAACATATTTATAACCTCCACTCTGTTGACCTACGGTCGAGAAAAAAATCATATTTAAAAATCGATTTCTTTCTTGACCAGGTGATGCTAATTACCCCACCCACATCATCCATTTGTTATTATCAGAACCATTGTTGAAATAAGGTTCAAAAATAATAATAAACCATTTGATTTCTAAATTTCTATGACAACCATCCATCCATCAACAACTAATTCCAACCGTCCAAACCATTCAAGCAATAAATGTGACCAGTCAAGGGAATTACTTTGTGTGGGTCAACCCCAAACAGTGGGTATTTCTAAAATTAAACGACCAATGAATCACAGTATATATATACATAACAGTCAACCACTAACAATCAGAACACGCAAAATAAAAATACCCAGTTTATATAAAATATAAACGGGAAGGCTGAGTGAGTTTAACTCACCTGGGTTTAAATCCGTTAATGAACAGTCTGTTTGATCAAATTAAACTGATGTTTAATTCGAATAAAAATTTCCAGTCGCTTCAGATCCGGACTGGGCCTGCTCCATCTCGATGTACTCGACTCCACGGTCCCAACGCAACTGACCGTCTGAAAATTCGACAACGTACGAGTGAGAAATCGCGTTATGAAGATTATATGCTGATTAAATTATTTAAAACATGGATTTTTAGATATAAAAATAAGCCGGGTCTTTACCTTATGACCACCGGCCCAAGCCCACTACGCACTCCCCCTCAAAACCCTATTCCACCGAACCCTACCTCATTTGACCAGCCGCCTCATTCATTCTTAATTCCCAAATTAAAAAAAAAACCTAATCCCCTTCGATCCTCTGGCAACTCCGAGTTACACGGCGTCGCAACCACCCTTTTGCCTCCTCAACCCTCCTCCAATGATCCGCCACCCACTGTCGAGCCACCCGAATCCTTCCAAACCCCACGAGCGAACCTAATCGGGGTCTGGTCTTCACTGCGAACGGCGAAAGCTAAGTTTTTTCTCGATTTTTAACTGCTAAAATACTGTTTTTGATTATCTTCTCTAGTATAATTTATGTTGGTTTGTTTCGAATGGATGGAAATCTGTTGAATGAATGTGTGTATTTATAGTTGGGGGTTTGATTTTAGATAAGCACCCTATCCATCAATTGGCCGAATTGTTACTTCAATTGAATTCGAATCTATACTTAGATTTTTGTTTAGATTTTTGGTATAAGAATTTCAGCACATTTCGATTGGTTCGAACTGGATCCTGACTGTGTAGATCAGATGAAAAGAAAATACATATTCAATTTACTTGTTCGATTTGGTCGTTCCTTGGATAAATAGATCCCTGTTGGTTTTGCTGTTGTTCTTTATACTTGATGTATGGATAAAAATTTTGTATTAGCTTGTTAATCTATGTCCTGTCATTCAGATCATAGATTTTTTTGAAACTGAACATATATTTTTAGGTACAGTTTTCCCCAGATATTGCATGTGAATTTACTGTGTATGCTAGCTGTTCCAGACATTTCTTAGCTGTTGATGTATATAGTCCTAGCCATTCATATCTGCTTCCTTTAGCTGATTTATTTTGTACAAATTTGCTGCATTAATTTTGTGTTGTCTTGTTTTTACTGTTCATGATCTATGGTTGTCAATTTCCTTGTTTGATGTGATAAATTTATTTCTTCAGCTATGTATTGTCTTAGCTTCTCTTATCCTATACCTTAGATGTTCATTTCCCATGTATATGATCAGAAATATACACATAGATTTGTGCTCATGATCTTGCTTTTCGATCTGATATGTGAGTATAAGATATACCCACAGCTATGCTACGCACTGTCTAATTACCATAGCTATCTTAGCCATTTGTCTACATGTGAATTATTTATTTGATATAGATTTTATGATCTCATTTTTCCCTCTCTTTTTTCCTCATTTCCTTTTGTTGTTCATAGGTTGTTATAAATTACCCTTTTAATGGGTTCTCTTTTTTCTCGTAGATCAAGGCTGACAGGTTCACTAGGACGAGACAAGGCAGAAATTTATTTGCCAATATTTCTTTCTTCCTTTTAGGTTTTGTATATTCTTTTGTACTTTTCTGTTGTTGTTGTAAATCGAGAGTTTGTATATATATGTAAAAAAATTCTTCTTTTTCTGCATTGGTACAAACAACCTTATGTATATATTTTCCCTTCTGTTCATTGATTATGTACATTATTCTTGGCTGTCACAAATACAATTTTGTATGCAAAGACTTGATGTATTAATATGTATCTAGATTAGCCGCACATAATTATGTATATATATTTGTTTTATCTCGTTAGCGGTTCTCTACTGTTTCCCTTTTTATCTGTTATTAGTTTTGTTTTTTCCTTTTTCTTTCAGTTTTACATTATACATATCAGCCCACATGTTCAACCACGTTTTACCTAAACTCCGGGTTTGGTTTGCTTTGTTTTCTTGTACGAGTATGATCTATGTTTGGGTTTTATTCGTTTTGCCCGAACAAATGGGAATGTTAATGAATATATACATATATACTAAATTCAAACAAACTAAATTCAACGAGAATAAATAAATAAAGGTCATTGTATTTACAACAACTTCAATTACATTTAGTATTCAACTTGACATTAAAACTCTAGGTTTTTAAATAATATTCCAACTCTATTCTAAATATATAAATATATATATTCGAACTCTAATCTAAATTAAATAAATTCGATAAAAATCCATTATATTTCAAATAAAATATATTAACGAATTTAAATATTCGAATTTAAATGGCCGAAAATTCTGGGACGTTACAGGTTTGGCACGATCCATTAAGGTAAAGCCTAAGGGATCAAGAGCTTCAGTGCCACACGATCCGATGTCGTTCCACGAGCTGGTGCTTTCCTACAAACCAGGACCTACTTCACGAACCAACGAGTATCATGATCCGAACCCTGTCTCATGAGCCAGTTTAACAAATGATCTGATGAACATGTTAGCCAGAAATTGCAATGTAACTATGATATACCAATGGACAGTTAGGTTAGATCCTTTGAGACGAACCTTTTGAACTGGACAGCAGCATAGCTTAACAGCATACAACGACCAATATCTCGTTTATTTAACTAACTTCATGTTTTTCTTTAATGTACGCACATGCACACACTTGCACTTACACACACGGGGAACGGGTAATTATATTCTAACTTCTCACGTTTTCTCGCCAACACAGTTATGTCAGATAAGAAGTCAACTGAAATGTCAGAAAGAGATACAGAATCAGAGTCATCAAAGCATTGCATTCCCGATGTGCTTCCCACAGATTCAGATTGGGAAGATTCCGACTCTTATAAGACCGACACCGATATTGAATCGACGACTTCTGAAAGTACATCTCTTGAAGACGAGGAAGAAGAAGATGATCGGGCCCCCGACGAGATCCCAGGTGTTGAGGAAGTTGAGGAAGAGAAACTCACTAACTCTCTGGCTTCCAAGTTAAATAACATAAAGCTTAAGAAAATATGCTTAAGACACGGGATCCCCTTGGACGATATTAAGACTCCAGGTAGTGAGGATAGACCTCATTCTGGTCCGCCAGGGTATATGACCGTTAGTAGGCTAATGTGCTGGGTAGGCTCTATTCCTCCCTTTCCACCAATCATTTTTGAGACCTTAAGACGCTTGCGCCTTGCCCCTATGCAGCACCATCCGAACGCTTACGCAGCCTTGTACACTTTATGCATTGCATATGTGGAGATTGTAAAGACTGAGCTCACTTTCAAAGACTTGAAATTCTGTTATCTCTTCAAATGTCGTTCCACGGCAACTCCAAACTTCTCTTTATTTGAATAGGTAGCTAATAGGAAGGTTTTATCGGAGGGTCACAGTAGCATAGGGGATCCCAAAGCCGATTGGTTCTATATAAAACACCAAGCCGGGTGTGCAAGGAAGTGGCTAAAATCAAGTAAGCTTTAAGCCTCTAGATGTGTAACCTGATTACGTAACCAAAGCACTAACATGTTTCTTTTCTCTATACAGATCATAGCTTCCCAAAAACGGAAGGCTCGGTATACGATGATCGACTATCCTGCCTTCTCAAGAGAAAATCAGATTTCTTAAAATCAGGAAATGTATCACCGACGAGAATCTTCACAAGCACCGTCTTCTGGATATAAGGTTCGGACTTGGTGCGGGCGGCATTCCTTATAAGTATGTGCCCCCGACTAAAGGTGAAGGGACCTCGGGGGTCACGAAGGCCACTGAACTTCGGAAGAGCCCCTCACCAATGATTAATCAGGATGATGAGGATTTAAATGTATATAAAGGAGGCGAGGTCCGAGCCGATGAGCCAAAGGAAGTTCCAGACCCTGAGTGACAATCTCCCTTAAGGATTTCTCCACCAGCTGAGCCTCCTACTCATGATGAATTAACTGAGTAACAGATATTCGGGGAACTAAGCAAGATTCCTCTACCGGACGATATTTACACACAAGAAGACTTCGAAGAGGAACCATTATTTCCCACCTCTGAGGAAATGAATGTTCCATTTCGGGAAAAAGAAGACACGCAGACGAGCCAGACTATGGGCCTTGGTCTGTTAGGGGGGATTATACGGGATGCACGAATCACTTGCACCACTCGTCACAACAATTCTACACTACCAATATTCTTGATTCTGATACACATTTGTTCTCTTTGCAGGGAAAATGCCTCGTAAACAATCCTATTCTTATCGCTCTCTCCGAGCAAGCACGCCAGGCTCCTTTCTGATCCTGAGCATGCCTGCAGTGACAGTCGGGGGAGAGATAGTTACCGACCTCATGACTCGTATCAGTCTCATTCTACACGGTCTCGTTCTTCATCAAGGCAAGATGCTGGGAAGTCCCATAGTCGTCCAGTGCCACCGACGGGAGGTAAACAGCTTCCCAAAGACTTGACTCCTCCGAAAAGTACACCCTCTCATAGCAAGTCTTCCAAAAAACACCATGAGCCGAAAGATAAAGGCAAAGAACCGAACAAGGCTTTAGAAAAGGAGAAGATAACTGTTGTCACCACTAGCCAGCGCGATTTGGATACTACTGCTGCGCAAGATGTTGTCTATACTACTGAGAATCAGGTCAAGCTAGAGCGTTTGCGGAAGCAGTTTCCTGATATTTTCTTCAAAAGGATGATGTTTGTTCCAGATCTTGAACCTGTTCCTGAGAATTAGGATGTAGAAATCATAGGGCAGGTGAGTCACGTGGCCAAACAATTTAGGGTGATGAAGAAGAATGCCGCCACACTTTCTACTGTCATCCGCCACCTAGAGACGGAAGCAGCCAGAACCAGAGTGAAGATTGATAATGATGGTAGGGCCAGCAGCAAAATGGAAAAGGAACTAGAGGATATACTAGCTCAGCTCGCTTTAGCTCGGTGGGATGCAGAAAATTACAAAGCAGAGCTAGAGAGTGCTAGGAAGCGTTTTCACATTGAGCTCGACTCAAATAGTGAAGAACGTTTGGCTTTGAAAAAAGAAGCGGAGGATCTCAGGACAATCAATACTGAATTGAAGACAACACATGAACATTTTGCTGCTAAGAAGGCTTCCTCGGAGAAAGAGAAGGCGAGCTTAAAAGATAGTCTCGCTCTTGTTGAAAAAGAGAAGGCAGCTTTGAATGATCGACTTGTCCAAGCTGAAGAGCGCTCAGCTCTTACTGAAAGTAATGCTAACAATGCTCTTGAATCGGCCTTCGCCACTGCTGATGAGCTTACTACAACCAAAAAAGAGATAGAGGGTTTCGAAGAACTGCTATTCGACTTCTTTGGCCAAGTTATTAAGACCCGAGACATCTCGTGGATTCAAGATTATCACATTACTTTGGCAAATGTGTGGGATATGATCGTTGAGGGCAAAAAGCGTCGGTTGGGAACCGAGGAAGTTGATGAGAAACAACTCATACAGACTTATCTTAAAGGTGAAGAGCCTGAGGCTTTGGAGATAGGAAGACGTCTGATCCACGAGGAAATCGAGAAAGAGAGAACAAAACTCAAGGGTAAGGATAAAATTGAGGAAGGCTCTAGCTCGGTTGTGGATCCCAAGGCCTCCGAAATCGAGGAATACAATCCTGATGATCCATTGATTCCCTTGGCTCCCACCCCTTCAGTTGTCGAAGCTGTTATCACGAATCTGGGCAAGGAGTCGGCTGAAGGTATCTCCATATTCTCTCCACAGTTCGTCAAAGCAGTTAAAACTTGTCATTGTATCGTGGGACAGATAACTGAGATGACCACGTTATCTCCCAAATCACTAGCATTTGTTTCTCATGACATAGGTAACAAGCCAATCGGGAAGGATGTGGAAGAGAGAGCAGAGGCGGAGAATTCAAGTGCTGGTGCTGAAGTCTCTTAGGTTGCAAAGCAAACCAAGGATACAACAAGTGAGAAGGCTATTGTGGCATCTATCACTGATGATCCTGCGGATGCCGAAGTCATTGGGGCTTTGCAAGACACGGATGGTGGTCATGGAGATGAAGAGGATGACGTAGTCATCACAGAAGAAATCAAGGATGACGATAGCGAGACCTTGGCTGGTGTGCAGGCTAGGAGAGAGAAACAATTGGCTTTGCAGAAGGAGGGGCAGGACCCTTTACATGTGCCTCCTATCTCAGAAGTCGATCCCAAAACTAGGTTGGTTATAGGATTCTCTTCCAAATCAATAACTGCACAGCTTGACTCCCAACTTCCTAATTCTCCCCAGGAGTCTCTTGCTGATAAGAGGAAAAGGATAAAAGGTGACTGCCCTGATGCTGAAAAGGAGGAGTTAGAGAAACAGGGGAAGGAGAAGAAATCAAAATCGTCTCCTAAGCGTAAATAGGATGCACTTATTAGCTCACATTTTTTCTTTTAGACTTTCCACTGGCCAAGAAATGTAGTTGTGAGAATGGCCCTCCCTTTTGTTTAGCTTCCTGGTCTTGTAAACCTGCTCTTAGTGAATGAAAATTTGTTTCTTTTGCACCATTGTGTATCTGCAAATTTAACTTACTGTACTCAGTCATAAACCTCTAGATCCTAACTAGGTTAAAAATCAAACCATGAAGCATTGCAACAAAAATTTCAAGCAACAAAAAATTTCAAAATTTCCGTGACAACATAAATATGTGTGTACATATGCCCCCAATCAATCAGTAATATGATGCCTGGCCAGGGCTCATTGAGGATTGATTGGGCTCATATGTGTGCTTTCCCTCATTTTCAGAAATAAGGGGTTCGAGTCATTTGGCGGCATACGCTGTTGTGCCTTTATACTTTCCCTACCCTTTGGCTCGGATAGGAATTCTCATGGCGCTAAGTCTCTAGCACCTTTATACTTTCCTAATCCTTCAACGGGTTAGAGTTCGAGCTCGGTTCTTAGTCTGCTCACCGATCCTTCAGCGGGGCAGAAGTTCTGGGGGCGCAAAGTCTATAGCGCCTTTATATTCTCCCGATCCTTCAGCGGGTTAGAGTGTTATCAAGGCGGTTTTGTCACGGTGCACCTTCACGCGTTGGGGACGTTATCTTCGCGTCCTTTATGCTCTCTCTCCAACCTCGAGGGTTAGAGTGCAAGTAGTAGTGTGACTTACCTCGCTGCACCTTTTAGAACTTTGAATTAAGTGTTTCGAAATCGCTGCATAGTTTATAACAAATCTCGAAATGATAATGATTAATGTTAGTTTAAAAATAAAAGACCAGATAAGAAATGGTGCAGTAAAGGTAAATGACACGCAATATTTTTATAGTGGTTTGGTCGAATCATGACCTACGTCTAGTTTATAATCTTTTGCTCAAGTAACCAGACTGTTCTAGTCAAGTCGTGCCTTTTTTACATGGTCCTAAAAACAAAAGAGTAAAACTGACAATTTCACGTCAGATAAGGCCACAAATGTTAGGCATTTCACACTCTGGGGATTTCATCTCCATCCACTGTTGCTAGCTTGAAGGTTCCATTATCAAGCCTTCATAAAATGGAGTACGGTCCCTCCCATTTCGGGCCCATATACATCGGGTGTGGAAAGACGCGTTTCAGGACCAAAACTCCAGGTTCAAAAGTTCGAGCTCGGACTTTTTTGTTGTAATACCGAGCGACCTGTTGCTTGTGTCACAAGGCGCATAGATCGGCTTTGTCCCTCTTTTCTTCAATCATATCCAAAGACTCAAGAAGCAGCTCATTGTTGGTCATCGGGTCATAAAAAGTGATTCGATGAGATGGTACTTCTAACTCAACTGGGATGACCGCTTTGGCTCCAAAAGCGAGGGAAAAGGGTGTGTGACCCATCACCGACTTGTATGTTGTCATATAGGCCCATAGTGCCAAGGGTAATTCATCAACCCACATGGCTTTGGCCCGCTTCATTCTTTTCTTCAGAATAGACTTGATCACTTTGTTTGCCGCATCGACCTGCCCTTTTGATTGCGGATGTGCCACAGAGGTGTATCTTTTCTCGATATGATAATTCTGGCAGAAATCTCGAAACTCGATGCTATCAAACTGAGTTCTGTTATTATTTATGATGACTTTCGAAATCTCGAATCAGGATATAATGTTCTAAATGACAAAGTTGATCACTCGCTTGGTTGTGAACGTGGTCAATGGCTCAGCCTTGACCCATTTGGTGAAGTAATCCACGGCCACAATAGAGAATTTTGCTCCGCACTTGGCTATGGGGAGGCTTCTTATAATATCGATTCCCCAAACAGTAAAGGGCCACGGGCTCATCATCATCTTCAACTGGCCAGGAGGTGCCCTGGGGATCTTGGAAAACTTCTGACATGCATCACAGCGTCGTGCATACTTGGCTGCATCGTTGTTTATGGTGGGCCGAAAATAGCCATATCGCAATATCTTCTTTGCCAATGTTTTCCCTCCAGTATGGTCGCCACATTCACCTTCGTGGACCTCTTTCAGTACACGCTTGATGTCGTCATGATCTATACACCGAATGAGGGGCATCGAGAAACCATGTCTTTACAGGACTTCGCCTTGCAACACATATCGGGAAGCCTTCCGGATAACTGCACGCCTCTCACCTTTGTTTGTTCGAAGCGTTCCATTCAGCAAAAAACTCTTTGGAGGGGTCATCCATGACTCCCTCTCGGGTTCAATCTCTAGTACCAAATCAATTTCCATCTGATCTATACTAGGGGATTGTAGCACTTCAATCGGGACTAGATCCGTATTTTCAGGATTATCAGAGCTAGCCATCTTCGCTAACTTGTCTGCCTTTTGATTCGTCATTCGAGGAATATGAGATATGCTGTGGTGATCAAAACCGTCCAACAACTTCTTCACTTTCTCCAAATATGATATCAGCCTCGGACACCTGGCCTGAAACTTTCCAGTGACCTGGTTCACGACTATCTTGGAATCGCAAAAGATGTCCAACTTTGTGATCCCCAACTCCTTTGTGAGCTTCAGCCCAACAATTAGAGATTCATATTCGGAGTCGTTATTAGTGGCGCGGAACTCCAATCTCAGAGCATAGTATATTAGTTGTTTCTCTGGAGTCTCAAGGACCACTCTAGCACCAGATCGTCTGTCGTTCTTAGCTCTATCAGTGTATAATTTCCAGGCACTGGGGTCAAGGAGTAGTTTTGGTGGGTCGGCTTCTTCACTTACTACATCATCCTCCGGGATAGTAAATTCTGCTATAAAATCTGCCAGTACTTACCCCCTTATCGACCTTCGGGGCAGGAAGTTCAAGTCGAATTGGCTCAGCTCAATGTCCCACTTGTGCAGTCTTCCTGATGCTTCTGGCCTTTGCAGAACTTGTTTGAGTGGGTGATCAGTGTACACTGTAATGGGATGAGCCTCGAAGTAGTGGCAAAGTTTTCTAGATGCGATCAGTAAGCTATACGCAAGCTTTTCTTTCTTTGGATAATTTCTCTCTACGGCCGCTAATTTCTTACTTACATAGTACACCGGTCTTTGCACCTTATCTTCCTCTCTTACCAAAGCCGAACTGATCACGTGGGATAACACTGCCAAGTACACAAATAAATACTCGTGATCCACGGGCTTAGACAGTATCGGGTTTTTTTTGCAGATGATTCAATAGATTCTGGAACACTTCTATACAATCAGGAGTCCATTTAAAGTTGTGTTTGCCTCGCTTTATCAGCTCGAAAAACGAGTTGCATTTATCCGTAGCTTTAGAGATAAATCTACTCAGCGCTGCCACTTTTCCAGCAAGGCTTTACACATCTTTAATTTGCTTTGGTTCTTGAATATTTCGAATTGCTGTAATTTGATCTGGATTGGTTTCAATTCCATGCGAGCTGACGATGAATCCTAGGAATTTTCCAGATGCTACCCAAATGAGCATTTCAAAGGATTTAGTTTCATCCCGTATTTCTGGAGAATCTCAAACATTTCTGCTAAATTGGCAGTATGGTTGGATGATTGTCTGGACTTTACCAACATGTCATCGACGTATACCTCCATCATTTTCCCAATTTGGCTGTAGAACATCCTATTCACCAATCGTTGATATGTAGCACCGGCTTTCTTCAGACCGAAAGGCATCACTACGTAACAATATAATCCCAGATCGGTAATGAAGCTGGTATGCTCTTGGTCCGGGATGTGCATGGGGATTTGGTTGCACCCTGAGTAGGCATCCATAAAAGAAAGAAGCTCATGACCCACAGTCGAATACACGAGCTGATCGATTTTAGGTAACGGAAAACTATCCTTTGGGCAGGCTTTGTTTAGATCTAAGAAGTCAATGCATGTGCTCCACTTTCCATTAGCCTTCTTCACCAAAACCGGGTTTGAAATCCAGTCAGGGTATGTTGAATCTTTAATAAACCCATTACTTCTCAGCTTTTTGACTTCTTCCTTCAAGGCAGCAGACCTCTCTGGGCCAAGCGTTCGCCTTTTCTGTTTGATGGGAGGATGCTTTGGGTTGATGCTTAAGGAATGACTCATAATTGAGGGAGTTATTCCACACATGTCCGCATGAGTCCAGGCGAATACATCCAAGTTAGCTTTCAAGAAATTTGTTAATTCTTTGGCTCGAACAGGGTCCAACTGGGATCCAATCTTCAGGAACTTCTCTAGGCCACTATCATCGATTGGTACATCCACAGTTGCTTCATTGGGAGACACCATTCTGCCCCCAGGCTCTTCATCCTCTCTGGGATCTATATCCTCGGGAAACTCTCTGGGCGACTCTCCCAGTGTTACTTTCTTTAGTTGCTATGACATTTCCTCCCTTGGGAGGGAAGAAGCATCCTTTGTTTCTACATCTCTTCCTTTACGGAGCAACTTCAGCTCTGCTATGTAGCATGCTCGTGCAACAACTTGACCTCCTCTGACTATACCTACACCAGCATCCGTCGGGAACTTCAACAACAAACACCAGGGTGCAATGCAGGCCCAGAATTTAGCTAGAGCCGGTTGGCCCAAAAAGGCATTGTAAGGCGACTAAATATCCAAAACTACAAAGTGGAGGATTTTCACTCTCTAGCGTTCTCCTTCCCCAAGGGTTCACGTATCCCATCGGAGCGGTTGAGGCTCCATTAAATCCACGTATCCAACCCTCGCATGGTTTCAAATCCTTCAGTTTGAGTTTCATTTGGTTGAATGTTTTCTTAAACAGAATGTTAACCGAACTCCCATTATCCACTAGAACTTTGTGGACTGTAGCTGGACTAATGGCGACGGTGATTACTAACGGGTCCTCGATTGGGGAGTGAATCCCAATACTCTCCCGATCGCGAAATACGACGTCATCAGACATCATATTCTGTTGCTTAATCTGGGCATTATCCTTGGGATTGCTACATTCTCGCACTTCAAAATGTTGTTTAGCTGCGTTAACGTACTGATCCATAGTCCTAAAACTGTACCCTGCCAGATGAAGCCCACCAACTATGGTATTGATAACGATATTTTTCCCTTTTTGCTGAGCCGTTAGTTTGGCAGTAGGTTGGCTTTTGTTCGGGGCTTGCGCGGCTTGCCCCCTATCTCTAGGTGTCACATTATACTCATCGAGTTTTCCTTCCCGAAGTAGCTTTTCAACCACATCTCTCAGATGGCGACATTCGTTTGTAGTGTGGCCACGAGTCTGGTGAAAAAGGCAAAATTTCCCAGTCTCACGTTCCTTTTCTGTCGAATCTCTTAAAGGAGGCCTCTTATACTGTAGGACGTTGTACGTATCCAGGAAGATATTCTCCAATGTATCGTTTAACAGTGCAAAACTCTCAAATGACCTAGGCCGAGATCATCTCTGAGAATCATTCCCTTAAATTCTCTACCGATTATTATTTTTATTATTCCCTGATTGGCGACCATTGCCTTGATTCTTATTCTCGACATTAACTTCAACCTTTCCTGAGCTATCTCCAGTCTGCTTGACGACCACTTTACTATGGATATCCTCCTTATCAGCAACCTTCCTCTTTCAGTTGGCATAAATTTCCTCTCGACGCAGGCGGATGTTGGCCTTTTCGTAAAATATTTCACTGGTTAACGGTGGTTTACCGGCCAGGTATCTTCCAAACTCAGTATCCTTATCCACTCCGTCAATCAGGGCCATCAAAACAGTTTTTTCATGGGGATCTCTAACTTCCGTGACTACTAAATTGAAGCGATCTAGATAGGACCTCAAAGTTTCGTCCGGACGTTACTTATTGAGGGACAATTCGATGACATTCTTAGATATCTGAGTATGCAGCCGGAACTGATTCATGAACTGTTCACTTAATTCCCTGAAACTGGAGATCGAACGCGTTGGCACAACAAGTGAACCATATTAGCGCTGTATCCTCTACGAATATCGGGAATGCCTTACACTTCATGGCGTCGGAAGCGGCAGCTGCATTCATATACCATGAGTATCTCATTAAGTGTTGGACTGGATCTGCCCTTCCTGCATGGCAGTCTATAGGAGGCGTGTTGAATTTCCTGGGGAATCGAACCTCTAATATGTCATCCGTGAAGGGCATATGACTGCGGCTTATACCCCAATCCTCATTTCTTTGTCCGTGGTTTTCTACCATCTCTCGTCTAATCATGGCCTCAACATTTGCATGGGTCAGGGTGGATTCGGGATCAGAACTTCTTGCCCTACGGGCCTCTCCAGCATTTCTTTGACGCGCTGCTGCAAGGTCTGGGGCCTGAGCAGAACTCCTTTGCCCCTATTACCGTGGTCAGTCACGCAACGAGCAGGAGGAATGGGCTGATTTTGAGCAGGGTCAATGACGTCTCCACTCCTAGGTGGTAGGACGGGCTCATTTAAGTTACGATAATTGGTTTCCTGATTAAGCGCCTCTTCTTCTCGAGAAGGAAATGTCCCAAATTGTGGCTACCCTATATTTTTAGCTCTTTCTAACGAAGGCCAATGCCGGTTCTTCGAGGTTCTTCAGATGAGGATGTGTGTTCCGGAGAAAGAGAGTGAGCTGGCGGTGGCGAAACCTGCCTCTGGATATCATCAATTCGTCTTCCTAGGGCAGTAATATTCTGACGCAGCAAGAGCTCTCCCGCCTTTGAGCGGTCAATTCATCATTTTGTCTGTCCAATGCTTGAATTATGTGAGAGAGATCTCCTTCAATAGCTGGGGCAGAAGGGTTGAACTGATCATCTTCTCTTATACGCAAAGAACTTGAGCCAGTTCGAGCAGAGGTACCAGCACGAGAGGAACGAGCCATAATCTCCTTCCTAGGTCGAGAAGTGGTCTGATTGTCATTTCGGATCGTGGTCCCCTCTACGCTGATGGATCGTGGTGCCCTCTTAGCGTCGGTTCGTGGTAGCCCCTTGGGTTTGGATCATGGGAGCGTTGGCAGGAAGGACGGTGGCGTTCTCTTGAGAACAGGTCGTTACGCCCTTCGTCAGATGGTTCGTGGCACCTCCAGTGGATCGGATCGCCCCCTCTTCTTCACGATCCAGAGAATCATCCTCGACCTGTTCCTGAACGCTGTCATCACGAGCTTTGTTTGTTACTTCATCGGCCTGTGAAGCTCGTGCATCCTTGGACTTCTTTCCAGCCATAATACTTTGGATTTGCTGAAATCTTCAAAAACCGAAACAGTGAAGTTTTCGACTATTTTCTTCGGACTTGACTATCCAAACAATAGAACAACAATCCGATATACTGAGACTTCTTTCTCAGTGAAAGCACCAATGCAAGAAAGTGGCTCTAACACCCTAATTGTCTGAATAGGCGGAGATTTATATGTGGAAATGAAGAAAACGCAGAAAACACATAGGATTTATAGTGGTTCGGCGTTAACGGGCCTACGTCCACTTTATATCTATGATTATACATTAGATTCGAGTACAATCAATGATATTTCTCTCAATCTCACTTGTTACAATGATGATTCACTCAATAATTTCGGGCTAAGACTGATAAGAAATTGTAAGATACTAATAATGGTGGAATAAGTACTTAGAACTGCCAAAAAGATCCTAAAAATGTTAAGCATAGGGCTATTTATAGCTGATATCTGCAGGCGGATCGTGATCACACGTGGCACAAATCCCAAGTATCTCGGACTGGTTCGTGAGTGGATGTAGAAATGGTCAAAATGGCAGTTATGGACAGGTGTCGCAAGATCCTTCATCTCTGGATCATGAATAACCTGGTCGTGGCCTCTATCTTTTAGCTTCCGGAATTGGATCGTGGCAGTAGTTCAGGTCGTAGGGAATCATCACGATCCGGTCGTGATAGTGGTGGCATGATCCGAGGGCGGCAGGTAATCACGATCGGGCTGGTGTGGCTTCTATGAGTGAGACTTCAAATAGGACCTACACGTGAATCTTGGTGGCTTGATCCAAATGCTAGCCAACAATTTTATGTATTGTTTTCTTTTCTATTTGATTATGTTATTTGGTTGAAAATTAAGCGTACATACCCTACTTAAAAAGTGAAAGTTTGTTAAGTATTTTGAAGTTTTTGGTTACCTTCGATCTTATAATGAAAAATTCGAGAAACGATGCAGAATTTCAAGAAATCATTATTTCCTTATGTTCCTAACCTATGGCGAGATATTAACAGTTTAACACAACCTATGTAATTGTTTAATATTTTTTCTCATTATCTCAAGGTTTGAAAAACGAGTATGCATTTAGCATTTACCATTTAACACTATTGTGATTTCTTAGTTTTTGCAATGGATTTGAAAGTACTATAAAATTTCGACATCCGTATTATCATTTCCCAGATTAAATTAATTATGATTAATTCAAAATTGTTAGTAGTTTACGAATTTTTAATAGCTAGTTAACATACAATTAGTCAATAAATAACTATGTTTTTTATTATAATAATAATCATTAATATATCTTATTATTCAATGTTAATTTTGTAGTGTTTAAAAATGCATAAACAAGAATCTGGATAGGCTAAAATGGTTAGAAAAAGAAGGTTAGAGGAACTTACTAATTCACAAAAAGGTGCTCTTAATAATTTTTTCATCAAAAGTAATCCAAAATATGGTTCAAGTTTGAATGTGGATAATACCCCTATTACTGATGAGAATGATGATAACATTTATGATGATATTTTAATGCACGAACATGACAATGAAAATATAAGAAATGAGGAAGGAAACATTGATTCACCATCACACTTGGAGAATGTTAGTGTGGTATTACATGACCCAGGTACATGGGAAAAAATTGATCAAAATTTGAGAGACTTTCTAGTTGAATGAGGTCCTTTTCAAGTAATAAAGACTAGTGGTTCTGTTAGAATGGAGTTTTGATGATAGCAACCTTATTTTAATTATCATTTTAAAATTTATACTAACATTTCTATCTAGAATACATATACGTATATATGCAGGATTTGTATATAGGACTTAAATGCTGAAGACTGTACAGTTTTTGAGTTTCAAGAGATTCAGGAGAGAATCAAGACTCATGAGTAATCAACTTATCAAAATATCAAGATTTCAAGAGTTTAAGAAAAATATAGTAATAGAGACTAGTTTATTTGTAATACTCCGAATAGCACTCATGGTTCAAATTCTGATTTCAAATTATTTTATCCTACTTATGATTTCAAACATATATGTTTATAGAGTTTTAAATAAATATATATAAGTTTATATATATATATATATATAGTTATTTAGTTTTTTTATAGTTTTAAATCTTATAACTTCATAAATATGTTTATATAATATATTATTATTTTTTCATATGATTTTACACTTTAGAATATTCATTTAGATCACTAAGATTTGAATCAAGAATTTCCAGAACAATATATATGTTTAAACACTTGAAAAATAGTTCAAAACTTTCAACATACATAATTGGCTATGCCGACATACAACTATCATTTTTCCAATTCTCAAAGGAAGTTTTTTTCACTATTTGTAACATTGCAACCATTCAAATGTTACAAATAGTGGCTGATTTCAAATTTTTAAATCATTATTCTTCTCCATCTTAACCCCTCTTCATACCACCATTAATATTTCATATTTTCTTCATTTTTATACTTTATACTTTGTCGATTTCTACTCAGATTATATTAAACTTCTTCTCTTCTCAATCTCAATCTACTGCTCTTTGAATTAAAGTGCTATTGTAGAGTTATAAGGCTGTTGTAATCATTTGGGAAGTGTTTGGTAAAAGATGTGTTCGTTGTAGCCCTGAAATTAAGGAAAAGGAAGCAGTGTTAATCTTGTAGCCGTGAAATCAAGGGTGTTTGTAGCAGTGTTAACCTTGTAGCCATGAAATCAAGAGGATTGTACTTGTATATTGGAAATAAATAAACTCTGTTCAATCCAGCATTGCATGGGACTGGACATAGGATTAATCCGTACCAGTAAAAAAATCTAGTGTGTTCTTTCCATTTCTACATTTTATATTTATCTGTTTCTGTTTTGTGTTTGATTCTGTGTCTGTGATCATCTCTGTTGTGTGTGATTCATATAGTAGATCATATAAGTTTAAGATTTTCATAAATTCCTCAAAAACACTATTCACCCCCTCCCCCTCTAATGTTTTTTTTGGCCTTAAGATCCGCATTTCGCAATCCCTAACAATTGGTATCGGAGCATAGGTTTTCAAAAAGTTCATAATCGATTTTTTGAATATGTTAAATGGAAACTAACACCAGTAATAATTGTAGAGGGTTGGTCCACTGTTAGACCATCACTGTTTAATGGTAGTAATTATTCATATTGGGCACGTAGAATGAAAATATATTTACAATCAGTTGGATTAGATACATGGAATAGTACACAAATTGAATATGTTGAACCCACTACTAATTTTGCACAATAGACTAATGAACAAAATGCTGCTTCACAAAGAAATTCTAAAGCCATGAATATGTTGTTTTGTTCATTAGATAGAAATGAATTTAACAGAGTGCTAGTTTGTAAATCTGCTTATGAAATATGGAGAACATTACAAATCACTCATGAAGGAACCAATAAAGTTAAACAGACAAAGATACCAATGCTAATCATTCAGTTTGAGTTCTTTAAAATGAATGAGAATGAATCTATCTCCGATATATACTATAGATCCCAGGAGATTGTCCATTCATTAATTGCATTGGGAACACTTATTCAGAAGAAGACCAAGTCGGAAAAATGCTGAACTCATTAACTCCAGAATGGGATCAGAAAACATTGGCAATTGAAGAAGCCAATAATGTCAGTGAAATGGGGATTAAGCAGTTAGTTGGGAATTTGATGTCGTTTGAAGTTCAATTACACAAAAGAAGGGAAAATAAGCCCATAGAAAAGAAATCTATTGCATTCAAAATAACAACAAATGTTTCGGATTCAAGCAGTGAAGACGATGAATAAATTGCTTTAATGACAAGGAATTTTAGAAAATTTCTAAGATATAAAAGGAGAAATAATTTTTAGAGTAATAATCAAGGGAGTTCGGTAAGAAATAATGACCGATGTTATAACTACAACAAACCAAACCATATAAAGAAAAAGTGTCCATATCTAGATAAATCAAATCAATAGACAAATAATAATAATTCGTCAAAGAAAAGAAAGATGGCATACGCAACAACTTTAGACGATTCAGATTCATCATCAAGTGATGAAGAGCAAAAAACCGAAAATTCAACCATGTGTTTTACAGCAATTCAAAATTCAGAAAATATCGAAGAAATGGATCTATAAACCAGGCAGTCCTTAATTAATTTTTAATTTTTTTGGTTGATTTGGATGAATGGTTTGTTTTGTTTTCTTTGTTTGAATTTGAAATTTAAATTAAAAATTCAATCTTGAAATTTGAAATTTAAAATAATAATTAAATAAATTTTAGATTTCTATTAGGATTAATATTAATTCAAGAAATAATAAATCTGAAATATAAACATTAATATAATAAAACCAAAAAGTCAAAACAACATGTCCTTTGAATTTCAACATGTATGTCGACATACATAAATACATATGTCGACATAAAGGCGTGTAAATGATATTCAAAATTTGAATTTCAAAAGTTTAAACTTTCAAACTTACCTCCAACTTTTCACCAACTCCCAACGTCTGAAAAGTTGTCATTGATTTCAGAAAAGTTGTGCCCATTCAATCTCTATTTATATATCTATTCAATCTTATTATCTCTACCTCTCATTCAAAATTCAAACAACTTCCTTCATATCCATACTCTTCAAAAAAACTCTTTAATGGCTTCCTCTAGTACACCCCAAACAATGAAATTATCCAAAACCATCAAAGGATATCTCTACAATGATATAGAAGCAAAAAAAGCTTATGTTGAGTACCTAACAAATGGAAAAGTCAATATGGGCGCCTTCTCCAACTTTGAAGATTTTTCATCTTACAATCTTCGTTCTCTCTTCGAAGAAAATGGAGTTTTGAGTCTAATAGATTCACGGGATAACAATGAAGTATGTTATCCTAATCTAATCAAAATGTTTAATGCAAATCTAAATCATGGCTTTTACGAAGGAGATGAAAATCAAGTATGGAGTAGCTTATAAGGCACTTAAATCATTTTAAATTGTGAAATTTTGGGCAATATCTTGAATTGTAAAAGTACGAGCTCAGATTTTTCGGATTTTGAAATTGATGAAACGGATTTGGAAATCTTTCATCATATATTTGAAAGCGATACTCTTTTGGAATTCAAAAATCGCTTTTTTCGTCCAAAAGCAAGAATCCTCAATCTCCTCCTTCAACATATCATCACTCATTCCAAAAACTTCAAAAACCCTACCATCAATGTCCAAAAGGCCCTCTTGCCCATTATTGGTGTTTATGACATCAATTGGGCCAATATGATTTTAAAAGAATATAAGCCCAAAGAAATGTTCACAAGAGAAAACACTCTTTACTCTGGAGTTTATCTTACTCGGATTTTCAAATATTTTGGAGTGGACATCGAAGGAGAAGAATTTGTATCAAGAAAGGTGTTTGACTCTACAAATATACATCTTATACAAATTCCACTCACCTTTAAGCCTTATGAGACACTCGAAGATAAACAAGCTCGAATGCAATAAGATCTTATGGATATCGAAGAGAACAAGAAATTTCTTTGGAAAGTGTAGAATGTCCATCCAATACTAGAACCATTTCCAAAGAAATGCTTGTCCAAAATCAAGCAAAACTAGCTGTGACGAGATGGAATTTCGCTCGGTCCGAACCAGTCGCTAAACCGACCCAGACCGTTCGAAACGCCCTATCGTTTGAGAACACGACAAAACAGAACGCATACAAAAGAACATTTCTTTGTATATTACAACAATGCATCAGAATACAAGAATATACAGAGTATAAATGAATAAATATTACACAGAAATATCAGAGATTTAAATTACATTTAAATACATCGCAGCGGAAAATAATACAATACACAACTAGAAGTAGATATACGGATACAAAGCTTTCCGGATATCGTTCCAGCTGTAAACCAGGATCCTGTGAATATAAATCTGCAAAACCAAAACTACTAGCTACCCGTGTCAAAATAAGGGCACCCAGAGTTTAGGTTAAAACAATAAACTCCAGGTCAGTCATGTGACTGGTGTGAGAACTAAAACAGTTATTATTCTTTATTTTAAAAGTCAGGTAAATCAAGGGACCACGCCGTATAACACGGAACGGGTTTCCTCCCAAGAATACCAGTGCATAAAACAAACAGCGCAATGCTAAATAAAGAAAAATGAAGCTGTTATAAGACCCAGGTCCTATCACACAATGCAACGCAAGCCGGGGGATAGGGTTTTCCCTTATAACAGCCAAAGAATGCTTGATACGTTTTAAAACAAATCATTTGATACTATTATCAGTGTATAGTGTAATAAAACGATTTCAAATCATAAGTATCAATCATAGGCGGCATGGGTACCATATATCATGTCGCCATACTAGGCTCTACAAATAAAACCGCAAATGTCATGTATTTGGAAATTGGATTTCCATCTATGAACCGAGGCAAAAGATAGTCCTCAACCGATTCGAGACGCTCTAGTCCGTGTCTCAGGACCCAGACACAGGTGGGCCCTTGGATCGTCAGGGCCAGTCCACCGATGTGGATTAAACTTAAACCCTGAACATGCGTTTCCCCGCCCTATGGGGTGTAGGTGAGCCAACTAAATGACTCCATCGGACCCGGATCGTCCGATCAAACCGAGGCGCCTCGCAACAGCAACAACCACATAAGTCAAACTCGTCAGGGCGTGTAAAACCACTGACGCCACTTCTAACTAGAAAGAAACGCATGCCCTCCCTGAGGTCCGTCTCCCGTTTTTGGTTCATACCGGGTGTGAAACTCGCGGAGTAAACGTTACACAAAGCTACGCCACAAAGGCCGTGCTTTGATCATCACCACAAGATTTTTCTTTTCAACAGAAGCCTTGATCAATTGCCACTTAGGCATGCCACACAGGCAATTCACTCCATGCGTTTGATATCCATCAATATATAACCCCTGAGCTCGTACGTCTCAGAGAAGGGCGTTAAGCAAGAGAATAAATTCTCCACCGCCAAACAGATATATATATTTAATAGATATCAATCACACAGACTAAAATCCAATGTCAGACACACAGTCCATTTACAAGTCCGTTCTGGGTCTGAACGAAACCGGAGGCACCTAGTACCCCGCGTATCCATCGATCTCCAAGTACGTCTGGACGATCACCAACTGTTTCCATCTTCTTGGGTGTACAGCCCAATCAAGATCATCAGTAATCACCCAAACGACGTGAAGACTTCCGGTCTTCGACCACCGTCTTCATCTTCGACTTATCGTCGTATCAGTTATTCAGAATGGGATAAACCCGGTCTTTCCGAATAACTCGCGTATATTTTAAATAAGTGTTACACAAACACAACATACGCCTCATTCCAATTCATTAGTCACTAACCGTAAATTAATCAAGAGAATAATTCCCCAAATATTAACCCCGAAGGCCGAAACCAACATCAGATCAATATCCAGAAAACCCTTCTGCTTGGCTAACCGACAGTTAGTTTCTAAATTTCACATTCATAGGGAAAGGTTCCCATTAATTTTATCCAAGATAAATTCCTTGAATTTATCCTTAAATCTATTTTTGAATATCAATTCAAACTAGTCGGGATTAGCGAACCTTACCGAAATAATCATTTGTTTTAATTTCCCAATCCCAACCTATTCATCCCATGAAGTAAAACTGGTAATACTTCATATCTAACACCACGGTGTTATCGGTAAATTCAATTACCATTCCACGTTCAAATCTAATTAAAGATTTAACTATCGCCTGGAGCAAAACTGGTGATACTCCATTCTCGATCTTTTCAATCTAATTAAAGATTCATTAAAACTCCACTTAGTTTTAATCTGTGACTGGGTTAAAGAATCAGTGTCATTTAAAACATGGTTCACGATAAACCCAAAATCACAATCCATTAATTATCGGGTTAAAGAACAAGTGTTATTTAAAACACTGTTCACGATAAACCCAAAAATCAATATCAATTCAATTCCAATTAAATATTATTTAATTGGTAAACTTCATTAAATCTAAATAAAAAGATTTAATCTTTTCTCAACGGGGTTCAAGAACAGTGTTAATGAAGACACCATTCACGACAAACCCAAATCACATTTGATATTCAATACAAGGCTCTGAATAGAAAATATATTGGCTTATATTCAATATCAAATTCTACGATTAACAAATGTCGTATTGGAAATAACGATATAAATATATATATCTTTCAAATTTCCATAACAACATCTGTATAATCCCGAATTCCAACATCGAAATATTCCGAAGACAATTTCGATTCAAATCCACTCCAATGCAATCATTGGAAATTCTGGTTATTTTTAAAACCCTTTCGAATTCAATTTATTTATTTAAAAAAAATAAATAGAATTATAATTCTAGCTCAAAACTAGTTCATTTCGATAAAAATCTATTTTTATCTTTTCAAATATGGAGTTTTTCATCCCAATCCTTTCTAAATCATTTCTTATGATTTTACACAAATTATTAATATTTTTAATAATTTTATCAAGGTCCGTACAGTCGATTTCCATCAATGGCCATCGAACTGCACTTACAACGACCTTTTTCAAATTTGATTTGGACATAATTCCAAATCCAACCGTTAGATTTTAAATTTCTAATATTCGTTAGAAAGCCCTTTTCGATACGAACCCAACGGTTCCGGTTTTAGGAGAATCCGACGGTCGGATCTCCCGTAATGTCCGTTTGAAAGAAATGGTCGAAATTCACGAACTGCCGCGGCGCGGCGCGTTCTATTCAGGCCATTATATTATATATATAATATATATAATATATATTTCGTCGATTTATATTTAAAACGAATTATATAGATAGTTTTAAATTCGTTTCAAAAACAATTTCAACTTCCATTTCAATCTAAAGCAAAATTGAATTCTTCTTTATAAATTCGTTTTAAAATTCATTTCTATTCAATTCAATTCGCTTTCAATTCAATTTGAATTCGTTTTCCATTCAATTTGAATTCGTTTTCAATTTAATTCAATTTCAAAATCGTTTTCTATTCGATTCAAATTGGTTTACTATTCGATTCAATTCAAATTGGTTTTCTATTCAATTCATTTCGAAATCGTTTTCAATTCAATTCAATTCATTTCGAAATCGTTTTCAATTCAATTCATTTCAAAATGAATAAAATCGATATAAATATCGTTCATGTCAAAATGGCGTCAATCTAATCAACACGGCTTCATATATTCCTATTTTCAAATATTCTATTTCAAATATTTCCTATTATCAAAATATTTGTTATTATCAAAATATTTCGTTCAACACATGACTAATCTCAACGGATGAGTACTGTCAACACATGAACCTTTATTTTATATTGATAAAGATGTAAATTTTATTACTAAAATATTTCGTTCAACACATGACTAATCTCAACGGATGAGTACTGTCAACACATGAACCTTTATTTTATAATATTCTTTATTTTCTAAATTGGAATGAGGCCCAATCAATCACCATATAATGTTAATTATATGGATTTTCATACATTACACACATATAATAGCATTGAAAATAATCAACCATCAACCAAAGTGCACTACACTGTATAAGCATCAAATATCGATATCTAACGCTTATAACAGCCTGTCAATCAATCGATCGACATATTTAATCAATCAGGATGAGTGAACTTCAAATTTCATCCCAACACCCGTGTGGGGTTTCAAACAACAAACACAGATTTTATTTGTGCAGTTGGGCGATGTGTAAAATTTATCGACCCAATCAAAGTCCTTCAAATAGGTGTACATAAACAAACCGTCCGGTTTGTAAATGAATATTTTATTTTATTCACTTCCACGTTAAAAATTATATTTTTAACGATAAAATATTTTATTTCAACACATGAATTTCTATTCAGTTCAATCTTTAAATAAAATGATATTTTTATTTTTATAACTTATTTTAGAAAATTTCGGCGGCATAACGGCACGATACTATAAACGGGACAAGGCCTAGCCTTATCCCCGGTCTAGTGAAGGCCCACGCCATTCACACATCAATCAAATCAATTTCATTTCACCAAACAATTCAATCCAATCAAATAATCTAACTAATTTTTGCAATCAAACAAACAAGTCCATGGTCTAAGGACGATTGTGTCGGGTGCTACTAAGCACCGTCTGCATCCTAGTATATATATATATATATAACTAGAAAAAGAAATTGGAAGGTGAGAAATTCTCACCAATAGCTATCCTAACTCCACGGCACTTCAAATGCAGGAAATCTTCACTGTTCTCGTCTCTTATCACTTTCTTCGCCCGTAGCCACTACATATATAAAAATCGAATTTTTACTTCGCTATTCAATATATAAAAATCACATTTTTACTTCGATGTTCAATATATAAAAATCACATTTTTACTTCGATGTTCTATATATACAAATCACATTTTTACTTCGATGTTCAATATATAAAAATCCAATTTTTATTTCGATGTTCAATATATAAAAATCACATTTTTACTTCGATGTTCAATATATAAAAATCATCCCTTTTACTTTATAAAAATTAGAACCTGATATTGTTGACAATCAAAACTTTATTATAATAAAAATATAAACTTTCATATATATATAAATATAAACTGATTTTCAATAACATTAAAACTTAAAAACTAAAATTAAAACTAATTTAAAATCACCTAAATATCCTATTTTTATTAGCCTAAAAATCGTGTGTATATATATAAATATATAAACAAAGCATCATAAAAAAAGGACACTTACAGATTTTTTTTTCACAGCAAGAGAGAGGGGATGCGGGTTCGTCGGAGGAAGGGGGATGCAAGGGGGGGTCGGGCGATGCGGTGGTGGGCTGCGGTTGGGCCGGAGTAGGTGCTTTAGGCGGTGGCTGCTGGAGGGTTGGGCTCGTGAGGCGTCGGGTTTTCCAAAGGGAGATCGAGAGGAAGAGGGGACAGCGGAGGAGGGGTCGATCGACGGTGGTGCGGAGGTAGCCTCCGGCGGCGGCGCTTTGGGCAGGGGCGACGGGCTTCATCGACGGCAGCTTCTTTCTCCCTTTTTTTTTTCGATTTCGATCTGAACTGAATAGGGGGGGCGTTGACCGTTATTAAGAGGAGAAAAAAAACAAGGGTTTTATTTTATTTTATTAATTTAATCTCCTTTAAAGTCATTTTTTCATTCGAATCCTAAATCGAACCTACCGACTGTCGTCCCTAGCGTTTTACCCCCATTCCGAACACAATGGGATATGTATCGTGGGCCAATTCGACCATTAAGATCAGTTTCCGTTGAATTCGAAATATAAATTAGTATATATTCAAATTTAAACGTACATTTTAAATTACCGGGTCCACATACGAACTCTAAAAATTCCCAAAAAATATTTTCTAGCTTCGTATTGACGATACGGTCCTAACAAAACTAATTTCATCGAATTTTGAGATCGTTTGAAAAATGGCCATTTTCCAGTCGATTAAAATCAACTGAAACTGGTCAAACGCGTTTTCTTTTGCCACGCTCACATATTCAATCAGAAAATTATGAAATTTGTAATCTAGCTATAACTTTACATCACGAACCCAACAAAAGTGGTTTCGTCGAAATCCGAGGTCATTTGCAAAATTCCCATTTTAAGGGCCTGAATTCTATAGCGACTATTCAGAATTTTCAACTGGACATATCTTTTGATTCCTGCTATGAAATTTCGATTTTTCGGATTCGTTGGAAAGATATTCTCAATTAGATCCTAATGTTTTTGGTTTCACTAAAAATCCGGATTGTTTTGCACCCGGTACGTTCAATTAAAGTTTGAAATCGAATTATCGAACTACCGCGCCATTTTCAATTCTATTTATAATTATATATATTTTTATTTATATTCAAACGACGACGTATATAATATATACGTTCGAATTATATTCAAAATAAATTTCTCGTCGATTTTATTTAAAATAATCTATTTTAAATATTCAGAATTCGCTAAAACTGCCAAAATAAAAATTTTAAACTGGCTCAGATTTTCCGGGTTATTACAATCTCCCCCACTTAAAACTTTTCGTCCCCGAAAGGGAACAAAGTCGAAAGTGGTTTGATTAATCAACTCTACGTTCGATCTGGCTTTCATTCTCCAACTTTTCAGTTTTTGAGAATTCTCAAATTTTCAAAAATTTGGCTAACACCCTAAATTTTCGAAAAATTTCGCCATAACCTCCCCAGCACCGGGAGCATCGGGGAATTTCAAATAGCTTCCCCGGTCCTTCTAATCTCAAAAAGAAAAAGAAAAAGCCAAGCGGCTAGCCAATAGGCTCATAAAATCATCATCACCCAAACAAAACAGTAAATCATGTAGTAAACATGTACCTATTTGTCGGGCAAACATTTTATTCTCTGCTCTAGCCTCCTTGCTATGACCTGTTCAATGTAAGTATATGTATATGCAAGCAAATGCGACCAATTTCCAATACAATTCAATATTTGATTCAATTAGGCTAAATGGATAAAAATTAGCAAACAAATAAACAAACAACACAAACATCAATCAATTAGTTGATTAGCTTTTCAAATTCATAACTTTGATACATAGTCTAAAAAATCAGATTTTTGATGCCAAATCACAACAATAGGCCCTATCTAATTTTTGTTCTCACACTAGTCTAATGGAAATATATAGAAATCCCACCTTCGAAACACGAACATAAGTTCTAATGATGATCGATCAATCATCAGAACCATCTCCGGGTGTCTAGAATGTGATTCTATATCTATCCAGTATATTAAAATTTCAAATACACGTTTGCAAGGCGTATATGCAAAATCTTTATATACTGGACTGTCCAAATCTATATAAACTAAATAATCAAATACGAATAATTAATTTTAAATTTTCAAAACAAAATTTGTTTCATTTTTAAAAATATACTCTTCACACTCGTCCTAGGATACTACTGATCCTATCTCTAACGAGTCATTCCCATTGGATATTGCTAATCCAATATCTGATGAATTCTTTCGTATGGTTCTAATGTGCCTTGTTCTTTGAGCTTTGTAAACCAAAGCTCTGATACCAAATGTGACGAGATGGAATTTCGCTCGGTCCGAACCAGTCGCTAAACCGACCCAGACCGTTCGAAACGCCCTATCG
Source organism: Allium sativum (assembly GCA_030737875.1). NCBI lineage: Eukaryota > Viridiplantae > Streptophyta > Magnoliopsida > Asparagales > Amaryllidaceae > Allium > Allium sativum. The sequence continues at coordinate 18,536,518 of CM060920.1, forward strand.
TTTGAGAACACGACAAAACAGAACGCATACAAAAGAACATTTCTTTGTATATTACAACAATGCATCAGAATACAAGAATATACAGAGTATAAATGAATAAATATTACACAGAAATATCAGAGATTTAAATTACATTTAAATACATCATAGCGGAAAATAATACAAAACACAACTAGAAGTAGATATACGGATACAAAGCTTTCCGGATATCGTTCCAGCTGTAAACCAGGATCCTGTGAATATAAATCTGCAAAACCAAAACTACTAGCTGCCCGTGTCAAAATAAGGGCACCCAGAGTTTAGGTTAAAACAATAAACTCCAGGTCAATCATGTGACTGGTGTGAGAACTAAAACAGTTATTATTCTTTATTTTAAAAGTCAGGTAAATCAAGGGACCACGCCGTATAACACGGAACGGGTTTCCTCCCAAGAATACCAGTGCATAAAACAAACAGCGCAATGCTAAATAAAGAAAAATGAAGCTGTTATAAGACCCAGGTCCTATCACACAATGCAACGCAAGCCGGGGGATAGGGTTTTCCCTTATAATAGCCAAAGAATGCTTGATACGTTTTAAAACAAATCATTTGATACTATTATCAGTGTATAGTGTAATAAAACGATTTCAAATCATAAGTATCAATCATAGGCGGCATGGGTACCATATATCATGTCGCCATACTAGGCTCTACAAATAAAACCGCAAATGTCACGTATTTGGAAATTGGATTTCCATCTATGAACCGAGGCAAAAGATAGTCCTCAACCGATTCGAGACGCTCTAGTCCGTGTCTCAGGACCCAGACACAGGTGGGCCCTTGGATCGTCAGGGCCAGTCCACCGATGTTGATTAAACTTAAACCCTGAACATGCGTTTCCCCGCCCTATGGGGCGTAGGTGAGCCAACTAAATGACTCCATCGGACCCGGATCGTCCGATCAAACCGAGGCGCCTCGCAACAACAACAACCACATAAGTCAAACTCGTCAGGGCGTGTAAAACCACTGACGCCACTTCTAACTAGAAAGAAACGCATGCCCTCCCTGAGATCCGTCTCCCGTTTTTGGTTCATACCGGGTGTGAAACTCGCGGAGTAAACGTTACACAAAGCTACGCCACAAAGGCCGTGCTTTGATCATCACCACAAGACTTTGCTTTTCAACAGAAGCCTTGATCAATTGCCACTTAGGCATGCCACACAGGCAATTCACTCCATGCGTTTGATATCCATCAATATATAACCCCTGAGCTCGTACGTCTCAGAGAAGGGCGTTAAGCAAGAGAATAAATTCTCCGCCGCCAAACAGATATATATTTAATAGAGATCAATCACACAGACTAAAATCCAATGTCAGACACACAGTCCATTTACAAGTCCGTTCTGGGTCTGAACGAAACCGGAGGCACCTAGTACCCCGCATATCCATCGATCTCCAAGTACGTCTGGACGATCACCAACTGTTTCCATCTTCTTGGGTGTACAGCCCAATCAAGATCATCAGTAATCACCCAAACGACGTGAAGACTTCCGGTCTTCGACCATCGTCTTCATCTTCGACTTATCGTCGTATCAGTTATTCAGAATGGGATAAACCCGGTCTTTCCGAATAACTCGCGTATATTTTAAATAAGTGTTACACAAACACAACATACGCCTCATTCCAATTCATTAGTCACTAACCGTAAATTAATCAAGAGAATAATTCCCCAAATATTAACCCCGAAGGCCGAAACCAACATCAGATCAATATCCAGAAAACCCTTCTGCTTGGCTAACCGACAGTTAGTTTCTAAATTTCACATTCATAGGGAAAGGTTCCCATTAATTTTATCCAAGATAAATTCCTTGAATTTATCCTTAAATCTATTTTTGAATATCAATTCAAACTAGTCGGGATTAGCGAACCTTACCGAAATAATCATTTGTTTTAATTTCCCAATCCCAACCTATTCATCCCATGAAGTAAAACTGGTAATACTTCATATCTAACACTACGGTGTTATCGGTAAATTCAATTACCATTTCACGTTCAAATCTAATTAAAGATTTAACTATCGCCTGGAGCAAAATTGGTGATACTCCATTCTCGATCTTTTCAATCTAATTAAAGATTCATTAAAACTCCACTTAGTTTTAATCTGTGACTGGGTTAAAGAATCAGTGTCATTTAAAACACGGTTCACGATAAACCCAAAATCACATTCCATTAATTATCGGGTTAAAGAACAAGTGTTATTTAAAACACTGTTCACGATAAACCCAAAAATCAATATCAATTCAATTCCAATTAAATATTATTTAATTGGTACACTTCATTAAATCTAAATAAAAAGATTTAATCTTTTCTCAACGGGGTTCAAGAACAGTGTTAATGAAGACACCATTCACGACAAACCCAAATCACATTTGATATTCAATACAAGGCTCTGAATAGAAAATATATTGGCTTATATTCAATATCAAATTCTACGATTAACAAATGTTGTATTGGAAATAACGATATAAATATATATATCTTTCAAATTTCCATAACAACATCTGTATAATCCCGAATTCCAACATCGAAATATTCCGAAGACAATTTCGATTCAAATCCACTCCAATGCAATCATTGGAAATTCTGGTTATTTTTAAAACCCTTTCGAATTCAATTTATTTATTTAAAAAAATAAATAGAATTATAATTCTAGCTCAAAACAAGTTCATTTCGATAAAAATCTATTTTTATCTTTTCAAATATGGAGTTTTTCATCCCAATCCTTTCTAAATCATTTCTTATGATTTTACACAAATTATTAATATTTTTAATAATTTTATCAAGGTCCGTACAGTCGATTTCCATCAATGGCCATCGAACTGCACTTACAGCGACCTTTTTCAAATTTGATTTGGACATAATTCCAAATCCAACCGTTAGATTTTAAATTTCTAATATTCGTTAGAAAGCCCTTTTCGATACGAACCCAACGGTTCCGGTTTTAGGAGAATCCGACGGTCGGATCTCCCGTAATGTCCGTTTGAAAGAAATGGTCGAAATTCACGAACTGCCGCGGCGCGGCGCGTTCTATTCAGGCCATTATATTATATATATAATATATATAATATATATTTCGTCGATTTATATTTAAAACGAATTATATAGATAGTTTTAAAATTCGTTTCAAAAACAATTTCAACTTCCATTTCAATCTAAAGCAAAATTGAATTCTTCTTTATAAATTCGTTTTAAAATTCATTTCTATTCAATTCAATTCGCTTTCAATTCAATTTGAATTCATTTTCCATTCAATTTGAATTCGTTTTCAATTTAATTCAATTTCAAAATCGTTTTCTATTCGATTCAAATTGGTTTTCTATTCGATTCAATTCAAATTGGTTTTCTATTCAATTCATTTCGAAATCGTTTTCAATTCAATTCATTTCGAAATCGTTTTCAATTCAATTCATTTCAAAATGAATAAAATCGATATAAATATCGTTCACGTCAAAATGGCGTCAATCTAATCAACACGGCTTCATATATTTCTATTTTCAAATATTCTATTTCAAATATTTCCTATTATCAAAATATTTGTTATTATCAAAATATTTCGTTCAACACATGACTAATCTCAACGGATGAGTACTGTCAACACATGAACCTTTATTTTATATTGATAAAGATGTAAATTTTATTACTAAAATATTTCGTTCAACACATGACTAATCTCAACGGATGAGTACTGTCAACACATGAACCTTTATTTTATAATATTCTTTATTTTCTAAATTGGAATGAGGCCCAATCAATCACCATATAATGTTAATTATATGGATTTTCATACATTACACACATATAATAGCATTGAAAATAATCAACCATCAACCAAAGTGCACTACACTGTATAAGCATCAAATATCGATATCTAACGCTTATAACAGCCTGTCAATCAATCGATCGACATATTTAATCAATCAGGATGAGTGAACTTCAAATTTCATCCCAACACCCGTGTGGGGTTTCAAACAACAAACACAGATTTTATTTGTGCAGTTGGGCGATGTGTAAAATTTATCGACCCAATCAAAGTCCTTCAAATAGGTGTACATAAACAAACCGTCCGGTTTGTAAATGAATATTTTATTTTATTCACTTCCACGTTAAAAATTATATTTTTAACGATAAAATATTTTATTTCAACACATGAATTTCTATTCAGTTCATTCTTTAAATAAAATGATATTTTTATTTTTCTAACTTATTTTAGAAAATTTCGGCGGCATAACGGCACGATACTATAAACGGGACAAGGCCTAGCCTTATCCCCGGTCTAGTGAAGGCCCACGCCATTCACACATCAATCAAATCAATTTCATTTCACCAAACAATTCAATCCAATCAAATAATCTAACTAATTTTTGCAATCAAACAAACAAGTCCATGGTCAGTGGACGATTGTGTCGGGTGCTACTAAGCACCGTCTGCATCCTAGTATATATATATATATAACTAGAAAAAGAAATTGAAAGGTGAGAAATTCTCACCGATAGCTATCCTAACTCCACGGCACTTCAAATGCAGGAAATCTTCACTGTTCTCGTCTCTTATCACTTTCTTCGCCCGTAGCCACTACATATATAAAAATCGAATTTTTACTTCGCTATTCAATATATAAAAATCACATTTTTACTTCGATGTTCAATATATAAAATCACATTTTTACTTCGATGTTTTATATATAAAAATCACATTTTTACTTCGATGTTCAATATATAAAAATCCAATTTTTATTTCGATGTTCAATATATAAAAATCACATTTTTACTTCGATGTTCGATATATAAAAATCATCCCTTTTACTTTATAAAAATTAGAACTTGATATTGTTAACAATCAAAACTTTATTATAATAAAAATATAAACTTTCATATATATATAAATATAAACTGATTTTCAATAACATTAAAACTGAAAAACTAAAATTAAAACTAATTTAAAATCACCTAAATATCCTATTTTTATTAGCCTAAAAATCGTGTGTATATATATAAATATATAAACAAAGCATCATAAAAAAAAGGACACTTACAGATATTTTTTTTTCACAGCAAGAGAGAGGGGATGCGGGTTCGTCGGAGGAAGGGGGATGCAAGGGGGGGTCGGGCGATGCGGTGGTGGGCTGCGGTCGGGCCGGAGTAGGTGCTTCAGGCGGTGGCTGCTGGAGGGTTGGGCTCGTGAGGCGTCGGGTTTTCCAAAGGGAGATCGAGAGGAAGAGTGGACAGCGGAGGAGGGGTCGATCGACGGTGGTGGGGAGGTAGCCTCCGGCGGCGGCGCTTTGGGCAGGGGCGACGGGCTTCATCGACGGCAGCTTCTTTCTCCCTTTTTTTTTCGATTTCGATCTGAACTGAATAGGGGGGGGGCGTTGACCGTTATTAAGAGGAGAAAAAAAACAAGGGTTTTATTTTATTTTATTAATTTAATCTCCTTTAAAGTCATTTTTTCATTCGAATCCTAAATCGAACCTACCGACTGTCGTCCCTAGCGTTTTACCTCCATTCCGAACACAATGGGATATGTATCGTGGGCCAATTCGACCATTAAGATCAGTTTCCGTTGAATTCGAAATATAAATCAGTATATATTCAAATTTAAACGTACATTTTAAATTACCGGGTCCACATACGAACTCTAAAAATTCCCAAAAAATATTTTCTAGCTTCGTATTGACGATACGGTCCTAACAAAACTAATTTCGTCGAATTTTGAGATCGTTTGAAAAATGGCCATTTTCCAGTCGATTAAAATCAACTGAAACTGGTCAAACGCGTTTTCTTTTGCCACGCTCACACATTGATTCAGAAAATTATGAAATTTGGAATCTAGCTATAACTTTACATCACGAACCCAACAAAAGTGGTTTCGTCGAAATCCGAGGTCGTTTGCAAAATTACCATTTTTAAGGGCCTGAATTCTATAGCGACTATTCAGAATTTTCAACTGGACATATCTTTTGATTCCTGCTATGAAATTTCGATTTTTCGGATTCGTTGGAAAGATATTCTCAATTAGATCCTAATGTTTTTGGTTTCACTAAAATCCGGATTGTTTTGCACCCGATACGTTCAATTGAAGTTTGAAATCGAATTATCGAACTACCGCGCCATTTTCAATTCTATTTATAATTATATATATAATTATTTTTATTCAAACGACGACGTATATAATATATACGTTCGAATTATATTCAAAATAAATTTCTCGTCGATTTTATTTAAAATAATCTATTGTAAATATTCAGAATTCGCTAAAACTGCCAAAATAAAAATTTTAAACTGGCTCGGATTTTCCGGGTTATTACACTAGCCAAGAACCAAAAGAAGATCAAGAAAACTCTTACCAAAATGTGTAAGGACCCGGTAAGGAATTTGACGCCATAATTCTGACAATAATACATAAACCCATATTATTTGCCAAAACTCAAGTATCGAAACACCAGATAGTTATTAAAAAGAATTTAGAGGGTGAGATAAGAAAGAAATATTAGAATAGAAGAAAAAGATGAACCAACACAACATAGAGACTCACATCGCAGCGGAACAAAATATTATATAGAACTAAATCTTTATCTAGAGCTAAAAAAATACTTACAATCATATGAGTACATCAACACATCTGAATAGTTATTATAAACTGTCCTCTTATGCAACACACAACGGAATACACACCAAATATATCATACGTCCGAACTCCTCCACGTCTTCTGAAGTTCGCCGCATCCAAATCAAAACGTGTAAAACTCGTTCTAACCCGAGCGTTACAAAAGCCGGATCAGTCTGGTGAAACAAAGTGAGAAAAACACACTAAGTTTAAATTTATCATCCAACTTGATATTTGCTGACGTCAAAAGTTGGTCGGGTCAACACCCAATCATTTGGAGAGCACACGAATAATGATTATAAAATATGGTGAAGTAAAGAAAACAGGGAGCACACAAGACTTTTTATAGTGGTTTAGCTAAGATGGTGCCTAAGTCCACTTTATACATATTGATTCTTTTCTTTGGTTACAAGTACAAAGCTTTTTCTCTGTTTTGAGAAAGAAGAAAAATTAGCTATTTTTAGACTTAGCCGTGAAGAATCTTTCTTTATTTTGGAGGATAAATTCAGCATTGAAGTAGCCGAACGAAGGTTGGAAGAAGAAGTCCCTTTCCATTTTGAGCTTGGATATATTTATAGGTGAAAACATTGATTGAGCGGGCCGCCACATGGCTTTTTTAAAGCTTGGACACGTAGAGCTCGATTATTGGTAGTAGTTGCGGCAATGGGACCCCGTCTACTACTGATTAATAGTATCCTCAGAAATAGTGGCTTACGTGGCACTCGAGGTAAGGTGAGGTGCATCAAAAGTAGAGCTTTATCCGAAGGTGGTTGACCGCCTTTATTACCTTGAGAGTCGGGCCGATTATTGAATGACTAGATTGGATATTTCTGGGATAATCCGAGGTATTTGCTCGATCCGATTTTGATGGAAGCGATGAACTCGGTCAGTCAATGATGAGTGATTCTTCCGAGATCAATGAGTCGCTGTTTGAAGGAGGCCAATTCCGACCAACCTAGGTTCGGGCCGTTTCTGAAGGAGATGTGTGACGGCCTAGAATTTCGCTCGATCCGAATCAGTCGTTAAACCGATCTAGACCGTTCGAAACCCCTGAACGTTGAGAACATGACAAATCAGAACACAAACAGAAGAACATTTCATTGTATATTACAACAATTCCATCAGATACAAGAAGATACAGAGTATAAAAGAATAAATTACATTCGATAAATATCAGAGATTACAGTAAATTACATAGCAGCGGAAAATAATACAAAGCACAACTGAAGGTGATATACGGATACAGAGCTTTCCGGATATCATTCCAGCTGTAAACCAGGATCCTGTGAATATAAATCTGCAAAACCAAAACTACTAGCTACCCGTGCGGAAAATAGGGGCACCCAGAGTTTAGGTTAAAACAATAAACTCCAGGTCAGTCATGTGACTGGTGTGAGAACTAAAACAGTTATTTTAAAACTTTACTTTAAAAGAGAGTAATTCAAGGGACCACGCCGTATAACACGGAACGGGTTTCCTCCCAAGAATACCAGTGCATAGAATAAACAACGCAATGCTTTTTCGAAAAATGAAGCTATTATAAGACCCAGGTCCTATCACACAATGCAACGCAAGCCGGAGGATAGGGTTTTCCCTTATAATAGCCAAACATGCTTGGTACGTTTAAAACAAATCATTTGATACTATAATAAGTGTATAGTGTCAAAACATTTCAATCATAAATATAAATCATAGACGGCATAGTATCCCATGCTACTATGTCGCCATACTAGGCTCTACAAATAAAGCCGAAATATCTCGTATTGGAAATTGGATTTCCGTCATGAGTCGAGGCAAGGGGCAAGCTCCTCTCCGCGTTCGAGACACTCTAGCAAATGCCTCAGGATTACGCACACTGGGTAACCCCTGGATGCTTCAGGGCCGGTCCTCACTTACGTTAGAGGATTGGCAATTCCTGAACACACGTTTCCCGGTCCTTACAGACCTATAATCGAGGCGCCTCATCCAACAACCACAAAGGTGAAAAGTATATATATGTCAGGGCTGGTAAGTCACTGACACCACCAAAGCTAGAAAGAAACGTGCGCTCTCCCTGCAGTCCGTATCCCGTTTTTGACTCATACCGAGGTGTGAGGCTCGCGAATTCACGCTATACACAAAGCTGCCACGTAGGCTGTGCTTTGATCATCAACCACAAGACTTTGCTTTTCAACAGAAGCCTTGATCCATGCAACTCAGCATGCCACACAGGCAATTCATGCCGTGCGATTGATATCTATCGATATATAACCTCTAAGCTCGTACATCTCAGAGAAGGGCGTTAAGCAAGAGAATAAATTCTCCGCCGCCAAACAGATATATATTTAATAGAAATCAATCAACACGGAATAAAATCCAATGTCAGACACACAATCCATTTACAAGTCCGTTCTGGGTCTGAACGAAACCGGAGGCACTTTCCTCGCGTATCCATCCATCTCCAAGTACGTCTGGACGACCACCAACTATTTCCATCCTCTTAGGTGTACTGCCCAATCAGGATCGTCAGTAATTATCCAAACGATGTGAAAACTTCCGGTCTTCGACCACCGTCTTCATCTTCGACTTATCGTCGAATCGGTTATTCAGAATGGGTATAAACCCGGACTTTCCGAACAACCCGCGTATATTAAAAACAAATGTTTACACAAACACAACATACGCCTCATTCCAATTCATTAGTCACTAACCGCAGATTAGCAAGAGAATAATTTCCCAAACATTGACCCCGAAGGCCGAAACCAACATCAGATCAATACCCAGGAAACCACTCTTCTTAGCCAACCTACAACTAGTTTCTAAATTTCACATTCTTAGGGAAAGGTTCCCATTAATTTTATCCAAGATAAATTCTTTAAAATTTATCCTGAAATCTTCCTTTGGATGACATTTAAAACCAAATTATGGTTTTTTTCCAACTAGTCGAGATTAGCGAACCGTAACGAAGTAATTATTTATTTTATTTCCCAATCCCAACCTATTCATCCCATGAAGCAAAACTGGTGATACTCCATATCTAACACCGTGGTGTTATCGGTAAAACTAATTACCATTTCACGCTCAAATCTAATTAAAGATTTAACTATCGCTTTGGAGCAAAATTGGCGATACTCCATTCTCGTTCATTTTCTAAATTTGGGAATTTAGATTACAAATTCACATTCCAATCTAATTTCAGATTCGTTAAAACTCCTTTTACTGGGTTAAAGAACTAGGTGTTATTTAAAACACAGTTCACGACAAACCCAAATCACATTCTATTTGTTATCGGGTTAAAGAACTAGTGTTATTTAAAACACTGTTCACGATAAACCCATTTCAAATTTAATCAAATATATTAGAAATTCGATTATTTAAAAACCCCTTTTTAAATCTAATTCATTTATTTAAAAATAATTGGGTTTTAAATTTAGTTCAAAACTAGTTCATTTCGATAAAAACCCATTTTTATCTTTTCAAACATGGAGTTTTTCATCCCAAATTTCCCCAAATCATTTCTTATGATTTTACACAAATTATTACTATTTTTAATAATTTTATCAAGGCCCGTACAGTCGATTTCCAACAATGGCCATCGAACTGCACTTATAGCGACCTTTTTCGAATTTGATTTGGACGTATCTCCAAATCCAACCGTTAGATTTCAAATTTCTAATATTCGTTAGAAAGCTCTTTTCGATACGAACCCAACGGTTCCGGTTTTAGGAGAATCCGACGGTCGGATCTCCCGTAATGTCCGTTTGAAATAAATGGTCGAAATTTACGAACTGCCGCGACGCGGCGCGTTCTATTCAGACCATTATATTATATATAATATATATAATATATATTCCATCGATTTCTATTTAAAACGAATTATATATATAGTTTTGAATTCGTTTCAAAAGAAATTTCAACTTCCATTTCAATTCAAATCAAAATTGAATTCTTCTTTATAAATTCGTTTTAAAAATCATTTCTATTCAATTCAAATTTCAATTCAATTTGAATTCATTTCACTTCATTTTAAATTCAATTCGAATTCGTTTTTCAATTCAATTCAATTCAATTCAAATTGGTTTTCTATTCGATTCAAATTCATTTTCTATTCAAATTAAATTCGTTTCGTTTTCTATTTGAATCAAGTTCATTATATATATTCAATTTGAAATCAAATTGGTTTTCCATTCCATTCATTTCGAAATCGTTATATATTCAACTCAAATCGAAATCGTTATATATTCAATTCATTTCGAAATCGTTATATATTCAATTCAAATCGAAATCGTTATATATTCAATTCATTTCGAAATCGTTATATATTCAATTCATTTCGAAATCGTTATATATTCAATTCATTTCGAAATCGTTATATATTCAATTCATTTCGAAATCGTTATATATTCAATTCATTTCGAAATCGTTATAAATATCGTTCGCGTCAAAATGGCGCATCACTAATCAACACGGCTTTATATATTCTATTTCAAATATTTCTTTTTGTCAACACACGACTAATCTCAACGAATGAGTACCGTCCATGTGTGACTATTTTTGTTAAGATATTTCGTTCAACACATGACTAATCTCAATGAATGAGTATAGTCAACACATGAACCGTTATTTTATATTGATAAAGATATAAATTTTATTATAAAAATATTTCGTTCAACACATGACTAATATCAACGGATGAATATAGTCAACACATGAACCGTTATTTTATAATGATAAAGATATAAATTTTATTATAAAAATATTTCGTTCAACACATGACTAATATCAACGGATGAATATAGTCAACACATGAACCGTTATTTTATAATGATAAAGATATAAATTTTATTATAAAAATATTTCGTTCAACACATGACTAATATCAACGGATGAATATAGTCAACACATGAACCGTTATTTTATAATATTCTTTATCTTCTAAATTGGAATGAGGCCCAATCAATTACCATATAAAGTTAATTATATGGATTTTCATACAACACATGTATATAATTGCATTGAAAAATAATCAACCATCAACCAAAGTGCACTACACTGTATAAGCATCAAATATAGATATCTAACGCTTATAACAGTCTGTCAATCAATCGATCGACATACTTAATAAATCAGGATGAGTGAACTTCAAATTTCATCCCAACACCCGTGTGGGGTTTCAAACAATCAAACACAGATTTTATTCGTGCAGCTGGGCGATGTGTAAAATTTATCGACCCAATCAATATCAGTCAAATAGGTGTACATAAACAAACCGTTCGGTTTGTAAATGAATATTTATTTATTCACATTCACGTTAAAAATTATATTTTTAACGATAAAACAATTTATCTTAACATATGAATATCTATTCAGTTCATTTATTTAATAAATGATTATTTTTATTTTTCTAACATATTTTAGAAAATTTCGGCGGCATAACGGCACGATACTAGAAACGGGACGAGGCCTAGCCTTATCCCCGGTCTAGTGAAGGCCCACGCCATTCACACATCAATCAAATTCACTTTCGTTATGCAAACCACAAAATTTGGAGTAAGGGTCTAACCTAGCCTTACTCCTTCGCCTTATAACGGCGCACGTCTAATCCTAATCAATTTATCGATTCGATTTTTCACACCACAAACCACTTTCAAACCAATATCGCAATCAATCACCAAACAGTTAAACAAACAAGTCCATGGTCTGTGGACGATTGTGTCGGGTGCTACTAAGCACCGTCTGCATCCTAGTATATATATATATAACTAGAAAAATAAATTGAAAGGTGAGAAATTCTCACATATAGCTATCCAGCTCCACGGCACTTCATTGATAGGAATCTTCATCGCTATGGCATCTTCGTCATCTTCGTTGCCCGTAGCCACAACATACATAAAAATCGAATTTTTACCTTGCTATTCAATATTTAAAAATCATATTTTTATTTCGAAGGTCCATATATAAAAATCAAATTTTTAGTTCAGAGTTCAATATATAAAAATCGAATTTTTACTTTAAAGTTCAATATATAAAAAACGAATTTTTACTTCAAAGTTCAATATATAAAAATCGAATTTTTACTTCAAAGTTCAATATATAAAAATCGACTTTTTACTTCAAAGTTCAATATATAAAAATCGACTTTTTACTATCGCTATGTCAAATAGATAAAAATTATATTTTTATCACGCTATTTTCCACATAAAGATTTCGCCTTTTCTAAAATAAAGATTTAGCCTTTTCAAAAATAAAGTTTTCGCCTTTATAAAAATAAAGTTTTCGCCTTTATAAAAATAAAGTTTTCGCCTTTAAAAATCACCACTTTATCTCAACGTATATAAAATAAAAATCAGATTTTTATTTCGTTACATACACAAAGATGATATCTTTATATCCTCTATCCTATAAAGATTATATTTTTAATACTTTAAAAATATAAAAATCATATTTTTAATATTTCTATATAGTAAAGATTATATTTTAAATACTTTAAAAATATAAAAATCATATTTTGACATCATCTATATAGTAAAGACTATATTTTTAATACTTTGAAAATATAAAAATCATATTTTTAATACTTTAAAAATATAAAAATCATATTTTTCTTTAACTAAAAATCAAATCTTTTTTTCTAATCAGTTTTAATCCTTTTGAAAAATCAGTTTTTATTTTCTTTTAAAACAGTTTTTATAATTCTTTTAAAAATTCTGTTTTTTTTTTTTAAAACTCTTTTAAAAAAACAAAACAGTTTTAAAATTCCTAAAACAATCAGTTTTTACTCTAAAAAAAAATTTAGTCTATATAATTAAAAAAACAGTTAAACAGTTTTTAAATTATTTAAAAATACAGTTTTAAAACTATACTGTAACACAAAAATAAAAACAAAAACAAAATAATTTAAACACTCACCTCAAGCTCGGTGGTGTTCGTCGGTGGCGAGCTTCAGGGGCGTCGCGAGGCGGTGTTCGAGGTGGAGGCTTCGATTGGGGGGGGCTGCGTCGATTGAAGAAAGGGGGGTTTCGAGGGCGTCGGTCTTCGTCAGAGGGAGGAGGAGAGCAATAGGAGGGCGGAGGGGTTCTGGCGTGTGAGGACGAGATGGAGGAGGGAGGGCACGGTGGCGCGGTGGCCGGCGGTGGCCCAGGGAGGAGGCGGCGGCGTGATGGCGGGATCGAGGGATCCGTTGTTTTTTTCTTTTTCTTTTTTTTTTTTTTTGTTTTTGAAATCGGAAATGAAGGAATAAAGGGGGGGCCAGAAGATAAGGGAAAAAAAGGGGGGGTTTATAGAAAATTATATATATTAATTAATTTAACTCCCAAAATTCTTGTTTATTAATACGAACACCAATACGAACCCAACGACTATCGTCCCTAGCTAAATACCCCCATTTCGAACACAATGGGATATGCATCGTAAGCTGATTCGGCTGTTACAATCAGTTTTCGTTAAATTTACATTTAAATCACTATATTGAATTTTAAACGTACATTTCAAATTACCGGGGTCACATACGAACTTTAAAAATCCCAGAAAAATATTTTCTAGCTTCGTATTGACGATAGGGTCCGAACAAAACTAGTTTCGTCGAATTCTGAGACCGTTGGAAAAATGGCCAATTTCCAGTCGATTAAAATCAACTGAAATGGTCAAACGCGTTTTCCTATGCCACGCTCACATATCGATTCGAAAAATTACGAAATTTGGAATCTAGCAATAAATTGACATCACGGACCCAACAAAACTGGTTTCGTCGAAATCCGAGGTCGTTTGCAAAATGTCCATTTTTAAGGGCCTGAATTCCATAGCGACTATTCAGAATTTTCAACTGGACATATCTTTCGATTCTCGCTACGAAATTTTGATTTGTCGGATTCGTTGGAAAGATATTATCAATTAGATCCCATCATTTTTGGTTTCACTAAAATCCGGATTGTTTTGCTCCCGGTACATTCAATTGAAGTTTGAAATCGAATTATCGAACTACCGCGCCATTTTCAATTCTATTTATAATTATATATAAATATTTATATTCTAACGACGACGCGTATAAATATATTCGTTCCATTTATATTCAAAATAAATTTCTCGTCGATATTATTTAAAATAATTTATTTTAAATATCAAAATTCGATAAAATTGCCAAAATAAAAATTTTTAAACTGGCCCAGATTTTCCGGGTTATTACAATCTCCCCCACTTAAAACTTTTCGTCCCCGAAAAGGAACAAAGTCGAAAGTGGTTTGATTATTCAACTCTACGTTCGATCTCGCTTCCATTCTCCAACTTTTTAGTTTCTGAGAATTTTCAAAATTTCAAAAAATTTGGCTAACACCCTAAATTTTCGAAAAATTTCGCCATAACCTCCCCTGCACCGGGAGCATCGGGGAATTTCAAATAGCTTCCCCGGTCCTTCAGATCTCAAAAAGAAAAAGAAAAAGCCAAGCGGCTAGCCAATAGGCTCACAAAATCATCATCACCCAAACAAAACAGGAAATTATGTAGTAAACATGTACCTATTTGTCGGGCAAACAAATTTTATTCTCTGCTCTAGCCTCCTTGCTATGACCTGTTCAATGTAAGTATACGTATATGCAAGCAAATGCGACCAATTTTCAATACAATTCAAAATTAGGTTCTATTAGGCTAAACGGTTCAAAATTAGCAAACACTTAAACAAACAACACAAACATCAATCAATTAGTGAATTAGAGTTTCAAATTCATAATTTGATACATATATGCAAAAATCATGTTTTTGATGCCAATTCACAACAATGTGTTCTAGCTATATAAGTTTTGGTTCTCACACCAGTCTAATGGAAATATATAGATATCGCACCTTCGTTACTCGAACATGAATACTAATGACAACTAGTCAATCATCAGAATCATCTTCGGGCCACTAGAGTATGATTCTATATCTATCCAGTATATTAAAACTTCGAATATACGTTCATGACGCGAATATGCAAAATCTTTATATACTCGATTGTCCATATTCAAAATAAATAAATATTCAACTACATTAAATTGATTTAAATTTTTTTTAAAACAAAATTATTTTCATTTGAAAAATATACTCTTCGCACTCGTTCTAGGATACTACTGATCCTATCTCTAACGAGTCATTCTAATTGGATATTACTAATCCAATATCTGATGAATTCTTTCGTATGGTTCTAATGTGTCTTGTTCTCGAGCTCTGTAAACCAAAGCACTGATACCAAATGTGACGGCCTAGAATTTCGCTCGATCCGAATCAGTCGTTAAACCGATCTAGACCGTTCGAAACCCCTGAACGTTGAGAACATGACAAATCAGAACACAAACAGAAGAACATTTCATTGTATATTACAACAATTCCATCAGATACAAGAAGATACAGAGTATAAAAGAATAAATTACATTCGATAAATATCAGAGATTACAGTAAATTACATAGCAGCGGAAAATAATACAAAGCACAACTGAAGGTGATATACGGATACAGAGCTTTCCGGATATCATTCCAGCTGTAAACCAGGATCCTGTGAATATAAATCTGCAAAACCAAAACTACTAGCTGCCCGTGCGGAAAATAGGGGCACCCAGAGTTTAGGTTAAAACAATAAACTCCAGGTCAGTCATGTGACTGGTGTGAGAACTAAAACAGTTATTTTAAAACTTTACTTTAAAAGAGAGTAATTCAAGGGACCACGCCGTATAACACGGAACGGGTTTCCTCCCAAGAATACCAGTGCATAGAATAAACAACGCAATGCTTTTTCGAAAAATGAAGCTATTATAAGACCCAGGTCCTATCACACAATGCAACGCAAGCCGGAGGATAGGGTTTTCCCTTATAATAGCCAAACATGCTTGGTACGTTTAAAACAAATCATTTGATACTATAATAAGTGTATAGTGTCAAAACATTTCAATCATAAATATAAATCATAGACGGCATAGTATCCCATGCTACTATGTCGCCATACTAGGCTCTACAAATAAAGCCGAAATATCTCGTATTGGAAATTGGATTTCCGTCATGAGTCGAGGCAAGGGGCAAGCTCCTCTCCGCGTTCGAGACACTCTAGCAAATGCCTCAGGATTACGCACACTGGGTAACCCCTGGATGCTTCAGGGCCGGTCCTCACTTACGTTAGAGGATTGGCAATTCCTGAACACACGTTTCCCGGTCCTTACAGACCTATAATCGAGGCGCCTCATCCAACAACCACAAAGGTGAAAAGTATATATATGTCAGGGCTGGTAAGTCACTGACACCACCAAAGCTAGAAAGAAACGTGCGCTCTCCCTGCAGTCCGTATCCCGTTTTTGACTCATACCGAGGTGTGAGGCTCGCGAATTCACGCTATACACAAAGCTGCCACGTAGGCTGTGCTTTGATCATCAACCACAAGACTTTGCTTTTCAACAGAAGCCTTGATCCATGCAACTCAGCATGCCACACAGGCAATTCATGCCGTGCGATTGATATCTATCGATATATAACCTCTAAGCTCGTACGTCTCAGAGAAGGGCGTTAAGCAAGAGAATAAATTCTCCGCCGCCAAACAGATATATATTTAATAGAAATCAATCAACACAGAATAAAATCCAATGTCAGACACACAATCCATTTACAAGTCCGTTCTGGGTCTGAACGAAACCGGAGGCACTTTCCTCGCGTATCCATCCATCTCCAAGTACGTCTGGACGACCACCAACTATTTCCATCCTCTTAGGTGTACTGCCCAATCAGGATCGTCAGTAATTATCCAAACGATGTGAAAACTTCCGGTCTTCGACCACCGTCTTCATCTTCGACTTATCGTCGAATCGGTTATTCAGAATGGGTATAAACCCGGACTTTCCGAACAACCCGAGTATATTAAAAACAAATGTTTACACAAACACAACATACGCCTCATTCCAATTCATTAGTCACTAACCGCAGATTAGCAAGAGAATAATTTCCCAAACATTGATCCCGAAGGCCGAAACCAACATCAGATCAATACCCAGGAAACCACTCTTCTTAGCCAACCTACAACTAGTTTCTAAATTTCACATTCTTAGGGAAAGGTTCCCATTAATTTTATCCAAGATAAATTCTTTAAAATTTATCCTGAAATCTTCCTTTGGATGACATTTAAAACCAAATTATGGTTTTTTTCCAACTAGTCGAGATTAGCGAACCGTAACGAAGTAATTATTTATTTTATTTCCCAATCCCAACCTATTCATCCCATGAAGAAAAACTGGTGATACTCAATATCTAACACCGTGGTGTTATCGGTAAAACTAATTACCATTTCACGCTCAAATCTAATTAAAGATTTAACTATCGCTTTGGAGCAAAATTGGCGATACTCCATTCTCGTTCATTTTCTAAATTTGGGAATTTAGATTACAAATTCACATTCCAATCTAATTTCAGATTCGTTAAAACTCCTTTTACTGGGTTAAAGAACTAGGTGTTATTTAAAACACAGTTCACGACAAACCCAAATCACATTCTATTTGTTATCGGGTTAAAGAACTAGTGTTATTTAAAACACTGTTCACGATAAACCCATTTCAAATTTAATCAAATATATTAGAAATTCGATTATTTTAAAACCCCTTTTTAAATCTAATTCATTTATTTAAAAATAATTGGGTTTTAAATTTAGTTCAAAACTAGTTCATTTCGATAAAAACCCATTTTTATCTTTTCAAACATGGAGTTTTTCATCCCAAATTTCCCCAAATCATTTCTTATGATTTTACACAAATTATTACTATTTTTAATAATTTTATCAAGGCCCGTACAGTCGATTTCCAACAATGGCCATCGAACTGCACTTATAGCGACCTTTTTCGAATTTGATTTGGACGTATCTCCAAATCCAACCGTTAGATTTCAAATTTCTAATATTCGTTAGAAAGCTCTTTTCGATACGAACCCAACGGTTCCGGTTTTAGGAGAATCCGACGGTCGGATCTCCCGTAATGTCCGTTTGAAATAAATGGTCGAAATTTACGAACTGCCGCGACGCGGCGCGTTCTATTCAGGCCATTATATTATATATAATATATATAATATATATTCCATCGATTTCTATTTAAAACGAATTATATATATAGTTTTGAATTCGTTTCAAAAGAAATTTCAACTTCCATTTCAATTCAAATCAAAATTGAATTCTTCTTTATAAATTCGTTTTAAAAATCATTTCTATTCAATTCAAATTTCAATTCAATTTGAATTCATTTCACTTCATTTTAAATTCAATTCGAATTCGTTTTTCAATTCAATTCAATTCAATTCAAATTGGTTTTCTATTCGATTCAAATTCATTTTCTATTCAAATTAAATTCGTTTCGTTTTCTATTTGAATCAAGTTCATTATATATATTCAATTTGAAATCAAATTGGTTTTCCATTCCATTCATTTCGAAATCGTTATATATTCAACTCAAATCGAAATCGTTATATATTCAATTCATTTCGAAATCGTTATATATTCAATTCAAATCGAAATCGTTATATATTCAATTCATTTCGAAATCGTTATATATTCAATTCATTTCGAAATCGTTATATATTCAATTCATTTCGAAATCGTTATATATTCAATTCATTTCGAAATCGTTATATATTCAATTCATTTCGAAATCGTTATAAATATCGTTCGCGTCAAAATGGCGCATCACTAATCAACACGGCTTTATATATTCTATTTCAAATATTTCTTTTTGTCAACACACGACTAATCTCAACGAATGAGTACCGTCCATGTGTGACTATTTTTGTTAAGATATTTCGTTCAACACATGACTAATCTCAATGAATGAGTATAGTCAACACATGAACCGTTATTTTATATTGATAAAGATATAAATTTTATTATAAAAATATTTCGTTCAACACATGACTAATATCAACGGATGAATATAGTCAACACATGAACCGTTATTTTATAATGATAAAGATATAAATTTTATTATAAAAATATTTCGTTCAACACATGACTAATATCAACGGATGAATATAGTCAACACATGAACCGTTATTTTATAATGATAAAGATATAAATTTTATTATAAAAATATTTCGTTCAACACATGACTAATATCAACGGATGAATATAGTCAACACATGAACCGTTATTTTATAATATTCTTTATCTTCTAAATTGGAATGAGGCCCAATCAATTACCATATAAAGTTAATTATATGGATTTTCATACAACACATGTATATAATTGCATTGAAAAATAATCAACCATCAACCAAAGTGCACTACACTGTATAAGCATCAAATATAGATATCTAACGCTTATAACAGTCTGTCAATCAATCGATCGACATACTTAATAAATCAGGATGAGTGAACTTCAAATTTCATCCCAACACCCGTGTGGGGTTTCAAACAATCAAACACAGATTTTATTCGTGCAGCTGGGCGATGTGTAAAATTTATCGACCCAATCAATATCAGTCAAATAGGTGTACATAAACAAACCGTTCGGTTTGTAAATGAATATTTATTTATTCACATTCACGTTAAAAATTATATTTTTAACGATAAAACAATTTATCTTAACATATGAATATCTATTCAGTTCATTTATTTAATAAATGATTAATTTTATTTTTCTAACATATTTTAGAAAATTTCGGCGGCATAACGACACGATACTAGAAACGGGACGAGGCCTAGCCTTATCCCCGGTCTAGTGAAGGCCCACGCCATTCACACATCAATCAAATTCACTTTCGTTATGCAAACCACAAAATTTGGAGTAAGGGTCTAACCTAGCCTTACTCCTTCGCCTTATAACGGCGCACGTCTAATCCTAATCAATTTATCGATTCGATTTTTCACACCACAAACCACTTTCAAACCAATATCGCAATCAATCACCAAACAGTCAAACAAACAAGTCCATGGTCTGTGGACGATTGTGTCGGGTGCTACTAAGCACCGTCTGCATCCTAGTATATATATATATAACTAGAAAAATAAATTGAAAGGTGAGAAATTCTCACATATAGCTATCCAGCTCCACGGCACTTCATTGATAGGAATCTTCATCGCTATGGCATCTTCGTCATCTTCGTTGCCCGTAGCCACAACATACATAAAAATCGAATTTTTACCTTGCTATTCAATATTTAAAAATCATATTTTTATTTCGAAGGTCCATATATAAAAATCAAATTTTTAGTTCAGAGTTCAATATATAAAAATCGAATTTTTACTTTAAAGTTCAATATATAAAAAACGAATTTTTACTTCAAAGTTCAATATATAAAAATCGAATTTTTACTTCAAAGTTCAATATATAAAAATCGACTTTTTACTTCAAAGTTCAATATATAAAAATCGACTTTTTACTATCGCTATGTCAAATAGATAAAAATTATATTTTTATCACGCTATTTTCCACATAAAGATTTCGCCTTTTCTAAAATAAAGATTTAGCCTTTTCAAAAATAAAGTTTTCGCCTTTATAAAAATAAAGTTTTCGCCTTTATAAAAATAAAGTTTTCGCCTTTAAAAATCACCACTTTATCTCAACGTATATAAAATAAAAATCAGATTTTTATTTCGTTACATACACAAAGATGATATCTTTATATCCTCTATCCTATAAAGATTATATTTTTAATAATTTAAAAATATAAAAATCATATTTTTAATATTTCTATATAGTAAAGATTATATTTTTAATACTTTAAAAATATAAAAATCATATTTTGACATCATCTATATAGTAAAGACTATATTTTTAATACTTTGAAAATATAAAAATCATATTTTTAATACTTTAAAAATATAAAAATCATATTTTTCTTTAACTAAAAATCAAATCTTTTTTTCTAATCAGTTTTAATCCTTTTGAAAAATCAGTTTTTATTTTCTTTTAAAACAGTTTTTATAATTCTTTTAAAAATTCTGTTTTTTTTTTTTTTTGAAATCGGAAATGAAGGAATAAAGGGGGGGGGCCAGAAGATAAGGGAAAAAAAGGGGGGGGGGGTTTATAGAAAATTATATATATTAATTAATTTAACTCCCAAAATTCTTGTTTATTAATACGAACACCAATACGAACCCAACGACTATCGTCCCTAGCTAAATACCCCCATTTCGAACACAATGGGATATGCATCGTAAGCTGATTCGGCTGTTACAATCAGTTTTCGTTAAATTTACATTTAAATCACTATATTGAATTTTAAACGTACATTTCAAATTACCGGGGTCACATACGAACTTTAAAAATCCCAGAAAAATATTTTCTAGCTTCGTATTGACGATACGGTCCTAACAAAACTAGTTTCGTCGAATTCTGAGACCGTTGGAAAAATGGCCAATTTCCAGTCGATTAAAATCAACTGAAATGGTCAAACGCGTTTTCCTATGCCACGCTCACATATCGATTCGAAAAATTACGAAATTTGGAATCTAGCAATAAATTGACATCACGGACCCAACAAAACTGGTTTCGTCGAAATCCGAGGTCGTTTGCAAAATGTCCATTTTTAAGGGCCTGAATTCCATAGCGACTATTCAGAATTTTCAACTGGACATATCTTTCGATTCTCGCTACGAAATTTTGATTTGTCGGATTCGTTGGAAAGATATTATCAATTAGATCCCATCATTTTTGGTTTCACTAAAATCCGGATTGTTTTGCTCCCGGTACATTCAATTGAAGTTTGAAATCGAATTATCGAACTACCGCGCCATTTTCAATTCTATTTATAATTATATATAAATATTTATATTCTAACGACGACGCGTATAAATATATTCGTTCCATTTATATTCAAAATAAATTTCTCGTCGATATTATTTAAAATAATTTATTTTAAATATCAAAATTCGATAAAATTGCCAAAATAAAAATTTTTAAACTGGCCCAGATTTTCCGGGTTATTACAAGATGGCTTGGGTCGAACTATGTCTGGGCTTTCTGGAATGTAACTCGTTCTACAGATCGACCGACTGATGCTGAGAGTGAACTTTCTGACATTGGGTTTCAATTCGTTGAATCGCGACTACTTTTTCCAAAAAGTTGGTTATAATTTTAAAGTACAAATCTTTTTGAATGAAAAGGATAATCATAAGACCAAATCCACACATAAATACGGACGGTTTATACCTTATGATAACCCAAAATAATTTTGAAATCAATATCTTTTCTTATATTATAATAGTTTCTAAATACAAATAAATTGCAATCTAGCAGAACACTTGCATTTCACGCTCCATATACATAGCATACAATCAAAACCGCGGGCTCTTACCGGGGAATGGATTTCCTGACAAGGTATGGGACCACGTTCCCAACAATGTACCTCTGGAGATGAATACATTGGGGTTCAACAAGAACATCTTGTAATCCAAGCTAAACATGACCGACCTTACACTATCTCTTGAGAGTACCGAAGATATCATTACCACGGTTGGGGGCCAACAAAACCGAGCCGATAGCATACATTCAAAAAAATAAAACAGGACAACCGAAGGCATTTGATTTCTCTATACCATTTTATTCCCTTTTATTCTCAAGCCCATTTTATCCGATATACCGAAGGCATTTCATTTCGTATCTCAAGCCCATTTTATTCCCTTTTATTTCGGAATCCCAATATATATATACACACATATGTACATATATATGTTCGTAACTTCTTCAAATAACGTTACATCATTATTTCACATAATAATTCACTTCTAACATTTCTCATCATTTCAACTAATATCCTCCGCCGATAATCCACTAGTCGTTCAAGTTAGGGTATTTTGATTACCTCTCAGACCTTGATCAACAATTCCTATCTTATGATAGATATCCATTGTAATATCAAAAACTGATATTCATTCCGAATATCAAAACACAATCCCATTACAGTCATAACTCGATTGAACTTCGTCTCTTATTTAATATAGCGAATTCAGATCAGACTCAACTCGCCTTACCACTTTAATTCAAATTCAGGTTCCATCTCGATTTCCATTTCAAACCTTTATTAGTTCCTAACCGTAAATCAGTAAGAAAATAACTTCCTAAATATCAACCCCGAAGGCAGAAACCAACATCAGATCAATACTAAGAAAATCATTCAACTTAGCTGATCTCTAATTAGGTTCTAATTCCGCAATTTCATATCTTGGGTTTTATTCCATTCATATGTCATATAAAGTTTATAACTTTAATAATTCGTTCAATGGTTGAAATCATTTACATCTTATTTAATAAATCTTGGTTTTCAATAGCTTCGTCAAATTCATGGGTTTGTAAAATCTAATTAGATAGACCAAAAAGAGTTCAATTTAAACTTTCATATAAATTTAAGTTATATAATTAATAATAAAAAATTGCTTAAAAATATCATTTAACTATAAATAAGCTTTACAGTTTCATAAACTTCCGTCCATACGATTTAAAATCCTAAGATTTCCACTTTGGTTATTATTAAATAAATAATAATCAAATCTCAACATTCTTAAGAGAAAAATAGTTTACTTCCTCTCATTAGCTATCTCCATTAAATTAATAAATTGATTTAATAAAACAACTCTAGTTAACGTAGTTGACTTACTCAACTCAAAACCTGATTAACTCGTTAATCGATCCCAATTGGTCTTTTCATTTAAATTAATTAATAATATTAATTAATTTAAATAATCTCGTTTTATTTAATTATTATTAAACAAATAATAATTCATCCCAATATAATCCTATTTTAACAATTAATCTCGGTTATTAATCGTCTTGTTAATTTCAGCTTACTTGCTCATACATCGTATTAGTATAAGAATTTGCTTTTCAAAATCAGACTTATGAAATTTAATAATAAATAATAAATATTTATCTCCTTTAATAAACTTCATTCAAAATAATATATTTAAACTCTATCTTCAGTTATGAAATAAATTTTATAATTTCATATCTATCGATTTACTAGACGGAATATCAATCTTTACAAAATAGTGTATATTTTGGCCATCTGCTATAAATTCCTCAACCAGTATCACTTATTAGTTAATAACAACCAAAGGTTGAATTTGGGTTTAACAATCAATAACCAGGTAATGAATCCAATAACATCGGTTAAACAGTTCTTGTAATGATATATGAGAATAAACAATAAATTTGAGGAATCCAGTTGGATCCCTCCAACCTGTTTTAACCTGCATCCAAATACATTATCACAAATAACATCATTCAACGGGAATTTAACTGATAACTTTTGTAACAGTAAATAACGACTATTTAACATCAACCAATTTATTTAACATAACAATAGTAATCTAAACAATTCATGAAATTAAACACGCTTACAATATAAACGTGACCAATAAGGTAAGTTACCTCAATTGGTTCCAACAATTAAAATAACGATTCGGTTTTTGACTGAAGCTAAAAAAACGTTTAATTTCATCGGTTCAATCAATATATGTAATATATTAAACAAACAGTCAACCATTAGCAACCATAACACACAAAATAAAAACCTGACTTATGTAAAATATAAATGGGAAGAACTGAGTGAGTTTAACTAACCTTGATTTGATTCGCTATTTAAACAGCTCATTTCAGTTAAATTAAATAAGTGTTTAATTTAACTGAAAAATCCACAGTATTCCATTTCCCTCCAAATTATGTTCTATATCGTAGTGCTCTTCAATGCGGTTCCAGTGACACCTTGTTTGTTCAATTCTAATGATATGTGAGCATGTTATTAAGATTTTAAGTTATACGCTATTTAATTAAATTCCTAATTATTAGTTTATATACTAAACAAATTACATTTTAGAGTTAAATAACGGTCGACTTCGAATTGAAAATAACGAGTCCAATATTTTCTTTGTTTCCTGCTGTTCCATTCTTCATGATCTTACTTAGTTCCTTAAATGTTAATTACTAAAGTTAGTCATGTTTTTAATGTTAAACTAATTATACTTAGCAACAAAACTAACATGGCCGATCAATACATTTTAATATAAACAGCGAGCCAATGTCCTATTCAAATATGAATGGCCCGATCCCCTAAATTCCATTCTTACTTAACAAATCACTATCTTAATAGACCAGGCCAATTTCTTTAAATATAAATATATTAAGTCAGTTAATTACTTCGGTAAGTCATACAGAAAACAGGTCGGCTTCTGTTACTATCCTTCTTCACGAATTCTTCTCGATCCCCTAAATTTCAGAACACGTTAAAAAGAATCGAGCCGACTATTCTTCTCTTTTCCAAACATCTGCTTTGCCTTCATATTGCGTCTGCTTCATTCTTCCTTTGCAAAACGAATACTTCTTCCTTTCAATTTTGCCAAGGCGTCTTCTGTTTCTAGGCAAATATTCACATCTTCTTTAAATTTCTCGACTTCCTCCTTCTGAAAACACCCACGCTGCATCGAAGAAAACGTCGTCCTCCTCCTCATCAGACCACCGGCGCTTGATCGACACCCACCCGAAGTCTTGCCTCCATGTCCTCTGTCAGTGCCCAAATCCTTTCACAACTCGAACAAGCTAGTCATCCCCTACCTCATTTCAAATGGCGCTTGTTCCAATCGAGATCCTGGCCTCAATGCTACGAGAAAACACAACACAACCGTTGGATCCAAAGAACTCGAAGCCCTGAACATAATTGCAGTTGGAAAGTTTCGCTAAAGATTCATGGATTTTGATAGATTTGAGGAGGAAGATTCGAACTATGTGGTTCGTTCATTTGAACATGACGGCGGAATTCAGGTTGGCCAGAACTTATGGAAAATTAGGGTTATGACCATTTCTTGGGTATTTATAGTTGGAGACCAATTAATAAAATATTATTTATGAAACTTCAACGTTAAGTATCTTGCAGAAACACTAACATACGACTTTTAATCGGGATAAAACTCCTAATCCTAGCATAGAAAAGTATCCCGGACACGATGGGATAGGTTTCATCGAATTCCGATGTCATTTGTAAAAATCTCTTTATAATCGACAGGTGAAAAATCACGCGTTTAAATTTCCTATGACCACAAATAAATCCAATCAACTTGAAACTCCGAAATACTACTAGTCCTATTTCTTGCGGATCCAATGAAATTTGTTTCGTTAAAATCGGAGTTCGTTTAGCCAGTCATTTATTCCTTTAAAGTTACCCCTTCTAAAATGGCCAAAATAATATAAACGATTAAATAAGAACAGAGACGTTTTTTTCTATGAAGTCATGTACGACATCGGTTTGCCACAAAATTTAATATCGCACAATAATTTAACATTACGGTTCCAATGAAACTAATTTCATCGAAAACGAAGACAGTTCGCAAAATGGCCTTTCTTAAGGCTTATAAAAATGTATATAAAATGTATTAATTAAATTCCAAAATAATCCAATTAAATAATAATAAATCATTAAAATCATAAATACCCAACTGGAAATGTCATATAGCTTCAAATATAATTTTTACAACTCAATATCATCAATTTCGAGTTAAACGTTATCCAAATTATATTAAAACCCAATTTAATCTATTAAATAAATGTTATGTTTTTAGTAACGATTTCCATAGCGACTATTTTAAAATTTGAATTGGACGTAACTAACAATATGTAACACGAATTCTAGATTTTTCTCTTTTAGAAAATTATAATCAATAAGATTCAAACATTTCTTATTTCATGAAATTCCAACTTAAATCAGATCCTGTATATTTAATTGAAGTTCAAAACTCAATATTACGAGCTACCGCGCCATTACGAGCTCGTTTTATAATCATATATAAATTAAATGTTTAAACTTTGTTTTATTAATGAATTATATATGTTAAATCCATTTAAAATTCCAATTATATATTTAATATAATAAATTAAATTAAATATTTGACTAACAAAAATACGGGACATTACATTCTTCCCCCTTAAAAGAATTTCATCACCGAAATTACTTAGGTAGGAAAAATGCCACAACCTATTAACTTTTAAAGTCCAATTTACTATAAATCGTAAACCAATTCATTTTTGTTAATATAAATTTTTCAAAAATATCGAAATTTTATAACACTCTAAGTTCCCGAAAAAATTCAGCAGTCTCCCCTATACGAAGGGACATGTAGGATATCGCAGGAACAAATAATATATATATATACCTTGACCCATATGGTTGGAAATCAAAAACCAAAAATTTATCTTTTCGCGTTGGTGTACCTTTTATGAGCACTATTGAGCATACTTGCTCAATTTACGTGCAATCTACGCAAACAAAATCAATCATCAAAGCCTTCAGCTACCTGTACTCAACTGTATTCAACATATAAGTAACAAATAAATGAAATTCTAAATAATATTTTATTTATTAACGAGAATGACTAAACAAACTACCCACAATCAAACATATAGCATCATTCATATGAAAATATCAGTTTAAACATTAATTTCAACTCATAAGCAATTCCATTTAAATTTATTATACTGGAATTCGGTTTCAATTCATTCAACTCTTGTATTAAGCCATTGACGAATTATATTCAACCAATCTAACAAACAATCAACACCCAAGGCACAACCAACTTAACCAAATCAATTTAGTTTACATTTATTTTTAATATTTACCTTGGTTTAACATATTTAAACATCAATCGATTAATATCCGATTGATCTCTATTTAATTATTATTCATTCAATTTCCAAATTCCAAATCTATTTAATTTTAATTTCAATACCATTCTTAATTTAATTTCACTTGACCTAGTTAAGTTCCAATTCCAAATTTTAATCTAATTTGAATATTATTCGAGTCAATCAACAAATAGACCAATATCCTAACAATTTTAGAAAATTATTTCTTTTCTATATAAAATATATTTCAAGTAATGTTATTTCATTTACCCTCTTTACAAAACAATATTGTGTTCATTGCTTATTCAAATGCTTCTCAACACTTGAACAGATCAAACAACACAACACAAAACATTTGTATATAAAATCTACAAATACGCGCTCTCATCACTCAAACTCAATCTAGGGTATTACTAACCCTATCTATATCGAGTTACACCACAAAGCCAAGGTTGTTTCTAAACCAGTAGCTGTAATACCATTGTAACGACCCGGTAAGGAATTCAACGTTTGAATTCTGACAATAATACATAAACCCATATTATTTGCCAAAACTCAAGTATCGAAGCACCAGATAGATATTAGAAAGAAATTAGAGGGTGAGATAAGAAAGAAAGAAATATAGAATAAAAGAAAAAGAAGAACCAACACAACACAGAGCCTTACATCGTAGCGGAACAAAATATAATATATAAATAAATCTTTATTTAGAGGTAAACAATACTTATAATCATCAGAGTATAACAATACATCAGAAAATTTATAATAATCTATCCTCATATACAACACACACCGGAATACACACCAAATATATCATATGTCTGAACATTTCCAGCACGTCTTTTGAAGTTCGCAGGATCCAAATCTATACCTGTAAGTCCCGGTGTAACCCAAGCAATACAAGCGCCGGATCAGTCTGGTGAACCAGAGCGAGAAAAACACACTAAGTTTAAATTTATCATCCGACTTGATTTTAAAGTTCAAATCTTTTCGAAAGAAAAGGATAATCATAAGACCAAATCCAAACATAAATACAGACGGTTTTTACCTTATAATAACCCAAAATATTTTTGAAATCAATATCTTTTCTGATATTATAATAATGTCTAAATACAAATAAATAGCAATCTAGTGGAATGCTTGCATCTCACGCTCCACATAGATAATATACAGTCAAAACCGTTGGCTCTTATTGGAGAATGGATTTCCTGGCAAGGTATGGTACCACCTTCCTGATGATGTACCCCTAGAGATGAATACATTGGGGTTCAACAAAATCATCTTGTAATCCAAGCTAAATATGACCGGCCCCTCACTTTCTCTTGAGAGTACCGAACATATCATTACCACTGTTAGGGACCAGCCAACCGAACCGATAACATACATTCAAGAAAATAAAAAGGGACAACCAAAGGGATTTGTTTTCCCCAGATCAGGTAATAATATACCCTTTTGATGGGCGCAACCCACATAGTCATGTGACCTACCTGATTTTGTGTCATTTCCCGGTTGATGAGTCTTGAGGTTAAATCCACATCATCGGATCATCCAGAAATCACTAATTGATTTCCACAAAAATACTCTAGTTATTAAGCTAAAGAAGTTTCCCTCCGATGCCACCAACTTGGTACGTTTGAAGAAAACAATGTATGCGACCCCTTTGGAAATACTATGTCAGACATCCATCTACATAAGTGATTTAGGAACAGGATAAACCGAAGGCACCCTGCTACCATATTTTAAGTATCACCCTATAGACCAGTAGCGAGTAGTCCTTGCAATCTGAAGATTTCAACAAAGACAGAACCACAATTTATCTCTACGTTGGAACACAGAGATTTTAACCAGTTCCTCCATTTATGATGGTCTACAGTCTTCAGTGCTTCATCTTCAATTGGCATCTTCTACGTATTTGCTAGTTCATAATGGTTTTTGAATTTAAATTTGATCCTAGTCTTTCTATATCAAGAATGTATTAGGCATGATTTTGATAGTCAGTTATTTAACTATCAAAATAAACAATCAAACATGAAATGAATTCGATCCATATGTTTAGCAAACAACGTCACTTGGCCCTTAAAATAGTATATCAATTGAAATACCAAACATAATACATATTAGTTTTAATATATTTATACTCTCAAATTATTTCATTTTGATACTTCAAAAAATATCTTAAATCATATTCAGTTTTCCCTTTTACTATCTTCTCAAAACATTTCCAAAATATTACTTATTATATAACGTTGAGGAATCGATTTAATTCATCATTCGTAAAACAGCCGTTACAAAATCTCCTTTTATTCTGTTATTTGAACACATTAATCATTGCTTATCCTTTTAGAATGAACCGATTCTAAAATTCATCTCTTTACTTTGAAAATATCGTTATCTTTTTAAAAAATCTCCTTTTACTTCTTTATTTACTATGGAAATATCATTTCGTATCTCAGGCCCTTTTTATTCCCTTTTATTTCGGAATCCTAATATATATATATATGTTCTTAACTTCTTCAAATAACGTTACATCATTATTTGACATAATAATTAACTTCTAACATTTCTCATCATTTCAACTAATATCCTCCTCCGATAATCCTGAATTCGTTTAAGTTTGGGTATTTTAATTACCTCTCAGACCTTGATCAACAATTCCTATCTTAAGATAGATATCCGTTGTAATATCAAAAAACGATATTCATTCCTAAGATCAAAACACAATCCCATTTCAGTTATACCTCGATTGAACTTCGTCTCTTTTTTAATATAGCGAATTTAGATCGCACTCAACTTGCCTTACCACTTTAATTCAAATTCAGGTTCCCGTCTCGATTTCCATTTCAAACTGTCATTAGTTTCTAACCGTAAATCAAAAAGAAAATAACTTCCTAAATATCAACCCTAAAGGCCAAAACCAACACCAGATCAATACTCAAAAAATCATTCAATTTAACTGATCTCCAGTTAGGTTCTAATTCCGTAATTTCATATTTCGGGTTTTATTCCATTTATATGTCATATAAAGTTTATAACTGTAATAATTCGTTCAATGTTTAAAATCATTTACATCTTATTTAATAAATCTTGGTTTCCAATAGCTTCGTCAAATTCATGGACTTTTAAATCTAATTAGATTGACCCAAAAGAGTTCAATTTAAACTTTCATTTAAATTTAACTTATATATTTAATAATATAAAATTGATTAAAAATATCATTTAACTATAAATAAGCTTTCATCCATACGATTTAAAATCCCAAGATTTCCACTTTGGTTATTATTAAATAAATAAAAAAAAATCTCAACATTCGTAAGAGAAAAATAGTTTACTTCCTCTCATTAGCTATCTCCATTAAATTAATAAATTAATTTAATAAAAAAACTCTAATTAACACGGTTGACTTGGTCAACTCTAAACCTGATTAACTCGTTAATCAATCCCAATTGGTCTTTTCATTTAAATTAATTAATAATATAATTAATTCAAATAATCTCATTTACTTTAATTATTATTAAACAAATAATAATTCATCCTGAAATAATCCCATTTTAATAATTAATCTCGGTTATTAATCATCTCGTTAATTTCAGTTTACTTGCTTATACATTGTATTAATATAAGAATTTACCTTACAAAATCATACTTATGAAATTTAGCAATAAATAATAAATATTTATCTCCTTTAATAAACTTCCATTCAAAATAATATATTTAAATTTTATCTTCAGTTATAAAATAATTTTTATAACTGAATATCTATCGATTTACTAGACGGTAAATCAATATTTATAAAATAGTGCATGATTTGGCCATCTGCTATAAATTCCTCAACCAATAAAACTTATTGGTTAATAACAACCAAATGTTGAATTTGGGTTTAACAATCAATAACCAGGTCAATAATCCAATCATATCGGTTAAACAGTTCATATAATGATCATATGAGAATAAACAATAAATTTGAGAAATCCAGTTGGATCCCTCCAACCTGTTTTAACCTGCATCCAAGTACGTTATCACAAATAACATCATTCAAATTGAATTTAACTGATAATTTCTATAACAGTAAACAACGACTGTTTAACATCAACCAATTTATTTAACATAACAATAACAGTCCAAACAATTCAAGCAATTCATGAAATTAAACACGTTTATATTATAAATGTGACCAATAAGGTAAGTTACCTCAATTGGTTCCAACCGTTAAAATAACGATTTGGTTTTGCACTGAAATTAAACAAAAGTTAAATTTCTTCGGTTCAGTCAACATATGTAATATATTAAACAATCAGTCAATCATTAGCAACTATAGAACACAAAATATAAACCTGACTTATATAAAATATAAGTGGGAAGAATTGAGTGAGATTAACTCATCTTGATTTGATTCACTGTTTAAACGACTCATTTCAGTTAAATTAAATACGCGTTTAATTTAACTAAAGAATCCACTTGATTCCATTCCCTTCCAAATTCTGTTTAATAGCGTAGTGCTCATCAATGTGATTCCAACGACACCTTGTTTGTTCAATTCTAATGATATATGAGCATGTTACTAACTTTTTAAGTTATACACTATTTAATTAAATAATTAAATTCCTAATTATAAGTTTATATACTAAACTAATTACATTTTAGAAATAAACAATGGCCGACCTCGAATTGAAAATAATGAGCCCGATATTTTTTTAGTTTCCTACTATTCCATTCTACATGATCTTAGTTAGTTCCTTAGATGTTAATCACTAAACTTAGTCATGGTTTTTAACGTTAAACTAGTTATACTTAGCAACAAACTAACAAAGCCGATCAATACGTTTTAATATAAACAGGGGGTCAATGTCCTGTTCGAATATGAATAGCCCGATCCCCTAAATTCCGTTCTAACTTAACAAATCACTATCTTAACAGACCAGGCCAATTTATTTAAATATAAATATATTGAATCAGTTAATTACTTTGGTTAGTCACACATAAAACAGGCTGGCTTCTGTTACTATCCTTCTTCACGAATTTTTCTCGATCCCCTAAATTTTAGAACACATTAAAAAGAATCAGGCCGACTGTTCTTCACTTTTTCAAACTTCTGCTTTGCCTTTGTACTGCGTCTGCTTCGTGCTTCCTTTGTAAAACAAATACTTCTTCCTTTCAATTTTGCCAAAGCGTCTTCTGTTTCCAAGCAAATATTCACGTCTTCTTTAAATTTCTTGACTTCCTCCTTCTGAAAACACCCACGCTGCATCGAAGAAAACGTTGTTGTCCTCCTCATCAGACCACCGACGCCTGATCGACACCCGCCCGAAGTCTAGCCTCCACGTCCTCTATTAGTGCCCCAATCCTTTCGCAGCTCGATCGAGCCAGTCATCCCCTACCTCATTTCGAACGACACCAGTTCCAATCGAGATTTCGGCCTCTATGCTACGAGAAAACACAACACAACTGTTAGATCTAAAGATCTCGAAACCCTAAACATAATTGCAGTTGGAAGTTCTGCTAAAAATTCATGGATATATATAGATTTGAGGAGGAAAATTCAAACTATGTGGTTCGTTCATTTGAACATGACGGCGGAATTCAGGTTGACCAGAACGTATGGAAAATTAGGGTTATGACCATTTCTAGGGTATTTATATTTGGAGACCAATTAATAAAATATTATTTATGAAACTTCAACGTGAAGTATCATGCAAAAATACTAACATACGACTTCCAATCGAGATGAAACTCCTAATCCTAGCATAGAAAAATACTCCGGACACGATGGGACAAGTTTGGTTGAATTCCGATGTCGTTTGTAAAAATCCCTTCATAATCCATAGGTGAAAAATCACGCGTTTAAATTTCCTATGACCACAAAATAAATTCAATCAACTTGAAACTTTGAAATTCTACTAGTCCATTTTCTTATGGATCTAATGAAAATTATTTCGTTAAAATCGGAGTTCGTTTAGCCAGTCGTTTATGCCTTTAAAATTACCTATGTCTAATATGGCAAAAATAATATAAACAACAATAAAAACAGAGACATTTTTGGCTACCGATGTCACATACGACATCGGTTTGCCACGAAATTTACTATCGTACAATAATTTAACGTTACGGTTTCAATAAAACTAATTTCATCGAAAACGGAGACCATTTGCAAAATGATCCTTCTTAAGGCTTATAAATATATATATATATATAATATTAATTAAATTCCAAAATAATTCAATTAAATAATTATAAATCATTAAAATCATAAATACCCAACTGGAAATATCATATAGCTTAAAATATAAATTATACAACTCAATATAATCAATTTCGAGTTAATCGTTATCCAAATTATATTAAAACCCTATTTAATCTATTAAATAATTTATATATTTTTAATAACGATTTCCATGGGGACTATTTTAAAATTTGAATTAGATATAACTAACAATTTATTACACAAAATCTAGATTTTTCTCTTTCATTAGAAACTTGTAATCAATAAGATTCAAATGTTTCTTGTTTCATGGAATTCCGACTTAAATCGGATCATGTATATTCAATTGAAGTTGAAAACTCAGTATTACGAACTACCGCACCATTACGAGCTCGTTTTATAATTATATATAAATTAAACATTTAAATTTCGTTATTTTAATGAATTATATATTTTAAATCCATTTAAAATTCCAAATAAATATTTAATATTATAATATAAATTAAATATTTGACTACCAAAAATACAGGACATTACACAAAATTTCCAAAATCATTGGAAAAATAGGAATAAAACTTGGAATAACATCTTCCTCATCGTCATTCACTGAAAAAATTAAGCTTATCTAGATTAAATTATCTTTCGTATTTTCTTGTATTTGCTTTCGAATCTCGTATTTAGTTGTGTGTATTAGTTGAATGTATTTTCTTTTAAGTAGTAGTGAATGATATTTATTTCTGTCAAAACAATCTTTAATTTACTATTAAAACATATTAGAATTAAATAAATTAAAATAATATAATAAGAATTAACCAAAAAATCAAAAAAATCACTAATGTATGTCGACATACATTTTTCCCTATGTCGATATATAACTGCTAGTTTTTCAAATTTGGTCAAAATTTAAATAACTAACTAATGTTTATTCGGTTCCAATGAATTCCAAACCCTATGTATACCTATTTCTTGCAGAAAAAATTATTCTATCATTTCTCCTTCTTCTCTAATCAATTCTTATCCAAAACATGAAATTATGGCAAATCCCATGCATAACTTGAGTGAAAATCTTGAAGAAACTTTGAATTCATTCAAGAATATCATATCCATAGTACTACGTAATCAACTCCATTAAGAATTAATTCAGATGAGAATGGTTGAATATCAAGAGAAACACTTTGGCGTAATTCGTTGGTCAATCTCTTCTCATTTCAGAAATGAAAATTACAAAGCACCACTCACCAATGAAGAAGACTGGAAGGACATCAAGAAAGATCCAGTCTTTGGAAAAGATGAATGGATGGAAGTTCTGAGAGGTGTTTGATTTGAAATTGTTTGGTATGATTTGTTTGATTGGTTTGACTTGAATTTGTTTGAACTTGTTTGTAAATATTTCTTGGTTTGGATTGCTTGGATTTAAAACTTGTACATATATATGGATTGATACATTTGTAAATATTAACTAAAACACTTGGATTGATTGATTTGTTTCTGCTTTTTACAGTCATGAATTTAGGGGGAGTCATGTACTATTAGTATAGTACCAAGTATTATACTCTTAGAATATATAGATAGATACAGGTTATAGATATTTATGGAATAGATTTGTGGGGAGTACATTTAGAATTTCTTTTTGTCGATGACAAAAGGGGAGAAATTATAAAATAAAGATTAGTTAGGCTTAGTTTAAGGGGAGTATGTAGGGTTTATGAAGAAATGGGGAGTATTAGAATGACCAGAATCTACAGGTATGAACAGGTACGAATGTTTTGTAAATCAAGGTTGTCATCATAAAAAAGGGGGAGATTGTTGGAGAATGGAGTTTGATGACAACAACCTTATTTTAGTTATCATTATAAATATTGTATACTAACATTTCTATCTAGAATATATCTACGCATATATGCAGGATTGGTATACAGGAGTTAAATACTGAAGATTGTACAGTTTTAGAGTTTCAAGAGATTCAGAATTCAAGAGAGAATCAAGACTCATGAGTAATCAAGTTATCAAGATATCAAGAGTTCAAGAAAAATATATTAATAGAGTCTAGTTTATTTGTAAGACTCTGAATAGCACTCCAAGTTCAAATTTTGTTTTTCAAAATCTGTTTTTAAAATTCAAATTTTAATTTCAATTATTTTCAAATTATTTTTTCCTACTTATGATTTCAAACATATGTGTTTATAGAGCTTTAAATAAATATATATAAGTTTATATATATAGTTATTTAGTTTTACAGTTTTAAATCTTATAACTTTATAAATATGATTGTATAATATATTATTATGTTTTCATATGATTTTACACTTTAGATATCATTTATATCACTAAGATTTGATTCCAGAATTTCCAGAATAATATATATGTTTAAACATTTGAAAAATAGTCCAAAATTCATATTTCAACATACATATGTCGACATACGTAATCGGCTATGTCGGCATACAACTGTCAATTTTTTCAATTTTCAAAGGAAGTGTCTTTTCACTATTTGTAACGTTTCTGAAACATTACAACCATTCAAATGCTATAAATAGGGGCTGATTTCGAAATTTTAAATCATTCTTCTTCTCTATCTTCACCCCTTTTCATACCACTATTAATATTCATATTTTCTTGATTTCTACACTTTTACTTTGTCGATTTCTACTCAAATTATATAAAACTTCTTCTCTTCTCAATCTCTAGCAACTACTCTCTGAATTGAAGTGTTATAGGGCTGTTGTAACTATTTAGGAAGTGTTTGGAAAAGGGTGTGTTCCTTGTAGCCCTGAAATCAAAGAAAAGGAGCGGTGTTAACCTTATAGCCGTGAAATCATGGATGTTTGAAGCAATGCTAACCTTGTAGCCGTGAAATCAAGGGGGTACTTGGATATTGATAATGATAAAACTTTGCGCATTCTAGCATTGCGTGGGATTGGACGTAGGAGTAATCCGAACTAGTATAAAATCCGGTGTGTTCTTTCTTTTTCTGCATTTAATGTTTATCTATTTCAGTGTTTGTGTTTGATTCTGTGTCTGTGATCATCTCCATTATGTGTGATTCATATAGTATATCATATTAGTATAAGATTTTAATAAATTCATCAAAAACATTATTCACCCCTCCCTCTAGTGTTTGTTTTGCCTTAAGATCTGCATTCCGCATTCTCTAACAGATTCTGATTTTCCAAAAGACACAATTAATAGACATTTTTCCTCCATATTATTTGTCAGACATTTGCCAAATGAGGATAAACAAGACATAAAATAGTTGCTATATACAAATTCACTTGATAAAGTATTTTGCTTTTGCTGCAAGTTATTCACGAACCAAATGACGCCTAGTCATCTTGCCACTCAAGGAATTAATGATTGGCGTAATCTTAGTACTAAGCTAAAAGAATTTGAAAGTAGTAAAGATCATCTTTTGAATATGAGCAATTGGATTGAGTTGGAAACAAGATTGAAAGTCAAAACTACAATAGATCAAAGTGTATTAGATCAAATAAACAAAGAAAAAGAACATTGGAAGAAAGTATTAGTATAAATAATTGATGCTGTGAAAACCTTGCCTTTAATAATTTAGCATTTCATGAAACGAACGAAAGGCTTTACGAAAAAATGGCTTTTTTGCAAATTAATTGAAATGATAGCATAATTTGATCCAGTAATGCAGGAACATGTTCGATGGGTTGAGCAAAAAGAAATTCATATACATTACCTTGGGCATAAAATTCAAAATGAGCTAATACTTACTTCGTCGAATGAAATTAAAAATGAAATTCTTAAAAAAAATAAAAAGCCAAGTATTTTTTAATTATATTAGATTACACTCTAGATATTAGTCGTGTTGAACAAATGTCTCTTGTAATAAGATGTGTTGATGTTTTGACTAATCCTGCAAAGATGGAGGAATTTTCGATTGAATTTTTGGAAGTAAATGATACCATTGGATTTGGACTTTTTAACAAGCTTAAAAAAGTATTAGGAGATATAAAGCTTGATACCTATGATATTAGAGGACAAAGTTATGATAATGGATCAAACAAGAAAGGAAAACACAAAGGAGTGCAACAAACACTATTAGAAATTAATCTGAGAGCTTTCTACACACCTTGCGGTTGTCATAGTCTTAATCTTGTGTTATGTGATATGACTAAATCATGTCCAAAAGCATAGAACTCTTTGTGGTGATTCAATGGATATATAATATATTTTCTTCATCTACACAGAGATGGCAAGTTTTTAAAGATCATATGTATTGGGTTGTATGGTCAAACCATTATCAGACACAAGTTGGGAAAGTCACATTTAAGCAATAAATTCTATAAGATATCAAAGTATGGAGATAAGAGATGCTCTAATTTCTTTATCAAATATCACCAAGGATTCTAAGGCAAAGTGTGAAGCAAGAATTCTTGTAACAAATGAGATTGAAAATTTTGAATTCTTATTCAGATTGAGCATTTGTATGAAATTTTGAAAAAAGTAAACATTGTTAGCAAAATTCTTCAAATTGAACACATGCAAATTGAGGTTGTGATTACTAGATTACAAGATCTTATTGATTTTTTTTGAAGATTTCAGAAACACGGGTTTTGATTCTACGATGGTTGATGCTAAATAGATAGCGCAAATGTTGGATATTGAACCAATTTTTGTTCAAAAAAGAATTATTCATAGAAAAAACAATTTAATGAAGATGTGAATATTGACGAACTAATGCAAACATCAGAAGAATCTTTCCGAATCAATTATTTTCTGCAAATTATGGATAAAGCTCGTGTTTCGTTAATGACATAATTTGAGCAATTCAAAGAATATGGTGATAGATTTGGCTTTTTATTTGATTTAAAAAAAATTGCTTTTTCGATGATTAGAAATTGAAGCTACATTGTTTACAAATTGAGGAATATTTGAGACATGATTTGCACTTTGATATTGATGGGAGAGAGCTATTCTCAGAATTAAAAGTTATCTTGCTAAAGGAAAAAAACAAAAGCAATTGAAGTGTTGAATTTCAAAAATTCTTTTTCGAGCGAGTTAAATTTTCCTATTGCTTGGATAGCATATAGAATAATTTTGATTATACTAGTTACAGTTGTCTGGGCCGAAAGAAGTTTCTCAAAGCTAAAGTTGATAAAGTCTTATCTTCGTTCCACTATGTCACAAGAAAGGCCAAATGGTTTGGCACTTTTATCGACTGGATAAGTTATGGTCAATGAACTTTAATATGATAATATTGTTAGCAATTTTGTAAGTTAGAAGCCTAGAAAAATGTTTATAAGTAATTAGTATATTTTTGTTATATAACTTGGATTATTATTACGAATAAATTTATTTGCTTTTTTATCTTTTTGTTATTTTAAACAATATAAATTGAAACGACCTAGACTTCCCCAATCCCCGAAGAGACGGAGGAGCCCAGATTGTTTTGAGAACACGACGCATCAGAACACAAACATGAGAACATTTCATTACTAATACAACAATTTACATCAGAGTACAAAAATATATCAGAGTACGAATAAATAAAATACAGCGAAAAATATCAGAGATTTACAAGTTACAAAAGAGCGGAAGATACAATAAAGAAATATAATGCAGCGAAACAATCATAAACTAGCACATTTGAATGAAATACACGGATACAAATCTTTCCGAATATAGCTCCAGCCGTAATCCAGGATCCTGTGAAAATAAATATCTGCAAAACTAAACTACTAGATGGTCGTGTGGAAAATATGGGCACCCAGAGTTTAGGTAGAAACAATAAACTCTGAGTTAGTCATGGGACTGGTGTG
The DNA here is from genome assembly GCA_030737875.1 of Allium sativum. Taxonomy (NCBI): domain Eukaryota; kingdom Viridiplantae; phylum Streptophyta; class Magnoliopsida; order Asparagales; family Amaryllidaceae; genus Allium; species Allium sativum. The sequence goes on from CM060920.1 coordinate 18,576,711, forward strand.
AGAACTAAAACAGTTATTAACTTTATTTTAAAGTTGGATAAATCATAGGACCACGCCGTATAACACGGAATGGGTTCACTCCCATGAATACAATAAAATCAACAGTGCAATGCTAAAAGGAAAAATTAAGTCATTATAAGACTTTGATCCCATCACACAATGCAAACACAAGCCAAAGGATAGAGTTTTACTTATAATGATCAAATATGCTTGGTACACGAAATTTATCTTTTATTATTACTACAAGTGAAGAAATCAACTTCAAATATAAACGTATCAATCATAGACGGCATAATACCCCATCCCACTATGTCGCCATATAGGTTTACAACTAATAAGAGCAAAAAGTCGCATATTGGAAATTGGATTTCCAACTATGAGTCGAGGCAAGGGATCTTCCTCACCGATTCGAGACACTCTAGCAAATGCCTTAGGACTCGGATGCTGGTGAGCCCTTGGATCTTCAAGGCTAGTCCACACTTACTATTGTGGATTAGTTATTCCTGAACACATGTTTCCCGATCATATCGGACCTATCTCTGAGCCATTAGAGACTCAATATCCGAGGTGCCTCATTCCGTCATCCACATAAATAAAAATGTATAGGCTCCATACCATGACACCACTTCTAGCTAGAAAGAAACGTTGTGCATGCCCTGTAGTCACTATTCCGTTTTTGACTCATACTGGGTGTGAGGCTCACGAATTAACGTTGTACACAAAGTTATGCTAATTAAAGTCGTGCTTTGATCATCAACCACAAGACTCTTCTTTTCAACAAAAGCCTTGATCATTTTCATCTTAGCATGCCACATTGTCAATCTATACCGTACCACTAATTTCCACCAATATATAACCTCTAAGCTCGTACATATCAGAGAAGGGTGTTAAGCAAGAGAATAAATTCTCCTCCACCTAACAGATATATATATATATATTTAGCAGAGATCAACGAACACAGTATAAAGGAATACAATGTCAGATATACCATCCATTTGCAAGTCCGTTCTGGGTTTGAAGGGAACCGGAGGCACCTTATTCCTCGTCCCATATGTCCAATACAGGAGAGATGGCCTCGCATATCCGTCGATCTCCAAGTACGTCTGGATGATAACCACTTGTTATCTTGTCTTGGGTGTACAGCCCGATCAAGACATCAGTAATCATCCATACAATGTGAAGATCTCCGGTCTTCGACCACCGTCTTCATCGTCGAAATTTAGTCACCATATCATTTATTCAGAATGGGATAAACCCAGTCTTTCCAAATAACTCGCATATTTCATAATCAATAATCAAGTGCAATAAAAACACATCATACGCCTCATTCCAAATTAGAATATTCTTTTATTCAAATATTCACATCTTAAGGGAAAGGTTCCCATTAATTTTATTAAAGATAATTTCATTTAAACTTATAGTTTAATCATCCATTGGATATCATTTCCAAAAGATTTTATTATCTTTTAACCACTTAAACAAAAATAAGGTTTATAAAACAAGTCGGGATTGTCGAGCCATACCGAAGTAATCATTTCTTTTATTATCCCAACCTATTCATCCCATGGAGCGAAACCGGTAGTACTCCGTAGCTAACACCCACCGTGTTATCAGTAAAATTAATTACCTTTTTACATTAAATCTAATTAAAGATTTAACTATCACATGGACGAAAACTGGTGGTACTCCATTCTCGATCATTTCTTGAATTCAGTAAATTAAATTACCTCCTTCCCGTCTCAATCTAATTAAAGATTCATTAAAACTTCAACTTAGTTTCAATCTTCCTAAAAACCATTATTTAATGATTATTTAACTTCAGGAAAACAATTGTGGCCATCCAAACTTCCCCGTAAAGGAAAGGCCGGATTGCTTCGAGAACACGATAAATCGGAACATAAACAGAAGAACATTTCATTGCTTATTACAACAATTCCATCAGAATACAAGAACATAACATAGTGTTAGCCTACTTTGTGAACTAGGCAACACAAAGTCAAGAAACCAACCATTGAAGAGTATTTTAAGTTATAAGACCTCGGTTCGGATTGGAAGAAAACACTACAGTTCAAGTTGATAGCTGCAGTCGTTCGGATCGGATAGGATCCTCTATTCGGATCGGGTTAGAGCATCATATTGGACCGGATCGGATAAAGATCTCGGTTCGGATCGGTGGTCTCTTACTGATAGATTGGTAAAGCATATCCAGTCGGATCGGAGGACAACTAAATCTCGCATGGAAATCCACCTGCTTGTCACGACGCTGGAGCGGAGCGGAATAGATTAGAGAGGGAGAGACGTCAAAGCCATTCCAGTTCGGATCGGGTACCCCGATCCGAACCCCTTGCCTGCGCGCCTCCGACCCGCACCCATGATCCAAGTTAGCCTCCTGTAAAATCGCCTGGAGAACCGGACCGGATATGACTAATTCCTACCCCTAACGTCCATCTCTTTGATGTGTTGTTAGCTTGATAGTTCATCCGAACCCGAAGAGAGTGCGATGGATGACACGTGTTCCGACCCGGATTGAATCTCAGGCAAATTCACACCTATAAATACCCCATCTAGAGACAAAGAGAAGGATCTTTTTCAGCACTTTTGAGAATCCAAGAACTTCCATCATCCGAACTCCTTTACTCCCGGAGAATCCAAATCACCTTTCATTTCTTGTTTTAGTAATTTGAGGGAACAAAAGTGAGTTGTGAGTGAATCTTACATTGCATTTGTAACTAATTACTGAATATAGTGAAAGATAAGTGGACGTAGGCATTTCTTCGCCGAACCACTATAAATCCTGTGTGTTCATTTTTATTATTGTCTCATATAATCTTGTTTCTAATCAATTTGGGTGTTAGAACCACTTTTGGGTCTAACATTTTGGTGCTTTCACTGAGAATCCTCATCTAAATTCTTTATTTTCCGGGATCTCTTTCTATTTTTTGGACCGTTGAGTTCAAAGAAGTGAATCCTTAAGTTTCTCCGTTTTCTTACATTCGTTGAAGTAATTGTTGAGGACTCATGGCCAAAGGAAAAGGCAAGGAAGTTCAGACTTTCCGAGGAAATGGAGCTGGCGAAGATCAGCAAAACGCTGTTGTAACAAGGTCTTGGGGGCAGAGTTCAGCAGCAGGAAGAATCAGTGCAGGAAATCCGAACCGACTGCAGGGGGAGAGCTCCGATCCGAACCGGGTAGGGGACTCTGAAGCAGTGCATTCCCCCAATTTGAACCGACCTGAGCTGCTCGCTGCGCACCGATCCGACCAGGCACCCCAGCTCCGATCCGACCCGACCTCCTACCTCCGATCCGACCCGATGCTTGGTGAAGCTGGAACCTCTACTCGAGTCCCTGCAAATGCTCCAATTCCAGCTGCCAGGGTGGGAGATCAGGTCAATCCATCCGCGCCCATCACTCAAGGAGATTTTTCGCGCTTGCTTGACATGCTTGAGAGCACAAGGGAAGCTATGAGAGTTCATGAGCGCACTAACCTCATGATGCAGGAAAATATGAGGCTCATGAGTCGGGAAATCAACGAGCTTCGTCGACAGAGAACTCCATCACCAGTTCGTCACACACCAGTAGATCAATCTTCATCTTCCGAGGAAGAGAGGCCCCGTGAGCGGAGGCCACTCGAACGACCTCAGAATGTGGAGCAACTGACATTTGGATCTTTGGGATCTCGCGAGGATATCGCACGAGCATTAGGAACCGATGACCCCACTCGGGGGCAAAGACTCCAGTCCCCTCTTCCCGAGATCGACCGGGAACGCAGGGAACGGAATCGAGCAGAGGCAGTTCGAAGAAGAAGGGCATCTCCTGAGCAAGAGCCCGGAAGGATCTCGGATACTAGGGCCAGGGAACCTGAGCAGCCCCTAACTAGTGCTGACGTACAGGCAATGGTTCGCCGAATTATGTCCGAGAGCCGGAATTATACAAATGAAGACTACGGCATTGAGCGAAGCCATACTCCGTTCACCGATGATATCCTCGACTTCCAGTTTCCCCGACGCTTCAACCTGCCACAAATGGATAAATATAACGGAAGGACTGATCCGGGACAGCATTTAATGAGATATTCGTGGCTCATGAATGCTGCTGCTGCCCCAGATGAAGTGAAGTGTAAAGCATTCCCAATCTACCTAGAAGACGTGGCATTGTTCTGGTTTACCCGACTTCCACCTCGTTCGATTTCAAACTATAAGGAATTAAGCGAGCGTTTCATGAACCAATTCCGCCTCCATGCCCGAAAGTCCAAAAGTGTTATTGAATTGTCAAGAATCAAACAGGCACCAGGAGAATCTCTAAGGGCATATCTTGATCGTTTTAACCAAGCTGTAACTGAGGTCAGTGATCCGCATGAGCCCACTATTCTGATGGCGTTAAAGGAAGGAGTCGATCCTGAATCTGAGTTTGGAGACTACCTTTCCGGGAAGACACCCCCCACAAGGGCGATATTCTACGAAAAAGCCGATATTTATCTAAGACGAGAGGAGGCTAGGGCAAACCGAAAGAGAAAGTCTGAGACAGCCTCAAAGGAGAATATGCAGAGTAATATTGCCGTGAAGCAGTCTGGGGAAAGTTCTGGCAAGGTTGAAGTAAATGTAGGAAACAAAGGTGGAAACAGCAATACTGGAAACGGGGGGAACAACAACAACCGTAATTCAAACGGTAACAGGAGAAACAGAAATAGGGGAAGCGACCCTAACAAAAGGCCTCGATTTCAGAACTACGAGAACTATACACCATTGAATGACACCCTGGAAAATATTTACCTGGATACGTACAACGTGTTGCAGTACAAAAGACCGCCACCTCGTGATTCGACCGAGAAAGAAATGGCGACAGGGAAATTTTGCTTGTTTCACGGAACACATGGACATTCGACCAATGAATGTCGGCATTTGAGGGATGTAATTGAAAAGCTGCTGCGTGAAGGAAAGTTGGATGAGTACAAGGTTGCCCCGAGGGACAGGGGGCAAGGAGAGCAGGCTCCAAAACAGATCCTACCTGCTCCTAAGCCTACCGCGCAGCAGAAAGGTAAAGGGATTGTCATCAACTCTATAGTAGGCGGACCTCACCCGGCAATCCGAAGTTTTAGGTCAATGGACCAGTATGTGAATGCTGCCAAGCATCTAGATGTGAATGAAGGTGACGATTTGGAAGATGTCACCCCTATAAAACAACAAAAAACCATGTTCGATGACGTGGTATTTCGCAGCCGAGACAACACGGGGATACAATCTCCCACCAATGATCCGTTGGTTATTACTACCACCATTGGGCCGGCCTTGGTCCATAAGGTATTAGTAGACAACGGAAGTTCCGTTAATATTTTGTTCAAGAAGTCATTTGATCAGATGAAGCTTGAGCCCGAAGATCTGAAACCTTGTGAAGGATGGATTAGAGGTTTCAACGGAGCGACGACGTCTCCCATGGGATATATAGAGTTTCCCGTAACCCTAGGGCAAGGAGAACATAGAAGAGTGCGAATGCTTCAGTTCGTAGTATTGGACATAGATTCGCCATATAACGCATTTTTAGGGAGACCGACCCTCGCTGAATTTAGAGTTTGTATCGCCCCTTGGTGCTTGTTACTAAAGTTCCCAACCGAAGCCGGGACTGGAGTAATAAGAGGGGATCAGGTTTCTGGACGGGCCTGCTATGTGGCCGAACTGAAGATGTTGATGAAAGGAGTTAATACTGAGAGCAAGGATGCCTCGTCTCCCTCAAAGGGGGACTCGGCATAGCAATTAGAGAAAATGACCCCAAATGAGTTGCCCAAGGGAACACTTGAAGACCTGGATCCTAGAAAAGACGAGGAACCAGAGGCTAGGAATGCAACTCCTAATGAAGCGACAGTGGAAATTCCCATTGATAAAGCTGATCCGACGAAAGTTTTGAAGATTGGTTCTCAATTGGATCCACGTCGTGCTGAGGAACTGACGGACTTCTTGAAGGCAAACTTAGATGTGTTCGCCTGGACCCATGCTGACATGTGTGGGATATCACCTTCCATTATTAGTCACAAATTGAATGTAAATCCGAAGCATCCGCCTGTGAAGCAAAAGAGACGCATGCTGGGCCCAGAGAGGTCGGCAGCTCTCAAAGAGGAAGTAGAGAAGTTGAAGCAGAATGGATTCATTCGAGATTCGACTTATCCCGACTGGATATCGAATCCCGTCCTGGTAAAGAAGCCAAACGGAGAGTGGCGAACTTGTATTGACTTTTCAGACTTAAATAAAGCTTGCCCTAAAGATAGTTTCCCACTTCCCAGGATTGACCAGCTTGTAGACTCGACAGCAGGTCATGAACTTCTATCTTTCATGGATGCGTACTCTGGATACAACCAAATTCCTATGCATGTACCAGACCAAGAGCATACGAGTTTCATTACGAATTTGGGGCTATATTGTTATGTTGTAATGCCATTTGGGTTAAAAAACGCTGGAGCTACATATCAGCGCTTGGTAAATAGAATGTTTTATGGTAAAATAGGAAAAACTATGGAAGTTTATGTGGATGATATGCTTGTCAAATCAAAGCAGTCTTCCAGTCATACGCAAGACTTAGCGGAAATGTTTGGTATCTTGCGAAAATACCGTATGAAATTGAATCCTTTAAAATGTTCTTTTGGAGTGGCGTCGGGAAAGTTCCTTGGCTTCATTGTGAGTTCCCGAGGAATTGAAATTAACCCTAGCCAGATAGCAGCAATTAGAAACATTGAAGAACCAAGAAGAATTAAAGATGTCCAAAGTCTGGCAGGGAAGGTAGCGGCGTTGAGTAGATTCATCTCTAAAGCCACAGATAAGTGTGTTCCGTTTTTTGATTTGATAAAAAGGGGAAAGAAGAACTTCCAGTGGACTCCCGATTGTGTTGAGGCCTTCCAAAATCTGTTAGAGCTGTTAGAGAAACCGCCAATCTTATCAAAGCCCGTAGATCACGAAGAATTATTTGTTTATCTAGCAGTCTCGGCTCACGCTGTCAGCACAGCCCTGGTTCGAGAAGAAGACAAAGTACAAAGGCCAGTGTACTATGTGAGTAAGAAATTAGCAGCGGCAGAACGCAACTACCCAAAGATTGAGAAGCTTGCTTACAGCCTCCTGATCGCATCCCGAAAACTTCGTCACTATTTCCAAGCCCATCCAATAACCATATACACCGACCAGCCGTTAAGGCAGGTGTTGCAGAGACCCGAAGCGTCGGGAAGGTTGATCAAATGGAACATAGAACTAAGCCAGTTTGATTTGAATTTTCAACCACGAAAGTCTATCAGGGGGCAAGCTCTAGCAGACTTTATTGCGGAGTTCACCATTCCAGAGGAGGAAATAATCAATGACCAAGTGGTCAAATCCGAGGATAAGCTAGAGATGAATCCGTGGAGATTATATACAGATGGAGCTAAAAATGACCGAAGGTCCGGAGCTGGAATTGTCTTAGTCACTCCCGAGGGACGGTCGTTATGTTACGCCCTACGGTTAGAATTTTCGGCAACTAACAATGACTCTGAGTATGAAGCCCTGATTGCCGGGCTGAAACTTGCTAAAGACCTCGGAGTAAAAATGATGGACATATTTTGTGACTCTAAGATTGTTGTTTGTCAAGTGCGAGAGGAATTCGCGGCTCGAGGACCTCGACTTATCGCCTACCTCAAGAAAGTGAAAGAGCTATTGAATAGCTTAGAGCGATACAGCATAACACATATTCCCAGGATTGAAAACCAGAAAGCGGATAGACTGGCAAAAGTAGCTAGTTCTGACAGTCCTGAAGGGACCGAGGTAATTCCAATTGAAATATTGGAATCGCCAAGCTTTGAGTCAATGGAAATTGAATTCTCTCTTGAAGCGGAACCAGAGAAGGAGTCATGGATGACTCCGATTAAGAATTTTCTTAAGAATGGGACACTCCCATCAAAGAAAAGCGAGAAAAGAGCTGTAGTTCGCAGAGCTACCAGATATGTTATACAAGACGATACTCTCTATAGACAAGGATTTTCTATGCCTCTGTTACGATGTATCGCACACGACGACATCAAGCGTGTACTAAGAGAAGTGCACGAAGGTGAGTGTGGAGATCATACAGGAGGTCAAACTTTAGCAAAGAAGATATTGCGATACGGATACTTCTGGCCGACGATCAACAAAGATGCAGCTGATTATTCGCGACGCTGCGATAAGTGCCAGAGATTCGCCAAAATCCCCAGGGCACCGTCGACCCAGCTTAAATCGATGGTGAGTCCCTGGCCATTTCCCACATGGGGAATTGATATCATCGGAGTTTTACCGATTGCTAAAGGAGGAGCTAAGTATGCGATAGTAGCCGTGGATTATTTCACAAAGTGGGTGGAAGCTGAGCACTTGACTAAGATCACAACAAGAAAAGTGATAAGTTTTTTGGTCAGAAATATTATATGTCGGTTCGGGATTCCAAGGACAATTATAACTGACAACGGGACCCAATTTGATAGCTCTGAATTCAGAAATTTTTGCCAGAAATATAAGATAGACAAACGATATACTGCAGTTGCCTATCCACAATCGAATGGGCAAGTAGAGGCAGTAAACAAAGTTATAAAATCCATCCTCAAGAAACGGTTGGAGCGTGCAAAGGCAAGATGGGTTGACGAATTGCCCCTAGCTTTGTGGGCATATCGAACAACGTTTAAAACGGCTACCGGTCATACCCCTTTCTCTCTCTCCTTTGGCTCAGAAGCAGTAATTCCAGTTGAACTGGAAGTTCCTTCCCACAGGGTGACGTATTATGACCCGATGACGAATCGGGCACTTTTACTTGAGTCTCTTGATGAAGTCGAAGAGAAAAGGGACGAAGCAGACTTGCGTGCAGCAAGACATCGGCGTCAGATGGCACGCTATTATGACAAAAAAGTTCGCCTCAGAACCTTTGAACCAGGAGATTTGGTGCTAAAGAGAGTTTTTCCATCTCTTCCTCACCTCGGCCCAAAATGGGAAGGACCCTTTGTCATCCAACGGAAACTTGATAAAGGAACATTCAAGTTAACGACCGTAGATGGCGAAGAAGTCCCTCGAGCATGGAATGCCCAACACTTAATGCGATATTTGGATTAGAAATGCTATACTTTTTGCTGTTCTTCCTGTAAACTCTGTAATAAGGCATGACTTGCCTTGGGAAAACATGACGATATGAATAAAGGACTATAAAGTGGATGTAGGCTACGACTTAGCTGAACCACTATAAAAATATTGTGTGTTATTTACTTTTATGCATTTACATTCATTAGTTGTTCTGTTGTGATTATGAAATACAGGATAACTCAAAGCCTAAAAAAGGTTGAAAACAGTTTGGACATAAAAAGAAGCACAATGATTATTTGTGCAATAAGACGTAAAAGAATGAGAAATTCTATTTTTAACTCTAACTCTCCAGAGAAAGAGAGAGAGTATAAAAGCGTCTCCGATTGAGCGCTGAAAAAGAAATTCTATTTTTAACTCTAACTCTCCAGAGAAAGAGAGAGAGTATAAAAGCGTCTCCGATTGAGCGCTGAAAAAGAGATTCTCCTCCTAACTCTAACTTTCCAGAGAGAAAGAGAGTATAAAGGCGTCTCCGACTGAGCGCCGAAAAAGAAATCTTTTCCCGTTGAGAGACCGGGAAATGAATAGATGACTAAGCTCGAACTCTAACTCTCAAGAGAAAGAGTGAGAGTATAAAAGAAATGCCAGGAAAAACAACAGATATTGACGACACAGGAAATGCTATCCCGCTAGGGAATTGGGAGCATTCAGATTGTCTGGATAAGCATTGAATAACTTATGGAAATTGACTGGGGACACATATGCATACACATATTTTCCCCCTTTACAACTTTGTTTCATAGCTATAGACATGCATTTTTACATAAGTGCAGAACTGCTAATCAATAAATATTGCAAAAAAGTGAATTATTTTTATTTACAAATGAATAAATTTGTACAGGGAAATAACTAAAGAAGAAAGTGCAGGAGCCGCTTTTGCAGCAGCAATTATTGGGTTACAAAGATACTAAAAGGAATACAGGGGAATCCGTTACTTAGGTTTGGAATGAGCCTTAGATTTCTTGGCGGCTTTCTCCGCATCCTTTGCTTCCTTCTCGGCTTCAGTCAAGATTCGTTTTGTTTTCTTTTTCCCTGAAGATGCGGTGCTGGAGCCAGTAGACTTCTTCCCGGAGGGCGGGACACTGGAATCAAGAGAAGATTTTTTTAGCAAGTTCCTCGGTAATAGATCTAGTTGAGAGCTTAACAACTAACCTTGAACCTGCATCCACAACTGCGAGGGGCTTGAGGATCTCAGGGTCTAGTTCTTCGGCCTTTAATTGCAAGCGCTTATCTTGATCAGCCTTCATGGCAGCCAAGGTAACATCATCGGCGCTTCTCGACTCCCCAGTTATTGCAACCTCCGGTTCCTCATCATGCCCCTCGTTTCCTCCGTCGTCTTTTAAGGCTGCGATCATTTCTTCGTCATGGGGAGTCGTGGCCTTAGTTGGCTCATTTCCGTCTCCCGAGTCTGCAGGAGCAGCCTTGTCTTCCCCTTCTTTGGCCCTATCAGCGGGCTTTGTCCTAGTGGTAGCTCCTTGAGCTACATCTGTCTTTGCGAACGGTTCAGCGCCTACAGAATAAGAAACATCGGTTATCAACCCAGGCAAAGGCAAAGGGTTTCGCATCGAACGTTCAATCATGAAACCAAAGGTAGTAGTAGCCTTGGCAAATTGAGGAGAAAAGATAGGAATACCTTCTGAAGACTTTTCAGCAGGGGTGACTACTACCTCTGGAGTTATTTCAGGAATGGGAGATAGCAAAGTTGTTCGGGGAATTCCCGGGTTTTCGGGATCGTACCCTTCTACTTCAGGAGGTACGGGAGCAGAAGAAGAGGAGCCAGCTTCAGGAATGGTTTTCTGTTTAGACTTCCGCCTCTCTTCTTCCATGGCCTCAGCAATTAGACGGCGCCCTTCAGCTAGACGCTCCGGTTCGTCGTCTCTCAAGTACTTCTCCATCAGCTTGTCTTCATCGAGGGAATCGACCTTAAGTTCTTCTTTTTCCCACTCGACTATTTGATTCCACACTTGAACCAGAGTGGATGGATAGTCCTCGATCCAGGAAATGTTTCGACGACGAATAATATGCGCGAAGAATTCAATCATTAGCTTGCCGAAACCTTGAATTTCAGCCTCCGCGTCAGATAATTGCTTGCGGGTCTCCTCCGCAGATTTAATAGCGTATTCTACGTTGCCCTCGGCCAAAGCAGCCCTATTTTCTGCCTCCAGCAACTTTGAAGCCAAGTCAGCATTCTTCTTTTCTAATTCGGCATTCTTTTCTGCTAACTCGGCGTTTTTCCGTTCAAGCTCAGCATAAGCAAGGTGTGTTTTAGTGGCTTCTGATTTGGCCTCGTCAGCTTGCTTTTTTAGTTCAGAGCGTTCCTGAGTATGAGACTCGAGCAAGTCATGATAACGCTTTTGCATGTCCTCAAACTGTTGTTTGAAGTTAGAAGCGTTCTTTTGAGCGACAGCCAGTTGAGCTTGAGTGTCCTCCAAGTCCTTTCCTAAGGCTTTTAAAGCCTTGGCATCCTCCTCCGCAGTCTTTTGCATTGAATCAGTGTTTGTCATTAGAGTGCGGATGATTCTAGAGAGATTGCGGGAGTACTTGAACATCTCGGTATATTGTTTCTCCACCAAATCAATCTTTGCTTTGGCCTCCTCTGCCCAATTAGACGAAATAGGTTCCAGGGCAGGTAAAAAAGTCAGAGTCCTAAAGTAGTGTTCAGGAAACTGCTCTTCCAAATATGCCCGTCTTACTGCAGTTCCCGCATCTGGTGGAGGAGGAGCGAGGATTGTTAATTCAGCGTCCCTTCCTGAAGAAGATTCTGTAGTACCCTTGTCTGTTCTGGGTCGTTTGGTAGCAGGGACCTTTTGCTTGCTTCGAGACCTGGTTTCCTTTGGAGGAGTTTTCTCTCTACTCCGCTTTTCATGGGAGGAAGTGGAATCCTTAGATGGTGGTCTATCCTCCTCCCTACGACCTTGATAGCTTTTGTATTTTTCTTGTTCCGGTCGAACTGGTGAGCGGGAGCGTGAGGGCCGAGATCGATAGGGATCATAAGGTCTTCTTTCCTCCCTACCACGGTCATCCCGACGATCATATTCAACATCTTGAGGTGGATTGGACATGCTGCGACGAAGTTTTCTTATATCATAATAAGGTCGAGACATTGTACCTGCACGATAAAATAAACGAAGTTTAGAATCAACGGATTCATGGAGAGAAGAAGTGCAATGAATGCTAATGCTGTGGTGTAAAGTGCATCCTAAGTGGTGTGTGTCCCCCCAACCAACCCGAGTCTGAAGCTAGATCAGTGCGGGCAGGCTCTTTGGCCTTAGCGGGAGTAGTTTCTTCGGAAGAAGTGAAGACTAAAGGATCCTTCCTGAAATCCTCTGAAGTATAGATAGTCTCAGGTAAGGGGAGATCCCCCAAACCCTGAAATATGTGTTCGTCAGTGCCAGGGACATCCCCTTCGGAAGCGTGAAGTGGCGACTCTTGGGAAGATTTTGACTTGTCTAAAGAAGTAGTTCCCTCAGGGGCAATATACCCTTCACGATGCTTTTTGGCCAGATTAGCCAGTTCATCATCTTGTGTGGAAGAGGGAGAAGGTGAAGTGTGAAGAGAAGCTGTAGGGATTCCTAAACCTTCTCCTAGTTCTGGGACCACCTCAACTGGAGGAATGTACGCGTAGGGAGCCGACCCATGTCCAATGCTGCGAAAGACAGATAGCAGCCCATGAAAGTGAAGGTATTCATCTTTAAGGACCTCGTCGATCGTCAAGAATTTTTGATCACCATTGAGAAGTAGGTGCATCCGATCAAAGAACACCTGATCTGATATCTGTTTGGGGTTGTCAACTGCAAATAAAAAGGAAAACAGGTCAGAGTGATGATTCAAGTGTACAGAGTCCGGGTTCAGAGAATCAATGCTTTACTTGATTTTGTCCATCTCCTGGCGCATCCAGATTGTTGCTTTATATAGAACCATTCTAATCTGGAGTCTCCGGCTTTACTGCTAAATGGTACAGAAATTATCTTTCTCTTCGGGACTGATTCGAAGTAGCAGAAGGATGGAGTCTCTCTAGTCCGATGTTTAAAATTATAAAAGAAGTGAACGTCATCAAATGTGAGCTCTAGGCCTAGGATTTCGCGGTATGCTATGTACAGAGTATGCAAATAGGCATATGAATTAGGATGCAGCTGCATGGGGGCAATCCGCATTTGTCTTAAGAAGTCAACGATGAAAGGCGAGAATGGAGGGATAGCGCCAACCATGCACATCAATCGAGTGACCGTCATATATCCTTCCGGAGGGTTATGGGGACGGTCAGAGCGTGAGGGTACTAAAGTGTCCCTTTTCATTATTCCATACTTCAAGCAAATCCGAACAAGTCGGTCGTTGTCGATTGTCGATTCTACGGAATCTGGAGGTGACTCCAATATAATGGCCGAGTCAAATTCATCGGGTGCTCGATTGTCACCAATCCCTCCTTCTTCCTCAAGGCCTAGGGAAACTTCGCTTTCTGAAGACATTTCGTCGCTTTCTCGATGACCAACTCCGTAATCCGGACCCTCGCTGTCCCATTCTGGGTCAGATGAAGAAGATATATCCTCGAGAGTAGTTTTGTTGGAAGTTTCCGGAGCTTCTGTCCTCTCAGCTAGACGAGAAGAGCGTCTGGGCCTCATTGCCATGGAACTATTGAAGAAGCAATAGCACGGATTAGAGTAAATTATCCCGTGTCCCCCTTTTGTGTATGTGTGTGAACTAAAGTGTGTGCAGCAAATGTGGGAAATACAAAATAAAGTACAGCAATGTAAGACGAAGCTTTAAAGAGAAAGTGATGGTCAGAGTTGTTCTTAATTCTCGTTTATGTTCACAAGGCACTATCCTAACTGTCCGCGAAGCATATTCGTCTAGAGTAAGTGTTAGTTGAATTAGTTGGGTAGTCTTTATGTGCCAAATTTGATGCGTTCGGTTCGGTTCGGATATGCATATGATGACTGGCTCAATACAAATGCAGAAGGCAGTCGGTTCGAAACAAAAAGGAAAGCAATGGGTCCGGAAACAGGACTGATCTGATCGGATCGGATGACCTGATCCGAACCGAACTAGCACCACTCAACCGATCCATTTATTTCAACCTTTTATCCCGTTCGCTTCTCCGACCCGAACCGATGTTTTCTTTCCTTCCTGTCTTTCTAAAGTATTAAACCCGAACCGATCCCCTATCCTTCTCCTTCCTTTCCGCTCCTTCATCTTCTACCCGAACCAGCTCCAATTTGTCACCGCGCTCCTCATCTTCTTCCTCTTTTCCCATCTACTCACAAACAAATCCGTTTTATCACCAAAGCTATCGTTAAGGGCAGATATTTGCCCTCTCCAGCCTCGCAACGCCTCGAAGTGACGGCGCATCCACCAGTAACGACGTGGAGTTCAAGCGAAGCCTGTGACTAAACCATCCCAATCCAACGCAAATTGAAATCAAGAGCAATTACTATGAAACTATTCGAGATTAAAGAGCTACCTATGTGTTCGATTTAAGAAATCTACGAGGAATAGTTTCAGAATATTCGAGTTTCTGACGTTTTCAATACTAGGTTCGGAAGCGGCAGTGAAGAAGAAGAAGAAAAGAAAGAAGACGATTGTGAACTTATATAGGAATGGTGTTGACTCCTCGTCTTCCTATTTTGTCTCACCCGCTCGGACCGGAGTGAAGGCCCAGTAGCACAACTCTCTCTGAAGGCCCAATGTCTAAGAACTAAATCCACGAATACGCTTCGGATTGGAATCCGAACCGAGTGGAAATTTCACACGTTAGTTTAGCATCCGACTCGAATTGAAAAGAAGGAGAGTAAAGGAAGACATACCTGCAAGAAGCATTACATGGCGAGAAGAGTTCCCAAATTTGCTCAGAAATGAAGAAAATGTGCTCGGGTCGGACGCCGAACCGAATAGAAATCTATGCATTACTCCTGACAATTCTGATTAAACGACATCAAAGCACGCTTTGTACAACGAAAGCATCCTTTGAGGGGGCAAAATGTTAGCCTACTTTGTGAACTAGGCAACACAAAGTCAAGAAACCAACCATTGAAGAGTATTTTAAGTTATAAGACCTCGGTTCGGATTGGAAGAAAACACTACAGTTCAAGTTGATAGCTGCAGTCGTTCGGATCGGATAGGATCCTCTATTCGGATCGGGTTAGAGCAGCATATTGGACCGGATCGGATAAAGATCTCGGTTCGGATCGGTGGTCTCTTACTGATAGATTGGTAAAGCATATCCAGTCGGATCGGAGGACAACTAAATCTCGCATGGAAATCCACCTGCTTGTCACGACGCTGGAGCGGAGCGGAATAGATTAGAGAGGGAGAGACGTCAAAGCCATTCCAGTTCGGATCGGGTACCCCGATCCGAACCCCTTGCCTGCGCGCCTCCGACCCGCACCCATGATCCAAGTTAGCCTCCTATAAAATCGCCTGGAGAACCGGACCGGATATGACTAATTCCTACCCCTAACGTCCATCTCTTTGATGTGTTGTTAGCTTGATAGTTCATCCGAACCCGAAGAGAGTGCGATGGATGACACGTGTTCCGACCCGGATTGAATCTCAGGCAAATTCACACCTATAAATACCCCATCTAGAGACAAAGAGAAGGATCTTTTTCAGCACTTTTGAGAATCCAAGAACTTCCATCATCCGAACTCCTTTACTCCCGGAGAATCCAAATCACCTTTCATTTCTTGTTTTAGTAATTTGAGGGAACAAAAGTGAGTTGTGAGTGAATCTTACATTGCATTTGTAACTAATTACTGAATATAGTGAAAGATAAGTGGACGTAGGCATTTCTTCGCCGAACCACTATAAATCCTGTGTGTTCATTTTTATTATTGTCTCATATAATCTTGTTTCTAATCAATTTGGGTGTTAGAACCACTTTTGGGTCTAACACATAGTATGAATGAATATCATACATCATAAAAATATCAGAGATTTAAATTACATCTAAATACATAGCAGCGGAAAAACAATACAAAGCACAACTGAAAACAGATACATGGATACAGAGCTTTCCGAATACTGCTTCAGCTGTAAACCAGGATCCTGTGAATATAAATATGCAAAAACAAAACTACTAGCTGCCCGTGTGGAAAATAAGGGTACCCAGAGTTTAGGTTAAAACAATAAACTCCAGGTCAGTCATGTGACTGGTGTGAGAACTAAAATAGTTATTAAAAGTTAGGTAAATCAAGGACCACGCCGTATAACACGGAACAGGTTTAACCCCAAGAATACCAGTGCATATAAACAAATAGCGCAATGCTAAATAAAGAACAATGAATCTATTATAAGACCCAGGTCCCATCACACAATGCAACGCAAGCCAGAGGATAGGGTTTTACCTTATAATAGCCAAATAATGCTTGATACGCAAAATTTAATCTATTATTATTAATATAAGTGAAGAAAACAAGTTCAAATATAAATGTATCAATCATAGACGGCATGAGCGCCCCATCCCACTATGTCACCATATATAGTATACAATCAAAACCGAAAAATGTCGTATTTC
This sequence comes from Allium sativum, assembly GCA_030737875.1. Lineage (NCBI taxonomy): Eukaryota > Viridiplantae > Streptophyta > Magnoliopsida > Asparagales > Amaryllidaceae > Allium > Allium sativum. The sequence goes on from CM060920.1 coordinate 18,593,323, forward strand.
GAAATTGGATTTCCATACCGGTGGTTACTGATTCGAAAGATCGATCGTGTAGTACAATTCCTAATGGCTTACGTCGCAGGCATGTGAAAACACCGTAACGCATATCCGCACTATCCAGGAAAATAAGTTACCGCGGCCTATGTCGCAGGCATGCGAAAACACCGCTAACTCTATCCATCAGGGAATCGGGGGGTGTGCCCTATCCCTTACCTTACTCGACCAAATCCATGACAACCCATAGGGTGTCTACCCATAGGCCTTTCTGAATAACTCGCATATCTTATAATCAAGTGCTATAACAACATGTCATACGCCTCATTCCAATCCAGAATATTCTTTTATTCATATATTCATTTCCTTTAGGAAAGGTCCCATTAATTTTATCAAAGATAAATTCTTTAAATTTATTCTTTAATCTTACTTTGGATAACAAACCATATTAAGGTTTTCCAAACTAGTCGGGATTAGCGAACCACACCGATTAATCATTTATTTTATTTTCCAATCCCAACCTATTCATCCCATGGTGCAAAACTGGTAATACTCCATATCTATCACTGCGGTGCTATCGGTAAATATTAATTACCATTTCACGTTCAAATCTAATTAAAGATTTAACTATCATTTGGAGCAAAACTGGTGATACTCCGTTCTCGATCATTTTCTTGAATTGATAATTTTAATTATCACATTCAATTTTCAATCTAATCAAAGATTCATTAAAACCTCATTTAGTTTTAATCTTCCCAAAAATCAATATTAATGATTATTCAAAGCGAAGAAATTAATCTTATATTTAACTGGGTTAAATAACCAATGTCGTTCAAAACACGGTTCACGATAAACCCAAAATCACATTCCATTAATTATGGAATCTTCATGGAAAAACAAATCTATATATAATCAATATCAATTTCCATATCCAAATAATAATATAAATGGAATAACGACAAAGCCTTTTAAGTTCCGTATATATTAACAATCTTCCTCCATAGAAACTCACTTCGATTATTACCAAATCGAATTCCATTCAATTCCAATTTAATATATTAAATTGGAAATCTTTACTTTGGAAAATTCCATAAATCTTAATTAAAAGATTATAAATTCCAAATCATATTCTTCACTGTTAATTGGGTTAAAGAACAAGTGTTATTTAAAACACTGTTCATGATATACCCAAAAATCCAATTCTTTTATTCCATTCCAATTAAATATTAATTAATTGGAAAACTTCACTAAATCTTAATTAAAAAGATTTATTCTTTTCTCAACTGGGTTTAAGAACAGTGTTAATGAAGACACCATTCACGACAAACCCAAAATCCAATTTGATATCAAATACAAGGCTCTGAATAGAAAATATATCGGCTTATATTCAATATAAAATTCTGAAACCAATGGATATTGTATTGGAATAACGATATATATATCTTCCAAATTCCTCCACAATGTCTGTATAATCAGGGAATCCAATATCGAAATATTCCAAAGATAATTTCGGTTCAAATCCATTCAAATTTGTATATTTGAAATTCTGGTTATTTGTAAAACCATTTCAAATCCAATTTATTTATTTCTAAAAATAAATAAATTATTTTTCTAGTTAATAACTAGTTCAGTTCGATAAAATGTATTTTTATCTTTTAAAAACTGGAATTTTTTTATCCGAAATCTTTCCAAATCATTTATTATGATTTTACATAATTTTTCCATATTTTTAATAATTTTATTATCGCCCGTACAGTCGGTTTCCAATAACGGCCACCAAACTGCATCCATAACAACCTTTTTTTGAAATTGATTTGGACATATCTCCAAATTCAACCATTAGATTTCAAATTTCTTGTATTCATTGGAAATCTCTTTTCGATACGAACCCAACGGTTCCAGTTTTAGGAGAATCCGATGGTGGGATCTCCCGTAAGGTCCATTTGAAGTTAATGGTCGAAATTCGCGAACTGCCGCTGCGCGGCGCGTTCTATCCAGGCCATTATAATATATATAATATATATATTATATATTTTGTTGATTTCCATTTAAAACGAATTTTATAAATCGTTTTAAATTCGTTTCAAAAACGATTTGAACTTCCATTTCAAATTCAAATCAAAAGTGAATATTCTACTATAAATTCGTTTTAAATTCATTTCAAATCGATTTCAATTCAATTCGATTTCAATTCCTTTTAAATTCATTTCAAATCGATCTCAATTCAATTTCAATTCGTTTTAAATTCATTTTAAAATGATTTCAATTATATTTTCAAATTCAAATCAAAATTAAATTTTCCACATCATTTCAATATTAAAACGATAACATTTTCAAAATATTCGATTTTGAAATCACTTTTCGAAATTCATTATGAAATGAATAAAATCGACAAAATTCCCGTTCGTGTTCAAACAGCGTTTAACTACTTAGCACAGCTTCACATTTTAATATTCACTGAATATTATTTTAAAATATTCATTAATTCTGAACTGGAATCAGACTCAATCAATTACCATATAATTTCAGTTATATGGATTTTAACATCACATGTGTACAACAATGACGATAAACAATCATTAAAAATTCAAACAACATCAAGAGTGCATTCTACAATTGTATAAGCATTAAAATAAATAACGCTTATACAGTCTGTCAACCCATCATTTGACATACCACTAATTTATTGGGATCAGTGTATGTCAAATATTATCCCAATACCCGTATGGGGTTTTCAAACAACAAACACTGTTTATTATTTGTGCAGTTGGGCGATGTGTAAAATTTATCATCCCATTCAATATCAGATAAATTGGTATATATAAACAAACCGTCCGGTTTGTAAATGAATATTTATTTCAACACATGACTATTTTATATCGTTCATATACAATAAAAACGATATTTTTATTATTCAAATATTTTATACCATACATGAATATTTTATATATATACGATAAAATGATATTTTTATTATTCAAATATTTTATTTCATACAATAAAATCAACAATCACAATACAGTCCATTTCACATCACAATCAATTTTCACACAGAATACAATCAAACAAGTCGTCCATGGTCTGTGGACGACAGGGAGCAGTTCATATATGTAGTTACAAAATAATTTAAATAACTGTACAAAAACAATAGTGAGAAGTTCTCACATTGAGATCCACTCCGTCAGTTTTTATCTGAATTTCTGTTCTGTTTCGATTTGATATTGAATGAAATTCTAATTTTCTCCATATCGATTCTAGTCAGTTCCATTTGTAGCCCTCTTTTCTGCGATTCCAATGGATCTGAAATCGTTCGATTTCGTTTTCGTATGACAAAGATATTAGATTTTAAACATTAAACTCATAATAAAATAATTAATTATATAATTAGGTTAATTAATTACCCCTCCTCGTTAATTACCCTCTTCCTCCTCCTGTAATGCGACCGATGTTGAACCCATTTCTTCCAACCTAGGTCACGGCGTCACAAGCAAATCGAAGCACTGGAGCTCCATCCAACTTCCCCATGACGTGCGCCAACCCCAGAGCCGCCACCACCTGGAATAGCTCGCAGTTTGCTAGTCTTCTTGGCATGGAAATCGGCGGCCAACACAGCCCCTTTGAGCAAGAAATTCGAACCCCATACTCAACTATACACGATCAAACCTGGATCATCTTAAAGCCCTCCCTTAGATTAGGATATTGCCTTTGGAGCTGTTTGATTTTGTTGAACAGATCGAGAGAAAAATAAGCGAGAAGACTAGAGCAGTTTTGGCCGTTTATCGATTAGGGCCGACGCAGAAAATAATGAACGATGGTTTTCCAGATTTTTAAATATATATATATATATATATTTCAATATTATTTAATTTGAAAAATACTTGTTTGTTAATACAAATTCCAAATCCAAACCAACGCATGTCTCCCTTAGCCAAATACCCCCATTCCAAACACAATGAAATATGTCTCGTAAGCCAATTCTAATATTTTGATCAGTTTTTCATCAAATTAAAATATAAATCATTATATATTCAATTTAAAGGTACATTTCAATATACCGGGGCTCCATACTGACTCTAAAAATTCCAAAAAATTGTTTCTAGCTTTGTATCGACTATACGGTCCTAACAAAACTGATTTCATCGAATTTAAAGACCATTAGAAAATTGGCCATTTTCTGGTCGATCCAAATTGACTGAAACTGACAAAACACATTTTCTTTTGTCATGCTCACATATTGATTTCAAAAAATTTGAAAATTGGAAACTAGCAATAATTCGACATCCCGGATCCAACAAAAGTGGTTTCATCGAAAACGGAGGTCGTTTGCAAAATGTCTATTTTCAAGGGGTATATTTATTCCATAGCGACTATTTAGAATATTCAATTGGGCGTAACTTTTGATTCCCGCTATGAAATTTCAAATTTTCAGATTCGTTAGAAGATATTTATAAACAGATTCAAATATTTTTATTTTCACTAAAATCCGGTTTATTTTAAATCATATACATTCATTTAAAATTTGAAATCGAATTTTCAAACTACTTCGCCATTTTAAACTCCTTTTATAATTAAAATAAATTTATTCGTTCTAACTTTGTCGAAAACAAATTTTTCATCGTTATTATTTAAAATAATTCATTTTAAATATTCAAAATTCTTTAAAATTGCCAAAATAAAAAAATTAAATTGATTCTGATTTTTCGAGTTGTTACAATAATCCTATCTTTAATGGGGTTAAAGAACGAATGTCGTTTAAAACACAGTTCACGATAAACCTAAAACCATCTTCCATAAAAAAGGAATCTTCACGGAAATCCAAAAGTATATAATTAATATAAATTTCCGTATCAAACTAATACTATAAATGGAATAACGGCTAGGCCTTCTAAATTCCATAAATAGTAACAGTCTTCATTCACAGAAGCTCATTTCGATTATTACCAAATTGAATTCCATTCAATTCCAATTTAATATATTAAATTGGAAAACTTTACTTTGGAAAATTTCCATTAAATCTTAATAAAAAAATTATAAATTCCAAATTATAACTTCACTGTTAATCGGGTTTAAGAACTAATGTTGTTTAAAACATTGTTCACAATGAACCCGTAATTAACCACCATTTAATTCCAATTATACTACTTAATTGGAATACTTCATTAAATCTTGGTTAAAAGATTTATCCTTTCCTCAACTGGGTTTAAGAACAGTGTTATTGAAGACACCATTCACGACAAACCCAAAATCCAATTGGATGTTAAATACAAGGCTCTGAATAAAAATAATAACGGCTTATATTCAATATCAAATTCTGAAACCAATGGATATCCTATTGGGAATAACAATATTTTTGTCTTCCAAAATTTTCAACAATATCCGTATAATCACGGAATCCAATATCGAAATATTCCGAAGATTATTTCTAAAAATCATTGGGTTAGTATTCTAGTTACCCACTAGTTTATTTAGATAAAAATATATTTTCATCGTTTCAAACATGGAATTTTTCATCCAAAATCTTTCCAAATCAGCAATTATGATTTTTCATATTTTTCCATATTTTTAATAATTTATTAAGGCCCTTACAGTGGTTTCCAATATCGGCCACCGAACTGCATCCATAGCGACCTTTTCTAAAATCGATTTGGACATAATTTAAAATCTAAACATTAGATTTCAAATCTCTTGTTATCATTCGAAAGCTCTTTTCGTTACGAACCCAACGGCTTTGGTTTAGGAGAATCCGACGGTAAAATCTCCCGTTATGCCAACTTGAAATTAATGGTTGAAATTCACGAACGGTCGCTGCGCGGCGCATTATATTCAGGCCATTTAAATATATATAACATATTTCGTTGATTTCCATTTCAAATGTATTTTATAAAACGTTTATAAATCCTTTTTTAAAACGATTTCACTTCCATTTCAATTTTAAATCAAAATTTAATATTCCATATCAATATAATATTAAAATGATAATATTTTCAAAATATTAGATTTTGAAATCAAATCTTTTCGATATTCATTATAAAATGAATAAAATCGACAGTAAAATCCGTTCGAGTAAAAATGGCGTTTGCCTACTTATCTCGGCTTCATAATTTTTTTTAATATTTTTGTGTGCATCCAAAATCGGACATCAAACTCATATTTTGAATTTTTACTGAATAATATTTTCAAATATTTGTTTATATTCTAAATTCGAATCAGACTCAATCAATTACCGTATAATTTTATTTATAAGGATTCTATACATCGCATGTATTCAAAAACAGTGATAAACATTCAATTCACATCTAGAGTGCAATTTACAGCAGTATAAGCATTAAATAATTAAATAACGCTTATAACAGTCTGTCAATCAATCGGTTGACATACAGTGAAATCCAAGGGAGATGTGAATTAATTATCATCCCCAGACCCGTCTGGGATTTTCAAACAACAATAATAAATTTAAATTCATTACTGAATAATGAATTTAATCATAAATAGTTCAATTCGAGTTATTTTTCAAATTAACTTATTTTCACTGTTCAAATCTATAAATGGAAAATATATCCAATTTCAACTACCACAAAATAATATTATTATTTTTAATATGATCAAAATCACAGTTACAACACAATACAATCAATCAGATCATCCATGGGTTTTCAAAAAATAGTGAAGTGAGCAAACAAGCACTGTACAACATTTTTATGGTAATTAAAACTGATAAAAATCAACACTGGCAATCTATATATTCAGTTATAAAATAAATAACTGTACAAATATTTTTAGTGAGAGAGTTCTCACTTTGGTTTCCACTCTATAATTCTTTATTTTGAGGATTGTTTTAATAAAACTAAAAGAGCATTTGATTTTATCAAAAATTGCAACAGCTTCCGTTTCGATCAGTTTTTATCAAAATTAAAATATAAATAAATATAACGGTCAATACTGAAATTCAACGTACATTTTAATTTACCGGGGCCACATACTCACTCCAAAAATTATGAAAATTGAAATCTAGCTATGGTTTGACGATACAGTCCTAACAATATTAATTTTGTCGAATTTGGAGACTGTCTGAAAAATGGCCTTTTTATTAGCTTGTTAAATTCAAATTGAAATTGAAAACACGTTAAATTCACCAGGTCACATACTAAGTCTAAAAATTATGAAAATTTAAACTGACAATAATTTGACATTTTGGATCCAACAAAAGTGGTTTCATCGAAAATGGAGGTCGTTCGCAAAATGGCTACTTTTAAGGGCTATATATTATATTAAATTATATATAAATTCCATAGCGACTATTTTGAATTTTAACCGGGCATAACTTACAAATTATAAAGTGAAATCTCAGTTTTTCACATTCTTTAGAAAGATTTAGTTAAATAGATTATTACGTTTCTTATTTCATCCAATTCTGATTTATATTGAATTATGTATATTAATTCAAAGTTTAAAAATCGAATTTTAAAATTACCACGCCATTTCAAGCTCGTTTTCATTAAATTTTAAATTTATACGTTCAAACTTCGATTTAAATAAATTTTAAATCGTTAATTCTCAAAATAATCATTTTAAATTCTTAAAATCCATTAAACCAAATAAAAATGAAACTTTAAATTGGTTCCAAAATCTGGGTTGTTACAATCTCCTTTACTTAAAATCTTTTCATCCTCGAAAAGGAAGATAGAATCAAAGGTTGTTTACTTAATCAACTCAACCTTCGCTTGACTCAAGTTTTTCAACTTTTCAGTTTCTAAGAACTTTCTAATTTCTCAAAAATTTGGCTAACGCCTTAAATTTTCGAAAAATTTCACCATAACATCCTTTGTACGGGCTGATCGGTAAAACCACAACTTGCCTCACAGGGCCCTCATCAATCAAAAAGAAAAATAAAAAGCCAAGCGGCTTGTCAACTGGCTCATAAAATCATCAAAACCAATAAATACAGTAAATATGTACCTATTTGTCGGGCATACAATGTTATTCCTCTTCTTAGCTTCCATAACCTGGCATGTTCAACATATATACATGTTTATGTATGCAATTCCAATCAATTTCCAATTCAGTTCAACATTAGATTCAATTTGGCTAAAACTTACCTTCCATTTTCATATTGATTTTATCATTCCAATATTTTAATTAGTTGAACTAATAATCACACATCGCAACCAGCAATCAATTAATTGATTAGCTTTTTCAAATATATAACTTTTCTATATATACTCAAAAATCATATTTCCAGTGCCAAATCATAAACAATAAACTCTAACTAAGTTTTGGTTCTCACACCAGTCAATTGGAAATATATAAATATCCCACTTTCAAAACTCGAACATAGACACTGATAATGCTCGAGCTATCATCAGAATCATCTCCGGACCACTAGAGTGTGATTCTATATCTACCCAGTATACTTGAGACTTTAAGTACACGATAATTATGCGTATATTCAAAATCTGCGTGTACTCGATATTCCAAATTCAATATAAAATAAAATACTCAAATACGTATAAAAAGATATAATTTTCAAAACTAAATTTGATTTTATATATAATACTCTTCAAACTCATTCTAGGGTATTACTAACCCTATCTCTAATAAGTTATTCTTATAGGATGTTACTAATCCTATCTCTGATGAATTCTTTCGTTTGGTTCTAATGTATCTTGTTCTCGAGCTTCGTAAACCAAAGCTCTGATACCAAAATGAAATGACGTAGACTTCCCCGATCCCCTAAGAGATGGAGGAACCTGGATTGTTTTGAGAACACGACGCATCAGAACACAAACATGAGAACATTTCATTGCTATTACAACAATTTACATCAGAGTACAAAAATATATCAGAGTACGAATAAATAGAATACAACGGAAAATATCAGAGATTTACAAGTTACAAAAAAACGGAAGATACAGTACAGAAATATAATGCAGCGGAATAATCATCAACTAGCACAACTGAATGAAATACACGGATACAAAGCTTCCCGAATATGGCTCCAGCCGTAATCTGCAAAACTAAACTACTAGTTGCTCGTGTGGAAAACATGGGCACAATAAACTCCGAGTCAGTCATGAGACTGGTGTGAGAACTAAAACAGTTATTAACTTTATTTTAAAGTTGGGTAAATCAAGGGACCATGCTGTATAACACGGAACGGTTACAGTCCCATTAATACCATAAAACCAACAGCGCAATGCTAAAAGCAAAAATGAAGCCACTATAAGACTCAGGTCCCATCACACAATGCAAATACAAACCAGAGGATAGAGTTTTACCTTATAATGGCCAAATATGGTTCATACGCGAAAATTATCTTTTATTATTACTATTAGTGAAGAAATCAAATTCAAATATAAATGTATCAATCGTAGACGGCATAATACCCCATCCTACTATGTCGCCATATAAATTTACAACTAAAACCGAAAAGTCGCATATTGGAAATTGGATTTCCATCTGTGAGTCGAGGAAAGGGATCTTCCTCACCGATTCGAGACACTCTAGCAAATGCTTCAGGACTCGGACGCTAGCGAGCCCTTGGATCTTCAGGGCCGGTCCACACTTACTTTAGTGGATTAGTTATTCCTGAACACACGTTTCCCGGTCCTATCGGACCTATCTCTGAGCCATTAGAGACCCAATATCCGAGGAACCTCATTCCATCATCCACATAAGTAAAAATGTCTGGGCTCCATACCATGACACCACTTCTAGCTAGAAAGAAACTTCGTGCACTCACTGCATTCATTATCCCGTTTTTGACTCATACCGGGTGTGAGGCTCGGGAATTAACGATATACACAATGCTATGCTAATTAAAGTCATGCTTTGATCATCAACTACAAGACTCTACTTTTCAACAAAAGCCTTGATCATTTTCATCTTAGCATGCCACATTGTCAATCCATACCATACCACTGATTTCCACTAATATATAACCTCTAAGCTCGTACGTATCAGAGAAGGGTGTAATGAAAGAGAATAAATTCTCCGCTACCAAACAGATATATATTTAGCAGAGATCAACGAATACAGTATAAAGGAATACAATGTCATACATACCATACATTTGCAAGTCCATTCTGGGTATGAACGAAACCGGAAGCACCTTATTCCTCGTCTCATATGTCCAATACAGGAGAGAGGCCCTCACATATCTGGTCGATCTCCAAGTACGTCTGGACGATCACCACTTATTACCTTGTCTTGGATGTACAGCCTAATCAAGATATCAGTAATCATCCATACGATGTGAAGATCTCCAGTCTTCGACCACCGTCTTCATCGTCGACTTTTAGTTGCCATATCAGTTATTTAGAATGGGATAAACCCGGTCTTTTCGAATAACTCACATAATTTATTATCAATAATCAAGTGCTATAAAAACACATCTAACGCCTCATTGCAATTTAGAATTTTCTTTTATTCAAATATTCACATCTTAGGGGAAAGGTTCCCATTAATTTTATCAAAGATATGTTCATTTAAACTTATAGTTTAATCTTCCATTGGATATGATTTCCGAAAGATTTTATTATCTTTTTACCACTTAAACCATTAAGGTTTATAAAACTAGTCAGGATTATCGAGCCATACCGAAGTAATCATTTCTTTTATTATCCAAATCCCAACCTATTCATCCCAAAGAGAGAAACTGGTAGTGCTCCATATCTAACCCCTACTATTTTATTAGTAAAATTAATTACCTTTTTACAATCAAATCTAATTAAAGTTTTAACTATCGCACGGAGTAAAACTGGTGGTACTCCATTCTCGATCATTTCTTGAATTCGGTAAATTTAATTACCTCCTTCCTGTCTCAATCTAATTTAAGATTCATTAAAACTTCATCTTAGTTTTAATCTTCCCAAAAACCATTATTTAATGATTATTTAACTTTAGGAAAACAATCCTTTCTTTAATGGGGTTAAAGAACGAACGTCGTTTAAAACAAAGTTTACGATAAACCCAAAACCATCTTCCATAAAAATGGAATCTTCATAGAAATCCAACAGCATATAATCAATATAAAATTTTCATATCAAACTAATACTATAAATGGAATAACGGCTCGGCCTTTTAAATTCCATAAATAATAACGGTCTTCATTCACAGAAGCTCATCTCGATTATTATCAATTCCAATTTAATATATTAAACAGGAAAATTTTACATTGGAAAATTTCCATTAAATCTTAATAAAAAGATTATAAATTCAAAATTATAACTTCACTGTTAATCGGGTTTAAGAACTAATGTTGTTTAAAACATTGTTCACAATGAACCCGTAATCAACTATTATTTAATTCCAGTTGTACTAATTAATTGGAATACTTCATTAAATCTTAATTAAAAGATTTATTCTTTCCTCTACTAGGTTTAAGAAAGGTGTTACTGAAGACACCATTCACAACAAACCCAAAATCCAATTTAATGTTAAATACAAGGCTCTGAATAAAAATCATTCCGGCTTATATTCAATATCAAATTCTAAAACCAACGAATATCGTATTAGGAAAAACGATATCTGTATCTTCCAAATTCCTCAATAATACCCATATAATCAGGGAATCCAATATCGAAATATTCCGAAAATTATTTCTAAAAATCATTGAGTTAGTATTCTAGTTACCCACTAGTTTATTTAGATAAAAATATATTTTCATCTTTTTGAACATGGAACTTTTCATCCAAAATCTTTTCAAATTATCAATTATGATTTTACATATAATTTTTCATATTTTTAATAATTTTATTAAGGCCCTTACAGTCGGTTTCCAATATCGGCCGCCGAACTGCATCCATAACGACCTTTTCTGAAATTGATTCAGACATAATTTAAAATCCAACTATTAGATTTCAAATCTCTTATTATCATTCGAAAGATCTTTTCGATACGAACCCAACGATTCTGGTTTTAAGAGAACCCGACGGTCGGATCTCCCGTTATGCCAATTCGAAGTTAATCGTTGAAATTCACGAACGGTCGCTGCGCGGCGCGTTTTATTCAGGCCATTTAAATATATATATATATAATATATTTCATCGATTTCCATTTAAAATGTATTTTATAAAACATTTATAAATTCATTTTTAAAACGATTTCACTTCCATTTCAATTTTAAATCAAAATTGAATATTCCATATCATTATAGTATTAAAATGATAATATTTTCAAAATATCAGATTTTGAAATCAAATGTTTTCGATATTCATTATAAAATGAATATTTTCGTGTCCATCCAACATCTGACATTAAACTCATATTTTGATTCTTTACTGAATATTATTTTAAAATATTCGTTTATATTCTAAATTCGAATCAAACTCAATCAATTACCATATAATTTTATTTATATGGATTCCATACATCGCATGTATTCAAAATCAGTGATAAACATTCAATTCACATCCAGAGTGCAATTTACAACTGTATAAGCATTAAATAATTAAATAACGCTTATAATAGTCTGTCAATCAATCGGTTGACATACAGTCAAATCAAGGGAGATGTGAATTAATTATCATCCCCAGACATGTGTGGCGTTTTCAAAAGACAATAATAATTTTAAGTTCATTACTGAATAATGAATTTAATTATAAATAGTTCAATTTGAGTTATTTTTAAAATTAACCAATTTTCACTATTCAAATATATAAATGGATATTTATATCCATTTTCAACTACCACAAAATAATATTAAATTATTTTTAATATGTTCAAAATCACAGTCACAACACAATACAGTCAATCAGATCATCCATGGGTTTTCAAACAACAGTGAAGTGAGCTAACAGACACCATACAACATTTTTATGATAATTAAAACTGATAAAAATCAACACTGGCAATCTATATATTCAGTTATAAAATAAATAACTGTACAAATATTTTTAGTGAGAGAGTTCTCACTTTGGTTTCCACTCCGTCAGTCTTTATTTTGAGGATTGTTTTAATAAAATTATACAAGCATTTAATTTTATCAAAAACTGCAACAGTTTCCGTTTCGATCAGTTTTTATCAAAATTAAAACATAAATTAATATAACGGTCAGTATTGAATTTCAACGTACATTTTAATTTACCAAGACCACATACTGACTCCAAAAATTATGAAAATTGAAATATAGCTATGTTTTGACGATACGATCCTAACAAAATTAATTTTGTCGAATTTGGAGACCGTTTGAAAATGACCTTTTTATTAGCTTATTAAATTCAAACAGAAATTGAAAACACATTCAAATTCACCACGCTCACATACTAAGTCCAAAAATTATGAAAATTTAAACTTGATAATAATTTGACATTCCGGATCCAACAAAATTGGTTTCGTCGAAAACGGTGGTCGTTTGCAAAATGGCTATTTTTAAGGGCTATATATTATATCAAAATATATATAAATTCCATAGCGACTATTTTGAAATTTAAACTGGACATAACTTACAATTTATAAAGTGAAATATTAGTTTTTCACATTCTTTAGAAAAATCTTGTTAAATAGATTCTAATGTTTCTTATTTCATCCAACTCTGATTTGTATTAAATTCTGTATATTCATTCAAAGTTTAAAATCGAATTTTCAAACTACCGCACCATTTCAAGCTCGTTGTAATTAAATGTAAGGACCCGTTACTTTCTCGGTAAGGAAAGCGCGGATACTTTGAGGACAAGACCAATCAGAACACAGACAGAAGAACATTTCATTGCTAATACAAAAATTCCATCAGATACAAGAATATATAGAGTATAAATGAATAAATTACATTCGATAAATATCAGAGATTTAAATACAGTACTGCAGCGGAAAAATAATACAAAACACAACTGAAAGTAATACACGGATACAGAGCTTTCCGAGCATCGTTCTAGCTGTAAATCAGGATCCTGTGAATATAAATCTGCAAAACCAAAACTACAAGCTGCCCGTGTCGAAAATAAGGGCACCTAGAGTTTAGGTTAAAACAATAAACACCAGGTCAGTCATGTGACTGGTGTGAGAACTAAAACAGTTATTTAAAGCTTTACTTTAAAAGAGAGTAATTCAAGGGACCACGCCGTATAACACGGAACGGGTTTCCTCCCAAGAATACCAGTGCATAGAATAAACGGCGCAATGCTTTTTCGAAAAATGAAGCTATTATAAGACCCAGGTCCCATCACACAATGCAACGCAAATCGGAGGATATGGTTTTCCCTTATAATTTCCAAACATGCTTAATACGTTTAAAACAAATCATTTGATACTATAATAAGTGTATAGTGTCAAAACAATTTCAATCATAAATATCAATCATAGGCGGCATAGTATCCCATGCTACTATGTCTCCATACTAGGCTCTGCAAATAAAACCGAAACTTCACTTATTGGAAATTGGATTTCCGCCATGAGTCGAGGCAAGGGGCAAGCTCCTCTCCGATTCGATACACTCTAGCAAATGCCTCAGGACTACACACTCTAGGCAGCCACTTGGATCGGTTGGGCCGGTCCTCTCTTACGTTTGAGGATTGACAATTCCTGAACACATGTTTCCCGGTCCTATCAGACCTAATATCGAGGCGCCTCATTCCAACAACCACAAAGGTGAAAAGTATATGAATGTCAGCCAGTTTAAGCACTGACACCACCCATAGCTAGAAAGAAACGTCGTGTTCTCCCAACGGTCCGTATCCCGTTTTTGACTCATACCGAGGTGTGAGGCTCGCGAATTTACGTTATACACAAAGCTACGTTGTATTAAAGCCGTGCTTTGATCATCAACAACAAGACTCTGCTTTTCAACAAAAGCCTTGATCCATGCAACTCAGCATGCCACACAGCAATTCATGCCATGCAATTGATATCTATCGATATATAACCTCTAAGCTTGTACGTCTCAGAGAAGGGCGTTAAGCAAGAGAAATAATTCTCTGCCGCCAAACAGATATATATTTAACAGAAATCAATCAACACAGAATAAAATCCAATGTCAGACACACAATCCATTTACACGTCCGTTCTGGGTCTGAACGAAACCGGAGGCACTTTCCTCGCATCTCCATCGATCTCCAAGTACGTCTGGACGACCACTAACTATTTCCCTCCTCTTGGGTGTACAGGACAATCATGATCATCAGTAATTATACAAACGATGTGAAGACTTCCGGTCTTCAACCACCGTCTTCATCTTCGACATATCGTCGAATCGGTTATTCAGAATGGGTATAAACCCGGCCTTTCTGAATGACCCGCGTATATAATAAACAAATGTTACACAAACACAACATACGCCTCATTCCAATTTAGCAGTCGCTAATCGTAAATTAGCAAGAGAACAATTCCCCAAATATTAACCCCGGAGGCCGAAACCAACATCAGATCAAATTGCAAATTCATTAGCTAACCTACAGTTAGTTTCTAAATTTCACGTTCTTAGGGAAAGGTTCCCATTAATTTTATCAAAGATAAATTCTTTTAAATTTATTCTTTAATCATCCTTTGGATATCATTTCAAACCAAATTATGGTTTTCCAAACTAGTCGGGATTAGCGAACCACACCGAAGTAATTATTTATTTTATTTCCCAATCCCCACCTATTTGTCCCATGAAGCAAAATTGGTAATACTCCATATCTAATACCACGGTGTTATCGGTAAAATTAATTACCATTTCACGTTCAAATCTAATTAAAGATTTAACTATCGCTTGGAGCAAAACTGGTGATACTCCATTCTCGCTCATTTTCCAAATTTGATAATTTAAATTATCAATTAACATTTCAATCTAATTGCAAATTCATTCAAACTCCCTTTACTGGGTTAAAGAACTAATGTCATTTAAAACACAGTTCACGATACCCACAAATCAATTCTAATTCAATTCCAATCAAATATATTAGAAATTCTAATTATTTAAAACCCCTTTTCAAATCCAATTTATTTATTTAAAAATAATTGGGTCTTAAATTTAGTTCAAAACTAGTTCATTTCGATAAAAATCTATTTTTATCTTTACAAATATGGGATTTTTCATCCCAGTTCTTCACAAATCATTTCTTATGATTTTACACAAATTATTACTATTTTTAATAATTTTATCGAGGCCCGTACAGTCGATTTCCATCAACGGCCATCGAACTGCACTTACAACGACCTTTTCTAATTTTTTTTGGACATATCTCCAAATCCAACCGTTAGATTTCAAATTTCTAATATTCGTTAGAAAGCGCTTTTCGATACGAACCCAATGGTTCCGGTTTTAGGAGAGCCCGACGGTCGGGTCTCCCATAATGTCCGTTCGAAATCAATGGTCGAAATTCACGAACTGCCGCGGCGCGGCGCGTTCTATTTAGGCCATTATATTATATATATAATATATATTTCGTCGATTTCTATTTAAAACGAATTTTATAAATAGTTTTAAATTCGTTTCAAAAACATTTCAACTTCCATTTCCAATTCAAATCAAAATTGAATTTTTCCTTATAAATTCGTTTTAAAATTCATCTCAATTCAATTCAAATTTCAATTCAACTTGAATTCATTTCAAATTGATTTTTTCTTCTATTTCAATTCGTTTTCAATTCAATTTGAATTCATTTTCTATTCGAATTCATTTTATATTCAATTCAATTCGAATTTCTTCCTTTATATATATTCGATTTTTATCTCTTTTCAATATTCATTATAAAACCGAATATAATTGATATAAATATCGTTCACGTCAAAATAGCGCATCTCTAATCAACACGGTTTTATATTTTTCAATAACTTCGTTATTCTATTCAACAAATGAATCTATATTTCTTTCAATACATGACTAATCTCAACAAATGAGTACTGTCAACACGCGACTATTTTTGTTATTTAATATATTTTATAAAAATTATGGTATCTATCGTTTGATTTCAAATCAAACTCCAACCGTAAATTAGTAAGAGAATGATTCCCTAAATATTAACCCCGAAGGCCGAAACCAACATCAGATCAATACCCAGGAAACCACACATCTTAACTATTTTCCAGCAAGTTTCTAATTTTATATATGATAAAGATGTAAATTTTATTGTTAAAATATTTCATTCAACACATGACTAATCTCAACGGATGAGTACTGTCAACACGTGAACCTTTATTTTATAATATTCTTTATTTTTCCAATTGGAATGAGGCCCAATCAATTACCATATAATGTTAATTATATGGATTCTATACAACACATGTATATAATAGCAACGATAAATAATCAACCATCTTCCAAAGTGCACCACACAACTGCATAAGCATTAAATATAAATATCTAACGCTTATAACAGTCTGTCAATTAATCGATCGACATACAACTAATTATTGGGATTAGTGTATGTCATATATCATCCCAATACCCGTGAGGGGTTTCAAACAATTAAACGCAGATTTTATTTGTGCAGTTGGGCGATATGTAAAATTTATCGTCCCAATCAATGTCAGTCAAATCAGTGTACATAAATAAATCGTTCGATTCGTAAATGAATATTTATTTTATTCAAATTCTCGTTAATGAATATTTTTTTAACGACCAAAATATTTTATTCAGCCTATGAATATTCTATTCGGTTCATTTATTCAATAAAATAATATTTTTATTTTTCTAACATATTTTAGAAAATTTCGGCGGCATAACGGCACGATACTAGAAACAGGACAAGGCCTAGCCTTATCCCCGGTCTAATAATGGCCCACGCCATACACATATCAATCAAATACATTCCATTTCACCAAACAATCAAATTCAAATCAAATAATCTAACCAACTACACAACCAAACAAATAAGTCCATGGTCTGTGGACGATGGTGTCGGGTGCTACTAAACACCATCTGCATCCTAGTATATATTTATATAACTAGGAAAGAAAAGTTAAAGTGAGAAGTTCTCACAGAGGGTTCCACTCCACCGTGCTTATTTCTAAAATTTCTGAACCGTCTGGATTTTCCCAAACTTTCTACGCCATCCTTTTCACGTTGTTCATATTAAAAATCACATTTTTAATATGATGTTTATATATTTCTAAAACCTCGTCTTTCTATTTTTAAAAGATCTAACTTTTCACTTATAAAAATATAATCTTTTCATCGCTATCTCCCATATAAAAATCGAATTTTTTATTGCTACACATATATAAAAGATTATATTTTTATAACGCTACATTTATAAAAATCAAATTTTTATTCTTTATATATCATAAAAATCATATTTTTATTCTATCTATAATATAAAAATCATATTTTTATTTTATCTATAATATAAAAATCTTATTTTTATTCTATCTATAATATAAAAATCATATTTTTATTCTATAATATAAAAATCATATTTTTATTCTATCTATAATATAAAAATCATATTTTTATATAGCTAAAAATTATAATTTTTACTTTGTCACTTCAACAATAAAAATAAAATTTTCATACATGATATTATATAGATGAAAATCCTATCTTTGTGTTGATAAAAATCACATCTTTGTTCGATTCAAAATCAAAGCTTTATTCGGTTTAAAAAATCAAAGCTTCGTTCGATAAAAATCAAAGCTTCCTTCGATAAAAATCACATCTTTGATCGATTTAAAAATCAACACCAACTAATATGATAAATATATTAAATTTAAATCAACTTTCTTCGCTGAGCTAGGAGGGAGGAGGGGTTTTCCACGTCGGAAATGGCAAGGGGGCTGTCGGAAATGGGTGGAGGGTGGTGCAGAGCGTCAGGGAGGGCGCATCAGGCGGTGGCTGGCCCGTTAGTGGCGGCAGGCTTCACCGATTTGGGGGATTAGGGCAAGGGGTGCGGAGTCTAAATCAACAGAAGAGGGAGGAGAAGCTGACATCACGGAGGAGGCCAGGGGCAGAGGGAAGGTGGCGGCCTATGGGGGAACGGCGGCGCCTAGCCAGGGCAGCGCGACGACCTACGGAGGGGGGGTCGCGATTTCCTGAGAGCAGCGTATTTTTTTCTTTTTTCTCTAAACGGCTGAAGTATGAGAGAGAAGAGGGAAAGAAATAAGGGGGGGCTATATATAAATTATAATATTTAATTTATTTCAAAAAGATGACTTTTAATTTTGACCTCTAAACGAGGCCCACCGCCTGTTGTCCGTAGCTAATTACCCTCATTCCAAACACAATGGGATATGTTTCGTAAGCTGATTCGATCGTTTCGATCAGTTTTCGTCAAAATCAACATATAACTCTATATATTGAATAGAACGCGTATTTGAATTTATCGGGGCCACATACGAACTCTATAAACTCCAGAAAAATATTTTCTAGCTTCGTATTGACGATACGGTCCTAACAAAACTAGTTTCGTCGAATTCTGAGACCGTTTGAAAAATGGCCATTTTCCAGTCGATTAAAATCAACTAAAATTGGTCAAACGCGTTTTCCTTTTCCACGCTCACATATTGATTTGAAAAATTATGAATTTTGGAATCTAGGAATAACTTGACATCACGGATCCCACAAAAGTGGTTTCGTCGAAATCCGAGGTCGTTTGCAAAATGGCTATTTTTAAGGGCCCGAATTCCATAGCGACTATTCTGAATTTTCAACTGGACATATCTTTTGATTCCCGCTATGAAATTTTGATTTTTCAGATTCGTTGGAAAGATATTCTCAATTAGATTCTAATATTTTTGGTTTCGCTAAAATCCTGTTTATTTTGCACCCGGTACATTCATTTGAAATTTGAAATCGAATTATCGAACTACCGCGCCATTTTCAATTCCTTTTATATATATAAATAAATATTTATATTCTAGCGACGACGTATGTGAATATATACGCTCTAATCTATTCAAAATAAATTTCTCATCGTTATTATTTAAAATGAATCATTTTAAATATTCAAAATTCATTAAAATTGCCAAAATAAAAATTTTTAATTGGCTCGCATTTTCCGGGTTGTTACATTCTCCCCCCACTTAAAACTTTTTGTCCCCGAAAAGGAACGAAGCCGAAAGTTGTTTAACTAATCAACTCAACTTCCAGTAATTTTGACTACGGCTTAAGTTCTTCAACTTTTCAGTTTCTAAGAACTTTTCAAAATTTTCAAAAATTTGGCTAACACCCTAAATTTCCGAAAAATTTCGCCATAATCTCCCCTGCACCGGGGACTTCGGGATATTTCATATAGCCTCCCATGGCCTTCTTCAATCAAAAAGAAAAAGCCAATCGGCTCATAAAATCATCATCACCCAAACAAAACAGTAAATTATGGTAAACATGTACCTATTTGTCGGGCAAACAATTTTATTCTTCTGCTCTAGCCTCCTTGCTATGACATGTTCAATGTAAGTACATGTATATGCATGCAATTGCGACTAATTTCAATGCACTCACTATTTGGTTCAGTTAGGCATAAATGGTTGAAAATTTCAAACAAATGAAACCAACAATTAAACAACACAACCAGCAATCAATTAGTGGATTAACGTTTTCAAATTCATAATTTTGATATATATATATATAGAAAATCATGTTTTTGATGCCAAATCACAACAATAAATCTATCTATATTTTGGTTCTCACACCAGTCTGATGGAAATATTAAGGTAGTGTTTGGTTTATTTTGCGTTTTGCACTTTTAGTTTTCGGCATTAATTATGAAAGTTGTGAAGATTTGAAGTGTAGTGGTGGTGATGGATAAAAAGGGAAAGGAAGTGACGGAGGGGACCGCGGGAATTGTGGATAGACGGATTTGTTATTGTCATTCCCTTGTTTCTTAAAATATGAAAAATAATAAAAAGTTGTTTTCGGTTTTGTGTGTTAACTCCGTTTTGTAAAACGGTCATTTTTCACGATATATGTGCATTGTCGGTATTTTTGTATGTGTGAAAACTCAAAATTGAAAAATCTAAACCAAACACTACCTTAGATATCACACCTTCATCACTCGAAAATAAATACTGGTGATGGTATACTTCATCATCAGGACCATGTCCGGGCGACTAGAGTGTGATTATATATCTATCTAGTATATTAAAACTTCGAATATACGTTCATGACGCGTATATGCAAAATCTTTATATACTGGATTATCCGAATTCAATAGAAATAAAATATTCAAATACGTATAAAATGGTTTAAATTTTCAAAACAATGTTGTTTTCATTTGAAAAATATACTCTTCATACTCATTCTAGGATACTACTGATCCCATCTCTAACGAGTCACTCTAATTGGATATAACTAATCCAATATCTGATGAATTCTTTCGTTCGGTTCTAATGTGTCTTGTTCTCTGAGCTCTGTAAACCAAGGCTCTGATACCACTGTAAGGCCCCGTTACTTCCCCGGTAAGGAAAGCGCGGATACTTTGAGGACAAGACCAATCAGAACGCAGACAGAAGAACATTTCATTGCTATTACAACAATTCCATCAAATACAAGAATATATAGAGTATAAATGAATAAATTACATTCGATAAATATCAGAGATTTAAATACAGTACTGCAGCGGAAAAATAATACAAAACACAACTGAAAGTAATACACAGATACAGAGCTTTCCGAGCATCGTTCCAGCTACAAACCAGGATCCTGTGAATATAAATCTGCAAAACCAAAACTACTAAATGCCCATGTCGAAAATAAGGGCATCCAGAGTTTAGGTTAAAACAATAAACTCCAGGTCAGTCATGTGACTGGTGTGAGAACTAAAATAGTTATTTAAAGCTTTACTTTAAAAGAGAGTAATTCAAGGGACCACGCTGTATAACACAGAACGGGTTTCCTCCCAAGAATACCAGTGCATAGAATAAACGGCGCAATTCTTTTTCGAAAAATGAAGCTATTATAAGACCCAGGTCCCATCACACAATGCAACGCAAACCGGAGGATAGGGTTTTCCCTTATAATAGCCAAACATGCTTAATACGTTTAAAACAAATCATTTGATACTATAATAAGTGTATAGTGTCAAAACAATTTCAATCGTAAATATCAATCATAGGCAGCATAGTATCCCATGCTACTATGACACCATAATTGGCTCTACAAATAAAACCGAAACATCACGTATTGGAAATTGGATTTCCGCCATGAGTCGAGGCAAGGGGCAAGCTCCTCTCCGATTCGGGACACTCTAGCAAATGCCTCAGGACTACACACTCTGGGCAGCCACTTGGATCAGTTGGGTCGGTCCTCTCTTACGTTTGAGGATTGGCAATTCCTGAACACACGTTTCACGGTCCTATCAGACCTAATATCGAGGCGCCTCATTTCAATAACCACAAAGGTGAAAAGTATATAAATGTCAGCCAGTTTAAGCATTGACACCACCCATAGCTAGAAAGAAACGTCGTGTTCTCCCAATGGTCCGTATCCCGTTTTTGACTCATACCAAGGTGTGAGGCTCGCGAATTTACGTTATACACAAAGCTACGCTGTATTAAAGTCGTGCTTTGATCATCAACAACAAGACTCTGCTTTTCAACAAAAGCCTTGATCCATGCAACTCAGCATGCCACACAAGCAATTCATGCCATGCGATTGATATCTATCGATATATAACCTCTAAGCTTGTACGTCTCAGAGAAGGGCATTAAGCAAGAGAAATAATTTTCTGCCGCCAAACAGATATATATTTAACAGAAATCAATCGACACAGAATAAAATCCAATGTCAGACACACAATCCATTTACACGTCTGTTCTGGGTCTGAACGAAACCGGAGGCACTTTCCTCGCATCTCCATCGATCTCCAAGTACGTCTGGACGACCACTAACTATTTCCCTCCTCTTGGGTGTACAGCCAAATCAGGATCATCAGTAATTATCCAAACGATGTGAAGACTTCCGGTGTTCAACCACTGTCTTCATCTTCGACATATCGTCGAATCGGTTATCCAGAATGGGTATAAACCCGGCCTTTCTGAATGACCCGCATATATAATAAACAAACGTTACACAAACACAACATACGCCTCATTCCAATTCAGTAGTCGCTAACCGTAAATTAGCAAGAGAACAATTCCCCAAATATTAACCCTGGAGGCCAAAACCAACATCAGATCAATATCCAGGAAACCAACCTTCTTAGCAAACCTACAGTTAGTTTCTAAATTTCACGTTCTTAGGGAAAGGTTCCCATTAATTTTATCAAAGATAAATTCTTCTAAATTTATTCTTTAATCATCCTTTGGATATCATTTCAAACCAAATTATGGTTTTCCAAACTAGTCGGGATTAGCGAACCACACCGAAGTAATTATTTATTTTATTTCCCAATCCCCACCTATTTATCCCATGAAGCAAAACTGGTAATACTCCATATCTAATACCACGGTGTTATCGATAAAATTAATTACCATTTCACGTTCAAATCTAATTAAAGATTTAACTATCGCTTGGAGCAAAACTGGTGATACTCCATTCTCGCTCATTTTCCAAATTTGATAATTTAAATTATCAATTCACATTTCAATCTAATTGCAGATTCATTAAAACTCCCTTTACTGGGTTAAAGAACTAATGTCATTTAAAACACAGTTCACGATACCCACAAATCAATTCTAATTCAATTCCAATCAAATATATTAGAAATTCTGATTATTTAAAACCCCTTTTCAAATCCAATTTATTTATTTAAAAATAATTGGGTTTTAAATTTAGTTTAAAACTAGTTCATTCCAATAAAAATCTATTTTTATCTTTACAAATGTTGGATTTTTCATCCCAGTTCTTCACAAATCATTTCTTATGATTTTACACAAATTATTAATATTTTTAATAATTTTATCGAGGCCCGTACAGTCGATTTCCATCAACGGCCATCGAACTGCACTTACAGCGACCTTTTCTGAAATTGATTTGGACATATCTCCAAATCCAATCGTTAGATTTCAAATTTCTAATATTCGTTAGAAAGCTCTTTTCGATACGAACCCAACGGTTCCAGTTTTAGGAGAATCCGACAGTCGGATCTCCCGTAATATCCGTTCGAAATCAATGGTCGAAATTCACGAACTACCGCGGCGCGGCGCGTTCTATTCAGGCCATTATATTATATATATATAATATATATTTCGTCGTTTTCTATTTAAAACGAATTTTATAAATAGTTTTAAATTCGTTTCAAAAACATTTCAACTTCCATTTCCAATTCAAATCAAAATTGAATTTTTCCTTATAAATTCGTTTTAAAATTCATCTCAATTCATATTTCAATTCAATTTGAATTCATTTCAAATTGATTTTTTCTTCTATTTCAATTCGTTTTCAATTCAATTTGAAATCATTTTCTATTCGAATTCATTTTATATTCAATTCAATTCGAATTCGTTTTATATTCAATTCAATTCGAATTTCTTCCTTTATATATATTCGATTTTTATCTCTTTTCAATATTCATTATAAAAACGAATATAATCGATATAAATATCGTTCGCGTCAAAATAGCGCATCTCTAATCAACACGGCTTTATATTTTTCAATAACTTCGTTATTCTATTCAACAAATGAATCTATATTTCTTTCAATACATGACTAATCTCAACAAATGAGTACTGTCAACACGCGACTATTTTTGTTATTTAATATATTTTATAAAAATTATGGTATCTATCGTTTGATTTCAAATCAGACTCCAACCGTAAATTAGTAAGAGAACGATTCCCTAAATATTAACCCCGAAGGCCGAAACCAACATCAGATCAATACCCAGGAAACCACTCATCTTAACTATTTTCCAGTTAGTTTCTAATTTTATATATGATAAAGATATAAATTTTATTGTTAAAATATTTCGTTCAACACATGACTAATCTCAACGGATGAGTACTGTCAACACGTGAACCTTTATTTTTTAATATTCTTTATTTTTCCAATTGGAATGAGGCCCAATCAATTACCATATAATGTTAATTATATGGATTCCATACAACACATGTATAATAGCAACGATAAATAATCAACCATCATCCAAAGTGCACCACACAACTGCATAAGCATTAAATATAAATATCTAACGCTTATAACAGTCTGTCAATCAATCGATCGACATACAACTATTAGTATATGTCATATATCATCCCAATACCCGTGAGGGGTTTCAAACAATTAAACGCAGATTTTATTTGTGCAGTTGGGCGATGTGTAAAATTTGAAAGTGTCGATAGATGACTTTAGGCAGGATCAGTAATATGGATATGCGGAATATATAATATATCTCATAGTAGCAATATCACAGATAAGTAAATGCAGTAATAGAAAAATCACACCAGGGATTTTTATACTGGTTCGGAGCACCGTCCTACGTCCAGTCCGAGACCTCTCTCTGGATTTTCACTAATCAACAACCTCGCTTCACCCGGAGGAACAGGTTCACAACACCCGAGCAGCCGAACGGGATTTCATGCCTCTAACAACATGAGGACTTCAACACATGCCTGATCACACACAGGACTTCAACACTTGCGTAATCACACACAGGACTTCAACAACTCGCCTCTTACAACACTGAGGACTTCAAACAAGATATAAACTTGTAGTTTGACAATGTGTGTTCTTAATAACACGAATTTGTCAATTCTTGTACAACCTTCCTATAATCTTATCCTCAAATATGATTTTGATATTATGAAGATTTGGAAGATGATATCATTGTTTGAATCTAAATAATAATATATAGATTCAAGGATTCAAATAACGATATATGAGAATAGTGATCTTTTGAATGCTTTTAAAGAGTAAGAATGAAATCAACACTTAGATAGC
The DNA here is from genome assembly GCA_030737875.1 of Allium sativum. Classification (NCBI taxonomy): domain Eukaryota; kingdom Viridiplantae; phylum Streptophyta; class Magnoliopsida; order Asparagales; family Amaryllidaceae; genus Allium; species Allium sativum. The sequence continues at coordinate 18,619,043 of CM060920.1, forward strand.
AAGAATAGAAAGAATTGTTGTTTTTAAAAATGATGATTTCATGATGCTTTTATAGAGGATGGAGAGATGTAATCATTGGTGAAGAGAAACCATGAAAAGAGATGATTTTTTGCCAAGAGAAAGGATCATAACCATTGATGAAATAGGGTGTCTATTCGAAAAGATGGCTTCAGTTCGTAGACCAGTCGACTGGTAAAAAATGACCAGTAGACTGGTGTTAGAATATATGTACGTTATATATATGTGTGCACGTTCATTGTGCATTCTGCACAGAAACGGTCGACCGCCTATATATGAACCAGTCGACCGGTTTCTGTCAGTATGCACAATGAATGTGCATACATGTATAAACATATATATATTCAAACCATATAGGAATATGATTATTTGAGGATAGATTTTAACATATTTAACTACACTCATACTCTAAATAATCAACCTATACCATCGAATATCTTATTTTTGTCGATCTTGAATTTCTCCTTGTCATTGATCAAAACACCTTGAATTCCTTGACTCAACATTCTCCCCCTTTTTGATTGATGACAATATAGATCTGAAAGAATTTATTACTCCCCCTGAAATACATACTTAAGAAATATCTGCAAAACACAATGTTAGTAACATTTTCTCTCCCAATTTCATCGACAAAAAGGAGTAGAGATTACACAAGTTATAAACAACACGATAAGCATTTAACATAGTAGCATATTATACAACCCAAGCATACCAAAAGCAAGTCAAGTACCAAATGTTTTAAGACGTACACACCCAAAATAAATACGATACTATTTACATACAAGTGCCATTTAAGTTTTTGCAAAATAAAACATAAAGCATATATGAATGATAACAAACTAGTGCGATGGAGAATCGGATTCCGTAGATTCAGAATGAATCACTATCCTTCAACCTCCTTCCTTGTCTCCTTCATCTTGAACGTCTTCTTCGTTGTCGTCGTCATCTTCTTCCTCCTCGGTCTCGTGAGATCCACGACCACGTCCAGTATTAGTTCCTAAACTTTCTCCTTCCTCAGGTGATGACCATGTAAATGTTGGAGGCATGGGTCGTTTTCCCGGATCTTGTATTTGAGTGGAAGAAGAGGTCGATACACATGAAATTGCTTCCCAAATAGTACCAAAGAAAGACTTAAGCTTAGAGAACCGTTTATCGAGCTTTGTGTCTAAACGGTCGAGTTTGGTGTCGGTTTGTTTAAGTCTAGCTTCTAAAAGAAATTGGTTTCGTGCAATTTGTGCAAGTGAGTCCTTAGTTGACGAAGAGGGTTCAAGGAGTTTAACTTCCTCCGGTTTAGGCTTGGGAGTAGTAGGAGGATCGGTTTCTGAAGGACCTTGTTGTTGGTATTGATCAAACGGAATGATATTAATATAAGGGTCAGGGAGCTTCATCCTTTTTCGGGTTGCTTTGTCGATGCACATTGGCTTGGAGATTTTAGAAACACAAGACGGGACTCCACAATTGATTAAAAGCCGCATTACATATTCATTGTAAAATATATATGGCCTTTTGCGATCATTAACAAGAAAAATCTCGTCGAAGATCATGTTTATCCAATTTATTGCAATATCTCCATAAATCGCATACAAAGCCTTGAAATTTTCTTTGTAAACGGCATCAAAGTTTCCAACCCTCGGCAATAAAGAATGGATGAGGGTATGATGAATAACACGAGCCGTAGGACGCAAGTCAATCGCCTTGGTACTAATTTTATGATCCTCGATGAACTGATGACTAATTCTATCATGAGTATGAACGGTGCAAAAGTCAGAAGAAAATTCTCTTCCGCTATTTGGTGAACCGAGTACCATAGCCATTCGTTCCTTGGAAATGAAAATATGATGACCATAAACTACGGACCAAAGGCAATTCGCTGCATTTTCTGGCTTGAATTTTTGTAGGTTAAGGTTGGCATAGAACAATTTAATCATAATATGATTAATTTCTACATTGTTCTCATCAAAAGTAAGTAGAGATTTTATACGAGCCTTAACCAATTGTTCTTCAACATTATATAGGATAAAAGCATTGAGATTTATGAAAGAACCTTCATGGATTGTGAAATCCTTCATGTCATTCCATCGTCTCACAACAATAGGATCCATGAGCCATTGTTTTATGTTGGAATCTATTGGTTAGAGAGAAGTGGAGGATGATTTCTTTTGTTTCTTCTGAGGAGGTGCCATTGAATTTGAAGAAATTAAAAAGGAATTTTTGGATTTCTAAGAGTTTGAGAAGAGGGAAGTATAAAAACAAAGTGAAGAGATGTATAGGAGATGAATCGACGTATCGATTGGGGGTAAAATTTTTGGAAAATGCGTGACCGGTCGACCAGTTATTATGGATTAGTCGATTGGTTATGGGTAAATATGTTCCAGAGAAGTTTGCCGGTCGACCGGTGGATTTTAAACGGTCGACTGGATCCTGGAGGAAATTAATTACAGAGGACTTTACCGGTCGACTGGTGGAAATAAAACGGTCGACTAGTAAGCTTTTGAGATGAAAATTTTCCAGAGAGTTGAACGGTCGACTGGTATTTTTTTAGACGGTCGACCGTTTCAAGTATATGATCAATTCCAGAGATAAAAACGGTCGACTGGTCCAAAAATACGGTCGACCGTTCTGCTTGAAAATTGTTTTTCTGGCTTGAAAAGATTATATACCGTCATATAACTTGAAATTTATTCTAATTCAAAATGAATTCGAATGAAGAACGTGAAAAAAAATAGAACAATAAAAAATTATTTTGCAATACGAAAACAACATAACTTAATGAATGGTAGATGACTTGTCTTCGGATATTTCATGAATATTCGAAACTCTCGGCGTCCATGGCGACCAATTTTCTCTTGATCCTTCATTTCTCGCATAATTATGGTCCCATGAGTTAGGACTTCGAGATGTAGACGGAGGGTGTGGCATTGGTATTGGTTCGTGTACCCCATGTCTATCCGTGCTACAGAAAAATGACGCCATTCGTTCTAAGAGAGTTAAACGATCAGATGTGTGTTTTTGTTCATAATGCAGTTGACGCTGGAGATCCAACTGATGTATCTGGTAGTGATGAATTTCATTGATCTTCTCTCTTGTACCAGGAGAATAAAATAGTGCTTTCTCAGCTCGTTTGGGTTTGGGTGTATGTCTAGGAATATGCGAACATTCCGGTCTGCTCTTCGGTGTTTCCGGAGAGTAGTACTCCTCTGGTTCGGTGCTAGTGACCGAGATGTGAGACCGTTGAGCACATTCATCACATATGTGTGCCATAAGAGTATATGGACTTGTGTATGAATGTTAAAACTAGACACTAAGAAAGTGATGCAGAAAACAATAAGGAGTATCTATTTATAGCTTTTACGAAGTAGGAAGTAATGGATGGAAAGCACTTGGAGAATATGAACCAATCAAAGTTTGTAAAGCTCAAAATGAATTGCTAATAATAGTAAAAGATTATTAATTAGCTAAGTTAAAAACAAATGAATGTACCGGCTAGAGAAGAACTCAATAGTGTATATATATTTATATACATTGTACACCAAGTTCGTTTCTAGAAATCAAGCCGAGCACTCTACGTAAAGAGATAAAACTAGATTCGAGTAGAGGCTTGGTAAAAATGTCTGCAAATTGGTTGTCAGTCTGGACATATTCGAGGCATATTGTTCCTTTTTCAATATTATCTCTTAAGAAATGATGTCGAATATCAATGTGCTTTGTTCGGGAATGATTGACTGGGTTTTTTGATAAATTGATTGCACTTGTGTTATCACAATATATGATGGACTTTGATAAATGAATATCGAAATCTCGAAGTGTTTGTTGCATATATATAACTTGAGTACAAGCTAGAGCAGCTGATATGTATTCAGCTTCACATGTTGAGAGTGAAACCCAATTTTGTTTCTTACTAAACCAAGAGACAAGTGATTTTCCAATAAAATGGCACGTACCACTTGTACTTTTTCTATCCGTGCGAGAGCCACCGAAATCAGCATCGCTATACGATACTAATTCAAATGGACAATATTTCGGGTAGAAAAGACCAAAGTCTTTGGTGTTATTAAGATATCGTATTATTTACAGCTCGTAAATGTGATTCTTTAGGATTAGCTTGAAACCTTGCACATAAACAAACACTCATCATAATATCAGGACGACTCGCGGTAAGATACAGGAGAGAACCAATCATGCTTCTATATAACTTCTGGTCAACATTCTTACCATGTTCATCTTTTTCAAGATGTGTGGTCGTACTCATAGGAGTTGGTTTACCAGAGGTATTTTCTAAATCGAAGCGTTTGACTAAGTTTCCACAGTATTTTTCTTGACTAATAAAAATACCGTTAGAAAGTTGTTTGATTTGAAGACCAAGGAAATACGATAGTTCTCCCATATGAGACATTTCAAATTCTTTGGTCATAATATTTGCAAACTCTTTGCAAAGTTCGTCGTTTGTTGAACCAAAGATAATGTCGTCTACATATATTTGGATAACTAATATATCTTTTAGAGAATGTTTAATGAATAGAGTCTGATCAACTTTACCAATTTGAAATCCAGAATCGATAAGATAGCTTCTTAATCGTTCATACCAAGCACAAGGTGCTTGTTTCAATCCATATAAAGCTTTCTTAAGTTTATATACGTGATCAGGATATTTCTCATGTAAAGGAGGTTGTTCGACATATACATTCTCTTTGATAAATCCATTTAAAAATGCACTTTTGACATCCATTTGACAAAGTTTAAAATCATGATGACAAGCAAAGGATAGTAAAATTCGAATAGCTTCTAATCGAGCTACGGGAGCAAAGGTTTCTTCAAAATCGATACCTTCTTCCTGATTATATCCTTGTGCTACTAATCTTGCTTTATTTCTGGTTATATTTTCTTGTTCGTCAGCCTTATTTTTATAGACCCATTTCGTACCAATGACTGACTGATCAGTCGGTCTTTGAACAAGTTCCCAGACATCATTGCGCTCGAACTGATTTAGTTCTTCTTGCATGGCAATGATCCAGTAATCATCAGTAGCATCTTCTTTCGGATTCTTAGGTTCGATATTTGAAAGGAATGCGAGATGACTCATTTGATTTAGTTGACTTCTTGTTCTAATTTGTGATGTTACTTCTCCAATAACATTTTGAACTGGATGATCTCTTAGAATTCTCGGAGGAGATCTAAATCTTGGTGGAGAAGGTAGCACAGCAGGTTGAGGGATATCGTCAACAATTTCTGAGTCAGAGTCGTTATTTGTGATGACAGGATTATCAGTGACTATGGTTTCTTCGTCATCTGATACGATACGAGATGATTTCAAGAATTCATCAAAAGAAACATGAAGTGATTCTTCAATAGTTTTAGTTCTCTTGTTAAATATACGATAGGCCTTGCTTCGTTCCGAGTATCCGACAAATATACCTTCATCGGATTTGGAATCAAATTTTCCAAGACGGTCTTTCGTATTTAAAATAAAGCATTTAGAACCGAAAACTTTGAAATATGAGATATTTGGTTTTCTTTGATTAAATATCTCATAGGATGTATTTTTGGTCAGAGGTCGAATAGATACACGATTCAAAACATAACACGCAGTTGCAACAGCTTTTGCCCAAAAATGTTTTGGTAGGGTGGATCCATTTAATTATGTTCTTGCACATTCTTGTAAAGTCCGATTTTTCCGTTCTACAACTCCGTTTTGTTGGGTGTTCTAGGAAACGAAAAATTATGATTTATACCTTTCTTTGTGCAAAAATGTTAAAAATCATTATTTTCGAACTCTCCGCCATGATCACTTCTTATGTTTTTAACTTTAAGCCCTTTTGATTTTTGAATTCTTTTGACGAAGGATTTAAAATGTTTGAAAGTGTCACTTTTGTTTTTCAAGAAAATTACCCATGTATATCGAGAGTAATCGTCAACAATTACAAACACATATCGATTATGATTTATTGACTGAACCTGTGTTGGTCCAAATAAATCCATATGTAATAGCTCCAATGGTTGTAACGTTGATATGACTTTCTTGGATTTGAAAGCCGATTTGGTCAATTTTCCTAATTGACATGCATCACAAAGATTATCAACCTTAAAGCTTACTTTGGATAGTCCTTTAACTAGATCATTCTTGGCTAGCTTGTCAATAGTTCTGAAGTTTATGTGATAGAAACGTTTGTGCCATAGCCATGGATCATTATCATTTGCTACAAGACACATATCTGAATTATGATTGGTATTCATATTCAGAATATATATGTTTCTGTCTCTATATCCTTCAAAAGCTATATTTCGATCTTTATCTAAAATACTACATTTATTGTCCGAAAAAGAAATGATAAAACCTTTGTCGCACAATTGACTGATACTTAGTAAATTATGTTTCAAATTCCTAACTAGCATGACATTAGTAATAAGAGGTAAGTTTGATGTACCGTAATTGCTCACATCGCCTTTGCCGATGATATAGCCTTTTGAATTATCTCCAAAAGTGACTGAACCACCATCTGAATAAGTGATATTTGTCAATAAGCTCTTGTATCCAGTCATATGCTTCGAGCAACCACTGTCTATTATCCACTTTCCTCTTTTCTTAAGTGGGAGCTGCAAAAAATAAAATTAAGTCCATGGTACCCACCTTTTTATAGGGTCCTAAGAGTTAGGTCATAGGAGTCCAAACCCATACGGGTCCGGTATCCCCTTTATATATATAATTTGGATTATGATGCACAGAACTCAAAAAAAATTGAATGTACTTGTTCCTAATCAAATTGTTATTTGTTTTAGGAACCCACATTTTTATAGATTTGACATTCTTCTTTTGAAATTTCACAATCGGTTTTGGTTTGGAATATAATAAACTAAGATTTTTCTAAGCTTTAGTTTCTCGTACTTCCTTATTTTTCTTTTTTCTTTTACCAAGATGTTTCTTGATAACTTGTTTCTTATATCCCAAACCTTGTTTATTTGTAGCAATTTGTGAACTTTCAATAATTTTTGTCAAATTTTCTCGACCTTTGTTAAAGTTAGAAACATTTTGAGTAATGACGTCTAACTTTTTTTTGTAAACTAGCCTTTTCAAGGTCTAACATCTTGACTTTTTCCTTAAGCTCATGATTTTCGGTAGTTAGAGCATCATTTTTCTCTTTTGAGTTTCAATTTCTAGACTCAAAAGAGATAGTTGAGAATCAATATTAGATGATGATTCTTGAGCTTTTTCAAGTTCCTCCTCTAATATTTTCTTCTCATCTTTTAACATATCTTGTTCAAATTCTGCTCTACCTAAATCAGCTTGAGCTTGCTTGCATTGTCATTTTACATCTTTAAATTTATACATTAACTCAGCATTTATATCTAGAACTTCTTCAAAAGTCGGAATTTGTACCTCATCTTCTTTAGCCATAAAGCATACATTAGCTTGTTCATTGTCTGAGTCACTTTCACTATCAGATGAAGATGAGTCTGAATCATCCCATGTCACTGAGAATGCCCATTTCTTTAACTTGTCCTTTCTGTGTTTGAACTTGTCATTTTCTGTCTTCTTCTTTTGTTCTGGACAATCCATTTGCATGTGTCCCTTCTTATGACAGTTAAAGCATTCTACATTTGATGATGATGGCTTATTTGATCCGAACTTCTTTCTGTTGTATCGACTAGCTTTTCGTTGCTTTAAGAATTTTTTGAATCCTTTTGCAATGAATGCTAGATCCTCATCTTCGGAATCTTAGACGTCTTCATCTTTCTCAGCATGAAAAGCTACAATTTTCTTTTCTTCTTTTTGTTCTTTTTGAGCCTGCAAGTTTGCTTCATAGGACATAAGATTTCCTACCAATTCATCTGGCTTCATGGTGGAAAGACCATTAGCTTCTTCTATTGCTAATACTTTTCCTTCCCATTCATTAGTCAGTGAATGTAGGACTGTTGAAACTACATCAAAATCAGAATATTTTTGTCCTAAACCAATAAGAGCATGATGAATGGTTTGAAACCTTGAATACATCTCATTGATTGTTTCATTCGGCTTCATTTTGAAAATTTGAAGTTGACTTTTCAACAAAGCTATTTTTCCTTGTTTAACCTTGTTAGTACCTTCATGAGTGGTTTTTAGCGTTTGCCAAATTTGATATGCAGAGGTACAGATACTAACACGATTATATTCGTTTTGATCTAATGCACAAAACAACATATTTATTGCTTTTGCATTTACAGTAGCTGCGGCTTTCTCAGCAGCTGTCCATTTTGCATACTCAGTTGTTGGATTGACTATTTCTTCCTAAGTAGAATTCCAAGCATCATAACTTGTTGATTGCATATAAAAAGCCATACGTGTTGCCCAATAGCTATAGTTTAGGCCATTAAAAAAAGGAGGTCTTTGTGTTGACTGACCTTCTGTGTAAGTGGTGTTACTAGTGCTTGCGTTATTTGCCATATTACTAGAATATATCAAATAACCGTGTTATGGTTATGAGATGACCTTGCTCTGATACCAATTGAAAGTGTCGTTAGATGACTTTAGGCAGGATCAGTAATATGGATATGCGGAATATATAATATATACTAAGAAAGATCTCACAGTAGCAATATCACAGATAAGTAAATGCAGTAATAGAAAAATCACACCAGGGATTTTTATACTGGTTCGGAGCACCGTCCTACGTCCAGTCCCAGACCTCTCTCTGGATTTTCACTAATCAACAACCTCGCTTCACCCGGAGGAACAAGTTCACAACACCCGAGCAGCCGAACGGGATTTCACGCCTCTAACAACACGAGGACTTCAACACTTGCCTGATCACACACAAGACTTCAACACTTGCCTGATCACACACGGGACTTCAACAACTCGCCTCTTACAACACCGAGGACTTCAAACAAGATATAAACTTGTAGTTTGACAATGTGTGTTCTTAATAACACGAATTTGTCGATTCTTGTACAACCTTCCTATAATCTTATCCTCAAATATGATTTTGATATTATGAAGATTTGGAAGATGATATCGTTGTTTGAATCTAAATAATAATATATAGATTCAAGGATTCAAATAACGATATGTGAGAATAGTGAGCTTTTGAATGCTTTTAAAGAGTAAGAATGAAATCGGCACTTATATAGCAAGAATAGAAAGAATTGTTTTTTAAAAAAATGATGATTTCATGATGCTTTTATAGAGGATGGAGAGATGTAATCATCGGTGAAGAGAAACCATGAAAAGAGATGATTTTTGGCCAAGAGAAAGGATCATAACCATTGATGAAATAGGGTGTCTATTCGAAAAGATGGCTTCAGTTCGTAGAACAATCGACTGGTAAAAAATGACCAGTAGACTGGTGTTTGAATATATGTACGTTATATATATGTGTGCACATTCATTGTGCATTCTGCACAGAAACGGTCGACCGCCTATATATGAACCGGTCGACCGGTTTCTGCTAGTATGCACAATGAATGTGCATACATGTATAAACATATATATATTCAAACCATATAGGAATATGATTATTTGAGGATAGATTTTAACATATTTAACTACACTCATACTCTATATAATCAACCTATACCATCAAATATCTTCTTTTTGTCGATCCTGAATTACTCCTTGTCATTGATCAAAACACCTTGAATTCCTTGACTCAACAAAATTAATCGTCCCAATCAATGTCAGTCAAATCAGTGTACATAAACAAATCATTCGATTTGTAAATGAATATTTATTTTATTCAAATTCTCGTTAAAGAATATTTTTTTAACGACCAAAATATTTTATTCAGCCTATGAATTTTCTATTCGGTTCATTTATTCAATAAAATGATATTTTTATTTTTCTAACATATTTTAGAAAATTTCGGCGGCATAACGGCACGATACTAGAAACGGGACAAGGCCTAGCCTTATCCCCGGTCTAATAATGGCCCACGCCAGACACATATCAATCAAATCCATTCCATTTCACCAAACAATCAAATTCAAATCAAATAATCTAACCAACTACACAACCAAACAAACAAGTCCATGGTCTGTGGACGATGGTGTCGGGTGCTACTAAATACTGTCTGCATCCTAGTATATATTTATATAACTAGGAAAGAAAATTTAAAGTGAGAAGTTCTCACAGAGGGTTCCACTCCGCCGTGCTTATTTATGAAATTTCTGAACTATCTGGATTTGCCCAAACTTTCTACGCCATCCTTTTCACGCTGTTCATATTAAAAATCACATTTTTAATATGATGTTTATATATTTCTAAAACCTCGTCTTTCTATTTCTAAAAGATCTAACTTTTCACTTATAAAATATAATCTTTTCATCGCTATCTCCCATATAAAAATCGAATTTTTTATTGCTACACATATATAAAAGATTATATTTTTATAACGCTACATTTATAAAAATCAAATTTTTATTCTTTTTATATCAATAAAATCATATTTTTATTCTATCTATAATATAAAAATCATATTTTTATTCTATCTATAATATAAAAATCATATTTTTATTCTATAATATAAAAATCATATTTTTATTCTATCTATAATATAAAAATCATATTTTTATATAGCTAAAAATTATAATTTTTACTTTGTCACTTCAACAATAAAAATTGAATTTTCATACATGCTATTATATAGATGAAAATCATATCTTTGTTTTGATAAAAATCACATCTTTGTTCGATTCAAAATCAAAGCTTTATTCGGTTTAAAAAATCAAAGCTTCGTTCGATAAAAATCAAAGCTTCCTTCGATAAAAATCACATCTTTGATCGATTTAAAAATCAACACCAACTAATATGATAAATAGATTAATTTTAAATCACCTTTTTTAGCTGAGCTAGGAGGGGTTTTCCACGTCGGAAATGGCAAGGAGGCTGTCGGAAATGGGTGGAGGGTGGTGTAGAGCATCGGGGAGGGCGCATCAGGCGGTGATTGGCCTATCAGTGGCGGCAGGCTTCACCGATTTGGGGGATTAGGGCAAGGGGGCGCGGGGTCTAAATCAACAGAGGAGGGAGGAGAAGCTGACGTCGCGGAGGATGCCAGGTGCAGAGGGAAGGTGGCGGCCTTGGGGGGAACGACGACGCCTGGCCAGGGCGGCGCGACGACCTACGGAGGGGGGGTCGCGATTTCCTAAGAGCAGCGTATTTTTTTTTTCTTTTCTAAACGGCTGAAGTATGAGAGTGAAGAGGGAAAGAAATAAGGGGGGCTATATATAAATTATAATATTTAATTTATTTCAAAAAGTTGACTTTTTATTTTGACCTCTAAACGAGGCCCACCGCCTGTTGTCCATTGCTAATTACCACAATTCCGAACACAACGGGATATGTTTCGTAAGCTGATTCGATCGTTTCGATCAGTTTTCATCAAAATCAACATATAACTCTATATATTGAATAGAACGCGTATTTCAATTTACCGGGGCCACAAACGAACTCTATAAACTCCAGAAAAATATTTTCTAGCTTCGTATTGACGATACGGTCCTAACAAAACTAGTTTCGTCGAATTCTGAGACCGTTTGAAAAATGGCCATTTTCCAGTCGATTAAAATCAACTAAAACTGGTCAAACGCGTTTTCCTTTGCCACACTCACATATTGATTTGAAAAATTACGAATTTTGGAATCTAGGAATTACTTGACATCATGGATCCAACAAAAGTGGTTTCGTCGAAATCCGAGGTCGTTTGCAAAATGGCTATTTTTAAGGGCCCGAGTTCCATAGCGACTATTCTGAATTTTCAACTGGACATTTCTTTTGATTCCCGCTATGAAATTTTGATTTTTCAGATTCGTTGGAAAGATATTCTCAATTAGATTCTAATATTTTTAGTTTCGCTAAAATCCGGTTTATTTTGCACCCTGTACATTCATTTGAAATCGAATTATCGAACTACCGCGCCATTTTCAATTCCTTTTATATATATATATATAAATAAATATTTATATTCTAGCGACGATGTATGTAAATATATACGTTCTAATCTATTCAAAATAAATTTCTCATCGTTATCATTTAAAATAAATCATTTTAAATATTCGAAATTTGTTAAAATTGCCAAAATAAATTTTTTAAATTGGCTCGCATTTTCCGGGTTGTTACATTAAATTTTAAATTTATGCGTTAAAACTTCAATTTAAATAGATTTTAAATCATTAATTCTCAAAATATATCATTTTAAATTCTTAAAATCCATTAAACCAAATAAAAATAAAATTTTAAATTGGTTCCAAAGTCTGGGTTGTTACATAAATTGTTTTGATGTCATACATTAGCATCTGTAGAAGAACATTTTTCGCTTTCTGCTTTAGACACCAAAATTCCTAGGAAGCCCTGGGTAACCCATAAACTAAAAGTTAAGCAAGGGAGGTGCAAAAATTTTGTGGCCTTCTTATAATCTGCCTCGTTGTAGAGGGATATACCTATATATATTATTTGGAAGGTCGTGACCCAGTTGTATTGTAGTGGGTACAAACCTCTCGATCTGATTACATATATTTAGATATGTTTTTATAGTATAATATTTGATATCATCTTCATAAATGATTTGATTTAAAATCTCAAGTAAATTATAATTTGATACAAAAGATGTATATATTATTCCGAATGTTTTAAAATTAAAATTGAGAGTTTGGTCCAAAGTGAATATTTTCGAAAAGGATTATATTTTGGAAGTAATAAAGTTAATTAGATTTCAAAAATCTATATATGAAGATTACGCAAAGTGGATAGATGTTAAAATAAACATTTGCGTGTTATATGCTATGTAGTTTGGAAACAGCATAATTGTTTGTTGTATCGTAGACTTCATGTGTTCTATTTATGCTAGGAAGACTACATTGGTTTGATCATATGTTTAATTGGGTATCCAATTAGATAGCAGTAAGTAGACACTCATAAATGGTCATGATGCACCTTGATAATAATATTAACATGTTTTTATTGTTTCATATTTATGTTGTAATGTTGTATCTTTCTTGGTTACTATTTTATTCCATGGTCGACTTATTTATTGAGTTTGCTTAGATGGCTATTGTTGTCTTTCTCATCAGAGTTGTGCACCAGTAGATTTATAGTATTAGAGTTTTCTTTATAGTATGGCACGCCTAGTGTACTAGATGATTACTCTGATAATTTGTGTTATAAAAGTAGTATCATTTACAGTTAGTAGTGTTAAATATTTATCAAATATTTTGTAGCAAGTTGATAATTTAACATTAATAGTTTTAAAATGAGCGGATTTGTCAACGATTTTGACTAGTTCGAAAATCCAAGTAGTTGCAACCTGGTCAACATGTGTCTCATATAAGGCATTCATTAAACAAATGCCCGAGGCCAGGGCACCTATTTAACAAGCACGTCCAATGATATCATAAATTATAAACCTTTCCAACATGAAATATAACCAATTATACAATATATATGCAGTTGGAGATGCGAACAAGTACACATCTTCAAAATTTTAGACTCAACTTATTGTTGAAGATGCTCTTAGTTTTCAAGTAATGTCTTCATCATTAATCTGTTTAGATATAGACATATCATCTTTCATGTTAGCACCAAGAAATGACCTTCTTTCAAGAAAATGGCGTCTGTAACTTTACCTTCTTTCTCGTATAACAACTCAGGTTCAAATCCTTTTCTTTCACAAGACTCGGCTGGAAAGGGAAATACTTCTGATCGTTATAATTCGGTTTCTACGAGAACCCAATTTCGTGTTGTTGGTTGTTTTCGATGTGGAAGTGAGAATCATCTTGTGAGGAATTGTAGAAATCAAATTAGATGTTACAAATGTGGTTAGCTGGGACATCGTAGGATCAATTGTACTGTTTCTTCAAAGGAGGATCTTTCTTGTGAATTTCTTGGTATTATTTACGATCAGAGAAATGTGGAACAAGGGCGAAAATCTGCTAATGTTAATCATCAAATTCTGTATCCTGGTATGATTTTGTTAAAGAATTTTATTAGCATTAACGATCAGATTCAGATCGTGAATAAATGTCAAGATCTAGGGAGGGGTGCCGGGGGTTTCTACAGACCTGGTTATGAGAATGGTGCCTTGTTAAGTCTCAGTATGATGTGTTTGGGCAAAAATTGGAATCCCCAATCAAGGCAATATGAAGAAAGGCGAAATTTTGATGGTGCTTTACCTCCTCGGATTCCAATAGATTTTAATAAAATGGTTAATGACACCTTATTTTTTGCTCATAAAGAATTGTTGGAAAAGGATGGAAAGGATAATGATCTCCCACCTATGATTCCTGATGTTTGCATTGTTAATTTTTACGATCATGATGGAAAATTGGGGTTGCATCAGGATAAAGACGAAAGCAATGAAAGCATTAAGGTCGGACTTCCAGTGGTTTCTTATTCCATAGGGGATTCGGCTGAATTCATTTATAGAGTGGAGAACGGTATGATCAGGAAAATTGTGCTCGAATCAGGGGATGTGCTTATCTTTGGAGGAAAATCCAGAGGACTAATTCATGGCATTTCTAGAATATATAAAAATACAGCACCAATCTTACTTAGAGAAAAGACAAATATGAAAGAAGGAAGATTGAACCTGACATTCAGGCAGTGTTATCTTCCAAATGAAGTGGGAATTTCAAATAATCATACAACCTTTGTTGGCTATCCGAATCAGGTTTGTTCTAGAAATAATTACTCTTATGATGATGTTGCAAGACTTCATATATCTAGCATGCCCAAGTGGAATGCATCGGTCAATAACAGGAAAAGTATTGGGGATTGTTTCTGTTTTCATTGTGGTGAATCTGGCCATCTAGCAAAGGATTGTAGAAATGGATTGAGGTGTTTTAACTGTGGCAGAATAGGGCATCGCAAGAGTGACTGTCCAGGGAGGTTTACAGGCAAATCAAGTTTGGAATTACTGCACTTTAACTGTTTGAGAATTTGTCTGAAAATTATTAAATTGTTGGATGCTTATAAGAGAGATTTCCCCGATGGTCAGAATGAAGGGGCATATTTGTTTTTGTTGTTGGGATGGAATTTGGAAGGAATGGTTGACGGAATTCTGTGGAGTAAGAGTCTTGTTCTCTATGATATTCACCCACCATTACCTAAGCCGTTGTCGAGAAAAGACCATGCTTTTTCCTTTAGTCTGAATCTCATTAAACTGAGGAGAATCTACTCGGCTTCGAAAGCCAGAAATAACAGGTTAGTGTTCAAGTTATTAGATGGGATTCTTATGCACTATGATACTCTCAACGCTGGTATTAACTGTGAGAATGGAGAGAGGAATCTTCTGATTCATCCAGTGATTGCAACTTCGGGTATGTGTAATAATAAGACTGTATTGGATATGGAATTGGATGAAGGGGTTTATCATGAAGGTGTGTTGCTAGAGTCTGTAGGTTCTCACAGGCCTTGGTTGCATGATGCGATGTTATTAGATCCATATGTATTGAAATGCATGGGTATTCCTGAAGAACATGAGGTTATTGTTGGACTTAATGGTGGAGAGATCATTAACAGTAGAGATGTTATGGAAGTGATGATAGGAGTGGACGAGGTGGACATGGATGGATATTTTTCTGAAGAAGCCATCAGGGTGGTGTCTGTTAATAACACAAAGGTGGTTAAAAGGAAAGGCTGGACTGTAACGGATGATGTGATGCTTTCAAACAGTTTTAGTATGTTGGGGGATAGTGTTGTTGGGACTGATACTAATATTGATGAGTCAGATGGTTTAAACGGGGTGATGCTTGTCAGCGATGACATGGCTTTAATGGCGGCTTCGATGGCTGGTACGTCGTCGAAGAAGGGATATAAAGTTGGGAGGGTTAAATGCAATAGACTGGTTCAACTTAAGACTTTGTTTAATATAAAGCGTGCCAGAGAGACGTTAAGGTATCATGCAAACAAGGACAAGGAAGTTTGTGTTATCATTGAAGGTGTAATGGGAGACGTGGATCAGAAAGTGAATTTTATTGGGTGTGATGCCATGGAAGTGGAAGATGTGTGCAGGTTGGAGCAGAGGGGTGTGGATCAGATGTCAAACTACAAGGCTGGTACAAGGTTCAGAGGGTCTTCCTATGACGAAGATTTGTTGATGGAAGATGACTCAACAGTGTTGAATTTTTTGTTGGATCGAAATTCGAGTAGGTTTTCCTTTTGTTGGGACAAAGATACATGCTCTGTGATGGTTAGTGCGAAGGTGGCGAAGTTATTTTTCTTGTATTTGAGGCCGGCTGGTTGTTTATTTTACGGAGAACGTGGCCTACCTCGTTCGGAGTGCGGCATTGGTGTTGTTCCTTGTATTTTGAGTTGGGAAGGTCCGGTAGTGTGTAGTGGGGAGTCTATTCAGAATAGTGATGTCCCTTTCAGAGGTAGATCTCCTAGCGGAGAACTTTCTCAGAGCAGTGATGCATCCACTTCTTCGTCCAGGAGGGGGAGACGTAGAAGAGTGATACCAGGTACTGGTTTGATCCGTCGCAGTGCCAGGATCAGATCTAGTTCCTCTCCTTTTCGAGGTAGGTCTCCATGTCCGAATGCTAGTAGTAGTAATTCGGATCGGGGCTCAGGTACGTTTTTAGTTTATGGTAGTAGCTATTCTCCTTATGCATTGAGTAGCCTTTCGACTGGGCAGCTGATTCAGCTTGCCAATGATACAACCTTTATTTTTACTGATATTGAGTTAGATACTGACTTCATTAGGAGTAGGGAATTAGAGATGGTTTCTTCTTTGAGTAGATGAGGATTGTTAGTTGGAATATTAGGGGTTTAAATGAACCTAAAAAATGTGCTAAAGTTAGGACTTTCTTTGTAGATTATCATATAGATATCGCTTTGCTTCAAGAGACTAAAATTGAAAGTCCTGACTTCAGTTTTTACGCTAGATTAGGTGGATCCCATTTTCGTAATTGGGCCTGTCTACCGTCAATTGGCAGTGCAGGAGGGCTTATGATTGGTTGGAAAGATAACCAATATAGACTAGTGCAGGAATTTCCTAAGCTACATTCATTACATGTTATATTAATTTCACTTAGTGATAATTCTTTATTGGGCATTTCGAATGTGTATGGCCCTCACACTAAGATTGAGAGGAGACGTTTGTGGGATGAATGTTCTGAATTTAGGGATCTTACTCCAAATATTTGGATTGTAGGGGGGATTTTAATGTTACTAGGTTTTTAGGAGAGAGATCTCCTAGAGAAGGTGATTTCTATGGCATGAAGGAATTTAATGATTTCATTCTTAATAATAATTTGATTGAGATTCCGCTTAGCAATAGATCATTCACCTGGTCTAGTGATAGGGATAGTCCGTCTTATGCCTTATTAGATAGATTTTTTATAAGTACCGAGGTTGATGATAGATATCCAATTTGTAAAGTAAAGGGTTTACCGTTTTTGTTTTCGGATCATTGTCCTTTAATTCTCTCGTGTTATTCGAACATTTTAATTAGTAATAATTTTAAATTTGAAAAGATGTGGCTTTTGGATACCAGTTTTACTAAACTAGTCACGGTTAAATGGAATTCGTTATTCTACTTAAATAATTTGTATAAAGGAAATTCAGCAAAGATTTTTGTCGCAAAACTTGGTAAATTAAGATCTTTTCTTAAGAGGTGGAATAAATATATCTTTGGAAGTGTTCGCCTTAAGAAAGATAAGATTTTATGTGAGATGTTAGATTTAGATAAGTTGGGTGAATCTAGAACTCTTAACCTAGTCGAGAGAGATAAACTTAGTAACCTTAGAAATGACTTCAAACTGATTTTGGAAAAAGAAGAAATAATGTGGAAGCAAAGATCTCGGGTTCAATGGATTAAGGAAGGGGATAATAACATGAAATTTTTTCATAGTATGTCTAATAAGAGGAGACGTGATAACTAAATTCATTCTATTTTCCTAAATAATGAGGAACTGATAGTTCAGCGTGATTTAAATGAAGCTTTCACCAACTATTACAAACAAATTTTTGGGACCAGGATAAAGAGAAGAATTAACGTTAATTGGAAGGAAATCTACCCTAATGACAAGAGAGAGTTATTAGATTTAGATAAACCTTTTTCTGAATAGGAGATTTGGAAGGCAATTTGTGATATGCCTAGTGACAAAGCTCTGGGGCCTGATGGCTTTTCTGTTCTATTTTACAAACAGTTTTGGGAGGTATTGAAATCTGATGTTATTAGATTATTTAATGATTTTTATAGCGGTAATTTGTGTCTAGGTAATTTCAATCTTGCTAATGTTATACTTATTAAAAAGAGAGAGGGTGCTAAATTTTTAAAAGATTTTAGACCTATCTCTTTGATAAATGTATCTGTTAAGATCATTTCTAAAGTCCTAGCGAATAGACTAAGTGGGAAGATGAATGATCTTATAGATCATTCACAAGCTGCATTTATTAAAGGTAGGCAAATAGTAGATGGAGTGGCAGCGGTACAGGAGTACATTAATGTGTGTGTTAAAAATATTTTTACATGTGTTATTTTGAAACTAGATTTTGAGAAAGCATTTGACTCTATTGATTGGGATTACATATGTGAAGTATGTCTAGCTAGAGGTTTTAGTATTAAATGGATTAACTGGATAATGGTTTTATTTAGGTCTGGTAGTTCTAATATTGTCGTCAGGGGTGGTGGGAAAGAAGATCCAATCTAAGAGGAGTCTTAAAGAGGGGGATCCCCTGTCACCTCTATTATTTAATTTAGCGGTTGACGTTTTTTCTAGAATCATTAAAAGAGCTGGGAGATTAGGTGTTTTGGGTTATGTAGGTAATGATGTAATTAACAATGAACTATCTATACTTCAATTTTCGGATGATACTTTATTATTTTCATCTCATCTTCCTAAACACATTATAGCTCTTAAATTCATACTTTATTGTTTTGAGATGTTATCAGGTCTTAGAATTAATTTTGATAAGGGCTCTGTTATGGTCTTTAACGATTTTGATAATGTTGAGGCTATGGTTGCTAATACCTTAAAATGTTCTGTCATGAAATTTCCTTTTGATTATTTAGGCTTTAAGATTAGGCCGTCAAAATTAAAGAAGGAGGATTGGTTAGTCATAATTGATAAGATTAATAGTAGACTATCGAGTTGGAACAATAGATTCTTGTCTAGAGCTGGTAGATTAGTTATGGTTAATTCAGTACTATCGGCTATCCCTGCGTATTGGATGTCAGTACATAGATTTCCTCAATGGGTTATCGATAGGATTGATAGAATAAGACGTAACTATCTATGGTGTGGGGGTAGAGATCCTATTTGTAGGGGTTTCAAATGTTTAGTAAACTGGGAGGTATGCTGTAAGCCTAAGAAAGATGGGGGATTGGGGATAATTAATCTATCTAATTTTAACTCTTCCTTATTAGCCAAATGGTTGTGGAAATTTAGGTCTCCTGAAGTGTCGACAACGTGGAAAGTTATTGTATCAAAATTTTACTATTTAGGAGGAGAGTTCATTGTTGGATCTAGTGGTAATTGGTATAATAGATTATCTTACTTTTGGAAGTCAGTTTTAAAGTGCTTTGACTTTTTTAACTTAGGTTTTAAGGTGATTGTTCATTCTGGTACTACGACTTATTTTTGGCACGATAGGTGGATTTCTTGTTTACCACTTAAAATTGAATTTAGGGAGCTCTTTAATAATTGTAGTTTTAAAAATGCATTGATAAACGATATCTTCAGAAAAGACATGGATCCCCCATGGGAGTTTTCTTTTGATAATATTTTAGAATGGGATATGTTAAGACAATTAGCTTTACTTTATGTGAAGTTATCATTATATCACATCGATGAGTGTAGGGACTTTATTAGTTGGAGTATGGATAAAAGTCAAGTTTATTCGGTTAATTCTATGTACAACTTTATAAATTTTTCGGGAATCTCATTTCGGCCTTATAATTTTATTTGGAAATCTAATTCTCCCCCTAAAGCCAAATTTTTAATGTGGTTAATCATTCATAAGAAACTTAATACAGTTGAGTTTCTTAAGAGGAAGAATATCATTTTGGATGTTAAGTGTTATTTTTGTAATCTTATGAATGAGGATGTTGATCATTTATTTTTCTCATGTAATATCACAAACTTTATATTTACTATGGTTTTAAGGATATTTGTTTTTTATTGTCATTATTCTTTCAATTGTTGTGCTAATTATTGGGATTATCATAGATTTGTTTATAATGCTAGTAAAAGATACATTTTAGATTCTTTAGTCACTATCGTATGTTGGTTCATTTGGTCCGAGAGAAATCAGAGATCTTTCCATTCGAATTCTATTTCTTCGGATAATTTAATCATTAAAATAGTTTATTTTTGCTTGAATTGGATGTCTAATTCACATTATAAGTTATTTGGGAAATTTGGCTTTGAGAATTATTTGATTAAGGTTAGATTGAATCTGTATCTATTTACTAGAATCAACAGTTTTTTTCGTAATAGATTTCGCATTGGTTGTTAATTTCTTTTATTGGTTTTTTCATTGTATTTTCTTCTACACATATATGTATGGTTAATAAATATGTATGTATATATATATGATTATAATATATATATATATAGACATATATATATTTCCATATATATTTGTGTGACAAATTACTAATAGTTTGTTGAGCTTTTCGCAGATTCAGGTTGTTGATTTAGAGGAAGTGCTTTGCGGATAGCTGGATGGTCTGGCAGAAGTTATGTATCTTTGAGGATTGCTGTTTGGATTGATGATCCGTATTTTATTTGGGCTTATTGTTAGAGAGTTTAGGATGTTGTATCTCATTATTTTTGATATTACATAGAGAGTAGGGGTTATTGTATTGGAGTAGATATACTTCAATATCGGGTGGTGGCTTTGCCGGAATTCGATATTGGAGTAGATGGGCGGTGGTTTATCCGGAGCTCATCTATCTACGTTCCTTACATCCCTAGAGCTGTGTTAGGTTTTTTTCTTGTATTCTTATGTTCTATAGTCGGTCTCTGTACCATTGATTTTATTATATATACGTGTGCTCTCTTCTCTTCAGAAGATCACACATTTTTATTTCAAAAAAAATGTTAGCACCAGGAAATCCACTATTGTCCTCTCTTTTTTGGTAAACCACAATTTTTGCAGTAGTCGAGACTTTGAATAGTTGATCATTGAATTCGTAATATATTTAATCTCTCTAGTTCACCATCAATAATATTGTAATATCCCTCTGGTACTCTCTTTCTTCAATAACATAAAGAATAGTTGTCGGATTAGTGTACAGATGCAAATTGGGTGTACCACGTTAAATATTTATATCCACTAATTCTCCAAATTTTCCTTTTTGATGATTATTATCATTGAATTGGTTGATAATTAATCAACTAATTAGATATTTGTTATAAAATAAAATAGAACAAATAATAAATAAAAGCCATTAGAGAGAAACCTTTTATTTCTATTGATTCAAGTGTTTCTAATTTCTATTACATCGGCTCCTTTATATATAGGCTTTGGAGCTGACGTTAAACTTATCCCCATGATGTGAGACTAAACAATATATTACAAAAGCTTATTCACTTTTATATATTACAACACTCCCCCTTGAATATGCGTCTTCAAAATCTTGAATGCTATGCTAACTTGATGTTGTCACTTTTAAAACATGTATGATGATGGTTGTTCCCCCTTATTATTATCTTGCTTGCATTTATTCATTCAGTCGATACAACTATTGTCTGTTGCCTTCAAAACTCTATCAGGAAAACCTAATGGGAAAAACATTGAACGAGAAAAAGGGTGACATTATGGATATCATATTAAAATGATATTCCTTAAAAGAGTTTGATGCTTCGGGATCAAAATAATGCCTCATTAAAAACCTTTTTATGAAAAACCCTGTGGGAAAAATCATAAACAAGGAGAAGAGTGCAAATTTATTTCATCTTTAGGTAACATGTTTTACAATGTTACAGTAAGTGTTGATACTTCAGGATCAAGATAATGCCTAATTAAAAACCTTACTACCAGTAACCCAGTGGGAAAAATATTAGTGAAGGAAAAGAGTACATTATAACATAATTTTATATGCTCCCCCTGAATTTAACTCACTATTCAATTAGTCTATTGATGTAGTCGACGCATGCCAATTTTGTATATCATCTTCTGGATTGTTGATTTGGAAATTGCCTTTGAGAATAGATCTACCCACTTTTCTTAAAACTGAATTTGTTTCTCCTCTTTCTTGTTATCCTTTTATTTATGTGTAAAGAGAAATTTAGAAGAAATATGCTCCATGTTATCACCCTTGATATAATTCACTTGAATCTAAGCCATGCAAACTTCCTTGTATTCATAAATAATAGTTTAATGCAACAAAAGATGTTTGATACTTCTGGATCAAAATATTGCCTCATCAAAACCTTACTAAGAAAAACCTAATGGGAAAAATCTTATTGAAGGAAAAAGAGTACAATATAAAATGTCATAGTTTAATGTCATATTTTCATTACAACAACACTAAGAAGGAAGTAATCTACTCATCTTGAAGTATATCAAGATTTTCATTTCAACAATACTTAAAAGAATGTTGTAATCTGTCATCCATGTTTTTGGTATTCTTCATAACAACAAATGTTATTTATATTTTTCAGGAACTAACATATTATAATAAGTTTTGCATATCGCAACTACCACTTCAGTGGATATTTAGAGTTTCATTACAACAATTCTTGGAAGAAGGAAGTGATCTACTCATCATGAATTATATCAAGATTTTCGTAACAACAATACTTTAAAGAATGTTGTAATTTACATTTCTTGCTCTTTGGATTCTTTATCACAACCAAAATTATTTAAATTCTTCAGAAATTAGTATAATTTCATCGTTTATATAGCTTCAGGATATTATACACATTTTAAACACTTTCACTACTTTAATGAATCCAATTATCTTTGAAAGTACAATGCTCATGGCACATAATATGTTGTTGACACTCTATGGTGCTTCAGTAACTTCAGTGTGCATTTATCCTTATAATTTTTCCTATTTTTATCTTATGAACTACATGTTCATATCTTATGGACTACAGGTCCATATATCTTATTTAGGAGAATTTCATGATGCCAATCATGTTTCGCTTTAGTATGGGATTTTTAATTCACTTATAAATAAGCACTTTATTATTTATTAATTTATCATCGATGATTATTTCTTGTCAGTTCTATACATGATTTATTGAGATCTCATAAATTATCATGATATAGGTACCTAAACCACTTCTACGGTTATTTGATAATCATGTCATGGGTTCTTTTCAAAGCACCTTAAGTGTTTCTTCAAGAAAACTCACCTCCATTATTTGACATTATTATGGCTTACTCCCAAAATATTTTGAACTGACTTTTATACCACATTTTTAGCTGTGGTTTACACATTTTATCCTTAAAGGATTTAAATCTATATTAGCGAAAGTCTATCAGGGACATATTTGATAATTTATGCAAGTTACTTAATACTTTGCATACTTTTATATGTTTGCAAATATTTAACATTGATGATCCTTTATCCTCCCCCTCAATGTTGACAAACATTGTCACATTGAATAATAAATCATCTTAGGATTATCATTTTTGATCCTTTATCGCATTATAGCTAGAAAATACATTAGATGTATTTAAATTGTAGGAGGATAATTCTCTTATTAGTTGATAAGATGCATTTATATTGTATTGCTTATTCCCTTTCATTGGTCTGGTAACTTGGAGGAATTTTCAATCATTTGAATATGCACATGACTTTAGATCATCCAATATTGATGTCAATCGACTTTTTGAATTACTAAATAACATATGCATAATTTATAATATGAGCTCATAACAACTTTAGATTGATAATTAAACATTCGCATATATGTGTATATATGTGCGTCCACATATTACATATGTAATTGATTTGCACATTCTTTCTCATTCGAGTTATCGATCTTAGAACAGATTGTTTATAAGGTTCCAATCATTAACTTTTGTTTATCAAGCAATGTCAATGCGAATCTTAAAGATCGCATCATAATATCCAAAATATCTGATTTGGAACTGTATTGAAATTCTGGTTCAAATAAAATTTATAAACAACTTCAAGTTGTTAATCTGTATTGAACTTCTAGTTCAAATAAAATATATAAACAACTTCAAGTTGTTAAACTGTATTGAACTTCTGGTTCAAATAAAATATATAAACAAATTCAAGTTGTTAAAATTTATTCTTCAATACAATATGTAAATATAAATATATAAGCAAGATATAACTCATTTTGAAAATTGTGCAATTTTTGGATGCATTATCATTGTTGCATATGATGTAACTTCTTTAAGAAATATAATTTTATTATTTCACTCAGTTTCAAAAAAGCTTCAGGTTTTTACATTATGAAGTATTTCAAGTTCACCGATTGAGGAACTTCGAGTTCCTATGCATATATACACACATACATATGTATATCAAGTTTATTAATTTATGATGAACTTCGGGTTCTCAATCTTTTAACATACTTCTAATTTAGGAGTTTTAACATTCTTGCTAATTGTCAATATTTCAAACATGTAAACTTCATCAAAAAAATTCTTTTTTTTTCACAATTCAAGACTTCAGGTCTTAGATATGAGTTATACAACTTCTTCCATTACATTAGATATTAGTTTCCAAACACATCGAATAATAATACATATGTCTATTCTTATTCCAAACATAAACATACATCGTTTAACTTACAATAACTAGTGCTTTTTAATACATTTATAATAACATGATAATACAACATATATTACCATAATGATATATTTATTGCATTTATCATGAAAATAACGGAAATAACCATTATACGTCTAAATATATGAATCGAATGAATAAATTTTACTTAAATCACAAGAATAAAATTTGGATCTAGCTACAGTACTGATCAATAACAAAACAGAAATAAACAACTTATAGTTGTACTGCAATTCTCAATAATCAAATTTTCTAATATACCATACATATGCATAATGTATAGTCAAGAATTGAGAAAAAGTGCATAATCATAAAATCAAGATTTTACATACTTTAATATGAATGATTCGAAAAACTTGCAGATTTATACATAAAAATTACATGTTTTAGATTCAAATTATACAATCCGCATATATATCTTTCTTTTTACATCCGAACTATCTCTTACCATTATAGAAACCGTGGTTTCTAAAATTTCCATTTTTATAACAAAAATTGCTTCTGCATCAGGTGTGCTAAATTAAGATCAATATTTAGATCTTAACTTAATATGATCTTCGAGATGCATTTTTTTATAATATAGTTTTTCTAAGAAACGATAAAATATTTCTTCTGGAAATATGATATTTTCTAAAATTACTGTATTAAAACTTCAGGTTTTATTATAATTTACATATTATCATTGTATATTTTAAGCTGAAGCAAATCCTCTAGATTATTCTTTTATCCACATATGAGAGTCATTTTGCTATTTTTTTTCAAGAAGATAGTTTTTTTTTAATGATCTCTTCTAACAATAAATTTCTTCAAGAAATTATGTGTGGCACAAAATTGGAATATATGCCTTTTGCCTTTTATTGAAACTTTTCCTTTCAGCGATTTTTCAAATCCTTTCCTATTATAGGTCATTTACTATAAGAAAATATTAAATGCATTATATGCTTTGAGGCTTTATTTCATGTTTCTCATTTTCATATGAACTCTAGGTTCCTCATTTTAAAGAATTTATATATGAACTTCAGGCCATTTGAATATGAACTTCAGATTCCTTATTTGCATATGAACTTCAGGTTTCTCATCTGAAAAAAAATTGTATATAAACTTCAGGTCATTTACATATGAACTTCAGGTTCCTCATTTGAAAGAATTTGTTTACATCATGAGTTTTCAATCTCACTTCCAGTGATAAATAAATATTTCTATTGAATTTAAATGCTACATCATTATTTTTTATACCCATAATTCGGTTGGATATAAAAAAAATCATTTTTTTACAAGAGATATTCTATCTTTGATGGGTATACATAAAAAAATCATTTTTTTCAAGAGATATTCTATCTTTAGACTATCCAAAATAATTGCACATGAAAAGTAATAGTAAATCGGAAAGGATAAAACTAACTCTACCACTACATCATCAATAATGTAAAGAATACATATATAGTCGAATCTCCATCAAATTGGATTTGAAAAAAATCAAAATTAGATCCGTAAAAAATTAAAGGAATAAACCTAGGCACATACGTAGGGTCAATAAAAATAATTAGATCTAAAAAATATAGATCTTTTAGAACCCATTCTAGATCTACAAAAAAAAAAGAGAAACAGATCTAGAAGTTTAAATCAGATCTAGAAGAATAGAAGATAATTCTCAAATAAAAATTACTTACCTCACAATTTAATAGATGTGGATTTAGATGATTTCAAAAAAAAAGTAGCTCCATCTGTAACACCCCACACCCGCTAAGGTCACTCACTAAGGGAATGCCTTAACTTCGGTGGAGCATTTTAAGTGAATATAGAACAGAAAAATTACACAAGACAGATATAAATACTTGAAAATCTAAAACATCATTTCATTGCAACAGAAGGTAAACATGTTTAGTTACAACACCATAAAGAGTCAAGTACTAAATATCCATCCTGATAAAAACATAAGTACATAATCCCACTACATAAACAATAGCCATAAAAGAAAAGATAAGCTGGGCTTTACATCACGGTCCAAGCTCCAGAAGATAGATAAAGAAATCTGATCAAAGCCCACTAGTGCTAGGCCCAACCTGAGGACCTGAGGGGGAAAAAGATAAAAACAACGGGGTCAGACATAAGTCTGAGTGAGCCCTATAACTTTAACAACACAATCATTAAAGTAATTAGGGTATGATATAAACTTGGCACGGGATGACTGGGGATAAATGACTACACTAAGTAGCCAACTAGACATAAGGTGAACTAGGATAACGGTAAAGACGCATCTACCCACCCAGGGTAATTACTAACTGCACCACACCAGTCATTCCTACTTAAAGGTTGATCCCACCCAAGGACTTAGAGAATTTACCCAGTAGTTTCGTGTACCCCTAGCTGACTACATAGGTGCCGTCTGCCCCTATCTCCACTAGGTGTACCCACTACTCCCAAGCGATCGGCTCCCTACCGTAGATACCCGTGCTGGCCCCACAATAGGGTGTATCACTCCCCAAAGTGGAAACCCGATACAACAAATGGTGCACGGCTTATACCTACACGATGCAACAACGTCTTACCTACCAGCCCGGGTCCACACACGCATATGAAACCCGTTGGACTCGCGTTGCCACCGCTACCCCGTTTTGGCCTCTTATAATCAAGCCCAGTACGCGTGTCCCGTCCTCGACATGGGTCGAGCCCAATAAGATACATATGGGTTACTGGTTGAAATGGGCCCCCACAAGCTACCACCTAAGCTTGTCAATTTATCTAGTGCATCCCACTTAACCCTTTAATCATGTTTAATTACATGTTTCCACTTGGTTAAGTCATCAAATCGTATTTTCTATTGCCACCCAAGGCAACCCACTAGATTTCCTCATGCCACCCAAGGCACTTACTTGATTTCCACATGCCACCCAAGGCACCCACTTAACCCCTCATGCCCACTACATGCTTATCTAGTTAAGTGTCTCTTAATTGATTAAGAACGTAACCGTTGTAAAGACCTCTCACATTAGACTATCTTTTATGGCAGCTGGATTTGCCGGTTGGGTCCGGGCAGCCTTACACCATAACCGAGTCTAACCTCGTGTCTTTACACTTGTCACGTATGTAGTTTGTGCCTAAGACCTCTCACATTGGGCCAATCATTTGTAGCCGCTGGATTTGCCGGTCGGTTCCGGGCAGTCTTATGCTACAAAAGGGTCCAACCTCGTGTCTTAGTCGATTAATTACACCTAATTAATCACCCCCGAATTAATTTTCCCTAATTAATTCCAATTTTTATGATGTACATAATTGACTCAATTATGTCCATCCACTTTATGGTATGCATAATCATACCAACTTCACACCATTTCATTAACATGTATATTAACCCCATCGTTCCCCACGTAATTCGCTAACATGACATAAAAGGGAAGATTCATCACAAATACAATGGGTTCAACTTGCATAACATTAGCATCAACATGGGTTTAAAGGTGTCAACATGCATATAGCATCAAACCCAACTAGCATAAATAATCAACCCAAACTTGCATGAATCACATATGTCATAAAGAGGTTAACTTGCATAAGTTATTCATGTCATACAAAGGGGTGAACTTGCATATGTATGTATGACATACAAAGGGGTTAACTTGCATATGTATGCATATCATACTAAGGTGTAAACTTGCACATGTTACTTGCATAAAATCAAACACCCAACTTACATAACATGTCATATATGGACTTGCATATAATCATACACCAAACTTGCATAACATATCATATATGAACTTGCATATAATCATACACCAAACTTGCATAATCATGGTGTCATAGTGGATCAATGTTTATCATAGCAACTAGCATCATGAACACTTGCATAACTTGCATAACATCATGATCATATAGCATATAGCTTGCATAACTTGCATAACATCATGAACATGTAACATATGACTTGCATAACTTGCATAACATCATGAACATGTAGCTTATGACTTGCATAACTTGCATAACATCATGAACATGTAGCATATGGCTTGCATAACTTGCATAACATCACAAACACATAGCATATAACTTGCATAACATGCATAACATCATTAACACATAGCATATAACTTGCATAACATGCATAACATCATTAATACATAGCATATAACTTGCATAACTTGCATTGATCCACATTCATAGCCATAACCTCATTACATCCTATCATAATCATTTCAATAATTGGTCATTAAGGCTATAGAAAACTCACAACTTGTTGATTAGCACTCCTAAGAAGAAGATTAAGTTGCTAGAGTTGATTAGAGATTGATTTGAGATGCTATCTTCTTCTACAAATTGATGGAGGCTCCTTCAAGTTGCATTTTGACGGCATGACGACATTGTTTCTATTTTTAGTATGAATTAGGGTAGTCTTAGGGTGTATTTATAGAGTAGTTAGGTGTTTTAGGCCATTAGATTAACCCTAAATCAGATTAGAGCCGTCAGATCTCGTCCTAGCCACCAAAACACAGCCAAAAAGCCAAACTGATGCACCCAGGTCACCTGGGCTCGACCAGGGAGGTCGACCCCCAGGTCGACACTAGGGTCGACTCCCCAATCGACCTGATGGGCAGGTCGACTCCCCAGTCAACCCCAGGTCGACCCCCTGTGTCTGGCGGGAATTTTCCCGCCACTTCTGAAATTTGAAATTTCTGTTTTTAAATCTGTTTTTAAATTTTCTGAAACTTCTTCGGGCCATATCTGGGTCATACGGACTCCGATTTTCGAAAACTCGGACTCTATTTCGCTTATTTTTCCGAGACGAACGCAATGGCATAGCCCGTTTCCCCTGGTTCAGATTTTAAAAATTTAATTCTGCCCTGTTTTATATTAGCAAGTTATTCAACATACGGGGTGTTACATTCTCCCCTACTTAAAGAATTTCGTCCCCGAAATCTCTAAGTCAAGAAGAACGTATCCTACCAACCAAACAACCATCTACTCAAACCATCAAACACTGGCATCCATTGTCCTTAGAGTTTCTAATGCTGTATGAACATATGCAGAAAGTGTGTGTTTATGTTCCCTGTCTAATGCAAAATCAGGCGGTCTACTGATTCAGTTGACCTCCTTAATGCAAACCATGATAGTGCCATGCATCCAATATGTATGCGAAAGAACCCTATCGACACATACTATCTCTACATGTGTGCACAATCATTCACCAAAATGCATCATCCATATGATAACACAACCATTATACATCCATTAATATAGCTACCTACACACAATTTTATGCAATATGCAATATGAAGTGATTGAGCCGATCTAGTGCTTAGAGTGTGTATATATGCATCCACGAGAAACCACTAGCAAACACTTGCATCCACACACATCCATCAATCATAACATGTCTCAAACACATGTTTCAACCATAGGTTTACGCTATCTAAAGGTCAAAGGTACTAATTAGAGGACATACTAAAGATAAGATAAGTACTAGACAAACGATAAAGGAGAAGTTAAAAGACATACCCTCAAAAAGGAATGGGTATAATGAACGCATCTTCGCTTCTGTCTCCCAAGTAGCATTGCTCTCATCTTCTCCCCATTGCACTTTGACTAGCCGCACCTCTCTGTTCCTCAACTTCCTAATCTCTGACCCAAGAATGCGGGTAGGAGCTCGTCGAATAGTCGCATCACGCTCTACCTCCACTTCTCTAAGCAAGCTCGGCTCTACCACCTCTGCGGTCTCATGTAGGCATTTCCTCAAATGTGACACATGGAATACGTCATGTACCCCACTAAGTCTCTCGGGTAAATCCACCCTATATGCCATCCGTCCAATCCTTTCCTTAATAGGAAACGACCCAACAAATCTTGGAGCTAACTTCCCAACGGACCCAAAGCGAACTACATTCCGTAATGGAGATACTTTGACAAAGACCATGTCCCCAACATCAAACTCAAGATCCGTCCTTCTCTTATCCGCGTAAGATTTCTGTCTGTCTTGCGCTGCTTTCATCCTTCTTCGAATCAAATCAATCTTCTCCGAAGTCTCTCTAACCATATCGGGCCCAAGCAAGATCTTATCCGTAGATTCCAACCAACATGTAGGTGATCGACAAGGCCTTCCATAAAGAGCTTCGAAAGGAGCCATACCAATACTGGACTGAAAGCTGTTATTATATGCGAACTCCACCAATGGAAGATGCTCTTCCCATGTACCTCCAAAATCCAAGATACAAAGCCTCAAAAGGTCTTCCAGAACACGATTCACCCTCTCGGTCTGGCCGTCCGTCTGAGGATGATATGCGGTGCTCAGACACAATTGAGTCCCCACTGCTTCTTGCAAACTCTTCCAAAACTCGCTAGTGAAGATAGGATCTCGATCACTCACTATGCTAGAGGGTACCCCATGCAATCGAACTATCTCTCGAAGATAAACTGAAGCTAGCCATGGAGCAGTCCTCTTGCTTTTCACAGGTATGAAATGGGCGCTTTTAGTAAGTCTATCTACCACAACCCAAATTCCCGTATTACCCTTCCTTGACCTAGGTAACCCATCAATAAAATCCATCGAGACGCTATCCCACTTCCATTGCGGAACTTCCAATGGGTGAAGTAACCCACCTAGTTTCTTTTGCTCCGCTTTCACCTGTTGGAACACCAAGCATCTAGCGACATATTCGGCCACATCTTTCTTCATACCGGACCAAAAGAAAACTCGCTTCATGTCTTGGTACATCTTGTCCCCACCGGGATGAATGGTCATCCTAGAACGGTGTGCATCATCAAGAATAGCCTTCCTCAAACCCTCGTCTTGCGGTACACAAAGTCTACCGTCTCTACGCAAGAACCCTCTATCGTCTAGGGTGTACCAACTCAAATGGCTGGACGACTCCCATCTGGCAACACTAAGACTGGAGCTGTGGTTAAAGCTCTCTTTAACCGTCGGAACGCATCATCACAATCTACGTCCCATGCGAATACTAGATTCTTCTTCGTCAAGCGAGTTAATGGGGCTGATATCTTCGCGAAGTCCTTGATAAACTTCCTATAGTAGCCAGCCAACCCCAAGAAACTCCTCACCTCGGTAGCATGCTTTGGAACCTTCCAATCTTGGATGGATACTACCTTCGCGGGATCCACAGCTATCCCTTCCTTGGAGACCACGTGCCCCAAGAACCGCACTCCCTTCCTCCAGAAGTGACATTTAGAAAATTTAGCCTTAAGGCTATGCGCTCGAAGAGTCTCCAACACTTCCCTAAGATGTAGGGCATGCTCTTCTTCACTCTTAGAAAAGACTAAGATGTCATCCACAAAGACCACCACGAACTTATTAAGGAACTCCCTGAACACCCTACTCATCAAATCAACAAAATATGCAGGGGCATTCGTCAAACCAAATGGCATCACCAGCCACTCATAGAAACCATCCGGAGTCCTAAAGGCAGTCTTGTCTATGCTATCCTCAGCCACTCTCAACTGATGAAACCCCGTGGCCAAGTCCAACTGCGAAAATACTGAAGCGCCAACCAACTGATCAAAAAGATCATCAATCCTCGGCAATGGGTGTCTATTCTTCTTTGTGAGCTTGTTGAGTTCTCTATAGTCTACACAAAGTCTGAGGGACCCATTCGCCTTCGTAGCAAAAAATACTGGAGCACCCCACTCCGATATACTTCGTCTTATGAACCCCTTCTCAAGCAACTCCCCTACTTGCTTATGGAGTTCCCTCCTCTCACGAGGAGCCATGTGGCGCAAGGGTAAAGATACTGGTTTAGCATTATCCACCAGATATATTCGGAAGTCTATCTCCCGCTTCGGAGGTAAGCCCTTCACCTCCTCAAACATATCCGGGTACTCCCGGACCACTCTAACAGATCGCAAACTCTCGACCGAAGCGTCAAGCGATTCAAGATAACTTAGCATAACAGAATCCATGGGATTACAAGAGATCTCGAGAGTGTTCCACAAGCGGGTCATAAGCCTAACAACTCTCCTTTCACAATCAAGAACGGCACCATTACTGGATAACCAGTCCATGCCCAAAATCAACCCATAGCCCGTGAAGCCCAAAACAAAAGCATCACATCTAAACTCAATGCTAAGTATAGAAATCTTCAAACCCAAACATATCATGGACAAATAAGTGGAGCCCCCAATTGGGTTTGAAACAACCAAGGGATCATCTACTAGACTGGTGTCTAAGTGCAGTGACTCAACTAATGATGATGAGATAAACGAATGCGATGCACCAGAATCAAACAATGTACGGACAGGATGATCAAATAGAAAAACCAGACTTTCAACGGAAATAGTTCTACCTCTTTCCTGAGTTGGTGGAACCGCGAGAGCCTGAACTTGCCCCCTAGCCTGACCCGGTGCCATAAGAGCTTGCTCCTGTCCTCCTGAGGTAGATCCCGTCCTTTGCCCCTTCTTAGGGCAATCCTTCACTAGATGCCCTGCTTCGCCACAGTGATAGCTGCCAGTCTTCTTCTTCTTCCGACAATCTTTGCTTAGGTGGCCTGGTATCCCGCAAGTGAAGCACTTCTTTTTTCCCTTGCCACCGTTGCCTTTCCCACCCTTGCTTTGCTGTTGCTGTTGAGGTCTCTTTTGATCTCCTTTCTTCTCGGGTGCCTTATTAACATTGGGACCCTTCTCTTCCTCATGCATGAGTGCCATGTCAACTAGCTTCTCAAAGGTGGCTCCCATAGGGATGTGAGTCATAGCCAATCCATGCATCGGTTCATTCAAGCCTTTAACGAACCTCAAAGCCTTCTTCTCCGGTGTATTCACCATGTCTATGCCAAACCTTGCCAATTGATTAAACTTGTTGACATATTCCTTCACCGAGAGATTTCCTTGCTTTAGAGTCAAGAACCTTTCCATATACAAGTTTTCCTCCGCCCTTGAGAGAAAATTTGCCACAAATGTTTGCCTGAAATCCGCCCAAGAGTCAACGGGGCGTTCTCCATTAGTGACCTCCCACCAGAATGAGGCCTCTCCCTTCATTAACCAAGCAGCTAACTTGACTTTCTTTCCTTCTTCCATCTCAAAGATATCTATCAACTCTTCCACCTCCTTAAGCCAATCTCTAGCCTCCACAAAAGTTTCTGATCCTTGAAAAGGTTTCCCTCCCATAGCCTTAAATTCCTTGCAAGTCTTAGCAAAAGTATCCATGCGAGGAGGAGGTGGGGGAGGAGGAAGATCGGGTGCTACGGTTGGTGGAGGAACATTTGTTGGACCCGCAGTGGCGGCCCTAGCCTCCATCAATCTCCTATACCATACTGGTATCGCTACACCCTCCGGAAAGTTAAGATCTTCAGCCATGCTGAAACGAAAAAGGAAAGATTCAAAATGGAGAATTCGAAAGATAAAGATATGGCTATTGGGGATTATGCTTTTCTTTCAAAAACTTTTCACTTTAAAGACATGTTTTTGAAAATACTTCTTCCAAAAATGTTTTTAGAAAAATAGTTTTTCTAAAAGTTTTATCTGTTCTGGTAACCTTCGCTCTGATACCACGTGTAACACCCCACACCCGCTAAGGTCACTCACTAAGGGAATGCCTTAACTTCGGTGGAGCATTTTAAGTGAATATAGAACAGAAAAATTACACAAGACAGATATAAATACTTGAAAATCTAAAACATCATTTCATTGCAGTAGAAGGTAAACATGTTTAGTTACAACACCATAAAGAGTCAAGTACTAAATATCCATCCTGATAAAAACATAAGTACATAATCCCACTACATAAACAATAGCCATAAAAGAAAAGATAAGCTGGGCTTTACATCACGGTCCAAGCTCCAGAAGATAGATAAAGAAATCTGATCAAAGCCCACTAGTGCTAGGCCCAACCTGAGGACCTGAGGGGGAAAAAGATAAAAACAACGGGGTCAGACATAAGTCTGAGTGAGCCCTATAACTTTAACAACACAATCATTAAAGTAATTAGGGTATGATATAAACTTGGCACGGGATGACTGGGGATAAATGACTACACTAAGTAGCCAACTAGACATAAGTTGAACTAGGATAACGGTAAAGACGCATCTACCCACCCAGGGTAATTACTAACTGCACCACACCAGTCATTCCTACTTAAAGGTTGATCCCACCCAAGGACTTAGAGAATTTACCCAGTAGTTTCGTGTACCCCTAGCTGACTACATAGGTGCCGTCTGCCCCTATCTCCACTAGGTGTACCCACTACTCCCAAGCGATCGGCTCCCTACCGTAGATACTCGTGCTGGCCCCACAATGGGGTGTATCACTCCCCAAAGTCGCAACCCGATACAACAAATGGTGCACGGCTTATACCTACACGATGCAACAACGTCTTACCTACCAGCCCGGGTCCACACACGCATATGAAACCCATTGGACTCGCGTTGCCACCGCTACCCCGTTTTGGCCTCTTAAAATCAAGCCCAGTACGCGTGTCCCGTTTTCGACATGGGTCGAGCCCAATAAGATACATATGGGTTACTGGTTGAAATGGGCCCCCACAAGCTACCACCTAAGCTTGTCAATTTATCTAGTGCATCCCACTTAACCCTTTAATCATGTTTAATTACATGTTTCCACTTGGTTAAGTCATCTAATCGTATTTTCTATTGCCACCCAAGGCAACCCACTAGATTTCCTCATGCCACCCAAGGCACTTACTTGATTTCCACATGCCACCCAAGGCACCCACTTAACCCCTCATGCCCACTACATGCTTATCTGGTTAAGTGTTTCTTAATTGATTAAGAACGTAACCGTTGTAAAGACCTCTCACATTAGACTATCTTTTATGGCAGCTGGATTTGCCGGTTGGGTCCGGGCAGCCTTACACCATAACCGAGTCTAACCTCGTGTCTTTACACTTGTCACGTATGTAGTTTGTGCCTAAGACCTCTCACATTGGGCCAATCATTTGTAGCCGCTGGATTTGCCGGTCGGTTCCGGGCAGTCTTATGCTACAAAAGGGTCCAACCTCGTGTCTTAGTCGATTAATTACACCTAATTAATCACCCTCGAATTAATTTTCCCTAATTAATTCCAATTTTTATGATGTACATAATTGACTCAATTATGTCCATCCACTTTATGGTATGCATAATCATACCAACTTCACACCATTTCATTAACATGTATATTAACCCCATCGTTCCCCACGTAATTCGCTAACATGACATAAAAGGGAAGATTCATCACAAATACAATGGGTTCAACTTGCATAACATTAGCATCAACATGGGTTTAAAGGTGTCAACATGCATATAGCATCAAACCCAACTAGCATAAATAATCAACCCAAACTTGCATGAATCACATATGTCATAAAGAGGTTAACTTGCATAAGTTATTCATGTCATACAAAGGGGTGAACTTGCATATGTATGTATGACATACAAAGAGGTTAACTTGCATATGTATGCATATCATACTAAGGTGTAAACTTGCACATGTTACTTGCATAAAATCAAACACCCAACTTACATAACATGTCATATATGGACTTGCATATAATCATACACCAAACTTGCATAACATATCATATATGAACTTGCATATAATCATACACCAAACTTGCATAATCATGGTGTCATAGTGGATCAATGTTTATCATAGCAACTAGCATCATGAACACTTGCATAACTTGCATAACATCATGATCATATAGCATATAGCTTGCATAACTTGCATAACATCATGAACATGTAACATATGACTTGCATAACTTGCATAACATCATGAACATGTAGCATATGACTTGCATAACTTGCATAACATCATGAACATGTAGCATATGGCTTGCATAACTTGCATAACATCACAAACACATAGCATATAACTTGCATAACATGCATAACATCATTAACACATAACATATAACTTGCATAACATGCATAACATCATTAATACATAGCATATAACTTGCATAACTTGCATTGATCCACATTCATAGCCATAACCTCATTATATCCTATCATAATCATTTCAATAATTGGTCATTAAGGCTATAGAAAACTCACAACTTGTTGATTAGCACTCCTAAGAAGAAGATTAAGTTGCTAGAGTTGATTAGAGATTGATTTGAGATGCTATCTTCTTCTACAAATTGATGGAGGCTCCTTCAAGTTGCATTTTGACGGCATGACGGCATTGTTTCTATTTTTAGTATGAATTAGGGTAGTCTTAGGGTGTATTTATAGAGTAGTTAGGTGTTTTAGGCCATTAGATTAACCCTAAATCAGATTAGAGCCGTCAGATCTCGTCCTAGCCACCAAAACACAGCCCAAAAGCCAAACTGATGCACCCAGGTCACCTGGGCTCGACCAGGGAGGTCGACCCCTAGGTCGACACTAGGGTCGACTCCCCAGTCGACCTGGTGGGCAGGTAGACTCCCCAGTCGACCCCCAGGTCGACCCCCTGGGTCTGGCGGGAATTTTCCCGCCACTTCTGAAATTTGAAATTTCTGTTTTTAAATTTGAAATTTTCTGTTTTTCCGAGACGAACGCAATGGCATAACCCGTTTCCCCTGGTTCAGATTTTAAAAATTTAATTCTGCCCTGTTTTATATTATAGCAAGTTATTCAACATACGGGGTGTTACACCAGCGAAATCTCGAGCTGGTAACGTGTTGTGAAATAAAACAAAACAAATAATTAAAAGAAGCCATTAGAGATAACAGAGGAGATAAGAGAGAAACCTTTTATTTCTATTGATTCAAGTATTTCTAAACTCTATCAGAAAAACCCAATGGGAAAAACCTTAAATGAGAAAAAGAGTACACAACGTTTGACATTATGGATATCATATTAAAATGATATTCCTTAAAAGAGTTTGATGCTTCGGGATCAAAACTATGCCTCATTAAAAACCTTTTTATGAAAAACCCTATAGGAAAAATCATAAACAAGGAAAAGAGTGCAAATTTATTTCATCTTTAGGTAACACGCACTACTAGAAAGGCTTCATTTTGCGATGAAACTGGGCAACGGCTAAAAAAGCGGCCATCGCTAGCCGTCATTCGATCTGGACATATCAGCACCCATGGCTTTCTTCCCCAATTCATTTCAACGATAAAAAAGGGTTAAACCATTGTTGTCGTTGCCCTTCCCCCCTTCAATCTCCGATTTCTTCATCCAAACTCCATTCCCATCTTCTCAAATTGTTCTGGTATGTCTTCTAATCCCTATTATATGTTTAATTAGGGCTAATTTTCATGTTTATATGGGTTTGTTAATTGAATATTTGTGGATATGAAATTGTTTGTCTTGTGAGATGCATATGATGTTGATTATGTTAAAGATTGATTTGGGAATTAGTGTAATTAATTTGGAGTTGAAAACTGTAACGACCCGAACTTCCCCGTGAAGGAAAGCACGGATTGCTTTGAGGACAAGACGAATCAGAGCACAAAAAGAAGAACATTTCATTTCTTATTACAATAATTCCATCAGAATACAAGAATATAACAGAGTATGAATGAAACGACCTGAACTTCCCCGTGAAGGAAAGCCAGGATTGTCTGAGAACACGACAAATCAGAACACAAACAAAAGAACATTTCATTGCTTATTACAATAGTTTACATCAGAGTACAAGAATATACAAAGTATAAACAAATAATGTACATTTACTAAACATTAGAAAATTAAATTACATTTAAATACATAGCAGCGGAAAAATAATACAAAACACAACTCAAAAGAATATACAGATACAGAGCTTTCCGAATATCATTCCAGCTGCAAACCAAGATCCTATGAATATTTATCTGCAAAACAAAAACTACTAGCTGCCCATGTGGAAAATAGGGGCACCCAGAGTTTAGGTTAAAACAATAAACTCCAGGTCAGTCATGTGACTGGTGTGAGAACTAAAACAGATATTAATTTGCTTTTAAAGTTAGGTAAATCAAGGGACCACGCCATATAACACGGAATGGGTTTACCCCCAAGAAAACTACTGCATAAAACAAACAGTGCAATGCTAAATAAAGAACAATGAAGCTATTATAAGACTCAGGTCCCATCACACATTGCAAGCAAGTTGGAGGATAGAGTTTTTACCTTATAATAGCCAAGAATGCTTGGTACGTAAAATTTCATGTTTTATTATTACTATAAGTGTATAGTGTCAAAACAATTTCAATCATAAGTATAAATCATAGACGGCATAAGTGCCCCATACCACTATGTCGCCATATATAGGTTTACAATTAAAACCGCAAAATGTCGTATTGTAAGTTGGATTTCCATCTGTGAACCAAGAAAAGGGATCATCCTTACCGCTTCAAGACTCTCTAGCCCGAGCCTCAGGATCAGAGCTCGAGTGACCCTTGGATCATAGGGCCGGTCCACATGGAGTGGATTAAAAATACAGTAAACGATATGCTGACTCCATCGACCCCGGATTGACCGATATAACCAAGGCGTCTCGCTATCCATCATCCACATAAGTAAAATGTCTAAGCGTGTAAAACCCAAAACACCACTCCTAGCTAGAAACCAACATATGTCCATTTCCCTGAGGTCCTTCTCCCATTTCTGGTTCACACTAGGGTGCGACGAGGCTCGCGAATTAACACTACACAAAGCTATGATGTATTAAAGCCATGCTTTGATCATCAACCACAAGACTCTGCTTTTCAACAAAAGCCTTGATCATTTGCCTCTCAGCATGCCACACAGGCAATTCACGCTATGCAACCGATGTCTATCAATCGCACAGATCGAAATCCAATGTCAGACACACATCCATTTACAAGTTCATTCTGGGTCTGAACGAAACCGGAGGCACCTTATTCCTCCCCCCATATGTCCAATACAGGGGAAAGGCCCTCGCATATCCGTTGATCTCCAAGTACGTATGGACGATCACCACTTAATACCTTGTCTTGGCTGTATAGCCCAATCAAAACATCAGTAATCATCCAAACGATGTGAAGACCTCCAGTCTTCAACCACCGTCTTCATCCTCGACACATCGTCGAATCAGTTATTCATAATGTGATAAACCCGGTCTTTCTAAATAACTCATGTATATAATAGACAAGTGCCATAAAAACACAACATACGCCTCATTCTAATCCAGAATATTCCTTTATTCAAATATTCTTATACTTTGGGAAAGGTTCCCATTAAATTTTTCAAAGATAAATTCTTTAAATTTATTCTTTAATCTTCCTTTGGATATCATTTCAGTCTAATTAAAGATGCATGAAAACTCCACTTGGTTTTAATTTTCCCAAAAATCAATATTAACGATTGTTTAACTTGGGAAATCATATCCTGTCTTTAACTGGGTTAAAGAACCAATGTCATGTAAAACACAGTTCACGGTAAACCCGAAATCACATTCCATTCCATCAGTCTTTAACCGTAAATTAGTAAGTGAACAATTCCCTAAGTATTAACTCCGAAGGCCGAAACCAACATCAGATCAATACCCAGGAAACCATTCAACTTAACTAATCTCCAATTAGTTTCTGAATTTCTTAACTCCATTGGGTCTAAGAATAGTATTATTAAAGATACCACTCATGACAACCCAAATCACATTCCATTAATTATGGAATCTTCACGGAAAAACAAATCAATATATAATTGATATCAGTTTCCGTATCCGACCAATAATATAAATGGAATAACGGCAACGCCTCTTAAATTACATATGTATTAACAGTCTTCCTCCATAGAAGTTCACTTCGATTATTATCAAATCGAATTCCATTCAATTCAAATTTATTATATATTAAATTGGAAAACGTTTCCTTGGAAAATTCCCGTTAAATCTACATAAAATGATTTATAAATCCCAAATCGCATTTCACTGTAAATCGGGTAAAAGAGCGAATGTCGTTAAAAACATAATTCACAATAAACCCAAATTACATTAGCCTCTAACCGTAAATTAGTAAGAGAACAATCCCCTAAGTATTAACCCCAAAGGCCGAAACCAACATCAGATCAATACCCAGGAAACCATTCAACTTAACTAATCTCCAGTTAGTTTTTAATTTTCTTATATAAAATATTTACTATATAAAAAAAATCCTTATATTGATAAAAATCTAATCTTTATATTCTATAGAAATCACTTCATTTTCAAATAAAAAAAATATCTTCTTTACCAAATAAAAAAATCTGTTCTTTTTATAGTAAGCTATATATATACATATATATTTCATTTTAAAACCATGATAATCTTTAAAAATCAGATTAAATAAACTATGTTGTTTTTTTTCTAACTAAAAAGAGAGAAAAGGAAAGAAAAAAACAAATATAAAAAATTTATAGCATTAAAGAGGGGGGAGGAAGAGATCGCAATTCGTCAGAGGGCCAAGGGGGGAAGGCGCAGCAGCTCAGCGGCCGGTGGTGGGTCTTGGGTGACTAATGTTCGTATTTGGAGGGGGGTTTAGAGGAGAAATGGCGCGCGAGGAGAGAGAAGCTAGGGGGAGGAGGGCGCGGTGTTGGAGCGTGGCGGCAGCCACGTGAAGGCGCGGCGGCGCGCTCAGAGGGAGGGGCAACGTCGGCAACCGCCTGGCGCGATTTCTCCCCTTTTAGGGTTTTTTATTTATTTTATTTTATCTCGTGTTGACTGAATGGAAGAGAGAGGGGAGAGGAATTATATAATTATATATTTTTTATTATTATTTAATTTCAAAATGTACCTTTTTATTTTGAACTCGAAATCAAGCTCACCGATCGTCACCCCTAGCTAATTACCCCCACTCCGAACACAATGGGATAGGCCCGGTAAGCTGATTCGACTGTTTCGATTAGTTTCCGTAAAAATTAAAATATAAATCAGTATATTCAACTTTAAACACACATTTCAATTTACCGGGGCCATGTACAGACTCTGAAAATTCCAAAAAAAATATTTCTAGCTTCGTATTGACGATATGGTTCCAACAAAACTAATTTCATCAAACTTGGAGACCGGTTGAAAAATGGCAATTTTCTGGTTCATCCAAATTGACTGAAACTGTCAAAACGCGTTTTACTGTGCCACGCTCACAAATTAATCCCAAAAATTATGAATTTTGGAATCTAGAAATAATTCGACATCCTGGATCCAATAAAAGTGGTATCGTCAAAAACGGAGGTCGTTTGCAGAATTTCCATTTTTAAGGGCTAAAATTCCTTAGCGACTATTCTGAATTTTCAACTGGGCATAACTTTTATTCCCGCTATGAAATTTTGATTTTTCAGATTCGTTGGAAAGATATTTTCTAATAGATTCTAATATTTTTGGTTTCTCTAAAATCTGGTTTATTTTGAATCCCGTACATTCATTTGAAATTTGAAATCGAATTTTCGAACTACCGCGTCATTTTCAATTCCTTTTATAATTAAAAATAAATATTTGTATTTTAACGATGATTCAAATAAATATATACGTTCTAATTCTATTCAAAATATATTTCTCTTCGTTATTATTTAAAATAAATCATTTTAAATATTCAAAATTCATCAAAATTGCCAAAATAAAAGTTTTAAATTTGTTCAGGTTTTCCGGTTTGTTACATTGAATGAATAACATACATTAGATAAATATCATAGATTTAGATAACCTTTAAACACATAGCAGCCGAAAAACAATACAAAATACAACTAGAAGTAATAAACAGATACAGAGCTTTCCGAATATCGCTTCAGTTGTAAATCAGGATCCTGTGAATATGAATCTGCAAAACTAAAATTACTAGCTGCCCATGTGGAAAATAGGGCACCCAGAGTTTAGGTTAAAACAATAAACTCCAGGTCAGTTATGTGACTGGTGTGAGAACTAAAACAGT
Source organism: Allium sativum (assembly GCA_030737875.1). Classification (NCBI taxonomy): domain Eukaryota; kingdom Viridiplantae; phylum Streptophyta; class Magnoliopsida; order Asparagales; family Amaryllidaceae; genus Allium; species Allium sativum. The sequence goes on from CM060920.1 coordinate 18,661,520, forward strand.
TATTTAAAACTTTTCTTTAAAAATAAGGTAAATTAAGGGACCACGCCGTATAACACGGAACGGGTTTCCTCCCAAGAATACCAGTGCATAGAATAAACAACGCAACGCTTTTTCGAACAATGAAGCTATTATAAGACCCAGGTCCCATCACACAACGCAACGCAAGCCGGAGGATAGGGTTTTACCTTATAATAGCCAAATAATGCTTGGTACGTTTAAAACAAATCATTTTGATACAATTATAGTGTAAAGTGTATGAAGACAACTTCAAATATAAATGTATCAATCATAGAGGCATAGCATCCCATGCTACTATGTCGCCAATACTAGGCTCTACAAATAAAACCGAAATGTCACGTATTGGAAATTGGATTTCCGTCATGAGTCGAGGCAAGGGATGTACTCCTCGCCGGCTTTGAGACACTCTAGCAAATGCGTCAGGATATCCCACAGTAGACCCTTGGATCCTCCAAGGCTGGTCCAAACTTACGTTAGTGGATTGGCAATTCCTGAACATACGTTTCCCGGTCCTATAGGACCTATATCCATCGGCTCCTGGAGTAGCCGATATATCCGAGGCGCGTCGCAATCCAATGTAATGGCCGCGGGATTTTCGACCCCGAAAATCAACATAAAACACAATGTTGACTATTCAAGCATCAAAAATATCGGGTCATTAATAGAATGAAATTAGAGGATGAGAAAGATAAGATAGAACTAATAGAATAGAACAAGAAGAAGAACATCAAAATCAGAGTAAACACGAAATTCACAGCGGAATGAATAAAATGTATTGTATAACATAACTTTGAATATAAAACTATATTGTACATACATACCATTGTCAGAGTACAATACATCGTATCACAGCGGAAAATAATCTGTTAATACTAATGGTGGAGCCTTCTGCTTCGAGCTCCTCCAAGAGAATCTGCATAGCCTGAAACACTTGATTGCCCGTACAAATTTGGGCACCCAAGAGTTTAGGGAAAACACAAACAAATAAACTCTTGGTCGGTCATGGGACTGGTGTGAGTAAATTCCAACCACACTGTTCAACTTTTAGAAAAAATCCTTTTGAAACAAAAATAATAATAGTAAGACCAGCCCACACATAAACATGGACGGTTTTACCTTACTATAACCCAAAACACTTTGATATCAAAATCAGTGATATTATAATAAAGTCTAATCAATATAAATAACCAAATAGCAGAACGCTTGCATCTCATGCTCCACATATATATAGTATAAAATTATAGACCGTAGGGTGCTTATTGGAGAACGAATTCCAACGGATAAGGTATGGGAGTGTACTCTAGAGGGTATACACTGGGGTTCAACAAGAACGTCTTGCAACCCGGCCACACATGACCGACCACTCATTTAGCTTGAGTATATTGCCGCCATGGTTGTTGACCATCCAACCGTCATCCGAAGATACAAAATCGAAAAAGAAGAACAAATATGAATTTTCTCTAGATCGGTGACAATACACCTGCTTGGGGATGACCCAACTAGCCATGCTGCCTAGCCCAACTTTTGTTACTTCCTGGTGGTGAGGCTAGAGGCTACGTCTATCTTCAGAATATATGATCACCATTCACTTTGAATGCCACATCGTCAAACCCATCAATTCACTAATCGATTTCCAAAAATATCACAGGTATAAAAAGCTAAGAGGAACGAATTCCTCCGCCACCAGACGTAATACCTTTAAGAGATCAACTATATGTGATTTGTTAGGTATACTCTATCAGACACTCGTCCATACAAGTTGTCCTGGGACTGGACAAACAGAAAACACCATTCTGGAACAGAACGAACCTTGCATTTCACTCCATCTTCAATTTTCTTCAGCATAATCTAATTCGCCGCGCTTATGCCTATACAGAGTGGTTTTCGGATAATATATCCAACCGGTCTCTCCGTATTGACAACGATGGTCAAAACACTTCGATAGTCAGTTCTTTAACTATCGAAGTAAAAACAAAATTCATTCAAATGTACAATGAATCATCACACAATCACTGGCCCCTTTATATTAATTTTCCAACTTCTCATATCCCAGAAAATATACGTTATTAATGTTCGGAAACATTCCTATCATTTTCCCCATTTCTTATTTTCTATATTTTAGAAAATATACCTTATAAATCTTTGGGAAACATTTCCAGTTCTCATTTAATCATTTCAATCTGCAAATTATTTGCTTAACTCTTCATTCTAGAAATAAATACCCTCACAGGTTCATATCCTATTTACCGACTTCCTTTTATAATTTATATTCCCATTCTATTTGATAAACTCTATTTCTAAGTCAGGTTCTTATTAAATCAATATCAAGTTTATAACTAAATATCGATTTCATACCCTATTATAATTTATTGGTTTAAAGCCAAATATTAACTATCCTATAAGATTATAATTTCTAAAACAAAATAACTTTAATACAATTCCTAGGGAGTAGTGTTATATATAAAAATCATGCTTAAGCTTGGTCAACAATGCTAATTTATCGCTATAGTTCAAAAACTTGACACGCGCTGTAATATTCCCCTTTATAACTAATCTTGACATAACAGTCACGCTTAAGCCTAGTCAACAACGTTATTTTATCGTTATAGTTCAAAGACTTGTCATATGCTGTAATATTCACCTTTATAACTAGTTTCGACATAACAGTCATGCTTATATAATTAATATAAAACCAACAGTACAGGTAAATATCGTGGAATCCGGTTGGATTCCTCCAACCGGTTTCCTGCATCCACAGATGTTAGTCCATACAATTTACACTAATTTCATACTATGGAATCTTATAATCGATGGAATCAGTATCCAATCCGTGATGGGTATATGTATATACGACGATATTCAACCAATTTACTTGTAATTTACCTAATCAACCATCACACAGCATTCAACCATTATTTTAAAATATAATATTTTAAAATAAAACAGAATTAGTGAATTTACTCACCTTTGCGCGTTAACCGTAAAATAACGATTTGCATTAGTCGATTAAACTGGGCGTTCAATTCTGCCATAATTTCAAACGTGCTTCAAATTGCTCCATTATTCTTGCCACTCTTAACACCATCTCTTGTAGTCGTGATGTAACAACCCGAAAATGCGAGCCAGTTTAAAATTTTTATTTTGGCAATTTTAGTGAATTTTGAATATTTAAAATGAATCATTTTAAATAATAACGATGAAAAATTTATTTTGAATAAAATTAGAACGTATATATTTATATAGATCATCGTTAGAATATAAATATTTATTTTAAATTATAAAAGGAATTGAAATGGCGCGGTAGTTCGAAAATTCGATTTCGAATTTCAAATGAATATACAGAATTCATTATAAGTCGGAATTGAACGAAACAAGAAATATTTGAATCTGTTTGATGATATCTTTCTAACGGATGTAAGAAACTGAGATTTCACATTAGAAGTTGAAAGATATGTCCAGTTTAAAATTCAGAAAAGTGCTGTGGAATTTATATATATTTTAATATATATAAAGGCCTTGAAAATAGCCATTTTGCAAACGACCTCAGAATTCGACGAAACCACTTTTGTTGGATCCGGGATGTCAAATTATTGCTAGTTTTCAAATTTCATAATTTTTGAAGCTAGTATGTGAGCGTGGCAAAGGAAAATGTGATTTCTATTAAATTGGATCGACCAGAAAAGGGCCATTTTTCAAACGGTCTCAGAATTCGACGAAACTAGTTTTGTTGGGACCGTATCGTCAAAACATAGCTAGATTTATTTTTCAGGAATATTTAGAGCTAGTATGTGGCCCCGGTAATTTAAAATGTGCGTTTAAATTGAATATATAAAGATTTATATTTTAAATTCAACGGAAACCTATCGTAACAGCCGAAATGGGTTATGAAACATATCCCATTGAGTCAGAATGGGGGTATTTAGCTAGGGGCGACAGTCGTTGGGTTTGGTTTCGAGTTAGTATGAGCGAACAAATAGTTTTTGAATTAAAAAAAAGGGAATTCTATAAAGGGTCAAAACCCTAATTGTTGGTCAAATTCCCTTTGCCACAGTCAAACGTCTTCATCCGCGCCTCCAGCGATGAACGAACAGCGGCCTCCCAAATTAACCCCCCTCAATCTCCTCATCGACTCAACAATCCTCCAAAGCACCATTGCAGAAATGATGCCCTCTCCGAGCTCGATAATCTCAACGGTGGAGACGTGTTGAAACTCGATGTGGCGGCCAGATTCTTGCCTCAAACAGGCAGCATTCGTGGCGGTTTTCTATAGTAGGGGGCCCGCGAGTTCAACGGATTGGCCAGGCGCCGGTGAAGGAGTGGTCGGGGTTTCGTTGGGTACCTCCAGATCGGCGGCTAGAGTTCCGTAGGTGGTGCGGCGTTAAGATTGAAGTGGCGATCGAATGGGTTCAAGGAAGACGATGGGGTCCTGAAACAATCGTGAATAAGAAGAAGACTTTGGCAGTGTATTCTTCTAAACACAGCGAATTATTAATTTTATTTTATAAAGACAGTAATAGCAATTCTTTTTATAAAATAAAATTAGTATTGTTTAAAAAGAAAAATATACATTATCTTTGAAAGTGAAAATATACATTATCTTTGAAAGTGAAAATATACATTATCTTTGAAAGTGAAAATATACATTATCTTTGAAAGTGAAAATATACATTAACTTTGAAAATAAAAAGATTTAAACTTTGAAAATAAAAGGATTTGAACTATATATATATATATTAAAAATATAAAAGGTTGATGTAAAATTGTGGTCTTTATTTGTTTGAATAACGTCATAAAAATATGATTTTTATAATATGTGTAGAGAAGTTAAAAATATAATTTTTATATAGCAGAGATTATAAAAATATAATTTTATAAGATAGAGAATATAAAAATACAATTTTTATATATGTTGTAGCAAAAAGATTTGATCTTTATATATATAGCGAAATAAAAATTCGATCTTTATATATGAAGTAGAAATAAAAATGTGATTTTTATATATTAGAACGAAGTAATAAAAATATAATTTTTATTATGAACAGCGTAGTAAAGAACTGCATTGGAATTTCAAGCAGATCCAGAAGGATCAGCAGTTCAAAAGCAAAGCACGGTGGAGTGGAACCCTCTGTGAGAACTTCTCACTTTAAATCTTCTTTTCTAGTTATAAAAATATACTAGGATGCAGACGGTGTTTAGTAGCACCCGACACCCGTCTTCCACAGACCATGGACGGCTTGTTTGTTTAGTTAATTTTTTGATGATTGATTTATTTGTTTGGTTGATAAATTTGATTTAATCGATTGTGTGATGTGGAATGAAATAGAATATTTATATAGTTGAAATTATTTTATCGTTAGAAATATAATTTTTAACGTGAATGTGAATAAATAAATATTTATTTACAAACCAGACGGTTTGTTTATGTACACCTATTTGAAGGACATTGATTGGGACGATAAATTTTACACATCGCCCAACTGCACAAATAAAAATCTGTGCTTGTTGATTTGAAACCCCACACGGGTATTGGGATAAATTACGACATACGCTAATCCCAGTAATTAGTTGTATGTCGATCGATTGATTGACAGGCTGTTATATGCGTTAGATATCTATATTTGATGCTTATACAGAGTAGTGCACTTTGGATGATTGTTGATTATTTATCGTTGCTATTTATATACATGTGTTGTATGGAATCCATATAGTTAACGCTATATGGTGATTGATTGAGCCTCGTTCCAATTTAGAAAATAAAGAATATTATAAAATAAAGGTTCATGTGTTGACAGTACTCATCCGTTGAGATTATTCATGTGTTGAACGAAATATTTTAACAATAAAATTTACATCTTTATCATTATAAAATAAAGGTTCATGTGTTGACCGTACTCATCTGTTGAGATTAGTCATGTGTTGAACGAAATATTTTAACAATAAAATTTACATCTTTATCATTATAAAATAAAGGTTCATGTGTTGATCGTACTCATCCGTTGAGATTAGTCACGTGTTGAACGAAATATTTTAACAATAAGATTTACATCTTTATCATATATAAAATTAGAAACTAACTGGAAAATAGATAAGATGAGTGGTCTCCTGGATATTGATCTGATGTTGGTTTCAGCCTTCGGGGTTAATATTTAGGGAATCGTTCTCTTACTAATTTACGGTTGGAGTCTTATTTGAAATCAAACGATAGATACCATAATTTTATAAAATATATTAAATAACAAAAATACTCACACGTGGATAGTACTCATTCGTTGAGATTAGCCATGTGTTGACAAAAATATAGAGTCAAGTATTGAAAGAAATATAAATTCATTTGTTGAATAGAATAACGAAGTTATTGAAAAATATAAAGCCGCGTTGATTAGAGATGCGCTATTTTGACGCGAACGATATTGATATCGATTATATTCGTTTTTATAATGAATATTGAAAAGAGATAAAATTCGAATATATATAAAGAAACGAATTCGAATTGAATTGAATATAAAAGAAATTTGAATTGAATTGAATATAAAAGAAATTCGAATTGAATTGAATATAAAAGAAATTCAAATTGAATTGAATATAAAAGAAATTCGAATTGAATTGAATATAAAAGAAATTTGAATTGAATATAAAAGAAATTTGAATTGAATATAAAACAAATTTGAATTGAATATAAAAGAAATTCGAATTGAATTGAATATAAAATGAATTCGAATAGAAAATGAATTCGAATAGAAAATGAATTCAATTGAATTGAAAACGAATTGAAATAGAATAAAAATCAGTTTGAAATGAATTCAAATTGAATTGAAATTTGAATTGAATTGGAATGAATCTAAAACGAATTTATAAGTGAAAATTCAATTTTGATTTGAATTTGAAATGAAGGTTGAAATTGTTTTTGAAACAAATTTGAAATGATTTATAAAATACGTTTTAAATAGAAATCGAGGAAATATATATATATATATATATATATATATATTATATATAATGGCCTGAATAGAACGCGCAGCGGCAGTTCATAAATTTCGACCATTGACTTCGAACGGACATTACGGGAGATCCGACCGTCAGATTCTCCTAAAACTAGAACCGTTGGGTTCGTATCGAAAAGAGCTTTCTGACGAATATTAGAAATTTGAAATCTAATGGTTGGATTTGGAGATACGTCCAAATCAAATTTGGAAAAGGTCGTTGTAAGTGCAGTTCGATGGCCGTTGTAGGAAATCGACTGCACGGGCCTTGATAAAATTATCAAAAATATCAGTAATTTGTGGAAAATTATAAGAAATGATTTGTGAAGAACTGGGATGAAAAATCCCACATTTGTAAAGATAAAAATAGATTTTTATCGAAAATAACTAGTTTTGAACTAAATTTAAAACCCAATTATTTTTAAATAAATAAATTAGATTTGAAAGGGGTTTTAAATAATCAGAATTTCTAATATATTTGATTGGAATTAAATTAGAATTGATTTGTGGGTTTATCGTGAACGGTGTTTTAAATAACACTTGTTCGTTAACCCGATAATAAATAGAATGTGATTTGGGTTTATCGTGAACTGTGTTTTAAATGACATTAGTTCTTTAACCCAGTAAAAGGAGTTTTAATGAATCTGTAATTAGCTTGAAATGTGAATTGATAATGAAAATTATCAAATTTGAAAAGTGAGCGAGAATGGAGTATCACCAGTTTTGGTCCAAAGCGATAGTTAAATCTTTAATTAGATTTGAACGTGAAATGGTAATTAATTTTACCGATAACACCGTGGTATTAGATATGGAGTATTACCAGTTTTGCTTCATGGGATGAATAGGTTGGGATTGGGAAATAAAATAAATAATTACTTCGGTGTGGTTCGCTAATCCCGACTAGTTTGGAAAACCATCATTTGGTTTGAAATGATATCCAAAGGATGATTAAAGAATAAATTTAAAAGAATTTATCTTTGATAAAATTAATGGGAATCTTTCCCTAAGAATGTGAAATTTAGAAACTAACTGTAGGATAGCCAAGAAGAGTGGTTTCCTGGGTATTAATCTGATGTTGGTTTCGGCCTTCGGTGTTAATATTTGGGAAATTGTTCTCTTGTTAATTTACGATTAGCGACTGCTGAATTGGAATGAGGCGTATGTTGTGTTTGTGTAAAATTTGTTTATTATATACGCGGGTCATTCAGAAAGGCCGGGTTTATACCCATTCTGAATAACCGATTCGACGATATGTCGAAGATGAAGACGGTGATTGAAGACCAGAAGTCTTCACATCGTTTGGGTGATTACTGATGATCTTGATTGGGATGTACACCCAAGATGAGGGAATCAGTTGGTGGTCGTCCAGACGTACTTGGAGATCAATGGATATGCGAGGAAAGTGCCTCCTATTTCATTCAGACCTAGAATGGACTTGTAAATGGATGGTGTGTCTGACATTGTATTCCTTTATATTGTATTCGTTGATCTCTGCTAAATATATATCTGTTTGGCGGCGGAGAATTTATTCTCTTGTTTAACGCCCTTCTCTGAGACATACGAGCTCAGAGGTTATATATCGGCAGAAATCAGTGGTACGATATGGATTGATAGTGTGGCATGCTGAGATGCAGTGATCCAGACTTTTGTTGAAAAGCAAAGTTTGGTGGATGATGATCAAAGCGCAGCTTTAATATAGCATGGCTTTGTGTATAGCGTTGATTCGCGAGCCTCACACCCCGGTATGGTGGTAAACTGATGGTTTGATCAGTATGCTTTTTAGTGGATGTGCACCTTAGTGGTGTCGTGGATTCGGTCGACCGAGATGAGCTTAGTGCTCAGAGGATAGAGTAAGCAGTGTTTTCTCTCGCTGGGACGTAAGCCGCAGCGATATTCTAGTCCCAAAAGTGCGGATGTGCATTACGGTGTTTTCTCTTGCTGGGACGTAAGCCGTGGGGAATTGCACTACGCGATCGATCTTTCGAATCAGGAGCCACCATGATGGAAATCCAACTTTCCAATATGTTTATTTCGGTTTTATTTGTAGAGCCTAGTATGGAGACATAGTGGGATGGGGCACTTATGCCGTCTATGATTGATACTTATGATTTGAAGATGTTTTATACAATATGCACTTATAATAGTATCAAATGATTTGTTTTAAACGTATCAAGCATTCTTGGCTATTATAAGGTAAAAACCCTATCCTCCGGCTTGCGTTGCATTGTGTGATGGGACCTGGGTCTTATAATAGCTTCATTTTTTCTTTATTTAGCATTGCGCTGTTGTTTTATGCACTGGTGTTCTTGGGAGGAAACCCGTTCCATGTTATACGGCGTGGTCCCTTGATTTACCTAACTTTGAAAATAAAGATAAATAATTGTTTTAGTTCTCACACCAGTCCCATGACTGACATGGAGTTTATTGTTTTAACCTAAACTCTGGGTGCCCTTATTTTCGACACGGGCAGCTAGTAGTTTTGGTTTTGCAGATTTATATTCACAGGATCCTGATTTACAGCTGAAGCGATGCTCGGAAAGCTCTGTATCCGTTTATTACTTTCAGTTGTGTTTTGTACCATTTTTCCGCTGCTATATAATTTATTGTAATCTCTGATATTTATCGAATGTATTTTATTCATTTATACTCTGTATATTCTTGTATCTGATGGAATTGTTGTAATAAACAATGAAATGTTCTTCCGTTTGCATTCTGATTGGTCTTGTCCTCAAAGTATCCGCTCTTTCCTTCATGGGGAAGTAACGGGTCCTTACACGTGACTCATAGTACCACTCATGGAAACACAACTTCCAGTATCCATTTTATTTCCTTACTATTACTATTCTTTTCCGGGCCTTACCCCTTTTTTCCTTCTTGTCGGCCCAATGCCTCAATCAAAAGCCCACGTTCAATCTTCTTCTTCTATAAGTAAAAACACCATCCCACTTCCACTACCAAAGTTTGTTTGCCTCCTTCTTCCGAGTGTCATACAACAACACGTTTTCCATGCCTGGTTATCCCCATTCGGGCATTTCTCCACTGCGTTTACACACAGTAACGTCATCAAACTTATTCAAATGCCCACCGCCATTTCCTTTATTCATTCTTGCAAAAACAATGGCCATTGCCATGTACTTGAATATCCACCCTGACCATCTTCTTGGAAGGTCCTGTCAACACCAGTGCTTTATACACGAACAGGAATAAACAGATAACGTTGAAGCGTGATCTGGGCAAGTGACGATTAATGAATTTTGGCTTCTAAACTAAACATACAGTGCCTTCCAGTATTTAATCTCTTCATATTATATCCGCTCCACTCAGTCACCTCACTGTTACTCCATACTCTTAGAAATTCACCGAAGTCAGCGCCCCTTTATCCATATCCAATCCCTTTTTCATCCTTCATTAAATCGCAACAAGTCCCCTCACCACTCCATCCATGCTCTCATGAATTTCCATACTCCAGTGCTTCTTCTGCCACATATAACTCACGCACCACCACAAATCCTCACGCAAACCAAACCATTCACCCTATTTTACTTCAGACTTTCACGCACCCAAACTGACACTTCCCCAAACCAACTTACCTCTTTTCCGAACGCAGTACAATATTCCTCCTCCAAAGTTGTCCCTCCTCCCTTTAAGCTTTCCATCTCACGCCCTATCTACTCCAACACACATCGTCCTTTCCATTGCACTCAGTTTGAAATAGCCCTCACGCCGCCTCGCAGCTAGATCTCACGATGACCACCATCTCCTCTCGTGTGCCGCAGCGTAGGTGTCCCATTTCTCACCAGTTGCTACAGGGACCCCTGGCCACCATGAACTTGTATATATAATTTTTTCCATGATTTTATTTCCCATAGCACCCGCTGTATATTATTATTATTATTCAGATCGGCCATTTTTTTTTGCGTTTTGTGGAAGTCACGGTTTAAGTAGGAGAGATGAAGCATGTTAGTGTATTTATATAAGTACATAACTTGGCCATTAAGGATTAGCTTGGTGCTTAGGCTATAGGTAGGTGATGGTATTGGATTTAATTTCCATGTGCAGTCACATAACTGTCTTTGCTATTGATTGGAAAAATCATCACTGTGTCTTCAGTATGGAGCTTACTGTATGATATTTTCGAAAGGCTGTAAAATAGGTAGGCACACGGGGATGGCAGTACGTTTACTTAGCAGGGAAGGGAGTCATTTATATATGTATATTTTATATAAATTAGCTTTAAGGTCACTTGCACTAGAGTTGCTATATTTTCAAACTAGATTTGCTGAATGGTGTAGGATTTGGTTGCGTGATTTATGGGATAAACGCATGTTTATATATATATATATATATACATGAAATAGGAGACTGGCACTAAGAGATTAGGTCGATAGGGCATGGTAATTTTCAATTTTAATTAGGTAGGGTAGACTGCGTTTTCCACCTACCTAAACGCTAATCATAAGACAGTAGGTGCAAGAAAAAGAGATACCAGGTAAGGGCTACCTTAATTGAAAGTATGGCTGTGAATAGGACAACGCAAAAGACTGATTAGAAAGCCTAGGGTAGATTTAATTTTCGTTCATGAAATGTAAACTATCAAGTTGTATCGTGATCTTGCAAATTTGAAAGTGTATGCGGTGTCCGTTATACGGACTTACCTTTATTTACGGACTGCTACGGACAGAAGTAAAAATATGGTTGTGTCCAGCGATGAACCCCAATCCCAAAAATATAATAATACTGGTAGGTTAACTTATTCTGTGAAACCCGAAATACTGATATAGGGTGCACAATACTCCAAATAAAAAGTTGCTTATTTAATTATTTAAAAATTACAGTAAAATTCTAAAAATTAAATTATCACTACATCTCAAAAGAATCTTGTCCAAGTTCAAAACCGATATCTAGTTACATCAAATAAACCGTTACGGTCGATAAACAATTCTATAGCGACTTTCTAAATATTTGATTTAGACATATCTTGCAATCTATATGCCGAAGTCTTGGTTTTTCACTTCTGTTAGAAAAATACAGTTCAACAGATTCCAACATTTCTTGTTTCGAAGAAATCCGACCAATAACGGGTCCGGTGTACTTAGTTGAAGTTCAGAACGTTAAATTACGAACTGCTGCGAAATTACGGGCTCGATTATAATTAATATATATTTTTATACATTCAACTTCGTTTTAAATTATATATAAATCCATTATTGAAACACCCCACCTCCGTTAGGGTCACTCTCAAAGGGAATGTCCTAATTTTGGTGGAGGTTTATAAGTATAAGTCATAGATATACAAGACAGATATAAGAACACATATTTTTGAACAGCGGAAAACAACAACAACTTTTATTTCATTAAAATATGTGTTACACAAACCATGCCATAATTGTCTTACAATACTTCCAAAAACATAACATCTTCATAACTGTCTTGATTACATTATTTAAAGAAGCATAAAGAAAACATAAATAAACTGCAAAAGCCCCATAATTGATGTCCTAGCCATAGTCCAAAACGGAAAAGATCCAAGCAATACATTCTTTCTCTTCAAGCTGGATGTGAAAACTGGTCAAGCTGCGGTATTCCCTCCCTCTGGACCTGGGGAGGGGGAAACGGAAGAAAAGAAGACGAAGGAAAAGTAGAGTCAGACATAAAGCCTGAGTAAGTCTAGGACTATTCAGTCTATGAATAAAGAACTGGGTATGATAAGTATAAACTGGAAATGGGAAAGCACCATAAACTAATTTAAGTTATCTAGGGTCGAATATACTATCGTACCCCCATATTAATCTCTGTACCCATATAAACTAGTTCCCAACAGGCACCCCATAATCAGGGTGAAGTGATCCATTTCTGATGATCGGCTCCTACTCGCATAGTTACATGTGTCTTACGGCCCCCGTTGTTGTAGTTACCTATGCTGGTCCCACCATGGGGTGTATCAAGTCCCATGGTGGCGGCCCAACACAATCCTAGAATGCACAGGTATGCTACTGGTGCCCAGTGCCTTATTTTTCTGCGCCGGAGTGTGTGCACGCCCGCACCCCATTAGAACCTACACTGCTGCACCACCGACGTCGATTTGACCTCTTACAGTCAGCCCAGTAATCGTGCCCCACCCTGCCTAGTTCAGGGTAACCTGATACACCTTGTAGGGTTACTGCTGAAAAGGGTCCGCCGCTACTAGGTTTTCTATTTCTAGCCAACATGCTAAGTTGGTTAAGTGTTTTATAAACCTAACCCCCAATCAGTCTGTTTAGTTTAGCATGTTCCATTTTGATTAAGTATTAATTTAATTTACTTAATCCTATCAATCCTGATTCAGCCTTAATTGTCTTATTAAAGCCTTGACCTCTCACATTAGACAGGTATCGTTGCGGCTGCCTGTTTCCGGTTGGGTCTGGGCAGTCTTACGCCACAACTCAGTCTAACCTCGGGTCCTTATTGGGCTCCGTGTTTAACCACCCACATTGGATAGGTATTGTTGTGACTACTGGACAGCCGGGCGGTTCCGGGCAGGTTTACATCACAACTCAATCCAACCTCGGGTTAAACACATCGTATTTTCTACATTTACATATTTTGTCTCTTTTCTTTTTATATGTAAATATTTGCGGCCCATTATTCAAATTCACCTTTATTGGTTAAAATTTATTTATGCCACTTAATTGTTTTTCAAGGTTATTGGCATGCGTCAAACAATGCCAACACATATGTTCTATATTTTAACCCAAACGCCATTACCCCCGTTTTACACGTTCGCTACAATATAAGATATGTTGGGTTTAACATTTAAACCCAACTTAGCCATATGAAAAGGGGAGGCTTATAACATGGTGTTTATAAGGTAACATAAAAAGGGGAGTGTGAACGCATGAACTTGCAACATAATGATTCAATTAACATAAATTAGGCACATGTGAACTTGCATTGTAATAGCATATAATCATGGCATAAACAATACTTAAACATGAATCATTCTATTCATATAATCATGGCATAAACAATACTTAAACATGAATCATTCTATTCATAATCATGGCATAAACAATACTTAAACATGAATCATTCTATTCATATAAACTTGCAATTGGAATGTAAATCTAACTTAATTGTGTCACATATATCACCATATGGTTTTGATAACAACTTAGGCCTAAAACATGTTTCAACTAGGCATAATACCAAACATTGTTTAGTCATGTTCATAAAGGTGCTTACTTTTGTTTCTAATACAAAAGTATGATTTGCTAATTCCAACATAGATCCATATAAACTATAGTACTTAGTCGTATCCAATTACACACTAAAAGTGATCATAAAAGTATGTACATCATATTTGCACAATAGTGAATCATATACTTGCATGAATCCCAAATAAAATACCACAACATATGGTTGTCAACATAAATCATATACTTGTATGAATCCAATCGTATACCATAACATTTCCAAATCGTTTAGATACAAAATAACATACAAGTATAGATTATTATCGCCACAATTCCATTTCGTTGTTAACTTCCAACGCAAATCACATACTTGCAAATATCCAATCGTATACCATAACATTTCCAAATCGTTTAGAATCAAAATAACATACAAATATAGATTATTATCGCCACAATTCCATTTCGCATTTTACACAAATCAAACGCAATTAATTATTCACATCGGAATAGCACTCTACTTACAACGTATGACGACTCTTCAATTCAGGAATCTGAATTCTGAATTTGGAGATGCTATCCTTTGTTGTAGGCGTTGTTTTAATTGACGTTGCTTTAGGCTTTCAAACTATATCCAAATTGTCTCTCAATTTCTGATGGCTATCCTTAGTCTCTCCTTAGTAGCATAACGGTCTCATCTCCATTTTAGTTTGAGCTAATTAGGGTTAGTCTTAGGTCCTTTTTATAGAGTTTGTGAGTTGATTTAGACCGTCGATGAAGCTTGGTTTAATAATAGTCGTTCGTTCAAAGGAGAGACCAACCAGGAGCTGACACCTAGCCCTAGTGACAAGGCAAGGCTCAGAAAATCGACCAAACACAGACCAGGCCAGCCAGGGTGGGCTGGGTTCGACCTGGCTCAGGGGCCAGGTCGACACCCCAGTCGACACGGGTTACCCAGGTCGACTGCCCAGTCGACTTGGCTGGCCCCAGGTCGACTGCCAAGTCGACCTGGGTGCCTTGGGCGGGAATTTTCCCGCCCTGGCCAATTGGGCCCGATTTTGAATTTTAAATTTGTTTTTCTGAGCTGTTTTCGTCTGTTTGAATTTTAAACTGAATTCTGAAACTTCCGTAGGCCATATCTTCTTCATACGGAGTCCGTTTTACGCAAACTCGGACTCTATTTCAAGCAGAATTCCGAGACGAACGCAATGGCGTATCCCGTTTCCCTTAATTCTTTGATTTAAAATTAGTTATACTTTAATTTGTGAATTTCACTGTTATAGAATACACGGGGTGTTACATTCTCCCCCACTTAAAAGGATTTCGTCCCCGAAATCTTCAAGTTCAGGAAGAATGTATATCCTAACATCCAAACATCCATCTACTCATCCATCAAACACGAGGATCCATTGTCCTTAAAAGACTTCTAATGCTTCATGATCATATGCGAAGTGTGTGTGTGTACATGTACTTATCTAATGCAAAGTCAGGCGGCCTACTGATTCAGTTGACCTCCTTAATGCAAATTATGTATGTGTCATGAATCCATTATGTATGCAAATTTTCTTATTCATGATTCTACATGAGTGCACAATCATTCACACAAATGTAATATCCATATGACAACACATTAAATTTCAACCATATACGAATATAAATACATTTATGCATATGCAATATGAAGTGACTGAACCGATCTAAAACCTATATTATGTCTGTATATGCAACCACGAGCAACCACTAGCAATCACTTGCAACCACTTGCAACCATCATCCATAACATGTTTCAATCACATGTTTTCATCCAAAGGGTTTCTTCCTAAAAGATAAGGTCAAGGAGATATATCTAAAAAGATAGATAAAAGCGCTACTTAAGGAAAAAGGAAAGATCAAATATGTACCCTCGAAAAGAAAAGGGTAGGCTGCGCGTATTCTAGCTTCAGTTTCCCAAGTTGCTTCTTCTTCGGTGTTGCTCCACTGAACTTTGACGATCTTGACTTCGCGGTTGCGTAGCTTCTTCACTTCCGTTCCTAATATGCGGGTTGGAACTTTCCTTACGGTTGCTTCGCGTTCCACTTCAGCTTCTTCTAGGATATTTGGCTCTACCACTTCAGCAGACTCATGTAGACATTTTCGGAGATGTGAAACGTGAAAGACGTTGTGAACTCCGGCCAATTTTTCGGGTAGCTCCAATCTATAGGCCATTTTCCCAATTTTCTCGATGATAGGGAATGGCCCTACGAACCTTGGTGCTAGCTTTCCTGTGGTTCCAAAACGAACAACGTTCCTTAGCGGAGATACCTTAAGAAAAACTCTGTCCCCAATCTCAAATTCGAGGTCGGTCCTCCTCTTGTCGGCGTAGGACTTTTGTCTGTCTTGGGCCGTCTTCATCCTTCTTCGTATTAAGTCTACTTTCTCTGAAGTCTCTCGGATCATATATGGTCCAAGTAAGAGCTTATCAGTAGACTCCCACCAACAAGTGGGCGATCAGCACGGTCTTCCATATAAAGCTTCGAAGGGCGCCATTCCGATGGTTGCTTGATAGCTGTTGTTGTAGGCAAATTCTACCAAAGGAAGATGGTCTTCCCACGTCCCTCCGAAGTCGAGGACGGACAGTCTTAAAAGGTCCTCCAAAACTCTGTTCACTCTTTCTGTTTGGCCGTCGGTTTGGGGATGATAGGCTGTGCTCAAGCATAACTGTGTGCCTACCGCTTCTTGTAGACTCCGCCAAAACTCACTTGTGAAGATAGGGTCTCGGTCACTAACAATGCTGGATGGTATTCCATGGAGTCGAACAATTTCCTTGAGGTAAAGAGATGCTAGGGATGAGGCAGTTCTTTTACTTTTGACAGGTAAAAAGTGGGCGCTTTTAGTAAGCCTATCCACTATTACCCAAATGCTAGTGTTGCCTCTCTTAGACCTAGGCAGCCCATCAATGAAGTCCATTGAGATGCTATCCCACTTCCACTGCGGGACCTCTAGAGGATGTAGCAGACCGCCAGGCTTTTTCTGTTCCGCCTTAACCTGTTGGCACACCATACACTTAGAAACGAAATCTGCCACGTCCTTCTTCATGCCGTTCCAAAAGAAAGTTCTCTTTATGTCCTTGTACATTTTATCTCCGCCCGGATGTATCGTCATCTTGGAGTGATGTGCTTCCTCGAGAACCTTCTTTACTAAATCCCTTGTCTGTGGGACGCATAGTCTTCCATCTCGCCTTAGCCAACCCTTATCGTCGATGGAGTATCTGTTGAGGTGACTTGAAGTCTCACCCCTAATTAGTCTATCAATCGTCTCCACAAGCTGAGGGTCTTCGCGTTGTGCTATCCCTATTGAGTCCACTAAAGTCGGGCGTACTTCGAGAGATGCTAGCAAGCCTGGTACAAAATCGGAGGAAGGCCTAAAGTCAAAGCTGGCTATAAACTCTAGGCTTTGTCTTTCAACAAACAGCGGGCTTAGGGCCAGTTTCTTTCGGCTCAACGCGTCTGCCACTACGTTGCCTTTGCCCGGAGTGTAGGAGATCTCGAAATCATACGAGGCAAGAAACTCCATCCATCTCTGTTGCCTCAAGTTAAGGTCTTTCTGCGAGAAAAGGTATTTCAACGATTTATGGTCAGTGTAAAGTTCAAACTTCTCACCTAGGAGATAGTGTCGCCAAGACTTGAGTGCAAAGACGATGGCGGCTAACTCAAGATCGTGGGTCGGGTAGTTCTTTTCATGCACTTTCAATTGTCTCCCACCATAAGCTACTACCCTTCCTTCTTGCATTAAGACGGCGCCTAGCCTTGTCCCACATGCATCTGTATAAACTGTGAACATCTTGCTTCCATCTGGCAACATCAAAACTGGGGCTGTTGTAAGAGCCCTCTTCAGTCGTTGGAAAGCAAACTCGCAATCCAAGTCCCAATTGAACACCAGATTCTTCTTGGTCAGCCTTGTGAGCGGAGCTGAGATTTTCGCAAAATCCCTTATGAACTTTCGATAGAAACCTGCTAGTCCTAGAAAACTTCGGACCTCAGTTGCATTCCTTGGTGTCTTCCAATCCTGTACCGCTACTACCTTAGCAGGGTCCACAGCTAACCCTTCTTTGGATACTATGTGCCCAAGGAACCTCACTTCTTCTCTCCAAAAGTGACATTTGGAGAATTTGGCTTTTAGCTGATGGACTCGTAGAGTTTCCATGATTTCCCTTAAGTGCTGAGCATGTTCCTCTTCACTCTTTGAGAAAATAAGGATATCGTCTACGAAGCCCACTACGAACTTATTGAGGAAATCTCTGAATACCCTACTCATCAGGTCCACGAAGTAAGCAGGTGCGTTTGTCAAGCCTAAAGGCATGACAAGCCATTCAAAGAAGCCGTCGGGGGTTCTGAATGTCGTTTTATCGATGCTATCTTTAGCCACCTTTAGCTGATGAAAACCGGTCGCTAAATCGAGTTGGGAGAAAACAGACGCTCCTACAAGCTGATCAAACAGATCGTCAATTCTGGGAAGAGGGTGCCTATTCTTTTTCGTTAGCTTGTTGAGCTCCCTATAGTCAACACATAGACGGAGTGAACCATCCGCCTTTGTAGCGAACACCACTGGAGCGCCCCATTCTGAAATGCTCCTTCTAATAAACCCCTTCTCTAGAAGCTCTTTAATCTGTTTACTGAGCTCTTTCCTTTCCCGTGGAGCCATGTGTCTAACGGGCAACGCAACGGGCTTTGCATTATCTACAAGATATATGCGGAAGTCTATCTCCCACTTCGGAGGCAAGCCCTTCACCTCTTCGAAGACATCCGGATATTCCCAGACCACTCTGACCTATTGCAAACTTTCAACAGAGGCATCTAGCGATTCAAGATAACTAAGCATAATCGCATACGAGGGATTACAAGTAATTTCCAAAGTGTTACTAAGCTGGGTCAGGAGCCTAACAACCCTTTTCTCACAATCAAGGATGGCCCCATTACTGGATAGCCAATCCATGCCCAAAATCAAACCATATCCCGAAAAGCCCAAAACAAAGGCACTACATTTAAATTCTACGCTTAGAATAGAAATTTTCAATCCAACACAGATCATAAACAAATGAGCTGGGCCCCCAATTGGGTTTGAAACAATTAAGGGGTCCTCTACCATACTAGTTTCTAGGTGCAGAGATTCTACTAAAGCAGACGAGATAAAGGAGTGTGATGCGCCAGAATCAAATAAAGTGCGAACGGGGTGATCATAAAGATAAACTACACTTTCTACAGAAGTATTTATACCTCGCTGTTGCAGAGGTGGCGCCTCTAGCACATGAACCTGTGCCCCTGAGGTGGATCCAGCCCTCTGCCCCTGTCCTCGTTTCTTTGGGCAGTCCTTAGCCATGTGGCCTGTCTCACCGCAAGAAAAGCACCCACCATTCATCTTGGCCTTCTTTTTCCGGCAGTCTTTCACTAAGTACCCCACTTTGCCACAGAAATTACACTTCCTCTTCTCTTTGTTGTCTTTCCCGCCCTTCTTAAAGTCTGTCTTCTTAAGCTGCAAACCCTCTTTCTTCCCTTGAGAGCTTTCTGCCTTTGTCTCCTTCTTGCCCTTATCCTCTTCGTTCAGCAATGCCATCTATACCAATCTTTCATACGTAGCTCCCATGGGTATATGGGTCATGGCCAAACTGTGTAATGGCCCATTCAACCCCTTGATAAAGCGGAGAGCCTTTTTGTGCGGGGTGTTGACTAGGTCCAGTCCGAACCTAGCTAGCTGATCAAACTGGTTAACATACTCTTTGACTGTCATATTCCCTTGCTTAAGAAATAAGAATTTTTCCAACTGAAGACTCCTTTCAGCTTCTGAGAGAAATTTAGCCTCAAACCTTGCCTTAAAGTCCTCCCATGTTTCCACTGTTCTTTCTGCATTAGTGACTTCCCACCAGTAGGAAGCCTCACCTTTTAGTAGCCATACTGCCAGTTGTACTTTCTGCCTATCTTCTACCTCAAAGATGACGAATAAGTCCTCGGTTTCTTTCAGCCAATTTCTAGCTGCCACGAAGGACTCAGTTCCATGAAAGTCCTTTCCTCCCATAGCTTTAAAATCTTTACATATCTTAGCAAAAGTGTTTCCCCGCGGAGGAGGTGGAGGAAGAGGTGCTGCTGCAGCTGGATGATTTCCTGCAGCTGGGGGAGGAGGAACGGTAGGACCTGGCTGAGTGGCCCTTGCTTCTAAGAACCGTCTAAACCAACCAGTTATTGGTACACCCTCTGGCAAGTTAAGTTCTTCGGACATGCTGAAACAAAAATGATAGATTCAAAACGAAGGATAAGAGATAGTACCTATGGCTTTGGGGGACTTTGCCTTTTTTAAAATAAAATAATATTTTATCTTTTAAAAATGCTTCTTTAAATTTCCTTTTTGAAAATAAATTTTCAAAACTTTTTATCTTATCTGGTAAACCTATGCTCTGATACCAAGTGAAACACCCCACCTCCGTTAGGGTCACTCTCAAAGGGAATGCCCTAATTTTGGTGGAGGTTTATAAGTATAAGTCACAGATATACAAGACAGATATAAGAACACATATTTTTGAACAGCGGAAAACAACAACTTTTATTTCATTAAAATATGTGTTACACAAACCATGCCATAATTGTCTTACAATACTTCCAAAAACATAACATCTTCATAACTGTCTTGATTACATTATTTAAAGAAGCATAAAGAAAACATAAATAAACTGCAAAAGCCCCATAATTGCTGTCCATAGCCATAGTCCAAAACGGAAAAGATCCAAGCAATACATTCTTTCTCCTCAAGCTGGATGTGAAAACTGGTCAAGCTGCGGTATTCCCTCCCTGTGGACCTGGGGGGGGGGAGGGGAGGGAAACGGAAGAAAAGAAGACGAAGGAAAAGTAGAGTAAGACATAAAGCCTGAGTAAGTCTAGGACTATTCAGTCTATGAATAAAGAACTGGGTATGATAAGTATAAACTGGAAATGGGAAAGCACCATAAACTAAGTTAAGTTATCTAGGGTCGAATATACTATCGTACCCCCATATTAATCTCTGTACCCATATAAACTAGTTCCCAACAGGCACCCCATAATCAGGGTGAAGTGATCCATTTCTGATGATCAGCTCCTACTCGCATAGTTACATGTGTCTTACGGCCCCCGTTGTTGTAGTTACCTATGCTGGTCCCACCATGGGGTGTATCAAGTCCCATGGTGGCGGCCCGACACAATTCTAGAATGCACAGGTATGCTACTGGTGCCCAGTGCCTTATTTTTCTGCGCCAGAGTGTGTGCACGCCCGCACCCCGTTAGAACCTACACTGCTGCACCACCGCCGTCGATTTGACCTCTTACAGTCAGCCCAGTAATCGTGCCCCACCCTGCCTAGTTCAGGGTATCCTGATACACCTTGTAGGGTTACTGCTGAAAAGGGTCCCCCGCTACTAGGTTTTCTATTTCTAGCCAACATGCTAAGTTGGTTAAGTGTTTTATAAACCTAACCCCCAATCAGTCTGTTTAGTTTAGCATGTTCCATTTTGATTAAGTATTAATTTAATTTACTTAATCCTATCAATCCTGATTCAGCCTTAATTGTCTTATTAAAGCCTTGACCTCTCACATTAGACAGGTATTGTTGTGGCTGCCTGTTGCCGGTTGGGTCCGGGCAGTCTTACGCCACAACTCAGTCTAACCTCGGGTCCTTATTGGGCTCCGTGTTTAACCACCCACATTGGATAGGTATTGTTGTGACTACTGGACAGTCGGGCGGTTCCGGGCAGGTTTACATCACAACTCAATCCAACCTCGGGTTAAACACATCGTATTTTCTACATTTACATATTTTGTCTCTTTTCTTTTTATATGTAAATATTTGCGGCCCATTATTCAAATTCACCTTTATTGGTTAAAATTTATTTATGCCACTTAATTGTTTTTCAAGGTTATTGGCATGCGTCAAACAATGCCACACATATGTTCTATATTTTAACCCAAACGTCATTACCCCCGTTTTACACGTTCGCTACAATATAAGATATGTTGGGTTTAACATTTAAACCCAACTTAGCCATATGAAAAGGGGAGGCTTATAACATGGTGTTTATAAGGTAACATAAAAAGGGGAGTGTGAACGAATGAACTTGCAACATAACGATTCAATTAACATAAATTAGGCACATGTGAACTTGCATTGTAATAGCATATAATCATGGCATAAACAATACTTAAACATGAATCATTCTATTCATATAATCATGGCATAAACAATACTTAAACATGAATCATTCTATTCATATAATCATGGCATAAACAATACTTAAACATGAATCATTCTATTCATATAAACTTGCAATTGGAATGTAAATCTAACTTAATTGTGTCACATATATCACCATATGGTTTTGATAACAACTTAGGCCTAAAACATGTTTCAACTAGGCATAATACCAAACATTGTTTAGTCATGTTCATAAAGGTGCTTACTTTTGTTTCTAATACAAAAGTATGATTTGCTAATTCCAACATAGATCCATATAAACTATAGTACTTAGTCGTATCCAATTACACACTAAAAGTGATCATAAAAGTATGTACATCATATTGGCACAATAGTGAATCATATACTTGCATGAATCCCAAATAAAATACCATAACATATGGTTGTCAACATAAATCATATACTTGTATGAATCCAATCGTATACCATAACATTTCCAAATCGTTTAGATACAAAATAACATACAAGTATAGATTATTATCGCCACAATTCCATTTCGTTGTTAACTTCCAACGCAAATCACATACTTGCAAATATCCAATCGTATACCATAACATTTCCAAATCGTTTAGAATCAAAATAACATACAAATATAGATTATTATCGCCACAATTCTATTTCGCATTTTACACAAATCAAACGCAATTAATTATTCACATCGGAATAGCACTCTACTTACAACGTATGACGACTCTTCAATTCAGGAATCTGAATTCTGAATTTGGAGATGCTATCCTTTGTTGTAGGCGTTGTTTTAATTGACGTTGCTTTAGGCTTTCAAACTATCTCCAAATTGTCTCTCAATTTCTGATGGCTATCCTTAGTCTCTCCTTAGCAGCATAACGGTCTCATCTCAATTTTAGTTTGAGCTAATTAGGGTTAGTCTTAGGTCCTTTTTATAGAGTTTGTGAGTTGATTTAGACCGTCGATGAAGCTTGGTTTAATAATAGTCGTTCGTTCAAAGGAGAGACCAACCAGGAGCTGACACCTAGCCCTAGTGACAAGGCAAGGCTCAGAGAATCGACCAAACATAGACCAGGCCAGCCAGGGTGGGCTGGGTTCGACCTGGCTCAGGGGCCAGGTCGACACCCCAGTCGACACCGTGTCGACTTGGCAGTCGACATGGGTTACCCAGGTCGACTGCCCAGTCGACCTGGCTAGCCCCAGGTCGACTGCCAAGTCGACCTGGGTGCCTTGGGCGGGAATTTTCCCGCCCTGGCCAATTGGGCCCGATTTTGAATTTTAAATTTGTTTTTCTGAGCTGTTTTCGTCTGTTTGAATTTTAAACTGAATTCTGAAACTTCCGGAGGCCATATCTTCTTCATACGGAGTCCGTTTTATGCAAACTCGGACTCTATTTCAAGCAGAATTCCGAGACGAACGCAATGGCGTATCCCGTTTCCCTTAATTCTTTGATTTAAAATTAGTTATACTTTCATTTGTGAATTTCACTGTTATAGAATACGTGGGGTGTTACACTTATATTATGAATCCAATATTTAAACTGATTTAAATATTCAAATACAAACCGATAAAAATGCGGGACGTTACATTCCTTCCCCCTTAAAATAATTTCATCCTCAAAATTGCTAAGAAGTGAAGATGCTCTAATTCTAACTCCTCACAACCTGCTCGGTTGAAATTTCTTACTTCACATCCCCATAACTCAATCCTTGGTTGATCTCCCATCAATCCATTCTCAAACCAATCTTTCTCTTTTACTAAGCCAAAATTCTATTTCAACTCCAACTCCAATTACTGATTTATTTCTCAAATCAGTTATCTTCATCTCCAAATTCAAAATTCGATTCTTATTCTCCAAGAATCAATTCATTTTAATAACTCGAATCTCCAATATTTCTCTTTTACAGTTTCCTATTTGGATTGTTCCAAATTTAGTCCAATTTTGGTATCTTAGTTTAAGTTCTACTTTTACCATTTTAACTCCATAAGTTAAATTTTTATTTCAGAATTCAAATTCCTGGGATTTATTTCAAATCAGTTTGATATCGTATATACATAATAACAATTCAAAACATTTAAATTTTTGAACAACTTGTTCCTCAAAACAATCCAAAACAAAATCTTTGGTAATATTCCGTCACTTAGCAACTCGAAATTGAACACTGATGATGCGGCCGTCATCATCAGAATTATTTTCCAGTGATCGAAGTGAGTTCAATACTATATCAATATCAAAACTTATTTTCAAACACTTTTATTTTTGAAATTACTTCAAAATATCTTTCACAACATTTGGAAAACAATTTCAAATCTCCCAAGATTTTAAAATTCCCATATATTTAATCCAAATAATATTTCCAGCTCTTTTCCAAGTTACCAGAGTTTTATTTCAATCCTGGTTTTAAATTCAAATTTAGTTCATCTGATTTTTCATTTTATATTTATATAATATTTCGATCGGTTATTTATATAACCAACTCAATTATAAATCTTATTCGATCATAATTTCAACCAACACATTCAATATATATTAGACAATTCCAATATATATACTTTCTTTATATCAAAATATATTTTGGGTAAGATTATTTCATTTACCCTCTTTTCAAAACATATTGTGTCGAATTACTCTGTTCAAGGGATTAGAAACACCTATCGACACAGATTGCATTACTGTTTCGACCAGAATTCATAAACCGCTCGACTGACCAATCAACATAATATAAAACGGTTTTTATATTAATTACAAATACGCGCTCATATATATATACTCATACTCAATCTAGATTATTACTAACTCCATCTCTATTGAGTTACGCCATAGAGCCAAGGTAATCACTTAACCTTCAGCTCTGATACCACTGTAATGGCCGCGGGATTTTCGACCCCGAAAATCAACATAAAACACAATGTTGACTGTTCAAGCATCAAAAATATCGGGTCATTAATAGAAAGAAATTAGAGGATGAGAAAGATAAGATAGAACTAATAGAATAGAAGAAGAAGAAGAACATCAGAATCAGAGTAAACACGAAACTCACAGCGGAACGAATAAAATGTATTGTATAACATAACTTTGAATATAAAACTGTATTGTATATACATACCATTGACAAAGTACAATACATCATATCACAGTGGAAAATAATCTCTTAATACTAACGGTGGAGCCTTCTGCTTCGAGCTCCTCCAAGTGAATCTGCAAAGCCTGAAACACTTGACTGCCCGTGCAAATTTGGGCACCCAAGAGTTTAGGGGAAACACAAACAAATAAACTCTGGGTCAGTCATGGGACTGGTGTGAGTAAATTCTAACCATACTATTCAAATTTTAGAAAAAATCCTTTTGAAAAAATAATAATAATAGTAAGACCAGCCCACACATAAACATGGCTGGTTTTTACCTTACTATAACCCAAAACACTTTGATATCAAAATCAGTGATATTATAACAATGTCTAATTAATATAAATAACCAAATAGAAGAACGCTTGCATCTCATGCTCCACATATATATAGTATAAAATCATAAACCGCAGGGCGCTTATTGGAGAACGGATTCCAACGGACAAGGTATGGGAGTGTACTCTAGAGGGTATACACTGGGGTTCAACAAGAACGTCTTGTAACCCGGCCACACATGACTGACCACTCATTTAGCTTGAGTGTATCGAATATATTGCCGCCACGGTTGTTGTCCATCCAACCGTCATCAGAAGATACAAAATCGAAAAAGAAGAACAAATATGAATTTTCTCTAGATCGGTGACAATACACCCTTCTTGGGGATGACCTAACTAGCCATGCTGCCTAGCCCAACTTTTGTTACTTCCTGGTGGTGAGGCTAGAGGCTACGTCTATCTTCAGAATATCTGATCACCATTCATTTTGAATGCCACATCGTCAAACCCGATAATTCACTAATCGATTTCCAAAAATATCACGGGTATAAAAAGCTAAGAGGAACGAATTCCTCCGCCACCAGACGTAATACCTTTAGGAGATCAACCATATGTGATTTGTTAGTCTGTCAGACACTCGTCCATACAAGTTGTCCTGGGACTGGACAAACAGAAAACACCATTCTGGAACAGAACGACCCTTGCATTTCACTCCGTCTTCAATTGTCTTCAGCATAATCTAATTCGCCGTGCTTATGCCTATACAGAGTGGTTTTCGGATAATATATCCAACCGGTCTCTCCGTATTGACAACGATGGTCAAAACACTTCGATAGTCAGTTCTTTAACTATCGAAGTAAAAAAACATTCATTCAAATGTACAACGAATCATCATACAATCACTGGCCCCTTTATATTAATTTTCCAACTTCTCATATCCCAGAAAATATACGTTATTAATGTTCGAAAACATTCCTATCATTTTCCCAATTTCTTATTTTCTATATTTTAGAAAATATACCTTATAAATCTTTGGGAAACATTTCCAGTTCTCATTTAATCATTTCAATCTGCAAATTATTTGCTTAACTCTTCATTCTAGAAATAAATACCCTCACAGGTTCATATCCTATTTACCGACTTCCTTTTATAATTTATATTCCCATTCTATTTGATAAACTCTATTTCTAAATCAGGTTCTTATTAAATCAATATCAAGTTTATAACTAGATATCGTTTTCATACCCTGTTATAATTTATTGGTTTAAGTCCAAATATTAACTATCCTATAAGAATATAATTTCTAAAATAAATTACTTTAATACAATTCCTAGGGAGTAGTGCTATATATAAAAATCACGTTTAAGCTTGGTCAACAACGCTAATTTATAGATATAGTTCAAAAACTTGACATGCGTTGTAATATTCCCCTTTATAACTAATCTTGACATAGCAGTCACGATTAAGCCTAGTCAACAACGTTATTTTATCATTATAGTTCAAAGACTTGTCATAAGCTGTAATATTCACCTTTATAACTAGTTTCGACATAATAGTCACGCTTATATAAATAATATAAAACCAACAGTACAGATAAATATCGTGGAATTCGGTTGGATTCCTCCAACCGGTTTCCTGCATCCACAAATGTTAGTCCATAAAATTTACACTAATTTCATATTATGGAATCTTATAATCGATGGAATTAGTATCCAATCCATGATGGGTATATATATATACGACGATATTCAACCAATTTACTGGTAATCCTAATCAACCATCACGCAGCATTCAACCATTATTTTAAAATATAATATTTTAAAATAAAACAAAGTTTGTGAATTTACTCACCTTTGCGCGTTAACCATTGAATAACGATTTGCGTTAGTCGATTAAACCGGGCGTTCAATTCTTCCATAATTTCAAACGTGCTTCAAATTGCTCCATTATTCTTGCCACTCTTAACACCGTCTCTTGTAGTCGTGACTCATAGTACCACTCATGGAAACACAACTTCCAGTACCCATTTTTTTTCCTTACTATTACTATTCTTTTCTGGGCCTTACCCCTTTTTTCCTTCTTGTCGGCCCAATGCCTCAATCAAAAGCTCACGTTCAATCTTCTTCTTCTATAAGTAAAAACACCATCCCACTTCCACTACTAAAGTTTGTTTGCCTGCTTCTTCCGAGTATCATACAACAACACGTTTTCCATGCCTGGTTATCCTCATTCAGGCATTTCTCCACTGCGTTTACAAATAGTAACGTCATCAAACTTATTCAAATGCCCACCGCCATTTCCTTTATTCATTCTTGCAAAAACAATGGAAATTGCCATGTACTTGAATCTCCACCCTGACCATCATCTTGGAAGGTCCTGTCAACACCAGTGCTTTATACACGAACTGGAATAAACAGATAACGTTGAAGTGTGATCTGGGCAAGTGACGGTTAATGAATTTTGGCTTCTAAACTAAACATACAGTGCCTTCCAGGATTTAAACTCTTCATATTATATCCTCTCCGCTCAGTCACCTCACTATTACTCCATACTCCTAGATATTCACCGAAGTCAGCGCCCCTTTATCCATTTCCAATCCCTTTTTCATCCTTCATTAAATCGCAACAAGTCCCCTCACCACTCCATCTATGCTCTCATGAATTTCCATACTCCATTGCTTCTTCTGCCACATATAACTCACGCACCACCACAAATCCTCACGTAAACCAAACCATTCACCCCATTTTACTTCAGACTTTCACGCACCCAAACTGACACTTCCCCAAACTAACGTACCTCTTTTCCGAACACAGTACAATATTCCTCCTCCAAAGTTGTCCCCTTCCCTTTAAGCTTTCCAGCTCACGTCCCATCTACTCCAACACGCATCGTCCTTTCCATTGCACTCAGTTTGAAACCGCCCTCATGCCGCCTCGCAGCTGGATCTCACGATGACCACCATCTCCTCTCGTGTGCCGCAGCGTCGGTGTCCCATTTCTCACCAGTTGCTACAGGGACCCCTGGCCACCATGAACTTGTATATATAATTTTTTTCCATGATTTTATTTCCCTTAACACTCGCTGTATATTATTATTATTATTATTTAGATCGGCCATTTATTTTTCTTTGCATTTTGTGGAAGTCACAGTTTAAGGAGGAGAGATAAAGCCTGTTAGTGTATTTATATAAGTACATAACTTGGCCATTAAGGATTAGCTTGGTGCTTAGGCTATAGGTAGGTGATGGTATTGGATTTAATTTCCATGTGTAGTCACATAATTGTCTTTGCTATTGATTGGAAAAATCATCACTTTGTCTTCGGTATGGAGCTTGCAGTATGATATTTGCGAAAGGCTGTAAAATAGGTAGGCATACGTTTACTTAGCAGGGAAGGGAGTCATTTATATATGTATATTTTATATAAATTAGCTTAAGGTCACTTGAACTAGAGTTGCTATATTTTCAAACTAGATTTGCTGAATGGTGTATGATTTGGTTGCGTGATTTATGGGATAGATGCATGTTTTTATATATATACACACGAAATAGGAGACTGGCACTAGGAGATTAGGTCGATAAGGAATGGTAATTTTCAATTTTAGTTAGGGAGGGACTGTGTTTTCCGCCTACCTAAACGCTAATCATAAGACAGTAGGTGCAAGAAAAAGAGATACCAGGTAAGGGCTGCCTTAATTGAAAGTATGGCTGTGAATAGGACAACGCAATAGACTAATTAGAAAGCCTAGGGTAGATTTAATTTTCGTTCATGAAATGTAAACTATCAAGGTGTATCGTGATCTTGCAAATTTGAAAGTATATGCCGTGTCCGTTATACGGACTTACCTTAATTTATGGACTGCTATGGACAGGAGTAAAAATATGGTTGTGTCCAGCGATGAGCCCCAATCCCAAAAAATTTAATAATACCAGTAAGTTAACTTATTCTGTGAAACCCCGAAATACTGATATAGGGTGCACAATACTCCCAAAAAAAAGTCGCTTATTTAATTATTTAAAAATTACAGTAAAATTCTAAAAATTAAATAATCACTACATCTCAAAAGAATCTTGTCCAAGTTCGAAAAACCGATATCTAGTTATATCAAATAAACCGTTACGGTCGATAAACAACTTTATAGCGACTTTCTGAATATTTGATTTAGACATATCTTGCAATCTATATGCCGAAGTCTTGGATTTTCACTTCTGTTAGAAAAATACAGTTAAACAGATTGGAACATGTTATGTATGGTGGATGCAAATTGGATGCAAGTGTTTGCTAGTGGTTGCTCGTGGACGCATATACACACACTAGTAGGCACTAGATCGGCTCAGTCACTTCATACTGCATATTGCATATAAATGGCTGTATTTAGTAAAATGGATGTATGACGATTGTATTATCAGATGGATGCTGCATTCAGATGATGATTGTGCACGCATATTGAGATAATATGTAGCATTAGGGAACTTTTGCATACATAATGGACGCATGGCACTATCATGGTTTTCATTAAGGAGGTCAACTGAATCAGTGGACCGCCTGATTTTTGCATTATATATGGACATATACACACACTGTGCATTTAAACATGAAAGCATTAGAAGTCTATAAGGACAATGGATGCCTGTGTTTGATGGTTGAGTAGATGGACGATTGGATGTTAGGATATACATTCTTCTTAACTTGAAGATTTCGGGGACGAAATCCTTTAAGGAGGGGAGAATGTAACACCCCGTAATTCTATTAATATTAATATTCACAAATTAAAGAATAACTAATCTCAGACGTGAGAATTGTGGGAAACGGGTTGCGCCATTGTGGTCGTCTCGGAATTATGGTTGAAATAGAATCCGAGTTTGCGTGAATTAGACTTCGTATGAAGAAGTTATGGCCATCGGAAGTTTCAGAAAATTCAAAACAGCTCGCAGGAAATTTAAAATTCAAACTGAAAGTGCAGAAGTGGGCTGGGCGGGAAATATTCCCGCCCAGGCAGGTCGACTGGGGAGTCGACACTAGTGTCGACCTCCCCTCCCCCAGGTCGACTAGCATGTCGACCTCCCCCCCCCCCCAAGGTCGACTATAGTGTCGACCTGGGTGTCGACCTGGTCAGTCGGCTAGGGTTTTGGCTGAGTCTGTTTTTGACTGAGTGATGACCCATTAGGGTTTTTGACCTAATCTGGTTGGCTGGGATTAGTTCTGTGTTGATCTGAAGATCTAAAATAAATCCTAACTCTATAAATACCTAGGTAGTTTCTCACCCTAATTCATATGAAAAATAGAGTAGCTACCGTCATACCGCCGCCATGGAACTCAGTGGAGCCGCAGCAAACTAAGAAGAAAGAGAGGCTATCAAACCCTAATTCTACTCAACTCTAAAGCAAATCGAGGCTATCTTTCTCTTCTAAATGGTGAGTATGATAGTCTTAACAAGATTATTATTAAATTAATTAGGTTAAGTCATGAATGGATTATGAGTAGATGATGTGAATTGTCATGTATGTTGCTGTAAACTTTATGCTATCATGTATGTTATCAATCCTATACTATGTATCCTATATGTTGTAAATCATGCTATGATGATGTTATGTATGTTGAGAGTTTCTATGCTAAATTGTGATAAATCATACATGCTTTAAATTCATGATGTTCTTGTTTATGCTAATTAGTTCATGTTAATCACATCATGATGTTAATGTTATTTGGGTTATGTTAATCTATATGACAAGTCACATATGAAAGTTTAGGTTGAGATTATGAACATATGCTATGACCACTATTTTGATCTAGAATTATGACATCTAGAATTATGCTATGACATATATGAAATTCTATGCTGGTTCACACCATCATTATGTTGCCTAAAACCCCCTTATGCAAGTTTGTACATAAAGTTGAGTATGATCATATCATGTAAATTGTGACATTTAACAAGTTGACACCTTTTGATCCTTAACATGTGTAGTTTATGCAAGTTTCACCCCTATTATGGTTAGATTTATTTTAATTGTCTATATGTTTTGATAATTTATCTTTGTGCTATGTGTTAGACTACTCAAGTCTAGCCTATATTATGCGTTGAATAAGCGAACGTATAAACATGGGGTAGGGGTAATATTAAGGATTTAATAATAAGAAGTTGGGGTGCAATTGATATGATTTTGCATGCCATGAGTGGATAACCATAATTGAGTCAATTATGGACATCAATAAAAGTGGACTTAATTAATGATTTGGATAGGGAATTATTAAAACTGGGGTAAATGATTATAAGTGATAATCAATGCTTAGGACACGAGGTTGGACTCGTTTGTGATGTAAACCTGCTCGGACCCGCCCCGCAAATCCAGTGGTCACAAATGTCAGCACAATGTGAGAGGTCCTAGGCCTAAACTAAAGCATAATAGTTGTAAAGGCACGAGGTTAGACTCTTTTATGGTGTAAGACTGCCCGGACCCACCCGGCAAATCCAGCTGCCATAAATGCCAGTCTAATGTGAGAGGTCTTTATGAGGTTATGGCCTGAATGAATTAAGAAATACTTAACCAGATAAACATGTAAAGTGGGACATGGGGGTTAAGTAGGTGCCTTGGGTGGCATGAGGAATCTAGTGGGTGCCCTTAGTGGCATGTGAAATACGATTAGTAAGACTTAACCAAACACACATGTAAATGAACATGACTAAGAGGGTTAAGTGGGATATACTAGTGGTGACAAGCATAGGTGGGTAGCTTGTGGGGGGCCATTTCAACCAGTATCCCAAACGTATCTTTGTGGGCTCGACCCAAGTCGAGGACGGGACACGCATACTGGGTTTGACTATAAGAGGCCAAAACGGGGAGCGGTGGCAACGCAAGTCCAACGGGTTTCATATGCGTGTGTGGACCCGGGCTGGTAGGTAAGACGTTGTTGCATCGTGTAGGTATAAGTCGTGCATTCTCAAGTTGTATCGGGTTGCCACTTTAGGGGAGTGATACACCCCACTGTGGGGCCAGCACGGGTATCTACGAGTAGGGAGCGGATCGAAAGTGGGTAGTAGGGTACACCTAGTGGAGATAGGGGCAGACGGCACCTATGTAGTCAGCTAGGGGTACGTAAGGCTATTTATATGTTTCTATGTGAAGCAAGTAGGATCAACCTTTAGGGTGACTGGTGCGGTGCAGTGTAGTAATGTGCGGTGCAGTGTAGTAATTATTCGTTAGTAATTAGGTGTGCCTTTACCGTTATCTTTAACGTTATCTTAAACGCTATCTTTATCTTCCTAATAGTTCATAGACATTTACTTATCTTCCAGCTTATGCCTTAGTCTAGTTATTTTGATAATAGTATTGTTAGAATTATCATACTCGCCAGACTTTATGTCTGACCCCCTCCATTTCTATCCTTTTTCCCCTCCAGGTCCTCAGGTTGGACACTGCTCTAGTGGAGTTTGATTGGATTGCTTCATCTCTCTTTGGAAAGCTTGGACCGTTGAAGTAAAGTCCAGCTTGTTATCTTCTTTAATGGCTATTTGTTTAATGGGATTATGTAATTTTGTTTTAGCAAGATGGATAATGTACTTGACTATGATTTATGGTTTGATGATGTAACAAACATGTTTAATTTCCGCTGCAATAAAATGAGGTTTTAGATTTCCAAGTACTACTTATTATCTGTCTTGTTGTAATTTTTCTGTTCTATATTCACTTATAACCTCCATGGAAGTTAATGCATTCCCATTGTGAGTGACATTATTGGATGTGGGGTGTTACAAGAAACGTCATGTTCTCCTTGGGTCCCTTATCCCGTTTTTGACTCATACCGAGGTGTGAGGCCCGCAAGTTAATGCTATACACAAAGCTATGCTGTATTAAAGCCGTGATTTGATCATCAACAACAAGACTCTGCTTTTCAATAGAATCCTTAATCATTTTCATCTCAGCATGACACCCAGGCAATTCATGCCATGCGACTGATATCTATCGATATTTAACCTCTAAGCTCATACGTCTCAAAGAAGGGCATTAAGCAAGAGAATAAATTCTCCGCCGCCAAGTAGATATATATTTAATAGAAATCAATCAACATAGAATAAAATCCAATGTCAGACACACATCCATTTTCAAGTTCATTCTGGGTCTGAACGAAACCAGAGGCACCTTATTCCTCGTCCCGTATGTCCAATACAGGAGAGATGTCCTTGTATATCCGGTCGATCTCCAAGTACGTCTGGACGATCATTACTTATTACCTCGTCTTGGGTGTACAGCACAATCAAGACATCAGTAATCATCCAAACAATGTGAAGACCTCCGGTCTTCAACCACTATCTTCATCGTCGACTTATCATCGAATCAGTTATTCAAAATGGGTATAAACCCGGTAATTCCGTATAACTCACGTATATAATAAACAAGTGCTATAAAAACGCAACATACGCCTCATTCTAATTCTGAATATTCTTTTATTTCTTTGGGAAAGGTTCCCATTAATTTTATCAAAGATAAATTCTTTAAATTTATTCTTTAATCTTCCTTTGGATGTCATGCTACGGTTTTCCAAACTAGTCGGGATTAGCGCACCTTGCCGAAGTAATCATTTATTTAATTTCCCAATCCCAACCTATTCATCCCATGAAGTAAAACTGGTAATACTCCATAACTTACACCCCGGTCTTATTGGTAAAATTAATTAACAATTCCCGTTCAAATCTAATTAAATATTTAACTATCGCTAGGAGCAAAATTGGCGATACTCCATTCTCAATCATTTCTCAAATTTGATAATTTAAATTATTGCATTCCCTTTTTCAATCTATTTAAAGATTCATTAAAACTCCACTTAGTTTTAATCTTCCTAAAAATCGATATTAATGATTAATTAACTTTGGAAACACAAACATGTCGCATCGACAATCTATACCGTACTATTGATTTCTGCCGATATATAACCTCTAAGCTCGTACGTCTCAGAGAAGGGTGTTAAGAAAAAGAATAAATTCTCCGCCACCAAACAGATATATATTTAGTAGAGATCAACCATACAGTTCAAAATACAATGACCGGCATGTACTCCTGCCTTTAACTGGGTTAAAAAACTAATGTCATTTAAAACACAGTTCACAATAAACCCAAATCACATTCCATTAATTATGGAATCTTCACGGAAAAACAAATCAATATATATAATCGATATCAATTTCCGTGTCCAACTAATAATATAAATGGAATAACGGCAAAGCCTTTTAAATTCCATATATATTAACAGTCTTCCTCCACAGAAGTTCACTTCGATTATTATCAATTGCATTCCATTCAATTCCAATTTAATATATTACATTGGAAAACTTTACTTTGGAAAATTCCCATTAAATCTTAATAAAAAGATTTATATATTCCAAATCACATTACACTGTAAATCGGGTTAAAGAACGAATGTCGTTAAAACCACAGTTCACAATAAACCCAATCCACATTCCATTCTCAGTTCTAATTAAATGTTAATTAATTGGTAATTCTTCTTTAAATCTTAATTAAAAGATTTATTCTATTCAAACGGGGTTCAGGAACAGTGTTATTTAAGACACCATTCACAACAAACCCAAAATCACATTCCATTGTTAATCGGGTTAAAGAACAAGTGTTATTTAAAACACCGTTCAAGATAAACCCAAAAATCCATTTGATATCAAATACAAGGCTCTGAGTAGAAAATATATCGGCTTATAATCAATATCAAATTCTGAAATCAACAAATATCGTATTGGAATAATGATATATATATCTTCCAAATTTCTCCACAATGTCCGTATAATCACGGAATCCAATATCGATATATTCTGAAGATAATTTCAATTCAAATCCATTCCAAATTGTATATTAGTAATTCTGGTTATTTTTAAAACCATTTCAAACCCAATTTATTTATTGAAAAATATTGGATTTTTAATTCTAGTTCATGATTAGTTCATTTCGATAAAAATATATTTTTATCCTTTCAAATATGGAATTTTACATCCTGATTCTTTCCAAATCATTTACTATGATTTTACACAAATTATTGATATTTTTAATAATTTTATCAAGGCACGTACAGTCGATTTCCATAAACGGTCATCGAACTGCACTTACAACGACCTTTTCCAAATTTGATTTGGGTGTAATTCCAAATCCCACAATTAGATTTCAAATCTCTTATATTCGTTGGAAAGATCTTTTCGATATGAACCCAACGGTTTCGGTTTTAGGAGAATCCGACGGTCGGACGTCCCGTAATGTCCGTTCGAAGTCAATGGTTGAAATTCGCGAACTGCCGTGGCACGGCGCGTTCTATTCTGGCAATTATATATATAATATATATTATACATATTTCGTTGATTTCCATTTAAAAAGTATTTTATAAATCGTTTTAAATTCGTTTTCAAAATGATTTCAACTTCATATTCAATTTCAAATCAAAATTGAATAATATTCCATATCATTAATATATAAATGATAATATTTTCAAAATAATATGTTTTGAAATCATTTCCTTTTCGATATTCATTATAAAAATGAATAAAATCGATGTAAATATCGTTCACATCAAAATGGCGTTAATCTAATCAACACGGCTTTATATATTTAAATATTTTCGTGCCCATCCCAAATAGGCCATCAAAATCAGATTTTGATCTTTTACTGAATACTATTTTAAAATATTCGTTATTTTAAAATATTTATTCTTTCCGAACTGGAATCAGACATAGCCAATGACCATATAATATTATTTATATGGATTTCATACACACATGTACACAATAATAACCAAACACAGTCAACCATCATCCAGAGTGCATTACACAACTGCATAAGCGTTAAATATAAATAATCAACGCTTATAACAACCTGTCAACCAATCGATTGACATACAATTAAATATTGGATTAATGTATGTCCAGTATCATCCTAATACCCGTGTGGGGTTTTCAAACAACGAACACCGATTTATTTGTGCAGTTGGGCGATGTGTAAAATATATCGTCCCAATCAATATCCGTCATGAATATTTATTTTATTCATATATACGTTAAAAATTATATTTTTAATTATAAAATGTTTTATTCCATTCCACATCACATAATCAATTTTCACAACACAATTAAACAAACAAACAAGTCATCCAAGGTCTGTGGACGACGGGTGTCGGGTGCTGCTAAGCACCTTCTTCATCCTATCATATATTTTAACTAAAAATAAAATTAAAGTGAGAAGTTCTCACCTTTGGGTTCCACTCCGCCATTCTCTAACGGATGATGGTTTGGATTTTTTTCAAAATTCCAACGCAATCTTCTTCACGCTGTTCATAGTAAAAATCACATTCTCAATGCGATGTTTATATATTAAAAACTCCCATTTTTATTTCGCTATATATATAAAAATAAAATCTTTATTATATCAAAAATCTAATCTTTCTCATATTAAAAATATAATCTTTCTCATATAAAAATTATATTTTTGAAACTAACTCCATAATAAAAATTATATTTTTATATCATCATTTTCGATATAAAAATTATATTTTTAAAATGATGTTTATATTATAAAAATCATATTTTTAAAACTAACCTATGAATGTAAAATCATATTTTTATAAACCTTGTCATAAATTAAAAACCATATTTTATTAATAAAAATCATATCTTTTTATCAATAAAAATCTCATCTTTACCTTAATAAAAATCTAATCTTTTATATTAAGAAAAATCTAATCTTTTACATTAAGAAAAATCAAATCTTTTACATTTAAAACTATAATCTTTTCTTATTTAACATAAAAGTTATATTCTTATTAACCTAACAATAATATTTAAGAAAACAAAGTTATTATCATATAAAAATAATACTTACAACGGGTTTTGGGGGGGTCACTGGTACAAAATATGCATGTTGCATCACCTCATTTGCATCAGTTGTCCTTACAACCGATGCAAATAATTTTATTTGCATCAGTCTTTGAGCAATAGATGCAAAAAGGTAGAAGAAAGTAGCATTATTTGCATCGGTTGTCTTTACATCCGGTGCAAATATCATTATTTGCATCAATTTCTAGGAACTGATGCAAATGAACCGATGCAAATAGTGTTATTTGCATCGGCTCTCAGGAACTGATGCAAATGAATCGAAGCAAATAATATTATCTGCATTGTTGATTAAGAACTGATGCAAATGCACTAAAGCAAATAATATTACTTGCATCACTTTTATAGGATCTGGAGCAAATGTAAATTATTTTAATCAGAGCAAATGCACATATTGATAATTGTAAACAATTGCTTATATATGTCATTTGTGTATAATTTATTAAAATTAATGATTACTTATAAATAATTTTAATTTAATAGTTATTATAAAAAGTCAAAAATTATTTTTTATTTTTAATATTACAAGTAATTATTAATAAATAGTTAATTATAGTTAATACTTCTTAATTACATTTACTAATTAATAAAAATTAATATTTAACTTTAAATAATTAATAATCAATTTGTAATACTTAAATTTTAATATTTAGTTAGAAAGTAATAGTTAATTATTATTTTTTAATAATTATTAGCTAATAGTACATTAAGTAATAATTATGTAATAATCAAGATATTATTGTTTAACAATTGTAACAAACAATAAAATTTAATACTTATGAAGTGATATTTAGTACTTGTTAATAAATTTTAAATAATTATTAATTAATAATGACTATAGAAAATAATAATTAGTAAATAATAAAAAGTAATAGGTAAAAATTAGTAAACTAATTAAACTAATAAATTTTATTTGATAAAGTAGAAATAAATAATATTTTATATAAAGTAGAAGTAAACTAGTTAATTATAGCTAATAAACTACTAATTAGCAAATAATAGCTAATAAACTTGAAATAAATAATAATTAATATAGAAGAATTTATTTTTGTTAAATATTAATATTAGTAAATTATAGTTGATATTAAGTTAATAACTACAATAAAAAATACCTAACAATTAATAAACAAAAATTAAATAAATAATAAATAATAGTAATGAATTTTAGAAATAAAATTTTGAAATTTTTCTAAAATTTAAAAACAGAATTATATTGTAATAAATTTAAACATAAATATCACTTAATTATGATTAAAATTCTTCTACTCATATGCACAAAAATTCAACCATAAATATCAAGAAGTATCATCCTTAAAACTTATTACTCTAAAAAAATAAGGCAATTGAGTAAAAATCCCCTTATAATAATTAGTACATTATTACTATTATGTATTGACCAATCTCAGTAAGTAATAAATTATTTATTTATTAATGGTAAATGAAAAATAAATAGTTATACGTACTTAATAATTAATGTTTAACATCTAATATTCAATTAATGTTTAATAATCAAGAATTAATATTTAATAATTACAAATAAATAAATAAGTCATTATATGATGATTAAGAAAAATATAAAATTATTAAATATAAAATTTAATACTTTTGAACTGATATTTAGTATTTAGTGATAAATTTTAAGTAATTATAATTAATAATAATAATCACTATTAAAAACTAATAATAAATAAACAATCAAAAGTTAAAATGATCATGTGATAATAAGAAATATTAATCGATAAGTAGTAACAAGTAACATTTTATAATTATTATTAATTATTATATATAATATTTAATATTTGAAAAATAATTAAGGTTTAGAATTTTTTTTTTGAAATGCATTAAAATAATTAATGTTCACTCGAAATTGAAGAAAAAATCTTCTGAAAATATGATTTGTACTTGAAAATAAAAATAATTTAAAATTAATGATTAATAAATTAGAATCAATTATCGATTATAATTAATATTTGTAGTCATTAATTCATGAATAATGATTTATGTTTAACTGTTTCAAAACTAGTATGTTTTTTTATTCATCATTATAAAAGTAGCTGCCAAACCTCAAATTTGAAACATGCGAATAGAACTAAACATCTTTAAACCCACCACACGAAAGCCCAGTTCAGCAACAAAGCCCCCAAAACAAAACTATCAGAGTGAAATAAATGGCAAAGGATAAAAGCGGTTTCTTTTAATTGTAAAACCTTAATAAAAGAACTAAGAAGCTCGAGCAAATGGCGGCTGGATCTAAATTGGAAAAAGCCAAAATCTTTTCTTCGCTGCTGAAAAGTTCGTGGACTTCGAACTCAGTCTGATTCGTCATCTTTGCTGCTGAAGTCGCTCTAAAGGCTCTTTCGAGTTAGCTTCCTTCTGCTCACGAATTAATCCCAAATACGTTTATTTGAAAGGTAACCCCCGAAACTTTTCTTCATGAAAC
This sequence comes from Allium sativum, assembly GCA_030737875.1. NCBI lineage: Eukaryota > Viridiplantae > Streptophyta > Magnoliopsida > Asparagales > Amaryllidaceae > Allium > Allium sativum. Next base: position 18,701,621 of record CM060920.1, read on the forward strand.
AAATGCTAAACAAATGAGTTATAAGAAAAGAAAATGAGGAACGTGAGATTTGTAATAGTGTTGGGTGGAAGTAGGTCAGATGCGGAGATGTATTTGGAGGCAGGTCACATTTTGGGGTTCAGGTTTTTTTTGGTGGGGATTTTGGTCGTAAATAGTGGGTTAATGTGTAGTGGTAGATTTTTGGTTTTTGTGTTTGATTTTCAATTTGAGTGGATTTGGATTGCGTGAATTTGGGGTGGCGACAATGTAAATGGCAGCAGGTGTTTGAGTTGTTGACTGTGGTTTGCTTTTAAGGGAAGCTAGTGAAGTTATGTTGTTGATGATTGGCTTTGCAGTGGTGATTTGATTGAGTTTGAGTTTTGGAATGTTGAACTTGGAGTGGATGATCGAATTTCTCTTTTTATAATATTCCCTTTTATTTATTTATTTATTTATTTATTTATTTTTGGATGAACCTTAGGGTTATAAATTGTACGGTCCTAGTATTTGTGGTTTCACTGTGTGATTATTATCCCTTTTTAGCTTCACTGTTCTTAATACAATAAGATCATGTTAATAGATATTTAGTTTTGGTTTTAGTATTTGTGGTTTAGACTGAAACAAAATATCTATATATTATTTTGGTTTCACTATGTGATTATTATGCGAGATCCATCAGTTTTAGATTGAAACCAAATCTCTATTATATCCGTGTTAATATAAATAAGGGGCTAAATCTTAGCCATGTACATACCAAAAACTATTCTACGCATGCAGATGTACCAAAAATTAAAGTGCATTTGTGGATTCAGTGATAAAAGTTGGACTATAGAACCTTGAAGGAGAAGATGAAGGAATTCAATAAGGAGGCAAAATACTACAGCAGTTTGTTTGATAATATAACTCAACCAGAATATGAGGTACTTTATGAATTATCATTTTGAAGTGAGGTTGGATTTATCTTCGCATTTCCATTGTAATGTGTTTACTGTTTAGCTTTGTTGAGGCTAATTGATCTTTTTCCATTCTTTTTTTGTATTTCCCAAAGCACACATGGGAAACAAGATATTGAGTCAATGATTTATTTGATTTACCAGTTTTTTAATTTGCTTCTTGCTTGATAACACCATTGAAAACCATGTTTGTGAATCATGTATGCAACGTAGTTATTTATTCTAGTAGAACCTTGTACGCAATGATGTGGAGCAACTGATAAACAACAGTATGTGAATGCAAATTCTATCTTGAGCTATAATGTAGTTTTCTTTAGGCTCAATGGATGGCTTTAGAAGTTCCTTCCGGTGAACTTTCTAATGAAAAGTACGTTCAATTTTGATCTAATGCTCACTGCTGGAATGTCAACATTGTATTTTTATTTCAAAGTTTCAATCTGTATTTTTATTTTGAAGTTTAAAATTAATTTTTATTTATTGACATTTTATCTATTATCTCAATGCGGGTTCTTGTTTGGGATCGATCAAAGTGAAGAAAGATGCCAAAATTATTGTTGAGTATTGTTGTATTAGGGTCATAGTCTAGGCTATATTACTTCTTAGTGATTGTACATATCAAATGTTTGAGTTATTGTGCTAAAACGAATATATGAATCATATTTTGTATGGATTATGGACATTATAATTGAAATATATATATATATATATATATTAGTATTATCTTATTCAATTTGCATTTATCATCGGTATGATTTTATTTTAATTGATTATAATATTGCGTACAATAGATTTTTGTCTTGGTTTTCCACATTTGAAGCAATAAGTGATATTTTCCATCAACCCGATGCAAAAGAAGGATAGGTCAAAGGCAATGTTACCTATTTTACATCGGTTGGTAGCAATAAGCGATGCAAAAATATTTTTTTTTGCACCGGTTATTATTAGTAACCGATGCAACATAGAACTAGTTTTATGCTGAAACCTTCATTCCGCATCGGTTCCTGAAATGATGTAACAGCGGGGTAAACAACCGATGCAACAAGGTTTTTTTAGTAGTGGATGACGGCACTGAGTGGTGGGGGCGTCCGAGGTGACGGATGTCGGTGGTGGCGGAGGTCAGGGCCAGCAGCGTGGTGATTGCATCGGTCTTGGTTAAGAAAGGGGGACTCGCGCTCGAATTGGGAGAGATGGGGAGGCGTAGGAGGGCCAGGCAGTGGTAAAATTAGTGATGGGGGGCTCGCGCGACGGGGGTGGGTGGCGCGGTGGTCGGGCGAGCGTCGATCTCTTTTTTTTTTACTTTTGGTTTGACTAAGTGGAGTATAGAGAGAGAGAGGGGAGAGGATATATAATATATAATATTATTTATTTATTTGTTTAATCCTATAAAGTAACTTTTTATTTCGAACTCAAAATCGAACCCACCGACTATCGTCCCTAACTAATTACCCCTATTCCAAACACAATGGAACATGTCCAAGTAAGCCAATTCGAGTTTACGATCAGTTTTTATCATATTCAAAATATAAATCGGTATATATTGAATTTGAAAGCACATTTTAATTTACCGGGGCCACATACTAACTCTAAAAATTCAAAAAAATAAATCTGGCTATGTTTTAATGATACGGTCCTGACAAAACTAATTTCGTCGAATTTGGAGACCGTTTGAAAAACTATCATTTTCCAGTCGATTAAATTCAACTAATATTGGTCAAACGCGCTTTCTTTTGCCACGCTCACGTATTGATCCCAAAAATTATGAATTTTGGAATCTGGCAATAACTTGACATCCTGGATCCAACAAAAGTGTTTTCGTCGAAAACGGAGGTCGTTTGCAAAATGGCTATTTTTAAGGGCTATATTTGCATAGTGACTATTTTGAATTTTCAATTGGACATAACTTTTTATTCCCGCTTTGGAAATTCAATTTTTCTGATTCATTGGAAATATATTTTCAAATAGATTCTAATATTTTTGGTTTCGCCAAAATATGGTTTATATTGAATCTTGTACATTCATTTGAAATTTAAAATCGAATTTTCAAACTACCGCGCCATTTCCAATTCCTTTTTTAATTAAAAGGAATATTTATATTCTAACTTCGATTTAAATAAATTCATACGTTCTAACTCTATTAAAAAAATTCTGGTCGTTATTACTTAAAATAAATCATTTTAAATATTCAAAATTCATTTAAATTGCCAAAACAAAAATTTTAAATTGGTTCCGATTTTCCGGGTTGTTACAATCTCCCCCACAAAAAATCTTTTCGTCCTCGAAAAGGAACAGAGTTGAAAGTTGTTTTACTAATCAACTCAACTTTCAGTTTGGCTTTCATTCTTCAACTTTTCAGTTTCTAAGAATTTCTAATTTTTCAAAAATTTGGCTAACACCCTAAATTTTCAAAAATTTCACCATAACCTCCTTTGTACGGGGAGCACCGGGTAAATCCCCAAACCGCCAAACAGGCCCTCTCATCTCAAAAAGAAAAAGCCAAGCGGCTAGCCAGTCGGCTCATAAAATCATCCAAACCCAATAAATTAGTAAACATGTACCTATTTATCGGGCATACAATTTTATTCCTCTGCTCTAGCCTCCTTGCTATGACATGTTAAATTTATATACATGTATATGCATGCATTTGCAATCAATTTTCAATTCAGTTCAAAATTTGATACAATTTGGTTATATGTATCGTTCTTTCACATAATGGTTTTATTAGATAACAAATAATCATACAACACAACCATCAATCAATTAGTGAATTAACGCTTCAAATTCATAATTTTGATACATATATAGAAAATCATGTTTTTGATGCCAATTCACAACAATAAACCCTATCTATTTTTGGTTCTCACACCAGTCAATTGGAAACATATAGAAATCCCACTTTCGAAACTCAAACATAAATATTGGTGATAGAGCTCCATCATCAAAATCATCTCCGAGCGACTAGAGTGTGATTCTATATCTATCCTGTATGTTAAAACTTCGAATATATGTTTGCAAGGCATATGTGCAAAATATTTATACATTGGATTGTCCAAATTCAATATAAAATAAATATTCAAATACGTAAAATAAGGTTTAAATTTCCAAAACAAAAAAGGTTTTCATTTTGATTTTTAAAATAACACTCTTTCGACTCGTTCTAGGATACTACTGATCCCATCTCTAACGAGTCATTCTCATTGGATATTACTAATCCAATCTCTGATGAATTCTTTCGTTCGGTTCTAATGTGTCTTGTTCTCGAGCTCTGTAAACCAAAGCTCTGATACCAAATGTGACGACCTGAACTTCCCCGTCTTCGAAGAGAAGAGAAAGGACGGATTGTCTGAGAACATGACAAATCAGAATATAAAAAGAAGAACATTTCATTTCTTATTACAACAATTCCATCAGAATACAAGAATATAACAGAGTATGAATGAATAGCATACATTTGATAAATATCAGAGATTTAGATTACATTTAAATACATAGCAGCGGAAAAACAATACAAAATACAACTAGAAGTAATACACGGATACAAAGCTTTCCGAATATCGCTTCAGCTATAAATCAGGATCCTATGAATATAAATCTACAAAACCAAAACTACTAGCTGCCTGTGTGGAAAATAGGGGCACCCAAAGTTTAGGTTAAAACAATTAACTCCAGGTTAGTCGTGTGACTGGTGTGAGAACTAAAACAGTTATTTAAAACTTTTCTTTAAAAATAAGGTAAATCAAGGGACCACGCTCTATAACACCGAACGGGTTTCCTCCGAAGAATACAAGTGCATAGAATAAACAACACAATGCTTTTTGGAAAAATGAAACTATTATAAGACCCAGGTCCCATCACACAATGCAATGCAAGCCGGAGGATAACGTTTTACCTTAGAATAGCCAAATAATGCTTGGTACGTTTAAAACAAATCATTTTGATACTATTTTAGTGTAAAGTGTATGAAATCGAATTCAAATATAAATGTATCAATCATAGACGGCATAGCATCCCATGCTACTATGTCGCCAATACTAGGCTCTATAAATAAAACCGAAATTTCACGTATTGGAAATTGGATTTCTGTCATGAGTCGAGGCAAGGGATGTACTCCTCGCCGGCTTCGAGACACTCTAGCAAATGCCTCGGGATCTCCCGCAGTAGACCCCATAGATCCTCCAAGGTCGGTCCACACTTACGTTAGTGGATTGTGTGATGACCCCAAACTTCCACTGAATGAAAGTAAGGAATAATCATTTGGAATACAACATAAATATAACAATACAGATCACAGACACAACATAGCAAAGGAAAACCATAGAATAACAACATCATAGCAGCGGAATATGAATGTCTTCAAACACAGAATCCCACAGTCACTTAGTAATAACTTATTACATCAAGTTTTTAGAAAAAAGGAAATAAGCTTCAACTTCTAAATTAGAACAACTGGAACAAAATAAGTTTGGATGTCTCAGAGTCTAAAGATAAAATGTAAACAAAAGATAAATGATAGATAGTCTTCGTGGTCCAACATAAGCACCTTCAAATAAGCAACACCAAGAAAGCTCCAAAGACAGCAACTCCAAAGAAAGCCGAACCTGTTACTTGGATGCCCATGTGGAAAAGAGGGCACCCGAGTTTGCAAAAGGTGAAAACAAACTACGAGTCAGTCATGGGACTAGTGTGAGAATTCTTAACTAATTTAACTACTAGTTATAAGGCAAATCCAAAGACCACGCTGCTAACGCGGAACGGGTTTACACCAATGGATTGACAAACAATAAGTGAATTGTAAAACAACGTTATGCTTTTGAGAAAAATGGAATCACCATAAGACCCAAGTCCCATCACACAAAGCAACGCAAACCAGAGGATGGGGTTTTACCTTATGGTGATTAAACATGCTAAATACGATAAATACGGATCTAATATTATTATTAGTGTATATAAAAACATTTCAAAATAAATGTGTCAATCCTGGGAAGCATAGCTACCATATACTATGCCTCCGTACTAGTAATACAATCAAATTTGTAGGGTCGTATTTGGAATTTGGTTTCCAACATGAGTCAAGGCTAGGGAGGAGCTCCTTACCGATTCGAGACACTCTAATGTCTCAGGATCCCCCGCAGTGAACCATTGGATCCTGCAGGGCCGGTCCACACATATAGCTTCGTGGATTGGCAATTCTTGAACACACGTTTCCCGATCCTATAGAACCTATCATCCGAGGCGCCTCATTCCATTATCCACATAAGTAAAACATCAGCCAGTTTAAGCACTGACACTACTTCTAACTAGAAAGAAACGTGCTGCTCTCCCTGCGTTCCCCTCTCCCGTTTTTGACTCCACTGGGTTGTGAGGCTCGTGAAGCTACGTAATACACAAAGCTATGCTTATTCAAGCTGTGCTTTGATCGTCACCACAAGGTTCTTCTTTTCAACAAGAAACCTTGATCATTGCATCTTGGTATGCCACACCGTCACCTCATATCACACTACCAATCCTTTGCCGAAATATACAAAAGGGTGTTAAGCAAGAGAATAAATTCTCCGCCACCAATCATTCATACATTCGACAGAAAATTAATAAATACAATATAAAGGAGTACAATGTCGGACACACATTCCATTTGTAAGCTTATGCTCTGGGTCTGAGCGAAAACCAAATCCGTGCAATCAACATGTTTGTTTGGACAATGACCACGACCCTTGAATTGGGAGCAAGTCAAATCAGGGCCTCGATCGTTGTCCTCTCGATGGAAGATTTACGGTCTCCATACGTCGTCTTCATACTTCGATTCTTTACGTCGTTTTGATTATTTGGAATGAGAGTAACTCAGACTTTCCAAATAATCCTCGTATATATATAATGAAAATCCTTCTTTATCGTCCATATTATTTTATAACGATTAATTTCTATTTTAATTATTTAAAATAGTTAAATCTTTATTTAACGACGCTTTGCGTCAATGGCGACCCTGACGCTGCTTTCAACAAATTTTGATTTTCACATTTCTCAAAATCTAACCATTGGATCTTAACGTAGTTTATATCGTTGGAAAGATCTTCCCAAGACGGTCCTAACGGTTTCAGTTTTGGGAAATTTCGACGGTCGGATTTTTTGGTATAATCGTTTAAATGTACGATTTCAAAACGCGAACTACCGCGCTCGATTCGTTAAATATTAATTATATATATATATAAACCTTTTAACTTTTATTTTACATAAGAATGTAAATTCTATTAAAACGTCTACTTTCACCATCATTTTTTTTCATTCTTCCATTCCTCTGTTTACATGAAAAATGTAAATTATAATTCAACATTTCCTCCTACCTTTTATTCTTTTATTAAAAAGGTAAATTCTATGCCAATGTAAAATTTTATTTTTCCTTCCTAATCCTTAAATTACAATGTAAAATCTCCTCTTTAATTACATTAAGAATATAATTAACATTATAATGTAAAATTCCTATCTTTCAATTGCATTGTAAAATTTCCCTTTTTAATTACATTATAAATGTAATTAACATTACAGTGAAAAATTCTAACTTACAACATTAAAAATGTAATTTCGATTCTAATGTCCAATTCTTTTTCTTAATTACATTAAAATGTAATTTCCAATATAATGTAAGCCTTTCTTTTTAAATTACATTAAAAATGTAAATTTCCTAACAGTGTAACTTCTATCTTTTAATTTGCCCTTTTATTGTCCCTATAAAGTCCTACCCTTTTAATTACATTACAAATGTAATTTTATTTTACATGTCAAATTTTGTCTTTAATTTCCAAGGTAAAATCCTACCTTTAATTACATTAAAAATGAAATTTTATTTTCCATACAAATTCTCATTCTTAGTTTACAAATAAAGGTGTACATTTAATCTACCATGTAAATTCTTCTCTTTAATTTCATAAAAATGTAATTTACATTTGCAATGTAAATCTTCTTTCTTAATCTACATATAAAATGTGTTTTTAATTTCAATGTAAATCCTCACCTAAATTACATAATAAAAATGTAACTTATATTTGCAGTGTAAATCCTATTCTAAATTTATATATAAAAATGTAAATTTAATTACAATGCAAATTCCTACTCTTTATTTACATGTAAAAATGTAAATTTCATTACAATGCAAATTTCTACTTTTTGATTACAAAAATGTAAATTTAAATACAATGCAAATTCTACTTTTAATTTACATGGCAAAAATCTCATCTTTTACTTTACAATGTAAAAATATCATCTTTATATTTACAATGTAAAAATATCATCTTTTTATTTACAATGTAAAAAGATCTCTCTTTTTTAATTTTACATGTAAATTATTTTCTTAATTTACTATAAAAATGTAAACTTGAATCTGTTTACATCGTCAAATTCCCACCTTTAATTTTCAATAAAATATTGAATCTATTCACATCGTCATATTCTCACTTTTAATTTTGAATAAAATATTGAGTCAATTTTTTTGTTCTATAATTACATATAAGATGTCATTTTATATACGGTATAAATTTCATGCCTTTCTATTGCATATACAATTGCAGATCTAAATAAATCAATGACTAAAGAGGTAACCATATAACATCTCAAAACTAGTCCATAATCAATCGCAACATCACGGACCAGAACCAATGACAAACACAACATGATACATAAGCAAACAAAATAACTAGATTAAATTAATTATTTAAATCAGAATACTCACCTCGATTTCAGATCTAAAATTAAAAAGGTCCAGAAATTGTTCCAATCAGTTCTAAGTTTATGTATTTGATGTCACGATTCACACAGATCTGAAAATTGCCAATTTGAAGTTCGTATGAATTAATTATCAATTTTTGAATAATATTTACTTTTTAACAACTGCAGTTGCCACAGACAAAAGCTTGGCAAAATCTGAAATGAATTTCATACCTTTATTTTTAGTTTTTGTTCAAAACTTTGATTTGGATTTTCAGGAGATATAGGCAACGGATTGCAGAACGGTTTGTTGGAGGTTGTAGGGCTTGGAGAGGGGGATCGGCGCCTGGAAAGGGGGGAGGTGCGGTTCACCGTGGAGGGGCTGGGGGAGGTCGAACGGCGGCGGTTTCGGGGATTCGGGGAAGGAGCCACAGGCTATTTTAGATCTTGCAACTTATATGAGATCGAAGAGATTGATGAGAACTTAAAAAAGTCCAAAGGGGAATATGTTAATTCTCCATGGATTTAGAGAAAAAGAAGAGAGAAGTTTAGAAAGGGTAGGCGGCTATGGGTTTGAACGATCGGGAAGAAGGAGGAATAGTGTACGGGTATTTATATTAATATATAATTAGGGTTAATTAATTAATTAGCCCAATAAAGCCCATTTTGCAACTTTCTTCTTTTTCAGCCCAACGACTATCATCCCTACCTATTTACCCATATTCCGGACTCATCTGACTATGTCCCGCAGGCCCCAATGATCGCCTTGGCCCCCGTTTCTCAGTTTTAAAAATATAAATCGTTTATTTTAAATTCAAACGAACTTTCTAATTTACCGGGGATACATATGATCTCAGAAAAATCCAGAAAAAATAGTTTTGGCTTCGTGATGACGATACGGTCCTAACAAAATTAATTTCATCGAATTCTGTGACTATTTGAAAAATGGCCATTTTCAAGTTGATTAAAATTGACCGAAATTGACCAAACTGAAATCTTTTTGCCACAGTCACAGATTAATTCTTAAAATTATGAAAAATTAAACTTATCAATAATTTGACATTCTGAATCCAACAAAAGTGGTTTCGTCGAAAATAGAGGTCGTTTGAAAAATGGCTATTTTTAATATTAAAATATATATAGAAATTCTACAGCGACTATTCTGAAATTTCAACCGTCCATAACTTTTAATTTCGCTATGAAATTTCGTATTTTCAGATTCATTGGAAAGAGATTTTTAAATTGATTCTAATATATTTGGTTTCATCAAAATCCGATTTATCCTGCATCCTGTACAGTCAGTCAAAGTTCAGCTTTGACTTTTCGAACTACCGTGCTATTTTTAATTCCTTTCATAATTAAATCGAATATATTTGTGTTAGCTTTGCTCAAAATAAATTTCTATTCATTTTTATTTGAAATAAATTTATTTCAAATATTTAAACATCCTTAAAATCTCTAAAATGAACATTTTAAATTGGCCCCAAATTCTGGGTTGTTACAATCTCTCCCGCTTAAGAACTTTTCATCCTCGAAAAGGAAAAAGGAAAATAGAAGAGTAGGGACCAACATAGAGAATGTAAAATATTTTAAGCATACCTCAAAGCAAAATCTAATTGGAGATATCCACTCTGCATTTGGGATAGGCTTGTTTGATACTCTCCTCGGTTTCCCAAGTGCAGTCTCAAGGATCACTGCTCCATTGCACCTTGACTAGGTTGATTCTTTTATTTCTCAGCTCCCTAGTCTCTTTGCCAAAAAAATTCAGTGGTTCCCTTCTCACTGCAAGGCTTGGGGTACTCTCCAAATCTTGTTGTGCAGCTTCCTCCACAACTAGATCCGGATCATGGACATGCCTTCGAAGTTGAGATACATGGAATACATCGTGCACTCCAGGCAACCAGTCGGGCATCTGAATTCTGTAGGCTAGGGTGCCAATCTTTTCAAGAATAGGGAAGGGGTCGATGAATTTAGGTGCTAATTTTCCTGTCTTTCCAAAACGGATTACGCCTCGCATTGGAGCAACTTTCAAATAGACATAGTCACCCACTTCAAAAGCCAATTCTCTTCTTCTTAAATCTGCATAGCTCTTTTGTCTACTTTGAGCAGCTACCAATCGCTTTATAATATAATCAACTTTGTATGAAGCTTCTCGGACCATGTCTGGACCCAATACTAGACGATTTCCTTTCTCAACCCAACATGTTGGCGACCTACATGGCCTACCATATAGGGCTTCAAATGGAGACATTTTTAAACTTGCTTGATAGCTATTGTTATAAGAGAATTCAACTAAATGCAAGTGATCCTCCCAAGAACCTCCAAAATCAAGTATGCAAGCTCGCAATAGATCCTCAAGAATGTGATTCACCCTCTCAGTTTGGCCATCTTTCTAAGGGTGATATGCGGTACTAAGATTTAACTTCGTTCCCAACTCATTTTGGAATGCTTCCCAAAACTAGCTAGCAAAGATAGGATCACGGTAGCTAACAATGCTACTAGGAACTCTGTTTAAAACAAAAGATTATTCTTTTATTATTTAATTAGAAAATGAGAATTTTCATTCAGATAATGATAAAAAAGAAAGGTTTAGCTTAATTACCCATGTAGCCTGACGATTTCTTTGAAATAGATTTGCGCCCGACTTTGAGCAGTTCGAGTGGACTTGACAGGTATGAAATGAGCCGACTTTGTGAAGCGATCCACGATCACCCATAAGCTGTCATTCCCTCTCCTAGTATGGGGCAAACCATCTATAAAATCCATGGAGATTTGGTCCCACTTCCAACTTGGAACCTCCAATGGTTGCAACAATCCCGCAAGCTTTTGTTGATCGCTCTTAACCTGTTGGCATGTAGGACATCTACTCACATAGATGGATATACCCCTCTTCATAGATCTCCACCAAAACGTGTGCTTTAGATCTTGATACATTTTTCTCACGCCTGGATGGATGCTAAGCTTTGATTTATGACCTTCATCTAAAACTTCCCTTATGAGCTCTCGGATATTTGGAACACAGATCCGACCTTGCAATCTAAGGACTCCCTTGCGATCTATTTGGAAACTCGTGTTTTCACCTCCTTGAATTTTCTTAATAATTCTTTGAATAAACTCATCCTCCTTTTGAAGAGCAGAAATTTTATCAATCAAAGAGGGGGTAATGATGAGGCTTGCGACAATGACGTTCTTTCTACTAAGTGCGTCCGCCACAACATTGGCTTTTCCCGGCGTATATAAGATGTTAAGATCGTATGCCGCAAGAAATTCTAGCCACCGTTGCTGCCTTAAATTCAAATCCTTTTGATCGAAGAGATACTTCAAAGATTGATGGTCTGGGAATAATTCAAATTTTTTGCCCAAAAGATAATGTCTCCAAATTTTTAAAGCAAAGACTACGACCAACAACTCCAAGTCATGGACACGATAATTTTTCTCATGCGGCTTTAATTGACGACTTGTATAAGCAATTACTTTGCCTCTTTGCATCAGTACCGCGCCAAGACCACCACTTTGAGAAGCATTGGTGTAGACTTTTAAATCTTGGTTGCCATCGATGATGGTTAGTATGGGAGTAGTTGTCAAACTCACTTTTAGCTTTTGGAAGGCCTCCCCACAATCCGATGTCCAATTGAACTTGGTATGCTTCTTGGTGAGCTTTGTTAATGGGCCAGACAGCTTGGCGAAGTCTTTGACAAATTTCCTGTAATATCCAGCCAATCCTAGGAAGCTTCTTACTTCAGTGGGTGTACTGGGCTGCTTCCAATCCCGAATGGCGGCAATTTTACTTGGGTCAACAGCAATTCCTTCTTTTGACACAACATGGCCCAAGAATTTTACCTCCTCTTGCCAAAATGTGCATTTGGAAAATTTTTCTTTTAAAACATTTCTTCGCAGAATCTCCAACACTTCCCTCAGATGCCCTTCATGCTCCTCCTTAGTTTTAGAATAGATTAGAATATCATCAATGAAGACTAGGACGAATTTATTTAGGACATCTCGGAAGACCCTATTCATCAAATCAACAAAGTAGGCGGGAGCATTGCATAGACCGAACGGCATTACTAACCATTCGTAGAATATATCAGGACCTCTGAAGGCGGTCAAAGGTATGCATTCTTCAGCTATGCGTAGTTGATGGAAACCGGTGGCTAGGTCCATCCTAGAAAACACCTTGGCCCCATTTAATTGGTCAATTAAGTCATCTATGCGAGGCAATGGGTATTTGTTCTTCAATGTTTGTTTGTTAAGGTCGCGGTAATCCACACAGAGCCGTAGAGTACCGTCCAACTTGGGGACAAACACCACAGCTGCACCCTAATTGGAAAAACTAGGCCAAATCAGTCCCTTCCATAAGAGCTGCTTAGTTTGGGCCTGCAACTCGTCTTTTTCTTTAGGGGTCATCCTTCGGATAGCATGGACTACAGGCCTTGCATTTGGAACAAGATCAATTCTGAAATCAATTTCTCTTCGCGGTGGTAAATTGTTTACTTCTTCAAATACATCCGTGAAATTTTTGACTACGGGAATATTTTCTAAGGAAATAGGAGTGATCTCCAGAGAAGACCAAAATGCCTTTCTATCAGATTTTGAACCATGGCAAGGTATAGAAATAATATCTCCAAACTTTGTTTTGATTTCAACTATTCTATCCGCACATCTTACTTCGGCATCAAATTTTGTTAGCCAATCAAGACCAAGGATGATACCAAACTCAGAAAAAATCATGATAGTCAAGTCAAAAGGAAATTTAAAGTAAGAGTAGGAAATAGGCACCCTACAGTATAAATCAAGGACGACAGAACCTCCTACAGGATTATGAACATTAATTGGCTCTTTAAGGCTTCTTGGTTTTAATTTCAATTTCTTGACCGTGTTGCTAGAAATAAAGCTCCTTGAGGCACCCGTGTCAAACAAAGTAGTAACAGGAATGTTTTTAACAGAAATTGTACCACCTAAAACATCAGGCTTACCTGCTCCTTCAGAAGAAATAGGTGCGGAAGAAGATGGTGCACTTGCTCCCTCGTACACATGTGCAATCTGAGCTCCTTTCAACAATGGATAATTAGGCTTGATATGACCCTTTTCATGGCAGTTATAGCATTCTTTAGTGTCATCACTTCTGGCCTTCATTGGATTTCTGCAGTCCTTGCTGTAGTGTCCAAACTTCTGGCAGTTGTAGCCTTGCACCTTTTCCTTATCATGGGTTTTAGCAGCTCCAGAACCGCTTCCTTCATTCTTCTTTTTGGCTTGCTTCCTTTTATTATTATTGGCCAAGCTTCTTTCTCTATCTTGTTGTGAAACTCTTTTGTCGTTCTCCTCGTAGCGACAAGCAAACTCAATCAGCTTATTGAAAGGAAGGTCAATGTGAGCAGTAACCCTGTCAGTGTACTTCCTGGCAGGTCCATTAATGAACCTCTTGTTCTTTTGAAAATCATCATGAATCAATTCTGGGGCGTACCGAGAGAGGTCTTCAAATCTTCTCACATACTCATAGATAGTTTTGTCGCCTTGCTTCAAGTTGGCAAACTCGTCATGTAGTCTTTCCACTTCTTGCCTGGGAACGTACTTTTCATTGAATAGCTCTTTAAACCTGTTCCAAGTCACATTTTCTTCATCGCCTCCTATATTGACCAATTCCCACCAATTCTGTGCTTCTCCTTGGAGCAGCCATGAAGCCATAAATCTCTTTCTTTGATCATCTAGGCCTATCCCTCCAAATATCTTTTCACAATTCTTAGCCATGCCTGAGCCTGTGTCACGTTCTCCGTACCAGTGAATGGAACTCCACCTAAGTTCTTGAATTTCTTTGCTACCTTATCCAAGTCAAAGGGCTGCGGTGGTGGCTATTGAACTGTGGCCTCCTCAGTTTTAGCAATATTTTGCCTCCTTGCTCTAGCTCTAGCGGCAGCGGTACTCATTTTTAGTTAGTTCTGTACGATCCAGGAAAGAGTCAGAACAACTGTAATGGTGATTTTAAGAAATGATAAAGATAAAAGGATGGATAAAAGGATGGCGAAAAAATAACTGACTATTGTGTATTCTGATGAAATGTTCGCCATAGAATATTGTGATTCTATGTAAACGAATCATTATAAATATGTTATATTCCAAAGCTAAGTTTAACAAAAGCTCTGATACCAACTGTGATGACCCTAAACTTCCACGGAATGAAAGTAAGGAATAATCATTTGGAATAGAACATAAATATAACAATACAGATCACAGATACAACATGGAAAAGGAAAACCATAGAATAACAACATCATAGCAGCAGAATATGAATGTCATCAAACACATAATCCCACAGTCACAGAGTACTAACTTATTACATCAAGTTTTCAGAAAAAAGAAAATAAGCTTCAACTTCTAAATTAGAAAAACTGGAACAAAATAAGTCTGGATATCTAAGAGTCTAAAGACAAAATGTAAACAAAAGATAAATTATAGATAGTCTTCGTGGTCCAACATAAGCACCTTCAAATAAGCAACACCAAGAAAGCTCCAAAGACAGCAACTCCAAAGAAAGTCGAACCTGTTACTTGGCTGCCCGTGTGGAAAAGAGGGCACCCGAGTTTGCAAAAGGTGAAAACAAACTACGAGTCAGTCATGGGACTAGTGTGAGAATTCTTAACTAATTTAACTACTAGTAATAAGGCAAATCCAAAGACCATGCCACTAATGCGGAACGAGTTTACCCCAATGGATTGCCGTGCATAATTTAAAGTGACAGAACAAACAATAAGTGAATCGTAAAACAACGCTATGCTTTTGAGAAAAATGGAATCACCATAAGACCCAAGTCCCATCACACAATGCAACGCAAACCAGAGGTTAGGGTTTTACCTTATGGTGATTAAACATGCTAAATACGATAAATACGGAACTAATATTATTATTAGTGTATATAAAAACATTTCAAAATAAATGTATCAATCCTAGGAAGCATAGCTACCATATACTATGACTCCATACTAGTAATACAATCAAATTCGTAGGGTCGTATTTGGAATTTGGTTTCCAACATGAGTCAAGGCTAGGGAGGAGCTCCTTACCGATTCGAGACACTCTAGCTAATGTCTCAGGATCCCTCGCAGTGAACCCTTGGATCCTGCAGCGCCGGTCCACACATACAGCTTCGTGGATTGGCAATTCCTGAACACACGTTTCCCGATCCTATAGGACCTATCATCTGAGGCGCCTCATTCCATCATCCACATAAGTAAAACATCAGCCAGTTTAAGCACTGACACTACTTCTAACTAGAAAGAAACGTGTTTCTCTCCCTGCGTTCCCTTCTCCCGTTTTTGACTCCACCGGGTTGTGAGGCTCGTGAAGCTACGTAATACACAAAGCTATGCTTATTCAAGCTGTGTGTTAGCCTACTTTGTGAACTAGGCTACACAAAGTCAAAAAGTTAGGATATCAAGCATTGAAGAACACTACTTCCTAAAGCAGATCGGATCGGATCGGATGGTCACTACCACAACGGATCGGAGTGGAACAGAAAATAGACAACTTAGAGTCCATTACAGACCAGACCGGAGCGGATGGTATAACTTCGATCTGAGCCCTCGCAAGCTAGCATGCCTGATCCGATCCCGAAGTTACACCAGCTCTTATCCCACGTTTTCCTTAATACTCGGGGTGGTTACACCCACGTTCTACCCACGTCTACCACTAACCCTATGCGTTGTCAATACCAAAATCCATTTGAACCCGAAAGTGGTGGGATAGGAGCCACGTTGGTCCGATCCGAACCGAATTCTGGAGAAGTTTCCACCTATAAATAGATCCCCAAGGGTTGTTTGAAAGGATCTTTTGGCACTCTGAGAGTTTGAGTATCTTTGAGAACCGAATTCCAGCACTCCCAAACAATCTAAATCATCATTCAAAGTGTATTTTGAGTATAATTGAGTGAATGTATATGAAAAGTGAGTGAGATTGAGTGAATACCTTGTTGTATTTTCATCTACATCATCAAACAAAATGATATAAAGTGGACGTAGGCTCTTTAACGCCGAACCACTATAAATCTTGTGTCTCTTTTCTGTTTTTGATCTCATTTTATCGTAATTTTAGTCAATTTGGGTGTTAGAACCAATTTTGGGTCTAACATTTTGGTTCTTTCACTGAGAATCATTTGAATTCTATGTTTTTCTGGATTATATTCTACTTTTTGGACCGTTGAGTTCAAAGAAGTTAATCCCCAATTTCCGACGCTTTTGAGTACTTGTTGGTTGATTGTTGAAGAATTATGGCCAAAGGAAAAGGCAAGGAAGTTCAAACCAGTCGAGGGAACGAAGTTGGTGAAGATCAGCAAAACGCGGTCGTGACGAGGTCTTGTGGGCAAAGCTCGGGAGCGGATCGGACTGGCTCAGGAAATCCGAACCGGTCGCAGAGGGAAAGCTCCGATCCGACCCGAGTAGAAGATGTTGAAGAGGTGCGCTCCCCCAACCCGAACCGATCTGGCCAGGTCACATTGCTCCGATCCGACCCGACTCCAAGTGATGCTGGAACCTCTACTGGAGCCCCTCCAAATGCTCCGACTCCAGCCACCAGGACCAATGACCAAATCAATCCATCTGTGCCTGTCACCCAAGGGGATTTTTCGCGCCTTCTCGACATGCTTGAGAGCACTAGGGAGGCTATGAGAATCCACGAGCGCACCAACCTTATGATGCAAGAGAATATGAGAATCCTGAGTAGGGAAATTGGCGAGCTCCGCAGGCAGAGGACCCCTACCCAGTTCATCACACTGCAATGGATCAGTCTTCTTCTTCTGAGGAAGAGCGGCCTCATGAAAGAAGGCCGCTTGAACGACCTCAGAATTTGGAACAAATGAACTTTGGATCTCTGGGATCCCGCGAGGACGCTGCTCGTGTGTTAGGACCCGATGACCCGAGCTTGAGAGAGCCTATGCTGTTACCAATGCGAGGATCTCATGTTCTGCCTAGAGATCCTAAACTTACCAACCCCACTCAGGGACAAATTCTTCAGCCCCTTCCTCCCGAGATCGACCGGGAACGTAGGGAGCAAAGCAGAGCAGAAGCCGCTAGAAGAAGGAGGGTGTCCCCTGATCAGGAGCCCAGAGGAAACCCGAATATCAGAGCCAGTGAGCCTGAACGGCCCTTGACCAATGCTGATGTATGGGCTATGGTACGCCAGATCATGTCTGAGAGTCGAAACTACACCAATGAAGATTATGGTATTGAGCGAAGCCATACTCCCTTTATTGATGACATTCTTGACTTTCAGTTCCCCTGACGTTTTAATTTGCCGCAGATGGACAGACATAATGGGAGAACTGACCCGGGACAACATCTGATGTGATACGCATGGTTTATGAATGCTGCAGCTGCTCCTGACGCTGTGAAGTGTAAGGCTTTCCCGATTTAGTTAGAAGACGTAGCATTACTATGGTTTACCTGACTTCCTCCTCGAGCGATATCGAATTTCAAAGAATTAAGTGGACGTTTTGTGAATCAATTCCGACTTCATGCCCGAAAGTCTAAGACTGTTATCGAATTATCGAGAATTAAGCAAGCGCCGGGTGAGTCCTTGAAGTCGTATCTAGACCGTTTCAATTTAGCTATAACAGAAGTCAGCGACGCTCATGAGCCTACCATCTTGATGGCCTTTATGGAGGGAGTTGATCCTGATTCAGAGTTTGGAGATTATTTTTCTGGGAAGACGCCTCCCACAAGAGAGTTGTTTTATGAGAAGGCCAATATTCAGTTAAGACAGGAGGAAGCAAGGGCAAACAGAAAGAGGAAGTCCGGAGCGGCCTCAAAAGAAGCTGTTTAAAGTAATGTTGCTGTAAAGCAGTCTGGAGAAAGCTCTGGGAAAGTCAAAGTGAATGTTGGAAACAAGAATGGAAACAATAATAATGGAAACGGGGGCAACAACAACCGTAATGGTAATGGTAATAAGAGAAACAGGAACCGAGGAAGTAATTCTGACAAAAGAACCCGGTTCCAGACTTTTGAAAATTATTCACCGTTGAATGATACGTTAGAGAACATTTATTTGGACACGTATAATGTTTTGCAATACAAAAAACCACCGCCACGAGATTCGACAGAGAAAGAAATTGCTATCGGAAAATTTTGTTTATTTCACGGAACTCACGGACATTCAACGAACGAATGTCGACACTTGACAGATGTAGTTGAGAAGTTGTTGCGTGAAGGTAAGTTGGATGAGTATAAGGCTGCCCCAAGGGACAGGGGGCAAGGAGGACAGGCCCCAAACCAGAATTAGTCTACTCCCAAGCCTACAGCGCAACAAAAAGGCAAAGGCATTGCCATTAACACCATAATAGGTGGACTCCATCCAGCTATCCACATTTTCAGAGCAATGGACCAATACGTTAATGCAGTTAAGCACATAGATGTGGGCGAGTGCAATGATTTGGAAGATATCACCCCTGTGAAACAGCAGAGGACAATGTTCGATGACGTGGTGTTCCGTAGTAGAGACGACACCGAAATCCAATCACCTACCGAAGATCCGTTGGTTATTACCACTACTATTGGGCCGGCACTGGTTCATAAGGTACTAGTAGACAATGGAAGCTCTGTCAACATTTTAAGAAGTCGTTTGATCAGATGAGACTCGAGTCTGGAGATTTGAAGCCCTATGAAGGTTGGATCTGAGGCTTCAATGGGGCATCGACAACTCCAATGGGGTATATAGAATTACCCGTAACATTGGGACAAGGGGATCGTCGAAGAGTACGAATGCTTCAGTTCGTAGTTCTAGACATAGATTCGCCCTACAACGCATTTTTAGGAAGGCCTGCCCTTGCAGAGTTCAGGGCTTGTATTGCACCATGGTGCTTATTGCTAAAGTTCCCAACTGAAGCCGGAACAGGAGTAATGAGGGGAGACCAAGTCTCCATGCGAGCTTGTTATATTGCCGAATAAAGATGCTGATGAAGGGACTCAACATCGAGACTAAAAGTACTTCACCTCCTCCAAAGGAGGGTTCGGCATAGCAATTAGAGGGATCAGCCCCGAAGGAGTTTCCCAAGGGAATGCCTGAAGACCTGGATCCCAGAGAAGATGAGGAACCTGAGGATAGAAAAGCTACTCCTAATGAAACGACAGTGGATATACCCATTGATGAAGCCAATCCAGCAAAAGTTTTGAAGATTGGATCCCAGTTAGATTCGCTTCCAGCCAAAGAACTGGCTAACTTTCTGGAAGCAAACCTGGATGTGTTTGCCTGGACCCACGCTGACATGTGTGGGATATCACCATCCATCATGAGTCATTCGCTGAGTATAAACCCAAAACAACCGCCTGTAAAGCAAAAGAGACGTGTGCTGGGCCCAGAGAGGTCAGCAGCTCTGAAAGAAGAAGTGGAGAAGCTGAAAGAGAACGGATTTATTAGAGATTCGACATATCCCGACTGGATATCGAATCCTGTTTTTGTAAAGAAGTCAAACGGAAAGTGGCGGACGTGTATTGATTTTTCAGACTTGAACAAAGCCTGCCCGAAAGATAGCTTCCCACTCCCCAGAATAGACCAGCTTGTGGATTCGACGGCGGGACATGAACTTCTTTTTTTTATGGACACATATTCCGGATACAACCAGATTCCCATGCATGTGCCCGATCAAGAGCACACGAGCTTCATTACAAATTTAGGGTTGTATTGCTATGTGGTCATGCCTTTCGGATTGAAAAATGCTGGAGCTACCTACCAACGCTTGGTGAACAGGATGTTTTATAACCAAATAGGGAAGACTATGGAGGTTTATGTGGAAGATATGCTTGTCGAATCGAGACAGTCCTCTAGCCATACGCAAGTATTGACAGAGATGTTCGGTATCCTGCGAAAGTATCGGATGAAGCTTAATCCTTTGAAGTGCTCGTTTGGGGTGGCATCTGGAAAGTTTCTAGGTTTCATCGTGAGCTCTAGAGGAATTGAAATTAATCCCAGTCAAATAGCAGCGATAAGGAACATTGAGGAACCACGAAGAATCAAAGATGTCCAAAGTCTTGCGGGGAAAGTGGTTGCGTTGAGTAGATTTATCTCCAAAGCAACATACAAATGCGTCCCGTTATTTGACTTGATAAAAAGGGGAAAGAAAAATTTTGAATGGACTCCGGACTGTGTTGAGGCCTTTCGACTACTGGACTTACTAGAGAGACCACCGATTTTGTCGAAGCCAGTGGATCATGAACAGCTGTTTGTTTATCTAGCAGTATCGGCTCACACCGTTAGCACAGCCTTGGTCAGGGAAGAAGACAAGGTGCAAAGGTCGGTATATTACATAAGTAAGAAATTGGCAGCTGCAGAACGTAACTACCCAAGGATTGAGATGCTTGCTTACAGCCTTCTGATCGCCTCCCGAAAACTTCGCCATTATTTTCAAGCTCACCCAATAATCATATACACTGATCAGCCTCTGAGACAGGTGTTGCAAAGACCCGAAGCATCAGGAAGATTGATAAAGTGGAATATTGAATTAAGTCGGTTTGATTTAAACTTTCAGCCGCGGAGATCGATCAGGGGGCAAGCTCTGGCTGACTTTATAGCAGAGTTCACAATTTCGGAGGAAGAGACGATCGATGATAAGGTGGTCAAATCAGAGGAGGAATTAAAATTAGATCCATGGAAGTTATAAACAGACAGAGCCAAGAACGACCGAAGGTCCGGAGCTGGAGTCGTCTTAGTTACTCCTTAAGGACGATCGTTATATTATGCTCTATGACTAGAATTTTCAGCGACCAACAATGACTCTGAATATGAAGCCCAGATTGTCGGGCTGAAACTTGCTAAGGAATTCGAAATAAAGGCATTAGATATATTCTGCGATTCCAAAATAGTCGTCTGCCAAGTGTGAAAGGAGTTAGTGGCCCGGGGACCTCGACTTATTACCTATCTTGGAAAAGTGAAGGAGCTGTTGAGCAACTTGGAATGGTATAACATAATGCATATCCCAAGAAATGAAAACCAGAAGGCAGACCGGCTAGCAAAGCTGGCAAGTTTCGACAATCCGGAGGAAACCAAAATGGTTCCAATTGAGACGTTGGGATAGCCAAGCTTTGAATTAATGGAAATTAAATTAGCTTTCGAAGCAGAACCGGAGAGGGAGTCGTGGATGACCCCAATCAAGAATTTCCTTAGAAATGGAGTACTCCCGCCAAAGAAGAGTGAGAGGTGAGCCATAGTTCGCAAAGCTACCAGATACATCCTTCAAGATAATACCCTTTATCGGCAAGGATTTTCTATGCCCCTGTTACGGTGTATAGTGCACGATGACATCAAGCTTGTACTAAGGGAAGTACACGAAGGTGAGTGTGGAGATCATACGGGGGGTCAGACTTTAGCAAAAAAGGTATTGCGGTATGGGTATTTCTGGCCCACAATTAATAAAGATGCAGCTGATTACTCACGACGCTGCGACAAATGCCAGAGGTTTGCCAAGATCCCCAGAGCACCACCGACCCAGCTCAAGTCGATGGTGAATCCGTGGTCGCTTGCCATGTGGGGAATTGACATCATCGGAGTTCTACCGATTGCCAAATGAGGAGCGAAGTATGCAATAGTCGCCGTGGACTATTTTACGAAGTGGGTGGAAGCTGAGCCCTTAACCAAAATCACAGCGAGAAAGGTGATAAGTTTCGTGGTTAGAAATATCGTATGCCGATTTGGGATTCCAAGGACCATTATAACTGACAATGGAACCCAATTCGATGGTGCCGAATTCAGAAATTTCTGCCAGAAATATAAGATTGACAAGCGGTACACTGCAGCCGCCCATCCACAGTCGAATGGGCAAGTAGAAGCAATAAATAAAGTCATAAAGTCCATCCTCAAGAAGCGGTTGGAACGTCCAAAAGCAAAATGGGTGGATGAATTTGCCCTTGGCTTTGTGGGCATATCGGACAATGTTTAAGACAGCTACCGGCCATACTCCTTTCTCTCTCTCATTTGGTTCAGAAGCGGTAATCCCGATAGAGCTTGAAGTTCATTCTCACAGGGTGACATATTATGACCCGATGACGAATCGAGCACTCCTCCTCGAGTCTCTTGATGAAGTCGAAGAGAAAAGGGACGAGGCAGACTTGCATGCGTCAAGACATCGACGTCGGATGGCATGCTACTATGACAAGAAAGTTCGCTTTAGAACCTTTGAGCCAGGGGATTTGGTGCTAAAGCGAGTTTTTCCATCCCTTCCTCATTTCGCTCCAAAGTGGGAAGGACCATTCGCCGTCCAACGGAAACTTGAGACAGGAGCCTTCAAGTTAACGACCGTAGATGGTGAAGAAGTGCCTAGGGCTTGGAAAGCCCAACACTTGATGCAATATTTGAATTAGGGATGTTGTATTTTCTTTTGTTTTTTTATGAACCCTGTAAAAAGGCATGACTTGCCTTCGAAAAGTCTGTTGATGCGAACAAAGGACTATAAAGTGGATGTAGGCTATGACTTAGCCGAACCACTATAAAAATATCGTGTGCCATTTACTTTCCTGCATTATTTGTATCTTCAACTATTATTCTATTGTGACAGTGGAATACGAGATGTTAAATTAAAATTTGGAAAGTTGGAGATGGCTTATATGCAAGAACAAAAACAATGACTGTTTGTACAATAAGACATAAAAGAATGGGAAGACGACATTCTTAACTCTAACTCTCAAGAATTGAGAGAGAGTATAAAGGACGGGAAGACGACGTCCTCTGAGGCGTGAAGGGGCACCCAGATGAGAGACCGCCTCAGCAAGAACTCTAACTTGGATATAAGATAGGAGAGTACAAAAGATGCCAGAAAAGAACAGACATCAATGACGAAAGGAATGTGACCCCCGTCAGAGAATCAGGGACATTCGGACTTTTTAATTTAATCTTGAATAGTTTTTCAAGATTGACTGGGGGCATACATGTACACTCATATTCCCCTCCACTAAGACTTCGTTACATGACTTTAGTATGACAGGCATTTGTATTTTTACATAAGTACTAAACTAACGACTAACATGCATTGCAGGAAATGAATTATTTTTATTTACAAACGTATGAGTTTGTACAGGAAAACAAGCAAAAAGAAGATGCGAGGGCCACACTCGCTGCAACAATTGTGGGCCAATTAAATACTAAAATAAAGCAAAACACTTCATCACTTAGACGTTGAAGTGGACTTGGATTTTTCAGCAGCCTTCTGAGCATCCTTCGCATCTCTTTCAGCATCAGTTAAAATGCGCCTTGGTTTTTTCCTCCCTGAGACTGAAGTGCTGGAATCGGTTGATTTTTTCCCGGGAGTCGGAACACTGGAATCAAGAGAAGACTTTTTAGCAAGTTCTCCTGTAATAGACCTAGTCAAAGGTTAACAACTAACCTTGATCCATCATCCACCACTGCGAGAGGCTTAAGGCTTTCGGGGTCCAGGTCTTCAACTTTAAGCTGCATACGCTTGTCTTGTTCGGCTTTCAAGGCAGCTAAAGTGATGTTATCAGCGCTTTTTGACTCCTCAACTATAGCCACCTCAGGGTCTGCCTCATGCTCCTCGCCACCGCCATCATCTTTCAAGGCGGCTATCATCTCGTCATCATGGGGAGCATCAGCCTTTTCTTTTCTCCTTCGGCCTTCTTCGCGAATTCTGTTCTGGTGGTGGTCCCCTGAGGCACATCTGTCTTCTCGGACGGTTCAGCACCTGTGGAATGAGAAGCAACTGTTATCAACTCGGGAAAAAATAAAGGGTCCTTCATCGATTGCCCAACTATGTGATGGAAAGTGGAGACAGCTTTGATGAATTGGGGTGAAAAGGTAGAAATACCTTCCGATGATTTGTCAGCTGGAGTAACCGCCGGCTCAGACACCGTCTCAGGAATAGGGGATAGAAGAGATGCCTGAGGGATCGCTGGGTTTTCGGGGTCATATCCCTCTACTTCAGAAGTTTCTGCAGCAGTGGAAGAAGAACCAGCCTCCAAGATGTCCTTTTGTTTAGCCTTCTGCTTTTCCTCCATGGCAGCAGCAATCAGGCGACGCCCCTCAGCCAGACGTGCCAGCTCGTCATCTCTTAGATATTTCTCCATGAGCTTGTCCTCGTCGATGGAATCTACCTTAAGTTCTTCCTTCTCCCATTCAACAATTTGGCTCCACACGTGAACCAAGCTAGTCAGATAATCTTCGAGCCAAGAGATGTTTCGGTGATGAATTATATGTGCAAAAAATTCGATCATTAATTCACCGAAACACTGCACATCCTCCTGGGCCTCTGCCAGCTGCTTGCGGGACTCTTCGGCCGACTTGATGACACTTTCAACATTACCCTCCACTAGGGCAACCCTGTTTTCGGCCTCCATCAACTTGGAAGCCAAGTCAGCATTTTTCTTCTCCAATTCGGGTTCTTCTTCGCTAACTAGGCCTTTTCTCGCTCAAGAGCAGCGTAAGCAAGCTGCATTTTGGCATTATCTGACTTAGCGTCTTCTGCTTGCTTCTTCAGCTCCGAGCGCTCTTGGGTATGGGACTCGAGCAAGTCATGATAACGTTTTTGTTGATCTTCAAATTGTTGCTTGAAGCTAGCAGCATCCCGTTGAGTGATAGCAAGTTGGGCCTGTGTATCCTCAAGGTCTTTCCCCTAATTTTTCAAGGCCTTTACGTTAGCTTCTGCAGTCTGTTTCATTGAATCAGTATCTGTGATTAGAGTTCGGATAATTCTAGAGAGGTTGCGCAAGTACTTGAACATCTCCGAATATTGTTTTTCGACTGCGTCAATTTTTGCTTTGGCCTCATCTGCCCACCTTGAGGAAATAGGCTCAAGAGCGGGTAAGAAAGTCAAGTTTTCAAAATAGTGGTTGGGGAACGGCTCCTCCAGATACGCCTGCTTAACTGCAGTTTCAGCATCCAATGGTGGAGGTGCGGAGAATGTTAACTCGGTGTCCTTATGAGTAGCGGGCACAACGGCTTCTTCTGTGACGACCGCCCATAACCCCCGCACTAAACAAGAGGAATAATATACTAAAGGTGTGCCAGGCTGCTATGGATGATCATCAGAGTAGGTAAACACACGGAAACCTGTCGTAGAACTCACAGTGCATGGATAAAATATAGTAAAACATATACAACAGGTAATAGTAATGAGGTATCATATAGCAAACTTTTGAAACTTTCTCAACATCCAGAAAGATTATCCAACTGATATCAAAGTTTGTACATAAGGCCTCACTACAGCTCTCAAGCAACTCAAACAGCGGAAACAGAAATACTAGATAGTAATAAAACTGGTACGCCAGCCTCCTGCTCGTCATCGCTCAGCTTCCTCGTATCACTAAGCTCCATTACCTGTAACCTGCTACTTAGTCTGCCCATCCACAACCAGATGAACAACCCAAGGTAATAAGAGGAGACATAAAACCTTGAGTCAGACAATAGTCTTAGTGAGCGATAATACAGCTAACAAACTTCAACAAGAAAGCATATGAGAATGGGTAAATGAACAACTTATCTACCCACATCACCAGAGAAGAACTCAACCTTATCTTCCCCACATCGGACAGTGATAGCCTTTACACCAAGCATTTCAACCATTCATCCATAGAAGCCAGAACACCCATTCAACCATAGAGAACACACATAACATCCAGATTATATAAGTCTCACACAGACAACCCTAATCGAGTTTAACATTCCTCAAGTACCCTCGCCAGAGGCCTAAACCAATATCACTTAAGCACTCAAAGAACATCTCCCTCGACTTTGGATAATCTATGTGAGATAGTACAAACAGAACAACCAATCATCCATGACTGACTCTGGCTATCACTGCCAATCCTGCTTTGAAACCATCGTTATCGTATGACTGGCCCATATTGCCATCCGTCGAGGGCCATACTCGAAACCCCGGTTCTAGCAAAACTCCATACGCCATACAACGAAACGTACTCTAGGCCATACAACGAAGCCCAGGGTATTCGACCATACAACGAAGTCGTGTAACCCTTGCTCTGAGCCCGCTAGAACCCATGATAACGATAATCTCTCGGCCTTCGCATCTCCAATCGCTATCAATCGCGACTGTTCACCAACTCCGGACACTTTGGAGTTGTCATGCTCAGAACACCATAGAGCAATCATCATCACCCAACTCAAGACACTTTAGAGTTGTCATCACATTCGTTGATCCACCTTGATCAACGAACACTGATCCACCTTGATCAACGAACACTGATCCACCTTGATCAACGAATACATTCACCACTTCGAGCCTTCCTACTTGAACCACCTCGAAGTTAGCACTACCTTTGATCCAAAGTAAGCATCAATCATAAGGATCAAAACAATCCATAGCATCATATCGACTTGCTAGAGAAAACAAACTACAGCACATAGGCCATTCACCACAGCGTTAAAAAGCGCTGCTGAAATTTCATCTTTAACCGACCATGGTAGGACCGACCCGACCAACTCCAGGACCGACCCGCCTCCCTGCATCCTTGGACCGACCCACCCCCTTGGGACCGACCAGAATATGCTTCCACCTGACCGACCAAGATTTACCCCATCTGACCGACCAGCTCCTCTAGAGCAACCAGCTCCAGAGCCACTAGGATTCCAGAGCGACCAGGATTCCAGAGCAACCATAATTCCAGAACGACCAGGATTCTAGAGCGACCAGCTTCTCCAGAGCGACCAGGCTGAAACCGACCAGCCTGCTCCCTTCTCATCCTTCTGGACCGATCAGATCCCTTCTGAGCCGACCAGACTCCTTCTCAACCTTCTGGACCGATCAGACCGACCGGCTCCACGACCGACCAGCCTTTCTCACTTACGACCGATCCAATCTCTGTCTTGCCTCCCAAGCCACAATTTTACCAACCCGTTTAGGACCGACCAAATTCGGTCCTGCTAGCTTTGTCTTCAACCGACCAGAGTGCCACTATCTGAAACCGACCAGCTCCCTGACTTGCTCCTCAAGCTATGATACAACCAACCTCCTCAGTCCAGACCCTTCTGGACCGACCGTACCGATCAGCTCCAAAACCGATCAGAAACCTGCACAGCTGCTTTTTGACTTCGATTTCGACCAAAACTTCGCCTAACGGCGAATCCGACGAAACCAACTCATCCAATTCATCCAAACGCAACCAAAAACATGTTATGCAACCAACAATAACCAACAATATCATCAATCTAACAATTTCCATCAAAACACATAAATTTCCCAAAAACATGATAAATGAACATATGAACACAAATATAGATCTAACTTGCATAATCTTGAGAGAAATCATAAAATTAACCATTTAAATTATCTAGATCAGATCCTAAGGTGATTCATATATAAAATGGACTTAGCATGGTGTGGATCTAAGGAAAATAACATGGAAATGATGAAATTAACAACATAAGACCCATATACTTGCATGCATCCGAATGAGAGATGTAAATCACTCACCAATTCTTCAAATTGATGCAAAAACAATGAAAAAGCAATCCGGACAGCGAACACTTCGAATCAAACTCCTCAATCCGATGAATTCGCCCTTGAAACGATGTAGATTTAGCCTCTTATGGTGTAGATCTTCAATTTCCCTCCTTGGATTTTGGAATTTTAATGGTGGAAAGATGTTAGAGGAAGAAGGAGATCAAAGCCTCCCCATAAGAGAATGGAAAATGCCAACCTTTCTCCATATCCCTTACCCCCTATTTATAGCCTCCACCAACCCCCTAATGGGCCTTCTCCAAATCAGCCCATTAGCCTTCCAAAACCTGAACAACCAACTGAAAAACCTTAAAACAGCGATTTCTCCCAAACCGCTGAACCAAATCCTTAATGTAACCACTCTACGGAAAGGGAATCATCAATTCCTTTCCAATGGCACAGGTCTCACCCTCTGATTCGACCTGAGTCAAAAATTATGCCCAGTACAAGACTGACAGGGGCAAAATGGTCACAAACAAAATCGGTAAAAATTATGGACATGTCACACATCCCCATAAGCAACATATCAAAAGATGAGAATGATCCAACCCTCAGGGAATAAAATAAAAATATTTTACGATCTTCCGATACGTAAAATGCGGGCTGTTACATTCTCCCCCCCTTAAGAATTTCGCCCCCGAAATTCCAAGCAACCACAACAATTCCGCATGCCTATCATCCATGTGAAGCCAATTCTATCATCCAAACTAGCAACCATCAATCCATGCATCCATAGCCTTATCCTAGCACGCGGAATTCTATCAAGAACATGACCGTATACCTCCTAAGCTATTTCGTGTTGTTCCTCTCAAACACGAAGCAGCTTACGAGGTCTCGTAACTACGGACTCAACTTCTAGGTTTTATACTACCCTGGAGAAACCACCCCATTCGGAAATACTCCTCCGAATGAATCCTTTCTCCAAAAGATCGCGAACTCGCACCTCTAACTCTTGCTATTCCTTAGGCGCCATCTGCCTAAGAGGTAAAACGATAGACCTAGCCCCCTCGATCAAAACGATCCTAAACTCATCTCACGATGCGGCGGCAACCCTTTGACCTTGTCAAAGACATCTACATACTCATTAGCGATCAACACTGATGATGGGTCTTCCTGTGAAATCCCAAGCGAATATAGATAACTCACGAAGACCCCGTCTTCGTGCTTACATCTAATCAACACCTTTCGCCCTTCCACATTCCCGACCCTCACCTCTAGCTTCTCGCAATTCACCCTTGCCGCATACTTCTTGAGCCAAACTATACCTAAGATGATCCCAAATCCAGCGGAGATCATCGCAAAAACAACCATGACTCGACAAAGCAAGAGCATGCCAAACATACACAAACTAGACGAACCCTCAGCTGGATTGGCCTATCACGCATCTCAGGTTTCAAACCCAAGCGACACACATGCTCATAACGAACAAATGAGCGCAAAGCTGCAGTGTCGAACAACACTCGAACTGAAACACTTTTAACGGAAAGAGTACCTTGCACCACGACACCCTTTCCTTTCTCTTCAACAGTCGGGCCCCTCGAAGAAGACGGCACGGCTTCCAAAGCATAAGCCTTCACGATCTGGTTTCCCTTAGCTACTTCCGGACAATCTTTCTTCTCATGTCCAGACTTTCCACACTTGAAGCACTTCTTCTCAGCCTTGGGATTCTTGCACTCGTTAGCAAAATGGCCTTTCTGCCAGCAGTTATAGCAAGTCACTTCACCCTTTTGCTTCTTCTGTCCACTTTCCCCTTCCTGTTGTTGCTGCCTCTTCTTCTTATTGTTATTACCATCCGGCTGTGGTTTCTGATCTCCTTTAGTTGCAGCGACAACATTTGCTTCCTTGGGAAACAAGCTTTCACGGCGAATAGCTTTTTCCACAATCTTCTCAAATGAATCATCAAGATGGTCCACCAGTGGCTTCCCAATATAAGCATCCAAACCCAAGACAAACTTCTCGTTCTTTTGATAGGGTGTATCAATGTATGAACGAGCATATCTAGACAAAGCCTCAAAATCAGAAATATAGTCAAGAACTGATCTGCCATTCTGCTTCAACTCTACGACCTTCTTGAAGAGGACGGACTTCTGAGCAGTGGAGATAAACTTTGCTTCAAACTTAGCTTGGAATTGCTCCCATGAAATCTCCTCTTCCGGAGTCTCGAGTATAACGGAATTCCACCATTCCATGGCTCTACTCTGAAGCTGCCTTGATGCAAGCTTTCTCTTCATTGCATCCTCAATACCTAAGTCTCCAAAGATTCAAACACATGAATCCATCCATCTCTGAACCTCTTCAGCTGGTTCAGTTCCCTTGAATGGTTTCCCTCCTAGAGATATAAAGTCCTTGCACATCTTTGCAAAATCTACCCTAGGAACTCGCACACCTACATCTACCGTAGCCGCCACTGGAGCGGGTACCCTTCGCATAATTGCTTCTGCCATGGCTTCAAACATGGCCGCTTAGCAGGAACTTATACTTGCCTCGTGAGTCTGTACCTTTCGACGGGTTCCTTTCCCTACTGCGTTTTTCTTGAGAAGAGGTTACTGCGACGTGTCATCTTCTCTATGACCTTGGGAGCGTTTGTATCGCTCTAGATCCGACCGAACAGGAGAGCGAGAACGCGAGGTCCGCGACTGATAAGAGTCATAAGGCCTTCTATTCTCCCTACTGCGGCCTTCGCGGCGATCGTGCTCAACACCAGAAGGGGGTCTGGTCATGCTGCGACGTAGTTTCCTGATGTCATAGTGAGCACGAGACATTGTACCTGCACAACAATGTAAATGGAATTCAGAATCAGTATTCTCACAAGAAGTAAGTGCTGTTAAGTGGGGTGCTATTGTGTTAAGTGCATCCTAAGTGGTGTCCCCCCTCCGACAAACCAGAGTCTGAAGCCGAGCCAGTGCGAGTGGGCTCTTTGGCCTTAACGGGGGTAGTCTCCTCTGAAGAAGTAAAAACTAAAGGATTTGTGCCAAAATCCTCGGAAGTGTAGATAGTTTCAGGTAGGGGGAGATCTCCCAAGCCCTAGAATATAGGGTTATCAGTAGTAAGGGCATCTCCTTGGGAAGCGTCTACTGGCGGTTCTTTAGGAGACACTGATTTTTCAGCAGAAATAGCGTCCCCAGGGGTGATGTACCCTTCTCGGTGCTTTTCAGGTATGTTAGCCAGCTCATCGTCTTGAGTCGAACTTGGAGAAGGTGAAGTTCGAAGTAGCATGGTGGGTCCTTTCGAGCTCTCGCCCATTTCTGGAATTACATCCACCGGAGGGATATATACATATGGACCTGATCCATGACCTATGCTACGGGTAATGGACAGTAGCCCGTGGTGATGAAGATATTCGTCCTTGAGGACCTCGTCGATAGTTAGAAATTTTTGGTCACCATTAAGGAGCTGATGCATCCGATCAAAATACACTTGACCCGATATTTGTTTTGGATTATCAACTGCAAACAAAAAGAAAACGGATTAATGTGGTGGCGTGGACATTCAGAGTCGAGATTTAGAAAACCAGTGCCTTACTTGATTTTGTCCATCTCCTAGCACACCCCGGCTGTTGCCTTATATAAAACCATTCCAGCTTGGAATCGCCGGCCTTGCTGCTGAACGGTGCTGAAATTATTTTTCTTTTCGGGACTGACTCGAAGTCAGAAAAAGAAGGAGTTTCTCGAGTCCGATGCTTGAAGTTATAAAAGAAATGAACGTCGTCGAAAGTGAGCTCTGTATCTAAGATCTCACGGTATGGTACATATAAGGTATATAGGTAAGCATAAGAGTTGGGATGCAGTTGCATGGGGGCAATACGCATCTGTCTTAGGAAGTCGACAACAAATGGAGAAAATGGAGGGATAGCCCCAACCATGCACGTTAATCGGGTGATTGCCATAAACCCCTCCGGAGGATTATGAGGACGGTCAGTTTTCGACGGCACCAGGGTATCCTTTTTCAGTATCCCGTGCTTTAAGCATATTCGAGTAAGTCTATCGTTGTCAATCGTCGATTCAAAAGAATCTTGAGGTGATTCCAATATGATGGCAGATTCAAATTCGTCAGGAGCTCGATCATCTCCAACCCCTCCTTCCTCTTCATAGCCCAGAGAAACTTCACTATCAGAAGGCGCTTCGCTATTATGCGCCTCTACTTCATAATCTGATCCCTCGTCATCCCATTCAGGGTCTGAGGAAGAAGATATGTCGTCAAGAGTGACTTTATTGGACGTCTCTGGGACCTCTTTCTTTTCTGCCAGTCTAGAAGAATGTCTTTCGGCCATGATCACTAAACTATCGAAGAAGTAATAACAGAAGTTAGAGTAAATTAGCTCGTGTCCCCCTGTGCACATGTTTTAACTAAAGTGTGTACGGTCTGTGCAGAAGATGTAAAGTGAACACTTGAAAGTATAATGCAAAGTTTTGGCAAAGCAGTGTTCAGAATAGTCCTTAATGTTTGTTTATGTTCGCAAGGCACTACCCTAACTGTCCATTTAGTTGAAGATTATATCGAGAATTGATTTGGCAAGTTAAGCAAGTTCTTATGCATTAATTTGAACTGCTCTTCGGTTTGGATCGGAGGCCCTCATTGGGATCGGATCGGGAGGAAACGGCCTAGTCTTGGCCTCAAACAAATATTAGAGCTGAGGAATTAAGATCGGATCGGTTCGGACTTGGATTCCTTGAACGGTCCGGATCATATTAAGCAGCCATGCACCTCTCCTCATTTTCACTTTCCGGTCTGATTCAGTCTTGAGAATCCTGTCTGATCCGATCCAGTCAAATGAGCTCTGTTCCCATCTTTGACATTTTGCCCCGACCCGATCCGGCCTTGTGAACCTCACCATCTTTCCTTTTCCTCCATCTTCCATACTTCCTCACCCGAGCCAATCCCCTATACTTTTCTTTTCCCTCTTCCTCCTCTCTAAGGTTAAACCCGATCCTCTATCGAAAGTCCCAACTGAAATCAAGTACCCACGTACTCAAATGATTCAGCGATGGATCTTAACCCCCTACCATCACCTCGAGAGGGAATTAAAGTCATTAGCGACGATGGCGAAGTAGAAAAGGCCATGGCGACAGAATCGGGCAAAAAATCATGCTCGAATCGCCTAATATAATCGTGAATCCAAGCCGAAGTCAGGCAAAAGTAGGTAGATCAAGATTAAAAGTCTACTTACGAGTTCGATTTAAAGGAAATGAGAAGGATTTGCGAGTTTTATGAAGCTTTCCTGAAGGCTAGGGTTTCGGCGTGGGAATCAGTTGGATAAGAACAGTGAAAGAAAGAAAAGAAGAAGAAAGCAATGAACTTATATAGAGTTACGGTGACTACTCGTATTCCCCCTCTTTCTCTCCGCTCGGACCGGGATAAAAGCCCACGAGTCGCTCCTGGCCCGCTAGTTCAGTATTAAGCAAGGCAAGAAGGAATTTCATTCGGATCGAATCTGAACCAAATGAATTTAACACAAAGGCCTAACAAGCAAGTTAAATTTGAAATAAAGATAAAGATAGAGATTACCTAGAGAGGTCGCTGGGGATCAAGAAAAGCTCTTAAAGTTGTCCGAAAATGAAGAAAGAAATCCGTACGCTACGTGATGTATATATAGACATCAAGAGATGCGACTTTCTTAAGCAGTATATCCCTATACGTCAATGGAAACGACTTTTTAATGATTCAAATTCAAAGATCAATGAGCAGATGATATCAAAACACGCTTTGTCTTCAACAGAAGCATCCTTTGAGGGGGCAAAATATTAGCCAACTTTGTGAACTAGGCTACACAAAGTCAAAAAGTTAGGATATCAAGCATTGAAGAACACTACTTCCTAAAGCAGATCGGATCGGATCGGATGGTCACTACCATAACGGATCGGAGTGGAACAGAAAATAGACAAGTTAGAGTCCATTACAGACCGGACCGGAGCGGATGGTATAAATTCGATCTGAGCCCTCGCAAGCTAGCATGCCCGATCCAATCCCGAAGTTACAGCAGCTCTCACCCCACGTTTTCCTTAATACTCGGGGTGGTTACACCCACGTTCTGCCCACGTCTACCACTAACCCTATGCGCTGTCAATACCAAAATCCATCTAAACCCGAAAGTGGTGGGATAGGAGCCACGTAGATCCGATCCGAACTGAATTCTGGAGAAGTTTCCACCTATAAATAGATCCCCAAGGGTCGTTCGAAAGGATCTTTTGGCACTCTGAGAGTTTGAGTATCTTTGAGAACCAAATTCCAGCACTCCCAAACAATCTAAATCATCATTCAAAGTGTATTTTGAGTATAATTGAGTGAATGTATATGAAAAGTGAGTGAGATTGAGTGAATATCTTGTTGTATTTTCATCTACATCATCAAATAAAATGATATAAAGTGGACGTAGGCTCTTTAACGCCGAACCACTATAAATCTTGTGTCTTTTCTGTTTTTGATCTCATTTTATCGTAATTTTAGTCAATTTGGGTGTTAGAACCACTTATTGGTCTAACACTGTGCTTTGATCGTCACCACAAGGTTCTGCTTTTCAACAAGAAACCTTGATCATTGCATCTTAGTATGCCACACTGTCACTCCATATCACACTACCAATCCTTTGCCGAAATATACAAAAGGGTGTTAAGCAAGAGAATAAATTCTCCTCCACCAATCATTCATACATTCGACAGAAAATTAATAAATACAATATAAAGGAGTACAATGTTAGACACACATTCCATTTGTAAGCTTATGCTCTGGGTCTGAGCGAAAACCAAATCCGTGCAATCAACATGTTCGTTTGGACAATGGCCATGACCCTTGAATTGGGAGAAAGTCAAATCATGGCCTCGATCGTTGTCCTCTTGATGGAATATTTACAATCTTCATAAGTCGTCTTCATACTTCGATTCTTTACGTCATTTTGATTATTTGGAATGAGAGTAACTCGGACTTTCCAAATAATCCTCATATATATATAATGAAAATCCTTCTTTATCGTCCATATTATTTTATAACGATTAATTCTCATTTCAATTATTTAAAATAGTTAAATCTTTATTTAACGATGCTTTGGGTCAATGGCGACCCTGACGCTGCTCTCAACAAATTTTGATTTTCACATTTCTCAAAATCTAACCATTGGATCTTAGCGTAGTTTATATCGTTGGAAAGATCTTCCCAAGACGGTCCTAACGGTTTCAATTTTGGGAAATTCCGATGGTCGAATCTTTTGGTATAATCGTTTAAATGTACGATTTCAAAACGCGAACTACCGCACTCGATTCGTTAAATATTAATTATATATATATATAAATCTGTTAACTTTTATTTTACATAAGAATGTAAATTCTATTACAACGTCTACTTTCACCATCATTTTTTTCATTCTTCCATTCCTCTGTTTACATGAAAAATGTAAATTATAACTCAACATTTCCTCCTACCTTTTATTCTTTTATTAAAAAGGTAAATTCTATTCCAATGTAAAATTTTATTTTTCCTTCCTAATCCTTAAATTACACTGTAAAATCTCCTCTTTAATTACATTAAGAATATAATTAACATTATAACGTAAAATTCCTATCTTTCAATTGCATTGTAAAATTTCCATTTTTAATTACATTATAAATGTAATTAACATTACAGTGAAAAATTCTAACTTATTACATTAAAAATGTAATTTCGATTCTAATGTCCAATTCTTTTTCTTAATTACATTAAAATGTAATTTCCAATATAATGTAAGCCTTTCTTTTTAAATTACATTAAAAATGTAAATTTCCTAACAGTATAACTTCTATCTTTTAATTTGCCCTTTTATTTTCCCTATAAAGTCATACCCTTTTAATTACATTACAAATGTAATTTTATTTTACATGTCAAATTTTGTCTTTAATTTCCAAGGTAAAATCCTACCTTTAATTACATTAAAAATGAAATTTTATTTTCCATAAAAATTCTCATTCTTAGTTTACAAATAAAGGTGTACATTTAATCTACCATGTAAATTCTTCTCTTTAATTTCATAAAAAATGTAATTTACATTTGCAATGTAAATCTTCTTTCTTAATCTACATATAAAATGTGTTTTTAATTTCAATGTAAATCCTCACCTTAATTACATAATAAAAATGTAACTTATATTTGCAGTGTAAATCCTATTCTAAATTTACATATAAAAATGTAAATTTAATTACAATGCAAATTCCTACTCTTTATTTACATGTAAAAATGTAAATTTCATTACAATGCAAATTTCTACTTTTTGATTACAAAAATGTAAATTTAAATACAATGCAAATTCTACTTTTAATTTACATGGCAAAAATCTCATCTTCTACTTTACAATGTAAAAATATCATCTTTATATTTACAATGTAAAAATATCATCTTTATATTTACAATGTAAAAATATCTCTTTTTTTTTACATGTAAATTCTTTTCTTAATATACATATAAAAATGTAAACTTGAATCTATTTACATCGTCAAATTCCCACCTTTAATTTTCAATAAAATATTGAATCTATTCACATCGTCATATTCTCACTTTTAATTTTCAATAAAATATTGAATCTATTCACATCGTCAATTTTTTTGTTCTATAATTACATATAAGATGTCATTTTATATACGGTATAAATTTCATGCCTTTCTATTGCATATACAATTGCAAATCTAAATAAATCAATGACTGAAGAGGTAACCATATAACATCTCAAAACTAGTCCATAATCAATCGCAACATCACAGATCTGAACCAATGACAAACACAGCATGATACATAAGCAAACAAAATAACTAGATTAAAATTAATTATTTAAATCAGAATACTCACCTCGATTTCAGATCTAGATCTAAAATTAAAAAGGTCCAGAAATTGTTCCAATCAGTTCTAAGTTGATGTATTTGCTGTCACGATTCACACGGATCTGAAAATTTCCAATTTGAAGTTCGTATGAATTAATTATCAATTTTTGAATATTATTTACTTTTTAACAACTGCAGTTGCCATAGGACAAAGCATGGCAAAATCTGAAATGAATTTCATACCTTTATTTTCAGTTTTTGTTCAAAACTTTGATTTGGATTTTCAGGAGATATAGGCAACGGTTTGCAGAACGGTTTGTTGGAGGTTGTAAGGCTTGGAGAGGGGGATCGGCGCCTGGAAAGGGGGGAGGTGCGGTTCGTCGTAGAGGGGCTAGGGGAGGCCGAATGGCGGCGGTTTCGGGGGTTCGGGGAAGGAGCTGCAGGCTATTTTAGATCTTGCAACTTATATGAGATCGAAGAGATAGATGAGAACTTCAAAAAAGTCCAAAGGGGCATATGTTAATTCTCCATGGATTTGGAGAAAAATAAGAGAGAAGTTTAGAAAGGGTAGGCGGCTATGGGGTTGAACGATCGGGTAGAAGGAGGAATAGTGTACGGGTATTTATATTAATATAAAATTAGGGTTATTTAATTAATTAATTATCCCAATAAAGCCCATTTTGCAACTTTCTTCTTTTTCAGCCCAATGACTGTCATCCCTACCTATTTACCAATATTCCGGACTCATCTGACTATGTCCTGCAGGCCCAAATGATTGTCTTGGCCCCCGTTTCTCAGTTTTAAAATATAAATCATTTATTTTAAATTCAGACGTACTTTCTAATTACAGGGGATACATATGATCTCAGAAAAATCCAGAAAAAATATTTTTGGTTTCGTGATGACGATACGGTCCTAACAAAATTAATTTCATCGAATTCTGTGACTGTTTGAAAAATGGCATTTTTCAAGTCGATTAAAATTGACCGAAATTGACCAAACTGAAATCTTTTTGCCACAGTCACAGATTAATTCTTAAAATTATGAAAAATTAAACTTATCAATAATTTGACATTCTGAATCCAAGAATAGTGGTTTCGTTGAAAACAGAGGTCGTTTGAAAAATGGCTATTTTTAATATTAAAATATATATAGAAATTCTACAACGACTATTCTGAAATTTTAACCGGCCATAACTTTTAATTCCCGCAATGAAATTTCGATTTTTCGGATTCGTTGGAAAGAGATTTTTTAATAGATTCTAATATTTTTGGTTTCATCAAAATCCGATTTATCCTGCATCCTGTACAGTCAATCAAAGTTCAGCTTTGACTTTTCGAACTACCGTGCTATTTTTAATTCCTTTCATAATTAAATCGAATATATTTGTATTAGCTTTGCTCAAAATAAATTTCTATTCATTTTTATTTGAAATAAATTTAATTCAAATATTTAAACACCCTTAAAATCTCTAAAATGAAAATTTTATATTGGCCCCAAATTCTGGGTTGTTACAGATTGGCAATTCCTGGACACACGTTTCTCGGTTATATGAGACCTATATCCATCGGCTCCCGCAGTAGCCGATATATCCGAG
Organism: Allium sativum; assembly: GCA_030737875.1. NCBI lineage: Eukaryota > Viridiplantae > Streptophyta > Magnoliopsida > Asparagales > Amaryllidaceae > Allium > Allium sativum. The sequence goes on from CM060920.1 coordinate 18,740,057, forward strand.
GCGCCTCGCAATCCAACAACCACATAGGTAAAAATATAAAAATGTCAGGGCATGCAAAACCCTGACACCACCCATAGCTAGAAAGAAACGTCATGTTCTCCTTGGGTCCCCTATCCTGTTTTTGACTGATACCGAGGTGTGCGGCCCGCGAATTAGCGCTATACACAAAGTTATGTTGTATTAAAGCCGTGCTTTGATCATCAACCACAAAACTCTTCTTTTCAACAGAAGCCTTGATCATTTGCATCTCGGCATGCCACACAGGCAATTCATGCCATGAGACTGATATCTATTGATATATTACCTCTGAGCTCGTACGTCTCAGAGAAGGGCGTTAAGCAAGAGAATAAATTCTCCGCCGCCAAACAGATATATATTTAATAGAAATCAATCAACACAGAATAAAATCCAATGTCAGACACACATCCATTTACAAGTTCGTTCTGGGTCTGAACGAAACCAGAGGCACCTTATTCCTCGTCCCATATGTCCAATACAGGAGAGAGGTCCTCGCAAATCCGGTCGATCTCCAAGTACGTCTAGAAGATCACCATTTATTACCTCATCTTGGGTGTATAGCCCAATCAAGACATTAATAATCATCCAAACAATGTGAAGACCTCCGGTCTTTAACCACCGTCATCTTCGTCGACTTGTCCTCAAATATTTTATTCACAATGGGTACAAACCCGGCCTTTCTGAATAACTCGCGTATATAATAAACAAGTACTATAAAAACACATCATACACCTCATTCCAATTATGAATATTCTTTTATTTAATTATTCATATCCTTTGGGAAAGGTTCCGATTAATTTTATCAAAGATAAATTCTTTAAATTTATTCTTTAATCTTCCTTTGGACGTCAATTTAAACCATATTACGGTTTTCCAAACTAGTCGGGATTAGCGCACCTTACTGAAATAATCATTTATTTAATTTTCCAATGCCAACCAATTCATCCCATGGAGCAAAACTGGTAATGCTCCATAACTAACACCATGGTCTTATCGGTAAAATTAATTACCATTTCCCGTTAAAATCTAATTAAATATTTAACTATCGCTAGGAGCAAAACTGGCGATACTCCATTCTCGATCATTTCCAAATTTGAAAATTTAAATTATCGCATTCCCTTTTTTAATCTATTTAAAGATTCATTAAAACTCGAATTAGTTTTAATCTTCCCAAAAATCAATACTAAGGATTATTTAACTTTGGAAACACAAACATTTCGCACCGACAATCTACATCGTACTATTGATTTCTGCCGATTTATAACCTCTAAGCTCGTACGTCTCAGAGAAGGGTGTTAAGCAAGAGAATAAATTCTCCGCCACCAAACAGATATATATTTAGCAGAGATCAACCATATAGTTCGAAATACAATGACCGACATGTAGTCCTGCCTTTAACTGGGTTAAAAAACTAATGTCATTTAAAACACAGTTCACGATAAACCCAAATCACATTCCATTAATTATGGAATCTTCACGAAAAAACAAATCAATATATATAGTCGATATCAATTTTCGTGTCCGACTAATAATATAAATGGAATAATGGCAAAGCCTTTTAAATTCCATATGTATTAACAGTCTTCCACCACAGAAGTTCACTTCGATTATTATCAATCGAGTTCCATTCAATTCCAATTTAATATATTACATTGGAAAACTTTACTTTGGAAAATTCCCGTTAAATCTTAATAAAAAGATTTATAAATTCCAAATCACATTACACTGTAAATCGGTTTAAAGAACGAATGTCGTTAAAAACATAGTTCACAATAAACCCAATCCACATTCCATTCTCAGTTCCAATTAAATGTTAATTAATTGGTAATTCTTCTTTAAATCTTAATTAAAAGATTTATTCTATTCAAACGGAGTTTAAGAACAGTGTTATTCAAGACACCATTCACGACAAACCCAAAATCACATTCCATTGTTAATCGGGTTAAAGAACAAGTGTTATTTAAAAAATCGTTCACGATAAACCCAAAAATCCATTTGATATCAAATACAAGGCTCTGAATAGAAAATATATTGGCTTATATTCAATATCAAATTCTGAAATCAACAAATATCGTATTGGAATAATGATATATATATCTTCCATATTCCTCCATAATGTCCGTATAATCACGGAATCCAATATCGAAATATTCCGAAGATAATTTCGATTCAAATCCATTCTGATTCGTATATTAGGAATTCTGGTTATTTTTAAAACCATTTCAAACCCAATTTATTTATTGAAAAATATTGGATTTTTAATTCTAGTTCATGATTAGTTCATTTCGATAAAAATATATTTTTATCCTTCCAAATATGGAATTTTTCATCCCAATTTTTTCCAAATCATTTATTATGATTTTACACAAATTATTGATATTCTTAATAATTTTATCAAGGCCTATACAGTCGATTTCCATAAACAGTCATCGAACTGCACTTAAAACGACCTTTTCCAAATATGATTTGGACATAATTCCAAATCCAACTATTAGATTTCAAATCTCTTATATTCGTTGGAAAGCTCTTTTTGATATGAACCCAACGGTTCTGGTTTTAGGAGAATCCGACGGTCGAACCTCCCATAATGTCCGTTCGAAGTCAATGGTCGAAATTCACGAACTGTCGCGGCGCGACACGTTCTATTCAGGCCATTATATATATACAATATACATATTATATATATTTCATCGATTTCCATTTAAAACGTATTTTATAAATCGTTTTAAATTCGTTTTCAAAATGATTTCAACTTCATATTCAATTTCAAATCAAAATTGAATATTCCATATCATTAATATATAAATGATAATATTTTCAAAATATTATGTTTTGAAATCATTTCCTTTTCGATATTCATTATAAAAATGAATAAAATTGATATAAATATCGTTCACGTCAAAATAACGTTAATCTAATCAACATGCCTTTATATATTTAAATATTTTCGTGTCTATCCCAAATCAGACATCAAAATCAGATTTTGATCTTTTACTGAATATTATTTTAAAATATTCATTATTTTAAAATATCTGTTATTTTAAAATATTCATTCTTTCTGAACTGGAATCAGACACGCCAATTACCATATAATGTTATTTACATGGATTTCATACACGCATGTACACAACAATAACCAAACACAGTCAACCATCATCCAGAGTGAATTACACAACTGCATAAGCGTTATGTATAATTAATCAATGCTTATAACAACCTGTCAACCAATTGATTGACATACAACTAAATATTGGGATTAGTGTATGTCCAATATCATCCTAATACCCATGTGGGGTTTTCTAACAACAAACACCAATTTATTAGTGCAGTTGGGCGATGTGTAAAATATATCGTCCCAATCAATATCCGTCAAATGTATGTACATAAACAAATCGTTCGATTTGTTTATGAATATTTATTTTATTAATATTCACGTAAAAATTATATTTTTAACAATAAAATATTTTATTCCATTCCACATCACACAATCAATTTTCACAATACAATCAAACAAACAAACAAATCATCCATAGTCTGTGGACGACGAGTGTCGGGTGCTGCTAAGCACCGTCTGCATTCTAGTATATATTTTAACTAGAAATAAAATTAAAGTGAGAAGTTCTCGCCTTTGGGTTCCACTCCGCCATTCTTTAACGGACGATGGTTTGGATTTTGTTCAAAATTCCAACGCAATCTTCTTCACGTTGTTCATAGTAAAAATCACATTCTCAATATGGTGTTTGTATATTAAAAACTCCCATTTTTATTTCGCTATATATATAAAAATCAAATCTTTATTATATTAAAAATCTAATCTTTATCATCTTAAAAATATAATCTTTCTCATATAAAAAATCATATTTTTAAAACTAACTTCATAATAAAAATTATATTTTTAGATCGTCATTTTCTATATAAAAATTATATTTTTAAAACGATGTTTACATTATAAAAATCATATTTTTAAAGCTAATCTATTCATGTAAAAATCATATTTTTATAAACCTTGTCATAAATTAAAAACCATATTTTTATAAATAAAAATCATATCTTTTTATAAATAAAAATCTCATCTTTACCTTAATAAAAATCTAATCTTTTATATTAAGAAAAATCTAATCTTTTACATTAAGAAAAATCAAATCTTTTATATTTAAAACAAAAATCTTTTCTTATTTAACATAAAAATTATATTTTTATTAACCTAAGAATCATATTTAAGAAAAACAAAGCTATTATTATATAAAAATTACTTACAGCGGGTTTTAGGGGGGATGGTGGCGCTGGGTGGTAGGGGCGTCGGAGGTGACGGGCAGCGGTGGTAGCGGAGGTCAGGGCTAGCAGCGTGGTGGTTGCGTCAGTCTTGGTTGAGAAAGGGGGACTCGCGTTCGAATTGGGGGAGATGGGGAGGCGGAGGTGAACTCGGCGATGGGAGGCTACTGCGATGGGGGTGGGTGGCGCTGTGGCCAGGCGAGCGTCGATCTCTTTTTTTTACTTTTGGTTTGACTGAGTGGAGTATAAAGAGAGAGAGGGAAGAGGATATGTAATATATAATATTATTATTCATTTAATCCCATAAAGTAACTTTTTATTTCGAACTCAAAATCAAAACCACCGACTGTCGTCCCTAACTAATTACCCTATTCCGAACACAATGGGACATGTCTGGTAAGCCAATTCGACCGTTACGATCAGTTTTTATCAAATTCAAAACATAAATCAGTGTATATTGAATTTGAACGCACATTTTAATTTACCGAGGCCACATGCTAACTCTAAAAATTCCCGAAAAATAAATCTGGCTATGTTTTGACGATACGGTCCTAACAAAACTAATTTTATCGAATTTGGAGACCATTTAAAAAACGGTCATTTTCCAGTCGATTAAATTCAACTTAAATTGGTCAAACGCGTTTTCTTCCGCCATGCTCACATATTGATCCCAAAAATTATGAATTTTGGAATCTAGCAATAACTTGACATCCCAGATTCAACAAAAGTAGTTTCGTTGAAAACGGAGGTCGTTTGCAAAATGGCTATTTTTAAGGGCTATATTTCCATAGTGACTATGCTGAATTTTCAACTGGACATAACTTTTTATTCCCACTATGAAATTTCAATTTTTCTAATTTGTTGGAAAGATATTTTCAAATAGATTCTAATATTTTTGGTTTCGCTAAAATCTGGTTTATTTTGAATCCTGTACATTCATTTGAAATTTGAAATCGACTTTTCAAACTACCGTGCCATTTCCATTTCCTTTTATAATTAAAATAAATATTTATATTCTAACTTCGATTTATATAAATTCGTACGTTCTAATTCTATTCAAAAAAATTCTAGTCGTTATTATTTAAAATAAATCATTTTAAATATTCAAAATTCATTAAAATTGCCAAAATAAAAATTTTAAATTGGTTCTGATCATATGTATTTGATTTAAGAGCATGAAAACAACAATTATCATGCATGTTATTGGGCTTACATTGATTGTGTTTTAGGATCATTTGAGAAAAAAATGAAGTAAATGTGATTGTTCAACGGTAGTAACTTGATTATGACTATTGAAATGGTGCAATGATGTCCCTCTATGCATGCGCTGTTAATTATGTCACCATTGGATGCAAGAATAGTCGGTCTAAACAAATTTGAAGAATGCATTTGAAATATTTCAAAAAAAAAATGTTGCTACAATATTAACTAAAATTGACAAACTTGAAATCTTGGTTTGTTGCTATAATATTAACAAACTAAAATTGACAAATTTGTTGCTATAATATTAACAAACTTGAAAGCTTAGTTTATCTTTCAAAAATTGAAACTAATTAACTAAAATTAACTTCATAATTTATACTTTAAACTAAAATTAACTAAAACTAATTTATACTTCGTAATCTTCATTGCCATGTTATTTTACAAATTGAAAGTAGTGAAAAATAATATATAGACGCTATGTAGTTAACGCACGAACGTAGACGGAAAAAGGCGCAAGATGCAACTAAGGAGTTTTTTTGAAGTTTAAGGCGCATCTATTAGTGAAGCGCAAAAAAGCCCAAAGCGCAAAAAGCGCGTTTTTTTCATTTGAATTATTTTTTTGGTTTAAACTTAGGTTGAATGTTTTTTTGACTACTTATGTGAACCCCTTAGATAAATTTGGCCCCGTCCAACAAGTGTTGTATATGATCGTTATATGGGTATTCGTTTTTACACAAAACGGGAATCTATATTCATCTGATACAATATTCGTTGGATTTTTCATAGTATTGGACAAGTTACAAATATAATAACATAAGCATATTTAATAAATCATTTCAGTTTAAAGGTTAACAAAGTTTCGATGGCACTTCATTTTTGTTCCCTGTGTACACACATTTGTGTACGATACAGGAACCAAGGGGAAGTGCTGCCAAAATTTTGCTAAACCGTTTAACCTGAAATGATTTATAAAACATGCTTACATTATTATATTTGTAATGGAAAGTAGGTAGACCGGCTGTCAAAGTGAAAAAGAAATAAACAAAAACACTGAAAACATGCAATAGTTATAAATGAAATTTTACTAGATTTGAACTAATTAAAAGTGTTACGTTCGATTGAACTTTCTAACATATTTTTTGCAAATCAGGAAAATGTTCGATTATTTTCGTGATCGCAGTTGGATGTATCAAACCCGAACCAGTAAGAAAGGGTCGATAAAGGAACATTTTTGTAATGGAGTCCAAGAATTTATTAGATTCTCTAAATCTAATAATCGGAGCAACGTAGACATTCATTGTCTGTGTAGTAAGTGCAGACATCTGAAGCATTGGAAACCAGATTTAGTAAAAATATATCTGTATAAATCTGGTTTTGTGTCAAATTATCAAGTATAGGATCGTCACGGAGAACTTGTTCAACCTATGTCTAACCCTGTAGTGGTAGAGGACGATAGTACAATGATGAACGATAATACAATGACGAATCCGATAGAAAATATGGTGCAAGACGCAGCACGATCAATGTTTCCTAACATTGAGCAAGGCGACAATGAGACTGTAAATGTTGAAGAACCAACGGCAGAAGAGATTTTTTTTTAGGATTTATTGAATTATGCTAGGAGGTCATTGTGGGAAGGGTGTACAAGCGGAACCGAATTGTCTGTAACCGCCGAATTCATCACTATGAAATTAAAATTCAATTTTACAGAAGTTGCATTTACAGCAGTTGAACAAACTGCAAAACGACATATGCCGCCCAATAATTTGATGCACGATAGTCACTATAAAGTGAAAAAACTTATGTCTGCTTTTGGACTACCGTATTATAAGATAGATACATGTGTTAAAGGTTTCATGTTGTATTGGAAAGAAGACACTCACCGTAGAAAATGCAAATTTTGCAATGAAGATAGATATAAACCAAGGAAAAAGAAAGGAAAAGAAATTCCATATAAAAGAATGCATTATCTACCCGTAACTTTTAGACTTCAACGGCTATATGCATCTTTTGCTATAGCGTGTCATATGCGATTGCATAACATGAGAACATCAGAAGAAGGAACTATGATACATCTGTCTAATGGTGAAGCATGGAAACACTTTGATAGGACTTATCCTGAATTTGCTGCAGAGAACCGTAATGTTAGGCTCGGTTTATGCACGGATGGATTTTCTCCATTTTCTTAGTTTGGTAGTAAATATTCATCATGGCCTATCATTGTTACTCCTTATAGCTTACCTCCATGGATGTGTATGAAAAATCCATATATGTTTCTAACGGTTGTCGTCCCCGGTCCCGATGATCTGACACAAGGAATTGATGTTTATCTACAACCGTTGATTGAAGAGTTGAAAACATTGTGGCATGCGGGAATCGAAACATACGAGATTTCGAGAAAAATAAATTTTCACATGTTTGCTTCTGTATTACGGACTATTAGTGATTTTCCCGCGAATGGCATGCTTTCAGGTTGGAGCACTGTTGGACGTCTAGCTTGTCCTCATTGTATGGAGGAGACACGAGCATTTTCATTAAAGTGTGGGAAACAAAATTCTTGGTTTGACTGTCATCGTTGTTTTCTCCATATTAATCATAAATTTAGAATGGATAAAAAGAACTTTAAAGCTAACAGAGTAGAGACTATGCTATCGCCTAAAGTTTGGACAAGTATAGAGAAATATGAAGTTGTAAGTGAGTAACCAAAGACACATGAAACTGGAGAGTAGGTTGAAATTCCAGGTAAATCGGACATTCATAATTGGTGCAAACAAAGTATATTTTGGGAGTTACCTTACTGGAAAAATCTAAAACTTTGGCATAATATTGATGTGATGCATAATGAAAAAAATCTTTTTGATAACGTTTTTAATACAATTTTGAATGTAAAGGGTAAAACCATAGACGATGCGAATTCAAGGCGCGATATATTACACTTTTGTAAATGGCCAGAACTGCACTTGTATGATGAAAATAAAAAACCTAAAGCATGCTATGAGCTAGACAACAGGCAAGTAAAACTCGTGCTAAAGTGGGTGGAAGGATTACGATGTCCTGATGGGATTTCTTCAAACCTCCATAGATGTGTGGACTTTAAAAATAGTAAATCGAGTGGAATGAAAAGCCATGATTGCCATATCATGACGAAATACTTTTTACCTGCGGTTTTCAAGGAAATGTTGCCTACAAAAATCTGGAGTGTTATAACTGAATTAAGTTTGTTTTATAAACAGCTTTGTTCAAATACGTTAAAGGTAGATCGTCTACGTAAGCTTGAACTAGAAATCCCTACACTGATCTGCAAACTCGAGAAAATATTTCCACCTGGTTTTTTAATGTAATGGAGCATTTACCTATTCATCTTCCGTCCGAAGCACTTCTTCGAGGTTCAGTCCAATATGGATGGATGTATCCGTTTGAGAGGTAATTTTCTATATAATTTCAATTATCGTGATAGATTACAACTTAGATTATTGTACCAACATATAAATTAAATTAATCTTATTACAGGTACTTGAATCATTTAAAGAAAAAAATTAGGCAAAAATCTCGAGTAGAAGGTTCGATTTGCAAATCGTACCTTGAAGAAGAAGCTTCATTTTTTTTTCTCCTTACTTTAGTGAAGATGTGAACTTGTCTTTTGTAACTGTTCCCCGTAATGAACAAGTCATTGAGTAGGAGTCTTCTCAAACAATGTTATCTATTTTTAGACAACACGGAAGACCTGCAGGAAAATGTGTGGAAATATTGTTAAGCGATAAAGACTACAATGTGGCACACATATATGTTCTGTCAAATTGTGCGGAAGTTGCACAATTTGTCAGGTAATACTAAATTCATGTACAATTCAATTATATATACATATATATTTATTTCTCTATTAATAAAAAATGAACATAACACATATATGCAGTATCTACAAATCACAACATCCATCTGGTGATCTCAGTACATAATTCACTTGATGTTTTCAGACTATGTTCATGATCCAAAAAACTGTGTTGTTAATAAAGGATTATGACATCTTGCTAACAGACCAAAAAGAAATGTCAAAACTTATCCAATATACTTTATCAATGGATTTTAATTCAACACCAATGATTATGGAGCTGAAAAATTAATGTACAACAGCGGTGTATTTGTCAAAGGTAGTGATGATCCAAGTGTAATAACCCAGAAATTCTGAGCCAATTTAAAATTTTTATTTTGGCAATTTTAGCGAATTTTGAATATTTAAAATAGATTATTTTAAATAAAATCGACGAGAAATTTATTTTGAATATAATTCGAACGTATATATTTATACGCGTCGTCGTTAGAATATAAATAATTATATATAATTATAAATAGAATTGAAAATGGCGCGGTAGTTCGATAATTCGATTTCAAACTTCAATTGAATGTACCGAGTGCAAAACAAACCGGATTTTAGTGAAACCAAAAACATTAGGATCTAATTGATGATATCTTTCCAACGAATCCGGAAAATCAAAATTTCATAGCGGGAATCAAAAGATATGTCCAATTGAAAATTCTGAATAGTCGCTATGGAATTCAGGCCCTTAAAAATGGACATTTTGCAAACGACCTCGGATTTCGACGAAACCACTTTTGTTGGGTCCGCAGTGTCAAATTATTGCTAGATTCCAAATTTCAGAATTTTTCGAATCAATGTGTGAGCGTGGCAACGGAAAACGCGTTTGACCAGTTTCAGTTGATTTTAATCGACTGGAAAATGGCCATTTTTCCAACGGTTTCAGAATTCGACGAAACTAGTTTTGTTAGGACCGTATCGTCAATACGAAGCTAGAAAATATTTTTCTGGAATTTATAGAAGCCGTATGTGGCCCCGCTAATTTAAAATGTATGCTCAAATTGAATATATACTGATTTATATTTTGATTTTGACGGAAACTGATCGTAACGTTCGAACCAGCTTACGATACATATCCCATTGTGTTCGGAATGATGGTAATTAGCTAGGGGCGACAGTCGTCGGTTTTGATTTGGGGTCCGAACGGAAAGGTAACCTTTTGAAAATAAATAAATATATAAATATATATGGTCAACCCTAGTCAAAACCCTCTTTTCCATTTATCCGGTCAAACCTTTAACCCGCCGCTATCTCAAACATCGAAGGCGGAAAAAGCACGATCTCTCTCCCCTCAAATTCTTCGAATCCACAAGGAATTATGAAAACGTATAACCTAAACCTGGTAGAAAATCTAGAGGCCGACATTTCTATACGAAGATGATGATGCTTCGCTGTGTACATTTCTCGAATTCGGAGCTCAAAGTCGGAGCAGTCGAGCGCGATTTACGTCGCAGTGGGGCCACCGAGTGGGCCGCCACTCACGGCGGTGAGAGATGCTCATCGGCGGTTCGAGTAATGCGGTGGGATCGGGGTCACGGTAGCTCTTGGCGATGTGGCGGCGGAACCCTGATTCGAACAGTGGGTTTGCAAACGTCCAGGAAGAAGGAGCAGCCTGAATTCCTTAATCAAGGTAATGAGCTTCTTTTCATTTCTTTTTATTTATTATGTTAGTTTAATTAAATTTTCTTAAATATATATATATAACATTGTTTTAAATAAGATTTTTATTATGAGATAGAATTTATAAAAATCATTGTTTTAAAATCTAAAAATATACATTGTTTAAAAATATATATTTATAGCATTGTCTTAAATAAATATGCATTGTTTTTTAAGAATATAATGGCGTTGTTTAAACATGAAAAGTATATTCTTATTTAGATAAAGATAAGATTTTTGAATATAAAAGGACGGATTTTTATATAGTATATACATAGAAAGATAGGATTTTTATCTATATAATAGCATGTATGAAAATTCGATTTTTATATATTGAATAACGAAGTAAAAATTCGATTTTTATAACTGAATAGCAAAGTAAAAATTCGATTTTTATATATTGAATAGCATTGTAAAAATTCGATTTTTATATATTGAATAGCATTGTAAAAATTCGATTTTTATATATTGAATAGCATAGTAAAAATTCGATTTTTATATATTGAATAGCATAGTAAAAATTCGATTTTTATATATTGAATAGCGAAGTAAAATTCAATTTTTATATATTGAATGGCATTGTAAAAATTCGATTTGTATATATTGAATAGCGAAGTAAAAATTCGATTTTTACATATGTAGAGAATACGGGCAACGAAAGCGACAAAAAGGGCGAGTACGATGAAGATTTCTATAAATGAAGGGTCAAGATGATTGGATAGCTATTGGTGAGAATTTCTCACCTTTCAATTTCATTTTCTAAATATTTATATATACTAGGATGCAGACGGTGTTTAGTAGCACCCGACACAATCGTCCACAGACCATGGACTTGTTTGTTTGGCTGTGTTGTTAGTTAGATTGTTTGGGTTGAATTGAATTGTTTGGTGAAATGAAATTGATTTGATTGATGGGTGAATGGCGTGGGCCTTCACTAGACCGGGGATAAGGCTTGGCCTTGTCCCGTTTCTAGTATCGTGCCGTTATGCCGCCGGAATTTTCTAAAATAAGTTAGAAAAATAAAAATATCATTTTATCTAAAGAATGAACTGAATAGAAATTCATATGTTAAAATAAAATGTTTTATCGTTAAAAATATAATTTTTAACGTGAATATGAGTATAGTGAAAGTGAATAAAATAAAATATTCATTTACAAACCGGACGGTTTGTTTATGTACACCTATTTGAAGGACATTGATTGGGTCGATAAATTTTACACATCGCCCAACTGCACAAATAAAATCTGTGTTTGATTGTTTGAAACCGCACACGGGTGTTGGGATGAAATTTGAAGTCCACTCATCCTGATTGATTAAATATGTCGATCGATTGATTGGCAGGCTGTTATAAGCGTTAGATATCTATATTTGATGCTTATACAGTGTAGTGCACTTTGGTTGATGGTTGATTATTTTTCAATGCTATTATATACGTGTGATGTATGAAAATCCATATAATTAACATTATATGGTGATTGATTGAGCCTCATTCCCATTTAGAAAATAAAGAATAATATAAAATAAAGGTTCATGTGTTGACTGTACTCATCCGTTGAGATTAGTCATGTGTTGAACGAAATATTTTAATAATAAAATTTACATCTTTATCAATATAAAATAAAGGTTCATGTGTTGACTGTACTCATCCGTTGAGATAAGTTATGTGTTGAACGAAATATTTTAATAATAAAATTTACATCTTTATCAATATAAAATAAAGGTTCATGTGTTGACAGTACTCATCCGTTGAGATTAGTCATGTGTTGAACGAAATATTTTGATAAATAGAAATATTTGAAATAGAAATATTTTGATAAATAGAAATATTTGAAATAGAAATATTTGAAATAGAAATATTTGAAATAGAAATATTTGAAATAGAATATTTGAAATCGAAATATTTGAAATAGAATTTTTGAAAATAGAATTATATGAAGCCGTGTTGATTAGATTGACGCCATTTTGACGTGAACGATATTTATATCGATTTTAAACGATTTCAAAATGAATCGAATAGAAAACCAATTTGAATTGAATCGAATAGAAAACGAATTTGAATTGAATCGAATAGAAAACGAATTTGAATTGAATCGAATAGGAAATCAATTTGAATTGAATCGAATAGAAAACCAATTTGAATTGAATCGAATAGAAAACGAATTTGAATTGAATCGAATAGAAAACCAATTTGAAATGAATCGAATAGAAAACGAATTTGAATTGAATCGAATAGAAAACGAATTCGAATTGAATCGAATAGAAAACGAACTTGAATTGAATCGAATTGAAAATGAATTCGAATTGAATTGAAAACGAATTGAAATGAATTCAAATTGAATTGAAATTTGAATTGAATAGAAATGAATTTTAAAACGAATTTATGAGGAAAAATTCAATTTTGATTTGAATTGAAATGGAAGTTGAAATTGTTTTTAAAACGAATTTAAAAACTATTTATATAATTCGTTTTAAATAGGAATCGACGAAATATATATATTATATATATAATATAATGGCCTGAATAGAACGCGCCGCGCCGCGGCAGTTCGCGAATTTCGACCATTAACTTCAAACGGACATTACGGGAGATCCGACCGTCGGATTCTCCTAAAACCGGAACCGTTGGGTTCGTATCGAAAAGAGCTTTCTAACGAATATTTGAAATTTGAAATCTAACAGTTGATTTGGAGATACGTCCAAATCAAATTCGAAAAAGGTCGCTATAGGTGCAGTTCGATGGCCGTTGTTGGAAATCGACTGTACGGGCCTTGATGAAATTATTAAAAATAGTAATAATTTGTGTAAAATCATAAGAAATGATTTGGGAAAAGTTGGGATGAAAAACTCCATATGTGAAAAGATAAAAATAGTTTTTTATCGAAATGAACTAGTTTTGAACTAAATTTAAAACCCAATTATTTTTAAATAAATAAATTAGATTTAAAAAGGGGTTTTAAATAATCGAAATTTCTAATATATTTGATTGGATTTGAAATGGGTTCATCGTGAACGGTGTTTCAAATAACACTAGTTCTTTAACCCGATAATAATTAGAATGTGATTTGGGTTTGTCGTGAACTGTGTTTCAAATAACACTAGTTCTTTAACCCAGTAGAAGGAGTTTTAATGAATCTGCAATTAGATTGAAATGTGAATAGATAATCTAAATTATCAAATTTAGAAAATGAGCGAGAATGGAGTATCACCAGTTTTGCTCCAAAACGATAGTCAAATCTTTAATTAGATTTGAACGTGAAATGATAATTAATTTTATCGACAACACTGTGGTGTTAGATATGGAGTATTACCAGTTTTTCTTCATGGGATGAATAGGTTGGGATTGGGAAATAAAATAAATAATTACTTCGTTGTGGTTCGCTAATCTCGACTAGTTTAGAAAACCATAATTTGGTTTGAAATGTCATCCAAAGGAAGATTAAAGGATAAATTTCAAAGAATTTATCTTGGACAAAATTAATGGGAACCTTTCCCTAAGAATGTGATTTGGTGAGTAAAAGAATATTCTGAATTGGAATGAGGCGTATGTTGAGTTTGTGTAACATTTGTTTTTAATATACGCGGGTTGTTCGGAAAGGCCGGGTTTATACCCATTCTGAATAACCGATTCGACGATAAGTCGAAGATGAAGACGGTGGTTGAAGACCAGAAGTCTTCACATCGTTTGGGTAATTACTGACGATCCTGATTGGGTTGTACACCCAAGAGGATGGAAATAGTTGGTGGTCGTCCAGACGTACTTGGAGATCGATGGATATGCGAGGAAAGTGCCTCCGGTTTCGTTCAGACCCAGAACGAACTTGTAAATGGATTATGTGTCTGACATTGGATTTTATTCTGTGTTGATTGATTTCTGTTAAATATATATCTGTTTGGCGGCGGAGAATTTATTCTCTTGCTAAACGCCCTTCTCTGAGACGTACGAGCTTAGAGGTTATATATCGATGGACATCAGTCGCATGGCATGAATTGCCTGTGTGGCACGGTAAGATGCAATGATCAAGGCTTCTGTTGAAAAGCAAAGTCTTGTGGTTGATGATCAAAGCACGCCTACGTGGCAGCTTTGTGTATAACGTGAATTCGCGAGCCTCACACCTCGGTATGAGTTAAAAACGGGATACGGACCGTTGGGAGAACACGACGTTTCTTTCTAGCTATGGTGGTATCAGTGACTTACCAGCCCTGACATTTATATACTTTTCACCTTTGTGGTTGTTGGAATGAGGCGCCTCGATTATACGTCTGTAAGGACCGGGAAACGTGTGTTCAGGAATAAATAATCCTCTAACGTAAGTGAGGACCGGCCCAACCGATCCAGTGGATGCCCAGAGTGCGTAGTCCTGAGCATTTGCTAGAGTGTCTCGAAGCGGAGAGGAGCTTGTCCCTTGCCTCGACTCATGACGGAAATCCAATTTCCAATACGTGTATTTCGGCTTCAGTTGTAGAGCCTAGTATGGCGACATAGTAGCATGGGATGCTATGCCGTCTATGATTTATATTTATGATTGAAATTGTTTTGACACTATACACTTACTATAGTATCAAATGATTTGTTTTAAACGTACCAAGCATGTTTGGCTATTATAAGGGAAAACCCTATCCTCCGGCTTGCGTTGCATTGTGTGATGGGACCTGGGTCTTATAATAGCTTCATTTTTCGAAAAAGCATTGCGTTGTCTTCTCTATGCACTGGTATTCTTGGGAGGAAACCCGTTCTGTGTTATACGGCGTGGTCCCTTGAATTACTCTCTTTTAAAGTAAAGTTTTAAATAACAGTTTTAGTTCTCACACCAGTCACACGACTGACCTGGAGTTTATTGTTTGAACCTAAACTCTGGGTGCCCCTATTTTCCGCACGGGCAGCTAGTAGTTTTGGTTTTGCAGATTTATATTCACAGGATCCTGGTTTACAGCTGGAATGATATCCGGAAAGCTCTGTATCCGTATATCACCTTCAGTTGTGCTTTATATTATTTTCCGCTGCTATGTAATTTATTGTAATCTCTGATATTTATCGAATGTAATTTATTCAATTATACTCTGTATATTCTTGTATTCTGATGGCATTGTTGTAATAGCAATGAAATGTTCTTCTGTCTGCGTTCTGATTTGTCTTGTCCTCACAGTAATTCATTCTTTCTCATTTCTTCGGAGACCGGGGAAGTTCGGGTCGCTACATTTGGTATCAGAGCTTTGGTTTACAGAGCTCGAGAACAAGGCACATTAGAACCATATGAAAGAATTCATCAGATATTGGATTAGTAATATCCAATTAGAATGACTCGTTAGAGATAGGATCAGTAGTATCCTAGAACGAGTGTGAAGAGTATATTTTTCAAATGAAAACAATTTTGTTTTGAAAATTTAAATCGTTTTAAACGTATTTGATTATTTATTTATTTTGAATATGGACAATCTAGTATATAAAGATTTTTGCATATACGCGTCATGAACGTATATTCGAAGTTATAATATATTAGATAGATATAGAATCACACTCTAGTCGCCCGGACCTGATTCTGATGACTGACGCGTCATCATCAGTAATTATTTTCGTGTTTCGAAGGTATGATATCTATATATTTCCATTAGACTGGTGTGAGAACCAAAACTTATATAGATAGATTTATTTGTTGTGAATTGGCATCAAAAACAAGATTTTCAGTATATATATCAAAGTTATGAATTTGAAACTCTAATTCACTAATTGATTGATGTTTGTGTTGTTTGTTTATTTGTTTGATAATTTTGAACCATTATGCCTAATTGCATCAAATATTGAATTGTATTGAAAATTGGTCGCATTTGCATGCATATACATGTACTTACATTGAACAGGTCATAGCAAGGAGGCTAGAGCAGAGAATAAAATTTGTTTGCCCGACAAATAGGTACATGTTTACTATATAATTTACTGTTTTGTTTGGGTGATGATGATTTTATGAGCCTATTGGCTAGCCGCTTGGCTTTTTCTTTTTCTTTTTGAGATTAGAAGGCCTATATGGCAATTTCGGGATTTTCCCGTGGCTCCCGGTGCAGGGGAGGTTATGGCGAAATTTTTCGAAAATTTAGGGTGTTAGCCAAATTTTTGAAAATTTGAAAATTCTCAGAAACTGAAAAGTTGGAGAATGGAAGCCAGATCGAACGTAGTGTTGATTTAATCAAACCACTTTCGACTTTGTTCCTTTTCGGGGACGAAAAGTTTTAAGTGGGGGAGATTGTAATAACCCGGAAATTCTGACCCAGTTTAAAATTTTTATTTTGGCAATTTTAGCGAATTTTGAATATTTAAAATAGATTATTTTAAATAAAATCGACGAGAAATTTATTTTGAATATAATTCGAACGTATATATTTATACGCGTCGTCGTTAGAATATAAATAATTATATATAATTATAAATAGAATTGAAAATGGCGCGGTAGTTCGATAATTCGATTTCAAACTTCAATTGAATGTACCGAGTGCAAAACAAACCGGATTTTAGTGAAACCAAAAACATTAGGATCTAATTGATGATATCTTTCCAACGAATCCGGAAAATCAAAATTTCATAGCGGGAATCAAAAGATATGTCCAGTTGAAAATTCTGAATAGTCGCTATGGAATTCAGGCCCTTAAAAATGGACATTTTGCAAACGACCTCGGATTTCGACGAAACCACTTTTGTTGGGTCCGCAGTGTCAAATTATTGCTAGATTCTAAATTTCAGAATTTTTCGAATCAATGTGTGAGCGTGGCAAAGGAAAACGCGTTTGACCAGTTTCAGTTGATTTTAATCGACTGGAAAATGGCCATTTTTCCAACGGTCTCAGAATTCGACGAAACTAGTTTTGTTAGGACCGTATCGTCAATACGAAGCTAGAAAATATTTTTCTGGAATTTATAGAAGCCGTATGTGGCCCCGGTAATTTAAAATGTACGCTCAAATTGAATATATACTGATTTATATTTTGATTTTGACGGAAACTGATCGTAACGTTCGAACCAGCTTACGATACATATCCCATTGTGTTCGGAATGATAGTAATTAGCTAGGGGCGACAGTCGTCGGTTTTGATTTGGGGTCCGAACGGAAAGGTAACCTTTTGAAAATAAATAAATATATAAATATATATGGTCAACCCTAGTCAAAACCCTCTTTTCCATTTATCCGGTCAAACCTTTAACCCGCCGCTATCTCAAACATCGAAGGCGGAAAAAGCACGATCTCTCTCCCCTCAAATTCTTCGAATCCACAAGGAATTATGAAAACGTATAACCTAAACCTGGTAGAAAATCTCGAGGCCGACATTTCTATACGAAGATGATGACGCTTCGCTGTGTACATTTCTCGAATTCGGAGCTCAAAGTCGGAGCAGTCGAGCGCGATTTACGTCGCAGTGGGGCCATCGAGTGGGCCGCCAGTCACGGCGGTGAGAGATGCTTCATCGGCGGTTCGAGTAGTGCGGTGGGATCGGGGTCACGGTAGCTCTTGGCGATGTGGCGGCGGAACCCTGATTCGAACAGTGGGTTTGCAAACGTCCAGGAAGAAGGAGCAGCCTGAATTCCTTAATCAAGGTAATGAGCTTCTTTTCATTTCTTTTTATTTATTATGTTAGTTTATTTAAATTTTCTTAAATATATATATATATAACATCGTTTTAAATAAGATTTTTATTATGAGATAGAATTTATAAAAATCATTGTTTTAAAATCTAAAAATATACATTGTTTAAAAATATATATTTATAGCATTGTCTTAAATAAATATGCATTATTTTTGAAGAATATAATGGCGTTGTTTAAACATGAAAAGTATATTCTTATTTAGATAAAGATAAGATTTTTGAATATAAAAGGACGGATTTTTATATAGTATATACATAGAAAGATAGGATTTTTATCTATATAATAGCATGTATGAAAATTCGATTTTTATATATTGAATAACGAAGTAAAAATTTGATTTTTATAATTGAATAGCAAAGTAAAAATTCGATTTTTATATATTGAATAGCATTGTAAAAATTCGATTTTTATATATTGAATAGCATTGTAAAAATTCGATTTTTATATATTGAATAGCATAGTAAAAATTCGATTTTTATATATTGAATAGCATAGTAAAAATTCGATTTTTATATATTGAATAGCGAAGTAAAATTCATTTTTTATATATTGAATGGCATTGTAAAAATTCGATTTGTATATATTGAATAGCGAAGTAAAAATTCGATTTTTACATATGTAGAGAATACGGGCAACGAAAGCGACAAAAAGGGCGAGTACGATGAAGATTTCTATAAATGAAGGGTCAAGATGATTGGATAGCTATTGGTGAGAATTTCTCACCTTTCAATTTCATTTTCAAAATATATATATACTAGGATGCAGACGGTGTTTAGTTGCACCCGACACAATCGTCCACAGACCATGGACTTGTTTGTTTGGCTGTGTTGTTAGTTAGATTGTTTGGGTTGAATTGAATTGTTTGGTGAAATGAAATTGATTTGATTGATGGGTGAATGGCGTGGGCCTTCACTAGACCGGGGATAAGGCTAGGCCTTGTCCCGTTTCTAGTATCGTGCCGTTATGCCGCCGGAATTTTCTAAAATAAGTTAGAAAAATAAAAATATCATTTTATCTAAAGAATGAACTGAATAGAAATTCATATGTTAAAATAAAATGTTTTATCGTTAAAAATATAATTTTTAACGTGAATATGAGTATAGTGAAAGTGAATAAAATAAAATATTCATTTACAAACCGGACGGTTTGTTTATGTACACCTATTTGAAGGACATTGATTGGGTCGATAAATTTTACACAACACCCAACTGCACAAATAAAATCTGTGTTTGATTGTTTGAAACCCCACACGGGTGTTGGGATGAAATTTGAAGTCCACTCATCCTGATTGATTAAATATGTCGATCGATTGATTGGCAGGCTGTTATAAGCGTTAGATATCAATATTTGATGCTTATACAGTGTAGTGCACTTTGGTTGATGGTTGATTATTTTTCAATGCTATTATATACGTGTGATGTATGAAAATCCATATAATTAACATTATATGGTGATTGATTGAGCCTCATTCCCATTTAGAAAATAAAGAATAATATAAAATAAAGGTTCATGTGTTGACTGTACTCATCCGTTGAGATTAGTCATGTGTTGAACGAAATATTTTAATAATAAAATTTACATCTTTATCAATATAAAATAAAGGTTCATGTGTTGACTGTACTCATCCGTTGAGATTAGTCATGTATTGAACGGAATATTTTAATAATAAAATTTACATCTTTATCAATATAAAATAAAGGTTCATGTGTTGACCATACTCATCCGTTGAGATTAGTCATGTGTTGAACGAAATATTTTGATAAATAGAAATATTTGAAATAGAAATATTTGAAATAGAAATATTTTGATAAATAGAAATATTTGAAATAGAAATATTTGAAATAGAAATATTTGAAATAGAATATTTGAAATCGAAATATTTGAAAAAGAATATTTGAAAATAGAATTATATGAAGCCGTGTTGATTAGATTGACGCCATTTTGACGTGAACGATATTTATATCGATTTTAAACGATTTCGAAATGAATCGAATAGAAAACCAATTTGAATTGAATCGAATAGAAAACGAATTTGAATTGAATCGAATAGAAAACGAATTTGAATTGAATCGAATAGAAAACCAATTTGAATTGAATTGTAAGAACCCGTAACTTCCCCGTGAAGGAAAGAGCGGATTACCTTGAGAACAACACACAACAGAACGCACACGGGAGAACATTTCATTGCTATTACAACAATTCCATCAGATACAAGAATATACAGAGTATAATTGAATAAATTACATTCGATAAATATCAGAGATTACAATAAATTACATAGCAGCGGAAAATAATACAAAGCACAACTGAAGGTGATATACGGATACAGAGCTTTCCGGATATCGTTCCAGCTGTAAACCAGGATCCTGTAAAAATAAATCTGCAAAACCAAAACTACTAGCTGCCCGTGCGGAAAATAGGGGCACCCAGAGTTTAGGTTAAAACAATAAACTCCATGTCAGTCATGTGACTGGTGTGAGAACTAAAACAGTTATTTAAAGCTTTACTTTAAAAGAGAGTAATTCAAGGGACCACGCCGTATAACACGGAACGGGTTTCCTCCCAAGAATACCAGTGCATAGAATAAACAACGCAATGCTTTTTCGAAAAATGAAGCTATTATAAGACCCAGGTCCCATCACACAATGCAACGCAAGCCGGAGGATAGGGTTTTCCCTTATAATAGCCAAACATGCTTGGTACGTTTAAAACAAATCATTTGATACTATAATAAGTGTATAGTGTCAAAACATTTCAATCATAAATATCAATCATAGACGGCATGGGTACCATATATCATGTCGCCATACTAGTTCTACAATTAAAACCGCAATATCACGTATTGGAAATTGGATTTCCGTCATGAGTCGAGGCAAGGGGCAAGCTCATCTCCGCGTTCGAGACACTCTAGCAAATGTCTCAGGGCTACGCACTCTGGGCAACCCCTGGATCTTCAGGGCCGGTCCTCACTTACGTTAGAGGATTGGCAATTCCTGAACACACGTTTCCCGGTCCTTACCGACCTAAAATCGAGGCGCCTCATCCAACAACCACATAGGTGAAAAGTATATAAATGTTAGGGCTGGTAAGTCACTGACACCACCAAAGCTAGAAAGAAACGTCGTGCTCTCCCTGCAGTCCGTATCCCGTTTTTAACTCATACCGAGGTGTGAGGCTCGCGAATTCACGTTATACACAAAGCTGCCACGTAGGTTGTGCTTTGATCATCAACCACAAGACTTTGCTTTTCAACAGAAGCCTTGATCCATGCAACTCAGCATGCCACACTGGCAGTTCATGCCATGCGATTGATATCTATCGATATATAACCTCTAAGCTCGTACGTCTCAGAGAAGGGCGTTAAGCAAGAGAATAAATTCTCCGCCGCCAAGCAGATATATATTTAACAGAAATCAATCAACACAGAATAAAATCCAATGTCTGACACACAATCCATTTACAAGTTCGTTCTGGGTCTAAACGAAACCGGAGGCACTTTCCTCGCATATCCATCGATCTCCAAGTACGTCTGGACGATCACTAACTGATTCCCTCATCTTGGGTGTACAGCCCAATCAAGATCATCAGTAATCACCCAAACGATGTGAAGACTTCCGGTCTTCAACCACCGTCTTCATCTTCGACATATCGTCGAATCGGTTATTCAGAATGGGTATAAACCCGGACTTTCCGAACAACCCGCGTATATTAAAAATATTACACAAACACAACATACGCCTCATTCCAATTCCACATTCTTAGGGAAAGGTTCCCATTAATTTTATCCAAGATAAATTCTTTAAAATTTATCCCTTAATCTTCCTTTGGATGTCGTTTCAAACCAAATTATGGTTTTCTAAACTAGTCGAGATTAGCGAACCACACTGAAGTAATTATTTATTTTATTTCCCAATCCCAACCTATTCATCCCATGAAGCAAAACTGGCAATACTCCATATCTAATACTATGGTGTTATCGGTAAAATTAATTACCATTTCACGTTCAAATCTAATTAAAGATTTAACTACCGCTTTGGAGCAAAATTGGTGATACTCCATTCTCGCTCATTTCTAAATTTGATAATTTAGATTATAGATTCACATTTCAACCTAATTGCAGATTCGTTAAAACTCCTTTTACTGGGTTAAAGAACTAGGTGTTATTTAAAACACAGTTCACAACAAACCCAAATCACATTCTATTTATTATCGGGTTAAAGAACTAGTGTTATTTAAAACACCGTTCACGATAAACCCATTTCAAATCCAATCAAATATATTAGAAATTCGGATTATTTAAAACCCCTTTTTAAATCTAATTTATTTATTTAAAAATAATTGGGTTTTAAATTTAGTTCAAAACTAGTTCATTTCGATAAAAATCTATTTTTATCTTTTCAAATATGGAGTTTTTCATCGCTATTATTCCCAAATCATTTCTTATGATTTTACACAAATTATTGGTATTTTTAATAATTTTATCAAGGCCCGTACAGTCGATTTCCATCAACGGCCATCGAACTGCACTTACAGCGACCTTTTCCAAATTTGATTTGGACGTACCTCCAAATCCAACCGTTAGATTTCAAATTTCTAATGTTCGTTAGAAAGCTCTTTTCGATACGAACCCAACGGTTCCGGTTTTAGGAGAATCCGACGGTCGGATCTCCCGTAATATCTGTTTGAAATAAATGGTCGAAATTCACGAACTGCCGCGGCGCGGCGCGTTCTATTCAGGCCATTATATTATATATATAATATATATAATAAATATTTCGTCGATTTCTATTTAAAACGAATTTTATAAATAGTTTTGAATTCGTTTCAAAAACATTTCAACTTCCATTTCAATTCAAATCAAAATTGAATTTTTCTTTATAAATTCGTTTTAAAATTCATTTCTATTCAATTCAAATTTCAATTCAATTTGATTTCATTTCAATTCGTTTTCAATTCAATTCGAATTGGTTTTCTATTCTATTCAATTCAAATTGGTTTTCTATTCGATTCAATTCAAATTGGTTTTCTATTCGATTCAATTCAAATTGGTTTTCTATTCGATTCAATTCAAATTGGTTTTCTATTCGATCCAATTCAAATTGGTTTTCTATTCGATCCAATTCAAATTGGTTTTCTATTCAATTCAATTCAAATTGGTTTTCTATTCAAATCAAATTCAATTCGTTTTATATTCAATTCATTTCGAAATCGTTTCATATTCAATTCATTTCGAAATCGTTTCATATTCAATTCATTTCGAAATCGTTTCATATTCAATTCATTTCGAAATCGTTTTATATTCAATTCATTTCGAAATCGTTTTATATTCAATTCATTTCGAAATCACTTTTCAATATTCATTTCAAAATCACTTTATATTCAATTTATTTCGAAATCACTTTTCAATATTCATTTCGAAATCACTTTATATTCAATTTATTTCGAAATCACTTTTCAATATTCATTTCGAAATCACTTTATATTCAATTCATTTCGAAATCACTTTTCAATATTCATTTTAAAATGAATAAAATCGATATAAATATCGTTCACGTCAAAATGGCGTCAATCTAATCAACACGGCTTCATATATTTCTATTTCAAATATTTCTTATTCAAATATTTCCTATTCAAATATTTCTATTTCAAATATTTCTATTTCAAATATTTCTATTTTTAAAATATTTCGTTCAACAAATGACTAATCTCAACGGATGAGTACTGTCAACACATGAACCTTTATTTTATATTGGTAAAGATGTAAATTTTATTATTAAAATATTTCGTTCAACACATGACTAATCTAAACGGATGAGTACTGTCAACACATGAACCTTTATTTTATATTGGTAAAGATGTAAATTTTATTATTAAAATATTTCGTTCAACACATGACTAATCTCAATGGATGAGTACTGTCAACACATGAACCTTTATTTTATATTGGTAAAGATGTAAATTTTATTATTAAAATATTTCGTTCAACACATGACTAATCTCAATGGACGAGTACTGTCAACACATGAACCTTTATTTTATACTGGTAAAGATGTAAATTTTATTATTAAAATATTTCGTTCAACACATGACTAATCTCAACGGATGAGTACTGTCAACACATGAACCTTTATTTTATAATGGTAAAGATGTAAATTTTATTATTAAAATATTTCGTTCAACACATGACTAATCTCAATGGATGAGTACTGTCAACACATGAACCTTTATTTTATAATATTCTTATTTTCTAAATTGGAATGAGGCCCAATCAATCACCATATAATGTTAATTATATGGATTTTCATACATCACACATATATAATAGCATTGAAAAATAATCAACCATCAACCAAAGTGCACTACACTGTATAAGCATCAAATATAGATATCTAACGCTTATAACAGCCTGTCAATCAATCGATAGACATATTTAATCAATCAAGATGAGTGAACTTCAAATTTCATCCCAACACCCGTGTGGGGTTTCAGACAATCAAACACAGATTTTAGTTGTGCAGTTGGGCGATGTGTAAAATTTATCGACCCAATCAATGTCCTTCAAATAGGTGTACATAAACAAACCGTCCGGTTTGCAAATGAATATTTTATTTTATTCGCTTCCACGTTAAAAATTATATTTTTAACGATCAAAATATTTTATTCAAACTATGAATATTCTATTCGGTTCATTTATTCAATAAAATGATATTTTTATTTTTCTAACATATTTTAGAAAATTTCGGCGGCATAACGGCACGATACTAGAAACGGGACAAGGCCTAGCCTTATCCCCGGTCTAGTGAAGGCCCACGCCATTCACACATCAATCAATCCATTCATTTTCACCAAACAACTCAAATTTCAATCAAATAATCTAACTAATTTTTGCAATCAAACAAACAAGTCCATGGTCTGTGGACGATTGTGTCGGGTGCTACTAAGCACCGTCTGCATCCTAGTATATATATAACTAGAAAAAGAAATTGAAGAGTGAGAAGTTCTCACCGATAGCTATCCTAACTCCACGTCTCTTCATTGATAGAAATCTTCATCGTCATCGCATTCTTGTCACCTTCGTTGCCGTATTCACTACATATGTAAAAATCGAATTTTTACTTCGCTCTTCAATATATAAAAATCGAATTTTTACTTCGCTATTCAATATATAAAAATTGAATTTTTACTTCGCTATTCAATATATAAAAATCGAATTTTTACTTTGCTATTCAATATATAAAAATCGAATTTTTACTTTGCAATTCAATATATAAAAATCGAATTTTTACTTTGCTATTCAATATATAAAAATCGAATTTTTACTTTCACGTTTTATGGATAAAAATTCTATTTTCACTTCGTTAATTCATATTTAAAAATTATATTTTTATCGCTACCTCAAAATGGAAATCTGATTTTTCTTCACCTTCTTATATGGAAAAAATCTAATTTTTATTTCAATAAAAATTCTATTTTTACAACGCCACTATATAGATAAAAATTCCATTTTTATCACACTATTCTATATAAAAAGATTTCGCCTTTTCAATTTTAAAGATTTTACCTTTTCAATTTCATCACTATAAAAATCACATTTTTATTTTGCTACATATAAAAAGATGATATTTTTAATATTCCTATCATGTAAAAATGGTATTTTTAATTCTCTACATAAACAAAAATCGTATTTTTACATCATCTATATAGTAAAGATTATATTTCTAATACTTTAAAAATATAAAGATCATATTTTTAATAATTTTAAAAATATAAAAATCATATTTTTATTCTCCTTATTATATAAAAATTTCGCCTTTTCAAAAAATAAAGTTTTCGCCTTTTCAAAATCAAAGCTTTATAATCATGTTAACAAAAAGAAATCAACTCTTTTTAAACGATAAATCTCGTTTTTATGTATTATGAACCACCTCTTCATATAAAAAGAATATTTTCATGTCCTTACATATATAAAAATATAATCTTTTTGTTACCATTCAACTATAAAAATCCTACCGTATCCTTATAAAGTAAAAATCAAATTTTTATCCACTATTTATATTATTATTTTTTTTTAAAAACATGCCCTTATATTTTTCAAAACCGTTCCTTCATATAAATAAAACCCATGTTTTTCCACGCTAATACAGGTATAAAAATCGAATTTTTAAATTGCATAAATAAGAAGATAACACTTACTTTGTTTTTCAGCGAGACGGGGGGGAGGAAGGGAACTGAGGACCATCGGAGGGGTGTCCTTGGAGGTCAGAGGCGACGCGTTGGGTGGTGGAGGCTTTCAAGTGGTCGGCTATGGGGTAGCGGTTAGGGCATTTGGCTGTGGAGGGCCTTGAGCGGGCAAGAGGGCTGGGGGGGACGTCGCAGCCTCTAGCGATGGGGGGGGGACAGCTCCGGCGAAGGGCGGCATCAGGTTGGTGGGGTGCGACGGGGTCACGTGGCTAGGGGGGTCAGGGCGGTGTCGATTTGGGCTTCAGGGGTTTTGGGAAAGAGAGGAGGAGGCGAGCGAAGGGGAGGGCCGATGGAGAACGATGGCGAACGGAGGAGGGGCGATGGCCATCTCCGACGATGGGACGAGGAGTGGCAACGAGGCTCAGATCCGATTTTTTTTTATTCTGATTTGAAATGAATCGGGGGGGGGGGCCTGGAGGAGTTTAAGGGGAGAGGAAACAGATATTTTATTTTTAATTTATTTAATTAATTTATTTTCAAAAAGAAACTTTTTCATACGACCTCTAAACGAGGGCCACCGCCTGTGGTCCATAGCGTTTTACCCCCATTCCGAACACAATGGGATATGCATCGCAAGCTGATTCGATCGTTTCGATCAGTTTTCGTTAAAATCAACATATAACTCTATATATTGAATTTGAACGCGCATTTCAATTTACCGGGGTCACATACTAACTAGAAAAATTATAGAAAAATATTTTCTAGCTTCGTATTGACGATACGGTCCTAACAAAATTAGTTTCGCCGAATTCTGAGACCGTTTGAAAAATGGCCAATTTCCAGTCGATTAAAATCAACTAAAATTGGTCAAACGCGTTTTCCTTTGCCACGCTCACATATTGAATCGAAAAATTATGAAGTTTGGAATCTAGCAATAACTTGACATCACGGATCCAACCAAAGTGGTTTCGTCGAAATCCGAGGTCGTTTGCAAAATTCCCATTTTTAAGGGCCTGAATTCCATAGCGACTATTCAGAATTTTCAACTGGACATATCTTTTGATTCCCGCTATGAAATTTTGATTTTTCGGATTCGTTGGAAAGATACTATCAATTAGATCCTAATGTTTTTGGTTTCACTAAAATTCGGTTTGTTTTGCACCCGGTACATTCAATTGAAGTTTGAAATCGAATTATCGAACTACCGCGCCATTTTCAATTCTAATTATCATTTAAAATAAATATTTATATTCTAACGATGACGTATATTATATATACGTTCGAATTATATTCAAAACAAATTTTCTCGTCGATTTTATTTAAAATAATCCATTTTAAATGTTCAAAATTCGCTAAAATTGCCAAAATAAAAATTTTAAACTGGCCCAGATTTTCGGGTTATTACAATCTCCCCCACTTAAAACTTTTCGTCCCCGAAAAGGAACAAAGTTGAAAGTGGTTTGATTAATCCATTCTACGTTCGATCTGGCTTCCATTCTCCAACTTTTCAGTTTCTGAGAATTTTCAAATTTTCAAAAATTTGGCTAACACCCTAAATTTTCGAAAAATTTCGCCATAACCTCCCCTGCACCGGGAGCCACGGGAAAATCCCGAAATTGCCATACAGGCCTTCTGATCTCAAAAAGAAAAAGAAAAAGCCAAGCGGCTAGCCAACAGGCTCATAAAATCATCATCACCCAAACAAAACAGGAAATTATGTAGTAAACATGTACCTATTTGTCGGGCAAACAAATTTTATTCTCTGCTCTAGCCTCCTTGCTATGACCTGTTCAATGAAAGTACATGTATATGCAAGCAAATGCTACCAATTTTCAACACAATTCAATATTTGGTGCAATTAGGCATAAATGGTTAAAATTATCAAACAAATAAACAAACAACACAAACATCAATCAATTAGTGAATTAGAGTTTTCAAATTCATAATTTTGATATATATACAAAAATCATGTTTTTGATGCCAATTCACAACAAATGTGTTCTAGCTATATTGGTTTTGGTTCTCACACCAGTCTAATGGAAATATATAGAAATCACACCTTCGTCACTTGAAAATAAATACTGGTGATGGTATACTTCATCATCAGGACCATGTCCGGGCGACAAGAGTGTGACTCTATATCTATCTAATATATTAAAACTTCGAATATACGTTCATGACGCGTATATGCAAAACCTTTATATACTAGCTTGTCCAAATTCAAAATAAATAAATAATCAAATACGTATAAAACGATTTAAATTTCAAAATAAAATTTGTTTTCATTTGAAAAATATACTCTTCACACTCGTTCTAGGACACTACTGATCCTATCTCTAACGAGTCATTCTAATTGGATATTACTAATCCAATATCTGATGAATTCTTTCGTATGGTTCTAATGTGTCTTGTTCTCGAGCTCTGTAAACCAAAGCTCTGATACCACTGTAAGAACCCGTAACTTCCCCGTGAACGAAAGAGCGGATTACATTGAGAACAACACACAACAGAACGCACACGGGAGAACATTTCATTGCTATTACAACAATTCCATCAGATACAAGAATATACAGAGTATAATTGAATAAATTACAATCGATAAATATCAGAGATTACAATAAATTACATAGCAGCGGAAAATAATACAAAGCACAACTG
Source organism: Allium sativum (assembly GCA_030737875.1). Classification (NCBI taxonomy): domain Eukaryota; kingdom Viridiplantae; phylum Streptophyta; class Magnoliopsida; order Asparagales; family Amaryllidaceae; genus Allium; species Allium sativum. Next base: position 18,769,552 of record CM060920.1, read on the forward strand.
AAGGTGATATACGGATACAGAGCTTTCTGGATATCGTTCCAGTTGTAAACTAGGATCCTGTAAAAATAAATCTGCAAAACCAAAACTACTAGCTGCCCGTGCGGAAAATAGGGGCACCCAGAGTTTAGGTTAAAACAATAAACTCCAGGTCAGTCATGTGACTGGTGTGAGAACTAAAACAGTTATTTAAAGCTTTACTTTAAAAGAGAGTAATTCAAGGGACCACGCCGTATAACACGGAACGGGTTTCCTCCCAAGAATACCAGTGCATAGAATAAACAACGCAATGCTTTTTCGAAAAATGAAGCTATTATAAGACCCAGGTCCCATCACACAATGCAACGCAAGCCGGAGGATAGGGTTTTCCCTTATAATAGCCAAACATGCTTGGTACGTTTAAAACAAATCATTTGATACTATAATAAGTGTATAGTGTCAAAACATTTCAATCATAAATATTAATCATAGACGGCATGGGTACCATATATCATGTCGCCATACTAGTTCTACAATTAAAACCGCAATATCACGTATTGGAAATTGGATTTCCGTCATGAGTCGAGGCAAGGGGCAAGCTCCTCTCCGCGTTTGAGACACTCTAGCAAATGTCTCAGGGCTACGCACTCTGGGCAACCCCTGGATCTTCAGGGCCGGTCCTCACTTACGTTAGAGGATTGGCAATTCCTGAACACACGTTTCCCAGTCATTACCGACCTAAAATCGAGGCGCCTCATCCAACAACCACATAGGTGAAAAGTATATAAATGTCAGGGTTGGTAAGTCACTGACACCACCAAAGCTAGAAAGAAACGTCGTGCTCTCCCTGCAGTCCGTATCCCGTTTTTAACTCATACCGAGGTGTGAGGCTCGCGAATTCACGTTATACACAAAGCTTCCACGTAGGCTGTGCTTTGATCATCAACCATAAGACTTTGCTTTTCAACAGAAGCCTTGATCCATGCAACTCAGCATGCCACACTGGCAGTTCATGCCATGCGATTGATATCTATCGATATATAACCTCTAAGCTCGTACGTCTCAGAGAAGGGCGTTAAGCAAGAGAATAAATTCTCCGCCGCCAAGCAGATATATATTTAACAGAAATCAATCAACACAGAATAAAATCCAATGTCTGACACACAATCCATTTACAAGTTCGTTCTGGGTCTGAACGAAACCGGAGGCACTTTCCTCGCATATCCATCGATCTCCAAGTACGTCTGGACGATCACTAACTGATTCCCTCATCTTGGGTGTACAGCCCAATCAAGATCATCAGTAATCACCCAAACGATGTGAAGACTTCCGGTCTTCAACCACCGTCTTCATCTTCGACATATCGTCGAATCGGTTATTCAGAATGGGTATAAACCCGGACTTTCCGAACAACCCGCGTATATTAAAAATATTACACAAACACAACATACGCCTCATTCCAATTCCACATTCTTAGGGAAAGGTTCCCATTAATTTTATCCAAGATAAATTCTTTAAAATTTATCCCTTAATCTTCCTTTGGATGTCGTTTCAAACCAAATTATGGTTTTCTAAACTAGTCGAGATTAGCGAACCACACTGAAGTAATTATTTATTTTATTTCCCAATCCCATCCTATTCATCCCATGAAGCAAAACTGGCAATACTCCATATCTAATACTATGGTGTTATCGGTAAAATTAATTACCATTTCACGTTCAAATCTAATTAAAGATTTAACTACCGCTTTGGAGCAAAACTGGTGATACTCCATTCTCGCTCATTTCTAAATTTGATAATTTAGATTATAGATTCACATTTCAACCTAATTGCAGATTCGTTAAAACTCCTTTTACTGGGTTAAAGAACTAGGTGTTATTTAAAACACAGTTCACGACAAACCAAAATCACATTCTATTTATTATCGGGTTAAAGAACTAGTGTTATTTAAAACACCGTTCACGATAAACCCATTTCAAATCCAATCAAATATATTAGAAATTCGGATTATTTAAAACCCCTTTTTAAATCTAATTTATTTATTTAAAAATAATTGGGTTTTAAATTTAGTTCAAAACTAGTTCATTTCGATAAAAATCTATTTTTATCTTTTCAAATATGGAGTTTTTCATCGCTATTATTCCCAAATCATTTCTTATGATTTTACACAAATTATTGGTATTTTTAATAATTTTATCAAGGCCCGTACAGTCGATTTCCATCAACGGCCATCGAACTGCACTTACAGCGACCTTTTCCAAATTTGATTTGGACGTACCTCCAAATCCAGCCGTTAGATTTCAAATTTCTAATGTTCGTTAGAAAGCTCTTTTCGATACGAACCCAACGGTTCCGGTTTTAGGAGAATCCGACTGTCGGATCTCCCGTAATATCTGTTTGAAATAAATGGTCGAAATTCACGAACTGCCGCGGCGCGGCGCGTTCTATTCAGGCCATTATATTATATATATAATATATATAATAAATATTTCGTCGATTTCTATTTAAAACGAATTTTATAAATAGTTTTGAATTCGTTTCAAAAACATTTCAACTTCCATTTCAATTCAAATCAAAATTGAATTTTTCCTTATAAATTCGTTTTAAAATTCATTTCTATTCAATTCAAATTTCAATTCAATTTGAATTCATTTCAATTCGTTTTCAATTCGAATTGGTTTTCTATTCTATTCAATTCAAATTGGTTTTCTATTTGATTCAATTAAAATTGGTTTTCTATTCGATTCAATTCAAATTGGTTTTCTATTCGATTCAATTCAAATTGGTTTTCTATTCGATCCAATTCAAATTGGTTTTCTATTCGATCCAATTCAAATTGGTTTTCTATTCGATTCAATTCAAATTGGTTTTCTATTCAATTCAATTCAAATTGGTTTTCTATTCAATTCAATTCAAATTGGTTTTCTATTCAAATCAAATTCAATTCGTTTTATATTCAATTCGTTTCGAAATCGTTTCATATTCAATTCATTTCGAAATCGTTTCATATTCAATTCATTTCGAAATCGTTTCATATTCAATTCATTTCGAAATCGTTTCATATTCAATTCATTTCGAAATCGTTTTATATTCAATTCATTTCGAAATCGTTTTATATTCAATTCATTTCGAAATCACTTTTCAATATTCATTTCGAAATCACTTTATATTCAATTTATTTTGAAATCACTTTTCAATATTCATTTCGAAATCACTTTATATTCAATTTATTTCGAAATCACTTTTCAATATTCATTTCGAAATCGCTTTATATTCAATTCATTTCGAAATCACTTTTCAATATTCATTTTAAAATGAATAAAATCGATATAAATATCGTTCACGTCAAAATGGCGTCAATCTAATCAACACGGCTTCATATATTTCTATTTCAAATATTTCTTATTCAAATATTTCCTATTCAAATATTTCTATTTCAAATATTTCTATTTCAAATATTTCTATTTTTAAAATATTTCGTTCAACAAATGACTAATCTCAACGGATGAGTACTGTCAACACATGGACCTTTATTTTATATTGGTAAAGATGTAAATTTTATTATTAAAATATTTCGTTCAACACATGACTAATCTCAACGGATGAGTACTGTCAACACATGAACCTTTATTTTATATTGGTAAAGATGTAAATTTTATTATTAAAATATTTCGTTCAACACATGACTAATCTCAATGGATGAGTACTGTCAACACATGAACCTTTATTTTATATTGGTAAAGATGTAAATTTTATTATTAAAATATTTCGTTCAACACATGACTAATCTCAATGGATGAGTACTGTCAACACATGAACCTTTATTTTATATTGGTAAAGATGTAAATTTTATTATTAAAATATTTCGTTCAACACATGACTAATCTCAACGGATGAGTACTGTCAACACATGAACCTTTATTTTATAATAGTAAAGATGTAAATTTTATTATTAAAATATTTCGTTCAACACATGACTAATCTCAATGGATGAGTACTGTCAACACATGAACCTTTATTTTATAATATTCTTATTTTCTAAATTGGAATGAGGCCCAATCAATCACCATATAATGTTAATTATATGGATTTTCATACATCACACATATATAATAGCATTGAAAAATAATCAACCATCAACCAAAGTGCACTACACTGTATAAGCATCAAATATAGATATCTAACGCTTATAACAGCCTGTCAATCAATCGATCGACATATTTAATCAATCAGGATGAGTGAACTTCAAATTTCATCCCAACACCCGTGTGGGGTTTCAGACAATCAAACACAGATTTTAGTTGTGCAGTTGGGTGATGTGTAAAATTTATCGACCCAATCAATGTCCTTCAAATAGGTGTACATAAACAAACCGTCCGGTTTGCAAATGAATAATTTATTTTATTCGCTTCCACGTTAAAAATTATATTTTTAACGATCAAAATATTTTATTCAAACTATGAATATTCTATTCGGTTCATTTATTCAATAAAATGATATTTTTATTTTTCTAACATATTTTAGAAAATTTCGGTGGCATAACGGCACGATACTAGAAACGGGACAAGGCCTAGCCTTATCCCCGGTCTAGTGAAGGCCCACGCCATTCACACATCAATCAATCCATTCATTTTCACCAAACAACTCAAATTTCAATCAAATAATCTAACTAATTTTTGCAATCAAACAAACAAGTCCATGGTCTGTGGACGATTGTGTCGGGTGCTACTAAGCATCGTCTGCATCCTAGTATATATATAACTAGAAAAAGAAATTAAAGAGTGAGAAGTTCTCACCGATAGCTATCCTAACTCCACGTCTCTTCATTGATAGAAATCTTCATCGTCATCGCATTCTTGTCACCTTCGTTGCCCGTATTCACTACATATGTAAAAATCGAATTTTTACTTCGCTCTTCAATATATAAAAATCGAATTTTTACTTCGCTATTCAATATATAAAAATTGAATTTTTGCTTCGCTATTCAATATATAAAAATCGAATTTTTACTTTGCTATTCAATATATAAAAATCGAATTTTTACTTTGCTATTCAATATATAAAAATCGAATTTTTACTTTGCTATTCAATATATAAAAATAGAATTTTTACTTTCACGTTTTATGGATAAAAATTCTATTTTCACTTCGTTAATTCATATTTAAAATTTTTATTTTTATCGCTACCTCAAAATGGAAATCTGATTTTTCTTCACCTTCTTATATGGAAAAAATCTAATTTTTATTTCAATAAAAATTCTATTTTTACAACGCCACTATATAGATAAAAATTCCATTTTTATCACACTATTCTATATAAAAAGATTTCGCCTTTTCAATTTTAAAGATTTTACCTTTTCAATTTCATCACTATAAAAATCACATTTTTATTTTGCTACATATAAAAAGATGATATTTTTAATATTCCTATCATGTAAAAATGGTATTTTTAATTCTCTACATAAACAAAAATCATATTTTTACATCATCTATATAGTAAAGATTATATTTTTAATACTTTAAAAATATAAAGATCATATTTTTAATAATTTTAAAAATATAAAAATCATATTTTTATTCTCCTTATTATATAAAAATTTCGCCTTTTCAAAAAATAAAGTTTTCGCCTTTTCAAAATCAAAGCTTTATGATCATGTTAACAAAAAGAAATCAACTCTTTTTAAACGATAAATCTCGTTTTTATGTATTATGAACCACCTCTTCATATAAAAAGAATATTTTCATGTCCTTACATATATAAAAATATAATCTTTTTGTTACCATTCAACTATAAAAATCCTACCGTATCCTTATAAAGTAAAAATCAAATTTTTATCCACTATTTATATTATTATTATTTTTTTAAAAACATGCCCTTATATTTTTCAAAACCGTTCCTTCATATAAATAAAACCCATGTTTTTCCAGGCTGATACAGGTATAAAAATCGAATTTTTAAATTGCATAAATAAGAAGATAACACTTACTTTGTTTTTCAGCGAGACGGGGGGGGGGGAGGAAGGGAACTGAGGACCATCGGAGGGGTGTCCTTGGAGGTCAGAGGCGACGCGTTGGGTGGTGGAGGCTCTCAAGTGGTCGGCTATGGGGTAGCGGTTAGGGCATTTGGCTGTGGAGGGCCTTGAGCGGGCAAGAGGGCTAAGGGGGGACGTCGCAGCCTCTGGCGATGGGGGGGGACAGCTCCGGCGAAGGGTGGCATCAGGTTGGTGGGGTGCGACGGGGTCACGTGGCTAGGGGGGTCAGGGCGGTGTCGATTTGGGCTTCAGGGGTTTTGGGAAAGAGAGGAGGAGGCGAGCGAAGGGGAGGGCCGATGGAGAACGATGGCGAACGGAGGAGGGGCGATGGCCATCTCCGGCGACGGGACGAGGAGTGGCGACGAGGCTCAGATCCGATATTGTTTTTTATTCTGATTTGAAATGGATCGAGGGGGGGCTGGAGGAGTTTAAGGGGAGAGGAAACAGATATTTTATTTTTAATTTATTTAATTAATTTATTTTCAAAAAGCAACTTTTTCATACAACCTCTAAACGAGGGCCACCGCCTGTGGTCCATAGCGTTTTACCCCCATTCCGAACACAATGGGATATGCATCGCAAGCTGATTCGATCGTTTCGATCAGTTTTCGTTAAAATCAACATATAACTCTATATATTGAATTTGAACGCGCATTTCAATTTACTGGGGTCACATACTAACTAGAAAAATTCCAGAAAAATATTTTCTAGCTTCGTATTGACGATACGATCCTAACAAAACTAGTTTCACCGAATTCTGAGACCGTTTGAAAAATGGCCAATTTCCAGTCGATTAAAATCAACTGAAACTGGTCAAACGCGTTTTCCTTTGCCACGCTCACATATTGAATCGAAAAATTATGAAATTTGGAATCTAGCAATAACTTGACATCACGGATCCAACCAAAGTGGTTTCGTCGAAATCCAAGGTTGTTTGCAAAATTCCCATTTTTAAGGGCCTGAATTCCACAGCGACTATTCAGAATTTTCAACTGGACATATCTTTTGATTCCCGCTATGAAATTTTGATTTTTCGGATTTGTTGGAAAGATACTATCAATTAGATCCTAATGTTTTTGGTTTCACTAAAATTCGGTTTGTTTTGCACCCGGTACATTCAATTGAAGTTTGAAATCGAATTATCGAACTACCGCGCCATTTTCAATTCTAATTATCATTTAAAATAAATATTTATATTCTAACGATGACGTATATAATATATACGTTCGAATTATATTCAGAATAAATTTTCTCGTCGATTTTATTTAAAATAATCCATTTTAAATGTTCAAAATTCGCTAAAATTGCCAAAATAAAAATTTTAAACTGGCCCAGATTTTCGGGTTATTACATGAATCGAATAGAAAACCAATTTGAATTGAATCGAATAGAAAACCAATTTGAATTGAATCGAATAGAAAACGAATTTGAATTGAATCGAATAGAAAACCAATTTGAAATGAATCGAATAGAAAACGAATTTGAATTGAATCGAATAGAAAACGAATTCGAATTGAATCGAATAGAAAACGAATTTGAATTGAATCGAATTGAAAACGAATTCGAATTGAATTGAAAACGAATTGAAATGAATTCAAATTGAATTGAAATTTGAATTGAATAGAAATGAATTTTAAAACGAATTTATGAGGAAAAATTCAATTTTGATTTGAATTGAAATGGAAGTTGAAATTGTTTTTAAAACGAATTTAAAAACTATTTATATAATTCGTTTTAAATAGGAATCGACGAAAATTATATATTATATATATTATATATATAATATAATGGCCTGAATAGAACGCGCCGCGCCGCGGTAGTTCGCGAATTTCGACCATTAACTTCAAACGGACATTACAGGAGATCCGACCGTCGGATTCTCCTAAAACCGGAACCGTTGGGTTCGTATCGAAAAGAGCTTTCTAACGAATATTTGAAATTTGAAATCTAACGGTTGGATTTGGAGATACGTCCAAATCAAATTCGAAAAAGGTCGCTATAGGTGCAGTTCGATGGTCGTTGTTGGAAATCGACTGTACGGGCCTTGATGAAATTATTAAAAATAGTAATAATTTGTGTAAAATCATAAGAAATGATTTGGGAAAAGTTGGGATGAAAACTCCATATGTGAAAAGATAAAAATAGATTTTTATCGAAATGAACTAGTTTTGAACTAAATTTAAAACCCAATTATTTTTAAATAAATAAATTAGATTTAAAAAGGGGTTTTAAATAATCGAAATTTCTAATATATTTGATTGGATTTGAAATGGGATTATCGTGAACGGTGTTTCAAATAACACTAGTTCTTTAACCCGATAATAATTAGAATGTGATTTGGGTTTGTCGTGAACTGTGTTTCAAATAACACTAGTTCTTTAACCCAGTAGAAGGAGTTTTAATGAATATGCAATTAGATTGAAATGTGAATAGATAATCTAAATTATCAAATTTTGAAAATGAGCGAGAATGGAGTATCACCAGTTTTGCTCCAAAACGATAGTCAAATCTTTAATTAGATTTGAACGTGAAATGATAATTAATTTTATCGACAACACTGTGGTGTTAGATATGGAGTATTACTAGTTTTGCTTCATGGGATGAATAGGTTGGGATTGCGAAATAAAATAAATAATTACTTCGTTGTGGTTCGCTAATCTCGACTAGTTTAGAAAACCATAATTTGGTTTGAAATGTCATCCAAAGGAAGATTAAAGGATAAATTTCAAAGAATTTATCTTGGATAAAATTAATGGGAACCTTTCCCTAAGAATGTGATTTGGTGAATAAAAGAATATTCTGAATTGGAATGAGGCGTATGTTGAGTTTGTGTAACATTTGTTTTTAATATACGCGGGTTGTTCGGAAAGGCCGGGTTTATACCCATTCTGAATAACCGATTCGATGATAAGTCGAAGATGAAGACGGTGGTCGAAGACCAGAAGTCTTCACATCGTTTGGCTAATTACTGACGATCCTCATTGGGCTGTACACCCAAGAGGATGGAAATAGTTGGTGGTCGTCCAGACGTACTTGGAGATCGATGGATATGCGAGGAAAGTGCCTCCGGTTTCGTTCAGACCCAGAACGAACTTGTAAATGGATTGTGTGTCTGACATTGGATTTTATTCTGTGTTGATTGATTTCTGTTAAATATATATCTGTTTGGCGGCGGAGAATTTATTCTCTTGCTTAACGCCCTTCTCTGAGACGTACGAGCTTAGAGGTTATATATCGATGGACATCAGTCGCATGGCATGAATTGCCTGTGTGGCACACTAAGATGCAATCATCAAGGCTTCTGTTGAAAAGCAAAGTCTTGTGGTTGATGATCAAAGCACGCCTACGTGGCAGCTTTGTGTATAACGTGAATTCGCGAGCCTCACACCTCGGTATGAGTTAAAAACGGGATACGGACCGTTGGGAGAACACGACGTTTCTTTCTAGCTATGGTGGTGTCAGTGACTTACCAGCCCTGACATTTATATACTTTTCACCTTTGTGGTTGTTGGAATGAGGCGCCTCGATTATAGGTCTGTAAGGACCGGGAATCGTGTGTTCAGGAATAAATAATCCTCTAACGTAAGTGAGGACCGGCCCAACCGATCCAGTGGCTGCCCAGAGTGCGTAGTCCTGAGCATTTGCTAGAGTGTCTCGAAGCGGAGAGGAGCTTGCCCCTTGCCTCGACTCATGACGGAAATCCAATTTCCAATACGTGTATTTCGGCTTCAGTTGTAGAGCCTAGTATGGCGACATAGTAGCATGGGATGCTATGTCGTCTATGATTTATATTTATGATTGAAATTGTTTTGACACTATACACTTACTATAGTATCAAATGATTTGTTTTAAACGTACCAAGCATGTTTGGCTATTATAAGGGAAAACCCTATCCTCCGGCTTGCGTTGCATTGTGTGATGGGACCTGGGTCTTATAATAGCTTCATTTTTCGAAAAAGCATTGCGTTGTCTTCTCTATGCACTGGTATTCCTGGGAGGAAACCCGTTCCGTGTTATACGGCGTGGTCCCTTGAATTACTCTCTTTTAAAGTAAAGTTTTAAATAACAGTTTTAGTTCTCACACCAGTCACATGACTGACCTGGAGTTTATTGTTTTAACCTAAACTCTGGGTGCCCCTATTTTCCGCACGGGCAGCTAGTAGTTTTGGTTTTGCAGATTTATATTCATAGGATCCTGGTTTACAGCTGGAATGATATCCGGAAAGCTCTGTATCCGTATATCACCTTCAGTTGTGCTTTATATTATTTTCCGCTGCTATGTAATTTATTGTAATCTCTGATATTTATCGAATGTAATTTATTCAATTATACTCTGTATATTCTTGTATTCTGATGGCATTGTTGTAATAGCAATGAAATGTTTTTTCGTCTGCGTTCTGATTTGTCTTGTCCTCACAGTAATTCATTCTTTCTCATCTCTTCGGAGACCGGGGAAGTTCGGGTCGCTACACCAAGGGAGCATATAAAAGATTTTTACGGCGTCTTAACGCAAGTTGTAGAGTTGACATATTATGTTCAGCCCGTAGAGAAAATTTATCTGTTCAAATGAAACTGGTTTAGCAATGTTTCTGGTTCTGGAATCAACGTGCTCAAAGATTATAAGCTTATTGAAATAAGGCATACGTCGCATTACTATAAGTATGATCCTTTTGTGTTAGCTAAGTAAGCATTAAAAGTATATTTTTCTCCGTATCCATCCTTAAGAAAAAGATAAAGCAGATTGGTGGGTTGTTTTTAAAATAAAGGCAGGATTTACATTTGATGGAAATAATATTCCAAATGAAGCAACTTATCAAGTGGATTTTGACCCAAATACTGAAATAATAATAGCTGATGACATTGATGTAGGGTCGTTGAATGATGAAGCCAATGTATTAGTAGATGCTTTTGTAAGTACTGATGAAAATGATATTGAGTATGAGACTGAGTCTGGATCCGAAGATGATGAAGACTGATGTTATGTACTTATGTTATTTATGTACTATTCTGAGCTATGTAATAATGATGATGTTGATTGTTCTTAGCTATGAATTTACTTACGTTCGGTACTAGTATGATTTATGTAATGATAATGTTGACTATGTATGTTATGCAGTATTGTTCTTCTCATTTACGATTTATGTTATGATAATGATGACTGATGTTAATAATTCAAGTTATTTTGTATGCATGTTATATGATTGTAACAGATATGTCAGATGATAGACGACGTCGATCGAGGAGTACATCTCAGCCTACTCCTTCACCATCTCCAGGACCAGGATCAGGAGCAGGTCTGAGCAGCTCAGTGCCAGATCTTCGCCGAGTTGCGGAGATTGTTGCGAAGAGTGCCGGGTAAATGTCAAATTTATTTCAGTTTAGATTATTTAAAATATATGAAATGTTTATATTAACATCTACACAGGGGATTCGAGATTGAGCTAGTGCAGTTCATTTTAGATGTATCAAGGCAGTCTTACACAAGCAGAATGCAGGATGCTTGGCCGCATTGGGATAGTATCCCAGCACATATTAAGAATGTCATTCTAGCCGATTTATTGGTAAGTATTTTCTATACTAATATTAAAAATTAATATATTGGGAATAATTAAAAATAAATGTAATATGCAGGCTGTTGTACGTGTTGAGGAGCAGGACATGTCAACTTTTTTGAGTTATTGGAATATGAAGATGCACAAGAATTATCGAGAGACAATTTCAAGAGCCAAGAAAAATAGAAAAAAGCCTCAATTTATAAGTGCTGATGTTTGGGCAGACTTTCAAAAGTACTGGGAGACGGAAGATGCTAAAGTAAGATATAATGATAATATTCACACTTATAATATTGATTGCATTATTTTACATCATCGTGTATCAAATTTAATAGAAAGTAGCAGCTAGAAATAAAGCAAATAGAGAAAAGAATCCTGCTCTACACCGCGGTGGCTCAAAATCATTCCAACAGCATAGAAGGGATTTGGTATAAATTTTAAATATTTGTAGTATATGTTCAGGTAAAAATTTAGTGTATATAATCCAGTCTTATCTTTAATAATTTTATTACTATATATTTACTCAGTTTATAAAGCATGGAAGAGAGCCACCGCTGGCAGACGTATTCAGACACACACATGCGGTGAAGCACACCGATGAATAAGGAAATGTTACGTATGAGTGAGCGGATCAGAAGAGTGCGCGTATAATGGTAAATATGTTTATCCGTATAAATTAAAATGTTTCATATTCGTTCATATCACAGTATATAAGTAAATTTTATAGCATTTGCCTTAAAATTATATTGCTATTGTAGGGGAAGTATGATGCAGAGGCTTCTAAAGTGATGAAGGCTATTGGACAGGAGCTTACAGTTGTAGAGTCTGATAGTATATGACATTCTATCATTGATCCGCCTACTCGAGGAAGGCGATATGGTTTCGACAATCAGGAGGTAAGACTTTTTTTAGACATAAATTATGGCAATCACGATGGTTTGTAAATATCATGATGAAAGATGTGCAATATATACACGTGTATTGATATTATATTTGACAATTCTACTTAACAAAAACAAATATTATTGCTAACTGTATACATGTTTAACACAAACTAGTAAAAATATGTTTAAATAACTTTAATGTGAACTTAATTATTTAGGAGGCCGTTCAACATGATTATAAGAGGTCGATGGAGGAGGTGACTACTACTCGAATGCAGGAGCAGATGAATGGGATGACGGACTAGCGAAAAACCCAGATGCAACAGGAAATAGACGAGCGCATTGTAGCTTACTTTCAGGAGCATGGGTTTATGCCTGGGGAGGGAGGAGAGGGAAAAGATTCTGATGTATATCGAGAGGAAGATGAAGAAGAAGACGAGGAAGACGAGGATGAGTAGTGTTGGTGCTCATTTTTTTGACTTATGCTCTGGTGTGTACATATACTTGGTTTTTTATATGTTAGATGCACGTACGAAGGAATATGATGTGTTTGGACATGTATGACGGCTTGTGGATGACGGTATAATGTATTTTATATGTATGACGTTATTTGAATGATGGTATATTATGATGGGGTTTTTAATTTTTTTTTGATATATTTGACGATGGTATGTTATGATGGATTGATTGTTGATGAGTATTGGTGAATTGATGGGATGATAGTGGTGTGGTATTGGTTATTGGATTGAATTGTTGTCGTGTGGCTTGATGGAAAGGAATTGTTGTATGCTGTAAAAATTTTGCTTCAGGTTTGCAATGGCTAGCGACGACAATTTGGTCATTATACAGCGACGACTAGCAATGTCATTTTTGTAACGATTTGCGATGGTTTACAACGGCATCCCGGTCAACTTGCCATCTAAGATGACACGTGGCTATTAGCCGTTGCTAGCCGTTGCCAAACAAGCGATGGAGTCGTCGCTCAACCCATTGTTATTCCTGTTGGCGACGACTTAAATAGCGACAACATAAAGCAATGGCTAGCGACGGCTTGCTCGGCCACCGACAGTTATATGCCATCGCTAATTACTGTATGTCTTGTAGTGATGTTTTACGATGTTACAGTAAGGGTTGATACTTCAAGATCAAGATTTTCATTACAACAACACTAAGCAGGAAGTAATCTACCCATCTTGAACTATATCAAGATTTTCATTACAACAACACTTAGAAGAATGTTGTAATCTATTGTCCATGTTCCTTGGTATTATTTATAATAACAATTGTTATTTATATTCTTTAGGAACTTATATATTATAATAAGTTTTGCATATCGCAACTACCACTTCAATGGATATTAAGAGTTCCATTACAATAATTCTCGAAAGCAGGAAGTGATCTACTCATCATGAATTATATCAAGATTTTCATCACAACGATATTTTAAAAAATGTTGTAATTTACATTTCTTGCTCTTTACATTCTTTATCACAACCAAAGCTATATAAATTCTTTCAAAATTAGTATAATTTCATCTTTCATATCGATTCAGGATATTGTAAACGTTTTAAACATTTTCACGACTATAATCAATTCAATTATCTTTGAAAGTACAGTGCTCATGGCACATAACATGTTGACACTCTATGGTGCTTCAGTGTGCTTTTATCATTATATATATTTTTATTTTTGTCTAATGACCTACAGGTTCATATCTTATGGACTGCAGGTCCATATATCTTATTTAGGAGAATTTCATGATGGCCAATCATGTTTCTCTCTAATATGGGATTTTTAATCCATTGCTAAATAAGCACTTTATTACTTATTAATTTATCATCGATGATTATTTCTTGTCAGTCCTATACATAATTTATTGAGATCTCAAAAATTATCATGCTTTAGGTACCTAAACCACTTCTAGGGTTATTTGATAATCATGACATGGGTTCTTTTAAAGCACCTTAAGTGTTTCTTCCAGAACACTCACCTCCATTATTTGACATCTTTATGACTTACTCCTAAAACATTTTGAACAGACTTTTATACAACATTTTCAGCTGTGGTTTACACATTTTGATCCTTAAAAGATTCAAATCTATATTGGAGAAAGTCTATTGGGGACATAATTGATAATTTATGCAAGTTACTTAATACTTTGCATAATTCTATATGTTAGCAAATATTTAACATTGATGATTCCTCTATCCTCCCCCTCAATGTTGACTGTAACACCCCGCCTCTATACCCACTATCATCCAGTTCATTTCAGAGAAATGTCGTAGACCATAACGGAGAATGAGGTTTGTGAAGAGCGATCGATTGTATGATTACTAAATGTGAGGAATGCACATCGAATTCTGATACCGATTAAAATTTCGACATGACCATTCGGCACACAGGGCAACTACACAACGGCTATATGTAATCCGGAAAGCAGTATAAAATAGACAACAATAATAATATATATCACAGCCAGACATAGAATAATCACATCACAAAGGCGGAATAGATATGAATAATCCAAGAATGTGTGCAACAAGATAGTGGCCAATAAAGATCCTCTAAACCCAAAAGAATAGATACATGTACCATGATCTAAACAAAAGAATGTGTACACAACGATAGATAATGTCATAGGTACAAAAGTACATAAAGCTACGGAGACAGAGTAGCAAGTTGAAAGTGGAAGATCAATCCTGCAATGAGACACAGAGAAGTACCTAAAATGACTCGGTCTGACCCGAGTATTATTTATAGGAACAAATAATAAACGAGTCAGTCTAGCTGTACTTATCAAATAAACTGAGATAACAAGAGATATAACAAAGGATGACATGATTCTAATGATAATATCTAATCATAAATAAATATGAAACATGGCATGTCAACGCAATCAAGAAACGACAACGGAATGTCAGCACACAAATATCTCTAAATAATCTCCTAGATAATGTAGAATGCAACATTCAACTAATTGCATACCACAGGAAATGACAGAGGAATGCCAAATAAACTAAACACATGAATGACAACGGAATGCCAAATACAAATCAAATTGACGCACATCGCATCAAAGTAATCAATAATCCAGAAACCACTAGAAATCTAGAAAATATCATAAAAGTGGATACCTCCCAAATGAGATATGATCTCTAAGTAGCGAACCTATATGTTTGAGCCGAAGCTCCCCACAAAGCCGAGCCGTGACCCCGGAAGAGAGAAAACACATAAATCATGAAATCCTTAGAAAACATCATAAATCATAGAAAGTTGGACCGAAGTTCCATAGGTGAAATCCAAGAATCGTAAATCCCACTCGGGCAATCGAGGACCTCAAAACATAAGTCATAAAATGAACAGGAGGTATCGACAGATAGTGCGGAAAATATCTGACTGGAGTTCCCCTGATAGCGCGGAAACTATTACAGTGAACCACAGTCCCCCAGAGATATAGCCAGGAAGCTAAGTCCAAATCAAAAAGCGGATCACATCGATCTGGGTGAGTATAAATTACACTGAGACAGTTAATATAAGAAAATAGTTAAATGTCCCATAGCCACTCGCTATTCTCGAATATTTACAAACCCGTTGTTGGTTCATACTCAAAACATAAATCATCATTGCTACATTTATCAATCGAACGAGTCCAATAATTAACCGTCAAAGCAAACACAAGGGTTCATAGCCCTTGTTTTTACTAAGGCATTTAATTAGATTTCTCATACGAATGAGTAAAAGGTTTATAAATAAAACCTTTTTGTATAGTTTCGAAGTGGCAATAAACAATAGTACGATTGCCGAAGCGAATCGATAAAGGGAATTCACGTTGCAATAACGTAAATTCAATTCATAAATCTTCAAATATAAATTCGATAAATTGAATAAATATATAACTCGTTTTAGTGGATTCTATAAAGTTAGAAAACGATTAGGGACCACGTTAGAGCGACAGGAAACAAAGACACAAAATCAGGTGCCGCGGATCAAAGTATGATCACCATGGTGATCGCTAATGCGTACTTCACATTCAACAACACATAGGAAATCAAAGGGATAACTGTCATAATTTCGATCAACGAATGAATCGAAATCCCGAACTAGCACCTGAAGGTTTTAAACTATATCGAAATAGACTCGAAAGACATCGAGTCGATAGTTCACGTTTTAGAGTCATGAATCATATTAACAAGAGTATTGAATAAATTCGATATACAAAATAGAGCGCATGGGCTCTAGAATGATCACTTATTCAATTCACATCATAAACAATGTGAATAGACCAAAAGAATCAACATCGGAAGAATCACTTGAGAATCAAAGACGACGAATCAAGCTGCTGGAATCTGTGAATTCGTGAAGCTGAAGTTCACAAACGGAGTCCGAACAGCCCGAGCTCCGGTCGGGAAAGAGCCTGGATGCATCTGAACTGTTGATCGTGGTCTCCATCGGTCAACAGTTCAAAAAACGATTCATACGTCTGAATCATTTAGGTCAGATGTCTGAATGTGAAATTTCCTAAAACCACAAGTATTTAGTTCATTTTGGTCTCCATTCAGACGTCTGAGTTATTCCGGCCAGACGTCTGAGCTATAATTTTCAGACTTCTGAATTTGTTTACTTGATTCCATAATTGTTTGAAGCAGGTCAGATGTCTGACATATAATATTTAGATGTCTGAATCCTGTTCCAGAGCACAATTTGCCTTGAAAACATGTTCAAAACGATATCGACAAATGCCCGAAGGCCTATGATGTTATGCACATGTATATAAGGCTTCAAAAACTTGCCAAAACAACTTATAACACCCAAATACACATGCACAAACACTCATACAAAAGATTAGCAATGGTTTTGATTATAAATTCCAAAACGGGCAAATTTTCTAACTAAACTAATCAAATACAATTCAAGCGACTTGTGAAGGCTTAGAACTATGCCGGGGCGGCAACAGAGCTTCACAATACCGCCAAAACAACTCGCAACATACATAAATGGATCATATGAGCACTCCAAATCATAATTTATCAACTCAATGAAACATGAATACATGAATCGACTAAGTTACACTAGCCTACTCAATTCACTAGCATATGCAAACTCAAATGGATACTAAATTACACTTGTACAAGCTAATGGCTTGTGGAATAGATATGAGTTCAAAAAGAACTCACCTTGGTTTCATACGGAGGAAGAACAGGCACCAATACGCACAAAGAACCTCTCTTTCTCCAATAACTCCTCAAAAATCATCTCATGAATAGAAATGAAGACACATGAGTGTTGGGGCACACTAAAAAGTCTGAAATTGAGAGGAGAGAAAGGAAGAGAGCGAGCAGAGAGAGAGAGCTTACCCTTGTTCTCCTTGGATTAGCACATGAATGGAGCTTCAAATTACAAAACCTAGGTTGCAATTTCTATTTCCCTTTCCACTCTCTCCATTCTTTTGCCTTAGAAACAAAAATGAAATGAATGAGAGCAGAGGGAGAAGGGTTTGGCTGATAGGAATAGTGGGAGAGGTTTAAACAAGCCAATTTGACTAGTTTAGCCACAACTAAGCCCATTTTTGGAGCCCGAAAATCCGTAACTCCAAACATATCGAAGTTTATAGTCAAAAAGGTTGTAAACGATGATCCAGACATAATGAAAGTGGTCCCGAATCCTAATTTTATCATTTGTGAAAAACAATATTTTGAGTGACACATTGGACATGACGATATATTTAAATAAAATATTTAAATCTATTATCATGGAATGAATGGGTTGTTACAGACTTCCCCCTTAAAAGAATTGTGTCCCCGCAATTCCTTAAGAATGAAGTAATAAATAACAAAAAAAAATACCATGGAGTGGTACCACAAGAATCGACACGAAATGAAAAGATCACACCAACGGCTAGATGAGATCCCAATTTCGCCTTGTAAGATCATAAAAGCTAGAGTTCAATCTCGAACTTCATTACTCATGAAGGTAGCCATCCAAAACGGATAAAATAATTCCAGAAAAATTCATAAGCGCTATGAATTCAAATAGACTCGCCTTTTTTCGTATGATTCTCAAGGGAATGAGAATCGATAGAATGCACAAAAACCATGTGAATCTAATTTGGAAGTTCAAGAAGCAACGGGACTGCGTCCTACAGACGCGAGATATCAATAGTAGATATTTCTCTTAGGATATGAAATGGGAATTTATGGTGGTTGACTAATCCATTCCCAAACTCAATCACAACGATGTAGAGAACACCAAACTTCAGCACTTTAGTCTTGTGACAAGGTGGCTAACGCCCACAAAAGAACAACTCAGAGCCAATGAAGTTAGCTAAAGAGAGCGATTCTCAAAGGAATAATCAATGATTCCAGGTTGGTACGGAATACCAACGAGTTAGAAATCGATAACTAGTATTGGTAATGGAATACCAATGAACTATTCGGGGAAATCGATTTCTAATTCGGTACTAAATCTCATTTAATAACCATAAAGATGAATCAATAGGAATTATACGAAATTCCCAATATTCAGAAACTTGAGTATCGGTTTTAGAAAACCAGAAACATCGAGAAGATGATGGATAAGTAGTGCACAACTTACCACTTCGGAACAACATGATTTAAGATAATTTTCCGCCAAAAATCTCAAATCACAAAAAAATCAGCATTTAATCAAAGAAGCAATAGACAATTTCTCTAACAAGATGAGATTAAGCCAAAGAGGTCATAATCCCCAAAGATTTGATTGACAAGGGTTAACAAACGTGCGGAGACAATTGTCAATCCAAATGGTTCAAACAAACAAAGGAGGGATATTAGAAGAGCTCATCCTTTCGATATTCATTTCTGAGGACAACGCAAGGCTAATTCCATAAGTGAATTGTCTATAGCACTTCCGGATGATCGACTAGATCATAGATTCAAAGTAAGGAATTATTGAGTTTGTCATGGATTGCAAAACCCAAATCTCCCCTCCCCACGGGATTCCAATTCTCTCGAGTGATCGTTCACTAGAGAAAATAAGAAGATCCATGGAGTTACAAGAATACTAAATTCTTTTTAGCAAATCGAGACAAGGATTAAGAATTAGACGAGATTTTCAATCACTAAGAATTCTCGAAAATCAAAAATCTAAAATCCAGAAACAAGAGACATAAATAAATAACTTTTTGGGTTGTTCCTGGAGTTGTTTAATTTACTCAAAGAAAAGATTCAAGATAATTTCTAATTGAAAATCTTGAACCACTCAAATTGTTGGAATTGCTCTAAGGATATCTAGAAATAAATTATCTAGAAAGATAACAAACGATTACGAAAAATCGCAAAAATCCAAAATATTATTGTTTTGATTAACTTATTAGAAATGAATTTTGATTTTTAGGAATCATTTCGAATGTTGGATTGCCACATAATGGTGTTTAGGAATTCCGAACTACAACATGGCATCCCATATCTCATTCGAGATCCTTAGCGCACCCAATGGACAAGTTAACACAAGAAAGTCCTCACAATTTCAAACTTTCACGCAGATCTCGCAAAAATATAAAACTTCAATAAATCATTCGGGATTGCATAAAGGAAATAAAATTCCTTTATCAACTTACGAAAAAAACATAAATGATATCTTTCGATAACGTAGAACACGATCGTCATATATGAAAAGAACATAAATAAAATAATCTCTGAACAAGGTAAATGACATTAAGGAATTAATGACATGTACCTTGACTCAATAAGAGGGATCACAAGGAGCGGGACGCTTTCCCTCATTCTTGATTTTTTGTTTGGAACGCAACGATACATTTGTTGAGTTAATTTAGCACAAATGCTTGGTGACTCACACCGGCACAACGAGGTAACAAATGAGTAGTTTCAGCCCGAAGGCTTGGCGATCTAACACCAAACTAGAACTATATAGCTGACAACAAGGGAGTAGGTTTAGTCACAAAGACATGGTATCTCCATACCGACCGACAAGTGATCAATAGACCATGCTAGGTACGTAACAACGTACGAAACAATCTTAACTAGAAATCATGAAATATCAGGGTCAAAGACGCTTAACGTGCATAACGACGCACGGGCAAGACATCAAATGATCAATCAATTACAAGGATCAAAGAATGAAACAGAAGCACCACTAGAGTACACGGGCCCTAGATGGACTATAGAAATCAACTCCAAGAGGACGAGTCAATAAATATTCTAAAAGACTAAAAATAGGCCACTTGAGACATAATCACCCCTCCCGTAGGAGGTACACTGGGTGAACTGGCACTTGCACGGCTACGACCAACTATTTCGCTTCTTTAAGGGAAAAGAAGGAGGAAAAAGTTAGTCTCAAATTGGATTCAAACGACGTGAATTAAATCAAAATGGAATCGTTATGTAAGACAAGCTATGACGGGTCTTAAGACTCTAACTAAAACCCTAAAGCATGATTCCCAAGAGAGGCTTAAGACAATACCATCGTCATACTATCTTGCACTGTTCCGGAAAGTGGCTCTGATACCAAACTGTAACGCCCCGCCTCTATACCCACTATCATCCAGTTCATTTCAGAGAAATGTCGTAGACCATAACGGAGAATGAGGTTTGTGAAGAGCGATCGGTTGTATGATTACTCCATGTGAGGAATGCACATCGAATTTTGATACCGATTAAAATTTCGATATGACCATTCGGCACACAGGGCAACTACACAACGGCTATATGTAATCCAGAAAGCAGTATAAAATAGACAACAACAATAATATATATCACAGTCAGACATAGAATAATCATATCACAAAGGTGGAATAGATATGAATAATCCAAGAATTTGTGCAACAAGATAGTGGCCAACAAAGATCCACTAAACCCAAAAGAATAGATACATGTACCATGATCTAAACAAAAGAATGTGTACACAACGATAGATAATGTCATAGGTACAAAAGTACATAAAGATGCGGAGACAGAGTAGCAAGTTGAAAGTGGAAGATCAATCCTGCAATGAGACCCAGAGGAGTACCTAAAATGACTCGGTCTGACCCGAGTATTATTTATAGGAATAAATAATAAATGAGTCAGTCTAGCTGTACTTATCAAATAAACTGAGATAACAAGAGATATAACAAAGGATGACATGATTCTAATGATAATATCTAATCATAAATAAATATGAAACATGGCATGTCAACACAATCAGGAAATGAAAACGGAACGACAGCACACAAATATCTCTTAATAATATCCTAGATAATGTAGAATGCAACATTCAACTAATAGCACACCATAGGAAATAACAGAAGAATGCCAAATAAACTAAACACATGAATGACAACGGAATGCCAAATACAAATCAAATTGACACACATCGCATCAAAGTAATCAAGAATCCAGAAATCACTAGAAATCCAGAAAACATCATAAAAAAGGGGATACCTCCCAGATGAGATACGATCTCTAGGTAGCGAACCTATATGTTTGAGCTGAAGCTCCCCACAGAGCCGAGTCGTGACCCCGGAAGAGAGAAAACACATAAATCGAGAAATCTCTAGAAAACATCATAAATCATAGAAAGTTGGACCGAAGTCCCATAGGTGAAATCCAAGAACCGTAAATCCCACTCGGGCGATCGAGGACCATAAAACATAAGTCATAAAATGAGCAGGAGTTATCAATAGATAGTGCGAAAAATATCTGACTGGAGTTCCCCTGATAGCACGGAAACTATTACAGTGAACCACAATCCCCTAGAGATATAGCCAGGAAGCTAAGTCCAAATCGGAAAACGGATCACATCGATCCGGGTGAGTATAAATTGCACCGGGACAGTTAATATAAGAAAATAGTTAAATGTCCCATAACCACTTGCTATTCACGAATATTTACAAATCCGTTGTTGGTTCATACTCAAAACATAAATCATCACTACCACATTTTTCAATCGAACGAGTCCAATAATTAACCGTCAAAGCAAACACAAGGTTTCATAGTCCTTGTCTTTACCAAGGCGTTTAATTAGATTTCTCATACGAATGAGAAAAAGGTTTATAAATAAAACCTTTTTGTATAGTTTCGAAGTGGCAATAAAAAATAGTACGATTGCCGAAGCGAATCGATCAAGAGAATTCACGTTGCAATAACATAAATTCAATTCATAAATCATCAAATGTAAATTAGATAAATTGAATAAACATATAGCTCGTTAGTGGATTCTAAAGTTAGAAAACGATTAGGGACCACGTTAGAGTGACAGGAAACAAAGACACAAAATCAGATGCCACGGATCAAAGTACGATCACCAAGGTGATCGCTAATGCGTACTTCACATTCAAAAACAAACAGGAAATCAAAGGGATAACTGTCGTAATTTCGATCAACGAATGAATCGAAATCCCAAACTAGCACCCGAAGGTATTAAACTATATCGAAATAGACTCGAAAGATATCTAGTCGATAATTCACGTTTTAGAGTCGTGAATCTTATTAACAAGAGTATCGAATAAATTCGATATACAAAATAGAGCGCCGGACTCTAGAATGATCACTTATTCAATTCACATCATAAACAATGTGAATAGACCAAAAGAATCAACATCGGAATAATTACTCGAGAATCAAAGACGATGAATCGAGCTGCTGGAATCTGTGAATTCGTGAAGCTGAAGTTCACAAATGGAGTCCGAACGGCCCGAGCTCCGGCCGGGAAAGAGCCTGGATGCATCTAAACTGTCTCCACCGGTCAACAGTTCAAAAACAGATTCAGACGTATGAATCATTAGGTCAGACGTCTGAATGTGCAATTTCCTTAACCCGCAAGAACTTAGCTCATTTCGGTCCCCATTCAGACGTCTGATTTATCCCGGCTAGACGTCTGAATTACAATTCAACGTCTGAGCTATAATTTTCAGACTTCTGAATTTGTTTACTTGGTTCCATAATTATTTAAAGCAGGTCAGACGTCTGACATATAATATTCAGATGTCTAAATCCAGTTCCAGAGCACAATTTGCCTTGAAAACATGTTCAAAATGATATCGACGAATGCCTATGATGTTATGCATATGTATATGAGGCTTCAAAGACTTGCCGAAACAACTTATAACACCCATATACACATGCACAAACACTCATACAAAAGATTAGCAATGGTTTTGAATATAAATTCCAAAATGGGAAAATTTTCTAACCAAACCAATCAAATACGATTCAAGCGACTTGTGAAGGCTTAGAACTATGCCGGCCGGGGCGGCAATGTAGCTTCACATACCGCCAAAACAACTCGCAACATACATAAATGGATCATATGAGCACTCCAGATCATAAATTTCCAACTCAATGAAACATGAATACATGAATCGACTAAGTTACACTTGCCTACTCAATTCATTAGCATATGCAAACTCAAATGGATTCTAAATTACACTTGTACAAGCCAATGGCGGCATAGATGTGAGTTCAAAAAGAACTCACCTTGGTTTCATACAGAGGAAGAACAAGCACCAATACGCACAAAGAACCTCTCTTTCTCCAATAGCTCCTCAAAAATCGTCTCATGAACACAAATGAAGACACATAAGTGTTAAGCACACTAAAAATCTGAAATTGAGAGGATAGAAAGGAAGAGAGCGAGCAGAGAGAGAGAGAGAGCTTTCCCTTGTTCTCCTTGGATTAGCACATGAATAGAGCTTCAAATTGCAAAACCTAGGTTGCAATTTCTATTTCCCTTTCCACTCTCTCCATTCTTTTGCCTTAGAAGCAAAAATGAAGTGAATGAGAGGAGAGGGAGAAGGGTTGGGCTGATAGGAATAGTGGGAGAGGTTTAAACAAGCCAAATTGGCTAGTTCAGCCACAACTAAGCCCATTTTTGGAGCGCGAAAATCCGTAACTCCAAACATGTCAAAGTTTATAGTCAAAAAAGTTGTAAACGATGATCCGAACCCAATGGAAGTGGTCCCGAATCCTAATTTTATCGTTTGTGAAAAACGACATTTTGAGTGACACATCGGACATGACGATATATTTAAATAAAATATTTAAATCTATTATCATGGAATGAGTGGGTTGTTACATTGACAAAAATTGTCACGTTAAATAATAAACCGTTTTTGGATTCTCGTTTTTCATCTATTATCGCATTATAGCTAGCAAATACATTCAATGTATTTCAATTGTAGGAGTATAATGCTCTTATTAGTTGATAAGATGCATTCATATTACATTGTTTATTCCCTTTCATTGGTCTGGTAACTTAGAGAAATTTCTATCATATGAATATGCACATGACTTTAGGTCATTCAACATTGATGTCAATCGACTTTTTGAATTACTAAATAATATATGCATAATTTATAATATGAGCTCATGACAACTTCAGATTGTTAATTAATTATTCGCATATATGTATATATATATGTGTGTGTGTGTGCGTCCATGTATCACATATGTATTGATTTGAATATTCTTTCTCATTCAAGTTATCGATCTTACAACAAATTGTTTATAATGTTCCAATCATTAAATTTTGCTTATCAAGCAATGTCAATGTGAATCTTAAAGATCGTATCATAATATCCAAAACATCTGATTTGGAACTGTATTGAACTTCTAGTTCAAATGAAATATATAAACAACTTCAAGTTGTTAATCTATATTGAACTTCTGGTTCAAATAAAATATATAAACAACATCAAGTTGTTAAACTATATTGAACTTCTGATTCAACTATATTAAACTTTTGGTTCAAATAAAATATATAAACAACTTCAAGTTGTTAAAATTTATTCTTCAACACAATATGTAAATATAAATATATAATCAAGATATAAATTTTGCAATGTTTGCATGCATTATCATTGTCGCATATGATGTAACTTCTTTAAGAAGTATAATGTTATTATTTCACTCCGTTTCAATAAAGCTTTAGGTTTTTTAAATTATAGAGTATTTCAGGTTCATTGATTGAGGAACTTCGAGTTCATATGCATATATACACACATACATATGTATAATGACCCGCATTGTCAGAGGTATTATAATTAATTTATTTAATTATATAAATAGTGATTTAGGGAATTAAATCGTCGTTAATTAAATTATAGTGAATATTTAATTTAATTAAATAATAGAATAATATATTTAATTCAGAAATAATCAAAAATATTGGAAATCACAATATTCTGTGAACGGGGTCGTCCCTTAGATTTAATTCAGCTTAGGGTTGAATTATATTGACGAATATATTCAATCGACGTCAGTTTGAACGTATAATTATATTATAATTAAAATCGAGTTTGAAATGGCGCTGCAGTTCGCGATTTGGCGATTTGAACTTCAACTGAATGTACAGGATTCGTTTTAAGCGTGATTTCTGTGAAACAAGAAACGTGTGGAGCTGGTGGAGTATATCTTTCTAGTGGAAGAGAAAAATCAGGATTTTGTCGTGTAGATTTCGAGATATGTCCAAATCAAATTTCAGAAAAGTCGCTGTGGAATTTCCTTTATAATTCGTAACGCTTTATTTACGTTATAAAAGGATTTTCGATATAAACTGAATATCGATAAATCTGAAATATCAAACTGTAAATTCTAATATGATATTCTGGAGCTGTACGATATCATATGTGAAGATATACGATAATATAAATTTATTTATATTTAATTTAATTATATTTGAATATTTAAATGGGTCATCCAGAGCTTTAAAAATAGCCGATTTTGCAAACGAAGTCGAAATTCGACGAAACTAGTTTTGTTGGATCCGCAATATCAAATTATTGCTAGATGTTAAGTTTCGTGATTTTTAGAGTCACTGTGTGGCCATACGGATTTTTAGAGTGTAAAACAGTAAGTATTTTGACGGTTAAAAATACGCTGTGTGAGCATACGTAGTCGGAATTCGACGAAACTAGTTTCGTTGGTACCGTAATGTCGAACTCTAGCTATATGTCCAATTTGGTGATTTTTAGGTAGCGTGTGTGATCACACGGATTTTTAGAAGTCAGAAATGAATATAAAGGATTAAATAAAATATTAATATAAAAATATCTAAAATCCTAATGGTATAAATACCCCATTCTACCAAGCCCTTAAGACCTAATTCCTCTGTAACAAAAATGTGCTGTCACCCTTTGTTCTCTTCAAACAGTAAAATGAAGGTTTAAAAAATCCAAACAAATGTGAATCAATCACTAAAAATCATGAGAGCCATATGTTTGAGATCCTGGTGATGTACTCTTCGAATCCATGTTGTTTTTGCTGAGTTCGACGATGGTATTTGCGGTTGGGTTGTGAGCAGTAAATGCTAGGGTTCCATCACGATGGGAATTGAGGCATCAATGATTGTTTTAAGTATGATATTTGAGGTTGTGGTGGGATTTGGCAAGTGAGGTGAGCTTTTTGTGGGATTCGGTGGTCCTTTATGTCGATCGAAAACTGTACAGGGACTAGGATTGTATTCGTCGCGAT
Organism: Allium sativum; assembly: GCA_030737875.1. NCBI lineage: Eukaryota > Viridiplantae > Streptophyta > Magnoliopsida > Asparagales > Amaryllidaceae > Allium > Allium sativum. The sequence goes on from CM060920.1 coordinate 18,796,439, forward strand.
TTACACGGGAGGGCCGAGCAGGGTAATTGCGGGTGAGAGAGGAAGAGTGGGCGACGAGAAGAAGATTGGTGAAATCATTGTGAAGTTCGGTGGAAGAATGAGGTTGAAATCGAAGGTCAAAGGATCGGTGATGGCTCGTTATACAGGAGCGACGGGTCTGTGTATTTGGGGAGGAAGAGAGGTATTTGGGCTGAGCGGGTTTGGGCCAGAAGAATGGGTTTGGGCCAAGGAAATTGTGGTGAGGCCAAATGATTAATTTAATTAATTTAATTCTCTTTTAAATCATCGTATATCTTGTAAACCAAATATCTTTGCCGTACGATATCAGAATCACGAACCGTAAGTTGCATTGGGATCGTATGGACGACGACTACAACATGGAGCTGACTGGGAGTGAATCCGAGCTCGTTACAATTTATGGCGAAATAAATTGTCCAACTGAGTCAAATAACGCAAACCGTTATTTAACGATTAACGCGTCAAGGTGAGTAAATCTCACCAACTCTGAACAGTTTATAATTTCATGTTGTATCTTTAGAACTGTTAGAAATTGTCTGTTTGACTGTGTGTTGATTGTTTGATTGAACTACTAGTCAGTTAGTGGAAATATTATATATATATATAGATCGTTAAACTCTGAAAGTGATGTTGATTATTGTCTAACATCTGTGATGCAGGTAAACAGGTTGGAGGAATCCAACTGGATTCCTTAACATTTATTTTACTGTGATTTATATATTGTGATATATAATGTGATATATAATCTGACGTTGATTATGTGTGTTGGACGATATTTATCGTTGTTATATGGTGTGTTAAATACCATAAGAAATACTAGAATGTAGAAAAGGAGATTTTCAAAAGTATATTTTGAAAATAATTTATTTATATAAAATCAATGGATTTTATATTATAAAAGAAAAAGGATTTTTAATAAAAGGATTATATTTGTTAATCAAATATAAGGGAATTTATTTGTTAATCAAATATAAGGGAATTTATTTGTAAATCGAATATAAGGGAATTTATTTGTTAATCAAATACAGAAGGAATTTATTTGTTTATCAAATCTATAGGAGATATATTCGAAATGAAATATATAGGAGATATATTCGAAATGAAATATATAGAAGATATATTTGAAATGAAATATATAGGAGATATATTCAAAATGAAATATATAGGAGATATATTCGAAATCAAATATAAAGGAATATATTTGAAATGTGATATAAAGGAAATATATTTGAAAGTAAACACAAAGGAATATATTTGTAAAACATAAATAAAGAGTTAAAAGGAATTATTTATTTGGGAAATAAATGAAACTATAAAGGAGATATTTATTTGATAAATAAATAGGATTAAACCAAAGGGATATTTATTGGATAAATAAATAGAATTAAATCAAAAGAATATTTAGAAGATGAATTGAAAATGGAAATCTGTTTTTAACAGATAAATGGAAAGGATTAATTTATAAATAATAGTTTATAAATTAAATAAAATATTTATCATTTGATAAATGGAATATATAAGTCTGAACTTATATAGAGAAGAAATATTGGTTTCAACACCGATAGTCTAAATAGAATATGTACCCGACACTTGTATAAGTGGAGTAACATTATTAAAGAGGACATTTATAAAGTGAAGAACCATTACTAAAAGTAAATCTTTATAAATGAATAAACGTTATCAAATAAGAGTTATTCGAATAGGAGAAATCGATTAGTGTTAGAGTTAATCGGTCAGAGTTAACCAGTTAGAGTTAATCGAATTAGTTATTCGAATAGAGTTAAATAAATAAGATGATTCGAATTAGTTATTCGAATAGAGTTAAACACAAAGGAGTTATCGAATTAGTTACTCGAATAGAGTTAAATAAATAAGAGTGATTCGAATTAGTTATTCGAATAGAGTTAAACACAAAGGAGTTATCGATTATAGTTTAATCGAAAGGAGTTATCGATTATAGTTTAATCGAAAGGAGTTATCGATTAGTTAAATCGAAAGGAGTTATCGAATTTAGTTATTCGAAAAGGAGTTATCAATTTGTTAAATCGAAAGGGAAGATTATCGAATATCGTTTATTCGAGAGGAGATTATCGAATGTATTTTATTCGAAGGAGATATCTATTATTAGTTAATCGAAGTGAGTTATAGAATATTAGTTAAATCAAATGGGTTGATCGAATATAGTTTATTCGAATATAGTAGTCGAATATTGGTTATTCAAAGTGAGTAGTCGAATATTGGTTATTCGAAGTGAGTTAATCGAATATTGGTTATTCGAAAAGGGGAGTTATCAAATCGAATAGAGAAAAGGAGTTAATCGAATATAGTTTATTCGAATAGGAAAAGGGAAGTTATCAAATCGAATAGAGTTAGAGGAATTATCGAATATAGTTTATTCGACAGGAGTTAAGTAAATTGGTTAGATTAATCAAAGTGAATTAGTTAAGTTAAACTAAGTGAATTAGTTAAGTGAATTGGTTAAGTTAACCAAAGTGAATTAGTCGAGTTAATCAAAGTGATTAGTTCAGTTAATCGAGATAAGTAAATCAAGTTAGGTTAATCGAGTTGAATTAGTCAGTCGAGTTAATAAATTGAGTTAGTCAAACCAAGTAAAACCAGTTAGAGTTGATCAGTTAGAATTAACCAGTTAGAGTTAATCAATCAGATTTAATCAAATAGAGTTGAGTAAAATTAGAACTGACCAGAGATTAGTAAATTGAATGGTTTTCTAAGTGTCTATCTGATGTTGGTTTCGGCCTTCGGGATTTATACTTAGGGGATTGTTCTCATATTAGTTTACAGTCAGGGACTGATAGTTGGGGAAGAGTAGTGATTTGTAAATAAGCAGATGGAAACGTTTTCCAGTGTTATAACATATATTTTCTAAACATAGAAAATAAGGCAATGTGAATATATATATAGATATATGTTGATGATTGATCGATATAATCTCCATCAGGAAATAATATCGTTGTTTGCACACTTGTTTTTCTTTGATAGTTAAATCACAGACTATCGAAGTTTTGACCATTTTAACGTTGTTAATATGGAGAGACCGGTTGGATTACTATCCAAAGAACCACTCTGTATTGGCACAAGCATTGTGAATCATTTATGCCAAAGATAATTGAAGACGGAGTAAAGTGCAAGGGCTGTTGTATAAGTCTTAGTTAACAGTGACTAAGATGGATATACTGAATAGTGCCTTCGGTTTGTCCAGTCCTAGGACAACTTGTATGGACGAAGGTCTGACAGAGTATATCCAATGGATCGCGTAAGTTGATCTGTTCAAACGTATTCACGTTTGGTGGCAGAGGAATTCGTTTCTCTAAGCTGTATACCCGTGTTATTTTTGGACAAATCAATTTGTGATTTGGCGGGTATGACGATGTGACATTCTAGGTGAATAAGGATGACTTGTATGAATGAATGTCTGACAGAGTATTTCCAGAAAGGTCGCGTACATTGATTTCTTCAACCGTACCAAGAGTGGAAGCGGAGAAGGAAACTTCTTTAGCTAACACGTAATGTACTGTTGTAGACGACAATTAGTGATTTTCGATGGATCTGACAATGTGGCATTCGAAGTGAATCTGATGTAATGATAAGCGTAGCTTCTAGCCTCATCAACCGGTAAATGACAGAAATCGGGCAGGCAGCATGGCTAAATCGGTCGCACCGAAGTAGGGTGTATAATCACCTATCTAGAGAATATTCATTTGTTTCTTAAATCTATCAATGTTGTCCCCCATATATACGGGAACGGTTGCTGATCCCAACCGTTGGTGATATACATTCGATACACTCAAGCAAAATGAGTGGTCGGTCATGTGTGGCTGAGTTACAAGATGTTCTTGTTGAACTCCAGTGTATCATTCCTAGAGTACACTGATCGGAAGGTGGTTCTATACCTTGTCATAGTTGGAAATCCATTACCCAATACGTGCTTGCGGTTTTGATTGTATACCATATATGTAGAACGTGAGATGAAAGCGTTTCTGCTAGATTTATATCTATTTGTACATAGACATTATTATAATATCAAAAGGTTTTTGATATAAAGATATTTTGGATTCTCATAAGGGAAAAACCTGTTCCGTTTTCACGGCGTGGTCTTATGAGATATCGTTTACTTGTTCAACTGTTTTTAAACTGTTTTACTCACACCAGTCCCATGACTGACCCGGAGTTTACTTTGTTGTTTTTCCCTAAACTCTTGGGTGCCCAATTTTGTACGGGCAGTCAAGTAGTCAGGAATTTACAGATATACTTGGAGAGCTTGGAGCAGGAGGCTTCAAGATCATATAGCTATAGTTTATTTCCGCTGTGTTGTAAGTGCTGTACTCTGATAAGTGCTATTGTATACATAACTGTTATATTTCAAAGTTATGTTATCTATTATATGTTATTCGTTCCGTTGTGAGGTTCGTGTTACTCTGATGTTGTGTTCTTCTTCTTCTATTCTAAGTTTCTATCTTATCTATTCTCACCCTCTAATTTCTTTCATTAATTACCGGGATTTTTCGATGTTTTGGTTATCGACATCGAGTTTATGTCGATAACCAAAGTTGCCAAAAATTTGGGTCGTTACAGTTGGTATCAGAGCTTAAGTTAAGAATTACCTTGGCTCTGTGGCGTGACTCGGTAGAGATAGGGTTAGTAATACCCTAGATTGAGTTTGAGTGTATATATACGAGTGCGTATGTGTATTTGATATAAAGTGGTTTTATATTGTGGAGATTCATTGGCTGAGTTGCTTATGAGTTCTGGTCGATCAGTTTGATCCACTGTATCAGTAGGAATAAATAAACACTTGGATACGATGGACCGACACAGTATGGATATGTAATATATTATCATATATTAGATATATTGGTTGTAATTATAATTGAGCAAGATTATAAAGTGAAATGGTTATATATAACCAACCAAAATTCATATAGGTGAAAAATGTGAAATCAGAGGAGTTAAATCTGAAATTTAAATCAGAATTGAAATTCAAACTCTGGAAATTGGAATAAGTGTTTGGAAATGGATTTGGATTAAGTATATGAGAATTTTAAAATCCTGGGAGATTTTAAATTTGTTTAAAGCATTTCAAATGGTATTTGGAATTGATTTCAAAGTGGAAAGGTTTAGAAATGGTTTTAAAAATGATATAGTATTGAACTCACTTCGATAGTTGGAAATTAATTCTGATGATGACTGCAGCATCATCAGTGTTCATTTTCGAGTTGATAAGTGAAGGATTACTACCAAAGAAATTGTTTTTGAATTGTTTTGAGAAAAACAAATTGTTTTGATATTCCAAATTGAATATTTTGATTTTTGGAAAAGGTTAAGCTGTTTAAAAACTCCCAGAAACAGATTATGTGAATTAAAACAAATTAAAGTAGAATTTGTAAAAGCCAATAGAATTGAGATTGAATTAAAAGCCAGTTAAGTAAAAATCGTATTGAAATAGATTGATGTCAAGTGGAATTAGACTTGATTAGAGACAATATGGAATTATATTGGACTGGTGAGTTATGGATTTGAAATCAAGAATAGTGCTTGAGTTTGAAATGAAATTCGACTTAGGTATAAGCGAATGGTTGTGTTAAAGATAAATTGATTTGAGATCAAGTTGGAATTGCATTGGTATATGTTGAATTGATGACAGGTGAAGGGATAGAGTTGATATGTCCGACAAAAAGGTATGAGTTTATATTTGATATGAGCATGAGATTTATGAGCCGAATAGGCAAGCCACTTGGCTGTTTGATTTTCTTTTGGGTTGGAGAGGGCCCATAGAGGCGAGTTGTGGTTTTACCGATAGGGCTGTACAAAGGAGGTTATGGTGAAATTTTCCGAAAATTTAAAGTGTTCGAAAATTTTCAGAATTTTTGAAAATTTTAGTTAGTCGGAATGAATTAATATTTTACTTGATATTAATTGGTTCAGTTGAAACTGCAGTTGAGAGGTAAACAGATCTTAGGAATTCCAATATATAGGGTCATCCTCTAACTTAGCAATTTCGAGGACGAAATTATTTTAAGTGGGGAAGATTGTAATGACCCGCATTGTCAGAGGTATTATAATTAATTTATTTAATTATATAAATAGTGATTTAGGGAATTAAATCGTCGTTAATTAAATTATAGTGAATATTTAATTTAATTAAATAATAGAATAATATATTTAATTCAGAAATAATCAAAAATATTGGAAATCACAATATTCTGTGAACGGGGTCATCCCTTAGATTTAATTCAGCTTAGGGTTGAATTATATTGACGAATATATTCAATCGACGTCAGTTTGAACGTATAATTGTATTATAATTAAAATCGAGTTTGAAATGGCGCTGCAGTTCGCGATTTGGCGATTTGAACTTCAACTGAATGTACAGGATTCGTTTTAAGCCGGATTTCTGTGAAACAAGAAACGTGTGGAGCTGGTGGAGTATATCTTTCTAGTGGAAGAGAAAAATCAGGATTTTGTCGTATAGATTTCGAGATATGTCCAAATCAAATTTCAGAAAAGTCGCTGTGGAATTTCCTTTATAATTCGTAATGCTTTATTTACGTTATAAAAGGATTTTCGATATAAACTGAATATCGATAAATCTAAAATCTGAAATATCAAACTGTAAATTCTGATATAATATTCTGGAGCTGTACGATATCATATGTGAAGATATACGATAATATAAATTTATTTATATTTAATTTAATTATATTTAAATATATTTTAAATATTTAAATGGGTCATCCAGAGCTTTAAAAATAGCCGATTTTGCAAACGAAGTCGAAATTCGACGAAACTAGTTTTGTTGGATCCGCAATATCAAATTATTGCTAGATGTTAAGTTTCGTGATTATTAGAGTCACTGTGTGGCCGTACGGATTTTTAGAGTGTAAAATAGTCAGTATTTTGACGGTTAAAAATATGCTGTGTGAGCATACGGAGTCGGAATTCGACGAAACCAGTTTCGTTGGAACCGTAAGGTCGAACTCTAGCTATATGTCCAGTTTGGTGATTTTTAGGTAGCGTGTGTGATCACACGAATTTTTAGAAGTCAGAAACGAATATAAAGGATTAAATAAAATATAAAAATATCAATATAAAAATATCTAAAATCCTAATGGTATAAATACCCCCTTCTACCAAGCCCTTATGACCTAATTCCTCTGCAACAAAAATGCGCCGTCACCCTTCGTTCTCTTCAAACAATAAAATGAAGGTTTAAAAAATCCAAACAAATGTGAATCAATCACTAAAAATCATGAGAGTTATATGTTTGAGATCCTGGTGATGTACTCTTCGAATCCATGTTGTTTTTGCTGAGTTCGACGATGGTATTTGCAGTTGGGTTGTGAGCAGTAAATGCTAGGATTCCATCACGATGGGAATTGAGGCATCAATGATTGTTTTAAGTATGATATTTGAGGTTGTGGTGGGATTTGGCAAGTGAGGTGAGCTTTTTGTGGGATTCGGTGGTCCTTTATGTCGATCGAAAACTGTACAGGGACTAGGATTGTAGTCGTCGCGATTTACACGGGAGGGCCGAGCTGGGTAATTGCGGGTGAGAGAGGAAGAGTGGGCGACGAGAAGAAGATTGGTGAAATCATTGTGAAGTTCGGTGGAAGAATGAGGTTGAAATCGAAGGTCAAAGGATCGGTGATGGCTCGTTATACAGGAGCGACGGGTCTGTGTATTTGGGGAGGAAGAGAGGTATTTGGGCTGAGCGGGTTTGGGCCAGAAGAATGGGTTTGGGCCAAGGAAATTGTGGTGAGGCCAAATGATTAATTTAATTAATTTAATTCTCTTTTAAATCATTGTATAACTTGTAAACCAAATATCTTTGCCGTACGATATCAGAATCACGAACCGTAAGTTGCGTTGGGATCGTATGGACGACGACTACAACATGGAGCTGACTGGGAGTGAATCCGAGCTCGTTACAATTTATGGCGAAATAAATTGTCCAACTGAGTCAAATAACGCAAACCGTTATTTAACGATTAACGCGTCAAGGTGAGTAAATCTCACCAACTCTGAACAGTTTATAATTTCATGTTGTATCTTTAGAACTGTTAGAAATTGTCTGTTTGACTGTGTGTTGATTGTTTGATTGAACTACTAGTCAGTTAGTGGAAATATTATATATATATGTATACAAATATATATATATATATATAGAGAGAGAGATCGTTAAACTCTGAAAGTGATGTTGATTATTGTCTAACATCTGTGATGCAGGTAAACAGGTTGGAGGAATCCAACTGGATTCCTTAACATTTATTTTACTGTGATTTATATATTGTGATATATAATGTGATATATAATCTGACGTTGATTATGTGTGTTGGACAATATTTATCGTTGTTATATGGTGTGTTAAATACCATAAGAAATACCAGAATGTAGAAAAGGAGATTTTCAGAAGTATATTTTGAAAATAATTTATTTATATAAAATCAATGGATTTTATATTATAAAAGAAAAAGGATTTTTAATAAAAGGATTATATTTGTTAATCAAATATAACGGAATTTATTTGTTAATCAAATATAAGGGAATTTATTTGTAAATCGAATATAAGGGAATTTATTTGTTAATCAAATGCAGAAGGAATTTATTTGTTTATCAAATATATAGGAGATATATTCGAAATGAAATATATAGGAGATATATTCGAAATGAAATATATAGAAGATACATTTGAAATGAAATATATAGGAGATATATTCGAAATGAAATATACAGGAGATATATTCGAAATCAAATATAAAGGAATATATTTGAAATGTGATATAAAGGAAATATATTTGAAAGTAAACACAAAGGAATATATTTGTAAAACATAAATAAAGAGTTAAAAGGAATTATTTATTTGGGAAATAAATAAAAGTATAAAGGTGATATTTATTTGATAAATAAATAGGATTAAACCAAAGGGATATTTATTGGATAAATAAATAGAATTAAATCAAAAGAATATTTAAAAGATGAATTGAAAATGGAAATCTGTTTTTAACAGATAAATGGAAAGGATTAATTTATAAATAATAGTTTATAAATTAAATAAAATATTTATCATTTGATAAATGGAATATATAAGTCTGAACTTATATAGAGAAGAAATATTGGTTTCAACACCGATAATCTAAATAGAATATGTACCCGACACTTGTATAAGTGGAGTAACATTATTAAAGAGGACATTTATAAAGTGAAGAACCGTTACTAAAAGTAAATCTTTATAAATGAATAAACGTTATCAAATAAGAGTTATTCGAATAGGAGAAATTGATTAGTGTTAGAGTTAATCAGTCAGAGTTAACCAGTTAGAGTTAATCGAATTAGTTATTCGAATAGAGTTAAATAAATAAGATGATTCGAATTAGTTATTCGAATAGAGTTAAACACAAAGGAGTTATCGAATTAGTTACTCGAATAGAGTAAAATAAATAAGAGTGATTCGAATTAGTTGTTCGAATAGATTTAAACACAAAGGAGTTATCGATTATAGTTTAATCGAAAGGAGTTATCGATTATAGTTTAATCGAAAGGAGTTATCGATTAGTTAAATCGAAAGGAGTTATCGAATTTAGTTATTCGAAAAGGAGTTATCGATTTGTTAAATCGAAAGGGAAGATTATCGAATATTGTTTATTCGAGAGGAGATTATCGAATGTATTTTATTCGAAGGAGTTATCGATTATTAGTTAATCGAAGTGAGTTATAGAATATTAGTAAAATCAAATGAGTTGATCGAATATAGTTTATTCGAATAGAGTAGTCGAATATTGGTTATTCGAAGTGAGTAGTCGAATATTGGTTATTCGAAGTGAGTTAATCGAATATTGGTTATTCGGAAAGGGGAGTTATCAAATCGAATAGAGAAAAGGAGTTAATCGAATATAGTTTATTCGAATAGGAAAAGGGGAGTTATCAAATCAAATAGAGTTAGAGGAATTATCGAATATAGTTTATTCGATAGGAGTTAAGTAAATTGGTTAGATTAATCAAAGTGAATTAGTTAAGTTAAACTAAGTGAATTAGTTAAGTGAATTGGTTAAGTTAACCAAAGTGAATTAGTCGAGTTAATCAAAGTGATTAGTTCAGTTAATCGAGATAAGTAAATCAAGTTAGGTTAATCGAGTTGAATTAGTCAGTCGAGTTAATAAATTGAGTTAGTCAAACCAAGTAAAACTAGTTAGAGTTGATCGGTTAGAATTAACCAGTTAGAGTTAATCAATCAGAGTTAATCAAATAGAGTTAAGTAAAATTAGAACTGACCAGAGATTAGTAAATTGAATGGTTTTCTAAGTGTCTATCTGATGTTGGTTTCGGCCTTCGGGATTTATACTTAGGGGATTGTTCTCATATTAGTTTACAGTCAGGGACTGATAGTTGGGGAAGAGTAGTGATTTGTAAATAAGCAGATGGAAACGTTTTCCAGTGTTATAACATATATTTTCTAAACATAGAAAATAAGGCAATGTGAATATATATATATATATATATATATATATATATATAGATATATATATAGATATAGATATATGTTGATGATTGATCGATATAATCTCCATCAGGAAATAATATCGTTGTTTGCACACTTGTTTTTCTTTGATAGTTAAATCACAGACTATCGAAGTTTTGACCATTTTAACGTTGTTAATATGGAGAGACTGGTTGGATTATTATCTAAAGAACCACTCTGTATTGGCACAAGCGTTGTGAATCATTTATGCCAAAGATAATTGAAGACGGAGTAAAGTGGAAGGGCTGTTGTATAAGTCTTAGTTAACAGTGACTAAGATGGATATACTGAATAGTGCCTTCGGTTTGTCCAGTCTCAGGACAACTTGTATGGACGAAGGTCTGACAGAGTATAATCAATGGATCGCGTAAGTTGATTTGTTCAAACGTATTCACGTTTGGTGGCAGAGGAATTCGTTTCTCTAAGCTGTATACCCGTGTTATTTTTGGACAAATCAATTTGTGATTTGGCGGGTATGACGATGTGACATTCTAAGTGAATAAGGATGACTTGTATGAATGAATGTCTGACAGAATATTTCCAGAAAGGTCACGTACATTGATTTCTTCAACCGTACCAAGAGTGGAAGCGAAGAAGGAAACTTCTTTAGCTAACACGTAATGTACTGTTGTAGACGACAATTAGTGATTTTCCATGGATCTGACAATGTGGCATTCGAAGTGAATCTGATGTAATGATAAAGCATAGCTTCTAGCCTCATCAACCGGTAAATGACAGAAATCGGGCAGGCAGCATGGCTAAGTCGGTCGCACCGAAGTAGGGTGTATAATCACCTATCTAGAGAATATTCATTTGTTTCTTAAATCTATCAATGTTGTCCCATATATATACGGGAACGGTTGCTGATCCCAACCGTTGGTGATATACATTCGATACACTCAAGCAAAATGAGTGATCGGTCATGTGTGGCTGAGTTACAAGATGTTCTTGTTGAACTCCAGTGTATCGTTCCTAGAGTACATTGATCGGAAGGTGGTTCTGTACCTTGACATAGTTGGAAATCCATTACCCAATACGTGCTTGCGATTTTGATTGTATACCATATATGTAGAACGTGAGATGAAAGCGTTTCTGCTAGATTTATATCTATTTGTACATAGACATTATTATAATATCAAAAGGTTTTTGATATAAAGATATTTTGGATTCTCATAAGGGAAAAACCCGTTCCGTTTTCACGGCGTGGTCTTATGAGATATCGTTTACTTATTCAACTGTTTTTAAACTGTTTTACTCACACCAGTCCCATGACTGACCCGTAGTTTACTTTGTTGTTTTTCCCTAAACTCTTGGGTGCCCAATTTTGTACGGGCAGTCAAGTAGTCAGGAATTTACAGATATACTTGGAGAGCTTGGAGCAGGAGGCTTCAAGATCATATAGCTATAGTTTATTTCCAATGTGTTGTAAGTGTTGTACTCTGATAAGTGCTATTGTATACATAACTGTTATATTTCAAAGATATGTTATCTATTATATGTTATTCGTTCCGCTGTGAGGTTCGTGTTACTCTGATGTTGTGTTCTTCTGCTTCTTCTATTCTAAGTTTCTATCTTATCTATTCTCACCCTCTAATTTCTTTCATTAATTACCGGGATTTTTCGATGTTTTGGTTATTGACATCGAGTTTATGTCGATAACCAAAGTCGCCAAAAATCCGGGTCGTTACAATATGTATATCAAGTTTATTAATTTATGATAAACGTAGGGTTCTCAATCTTTTAACATACTTCTAATTTAGGAGTTTTTACATTTTTCCTAATTGCCAAGATTTCAAACTTGTAAACTTCATCAAAAAGTTTCTTTTTTCATATTTCTAGACTTCAGGTCTTAGATCTGAGTTATACAACTTTTTCCATTACATTAGATATTAGTTGCCAAATACATCGAATAATAATAAATATATATCTATTCTTATTCCAAATACAAACATATATTGTTTAACTTACAATAACTAATTCATTTAATACATTTATGATAATATGGTAATACGGTATACTATCATAATGATACATTTGATGCATTTATTATAAAAACAACGGAAATAACCATTATGTGATTCAAATATATGAATTAAATAAATTTTACTTAAATAAACAGAATAATTTTTTTGGATCTAGCTATAGTATTGATCAACAACAAAACTAAAATAAACAACTTATAGTTGTACTGCTTTTCTCAATAATCAAAATCTTCTAATATACCATATATGTGCATAATGTATAATCGAGAATTGAGAAAAAGTGCATAATCATAAAATCAAGATTTTACATTCTTTAATATAAATGATTCGAAAAACTTGCAGATCTATACATAAAATTAACAGACATAAAAATTACATGTTTTAGATTCAAATTATACAATCCAATATATAGATCTTTTAGATCTTTCTTTTTACATCCAAACTATCTCTTACCATTATAGAAACTGCAGGTTCTAAAATTTCCATTTTTATAACAAAAATTGCTTTTGCATTCACTTTAGGTGTGCAAAATAAAGATCAATATTTAGATCTTAACTTAATATGATAAAATATTTCTTCTGGAAATATGATATGTTCTAAAATTATTGTATTTAAAACTTCAGGTTTTATTATAATTTACATATTATCATTGTATATTATAAACTAAAGAAAATCCTCTTAGATTATTCTTTTATTCACATATGAGAGTCATTTTACTATTTTCTTTAAGAAGATAGATTTTTTTTTAATGATCTCTTCTCACAACAAATTTCTTCAAAAAATTATGTGTGGCACAAAATTGGAATATATGCCTTTTGTATTTTATTGAAACTTTTCCTTTCACCAATTTTTCAAATCCTTTCCTATTATAGGTCATTTACTATAAGCAAATATTAAAGACAATTATACGCTTTGCGGCTTTATTTCATGTTTCTCGTTTGCATATAAACTTCTGGTTCCTCATTTGCATATGAACTTCAGGTTCCTCATTTGAAAAAAATTACATATGAACTTCAGGTCATTTGCATATGAACTTTAAATTCCTTATTTACATATGAACTTCAGCTTCCTCATTTGAAAAAATTTGTTTACATCACGAGTTTTCAACCTCACTTCCAGTGATAAATAAATATTGCTATTGAATTTCAATGCTACATCATTATATTTTATACCCATAATTTTATTGGATGTGCAAAAAAAAAAGATCATTTTTCATGAGATATTCTATCTTTGTTGGGTATACAAAAAAAATTCATTTTTTTTTCAAGAGATATTATATCTTTAATATATCCAAAAGAATTACATACGAAAAGTAATAGTAGATCGGAAAGGATAAAACTAGATCTACCTCTGCATCATCAATAATGTAAATAATACATATATAATCGAATCTCCATCAAATTGGATTTGGAAAATTCAAAATTAGATCCGTAGAAAATTGAAAGAATAAATCTAGACACATACGTAGGGTTAATAAAAATAATTAGATCTAAAAAGTATAGATCTTTTAGAACCCATTCTAGATCTACAAAAAAAATTGAGAAACAGATATAGAAGTTTGAACAGATCTAGAAGAATAGAAGATAACACAAATTAATAGATCCATTAATCGAAGATTCTCAAAGAAAAGAAAATGATTGCAGAACAAATCTAGAAATCTATGAATTAATAATTCTCCAACAAAAATTACTTCCCTCACAAATTCATAGATGTAGATCTAGATAATTTCAAAAAATAAAAAAATAGCTCTACCGAAATCTCATGCTGATAACATGTTATAAAATAAAACAGTATAAATAATAAAAGAGAAGCTAGTAGAGAGAACATAAGAGATAGGGAGAGACCTTTTATATCTATTAATTCAAGTGTGTGTACAATTTCTATTACATTGGCTCCTTTATATATAGACTTGACGTAAACTTATTCCCATGATGTGTAACTAAATAAAATATTACAAAAGCATATTCACACTTATATATTACAACATACATTCGTTTCTAAATCAATCAATGGTGCTTTAATTCATACTCAAATTAAGTCTCTCTATTAAATTAGCTTCTTTTCATGCACAGCTAGTGGTTGAAACATGAATAAATGCATAAAAAATCTCATTATTTATTATGAATTATTGATAAAGAAGACATTAGAATCTTAAACATCTTATATTTTGAAACACACCAACCTTCACAAAATATCTTATATTTAGAAACAGAGGGCGTATAAGATTGGTTCAAAACGATTGTGCAAAAAATTAAAAGAAAATTTTGATATGGAAAGAAAAAAATAATGGATATTTGAATACTGTACACTGCACTCATAGTATCATGACTTGATGTACAGATAAGCAGAAAATGTAGTTTGATTGTTTAAAATTTCCAGAACATATTCAAAACATGTAGATTATCTAAATCTTAACGGTGGTGTTCAGCATACAAACAATGTTTTTTTAAAATCATATCATTTTTTACTCATACAATAGCCACAAATTTAAAAAAGATGATTTCTTTTACAATAACAAATGCTGATAAGCCTAAGCACATAATTAACTCTTTCATACGAGACTGAACCGTCAGCATAGACAGTAATAATTCATTTCCAGCTTATGACAATTTAGCTGGGCTTTTACAAACCTACATACTTAGCCTATAAACTTTTATCAAAATTAATCAACAAAGTATTTTAAAACATGGACCGTTACTCTAAGGAAACAAAATCATTACTAGTATTACCGCATAACGGTGAGAAAAATCAATCGTTAAGTTGTATAGTATCAAAAGAAAATGACTTTGATAATCACTTTTCTTAATTATGAATTTGACGAAAAATTAATTGAGTTGTTTGAAAATAAATGAAAATATTTAAAAAATTATAAATCCAATCACACTAAGGTTTATGCATCCACATTCAGTGGCGGAGCTGGAACATAGACAATGAAGAAGCCATTTTTTTTATATGCATGAATCGTATTATTTCTTGCCATTAATAAATAATGAAAGGGCCAATCTATTAATAAACAAAGGCTGCCATGCACATGCTTCAATCTGCATCCTCAGGTAGAAGGAGCCAATGAATGGCGAGTATGCATGAATTGGTTTTTGAAAATCTGATTCTTGATTTCTTTTCTTTTGTTATGGGGCTGTGGCCCTCACTGACCCTATACTAGTTCCGCCACTGTCCGCATTCAAGTACATATATATCATATCATGAAAGAATTAATACATTTCCAAAAATTAGCTTCTAGAAGTCCTAAATTATTATAGAATTTGAAAAATAAAAAGACAACTCAAATAAATATTAGCTCAAAATATATCACCATATTTGTGGATATTTAATCAAAGAAGAAGAAAAATATAAAAATAAATCAAATATTATTGAATTACATTATTTAAATAAGATATAAAAGAGCAATAGTCATTGACAATATCTAACATTGCTGAAATAATAACAATAACAATAATAATAATAATCATAAAAAATCTAAATTTTAAATTAACCTTGTCATTATTGATATTTCTTTCAATAACAAATTTAGCTCAATCAAGTAATCAATAACTGATTCAGGCATAATAGTAGCCTTTTACTTTTTTTATTCATATACTCAATCTAGGCAGCATTAACACTAAAAAAAATAAAGGGCCCATAATAACACATTTAGTTTTTAGATCAACCCGAGTACATAACTAAGCTTATTCAACCTAATTAAGGCAGCTCAACCAACGCATAAATGTACGAGAACATTCAAACGAAATCATGAACATAACTAATTTTCATAGCACATCAATGTCCAATTCAAACATGCTTCTCTCTGCAAGTTTTTAGATCAACCCAAGTACATGACATACTTGTTCATTCATAGTTCAGTGTTCATATTTGTTAACATGCAAACAAGGCCTTTTATCAAATGTATTGAGTGATTCTTTGTAAATTGTGATTTGTGAGTGCATTTGACATTTATGAACTGAAATTTACTATAAAATTTATATCAACCGGTTTTACTTGGAATGACAGAGAAGTTATCAAACCTTGGCTTCGTAAATCGCTAATGTCCACAAAATAAAATTTTATCAGAGGAACACCATACCATAATTTCACCGGAAAAATATCCAGCCTGACAGAAATTCATGATAACATGAACATGTATAGAAGGGACTGTTCCAATAGTCATTCATCCTCGTTCGCTTTCCAAACATAGTTTTCCTGGTCTCATTTTCTTCCTTTCAAAATTTATTTAGCCAAAAACATTAATTTTTTATATGTATTGCTCCTTTGTGCTACAACGATATTATTTTTTATAGAATATTGTACTTTATTCATTGAATCAAAGCAGTCAAAAGAAAATGATATTGTTGAATTTGGTAAACGTAATGACAAGACTTAAAAGATAATAAATAAAAATAACTAGAAGAATCTCTATTCACAGAAATAACATAACGACGTAATGACAGGGATAAAGATAATTTTCCAAACGGAAATTATGTAATAACTGGGTATAGAGTAGAAATCAATAACATCCTATAACACTATTCTCTATATCATTATTTGCCATCAAGGACAAACCAACATAGATCAATTTAATTTATATCATCCACCTCAAAATATATGGCATTATGTTGTTCCAGTAAATGGGGAAGTGGGAACACTATGCAATGCATAAGTTTGTGAATATTGGGCTAGTACAAGTCAGCAAAACAGGAAATAGGTGTAAAACAGTCCACGAAAGGTTAGCATTGATGTGCAACATAAGCCGGTAAACTGATTCCCATATGTCCAAAAGAAGCATTCCTTCTCCAAGTTTCAAAACAATATAAATGAACATTTCAAGACAATATCCAGCTGATGGCATTCTCATCAAACACATATGAGATTTAATGGGGAAAACTACGGAGCTCGAAAGTAAGTGCAATCAAACTCCTTGGTACATCAGCCACCACTCAGGTAATGTTAGCTGAGCTCCTTATTCTTCTCTTAGGCGAAGCTATGGTTTGTTTTGAAGGACTTTACTATGTTTTTGAATATATATGCAGGGTTGACCGTTACCATGGATGAGAAGTCCATATTATTTGAAGCTTTTGGAACTTCTCCATGCACAATGATATTATCTATAAACCGTTGATCATTATCTCCAACAAACGCATCTTCTTCACCAAAATCCTCGGAACTAGAACCATTGTTAGCATCCTCATGATCACTCCGTCCTTTTCAAAACTTCCATATGCTTCTACTTTTAAAGAGTGATATGGCTCTACATGGTCTTGTTTTGAAGTGCTGCTTACTGGGTCAGTTATTGATGTAGCAGTACCGCATGTCCCTGCATTAGTCATTTACTGGGTGATGAAGCTAAAATTACGTATTTATCCTATAAATAGCAGAATATCTTGAAATGCAAACATTGTCTTCCAAGGAGCATCACCAGGTCATCGCGCATGTAGCTCCATAGGACAAACCAAAATTTTAGTCCTTTGAATGTGACACTTGGCAATCAATGGTAAAAGTGTTGTGATATGCGAAACTATAAATATATGTGTTGGATTGAAGCGGACAAAGACAGCTTCGAGTCGGAGGTGACCGTTCGCAAATCGGAGCTCGTATGAAGAAGATATGAGCAGGAAGGGTGTTTACTGTCAGTTGGGTATAGGGACAGACGTCTGTCATAGGGGATGACAGACGTCTGATTGCAGGGAATTGGTTTCCCGAGAGCTCAGACAGACGTCTGACACTTCCCTGGCAGACGTCTGTGCTGAGTGAATTTGCGCAAGTAATCTCTGTAAGATGACAGACATCTGTCAGGAGGTTCGACAGACGTCTGTGCGAGCTTTAGGCTATTTTCGGGCTGAAGTTTAAGCAAGTTGATTTGTGACTAATTCAGGGTAATTTGGGTAATTGGTCAACCTCTATATAAGCTATTTTCTGAAATGAATTAGGTAGAGCTTGAAGACTTGATTTGGGATCAAGGGTTTATTCTCAAGGGAGAATTAGGGTTTACAGCCTAATTCCAATTCTTCAATTCTATTCTCCTCAAACTCTTTTCTATATTGAAATATAATGATTATTGGATCAATCTCTTGTATTCCTTTCATCGTGGTAATAAAATACTCTCTCCAAAGTGGATGTACACTAACAAGATGTTAGTGGAACCACTATAAATCCTTGTGTGATTTGTTTTTGCTACTTTGTCATTAGTTTCTTGCTTGTGATTGAGATTTGGATTGTTGATGATTGGTTGATATTGGTTTTGTGACTAGAGTTATTGCTTTGGTTGTTTTTGCAAGTCTAACAACGATCTAGTCTTCCGCTAGCGCATTGTGGTTTAGATATCGGATTCGAGTGATCTTGAATCAGATTAATCACAACGGTTACAACAGTTGGTATCAGAGCTGTTTTGGTGCTTGTTAGGTGTTTGTGAAAATGTCGGAGACGGAGAGTAGCTCGGTAAGTCCTTCAACCGGAAGTCTGAATAGCGTGGCGCCATATGTACGGGGTTCGTATGCGGCGTCGGGTTCTCAATTGGTTATTGACAAGTGGAATGGTGATAATGACTTTGAGAAGTGGCAATGGAAAATGAAAGCGGTTCTTAGGCGGAATCGGGTGCACCGAGTAGTATTTGATACTCACTTATTGCCAAGTGATATCTCGGATGTTGAGAGAGAGGAGATGGAGGAATGGGCTTACACTACTCTTCAACTTGCTATGGGGGAGAATGTGATCTCCGAAATTAGTGGTGAGACTACCACTAAAGGTATTTGGGACAAGTTGGAAGAACTTTATATGAAGAAGTCGCTCACTAATCGTTTGATCTTGTTGCGAACGTTTTTCACCTTCAAGATGAAGGAGGGTAATTCGCTTAAGGCACATTTGAATGCCTTTGATGACTTGCTCATGTAGATGAAGGCCATTGATTTGAAGATTGAGGAAGAACAAAAGGCGATGATATTATTATGTTCATTGCCGGATCGCTATACGGGTTTCTCAAATAGTTTGATCTATGGCCGGGATACCTTGACTCTAGATGATGTCAAGACGGGTCTTCTTAGTGAGGAGTTGAGAGATCAAATGAAGGAGATGAGTGAGGGTAGTAGTGGAGCTAGTAGTAGTCACGGGTTGTTTGTGGAGAAAGAAAAGAATGTGAAGAAAGGAAACCGGGGGCGTTCTAAATCAAGAAAACCCGGTGGAAGAGGTAAATCGAAAGAGAGAAATGGGAAGTGCTTTATATTTAAGAAACCGAGACATTGGAAAAATGAATGTCCGGACAAAGATAAGAAGGAAGTAGCATCTTCATCCGTGGCGGTGGAGAGTGGGGATGGTGAAGTAGATGAGAATGTGTTGACGGCGGTAGCAACGGGTGTTTCGGGTAACGAATGGGTACTCGATTCGGGTGTATCATATGACGCCAAATAGAGATTGTTTTTCGTCCTTTAAGGTCAAAGAGGGAAATGCAATTGCTATGGGAAACGGTGTTATTTGCAAGTCAATGGGTAGTGGCTCCGTGCAAATAAGGATGTTTGATGGAGTTGTTCGCACGCTCACCAATGTTCGCTATGTTCCGGGACTTAGGAAGTCGCTTATATCTTTGGGGCAATTGGATTCTCTAGGATGCAAGATCACTATCGAGAAGGATTGCTTGAGGGTTTCGAAGGGAGCACTTATGGTTATGAAGGGTGCTAGGACTCATGGTATATATTTGCTTCAAGTTGTGACCATAGGAGGTGAGACTTGTGTGGGTGTTGATAGTTCTCGTGACTTGGATGCGACGCGGTTGTGGCATTTGAGATTGGGTCATGTCCCGGAGAGGAGTTTGGATATTCTTCGGAAGCGGGGGATGATCGAGGGTGAGAATTTCAACAAACTAGAGTTTTGCGAGGAATGTGTCATGGGGAAGCAAACAAGGGTATCATTCGATGAAGGCAAGCATGACTCAAAGGAGGTTCTTGAGTATGTTCATTCGGATGTTTGGGGACAGGCACCGGTTGCTTCTTTGGGAGGAACAAGGTATTATATCTCTTTCATTGATGATTTGTCTCGCAAGGTATCGGTGTATGTAATGGGGGCCAAGTCGGAGGCATTTGCTAAGTTCAAAGTGTGGAAGGCTCTTGTTGAGAATGAGAGTGGTAAGACTTTGAAGGTGTTAAGGACCGACAATGGCGGCGAATATGTCTCGCGTGAATTCTTGGAGTATTGTAAGCATCACAGGATCCAGAGACATTTTACTACACCGGGAGATCCACAATCTAATGGAGTAGCGGAGAGAATGAACCGAACTCTACTTGAGAATGCTTGAGATTGACATCGGGTTTGTCTAAGGGATTTTGGGCCGAAGCTTTGTCAACCGCGGTGCATATTGTAAATCGAATTTCGTGCTTGGCCATTGGTACCAAAATTCTGGAGGAAGTGTGGAAAGGGAAGAGTTTGGACTTGAGATATCTTCGTGTGTTTGGTAGCCCGGTTTATGTGCATGATCCGGGGAATGATAAGCTTGGAGCTAGGGCATTTAAGGGGATCTTGCTTGGTTTCACGGATGGCTTGAAAGGCTATCGGATTTGGAACCCGGAAACGAAGAAGGTTGTTAATTCTCGTCATGTCACTTTTGATGAGTCGACTTTATTCAAGGTGAATGAGAGCTCATCGGATGTTCCGGATTTGGTTCATGGTGAATCAAAGGAGAAGGAAGTCATTCCCACATTCCGTCCAAGTGGTAGTAGAGTTGAACAAGATCGTGGGGTTGAAGCGGTTGATGAAACATCGCATAGTCCACATGGTTCCTCTAGTGATGATGTTGGTGATGTACATGATACTAGAGAAGTTTCGACTCATGGTGGAGCCGAAAGGGGTTTGGGTGATAGTATTGCTACTCGGGTTGGTCGACATGTAATAAGGCCTCCCGAAAGTTATGGTGATTGGAACTACCTTAGCTTTAGTGATCATTTGGACTATGCTCTCAATGTAGTCCAAGATGAGCCGATGGACCTTGATGACGTCATGGAGTCGAGAGAGAGCTCGAAGTGGATTTGCGCCATGGAGGAAGAGATGTAATCGCTTATGAAGAACCGAACTTGGGAGTTGGTTCCACTTCCTCAAGGAAACCGTGCTATAGGGTGCAAATGGATTTACAAGTTGAAGGATGATGGAAGGTACAAAGCAAGGTTAGTGGCAAAGGGGTTCTCACAAAGGAAAGGAAAGGAGTATGATGAAATTTTTGCACAGGTGTTTCGTCATACATCTATCCGAGTTTTACTAGCCATAGTTGCTATCCATGACTTGGAGTTGGAGCAACTTGATGTGAAAACCGCCTTCTTGCATAGAGACTTGGATGAAGACATCTACATGGAGCAACCGGAAGGGTTTGTTGTAGATGGTAAGTCTAATATGGTTTGCAAGTTGAAGAAATCACTATATGGGTTAAAGCAATCGCCTAGACAATGGTACAAGAGATTCGATCATTTCATGCTTGAAAGTGGCTTCCATCGAAGCATCAAGGATGCTTGCGTATATTTCAAGAGGTTGGGAAATGATTGTTGGGTGTTTTTACTCTTGTATGTGGATGATATGCTCATTGCTTCCAAGGATCAAAATGAAATCAACAAGTTGAAGATGCTTTTGAAATCGGAACTCGAGATGAAGGATCTTGGAGAAGCAAGGAAAATCTTGGGCATGGAAATAGGAAGGGACCGAAAGCATTTTGAGTTAAGATTGACTCAAAAGGAATATGTTAAGAAAGTGTTTTGCCAGTTTAGCATGGAGGATGCAAAGGCGTTAAATACACCTTTACCTTTGCATATGAAGCTTTCGGAGAAGGGATCACCTATCGGGGATAAAGACAAGGCTTATATGACAAAGGTGCCATATGTAAGTGCGGTTGGTAGTTTGATGTACGCAATGGTGTGTACAAGGCCCGATATTACAAATGTCGTCGGGGTGGTTAGTCGGTATATGGCTAATCCGAGGAAATCGCATTGGGAAGCCGTGAAGGCTGTTATGAGATACTTGAAAGGCACATTATCTCATGGACTTGTCTTTGGCGGTAGTGATGATAGGAGTTGCAAGTTGGTTTGTTATTGTGACTCGGACTACGCCGGTGAAAGGGATCGGAGGAAATCAACTTCCGGGTATGTCTTCACACTTGGAGAGACAGCCATTAGTTGGAGATCGCTATTGCAAACCGTAGTTTCTTTATCCACTACGGAGGCGGAGTTGATTTCCGCTGTGGAAGCGGCCAAGGAGGTACTCTACTTGAAGCGATTGTTGTGTGACTTGGGTTTCGAACATGAGAGTGTTGATGTTCGATGTGATAGCCAAAGTGCTATCCATTTGGCGGAGAATTTGGCATTTAGCTCACGGACCAAGCATATTGAGGTGAGGGAGTCATTTCTTGTAGCCATGGATGAGGGTAAGCTAGTATACCTTCGGAAAGTGCACACAAAGGATAATGCGGCGGATATGTTTACGAAGGCATTGCCGTATGGGAAGTTCGAGCATTGCTTGAACTTAATTCGCTTGTTGAGTTGCTAGGTGCCACGGGGTGGCTCGAGGTGGAGAGAGTGATTTTGTGTTTGAGGGAATAGGAATAGCGGTGAGAGATTGAAAATCTATCTTCAAGGTAAGTACTCGTTACACTCCCGAGTACATTGTCTTTTGGTGAGACGGTTTGTGGTTTGAATGTTTTCAACACTACATTGACGGGTGGGAGCTTTGCCTGAACTCGTTGGTGTAGTGCAATGGGCAGTGGCCATGCCAGAGCTCATTGGGAAAACATTCAAGTTTGCTTGGTCGAAGGTAGAAGGAAGTGCATGGTGCATTGGAGTTTGGAGTTGAGATGGTTATAGTATCGAGGTGGAGTGTTGTGATATGCGATACTATATATATGTGTGTTGGATTGAAGAGGACGAAGACAACTTCGATTCGGAGGTGACCGTTCGCAAATCGGAGCTCGTGTGAAGGAGATATGAGCAGGAAGGTGTTTACTGTCAGGTGGGTATAGGGACAGACGTCTGTCATAGGGGATGACAGACGTATAACTGCAGTGAATTGGTTTCCCGAGAGCTCAGACAGACGTCTGACACTTCCCTGGTAGACGTCTGTGCTGAGTGAATTTGCCCAAGTAATCTCTGGAAGATGACAGACGTCAGTCAGGAGGTTCGACAGACGTCTGTGCGAGCTTTGGGCTATTTTCGGGCTGAAGTTTAAGCAAGCTGATTTGTGACTAATTCGGGGACAATTTGGGTAATTGGCCAACCTCTATATAAGCTATTTTCTGAAATGAATTAGGTATAGCTTGAAGACTTGATTTCGGATCAAGGGTTTATTCTCAAGTGAGAATTAGGGTTTATAGCCTAATTCCAATTCTTCAATTCTATTCTCCTCAAACTCTTTTCTATATTGAAATATAGTGATTATTGGATCAATCTCTTGTATTCCTTTCATCATGGTAATAAAATACTCTCTCCAAAGTGGATGTACACTAACAAGATGTTAGTGGAACCACTATAAATCCTTGTGTGATTTGTTTTTGCTACTTTGTCATTAGTTTCTTGCTTGTGATTGAGATTTGGATTGTTCGTGATTGGTTGATATTGGTTTTATGACTAGAGTTATTGTTTTGGTTGTTTTTGCAAGTCTAACAACGATCTAGTCTTCCGCTAGCGCATTGTGGTTTAGATATCGGATTCGAGTGGTCTTGAATCGTATTAATCACAACGGTTACAACAAAAAGTAAGTAGATCCTCATCAGTTGGAAGACAAGAAAACTTGTTAGACCTATGAATATCCACGTGCTCTTTTCCTCTACACATGTTTTTACTCACATGCGTAGGTGATACAGTTGGTGGCTTTTTAGAAACATGTCCAACGTTTGGTTACTGTGCACTGGACATATCAGTAGCCATATTCTATGTGCCTTTGTCAAGTCCATCAGGGAAAGTGTGTGGCGAGGTCCTAGTATACTCATCTCTTTTTGATGTCATATCCACATTCGTAGAAGTAGCAAAGTAGTCTACGTATTATAAGAGGACTTAGGCTTCCATGAAGATGCAATCGAGACACCACAATTCCTAGTGCATGTCCATAAACCTTGCAATTAGACCATGGAATAGGCTTATATTCATATGTAACTGATATAACAGTGTTTTGAACCGTCATAGTTAACACCCCGCATTGTGTCTGGATACAAAAAATTAGAACCAATCTCAACCAAAACTCTAGCGAAATGTAATCGGCTTCCGTTTGCAGTGTTATCATCCATTCATACTGCTTTCCCAAAGTACTCGAAATTCTGCTAATAGCTTCACGATTCCAGAAATCCAGACTCAGACCATTTAATCTATTCGAGATGGATATCTATAGAACTGAAGTAATCTTTTGTCAATTGCATTCCAGGTTTCAATGGTTTCATGATAACCATTCCTAAATTAAATGTAGACAGCCTAGGTTTTAGAATATGAATATAATCGTCTTCCAATTCAAAGCATACAACTACAAAACCACTATTGTTTATAGAAAATTTCAAAAGAACCTATGGCAAAAAATTAGAATCAATCTCAACCAAAACTCTAGCGAAATGTAATCGGTTTCCGTTTGCAGTGTTATCATCCATTCATACTGCTTTCCCAAAGTACTCGAAATTCTGCTAATAGCTTCACGATTCCAGAAAACCAGACTCAGACCATTTAATCTAATCGAGACGGATATCTATAGAACTGAAGTAATCTCTTGTCAATTGCATTCCAGGTTTCCACGGTTTCATGATAACCATTCCTAAATTAAATGTAGACAGCCTAGGTTTTAGAATATGAATATAATCGTCTTCCAATTCAAAGCATACAACTACAAAACCACTATTGTTTATAGAAAATTTCAAAAGAACCTATGGCAAAAAATTAGAATCAATCTCAATCAAAACTCTAGCGAAATGAAATCGGTTTCCGTTTGCAGTGTTATCATCCATTCGTACTGCTTTCCCAAAGTACTCGAAATTCTGCTAATAGCTTCACGATTCCAGAAATCCAGTCTCAGACCATTTAATCTAATCGAGATGGATATCTATAGGACTGAAGTAATCTCTTGTCAATTGCATTCCAGGTTTCCACGGTTTCATGATAACCATTCCTAAATTAAATGTAGACAGCCTAGGTTTTAGAATATGAACATAATCGCCTTCCAATTCAAATCATACAACTACAAAACCACTATTGTTTATAGAAAATTTCAAAAGAACCTATGGCAATAAATTAGAATCAGTCTCAACCAAAACTCTAGCGAAATGTAATCGGTTTCCGTTTGCAGTGTTATCATCCATTCGTACTTGTTTCCCAAAGTACCCGAAATTCTGCTAATAGCTTCACGATTCTAGAAATCTAGACTCAGATCATTTAATCTAATCGAGATGGATATCAAACTGAAGTAATCTTTTGTAAATTGCATTCTAGGTTTCCACAGTTTCATGACAACTATTCTTAAATTAAATGTGAACAGACTAGATTTTAGAATATGAATATAGTCGTCTTCCAATTCAAAGCATACAACTAGAAACCACTATGTTTTTGTAGAAAATTTCAAAAGAACCTATGGGCTTCCTAACATTTCGAACAAATTTAACAAACTGAGGATACAAAGGTCTACCATCTGTGACATTGGCCACAATCGAGTGTTTCCATCTACTTCTAAAATAGCCATACTGAATTCTGGAATGATGACGCAGGCCACAATCCACATCTCTGCCTTCAACTGTCTATTCTCCCGTCCTTTTAACTGCTTCAACCCAATAGTTTTTCCATGTAGACGCATATGCCCTAATAGAGACAACTCTGGAATCTGTAGGTACAATGGCTTTGGTGGAGGATCTATTGGGAATGGGTCCCTTCCTGTAATAACCCGGAAATCTGGGCTAATTTAAAATTTTTATTTTGGCAATTTTAGTGAATTTTGATTATTTAAAATGAATTATTTTAAATAATAACAACGAGAAATTTATTTTTGAATAGAATTCGAATGTATATATTATATAGATCGTCGTTAGAATATAAATAATTATTTATAATTATAAAAGGAATTGAAAATGGCGCGGTAGTTCGAAAATTCGATTTCAAATTTCAATTGAATGTACCTGGTGCATAATAAATCAGATTTTAGCGAAACCAAAAGTATTTGAATCTAATTGAGAATATCTTTCCAACGAATCCGAAAAATTGAAATTTCATAGCGGGAATCTAAAGTTACACCCAGTTGAAAATTCAGAATAGTCGCTATGTTATTTTGGCCCTTAAAAATGGAAACTTTGCAAACGACCTCGGTTTTTGACGAAACCACTTTTGTTGGATCCGCGATGTCAAATTATTGCTTGGTTTCAAATTTCATAATTTTTCGAATCAATATGTGAGCGTTTGACCAGTTTCAGTTGATTTTAATCGATTGGAAAATGGCCATTTTTCAAGCGGTCTCGGAATTTGACGAAATTAGTTTTGCTAGGACAGTATCGGCAATACGAAGCGAGAAATAATTTTTCTGGAATTTTTCGAGTTAGTAGGTGGCCCCGGTAAATTGAAATGTGCGTTAAAATTCAATATACATAGATTTATATTTTGATTTTGACGGAAACTGATCAAAACAGTCGAATTGGCTTACATGACATATCCCATTGTGTTCGGGATGAGGGTATTTAGTTGGGGGCGACATTCATTGGGTTTGATTTGGAGTTCAAGAGGATAAATTCTTGGATAAAGTAAAATAGAATTAAATAATAAAAATTAAAATAAATTTCTATAAAATGCCCCCCCTCTCGTTTCAGAACCCTAACTGCCATCTAAACAAATCGATGGCCAAAACGTTCGGATCTTGCTCCTCACTTTTCTCATGATCCGATCTGTGAAACCCAAATCTTCCAAAGCCAAAATGTTCGCTTCCTCGAGCTCGCCACATCCAACGGTCGTGTTGGTGTTTGGCCAACCGAGATGGGCGAATTTGACCCAGGAACCGCCCACGTTCCCGATGGGTTTCAAGATGCCTGGGGAGCTCGAGTTACGAAGCAAGGCCGGCGCGGGGAGAGGAAGGGGAGGCGGTCCACGTGGCGAAGTCGGATCCGTGGTCATCAGCTCCAGCGGCGCGCAAAACGAGGTCAACGTTCAGGAGCAGTTTCACGGATCGCCTGAAGTAGTTGAAGCATGAAGACGATGGTTTGAAAGGGTAATTAACCCTTAATTATGATGTAGTTATCTATTTAATTCAGTTTTATTTAAATCAGTTTTTATTTAATTATATATAAAAAAAATGTGATTCAAATTATTTATACCATTATTAGTGGAATGTGAATTTCAAATATGATTATTTTATATGAAAACATTGTTTTCAAAACACGATTTTTAAAATAACAACATTGTATTAGAAATAGGATTTTTATATAAAATATATATAATAGTATTAAAATATATGAGAAGTGTTTTATAAAATATATTAGAAGCGTTTTATAAAATATATGAGAAGTGTTTTATAAAATATATAAGAAGTGTTTTGTAAAATATACATGAAAGTGATTTTATAAAATATATATAGCATGAAAAAAATTATGATAACATCGTATAGAAACGTGATTTTTATTATATGGGTAACAGTACAAAAATGTGATTTCTAAATAAATAGCACTATATTAAAAATGAGATTTTTTTTTTAATATAAATTTCATGAAACAGATTGCGTTGGGATTAAACAGCGAATCTGAGCGTCAACGTAGCACGGCGGAGTGGATCCCAAAGATGAGAACTTTTCGCTTTTTATTTAATTTTCTAGTTAAAATATATACTAGGATGTGGACGGTGTTTAGTAGCACCCGACACCCGTCGTCCACAGACCATGGACGGCTTGTTTGTTTGTTTGCTTGATTTTGATGTGTAGTTGATTATGTGTTGTGGAATGAAATAAAAAAAAATTTATAGTTAAAAATAGAATTTTTAACGTGTATATGAAATGAAATAAATTTATATAAACAAATCGAACGATTTGTTTATGTACACACATTTGACTGATATTGATTGGAACGATAAATTTTACACATCGCCCAATTGCATGAATAAAATATGTGTTTGATTGTTTGAAACCCCACATGGGTATTAGGATGGTATATGACATACACTAATCCCAATAATTAGTTGTATGTCGATCGATTGATTGACAGACTGTTATAAGCGTTAAATATTTATATTTGATGCTTATACAGTGTAGAATGCACTTTGGATGATGGTTGATTATTTGTCATTGTTGATATATACATGCGTTGTATGGAAATCCATAGAAATAAAATCTATGGTAATTGATTGGGACTCATTCCAGTTTTGAAATAGAATATTTGAAGAGAAATATTTGAATAGAATATTTGAGAAGAAATATTTGAAATAGAAATATATAAAGCCGTACTGATTAGATATGCGCTATTTTGACGCGAACGATACTTATATCGATTATATTCGTTTTTATAATGAATATTGAAAAGTGATTTCCAAATCAAATATTTTGAAATAAAATTCAAATTAAATTGAATTGAAACGAATTAGAATTCGAATTGAAAATAAAATGAATTCGAATCGAATTGAAATTGAATGGAAATCAATTTGAAATGAATTCGAATTGAATTGAAATTGAATAGAAATCGATTTGAAATAAATTCAAAATCGAATGGAAATTGAACTGAAATTGAAAACGAACTGGAATTGAAATCGATTTGAATTGAAATCAAATTGAAATGAATTTAAAACGAATTTATAAGGAAAATTTTAATTTTGATTAGAAATTGAATGTGAAGTTGAAATCGTTTCGAAAACGAATTTAAAACGATTTATAAAATACGTTTTGAAAGGGAATCGACGAAATATATATACATAATATATATATATATTATATTATATTATATATATAATGGCCTGAATAGAACGCACCGCACCGCGGTAGTTCGCGAATTTCGGCCATTGACTTCGAATGAATATTACGAGAGATCCGACCGTCGGGTTCTCCTAAAACCAGAACCATTGGGTTCGTATCGAAAAGAGCTTTCTAACGAATATTAGAGATTTGAAATCTAATGGTTGGATTTGGAATTATGTCCAAATCAAATTTGGAAAAGGTTGTTGTAAGTGCAGTTCGATGGCCATTGATGGAAATCGACTGTACGGGCCTAAAAAATTTATTAAAAATAGTAATAATTTGTGTAAAATCATATGAAATGTTTTGTGAATAATTAGGATGAAAAACTCCAAGTTTGAAAAGATAAAAGTAGATTTATCTCGAAATGAAATAGTTTTGAACTAGAATAATAATTTATTTATTTTTAAATAAATAAAGTGGATTTGAAATTGTTTCAATGGTAACCGGAATTTCCAATAATTGAATTGGAATGGATCTGAATCGAAATTGTCTTTGGAATATTTCGATGTTGGATTTCGTGATGAAATATATATAGTTATGGGAATTGAAAGATATATTAATATCGTTATTTCCAATACGATATTTGTTGGTCGTAGAATTTGATATTGAATATAAGCCGATATATTTTCTATTCAGAGCATTGTATTTAATATCAAATGTGATTTAGGTTTGTCGTGAATGGTGTCTTCATTAACACTATTCTTAAACCCAGTTGAGAAAAGGATTAAATCTTTTTATTTAGATTTAATGAAGTGTACCAATTAAATGGTATTTAATTGGAATTGAATTTGAATTTGAATTGATTTTTGGGTTTATCGTGAACGGTGTTTTAAATAACACTTGTTCTTCAACCCGATGATTAATGGAATGTGATTTTGGGTTGTCGTGAACGGTATCTTCAATAATACTGTTCTTAGATCCAATTGAGTTACGAAAATCAGAAACTAATTGGAGATTAGTTAAGTTGAATGGTTTCTTGGGTTTTGATCTGATGTTGGTTTCGGCCTTAGGGGTTAATATTTAGGGAACTGTTCTCTTACTAATTTACTGTTAGAGACTAATAAAATGGAATGTGATGTGAGTTTATCGTGAACCGTGTTTTAAATGACATTGGTTCTTTAACCCAGTTAAAGATTAAAACCAAGTGGAGTTTTAATGGATCTTTAATTAGATTGAAATGATCGAGAATGGAGTATCACTAGTTTTGCTCTAGGCGATAGTAAAATCTTTAATTAGATTTAAACGTGAAATGGTAATTGAATTTACCGATAACACCGTGGTGTTAAATATGAAGTATGACCAGTTTTACTTCATGGGATGAATAAGTTGGGATTGGGAAATTAAAATAAATGATTACTTCGGTAAGGTTCGTTAATCCCAACTAGTTGAATCGATATTCAAAAGGAGATTAAAGAATAAATTTAAAAGGATTTATCTTTGATAAAATTAATGGGAACCTTTCCCTAAGAATGTGAAATTTAGAAACTAACTGTAAGTTAGCTAAGCAGAATGGTTTCCTGGGTATTGATCTGATGTTGGTTTTGGCCTTCGGGGTTAATATTTGGGGAATTATTCTCTTGCTAATTTACGGTTAGTAACTGATGAATTGGAAAGAGGCGTATGTTGTGTTTGTGTAACACTTGTTTAATATATACGCGAGTTATTCAGAAAGACCGGGTTTATCCCATTCTGAATAACGGATTCGACGTAGTGTCGAAGATGAAGACGGTGGTCGAAGACCGGAGGTCTTCACATCGTTTGGGTGATTACTGATGATCTTGATTGGGCCGTACACCCAAGAGGAGGGAATCAGTTAGTGGTCGTCCAGACGTACTTGGAGATCGATGGATATGCGAGATACAAGGTGCCTCCGGTTTCGTTCAAACCCAGAACGAACTTGTAAATGGATTGTGTGTCTGACATTGGATTTTATTATGTGTGATTGATTTCTATTAAATATATATCTGTTTGGCGGCGGAGAATTTATTCTCTTGCTTAACGCCCTTCTCTGAGACGTACGAGCTCAGAGGTTATATATTGATGGATATCAAACGCATGGAGTGAATTGCCTGTGTGGCATGCCTAAGTGGCAATTGATCAAGGCTTCTGTTGAAAAGCAAAGTTTTGTGGTTGATGATCAAAGCACGACCTGTGTGGCATAGCTTTGTGTAACGTTGATTCGTGAGCCTCACACCTCGGTTGTGAACCAGAAACGGGAGAGGACATCAGGGAGGGCATGCGTCTCCTTCTAGTTAGAATTGGCGTCAGTGGTTTGACACGCCCTGACGAGTTTGACTTATGTGGTTGTTGCTGTTGCGAGGCGCCTCGGATATATCGGTGACTATGTTAAGCCGATGGAGTCATTCGTTGGCTCATTTACGCCCCATAGGGCGGGGAGACGTATTGTTTAGGCATAATAATCCACTCCGTGTGGACCGGCCCTGACGATCCATGGTGTAGATGCAGCTGTTCCTGAGACATGGGCTAGATTGCCTCGAATTAGCACAGGACGATCCCTTTGCCTTGGTTCACAGATGGAAATCCAATTTCCAATACGAAACTGCGGATTTTATTTGTAACTTATATATGGCGACATAGTGGCATGGGACGCTCATGTCGCCTATGATTGATATTTATGATTGTATATAAAATCAGAAACTAACTGGAAACGAGCTAAGATGGGCGGTTTCCTGGGTATTGGTCTGATATTGTTTTCGGCCTTCGGGGTTAATACTTAGGGAATCGTTCTCTTACTAATTTACGGTTGGAGTCTGATTAAGAATCAAAAGATAAAATTTCGCGTATCAAGCATTCTTTGGATGTTATAAGGTAAAACCCTATCCTCCGGCTTGCGTTGCATTGTGTGATGGGACCTGGGTCGTATAACAGCTTCATTGTTCTTTATTTAGCATTGCGCTGTTAGTTTATGCACTAGTACTCTTGGGGTTAAACCTGTTCCGTGTTATACGGCGTGGTCCCTTGATTTACCAAACTTTAAAAAATCAAATTAATAATTGTTTTAGTTCTCACACCAGTCACATGACTGACCTGGAGTTTATTGTTTTAACCTAAACTCTGGGTGCCCTTATTTTCGACACGGGCAGCTAGTAGTTTTGGTTTTGCAGATTTATATTCATAGGAACCTGGTTTATAGCTGGAATGATATCCGGAAAAGCTCTGTATCCGTATATCTCTTTCAGTTGTGTATGGTATTATTTTTCCGCTGCAGTAATGTATTGTAATCTCTGATATTTATCAAATGTAATTTATTCATTCATACTCTGTATATTCTTGTATTCTGATGAAATTGTTGTAATTAACAATGAAATGTTCTTCTGTCTGCGTTCTTTTGTGTGTTGTTCTCAAAGTATCCGTTCTTTCCTTACCGGGGAAGTTACGGGCTCTTACACTTCATATGTGGAAAAACCCATATTTAATTAATTGGAGCAATAAGTGTTGCTACGGTATTTCGTGCTTTTATTTGAATAGGTGACTATGTGACCTTTTGGTGTGCCTTAGTATTTGCACCTTGTTGGGAACGGTAACCTTATTAACTATGGTGGTTGAATGGAGACATCAAGGTGCCTCTTTGGTGGCTATATATATACATCCATTCTTGGGTAGCAAAAATACACACAAGATACAAGACAACAACATCAAAACTTTGTCAGTTTCTCTAAAACTTTGTGGGAATCTTCTACTACTTTGAGATTGCCCTTTGCTGGAGTGTTTGTGCGAGATCTCTCAGCTTTTCTAAGCTTTGTTTCCCGGTGATATTTTTCACTTTTCTCGCTTTTGTTTTAATGCTGTTATTGCAAGCTATTGTTGGATAATTTGTTTATCCACTTTGTGACTTGGATTTGGATTTGTGTACTACTCCATTTTCATAGTAAGAGAAGTTTGGGAGGACCCTCGTCACTGGTCCCGTGGTTTTTACACTTCACATCGAAGAGGTTTTCCACGTTAAAAATTCGGGTGTTATTACTTTATTATTATCTCTTATTCTGTTCATTATTTGCATTAATCATTGGTGATTTTGGTGCATTTGGCTGGGTTTGTCTGTGTCATTCTTAACAAACTGGTATTAGAGCAAGGTTGGTTAATTTGTAGCATCTCCCGATGGATTCTAGTAATATCAACACTAGTAGAATGATTAGTTTGAATGGTGTTAACTATCATATTTGAAAGAGAAAAATGAGACTTGTTGTATGTCAAAAGTTGGCATTTACCTGTGTTTAGTGATGAAAAACCATAAGGTAAAACTGACAATTAGTGGCAATTTGAACATGAACAGGTGTGTGGATTTATTCGTCAGTGGGTTGATGATAATGTTTTGAATCATATAAATGATGATGTTCATGCTAGATCACTATGGCAAAAACTTGAATCTCTTTATGCTAATAAGTATGGAAACAATAAATTGTACCTTATCAAGCAATTGATGGGCTTGAAGTGCAATTCAAGCAAGTCACTTTCTGATCACCTGAATGATTTTCATGGCATTATTCAGCAATTATCAGCTATGGATATAAATTTTGATAATGAAATTCCAGGACTTTTGTTACTTGGCACTCTCCTGATTCATGGGACACTTTCAGAATGACACTTTGCAACTTAGCACTACATGGAAAAATTTCACTGGATATTGCCAAAGTTGGTATTGTGAATGAGGAGATGAGGAAGAAATATCATGGTGTGTCTTCTTCATCCGAGGAAGCATATGAAAATAGAGGAAGAAGCAAGAGTAAAGGTTCAGTTTCCAGAGACAAAAGCAGAAGCAAATCTCGTGGAAGATACACAAATATGAAGTGCCATTATTGTGATAAATCCGGTCACATAAAGAAATATTGCTACAAGTGGAAAAGAGACAACAAGGGTGGTAAAGGCATGGAAGATAAGAAGCAAGATCAAAAGATTGCAATAATGATGATAGAGCTGCTACTGCAACTAGCGGTGATCTTATCATTGTACATGATGAGAGCTATGTGAACCTTGCTAAATATGAGTCGAGTTGGGTCGTTGACAGTGGAGCATCACTACATGTGACATCGCGGAAGGAATTCTTCACATCTTATACACCTGGTGACTTTGGGGTGTTGAAGATGGGTAATGATGGTGTGGCCCAGGTTGTGGGCATTGGAGATGTATGTTTGGTGACCAACATTAGAGCAAAGTTAATGCTTAAAAACGCAAGACATGTTCCAGAAATTCGATTAAACTTGATCTCTACCGGAAAACTCGATGATGATGGCTACTGCAACGCTTTTCATGGTGGTCAATGGAAGCTTACTAAAGGAAACATGGTGCTAGTGGGAAGAAGCACACAAGCCTGTACTTGCTGCAAGCCTCAATTCCTACTGATTCTGTAAACGTGGCAAATGATGATCTTGCAAAATTATGGCATAGAAGACTTGGTCATATAAGTGAAAAGGGGCTAAGTTGTTTGATGAAGAAAAATGCACTAACCGATTTGAAGTGTGTAAAATTGGACAAATGTTCTCACTGTATTGCGGGAAAGCAGAATCGGGTCTCCTTTAAGAGACATCCTCCTTCAAGAAAAACAGATTTGCTTGATCTTGTTCATTCTGATGTTTGCGGTCCGTTAAAAATTAAGACCTTTAGTAGTGCACTTTACTTTGTTACTTTTATTGATGATTGCTCAAAGAAATTGTGGACATATGCTTTAAAAACAAAAGATCAGGTACTTGATGTTTTTAAGCAGTTTCAAGCCTAGGCTGAAAGGCAATCTGGTAAAAAGCTAAAGTGTTTACGTTCTGACAATAGTGGTGAATACATCGGTCCACTTGATGAATATTGTAAGGCTCAAGGTATTCGACATCAGTTTACACCAAAGAAGACTCCACAACTGAATGGTGTAGCAGAGAGAATGAATAGGACTTTGTTAGAGAGAATGAGGTGCATGCTTCCAGAGGCTAAGTTGCCAAAACACTTTTGGAGTGAAGCTTTATTTACAGCTACACATGTGATCAATTTTTCACCGTGTTTTTCTTTAAATGGTGATGTTCCACATAAGGTTTGGCTTGGCAAGGAGGTCTCTTAAAGTCCTTTATGTGTCTTTGGATGTAAGGCGTTTGTGCATGTGCCTAATGATGAAAGATCGAAGCCTGATTCCAAGACTCGCCAATGCATCTTTGTAGGCTATGGTCTTGACAAGTTTGGCTATAGGTTTTATGATCCTATAGAGAAGAAATTGATTCGTAGCAAGGATGCACACTTTGTTGAAGATTAAACAATTGAAGTTATTCAGGAACCACAAGAAGTGTAACAACCCGGAAAATCTGAGCCAGTTTAATTTTTTTTAATTTGGCTATTTTAGTAGATTTTAAATATTTAAAATAAATTATTTTAAATAATAACGACGAAAAGTAGTTGAATCGATGTTTGAAAATAAATATATTTATTTTAAATTATAAACATAGCCTGAAATGGCGCGGCAGTTTCAAAATTTCAATTCAAACTTTGATTGACTGTACCGGGTGCAAAATAAAACGGATTTTAGTGAAACCAAAAATATTTAAATCTTTTAGTAAATATCTTTCTAATGAATCTGAAAAATCGAAGTTTCATAGCGGGAATCAAAAGTTATGGCCAAATGAATTTTCAGAAAGGTCGCTATAGAGAATATATAGCCCTTGAAAATAGACATTTCGCAAATGACCTCAGAATTCGACGAAACCACTTTTGTTGGATCCGGGATGCCAAATTATTGCTAGGTTTCAAATTCCATAATTTTTGAAGTTAATATGTGAGCGTGGCGAAGGAAAATGTGTTTGGTCAATTTCTGTTAAATTGGATCGACCAGAAAATGGCCATTTTTCAAACGGTCTCAGAATTCCACGAAACTAGTTTTGTTGGGACCGTATAGTCAAAACATAGCTAGATTTATTTTTCAGGAATATTTAGAATCAGTATGTGGCCGGCAAATTGAAATGTACGTTCGAATCGAATATTGAATGTCTTATATTTTAATTTGAAGAGAAACTGACTGAAACAGTCGAATGGGCCTACGATACATATCCCATTATGTTCGGAATGGGGGTATTTAGCTAGGGGCGACAGTCGTTGGGTTTGAATTGGAATCAGTGTGTGGAAGGGAGATATTTTTGAAATTATAAAACCATGGGCCAATCAGAATTTTCCTTTCATAAATAAAAAAATAAGGGTCGCGTTCTCTCTCCCTGATAGCGATCGACGACGGAAGCTTCTTCAAACCTTCCTCCTCCGATTCCTCCTCCTACACTCAATAAAACACCATCCCCAGTGCAAATTTTTGTAGAGCTGGACCTCCTCTTCAAATCCGTACAAGTAGTGCCCTCCCACGTTCCTCCGCCAGCGAGATCCGTCGACCGAAAGTTCACGGCTTTGAACAGCCGTCGCGCCTCCCTGGGGGTGTCGATCTGGACCCCACCACCGGCGCCGGAAAACCTGTTCCTCCCTCTGCGACGCTGCACCAGCTGATCCCCACAACGTTTCATGGTTTGAGTGAAAATATCAAGCCTAGTTTTGAACAAGTTTTGAAAGGTAACGGCTGATGGATATTTATACTGTTTTAACACTTTAAAGTGTCGCGAAATTCGATTAACTTCTAAAAATCGTATCTTTTTCGTTTGTGGTCGAAATCCAGTGAAACAAGAGACAGTGGACTCGTGCGGACGTCTTCTACATTCTAGAAGAGATCGGATATTTTTCTGAGCCTTCTGCAATTTTTGGTGGAGTGGAACCCAATGTGAGATTTCTAATTTATAAACGATATGGAAAACAATGATGTATAAATTATATAGTCGATGTATGAGTTATATAAGCGTTGTACACCACATGTATAAGTGTTGTGTATGTTGTATGTTCGATGTGTAAGTTATATATGCGTTGTAAAAATAATATATGCGCTGAAATAAATTGAAATGATATTGAAGTGAAATCGAAATATATTTATATACGAATATATATATACTCCCCTCGTCCACAGACCATGGACGATATATATTGGTTGTGATATTGTTTGGATTATTGGTTGATGTGAAATTTGGTGAATATCATGAATGGTTGATTTGAAATGATTGATTGTGATTGAAATCCCAATATGATTAGTATATAGGAAAATTCACCTGCGTGCGAACTAGATGTATGAAATCCCCATTGTCAAAAACCGCGAGGTTTTAAGGTAGAGCGAGTAGCCGTACTCGGGACGGTGCCGGTTTTAACTACCCTGTCATTATGCGGCCGAAATTTTCAATAATATTCATGTGTTAGAATTATTTTCATGTGTTGAAACTAAATTCATGTGCTGAATAGAAATTCATGTGTTGAACAGGAATTCATGTGTTGAATGAAGTTCATGTGTTGAATAATTTCTTTGAAAGATAAAAATAACATTTTTATTATATATATAGACTATATAAAATAATAATATTTTAAACAAATTGTTTTAACACCAAAAATAACATTTTTACCTTATGTATGAACTATATAAAATAATCGTGATTTGAAATAAATTGTTTTATAATAAAAATCACATTTTTATTATATATATAAACTATAGAAAATATTCATGTGTTGAATAAAGGGCTAGAACGATAAAAATCACATTTTTATCGTATGTGTGAAGTCGAAAACATTTATGTGTTGAATATATAGATTGAACAATAAAATCTACATTTTTATTGTGAATATGAAGTGCTAAAAATATTCATGTGTTCAATAAATATTTTTAACGACTCGCTAAAAATACACCAGTGTTGAAATAAATATTTGTTTGATATGAATATTATTTTTAACATGTGTATGAACTAAATAAGGTAGTCATGCATTGAGAGATATTTTTGTTCGCTAAAGTTATCATTTTTATGCGAAATATGAAATGTTAAAAATGGTGAGGTGTTGGAATAAATATCTGTTGGATAAAAATATCATTTTAATCAAATATATGAAGTGAATATGGTTTTGAAATTGAAGAATGAATTATATATATATATATAAATATAAATAAATTGAATAACGAAGCTGCAGTTCGTATTTTGAAACCGTGATTTTAAACGATTAGTGCGGGAGATCCGACCATCGGATTTTCCCGAAACTGCAACCGTTGGGTTCGCCTTGGAAATATCTTTCCAACGACACCAACTTTGCAAAGATCCAACGGTTGGATTGTCTGGAATGTGTAATTCAAATCTGAAGAAAAACAGCGCCAGAATCGATTATATTTATATATATATATACAATTAAAATAAATCGAATAACAACGCTGCAGTTCGTATTTTGAAATCGAAACTTCAAACGATTGTATCGGGAGATCCGACAGTCGGATTTTTCCCAAAACTGAAACCGTTGGATTCGTTTTGAAAAGATCTTTCTAATGATATAAAATTTGTGAAGATCCAACTATTAGATTTTCATATATGTGTAAATCAAATCTGAAGAAAAACAGCGCCATGGCCGCGTTATGGCCTGAAGCGTTGTTTGAGTGAATTAGCTATTTTAAATAAATGAAAATAGCGATAAATCGTGATAAAATATTATAAACGATATGAAATGGAAATAAACTGAATTTGCTCGGTTTATGTGATATTTGATGGTTGAATGTGTTTGGCGTGAAAATTACATTAAAGAACAGAATTATTGATATCGAATAATTTAACCATTAAAATGAATTGATTTGAAATTCTAAATATACGTGAATTATTTGAAAAGGCCGAGTTAATTCTCATTTCAAATAATTGATCGATGATTAGAAGTCGAAGACATGAAGACGGAGCAAGACCGATGATCTTCACGTCGAATGGAGGGGTGCTACTGATGCTCATGATAGGAGTAGCTACCTTGAAGGGGCTGAAGAAGTAGTCGTCCGGACGTACTTGTAGATTGTACGGGTATGCGAGGTATTGAGTGCCTCCGGTTTCGTTCAGACCCAGAACGAACTTGTAAAAGGACTATGTGTCTGACATTGGATTTTGTTCTGTGCTAATTGATCTCTATTAAATATATATCTGTTTGGCGGCGGAGAATTTATTCTCTTGCTTAACGCCCTTCTCTGAGACGTACGAGCTCAGAGGTTATATATCGATAGAAACCAGTCGCATGGAGTGAATTGCCTGTGGGGCATGCCCAAGTGGTAGTTGATCAAGGCTTCTGTTGAAAAGCAAAGTCTTGTGGTTGATGATCAAAGCGCGGCCTGTGT
Source organism: Allium sativum (assembly GCA_030737875.1). Taxonomy (NCBI): domain Eukaryota; kingdom Viridiplantae; phylum Streptophyta; class Magnoliopsida; order Asparagales; family Amaryllidaceae; genus Allium; species Allium sativum. Next base: position 18,836,064 of record CM060920.1, read on the forward strand.
GGCATAGCTTTGTGTATAGCGTTGTTTCGCGACCCTCACACCCCGGTATGAGCCAGAAACGGGAGGGGACATTAGGGAGGACATGCGTTTCCTTCTAGCTAGCAGTGGTGCTTTGGGTTTTGCACGCCCGGGTATTTTACTTATGTGGATGATGGAAAGCGAGGCCTCGATTAGTTCGGTCTCTTTGGAGCCGATGATTTGGTCGGATATGACCAGTGATGCCCCATAGGGTGGGGAAACGCAGTGTCAGGCATTATAATCCACATCGGTGGACCGGCCCTGACGATCCAAGGTGCAGTTGCGGCTGTTCCTGAGACACGGGCTAGAGTGTCTCGAATTCGGTAAGGACTATCCCTTGCCTTGGTTCATGACGGGTATCCAATTTCCAAATACGACACCGTACTGTTTTGATTGTATACCTATATATAGCAACATAGCGATATGGGGCATTAATGCCGTCTATGATTGATACTTATGATTTGAAATTGTTTTTGAAACATATAAACACTAGTAATAATATCAAATGCTTTTATTTTATTCGTATCAAGCATATTTTGGCCATTGTAATGTAAAATTCTATCCTCCGGTTTGTGTTGCATTGTGTGATGGGAACTGAGTCTTATCATGGCTTCATTTTTATAAAAAAGCATTGCGATGTTTAAAAGATTTACTTGTTTTAAAGCATTGGCAATCCAATGGAGTAAACCCGTTCCGCGAAAGTGGCATGGTCCTGTTATTGGCCATATCATAAAATGTGTTAAGTAGATTTCTCATACCAGCCCCATGACTGATGTGACAACCCGCTATTTTTAACGATTTAAATCCAATTTAAATCGAATTTTATGTTGAAAACATTCTGCAATTTCTTGTAACGGGAATTTAAAATTTAAAATGCGTACAATGAGTTGTTGCAACTATGAAAATTTCGTCGGAAAATTTGAATGTTTGTCGATCGCGCAAATTTTCAGTGCAAAGCTGCGCAAAACAGTTCAAATTTTCTTGATTTTAAAATCTCTCTGAAACTAGTTCGGACAAACATGAAAAGTATTCTATTCGTTATCAGTAATCCAACGGCGAAATTTGTTTCGCGAAAATCGGACGTTTTGACCTCCGTTTTTCGTCCGCATTTTACGTTAAAAGGGGTCCGTAACGCGTTTTTGAATGGAGCGTCCTGACACTGAAAATTATATACCGTTGTGTCCGTCTCGTCGCGCTGATTTCCGTAATATATTCATTTGTCAGTTTTGGTGCTCGGTTCATGCTGAAATTGTGAAAATGCTTTCACAGTTCAGTTTTGAAAAATAGCCATTTGAGTTCGATATGTCCCTTTTCGGATCCTACATCCTTTTCTAGTCGTTTTGGGTCTGCAGAACCCGTTCTTTTATTTCACTTAACCATACATACATTATTTTTTTGTCTCCAAATGCCTAAAAGGTGGGACACATTTCTTATTTCAACATCATGTAATATGCCATTCATGCATGCAACGTTACTTCAAAATTTTAAGGCCTTGCGTTAGTTTTTCTTTTTTTCTTTCTCTTGTTGTTCCATATGCAAGCCATGGACATAATATTCCATCTTCATTTCCTAATATTACAAGCCATGCATGCGTTATGCCTATTAGAAATATGTTCTCAACTCCAATCCATGTGCATTCTATTATTTTAAAGCATTTGCTCCTTTTGTCATCAGGCAACCTTTCATGCGCTTATATTTCCGAGACAATGCCTACACTGGATTCCAAATTTTCATATGAAATTATTGGAAAAAAAACCAATAAGGGTGAAGCGTTAATTGTGTTATCTTTCCAAAACCGATCATTCATAATTACCTCACGTTCCCAGTTTCGAGCAGTATTATTTTCCCAAAGAAGTGTTCAAACCGCCGTTTGAGTGGTTGCCCGATGCCACGCTACATTTATTTTCATATAAAAAAAGAATGCTTCAGCCTCGTGAACCGCTCCATTCCTCTTTTCTTGGCCACCAGATCCCTTTTCCTTTCTTTATATGCTGCAGTCCTTTAGGAACATACAATCAACCTTTTTCCCAACTGAACCTACTCCATTGCCATGCCGCACCCTCGCCCCAACTTGGAGACTAAAGACCCCCTGCACCCTGAAATCGAGCCTTCCCTTTGAGCCACCCGTGAACCCTTAAGCCTCTCCAATTGAAATACTAGCTCCGCCACTTGAAGCCGTCCTCCAGGCCTACTGTCCCGCTCCTCTCCTCCGTCCATGACCCCAGCTTCACCCTTTGGCCGACGAACTCCCTCATCTCCGCCCTTCAGCCTTGCCCACCGCGCTGACCCCATCTCGCCCTCCATCTTGACAAGCCGAGCTCATCCACATGACAGTCAGTCTGAGACCCCACCATGCTGACTGTAGCCAAGGCTGCGGACCCACCAACTCGCCCATTCAACCTCCGACTCCAACGCCCTGAAGTCACCAGCGGATCCACCTCCTTCCTCACCAGTATGTTGTGCCGCCTCGGACCAGAGTCTCCACTTCGACTGTCCCTTGTATGTGCATGCGTGTTCATTGTGTGGGAGTGTGTATCTGTTTGTGTGGTGCCTGTATGGGTTGCGTTTGTGTGTGACAGGGTGCATGGGTGTGTATATTTTGTGTTGAATTCCCTCTGTGTGTGTTTTTTAAACTGTGTGTGATTGTTTATGGCGTGAGTTTTGTATAAATGTGCTTCTGTGTGGGTGATGGTGAATGATGTGTGTGTTATTTTGCTTATTTGAGCGTGTTTAAATACATATGCATATTGTTATATTGGTGTTTGTTATATATTTATTTATATAATATGATTTTTGGTGTAGGTTGAATTTCAAGTATATATATTTGAAGTTAATGTATATATTTTTTTGTATATAAATATATAATATTTTAGAAAAGAGCATTGGTTGTGTTTTATGTTGAGTGTGGTGTTGAGTCCAGAAACCATTCTCCCAAACCCCAATATCCATACCAATCCGTTGAGAAACCTCTGACCGTCTCTTATAAAATAAAATAAATATTGGTGATCGTTGAGTTAAAATCATTTCGAATCGTGCCTGGGTGTCGTCATCTCTTTCTGTACCAAAGTCGTCTGTCGTCTTCATTTCTGTGCCACGAAAGGTGAGTTTATCTCACACCTGACTTACATTTTTCATGGATGTTAGATCAATAATGAACTGTTATATGAAATGTATAGGATTGCTGATAGAAACTGTTTGATTTGATATATATGCACATTTCATATGTGACACGATATATTCATATGACACGTAGTTGCACTAATGATATATATGCTGAGATTGTTGCTATGTGATTGTTGTTTGTGATTGTTGATACCCTAGTTAGGAAAAATCACTAAGGGTTGAAATGATACATACCCGAATGAACATTAGAATAAGGAAAATAGTTATGGGTTGAAATGATAGACCTAAACGATTTTTAGTGAATTTGGGATCGCGGGTTGAAATGATATACCCGTTGAAATTTTATAAATTGCGGGTTGAAATGATAAATATCCGTATCACTTGACCATAGGTAGAAATGTAAATACGAACATCGTTGGTCATGTTTTCGTAATAAAGTAATTTGGAAATTTTGAGTTTAAATAATAATTTAAGATTTTATATTTTTATTTTAAGAATTTTAAACTTTTGTATATTAATATTTTCTTTAAACCTATTTTATTTTATTTTAAATTTTATATATGTTTATAATCTACTTTCTAATTATTATTAGAATTTTACAAACTTATATATATATCAATTTTCAAAATTAAATTATCTTTATATATATATTTTGCAAGCTATAAACTCAAAGTTGGTTTAAGTAAGATTTTGTGACCTAAGTCGAGGTTTGAATTTCTAATAAAGATATTTAATTTTAACATCAAACTCATATGAGATACGGATTTGAATTCAAATTGAATCGAACTTAACGTGACTAAATGTAAATTAGAATATATATAATGTTATATACGAAATTGGTTCTCATGATCATTTAGTTGAATTTTGAAATTTGTAAAATCGAATTTATAAGATGGTTTTAAAACTTATGATTTGTATTTTTACAATATGGAATTTGTACGACTTGAGTAAATAGGATATGATTTGTCGAATTTGAAATATAAGAGTTTGATTCAAATTTTAAGTAATGAAATTTAATTTATGTTTCGAGTTATAAAGTATGATACGATATGTTTTGAATTATAAGCGAAATATGAGATTTTGATTTAAAGTGTATGTATTGAATTTGAACCGAAATATTGGACTTAATAAATAGATTTAAAATGATATCCTATAAATGGTAATCTTGAAACAATTGAATTATTGAACTTGAGTTTTGATGAATATAAATCAAACCGAAATATTCTTGAAGTCAAATATTTTTGTTTTGATTTAAACGATAACTGCGACCTTTAAGATATGTTTTTGATGTAAATTGTTTTGAATTGAAAGTCGTTATGTGAATATTTTTGAAATCCATATAATTAAGCGATATAAATGAGTCGTTTTCAAAATTGAATATAATCGAAGTTAGATATTTAATTTTGATTTTGAAATTCGAATATGAGTTTTCATATAATCGATTTTATAAATTGATTTATAAAATAATGGCCACGATGTGAAAAATGTAAACGTTTGGTTGTTAAAGAGATCGGGATCGGCTATTGTCATACTCTCTGCCAATACCACCGAAAACCACTTTAACAACTGTGTACGCGGTGGAGTTCCAGAATGAAGGGGATGATTTGGCGAACGACTCTATTTTGTATTTTCATTTTAATTACGGGACTCTGACTACCTTGAGCCAGCTTGATGTGGCTAAAACAGGAGCTACGCACGGACCAATTGAGGTCATACCTCTTATCGAGCACACTTCTTCGATATTATTCTATTACTGTTGAGATTCGATTTGGGCCCTTTTGATATGGGAGTGTGTCTCGAGGTGGGCGGTAGTTGCGGCTATGCGTTACCACCAGTCCGGCTCTGCAAATGGTGAGTCCACCCTGGCATTCCTTGCGTGCCTTGTCACATGCCTTATACGAGCCCACTACGACTTTGTTTTGTACCGTTTTATATGGGGTGCCCTCTGATCAACCTCCAGTTTACGGAGGAATTACGGTACTGTATATACTATGGGAATATATAAACGGTGTAAGGGTAATCATGGTAATCCCGCTTACGCTATTTTGGTATTTTACTTTATTGATAGACACTATTGTATATAGCGTATTATACTACATAGTATTAGTTTGACGGATCCTTAGAGAATGGTGATCCCAAACATCCTCTAAGTTACTGATTGCATTTCATCGAACATTTCATTTAAGTTGATTTACTTCTATGAGAATGTTAGTCCTGATCCGAGTTGTTTTGTTTTGCATTATGGCTCGGGTCAGATCGAGTATATCAGTTTTCGAGATTCACCTTTGGAGTTTGGAGCTTATATTGGATTTTTGCTCACCTATATCTACCTATTGATCAGTTCCAGTCATCCAGTTATTTCTGTCATTCTGTTTCAGATTGTTGTCTATTAATTGTATTAGACTCCCGTTGTATTATTTATGTAAACTCTGATGTAAAGATTCATGAACTACTATTGTATTTTAAATTTTCCGCTGTGAGATATTATATTTCTCTGTATCTGTGTCTGTGATCTGTGATTTTGTGATTTATTCTATTTACCTCAGAAGCTAATAACAATCTGTTGTTTTGGACGTTTCGACTTGACATGTTTTGTCGATTCGGCACGGTCAAAATGGCGGGTCGTTACAACTGAGTCGTAGTTTGTTTCACTTGCAAACTCGGGTGCCCCTTTTTCTACATGGGCAGCTTTGTATTTAGGTTTTAACAGGCTCTTTCTGGATAGCTGGAGCTGAAGATGGATTCTATCGTTTATCTCTTTTTATGCTGTTCAGCTCCTATTGTACATATTATGTTTGTTTTCCGCTGTAAACATTTATGTACAGCTAAACTGTATTTGTACTAAGTATGATCCTGTATACTGTGTAACTATGATGATTATGTTTATCCAGTGTATTCTACTGTACATTATCTGGTGTATTTATTTATTTCTGTTCTGCTATTATTTGTTTTATGTGTTATATTCCAAAGGTTACCCTTGCCACCTTCGTACGGGTTTTTGGGGTCGTCACAAACGTGGTATCAGAGCTTTGGTTAAGCATAGTTCTGGAATATAACATATTAACGAACTCGCCAGAAATAGAACTAGTAGTATTGTAGGACGAATAACTCATTACAGATAGGATTAGTAAGGTCCTAGTATGAGTATAGCAGAATGAGATACACCTCGATAGACACATTTACATTCAAGTATATGTTTCTATACTTCATAATATCTTTTCTGTTGACCTGACACTTGGTCTGCTATTTGCAGAAGTACTAGAAAATGAGTGTTAGAAACAGAAGAAGGAAAACAGAACCAGATCTAGAAGCTCTATTAAAGAAATATCATAATTAGAGTGGAGTATCATTCTCGGGCAATGAATCCATTAGTCAAACCCAAGATGGGATGCGTTCTGCTGAAAGAATTCTTGAGCGTCTCCAGCTAAGAGATGATCAGAAAAGATTACTGGCATCTTGGGCACTTAAAGACGAAGCTTTCTTCTAGTGGGAAACAGTTATTAAGGATGATCCAGAAGGTAATATTACCTGGGATATATATAAAGAAATTTTCCAAGAAAGATTTACTCCTCCAGAAGCAACTGAGCGGTTAAGTGATGAATTCTGCTATCCGATACAAGGAGATATGAATATTCCAGAATATCATAAGAGATTCAACGAACTTTCTCGTTTCGCCCCGCATCTAATTCAAGATCCAAAGAGGAAGAATCTGAGGTTTATTAATGGCCTTCAAAGAAAATACCAGAATAAAGTAATGGGGCATGTGAAGCTTCCTTTTTCTGAAATGATATACATGGCTTATCAGTATGAAGATCTAAATAATCGAGGTCTTTTAGTCGACGAAGAGGAAGTCAGTTCGGGCAACAAAAGGAAAACTGAAACTGATAGCCCAGAGACGAGTACACAGGTTGAGGCAAGTACGACGTCTGGAGCCAGAAAGAAGCCTAGATTCAATCGGAAAAAGGTTAAGGAAGAGAAAGGACTAGCAACAACTGCCACCTGCTCAAATTGTAATCAGAAAGGGCATTTGGCGATAAATTGGGGATCCTTAGAGAAAGGAATGAAGGATAAATTTAAATCCAAGAACAAGTTTCAAGAGAATAGAAGATGTAATCTTTGCCATCGGGCTGGCCATGTAAAGCAAGACTGCCGGCTATTAAAGAAATCGGAAATAGTACAAGTGAATGAAGTAGTAGAAACTTTTAGACCTTTAGCTAGCCAGGGAAGGCCAGATGTTTTAGAAGGCTCGCTTACTGTCAAAAATATCCCACTTAAAGTACTGTTTGATACAGGCACATCGCGAAGCTTTATTGCAAAGAATGCAGTTAAGAAACTGGATTTGAATTTGAGAAAGCTCAAAACACCCGTTACTGTTCATAATCCGGTTGGGGGTTCCCTTGATCTTAGCTAGGTTTGCGGAGTGCCGGTTTCTTTTTCCTGCTATCGATTCCCTACTATTGCGATTGTCATGAATTTTACAGAATTTGATCTGATTCTGGGAATGGATTGGTTAACCAAATATGAAGCTGAGGTTAAATGCGCCGACAGAGTCGTAAAGGCGAAGATTAAATCAGGCAACTATATAACCATTCCATGTGAAGGGCCGAATTCTGATAGAAAAGATTTTTGGTCAGCATTAGATGTTTCTCCTGCTCAAATAGAACCTGTTCCTGTTGTTTCGGAGAATATTCCGATCGACATTGAAAATATTCCTGTTGTCAAGAACTATGCGGATGTGTTCGATGAAGTTGTTAGCTTACCTCCACAGAGAGAAATTGATTTTAAAATCTCTTTAGTTCCGAATGCAAGGCCAGTAGTTCACGCTATTCGAAGAATGACCTTGAAGGAAAAAAGAAGAGTTAGACAATCAAACCAGACAGCTTGTATGGAAAGGTCTGATCAGACCTAGTTTCTCTGATTGGGGAGCAGCTGTGGTACTTGTTCCGAAGTCAGACGGTACTCTTAGACTATGTGTGGATTACCGTGACTTGAATAAGCATACGCTGAAGAACAAATATCCATTGCCGCGGATAGATGATCTGTTGGATCGATTGAATGGCGCGCAAGTATTTTCCCGAATGGACCTAGCTACAGGGTTCCATCAGCTTCGTATTGCCGAAGAATGTGTTCCTTTAACAGCATTCAGAGGTCCAGACTTATTCTATGAGTGGTTAGTAATGTCGTTCGGCTTATGTAACGCTCTAGCTTATTTTGTCGATCTAATGAACCGAGTATTCAGAGAAGTATTGAATAAATTTGTCCTGGTTTTCATTGATGATATATTGATCTTCTCTAAATCAGAAAGCGAGCATGAAAAATATTTGGAACAAGTTTTAGAAATTCTGAGAAAGAATGTGTTGAAAGCAAAGTTTTCTAAATGTATATTCTGGCAAGATGAAGTCAAATTTTTTGGCCATGTCGTGTCAAAACAAGGAATTTCAGTGTATCCCAATAAAATCACTGCTATTCAGAATTGGAAACAGCCTCGTACACCCACGGAAGTCGGAAGTTTTCTCGGATTGGCCAGTTATTATCAGAAGTTCGTTAAGAATTTTTCGAAGATATCTAGTCACTTAACAAAGCTTACTAAGAAACATTCGAGATTCAACTGGACTCCCGAATGTGAGGCAGCTTTCCAGGAGCTGAAGTTAAAATTGACAACTGCTCCAGTGCTCACAATTATTGACGGCAATCAGGATTTAAATGTCTGGACCGATGCTTCTAAAGAAGGCCTTGGCGCCGTATTAATGCAAAGAGGCCATGTAGTCGTTTATGCTAGCCGTCAATTGAAACCACATGAAAAGAATTATGTAACTCACGATCTTGAATTGCTAGCTATCGTGTTTGCTATGAAAATCTGGAGGCATTATCTATTGGGTGAGAAGTTTGACTTATACACTGATCATCAATCATTGAAATATTTATTCACCCATAAGGATCTGAATATGAGACAACAACGTTGGTTAGAATTTCTTGCAGCATATGATCTTGATATCTTATATACTCCGGGGAAAGCTAATGTTGTGGCTGATGCGCTCAGCAGAAAGAATGTAATTATTGCCAGTCTTATCATCACGCCTTCGTTGATTGATAACATATCTGCTCGTCAGAAGGATGATTACTTCATTCAGAAGATCAGAGAGAGAATTCAGAAAGGCGAGCCCTCGAGTTTTCAGATAGATAACGAGGGGATTCTTAGGTTGAAAGGCCGAATATGTGTGCCAAACATTCCTGAACTCCAGAGAGAAGTATTAAATGAATGTCACAAAGCCAAGCTTAGTATCCATCCAGGGGTGAGCAAAATGTATAATGACATCATACGCACTTTCTGGTTGAAATCTATGAAAGGGGACATTTCTTTATATGTTAGCCGGTGTTTTACTTGTCAACAAGTCAAAAGCGATCAGCAGAAGCTCGCTGGATTGTTGTAACCTTTGGAAGTTCCAGGTGGGAAGTGGGAACATATTTCTGTGGATTCCATAGATGGTTTGCCCAGAACCAGAAAGGAAATGACAGTATTTGAGTAATCGTAGATCGTTTTACGAAGACTGCCCATTTCATACCTGTCAGGTCGAATAGAACTGCTCAGGGTCTGGCGCAGATTTATTTCAAGGAAATTGTTAGACTGCATGCAGTTCCCATGAGCATCGTTAGTGATCATGACCCGATTTTTGCTAGTAAATTCTGGGAAGCATTCCAAGCAGAATTGGGAACGAAATTGAATTTAAGCACCGCATATCATCCTCAAACAGATGGTCAAACTGAGAGGGTGAACCGTATTCTTGAAGATTTATTGCGGGCTTGTGTTATTGATTTTGGCGGATCATGGGAAGACCATTTGCATTTGGCCGAGTTCTCATACAACAACAGCTACCAAACGAGCCTGACAATGTCACCATCGAGGCACTATATGGTAGACCGTGCCGATCTCCTGCTTGTTGGGTAGAACCTGGTAATAGACTCGTATTGGGACCCGATATGATTCGCGAAGCTGCGGACAAAGTCAATTTCGTTAAGAAATGATTACTCCCCGCTCAAAGCTGACAAAGAAGCTATGCAGATAAGAGAAGAAGAGATATATCATTTGCTGTTGGCGACCACGTGTATTTGAAGGTATCTCCGATGAGAGGAGTTATCCTGTTCGGTAAAACAGGGAAATTGGTGCCCAGATTTATTGGTCCGTTTCCTATTCTGGAGCGGGTTGGAACTCTAGCTTATAGGGTTCAATTACCAGATTGGTTGCCTGGAGTACATAATGTGTTTCACTTATCTCAACTTCGAAATCATGTACATGATCCAGACTTTATCGTGGAAGAGCAGCGCAATGGGATATAGAAATTACTCCAGAATTGGTTGTGAGAAGAGAGCCGCTGAAGATGATTGGCAAAGAAACCAAAGAACTGAGGAATAAGATGGTTCACTTAGTCAAGGTGCAATGGAGTGGAGATTCGCGAGATTGTACTCGGGAAACAGAGGAAAGCATTAAGAAGCCTATCCTAAGTGCAGGGTGGATATCTCTGATTGACTCTGGTGCAAGGTACATTTACCATACTTTGCATTACCATTTTGTTCTCTACTTTGTTGTTGTTTTCTTTTCATGCATGTAAACTTTTTAATTGTATAGTCTGAATGATTTCAAAAGAGTATATGAATTAATTAGTATATTTTTGAAAAGTTAAAAACAAATTGATTGTTGTTTGCGTTGTGTGATAGTGGATTTGATTAATTAAATTATTAGAATGATAGTTAATTTAATTAATAAGAGAATGAAGTTAAATGTATGCAATTGAACAAGTATTGAACTGATTTAGAAACAGATAGAAATATATACATGTGCATTATATATGTGTGAGCAGGTTATGGATAAACAGCTAAGAAGAGGAATAAAATTGTTTGCCCGACAAATAGGTACATGTTTATTGTATTTCTCGGGATTTGATGATTTTATGAGCCGATTGTCTAGCCGCTTGGATTTTTCTTTTTCTTTTGGATTGGTGAGGGTCATGGGAGGCTATTTGAAATATCCCCATGCTCCCCGTACAAAGAAGGTTATGGCGAAATTTTTCGAAAATTTAGGGTGTTAGTAAAAATTTTGAAGAATTTGAAAATTCTTAGAAATTGAAAAGTTGGAGAATGGAAGCTAAAGGGAAAGATGAGTTGGTTAATTAAACGGCTTTTGACTTCATTCCTTTTCGGGGATGAAAAGTTTTAAGTGGGGGAGATTGTAACAACCCGGAAATCTAAGCCAGTTTAAATTTTTTTAATTTAGCTGTTTCAGTGGATTTTAAATATTTTAAATAAAATATTTTAAATAATAACGACGAAAAGTATTTGAATCGATGTTTGAAAATAAATATATTTATTTTAAATTATAAACATGGCCTGAAATGGCGCGGCAGTTTCAAAATTTTAATTCAAACTTTGACTAACTGTACCAGGTGCAAAATAAAACGGATTTTAGTGAAACCAAAAATATTTAAATCTGTTAGTGAATATCTTTCTAATGAATCTGAAAAATCGAAGTTTCATAGCGGGAATCAAAGTCATGGCCAAATGAATTTTCAGAAAGGTCGCTATAGAGAATATATAGCCCTTGAAAATAGACATTTTGCAAATGATCTCAGAATTCGATGAAACCACTTTTGTTGGATCCGGGATGTCAAATTATTGCTAGGTTTCAAATTTCATAATTTTTGAAGTTAATATGTGAGCGTGGCGAAGGAAAATGTGTTTGGTCAATTTCTGTTAAATTGGATCGACCAGAAAATGACCATTTTTCAAACGGTCTCAGAATTCCACGAAACTAGTTTTATTGGGACCGTATAGTCAAAACATAGCTAGATTTATTTTTCGGGAATTTTTAGAATCAGTATGTGGCCCCGGTAAATTGAAATGTACGTTCAAATCGAATATTGAATGTCTTATATTTTAATTTGAAGAGAAACTGACTGAAACAGTCGAATGGGCCTACAATTCATATCCCATTGTGTTCGGAATGGGGGTATTTAGCTAGGAGCGATAGTCATTGGGTTTGGATTGGAATCCTTGTATGGAAGGGAGATATTTTTGAAATTATAAAACCACGGGCCAATCAAAATTTTCCTTTCATAAATAAAAAAAAATAAGGGTCGCGTTCTCTCTCCCCGATAGCGATCGACGACGGAAGCTTCTTCAAACCTTCCTCCTTCGATTCCTCCTCCTACACTCAATAAAACACCATGTCCCAGTGCAAGTTTTTGTACAGCTGGACCTCCTCTTCAATTCCGTACAAGTGGCACCTTCCCTCGTTCCTCCGCCAATGAGATCCGTCGACCGAAAGTTCACGGCTTTGAACAGCCGCCGCGCCTCCCTGGGGGTGTCGATATGGACCCCACCACCGGCGCCGGAAACCCTGTTCCTCCCTCTATGGCGCTGCACCAGCCGATCGCCACAACGTTTCATGGTTTGAGTGAAAATCTCAAACCTAGTTTTGAACAAGTTTTGAAAGGTAACGGCTGATGGATATTTAAACTGTTTTAACACTTTAAAGTGTCGCGAAATTCGATTAACTTCTAAAAATCGTTTCTTTTTTGTTTGTGGTCGAAATCCAGTGAAACAAGAGACAGTGGACTCGTGCGGACGTCTTCTACATTTTAGAAGAGACCGGATATTTTTCTGAGCCTTCTGCTATTTTTGGTGGAGTGGAACCCAATGTGAGATTTCTAATTTATAAACGATATGGAAAACAACGTTGTATAAATTATATAGTCGATGTATGAGTTATATAAGCGTTGTACACCACATGTATAAGCGTTGTATAAGTTGTATGTTCGATGTATAAGTTATATATCGTTGTAAAAATAATATATGCATTGAAATAAATTAAAATGACATTGAAGTGAAATCGAAATATATTATATATGAATATATATATATATACACTCCCCTCGTCCACAGACCATGGACGATATATATTGGTTGTGATATTGTTTGGATCATTGTTTGATGTGAAATTTGGTGAATAGCATGAATGGTTGATTTGAAATGATTGATTGTAATTGAAATCCCAATATGATTAGTATATGGGAAAATTCGCCTGCGTGCAAACTAGATGTATGAAATCCCCATTGTCAAAAACCGCGAGGTTTTAAGGTAGAGCGAGGAGCCGTACTCGGGACGGTGCCGGTTTTAACTACCCTGCCGTTATGCTGTCGAAATTTTCAATAATATTCATGTGTTAGAATTATTTTCATGTGTTTAAACTATATTTATGTGTTGAATAGAAATTCATATATTGAATAAGAATTCATGTTTTGAATGAAGTTCATGTGTTGAATAAATTCTTTGAAAGATAAAAATAACATTTTTATTATATATATAGACTATATAAAATAATAGTATTTTAAATAAATTGTTTTAACACCAAAAATAACATTTTTACCTTATGTATGAACTATATAAAATAATCGTGTTTTGAAATAAATTATTTTACAATAAAAATCACATTTTTATTATATATATAAACTATAGAAAATATTCATGTGTTGAATAAAGGAATAGAACGATAAAAATCATATTTTTATCGTATGTGTGAAGTCGAAAACATTCATGTGTTGAATATATAGACTGAACAATAAAATCTACATTTTTATTGTGAATATGAAGTGCTAAAAAATATTCATGTGTTGAATAAATATTTTTAATGATAAAAATATCATTTTTATCATGTAAACGACTCGCTAAAAATACACCAGTGTTGAAATAAATATTTCTTTGATATGAATATTATTTTTAACATGTGTATGAACTAAATAAGGTAGTCATGCGTTGAGAGATATTTTTGTTTGCTAAAAATATCATTTTGATGCGAAATATGAAATGTTAAAAATGGTGAGGTGTTGAAATAAATATCTGTTGGATAAAAATATCATTTTAATCAAATATATGAAGTGAATATGGTTTTGAAATCAAAGAATGAATTATATATATATATGTAATAAACTGAATAACGAAGCTGCAGTTTGTATTTTGAAACCGTGATTTTAAACGATTAGTGCGGGAGATCCGACCATCGGATTTTCCCGAAACTGCAACTATTGGGTTCGCCTTGGAAATATCTTTCCAACGACACCAACTTTGCAAAGATCCAACGATTGGATTGTCTGGAATGTGTAATTCAAATCTGAAGAAAAACAACGCCAGAATCGATTATATTTATATATATATATATAAATATAATTAAAATAAATCGAATAACAACGCTGCAGTTCGTATTTTGAAATCGAAACTTCAAACGATTGTATTGGGAGATCCGACCGTCGGATTTTTCCAAAACTGAAACCATTGGATTCGTTTTGAAAAGATCTTTCTAATGATATAAAATTTGTGAAGATCCAACGATTAGATTTTCATATATGTGTAAATCAAATCTGAAGAAAAACAGTGCCATGACCGCGTTATGGCCAGAAGCATCGTTTGAGTGAATTAGTTATTTTTAAATAAATAAAAATAGCGATAAATCGTGATAAAATATTATAAACGATATGAAATGGAAATAAACTGAATTTGCTCGGTTTATGTGATATTTGATGGTCGAATGTGTTTAGCGTAAAAATTACATTAAAGAACAGAATTATTGATATCGAATAATTTAACCATTGAAATGAATTGATTTGAAATTCTAAATATACGTGAATTATTTGAAAAGGCCGAGTTAATTCTCATTTCAAATAATTGATCGACGATTAGAAGTCGAAGACATGAAGACGGTGCAAGACCGATGATCTTCACGTCGAATGGAGGGGTGCTACTGATGCTTATGATAGGAGTAGCTACCTTGAAGGGTTTGAAGTAGTAGCCGTCTGGACGTACTTGTAGATTGTACGGGTATGCGAGGTATTGAGTGCCTCCGGTTTCGTTCAGATCCAGAACGAACTTGTAAATGGACTGTGTGTCTGACATTGAATTTTGTTCTGTGCTGATTGATCTCTATTAAATATATATATGTTTGGCGGCGGAGAATTTATTCTCTTGCTTAACACCCTTCTCTGAGACGTACAAGCTCAGAGGTTATATATCGATAGAAACCAGTCGCATGGAGTGAATTTCCTGTGTGGCATGACTAAGTGGCAGTTGATCAAGGCTTCTGTTGAAAAGCAAAGTCTTGTGGTTGATCATCAAAGCGCGGCCTGTGTGGCATAGCTTTGTGTATAGCGTTGTTTCGCGAGCCTCACACCCCGGTATGAGCCAGAAACGGGAGGGGACATCAGGGAGGACATGTGTTTCCTTCTAGCTAGCAGTGGTGCTTTGGGTTTTGCACGCCCGGGTATTTTACTTATGTGGATGATGGAAAGCGAGGCCTCGGTTAGTTCGGTCTCTTTGAGCCGATGATTTGGTCGGACATGACCAGTGACTCCCCATAGGGCGGGGAAACGCAGTGTTCAGGCATTATAATCCACATCGGTGGACCGACCCTGACGATCCAAGGTGCAGTTGCGGCTGTTCTTGAGACACGGGCTAGAGCGTCTCGAATTCGGTAAGGACTATCCCTTGCCTTGGTTCATGACGGAAATCCAATTTCCAAATACGACATCGTGCGGTTTTGATTGTATACCTATATATGGCGACATAGTGGTATCGGGCATTAATGCCGTCTATGATTGATGCTTATGATTTGAAATTGTTTTTAAAACATATAAACACTAGTAATAATATCAAATGCTTTTGTTGTATTCGTATCAAGCATATTTTGGCCATTATAAGGTAAAATTCTATCCTCCGGTTTGTGTTGCATTGTGTGATGGGAACTGAGTCTTATTATGGCTTCATTTTTATAAAAAGCATTGCGATGTTTAAAAGATTTACTTGTTTTAAAGCACTGGCAATCAAATGGAGTAAACCCGTTCCGCGAAAGTGGCGTGGTCCTGTGATTGGCCATATCATAAAATGTGTTAAGTAGATTTCTCATACCAGTCCCATAACTGACTCGTGATTTGTTTCGCTTGCAAACTCGGGTGCCCCTTTTTCTACATGGGCAGCCTTGTATTCAGGTTTTAACAGGCTCTTTCTGGATAGCTGGAGCTGAAGATGGATTCTATCATTTATCTCTTTTCATGCTGTTCAGCTCCTATTGTACATATTATGTTTGTTTTCCGTTGTAGACATTTATGTATAGCTGAACCGTATTTGTACTAAGTATGATCCTATATACTGTGTAACTATGATGATTATGTTTATCCAGTGTATTCTATTGTACATTATCTGGTGTATTTATTTATTTCTGTTCTGCTATTATCGGTTTTATGTGTTATATTCCAAAGATTACCCTTGCCACCATCGTACGGGGTTTTGGGGTCGTCACAAGAAGCTGCATCACATAGTGTCTATGATCTGGTTGATTTAGATCTTCCTCCTTTGACTCCAACTCCTGCAACTCCTGCACCATCTCCAACTGAACAAGTACAAGCAAATGACAATGAAGGTCATGTACCTGAGGAAGATGATCCCCATGATGAAGATGTTGAAATTGATCATCATGCTTCTCCTGAAACTCAAACAACTTTTGTAAGGCGATCAACCAGGGAACAACGTCCTTCCACTAGGTATCCTTCTTCCGAGTATGTTCTCTTAACCGACGGAGGAGAAACTGAGAGCTTTAAGGAAGCTATAGACAGCGATGATAAGCAACTTTGGTTGGATGCAATGAAAGAAGAGATGAAGTCATTGCATGATAACAAAACTTTTGATCTAGTGAAACTACCAATGGAAAAGAAGGCTTTGAAGAATCGTTGGGTTTACAAGCTGAAACAAGATGAAAATGCAAAGACGCTTCGCTACAAAGCAAGGCTTGTTGTAAAAGGATGCAACCAAAGAAAGGGAATTGACTTTAAAGAGATATTTGCACTGGTTGTCAAGATGTCTTCCATCAGAGTCGTTTTGGGTCTTGCTGCTAGTTTAAATTTAGAAGTTAAGCAGTTGGATGTGAAGACCGCCTTTCTTCATGGTGAGCTTGAAGAAGACATTTATATGGAACAACCAGAGAGCTTCAAAGTCAAAGGGAAGGAAGAATACGTATGCAAATTGAACAAGAGTTTGTATGGTCTAAAACAAGCTCCAAGGCATGGTATCGCAAATTTGATTCTTTTATGGGGAAGCAAGGCTACAAAAAGACATATAATGATCATTGTGTTTTCTTGAAGAAATTTGCTAACGATGATTTTATCATTTTGCTACTTTATGTTGGTGACATGCTTATTGTAGGGAAAAATGTAGATCGGATTGCTTGTTTGAAGCAACAGTTGTGCAAGACATTCTCCATGAAGGAACTTGGTCCGACGAAGAACATTTTAGGAATGAGAATTATTCGTGATCGCAAGGCTCGAAAGTTATGGCTATTACAGGAAGCATATATTCAGAGAGTGCTTAAAAGGTTCAATATGGTGAAAGAAACGCCTGTGAGTACTCCACTTGCTATGCATTTTAAGTTAAGTTCTCAACAATGTCCTTCCACAACTGAAGAGAAGGAGAAGATGACGCATGTTTCTTATGCTTCCGTCGTGGGTAGTTAGATGTACGCAATGGTTTGCACTCGGCCTGATATAGCTTATGTTGTAAGTTTGGTTAGTAGATTTCTTTCTAATCCAGGTAAAGAGCATTGGAATGTTGTGAAGTGGATTATGAGATACTTACAGGGTACTGCTGATATGAAGCTTTGTTTTGGAAGTGACAAGATTTGTCTTATTGGTTATTCAGATTCTGATATGGCAGGTGATATTGACTGGAGAAAATCTACTTCGGGTTATTTGATCACTTTTGCAGGGGGAGCAGTGTCTTGGCAATCTAGGCTACAAAAATGTGTGGCTTTGTCTACTACTGAGTCGGAGTTTATTGCAGCGACAGAGGCATGTAAGGAGTTATTGTGGATGAAGCAGTTTGTTCGTCCGCTTGGATTTACACAAAAGAGGTATGTGTTGTATTGTGATAATCAAAGTGTAATCCATCTTGCTAAGAATTCCACTTTTCATGCAAAGTCGAAACATATTGATGTGAGATATCATTGGATACATGATGTTCTTGATGATAAGTTAATTGAGCTTGAGAAAATTCATACCAATGACAATGGTTCCAACATGATGACTAAAGCTTTGGTAAAAGACAAATTTGAGACTTGCCGTCCAATTATCGGATGACAATAACCTCCACATAGTCGGGAGGGGGAGATTTGTTGGGAATGGGTTCCTTCCTATGTGGAAAAACCCATATTTAATTAATTGGAGCAATAAGTGTTGCTATGGTATTTCGTGCTTTTATTTGAATAGGTGACTATTTGACCTTTTGGCGTGCCTTGGTATTTGCACCTTGTCGGGAATAGTAACCTTATTAATTATGGTGGTTGAATGGAGACTTCAAGGTGCCTCTTTGGTGGCTATATATATATATATACACACACACACACACACACACATCCATTCTTGGGTGGCAAACATACACACAAGATACAAGACAACAACATCAAAACTTTGTCAGTTTCTCCAAAACATTGTGGGTTGCTTTTACTACTTTGAGATTGCCCTTTGCTGGAGTGTTTGTGCGAGATCTCTCAGCTTTTCTAAGCTCTGTTTCCCGGTGATATTTTTCACTTTTCTTGCTTTTGTTTTGATGCTGTTATTGCTAGCTATTGTTGGATAATTTGTGTATCCAATTTGTGACTTGGATTTGGATTTGTATACTACTCCATTTTCATAGTAAGAGAAGTTTGGGAGGACCCCCGTCACTGGTCCCATGGTTTTTACTCTTCACATCGAAGAGGTTTTCCACGTTAAAAATTCATGTGTTTGAAACACCCCACCTCCATTAAGGTCACTCACAAAGGGAATGCCTTAACTTTGGTGGAGGTTTATAAGTAAAAGTCAAAGATAAACACAAGACAGATATAAATACACATATTTTAAATAGCGGAACCCAAACAGACTTTTATTTCATCAATACGTGTTCAAACAAAACATTTCCATAATTGTCTCAAAATACTTCCAATCATTACAACCTCATTACTGTCTTGATTATTAAAGAAGCATAAAACATAAATAAAAGTAACAAAAATCCCCATAGTGATATCCAAAGCCATGATCCGAGCAAAAGAGATCCAAACCATACGTCTACGGTCTTGAAGCTTGCAAAAGAGTACTAAGCCGGGTTGTGCCCTCCCTGTGGACCTGGGGGGAAATGAAAGAAAAGAAGAAGAAAAGAAAATAGAATCAGAAATAAAGCCTGAGTAAATATAGTAACTCTTCAGTATGCGAATAAGAAAAAGGGCATGATAGATATAAACTGAAAACAGGCAAGTGTCACAAGCTAAGGAAGTGTTGTATAGAATCGAATGTACTATCGCGCCCACACTATATCTCTGCACCTACTTGAGCTTATTCTAACTGGCACCCCATGCTGAGGGTGAAGTGATCCCCATTTTCTAAAGATCGGCTCCTACTCGCGTAAACATGTGTCATACGGCCCCCAAGAGTTGTAGATACCTATGCTGGTCCCACCATGGGATGTATCAAGACCCATGGTGGCGGCCCCGACACAATTCTAGAAGGCATAGGTTATACTACTGGTGCCCCCAGTGCCCTGTTTGTCTGCTTCGGAGTGTGTGCACGCCCGCACCCCGTTAGAACCTACACTGTTGCACCCACCGCCGTCGCTTTGACCGCTTACAATCAGCCCAGTAATCGTGCCCCACCCTGCCTAGTTTCAGGGTACCATGATACCTAACTTGGGTTACTGCTGAAACGGGTCCCTCGTTACTAAGGTTTTTTTAGTCAAACATGTTAAGTGGTTAAGTGTCTGTATTTAACTAACCTCACCCATCAATTCTTGTTAACATGTTGAATTTGGTTAAGTGTTTTTAGTCGACTTAACCCTACTGTCTGTCCTTAGCCTCTTAAAGCACCTGACCACTCACATTAGACAGATATTGCTACGGTTACTGGATGTGCCGGTCGGTTCTGGGCAGGTTTACATCGTAGCTCAGTCTAACCTCGGGTCCTTATTAGGCTCAATGCTTAACCGCCCACATTGGATTGGTATTGTTGTAACTACTGGACAGCCGGGCGGGTCCGGGCAAGTTTACGTCACAACTCAATCCAACCTCGGGTTAAGCATACCTTGTTTTCTAAATTTACATATTTTATTGCTTCTCAATTATATATGTAAAATTCATGTCCTTTATTCTTAGGTATAACAATTCATACCGCTTAAATGTCATTGTCGTTGGCATGTGCCAAACATGCCAACATATATTTTTCATGTTTTACACCCAACGTTATTACCCCCGTTTGTACGTTCGCAATATTATAACAAGTGTTGGGCTCGACACAATTCAGCCCAACTTTATAATGTGAGAAAAAAGGGAAATCAAGAACATGTAATATTTTACAGTACATAAAGGTGTGTGGCGCATGAACTTGCAATTTAGCGATTCAACATAAATTATGGGTCATGTGAACTTGCATTCAAATCAAAGTATAACTAAGTAGGTGACATATGAAATGGCATAGTTTTGGCTTATACAAACTTGGGTTTAAACATGTTTAACTTGGCATAATATCAACCACAAAACTAACATGTTGTATATTCACCAAAATGTCCAATTTTAACATCTAATCATATAGCCTATTTCAACATGAACTTGCATAGTTTATGTAACCCAAACGATACTTAACATAGATCCAATTATACTTGCAAATAAACATAAGAATGGGTTCATAGGTTTTGGGTCATGTAGACATAAAAGGTCTCAAATCTAGAACATGTTTACATAAGCCTTAATTTAGACTTAGTAAATGTATATAGTCCATGCCATAGACATAAACATAAAGGGATCAAATTCTAGTTTTTGCCACAAACTTGCAAGTGCCATTGTTTTCATATACAATTGTTCAATAGGCTTGCATCAATCAATTTAGGCCACAAATATCGATACACAAGTCATGACAGAATCATTACGATACACATAATTTACATCATTATCATACAATAACACAATTCTATTTTCATTTACATCGAATCACGTCACAGTTTTTATTCATATTCTGAAAGGTCACTATACTTACAACGAATGCAGAATCTTGAATTTTGGATTCTGAATTCTGAAATTGAGATGCGTTCCTTTGGATAGGTTAACGTTGAGTTGATTAATTTGATTAACCTTTAGTCTTCTTCTTAATTTGATTCATCTCTAAGCTCCTCTCTCTTGATGGCTACGCTCAATTCCTTCCTGGCAGCATGGCGACTCCCATCTTATTTTTTTTGTGTGAATTTTTAGTTGAGACTTAGGGTGTATTTATAGATTTTTAAATTGGTTTGAGCCGTCAGATGGAGACAGGAGGAATCTAGACCATACAAAGTTCAAACAGCCAATCAAGAGGTGACATGTCAGCCCTAATGACACACCGAGCCACAGAAATTCGAGCCAGAGCCAGACCCAGCCAGCCAGGTCGACCAGGTAGGTCGACTGGCAGGTCGACACCCAGGTCGACACTATGGTCGACCTGGGGTGACCAGGTCGACACCATGGTCGACCCTATGGTCGACCTAGTCCCTGAGCGGGAATTTTCCCGCCCAGCCCAGTTTGAACCTGTTTTTCGAATTTCGAACTTGAAACCGAGCTGTTTGAATTTTAAATTTTATTCTGAAACTTCCGAAGGTCACAACTCCTTCATACGGAGTCCGATTCACGCAAACTCGGACTCTATCTCAAGCAGAATTCCGAGACGAACGCAATGGTGTAACCCATTTCCCTTAATTCTTTCATTTAGAATTAATTACACTTTAATTTGTGAAGCTTAATGTTATAGAATTCACGGGGTGTTACATTCTCTCCCCCTTAAAAGGATTTCGTCCCCGAAATCTTCAAGTTAGGAAGAATGTATATCCTACCATCCAACAGTCCATCTACTCAACCAACAAACACAGGCGTCCACTGTCCTTAAAAGGCTTCTAATGCTTCATGATCATATGCATAGTGTGTGTACATGTCCTTATCTAATGCAGAAATCAGGCGGTCTACTGATTCAGTTGACCTCCTTAATGCGAATCATGTAAGTGTCATGAATCCATTATGTCTGTAAATTTTTTCCTACTCATAATTCTACATGAGCGCACAACTATTCATACAAATGCGACAACCATATGACAGCATATCAAGTTTCAACCATATACAAATGAGAATACATATATGCATATGCAATATGAAGTGACTGAGCCGATCTAAAACCTAGGGTGTGTGTGTACATGCATCCACGAGCAACCACTAGCAATCACTAGCAACCATTTGCAGCCATCATCCATAACATGTTTTCAAATACATGTTTGCATCCATTTGTTTTCTACCTAAGGAGTTAGGAAAAGGACCGAGGAGATATACCTAAAAAGATAAAGCATAACTTAAGGAAAAAGAGAGATCAAAGATGTACCCTCAAAAAGAAAAGGGTAGACGGCGCGTATTCTGTCCTTAGTTTCCCAAGTCGCGTCTTCCTCGGCGTCGCTCCACTAAACTTTAACGAGTTTGACTTCGCGGTTGCGTAGCTTCTTCACTTCAGTTCCTAAGATGCGGGTTGGAACTCTCCTCACAGTTGCTTCACGTTCCACTTCGGCTTCTTCTAGAATGCTAGGTTCCACCACTTCCGAAGACTCATGCAAACACTTCCGGGGGTGAGAAACATGAAAGACGTTGTGAACTCCGACCAGTCTCTCGGGTAGCTCTAATCTATAGGCCATCTTCCCAACCTTCTCGATGACAGGAAACAGTCCTACAAATCTTGGTGCTAGCTTTCCTGTGGATCCAAAGCGAATGACGTTCCTTAAAGGAGATACCTTAAGGAAAACCCTGTCCCCAACCTCAAACTCAAGGTCGGTTCCTCTTTTATCAGCGTAGGATTTCTGTCTGTCTTGAGCAGTCTTCATTCTCCTTCGTATCAGGTCCACTTTCTCCGAAGTCTCTCGAATCATGTCCAGCCCAAGTATAATTTTATCTGTAGACTCCCACCAACAAGTTGGTGATTTACACGGTCTTCCATACAAGGCTTCGAAGGGCGTCATACCGATGGTAGCTTGGTAGCTGTTGTTGTAGGCAAATTCCACTAAAGGAAGGTGGTCCTCCCAAGTCCCTCCAAAGTCAAGAACGCAAAGTCTCAAAAGATCCTCTAAAACTCTATTCACCCTTTTCGTCTGGCCATCGGTTTGGGGGTGATAGGTTGTGCTCAAACATAACTGTGTGCCTACAGTTTCTTGCAGACTCCGCCAAAACTCGCTTATGAAGATAGGGTCTCGGTCAGTAACAATGGTGGAGGGTATCCCATGGAGTCGAACTATTTCCTTGAGATAAAGAGATGCTAGAGATAAGGCAGTCCTTCCACTTTTAATGGGTATAAAGTGGGCGCTTTTAGTAAGCCTATCCACTATTACCCAAATGCTAGTATTGCCTCTTCTCGACCTAGGTAGTCCATCAATGAAGTCCATTGAAATGCTACCCCACTTACACTGTGGGACCTCTAAAGGATGAAGTAGTCCTCCAGGTTTCTTCTGTTCCGCCTTGACCTGTTGGCAGGTCATGCACTTAGAAACGAAATCTGTCACGTCCTTCTTCATGCCGCTCCAAAAGAAAGTCCTTTTTATATCCTTGTACATCTTATCACCGCCAGGGTGTATAGTCGTCTTGGAATGATGCGCTTCCTCGAGAACCTTCTTTGTCAACTCCCTTGCTTGTGGGACGCGTAATCCTCCATCTCGCCTCAGCCAACCCTTATCATCGATGGCGTATCTACTGAGGTGAATAGAAGTCTCACTCCTAATAAGTTTATCAATCACATCAACAAGCTGAGGGTCTTCACGTTGTGCAGCCCCTATTGAGTCCAAGAGAGTAGGGCGTACTTCGAGAGATGCTAACAAACCCGGTAAAAAATCCGAGGAGGGCTTAAAGTTAAAAGTGGCTATATACTCCAGGCTTTGCCTTTTTACAAAGAGAGGGCTTAAGGTCAGTTTCTTTCGGCTCAATGCATCTGCTACTACGTTGCCTTTGCCTGGAGTATAGGAAATTTCAAAGTCATACGAGGCAAGAAACTCCATCCATCTTTGCTGCCTCAAGTTAAGATCCTTCTTCGAGAAGAGATATTTCAACGATTTATGGTCAGTGTATAATTCGAACTTCTCACCTAGGAGATAATGGCGCCAAGACTTAAGTGCAAAGACGATGGCGGCCAACTCAAGATCGTGGGTTGGGTAGTTCTTTTCATGAACTTTCAATTATCTTCCACCATAAGCTACTACCCTTCCTTCCTGCATTAGAACAGCGCCTAGTCCCGTTCCACATGCATCTGTGTATACTATGAACATTTTGCTTCCATCTGGCAAAGTCAGAACTGGGGCTGTTGTGAGAGCCCTTTTTACTCGTTGGAAAGCAAACTCGCAGTCCAAATCCCAAGTGAACGCCAGATTCTTCTTCGTTAGCCTTATGAGTGGAGCTGAGATTTTCGCGAAATCCCTAATAAACTTTCAGTAAAAACCGGCTAGCCCAAGAAAGCTTCAGACTTCGGTTGCATTTCTTGGTGTCTTCCAATCTTGCACTGCCACCACTTTCGCGGGGTCCACAGCCAACCCCTCTTTGGACACTATATGCCTCAGAAATCTTACCTCCTTTCTACAAAAGTGGCACTTGGAGAATTTGGCTTTTAGCTGATGAACTCGAAGAGTTTCCATGATTTCTTTCAGATGCTGAGCATGCTCTTCCTCATTCTTTGAGAATATCAGAATATCGTCTACGAAGATAACCACAAATTTATTGAGGAATTCTCTGAACACTCTGCTCATTAAGTCTACGAAATAAGCGGGTGCGTTTGTCAAGCCGAAAGGCATGACAAGCCACTCGAAGAAACCGTCTGGGGTTCTGAGCGTTGTTTTATCAATGTTGTCTTCAGCTACTCTTAGCTGATGGAACCCTGTTGCCAGATCAAGTTGGGAGAAGACCGACGCTCCTACAAGTTGATCAAACAAATTGTCGATTCAGGGAAGAGGGTGCCTATTTTTCTTGGTCAATTTGTTTAACTCCCTATAGTCGACGCAAAGGCGAAGCGAACCGTCCGCTTTGGTTGCAAACACCACTGGAGCACCCCATTTTGAAATGCTCCGTCTAATGAACCCCTTTTCGAGAAGTTCTTTAACCTGCTTACTGAGCTCCTTTCTCTCCTTTGGAGCCATGTGTCTGACAGGCAAAGCTACAGGCTTTGCATTATCCACAAGATATATGCGGAAGTCTATTTCCTGCCTTGGAGGTAAGCCTTTCGCCTCCTCAAAGACATCCGGATATTCCCGGACTACTCTAACTGGCTACAAATTCTCATCAGAAGCATCAAGCCACTCTAGATAACTAAGCATAACAGCATTCAAGGGATTACAAGAAATTTCTAGAGTGTTACCAAGCCGAGCCAAGAGTCTAACTACTCTTTTCTCACAATCAAGAATGGCACCATTACTGGATAACCAGTCCATGCCTAAGATCAAACCATATCCCGAGAAGCCCAAAACAAAGGCATTACAACTAAACTCAACGCTAAGAATAGATATTTTCAAACCCAAACAAACCATTGACAAGTAAGCGGAGCCTCCAATTGGATTTGAAACTACTAAGGGATCCTCTACCATAATAGTGTCTAGATGCAGAGATTCTACTAAGGCAGATGAAATAAAGGAGTGTGATGCGCCAGAGTCAAAAAGTTTGCGAACTGGATGATCATAAAGATAGACTACACTTTCTACAGAAATATTACTACCTCGTTCCTGCGGAGGTGCCACTAGCGCATGAACCTGACCTCCTGAAGTGGATCCGGCTTTATGTCCCTGCGCTCGCTTCTTTGGGCAGTCCTTAGCCATGTGTCTAGCCTCACCGCAATGGAAGCAAGTAGCACTCATCTTCCTCTTCTTCTTTCTGCAGTCGTTCACCACAGGTCCAACAATGCCACAGAAATAACATTTCTTTTTCTCACGTGCCTTGTTATTATTGTTGTGGTCCTTTCCTCCTTGACTATTATCTGTCTTCTTGTTCGGCGATTCTTCCGTTTGCTGGTTCACGTAGAGGAGGAGGAGGAGGAGTAAAAGCATCTGTAGCTGGGGAGTAAGGTCCCCAGACATGCTGAAACAGAAAGGAAAGATTCAAAATGAAGGATAGAGAGAGATAGTGCACATGGCTTTGGGGGATTATGCCTCTTTTTATAAATATAACACTTTTTCTTGAAAAATGCGTCTTTAAACTTGCTTTTGAAAACAATTTCAATTTTTTTTATCTTATCTGGTAAACCTATGCTCTGATACCAAGTGAAACACCCCACCTCCATTAAGGTCACTCACAAAGGGAATGCCTTAACTTTGGTGGAGGTTTATAAGTAAAAGTCACAGATAAACACAAGACATATATAAATACACATATTTTAAACAGCGGAAACCAAACAGACTTTTATTTCATCAATACGTGTTCAAACAAAACATTTCCATAATTATCTCAAAATACTTCCAATCATTACAACCTCATTACTGTCTTGATTATTAAAAAAGCATAAAACATAAATAAAAGTAACAAAAATCCCCATAGTGATACCCAAAGCCATGATCCGAGCAAAAGAGATCCAAACCATACGTCTACGGTCTTGAAGCTTGCAAAAGAGTACTAAGCCGGGTTGTTCCCTCCCTATGGACCGGGGGGAAACGAAAGAAAAGAAGATGAAAAGAAAATAGAGTCAGACATAAAGCCTGAGTAAATCTAGTAATTCTTCAGTATGCGAATAAGAAAAAGGGCATGATAGATATAAACTGA
Organism: Allium sativum; assembly: GCA_030737875.1. Taxonomy (NCBI): domain Eukaryota; kingdom Viridiplantae; phylum Streptophyta; class Magnoliopsida; order Asparagales; family Amaryllidaceae; genus Allium; species Allium sativum. Next base: position 18,863,041 of record CM060920.1, read on the forward strand.
AAACAGGCAAGTGTCACAAGCTAAGGAAGTGCCATATAGAATCGAATGTACTATCGCACCCACACTATATCTCTGCACCTACTTGAGCTTATTCTAACTGGCACCCCATGCTGAGGGTGAAGTGATCCCCATTTTCTAAAGATCGGCTCTTACTCGCGTAAACATGTGTCATACGGCCCCCAAGAGTTGTAGATACCTATGTTGGTCCCAACATGGGGTGTATAAAGACCCATGGCGGCGGCCCCGACACAATTCTAGAAGGCATAGGTTATACTACTGGTGCCCCCAGTGCCCTGTTTGTCTGCTCCGGAGTGTGTGCACGCCCGCACCCCGTTAGAACCTACACTGTTGCACCCACCGTCGTCGCTTTGACCGCTTACAATCAGCCCAGTAATCGTGCCCCACCCTGCCTAGTTTTAGGGTACCATGATACCTAACTTGGGTTACTGCTGAAACGGGTCCCTCGTTACTAGGGTTTTCTTAGTCAAACATGTTAAGTGGTTAAGTGTCTGTATTTACCTAACCTCACCCATCAATTATTGTTAACATGTTGAATTTGGTTAAGTGTTTTTAGTTGACTTAACCCTACCATTTGTCCTTAGCCTCTTAAAGCACCTGACCACTCACATTAGACAGATATTGCTACGGTTACTGGATGTGCCGGTCGGTTCCGGGCAGGTTTACACCATAGCTCAGTATAACCTCGTGTCCTTATTGGGCTCAATGCTTAACCGCCCACTTTGGATAGATATTGTTGTGACTACTGGACAGCCGGGCGGGTCCGGGCAAGTTTACGTCACAACTCAATCCAACCTCGGGTTAAGCATACCGTGTTTTCTAAATTTACATATTTTATTACTTCTCAATTATATATGTAAAAGTCATGTCCTTTATTCTTCGGTATAACAATTCATACCGCTTAAATGTCATTGTCGTTGGCATGTGCCAAACATGCCAACATATATTTTTCATGTTTTACACCCAACGTTATTACCCCCGTTTGTACGTTCGCAACATTATAACAAGTGTTGGGCTCGACACAATTCAGCCCAACTTTATAAATGTGAGAAAAAGGGGAAATCAAGAACATGTAATATTTTACAATACATAAAGGTGTGTGGCATATGAACTTGCAATTTAGCGATTCAACATAAATTACGGGTCATGTAAACTTGCATTCAAATCAAAGTATAACTAAGTAGGTGACATATGAAATGACATAGTTTAGGCTTATACAAACTTGGGTTTAAACATGTTTAACTTGGCATAATGTCAACCACAAAACTAACATGTTGTATATTCACCAAAATGTCCAATTTTAACATCTAATCATATAGCCTATTTCAACATGAACTTGCATCGTTTATGTAACCTAAACGATACTTAACATAGATCCAATTATACTTGCAAATAAACATAAGAATGTGTTCATTGGTTTTGGGTCATGTAGACATAAAAGGTCTCAAATCTAGAACATGTTTACATAAGCCTTAATTTAGACTTAGTAAATGTATATAGTCCATGCCATAGACATAAACATAAAGGGATCAAATTCTAGTTTTTGCCACAAAATTGCAAGTGCCATTATTTTCATATACAATTGTTCAATAGGCTTGCATTAATCAATTTAGGCCACAAATATCAATACACAAATCATGACAGAATCATTACGATACACATAATTTATATCATTATCATACAATAACACAATTCTATTTTCATTTACATCGAATCACGTCACAGTTTTTATTCATATTCTGAAAGGTCACTATACTTACAACGAATGCAGAATCTTGAATTCTGGATTCTGAATTCTGAAATTGAGATGTGTTCCTTTGGGTAGATTAACGTTGCGTTGATTAATTTGATTAAGCTTTAGTCTTCTTCTTAATTTGATTCGTCTTTAAGCTCCTCTCTCTTGACGGCTACGCTCAATTCCTTCCTGGCAGCATGGCGACTCCCATCTTATTTTTTTGTGTGAATTTTTAGTTGAGACTTAGGGTGTATTTATAGATTTTTAAATTGTTTTGAGCCATCAGATGGTGACAGGAGGAATCTAGACCATATAAAGTTCAAAGAGCAAATCAAGAGGTGACATGTCAGCCCTAATGACACACCGAGCCATAGAAATTCGAGCCAGAGCCAGACCCAGCCAGCCAGGTCGACCAGGTAGGTCGACACCCAGGTCGACACTATGGTCGACCTTGGGTGACCAGGTCGACCCTATGGTAAACCTCGTCCCTGGGCCGGAATTTTCCCGTCCAGCCCAGTTTGAACATGTTTTTCGAATTTCGAACTTGAAACCGAGCTGTTTGAATTTTAAATTTTATTCTGAAACTTCCGAAGGTCACAACTCCTTCATACGGAGTCCGATTCACGCAAACTCGGACTCTATCTCAAGCAGAATTCTGAGACGAACGCAATGGCGTAACCCATTTCCCTTAATTCTTTCATTTAGAATTAATTACACTTTAATTTGTGAAGCTTAATGTTATAGAATTCACGGGGTGTTACAGTGTTCTTACTTTATTATTATTTCTTGTTCTGTTTATTATTTCACATTAATCATTGGTAATTGTGGTGCATTTGGCTGGGTTTGTCTGTGTCATTCTTAACAGGATCCTCCTCCATAACTGTTTCTGTAGTAGTCGCAAATGCATATTAAATTATTAATATTGTGTTATTCTTTATCTGAAAAAGGTCGTATTTTTACAAGGCTTCGCTTTCATAATTTGGTTTTAACCAAGTCCATGTAATTACACAGCTCTGCCTTTTTGCACAAACATGCGAGCTTGATTTTTCATATAAGCATATTACGAATATATAGGGCCATTAATTCCTCTACACATATTACAAATAAAACCAAAAACCAAAAACTATTTTTTGTTCAGAATCTCACATATGATACATGTATAAAACCAAAAACTATTTTCTATGATTCACTACAGTCAAGGATCTGGTTTACCAATCATAATTGTTTTCAAGATATCCAAACCATTTTTTGTTAACACACGTCTTTCTGTTACTTTCCTTTAGTTATATTTCTTTTCAACGCAATGTTATTTACGGATTTTCACTTTGTAATTTGATTAGACTCTTATAAAATGGTAAAGAAATTCAAATGTGAGAATGCAATAGCTAAAATTACTTAAAGATCATTTTATCAAGTTGAAGTGATCTGCTCGAGCTCGATGTACAGTTTCATAATATGCAAGTTCATAGTCCTAAAAGGTAACAAATGCAATCCAAAAAATCTCGTTAAGGAACATATTGGTTATCCCATGCTCATGCAAAATAAGCTATGCAAGGTCTTTTACCTAGCTTCGCTTGTGAAAGAAAACTTCTTTCAATCACTAACCACACTAATTTTTCTACTCATATTAGGCTTAATATGTAGCTAAGAACTAATTTATTTACTCAGAAACTAGGTACCAACAAAGACAATGACAAATTATGAAATAAATAGCAATTCTCAGTAGTTCACTAATTCTATTAACTACACAGTAATTCACTAATTCGATTCCGCCTTATAAGGCCGCAACAAATTATGAACTAAAACAATGTATTTCCTAATTGCCAAGCTCCAAAATTTAGTACCTTAAGTTTCAGTAAGTAACCAGGTCAGTTAGTCACCACATATGTCTATGTACAATGATGAATTTAAGAGCTTTCGATGGGAGTAGCCGTCTAGTCGCCTACTCGTCGAAGAAGTTGATCTGCCATCAGAGGTTGTCAGCCGAAGTCTACAGCTGCTGCTGCTATTCCAGAATCCCAATTTTACGAATCCAATTTGATAAATATTTCTTTTGCTTTGGCTATGAATTTTGATTATTTAACGGTGCCCTGGCAGTTTTGTGGCACAAAGCCATTGCTTTTCAAGCTTTGGTAAAAGGTCGTCCCTGCTTTTAGCGGATGAATAGATTTGCAGGTTCTGAATATATCTATTATCCAAGAGACTGGATTTGGAAACATCCCTACAAACAAAGTGAGAAATTCAAAAGGGCATGGAGGATGAACCTAGGGAGTGAAAATGAAGAAAAAGATGAAAACGAAAACTGAGAATAGCGGCTTAAATCTGATATGTAAGTTAGGAACGGTATTGATTAACATAGAAATGTGTTTATTTATGCTCTTATATCTTATCTTTTGTATATAAATAAATATTACTTGGGTATTGTTTTGTCACTTTTTACAGATATTCCAATTAAGCCACTTACAGTCAGAAAAATGGAAAATAGAAGTCAAATTGCTATGTATATATATTTGAAGACTTCCAGATGAAGATGTCACATCTAGTTGCTGTTGGACAAGAAAATAATTAGTCGAAAGGTCATGCACATTACAAATCAAAGTAGGCTTGCAAGAGGAAAGGAACAAAGGCCTAAAACTCACTTGATTTAATAAAGGCCTGGAACTTACTTGAAATAACTAAGGCCCATTTGTAATTAGGGTTTAGGTTGGCTATCTCCTATTAATACCCATGTAATCTCATTGTAGCCACCATCCCATTTTCTATCTTCTTCTCCATTAACAAAGTTCGTTTTCTTCTTTTTATTTTCTGCAATTCTCTATTTCTTAGCAACTAGTGTCATCTACACAATTAGATTTGGTAGAGTACTAATTGTATTTTACATTTATTTTCATTAATGATTAATCGTTTGATTAGTTTCAACGATAATCCTAATTTTATTTCTGTTGTTATTTCCATTCTGCATTTTTATTTTTTGCATTTTTATTCCTGTTTTGCAATTTACTTTCATTAGTGATTAATCATTTGATTAGTTTCAATGATAATCTTAATTGTTGCAATTTCAATTGTTCTATTTTCAACCAAATCTCAAAAGTTGTCTAACTCGCCCACGGAATTCTATAAATAATAATTTTTAATTTACCTCCGTGTGTTCGACCTGCATATTACACGATCTGTGCGCTTGCGGTATTTATTTAAAATTCGCGCTTTTCTAATTCATAGAAAGTGTCGATCAAGGTTTTGGCGCCGTTGCCGGGGAGGTAAACACTAAATTTTATTATTTATTTAATTTCTGATTCGTGTTAGTTTTTTTTTTCGTTTTCTTTTTTTTTTCTTGTGTATATAGAAAAAAAATATTGATTGAATAGATTTTGTATTATTCAATGATACCGTAATCTTCTAAGCAAGAGAAAAAAAATAACTTGTCATTTTCATTGATTTTCTGTCTTTGCCATTTTTTTCTTTTACTTCTTTCCTTTTTTTTCTAATCATTTCCTCCTTTGTACAAATTTCTTTCTTGTTTTACAAGTCTTCAAAAAAAATGTTAAATTTTCTTTATTCTTTCCATCTTTCCACTTTCTTTCCAATCGTCTACATTCTTTTTCTTTTTACAAATTTCAAAAAAAAAAATCCACTTTTGCAATTATTTTTCCTTTCTTCTTTTGTCTTTCTTGTTCTCAGTACATTTGATTTTTTTTCTTCTCTTACAAATTTCCTTTCTTTTCAAAAAAAAAAAAAATAATAAACTCTTTTGATTTCTTTCCTCTTTATTCCTCCTTTCCAATTTTCAATACAATTACTTTTCATTCTTCTTTTACAAGTTCAAAAAAAAAAATCTTGCCATTTTTCTTTTATTTCTTCCCTGTTTTCAACTTCTTTCTCCTTTCTTTCGTTTATTTCCCCTCTTACTAATATCTCGCATCCTTTCTTCTTTTACAATTTGCTGAAGAAAAAAAATTCCTTTTATAAATTTCTCTTCTCTGCCTTGTAATTAATTTTCTTTCCTTTCTCCATTTATTTCTTTCCCTTTTCAAGTTTTTCCTTTTTCATTTTTTTCTCTCTTCTAATTTTACAACAATAAACAAAAGAAAAAATTCTTTCTGTTTTTGTCTTCTCTTTTATTGCTTTCCCTTCTCAATTTCTTTTCCAAATCTTTTACAATTACTTTCCTTTCTTCCTTTACAATTCTCTTTCTTTTCTGAAATCTCTCTTCCCATTTTTTTTGTCATTTATTTCTTTCCTATTTGTCCGCTTTTCAACAATAATAAAAAAAAAGGCAAAGTTATAAAAAGATTTTTTTTTTTTTGCAATTATTTTTCCCTGCTTCATTTCTTCCCCTCTGATCAAATACTCCTCTCTCTCTCACATAATCTCATTTCACCACAGTTTTTTTTTTCCAATCTACACTTCAGCACCATCTTCTCCAATCCCTCCTTCCTACCACACTTCTGCCACAACGCACAAACCAACCTCATCCACAAGCATTCTCTCAAAAAATTCCAAACTTTCTTTAACCTACCATATAGCAAACAACATCTTCACCATGGTTTAAAAGCCATCAACAATCACCCCCTCTGTTTCCTTACCATACACCTGATTTCAAACCACTCCAGGAACCATCGTTGTCCGCCATAATTCGAAATACCCATATCTGCTTCGAACAACCAATTCGAACAGCGAGCCCTAACTGATTTATGGCGAATCCACAGCCTCACATTTTGTTGCCTCAATCGCCGATTCCAACAATCGAAACCTAAAATCGACAAGCAAAAAACGGAAACTAGGAATTTTTTTCATATATATTCAGCTATATAAATCGAAATTTTTGATTATTTCCTAAAATAAAACAATGGAGGAGGCATGAATCATTTGTATTTGTAGGGTTCGAATTATTTCCAGAAGAAAGGGGGGCATTGTTTCTTTTATGTTTATTTTTGTGGTGGTGATTTGTTTCTGAAATTGAAGAGGGGGCGTGACACAATTACTTTGGTTTTCTGGGAGTATTGATTCGTGAGGTTTTATAGACCAAAAAAAAAAACCTTATTTTTTGTTTTTTTTCTTTCTCATCTGAGTTGTTTTTTTTTTATTTCTTATTGTTTTCTTTTTTTATTAAGTTAATTTTTTTTGTTAATTCCTTTATTTCTTTTTCTTGTGCTTTTTTTGTTATTTACTTCATTCAAAAAAAAAAGAAAAAAAAAAGAGTTTCGAACCAAGGACAAAGTGACTGGAGTTCAAGCAACAAATCAAGAATTCAGAAATAAACAAAAATTGCAAATAGTGAGATTTCAATCATTGACGCTACTCATTTTTTCTGGATGGACGGCCATGCCCCACTGTAATAATTTCTGAACTCCACAGGTGCTCTGCTGCAAAGAAAAATATAGACATTGCTTGTAAAAAAAATCTGCAGGGGTAGCGGCTTACTTGTACAATTTTTATTTCTGCAAATATTCTTGTGTGACTGTTGTGTTGGCTGAAATTTCTAAATTGATTTGGTGAGGAACAAATTTCCATAATTATAAGCATCACTCTCATCGCTTTTCAAGAATAAAATCTGATTTGATTTTCAAAATATTTTACTGCTAGAGTGTATTTTATGAAATTGATTGTCTCAACGGTTTGATCGCGGATATATATTAGTTCAATTTATTGAACTTCTAGCAAAAGAGGTTGCATAATACCCATAAAACATTGGTCGTACCCCTTGGTATTTATACTATACATGAACGGCAATAAGACCCTCTTCCCCCTTCAAATCGAGATTATCAACTAATAAAATATATTTGAGTACGTTATTTATTTTGTAATAACAACTACTTGTGTTAAATATAAGTTTTGGATTTTTCATATTTGATAACGATGAATGAGAAAAGTCTCAGCCACCATAATTCTTCTAGGGATTTGAAGATTGATAAAATTAGCATGATTCAGACCACAGTTGATGAAACTTTTATTGACACTTCTGAAGCCTTGAAAATGTGTTTTAACCATTTCAACTCCGATTTCAATGAGCTCGAATACATTTCTGAATTAAATGAACTTCTTGACCCGAAACCTATGTCATCTGAATCTAACCAAGGAACGTTGACCAATGTCATACACGAACTTCCTAAGTTAGACCTCGAACCCCTACCACAAGACTTTGAGTATGATCACTTGGACTTTTCGAAAAATTCTCCCATAATCTTGGCCTCTGATCTTACCAAGGACCAAGAAGAAAAACCTGAGAAAATTTTACGGCATAATCTGCATCTTAATTATATAAATCATTGGCATGACAACATTTTCATAGGAAAATTTTTGATTTCAGAATTTATTGACATGCCTCTTGTACCTCAAAAACTAGATAGGAAATCATCATACATCATTTTTGATAGAGGCAAGTGTGGGGGGAAAAGAAAATCTCATTTTTCACATAACACTCATCACCGTTATAGATTTCATTTTGTTTATGATTGGCATTCACATATAGTGGCTAAACTTCATTTCATTTTACAAATAATTTTGCAACTCATTCACTTTTGGGTAAGATCTTTCAAATTTAGGAAACGTTACATTGTGGACACTGTTTAGATCTAGTGTGGGAGGAGTCTGCATTGCATCCATTTTTATTTTTCTTTAATTTTCCCTTTTTATTTTCATGCATTAGATAGAACCAACATACATTTTAGATCATAGTAACATACCATTTTATTTTTTATGAAAATACGACTCATTTTAGATTGATACAACAAAATAAGTTAACAATTGTTAGTCAGTTGATAGTATTTTTTTCTCTCAACATTAGATCGAATATGAAATATATTGAAAAGTTGAATTTTGAGGGATTATAGTGTAACCGGTACATAGGGAGATACTTAGGTGATGGTCATGAAGTCTATTCTATATTGTAGTCTTTGTTTAAATGAGTGGAGGACTTAAAATACTTATATTGGCTTTTCGAATCTTTAAAAACTAAGTTGTGTTAAGCTGAATTCGTGTAACTCTCTCTTGTTCTTATATTTTCAAAATAATAATAATAGCAATCCAAGGGTATCCAACATTGCTTGTATATCTAGCGTTGGTGTGCAAACCCGCCAAGCTCTATCTGACATGTTGTTGACAAAGTCAGCGTCGGAATATCTTGGTCTCATTTTATGAGATTGGACACCTAAGGATTACCGACATGTTGTTGACAAAGTCAGCGTCGGTCTGCACAATCCGCCAAGCTCTGTCCCAACTCTCCGTCAATCCGCAAGGTAGGGGTGAGCAAAAAACCGAAATAAAACCGAAACCTAACCGAAACTGATAAAAACCGAACCAAAAAAAACCGAAACCGAAGAAAATCGAAACCGAAACCGAAAATCAAAAAACCGAACTGTACTAATATTTTGGTTTCGGTTTTAGGTCCAAACCGAACCGAAAAAAACCGAACCAAACCGAATTATAAAATGTTGCACATTGTCTCTTGCTGCATGTTGTTTCGTATTATATAGTATATACACACTGGTCACTGCTTCACTCATTTGATTTAGCTGAATACAGAATTAGAAGTAGACTAATATAAAATGTCCATTTCTTGTTTTTGTAGATTCTTGGATGTCTTCGTCTTAGAGCTAACTAGCTTAGCTTTGTACTACTTTGGATGACTTATAGTCTATTAGCTTGTACTCTGTATCATGTGTCTCAATACACTCGGTTGAAACAATTTATTTTAATTTCTTTTATGGTTGTTTAAATTTATAATATTTTTCGTTTAAATCGGTTTTAAAATCGAAACCGAACCGATAAAAACGGAAACCGATGTTTTGAAACCAAAACCGATGCTTCGGTTACGGTTTCGATTATCGATTTTTAAAACCGAGGTCTTTCGGTTCTGGTTCCGGTTTTACCCCAAAACCGAACCGAACCGGGGTTTGCTCACCCCTACCGCAAGGCAGTGTATGGGTGGTATACCTTGATCTTTAGGTTAGGTGTATGTAATTAATTGTAAATTTCAATTTTTATAGAGATAGAGAATAAGCGATGATGCCCAAACACATCTTGACCTTATTGATTTGACTAGCCACACACGAGGAAATAATAATACCGCTTTACAAACTAAGCCAAGCAAACTAAGAATCTATTTCATGGCTGCACTATGTTATCGACCAAACCAACTGGCCAAACTAGAGTTTAACATTGAAAACTTGAATTATATTGAAAATTTGTGACAAGTTGAGGTATCTAAAGTACAATCAACTGATTAAAATTTGTCAACTTAATTTGTTGTACCATTTTCCTGAAACAAGTCGTGTTTTCAACTTTTGTTTTCAATTGCATAAGTCATCTGCATTCATGTAGTTACATTAGAGTCATAGTATACTGCATTTGGATTTTGTGGATAGTATCCGCTGAAAACCCTCACGAGACACAACTCGTCCTACTAGGTACACCTAGAGGTTTAACGACTTGTTGCATACGCTCAACGCAATCGTGTTTCCTACGAAAGTGTGACCTATCTAGCTAGTTTTTTTTATTTTACTCGAGGACGAGTAAAAGATAAGTGTGGGGGTATTTGATTAACATAGAAATGTGTTTATTTATGCTCTTATGTCTTATCTTTTGTATATAAATAAATATTACTTGGGTATTGTTTTGTCACTTTTTACAGATACGCCAATTAAGCCACTTACAGTCAGAAAAATGGAAAATAGAGGTCAAATTGCTATTTATATATATATTTGAAGACTTGCAGATAAAGATGTCACATCTAGTTGTTGTTGGACAAGAAAATAATTAGTAGAAAGGCCATGCACATTACAAATCAAAGGAGGCTTGCAAGAGGAAAGGAACAAAGGCCTAAAACTCACTTGATTTAACAAAGGCCTACAACTTACTTGAAATAACTAAGGCCCATTTGTAATTAGGGTTTAGCTTGGCTATCTCCTATAAATACCCATGTAATCTCATTGTAGCCACCATCCCATTTTCTGTCTTCTTCTCCATTAACAAAGTTCGTTTTCTTCTTTTTATTTGCCGCAATTCTCTATTTCATAGCAACTAGTGTCATCTACACAATTAGATTTGGTAGAGTACTAGTTGTATTTTACATTTATTTTCATTAGTGATTAATCGTTTGATTAGTTTCAACGATAATCCTAATTTTATTTCTGTTGTTATTTCTGTTCTACATTTTTATTTTCTGCATTTTTATTCCTGTTTTGCAATTTACTTTCATTAGTGATTAATCGTTTGATTAGTTTCAACGATAATCCTAATTGTTGCAATTTCAATTGTTCTATTTTCAACCAAATCTCAAAAGTTGTCTAACTCGCCCACGAAATTCTATAAATAATAATTTTTAATTTACTTCCCTATGTTCGACCTGCATATTACACGATCTGTGCGCTTGCGGTATTTATTTAAAATTCGCGCTTTTCTAATTCATATAAAGTGCCGATCATGGTATGTTTGTGTGTTTCAAATAAAACGAGGAGAATACGTAGAGAATTCAATAAGGAAGCGGAGAAGAAGATATAATTAGACGGAGAGATTCTCGGCGGGTATTATTACTGACACTCCACTTTTGGTTAAGGGGCATCATGCTTGAAATTCGGCAAGGTGATACCGAAGTTTTCAGCAAAATTCGGCCAGGGTTTTGTCAAGTTTAGGTCTGAAAGTCGGAAAACGACCACCGAAAATGATAAAAATCGAAAAACGATGGGACTATACCGAATTTTCATTTTTTGTCGTGACGCCCCTTAACTAAAAAGGGAGTGTCAATAACAATACCCGCTAGAAAAATTGGTTTCAGAGTATTTGATTTGGGCCCCCAAACAGTCAGTTTGATAATAGCAGTTAACCACAATAAACTCAATCCCCTAAAAATCATAAAATCTATCTTTCCAGCAAAAGTATAAACCAAATTAATTACGAATTCAACAATTACTAGAATAATGGCACTTGTAAGGTGCATGAAAAAGGCATTGGAAATTTACATTATAAAACTGTAGCTATTTTAAAACAGTCTAAATAGGAGAACTTTATGAAAGGGAATAAAATTATTATTTCGTAAAAGTCCTTATAAAACAAATATAAACCAATATTGAGATATGCTATCAAATTGCATCTACGTGAAGAAGTGGAAAGTAAATACATCAAATGCTATACAAATATCTTAATTGCCATAGAACCCACGTAAAGGTGGTCTGATACAACAACAACCAAACAATTAATCCTAAACAAGTCAGAGTTGGCTAAAGATGAAAATCAAAACTAAAAGACAAAGTTAATTAAAATGCAATAATAATAACAACATAAGGTTTAAAGTGAAAGCATAAATAAAGATAAGATAAAAATAAAAATAATTAAACAAATAATAATAGTAGTAATAATGAATAAATAAACCATGACGCTGATGGTGAAGAAGATAATAATTATACTGGCAGTCGTAGGTACTAAAGGCTAACATTGCGCTTTATGCTCCTATACACTAGTAATATCATCTAAAACTAAACAATATCTTAAATTAAACAAAAGCTCAAGGTACTAGTACATGGTCATTAACTTTAATGCGTTTATGTTCGACACCAGCTCTTCAGATATACATCATATACACTAATTTTCAAGTTTTTTTTCTATTACCACATCTCATGTCATCATTGGTCGACCTCTACCTTTCTTCGGGCATTTGGTGCGACATGTAATTCTAATATGCACAGGAGCATCGTGAGGTCACTGTTGGGGATGTTTGAACCATCTTAAGCGGTGCTAGACTAGCTTCTCTTCAACTGGTACAACTTCAAATTTGTCTCGAATATCATCATTTCTAATTTGATCATGTTTTATATGCTTGCGGCTCCATCGTACGCATTTCTGCTACGCTTATCTTCTGAACGTGTTGTCTTTCAGTATGCCAACATTATGCACCATATAACATCGCATGCCTCATTGCTTTTCTATAGAATTTTCTTTTAAGCTTCTTAAAAAATTTCTATCATAGAGAATGTCAGATGTTAGTCGTCATTTCACTCATCCTGCTCGAATTCTAAAACTAACATTTTCATTAATCTCACCATCAAACTGCAACATAGATCATAAATATTGAAAGGATTACTTTCTAGGTACTACTTGACCGGCCAAGGTGACATCTCTGTCATCTGACCTGACACCGCTAAACTTGCACTTCATATACTATGTTTCAGTTCTGTTAAACCTGAAAACCTTCGATTCCAAAGTCTTCCTCCTCAACTCCAACTATTTATTAACTCTCTATCCTACTTTTATCAATCAACACATCATCAACAAAGAGTATACACCAAGAAATTTCACCTTGTATACCCTTCGCGACGTCATCCATCACTACGCCAAAAATATGGGGCTCAAAGTCAACCCTTGATGTAATCCTATATTAATGGGAAAGTCACTGGTTTCACCTTCGCAGGCTCTAACACTAATCACAATTTTATCGTACATTGATAATTATTAAGACCATCTTCTTTTCCAACCCCCACCATATAACCTTCCTCGAAATCCTATCATAAGTTTTCTCCAAATCGATAAATACTATGTAAATCTCTTCATAAATTGTCGTATTAAGAAAACCGCCTCTATAATTGACCTTCCAAACATAAAATTAGGTTTATTTTTTGAACACTTGTCAATCTTCTTAAACGATATTTGTAGATTCTCTTCCAAAGCATCGCTATACGCCTCATAATCTAATTCGTGCAACTTCAAATATCTCATTTATTCTTGAAGACTGAAACTAAAATGCTTCTCCTCCACTCATTTGGCATCTTATTTGATCTGAAAATATTATTGAACAACTTACTAAACCAGGTTATTCTTGCACCTCCAAGGCATCTCCACATCTAAATAGGGATGTCATCATGCCCTACCGACTTGTCTGTTTTCATATATTTCGGTGTCTCCTTTATCTCAACATTTTGAATTCTCCGAACAAAACGTCTATTGTGTCATCGATGAAGTCTTCTAGCTTGATCAAAAAGCTATTACTTTCTTAATTGAAAAGTTTATCTAAATATTCTCTCCATTTATTTATTTTATTTCATCGTCCTTCACCAAAAATTTATCATTCTCATCTTTAACGCATTTGACTTGGTTGAAGTCTCTGTCTTCCTCTCGCGTAGCTGAGCTATCATGTTGGCGTCTCTTTCACCCTCCCTCATACTTGACATTTGATACAAATCTTCATACGTTTGACCTCTTTCTTCACTCACCGCTCTCTTTGCAGTCTTCTTTGTCATTTTGTACTTTTGTATGTTTCCCTCGCTCCTATGATGATGCAAGCATCTATAGAAATGGTTCACCACTTGTAAGTGACACCAGCAGAACATTTATAACTAATATTTTATTTTTATTTTTGAAATTAAGTACTTCATATACAGGTCTAAATAGTTTATAGCTGACAAGTTGGTTAAATCCTGCAGGACGGGATTTGAACTGTTGAAACCTTACACCATATCGAAGTGTCTTAACTACTTGACAATGTTGTTTGTCTGATTTATAGGTATTGACTAGCCTTTTGGCAAGACAGTCACATTATGGATTTTCGGCAATCGAATTGCTCAGGACTTGAATATGAGCTTCGGTGAGCTCGAGTGTGCACGATTGAAGTGATGAAACATTCAAAGACATGGCCTTTATAAACTTGGAGTTCGGATCGGTAAGGGTCGGTTGGACCAACATCATTAACTTATCATATCACAGATCGTATGACGTCGGTTCGATGTCCCTGGATTGGCAAAGCTCGGCTCGATAAAGTCATACCACCATTTGGTTCTCGGGTCGGTCAAGTCCAATGTGACTATGTCGAATTAAAATATACCAAATTGGACTCTGAAGATTTGCAAAGACCTATTCGCCGGCCTAAAAACTTGGTCAAGCCTACTTCCTGCTTTGAATCGGACTCCATGTACTCCAAGATGAGTCGGCCTAATGACCACTATCTGAGGACACGTTTGACAGCCTCCCACCGAACCGGATATGGAGCCACGTGTCCTAGTCAAACAGAGCACATGATCTACCTATAAAAAGCTCATTTCTGGAATTTTACAAGGATCGAACTTCATTTTTGCTGGCCGAATACAACAAGGGCTTTGCTTAAGACTAAATTCAATTCTTATCTCCATCTTCGTAAGAAACCAATTGTAAATTGTAGTCATACAATATAATAAAAGATTACATGGAGTGGACGTAGACCGGATTGCCGAACCACTATAAAAACTTTGCGTGTCTCCTTTATCTTTACTGTATTCTGTGATTGGAATTACCGTGATTTGTGAATTTGGGGTTGATTGTCAAACGGTCATTTTTGACATCAATGTTATTACGACGGCAAGTCAAGTCAAATCAATAGAGGTCCAACTAGTCAGACTAGTCGATGAATAAATAAATATATACGTGTATATTAATACATAATTGCAGACATTTAACACACAAATATAGATAAACCTGATTGCAATTAACCAGTCGGACTCCAGTTTCTTTCACAACCTGATGAACTGCAAGTCAATTTCGTGATTGGCAATCGTTGCCACCATGGTTCGACTTCGTACTCGACTTCAATTTTGGGATTTGGGGTCGACTTCGTGATTTAGGGCTTCAAATTTCGTGATTTAGGGCTTCGATTTCGTGATTTAGGGTTCGAGCTCGACTAATGGCAAGTTGACTCTTCCAGTTGATGCTCCAATGTCGACTAGTCGAGCGCCGTAATAACAGTGTTTGACGTCAACAATAACTAATATTACAGACATCCAAAACTAATGTAAAATTACAAGGCATGGATGAGGATGACCAAATAATGAGCTCCACGATTCTAAAGCTTCATAAAGAAGTCAAAAATCAATCCAGAGATAAACTCATCACTGAGATGGTGATTGTATATTTATTGATGTAGAGAGATTCATCAAAGACCACTCCAACTCAATATAAGATCAAAAAATAAGTATTTAAAAAAGGATTATTATTTTTTGGCCTCGTTTTAAATTTTTATTACGTAAACAGCCCAGTTTTGAAAATAATTACGTTCATAGCCCTATTTTGACCAACTCAGCACTGAGTTGGCCAAAATGCACTGACGTAATTTAAAATTGCGCCAATGTAGAAAGTTTTGCATTGGCTCCATTTTCGGGTTGCGCCAATACAAATCTTTTTTAAAAAAAAATGTCTGCCGCCATTCAAGATGGCGCCTATATAAAATCAAAATATATTTTACATCGACGCGATTTGTAATTGCGGCAGTATATTATGACCAACTCAACGCTGAGTTGGCTAAAACCAAGCAATAAACGAAATTATTTTCAAAACCGGGCTATTTACGTAATAAATTTTCAAAAAAAAGGCCAGACAGAAAAAAATACTTTTGATAAAAAAAACAATGCAACACTTATAAGTATTACTAAGAATTTGTGAATTAAAGAGTAAATATGGTAAGAGAGTTCCTAAGAATTTGAATTCTACTAATGCCGCCATAAATAAGTTAACTGACACGTGAAGAGGTAAACAAAGTTCCGACCTCAACTCAAATACAGTATGGAATAGCTGACCTCCTGGGTACTTCAAAAACCAAACGTTCCAAGTCCAACCATCTAAGCCGGCCTACCAATTCAACAACACCACCACCACATAGTTTTAGCTTGCGATTATATCTATAGCATGCTAAGCATTCACGAAATAGCTATTTAAATAAACATACAATCTACAGCTTATTTACTTAATAAAAATAAAACAGATAATTTTCCTCATCTGATCAACAATTTATTCATTCAGAAAATATTCACTATAACTTTGCATTTACTTTGTAATAACATCAGTTTACAGGCTGTTATATTATTTGATACATCAAACCCCAATCAACCTAAACAAATAACCTTTCATTTAAAATCATATGAAAATAATATTACCTGAAACATGAAGAGGCAACCAAACTTTCAAAGCTCGACTGAAAGGCAATGCGTAATAGCTGACCCTCTAGGTACTTCAACAACCGAACATTCTAGCCATTTAACAGAACCTATCAAACCTCCATTTTCTCTTTTGATTATCTCTATCCCAGCACAGGATATGCCTATTTTTGTACCATTGCCCTCCTCCCACACCAAACACAGCAAACCCCCCAAAAACTTAGGCAACTTGTTCCTGCTAAGTCCCTCCACTTGCCTCCATTCGTTTATCATAGGATCATACCCTTTAATTTGGCCCGTATAGTCGTATGTGTACAATATTCCTCCAACCACAGCTGCCCCCCCCCCCCCCCCCCCTTTCCATCCAAGATCCAAGTTTAAGGGCATGGGACCCCACGTCAATGTCCTAGGATCAAACATCAAGTCATCAACCCTCCTCTATCTGCAACACCTAAAAGCTTCCCTCCAATTACCGCACTCCCATGCATCCATTTCTCTCTAAGGTGCATTGGGCTGGGAATGGAGTCCAATGTACAGGTTGTTGGGTCATAGCACTCGCCCCACGTACGTGCAGATGGCAGACACCCACCGAGTACATATATGCGACCATTGATCGATCCAGCAGCACAAAACTCACGTGGGGTTAACATGGATGGCCCAATTGACCATTCATTTGTAAAAGGACTGTATATTTGTAGGGTTCTAGTTGGTATACCATTCAATGACCCTCGAAGCAGACATATATAAATAGCACCGCTTATCAGTAGATGGCAAACAGTAGAGCCATTAGTAGGGAAGGGAGAGGAAGGGAGGGGAAGGGATAGTGCGAATGGTGTAGTAAGGGGTGAAGGGATGGAAGATAAAGCAGAGAAGGGAGGAGGTGCTATGAATGCCGATGAAAAGTATGGGCTCAGAACAACAAAGTTTGGATCGGAGGGTGAATAAGAGATGGGAGCGGAAGAAGGCATGCCAGGAACGAGAAACAAGGGAAAGGAGAGGATGGGAAGATAGAGGGAGGAGAGCTATGCATCGAACTGCTATATCATCAGGCAGATTTGGGATTATAGCTTGGAGGGGTTTGCTACTAGCCATGTTACCTTGAACATGTCTCTGCTCCATTTTTAGATCTGTACATCATAATAAACTGCATTACTAGTATTGTTGACATAGAAACTAGCAACAAGGGAATTCATCTTACTAGGAAGAAGCACTGGAAAAAGCGTTGCTCGATTATATAGGTGAAGTAGTTTGACATTGATCATGCTTTCTTATTACATGGCAAATAACTAATATGTCCAAACAAGTAGTGATGAGCCCACTAAAGAACAAATGGTTACAATTTTCCCTTTTACGTTTTAACAAGAGCAAGAATGTAAAGGGGCTAGTTTGAAAACTTCAGGTTAGGATAGCTTAAAAGTACTCGTATTTAAATGATTGAAAGCAACTTGTAAGTGTATGGAAGTCTATATTCGTTCTTATACAGCTTAAGTTTATTGAACTTTCAACATAGCTATCACCAAGAAATTGCTTCTAAACTGGCTCTACGGATCATTTGAAAGTATTTGTGGATATTAATGCAAAACAATTTATCACTTTAGAATGTAAAATGATTTGTTATGTCACCAATAAGTCGGGTAACCCATAAGCTAAAAGTTAGGCAAGGGAGGTGCAGACATTCTATAGCCTCTGTATATTCTGCCTCGTCGTAGAGGGATATACCTATCTATATTTTTTGGAAGGTTGTGCCCCAGTTGCATTGTTATGGCTACAAACCTCTCGATCTGATTACATATATTTAGATATGTTTTTATAGTAGAACATTTGATATCATCTTCAAAAATGATTTGATTTAAAATCTCGAAGTAAAGTATAATTTGGTACAAAAGATGTATATATTATTCCAAATGTTTTAAAATTAAAATTGAGAGTTTGGTCCAAGGAGAATATTTTTGAAAAAGATTATATTTTGGAAATAATAAAGTTAATTAGATTTCAGAAATCTATATATGACGATTACGCTAAGCAGATTGAGGATAGAAGTTAAAATCAACATTTGCGTGTTATATGCTATGTAGTTTGGGAGTTGCATAATTGTTTGTTATATCGTAGGCTTCGTGCATCCTAGCTAGGAAGACTATGTTGGTTTGATCATATATTTAATTGGGTATCCAATTAGATAGCGGTAGGTATATTTATGTTGTGATGTTGTATCTTTCCAAATTACTATTTTATTCCACAATCGACTTATTTATTGAGTTCGCATGGATGACTATTGTTGTCTCTCTCATCAGAGCTATGCGCCAGTAGATTTTGAGTATTTGAGTTTTCTTTATAGTACGGCACACCTGGTGTATAAGACCATTACTCTGATAATTTGTATTATAAAAGTAGTATCATTTACAGTTAGCAGTGTTAAATATTTATCAAATAATTTGCAGCAAGTTGATAATTTTTCATTAATAGTTTCAAAATGAGCGGATTTGTCGACGAATTTGACTAGTTCGAAAATCCAAGTCGTTGCAACCTGGTCAACATGTGTCTCATATAAGGCAGTTATTAAACAAATTCCCAAAGCCTAGGCGCCTGTTTAACAAGCGTGCCCAATGATATCACAAATTCTAAACCATTTCAACATGAAATGTTACCGATTATATGATATACACTCAGTTGGAGATGCGAACAAGTACACATCTTCAAAAAATTTAGATTCAACTTATTGTTGAAGATGCTCCTAGTTTTCAAGTAATGTCTTCATCATTAATCTGTTTAGATATAGTCATATCATCTTTCATTTTAGCACGAGGAAACCCACTATTGTCCGGTCTTTTTTGGTAAACCACAATTTTTGCAGTAATCAAGACTTTGAATAATTGATCACTGAATCGTAATTATATTTAATCTCTCCACTTCACCATCAATAATATTGTAATATCTCCCTTGTACTCTCTTCTTCAATAAAACAGAGAACAGTTGTCGGATTATGTACAAATACAAATTGGGTGAACCACATTAAATCTTTATGTCCACTAACTCTCCAATTTTTCCTTTTTGATGATTATTATTCATTGAATTGGCTGATAATTAAACAACTAATTAGATATTTGTGTATTTCACGTGTAAGCCTAAATTTTTTCACAGCACCTTGTGCATCCTCCTCTTTTGCATTTCATATGTATTTAATTATTTGAGATTTTCACTAATTTGGAACATCTAGGAAAAAAACAATACTGTGACTTAGAATTCACAAATAAATGATCTTAAAATAATAAAAAGTATAAGATTTCTCCAAAACAATTGTGCAAAAAATTGAAAGAAAAAAAATTGATATGGGAAGTAAAGAAGACCATGGATATTTGAGTATTGTACACTGCACTCATACTATGATGACTTGATGTACAGATAAGCAAAAAATGTAATACACCCTAAGCACATAATAAAAATTCACCCATGCACTGCACTCATACTAAGATTTAAAAATAACCATTTCTTTTATGGTAGCAAATGATGATACAACCTAAGCACATAATTAACTCTTTCATACGAGACAGAACTGTCAGCATTGACAGCCAACAATTCATTTCCAGCTTATGACAAATTCACATGTTCAGCTGGGCTTTTACAAACCTTACATAATTAGGCTATAAACTTTTCATAAAATTAAACAACAAAGTATTTTAAAACATGGACAGTTACTTTCAGGGTTAAAAAATCATCATAATAGCAATTAACCACAATAAAGTCAATCCCTTAAAAATAAAAAAAATCTATCTTTTCAGCAAAAGTATAGACTGGATCAATTGCTAATTCAACAACTACTAGCTAGAATGATGGCACTCCTAAGGTGCATCCAAAAAGGCATTGGAAATTTACATTGTAAAACTGTAGCTATTTTAAAAAAGTCCAAGTAAGAGAATTTTATAAAAGGAAAAGAAATTATTATTTCGTAAAAGTCCTTAAAAAACAAGTATAAACCAATACTGAGGTATGCTAAGCGAACAGCAAATAAAGAAAATGTGATATAATAATCTAAATTGCCATAGAACTGACATAAAGGTGGTCTCATACAACAACTATGGCATTAATCCTAAACAAGTTGGTGTTGGCTAGAGATGAACCCAAACCAAAAGACAAAGTTGATTTAAATGCAATAATAATAACAAGGGGTTTAAAAGTGAAAACATAAACAAAAATAAAATAAATTTTAAAATGATTAAACAAATAATAATAGTAATAGTAATGAATAAATAAACCATGAAGCTGACGGTGATGAAGATAATAATAGTATTGACAATCATAGATATTGAAGACTAACATTGCGTCTTGTGTCCCTATATACTAGCCATATCATCTAAAACTAAACACTCTCCTTAAATTAACCGAAAGCTCAAGGTTCTAGTACATGAATCGTTAACTTTAATGCGCTCATGTTCGATACCAGCTCTTCCGGTATACTTCAACTTCTCAAGTCTTTTTTATTACCTCATCTCTCATGTCATTATTGGTCGACCTCTACCTCTCTTTGGACATTTGGTGCGATCAATAATTCTAATGCGCACAGGTTTATCGTGAGACCACCGTTGGAGATGCCTGAACCATCTTAAGCAACATTAGACTAGCTTCTCTTCAACTGGTGCAATTTCAAATTTGTCTAGAATATCATCATTTTGAATTTGAACCCGTCTTGTATGCTCATTAGGGCTGTCAATTTCCTATACGACCGGTGACCCGACCCGAAACCCGCATGGAAATTAGCAGGTTAACCCGACCCGTTTAGTTGACGGATCATTTTCGGGTCAACACGAATTTGACACATTTATAAACAGGTATGTTTAGGATTGACCCACAAACCCGATTTTGACCCGCCAAACCTGATTATATGTTGTATCTCTTTCATACTGTTAGCCTTTTAGGCATGTTGTTAGTGTTAGTTTTTAAAGTATGCAGTAGTTAGTATGCGCATATATGTAAGCTGTTATATTTTATTAATTTATTCTTGTATGTTATTAGTTATATTTTTTTATAATAATTGTATATTTTCCATACTGTTAGTCTTTAATTTACGTAGTATGGTCATATATACTTATGTATAGAGAATGATTTTTGGATATGGTGATTTCATGCTTTACATATGTGATGTCTGTTAATGACTTTGCAACTTGTTTCATGCTGGTGATTATATAATAGTGTGTCTGTCGGTGATTTGGTTCTTTTGTTGTTTATATTAGTGGGCAATATCTACCAATGGGTCAAACGGGTAAACCCAACTCAACACGACCTGACACGACCCATTTAGTTAAACGGGTTACGCAGGTCGGGTCGGGTCAACCCGTTTATAAATGGATCGGGTTAGGATTGGGGAAAAATGACCCGTTTAATAAACGGGTTGGCCTGACCCATTTATAAATCAACCCGAACCCGACTTGACCCGACCCGACACGACCCGTTGACAGCCTTAATGCTCATAGCTCCATCGCAGCATACGCATCGCTGCTACACTTATCTTATGAGTGTGTTTTCTTTAGTATGTCAACATTATGCACCATATAACATCACATGTCTGATTGCTATCTTATAGAATTTTCTTTTAAGTTTCTGTGGGGGTTTTCCATCACAAAGAACGTCAGATGCTAGTCTTTTCACTCATTCTGCTCGAATTTTAGAACTAACATCTTCATCAATCTCACCATCAAACTGGAACATAGATCATAAATATCAAAAGGATTTGACCACCCAAGGTAACATATCTGTCATTTGACCTGACACCGTTGAACTCACACTTCATATACTTTGTTTTAGTTCTGCTAAGCCTGAAAACATTCGATTCCAAAGTCGTCCTCCTCAACTCCAGATGTCTGCTAACCCTTTATCCTACTTTCATCGATTAGAACAACATAATCAACAAAGAGCATACTCCAAGAAATCTCATCATGTATACCCTTTGCGACTTCACCCGTCACTAAGGCAAAAATATAGGGATTCAAGTCGACCATTGATGTAATCCTTTGTTAATGGAAAAGTCACTGCTTTCACCATCGCACGCTCTAGTCACAGACTTATCGTACATTTCCTTGATAAGGGTAATGTACTTTGTTGGGACCCTCTTCTTTTCCAACGCCCACCATGTAACCTTCCTCGGTATTCAGTTATAAGCTTTTTCCAAATTGATAAATATCATGTGTAGATCTTTTTTATGCTCCCTAAATCTCTTCATAAGTTGCCTTACCAAGAAAATCGCCGTTATAATTGACCTTCCATGCATGAAATCAAATTGATTTTTTGAAACACTTGTCAACCTTCTCAAACGATGTTCGTGTATTCTCTTCCAAAGCATCACTATACGACTCATAAGCATAATTCCTCTATAATTTGTGCAACTTCGAATATCCCATTTATTCTGTAAGATTGAAACTAAAAAGCTTCACCACCACTCATCTGGTATCTTGTTTGATTTGCAAATATTATTGAACGACTTAATAAGCCAGGTAATCCCTGCACCTACAAGGCATCTTCACACCTCAATAGGGATGTCATCATGCTCTACCGACTTGCATGTTTTCATATATTTCAGCGTCTCCTTTATCTCAACCTCTTGAATTCTCCGAACAAAATATCTACTATGTCGTCGGCGAAGTCTTCCAACTCGATCAGAGAGCTATTGTCTTTCACCATCAAAATATCTACAGTGTCATCGATGAAATCTTCCAAGCATATCGAAGTATTCTCTCTACCTATTTTTTATTTCGTCGTCTTTCACCAAAAGTCTATTATTCTCATCTTTAATGCATTTGACTTGCATGAAATCTCTTGTCTTCCTCTGACGTAGCTTAGTTATCATGTCGACGTCTCCTTTACCCTACCTCATACTAGGTCTTTGATACGATCATACAGATCTTCATACATCCGACATCTTGCTTAACTCACCGCTCTCTTTGCGATCTTCTTTGTCACTTCGTACTTTTACATGTTGCTCTCGCTCCTATGATGATGCAGACATTTGTAGAAATGGTTCACTACTTGTAAGTGACACTAGCAGAACATTTGCAACTAATTTTTTATTTTTATTTTTGAAATTAGGTGCTTCATATACAGATTTAGATAGTATATAACATAATATATGAAAAGTAGGTTAAATTCGCAGAACGGGATTCGAACCCTTGATGTCTTACAACATATTTAAGTACCTTAACTACTTGGAAAATGTTGTTTGTTTGATTTATAACAAATATTTCAGATATGCAAAACTAATGTAAAATAACAAGGCATGGATGAGGATGACCAAACAATGAGCTCCATGATTCTAAGACCATTCCCAACCCAGTGTGGATTTGGAAGCAACCGACCACAACAGGGGTCGGTTGCCTTTTTTGGGGTTGCTTTGGCAACCCTGAATGTGGTCAAACAACCGTGTTAGCCAGCTTTCTTAAAGCTGGCTAAAATATTTCATATAAAATACCCAGCAGGCTAAAAAGTAGCATGCTCGGACCACTTTTTTTATAATAAAAAAAAAATCTTAGCTGGCTAAGGAAAAACATTTTTTTTATTTTTTAATCCTGTGTTGGGGTTGGTGAGGGGTCAACCTACCCGGATTAGACCCTTGGCCCAACCCTCTGTTGGGATTGCTCTAAAGCTTCGTAAAGAAGTCAAAAATCAATCCAGAAATTAACTCATCAATGAGATAGTGATTGTAGATTGATTGATGTAGAAAGATTCACCAAAACCCACTCCAACTCAATACAAGATCTAAAAAACATTATTAAAAAAATGTAACACTTAGAAGTATTATTAAGAAATTGTGAATTAAAGAGTAAATATTGTAAAAAAGTTACTAAGAATTTGAATTCTATTAATACTGCAAGAAATAAGTTAACTGACACGTGAAGAGGTAAACAAAGTTCAGAGCTCAACTCAAATGCAATATGGAATAGCTGACCTCTTGGGTACTTCAAAATCCAAACGTTCCAACCATTTAAGCCAGCCTACCAATCCAACACCACCACCACCACATAGTTCTACTTGCTTGCTATTATATCTATAGCATGCTAAGCATTCACGAAATAGCTATTTAAATAAACATACAATCTACAGCTTAGTTGCTTAATAAAAATAAAAACAGATATTCTTCCTCATTTGATCAACAATTTATTCATTTAGAAAATATTCATTATCAACTTTGCATTTGCTTTGTAATAACAATAGTTTACAGGTTGTTATATCATTTGATACATCAAACCCCAATCAACCCAAACAAATAACCTTTCATTTAAAATCATATGAAAATAACATTACCTGAAACATGAAGAGGCAACCAAACTTTCAAAGCTCGACTGAAATGCAATGCGTAATAGGTGACCCCCTAGGTACTTCAACAACCGAACATTCTAGCCATTTAACAGAACCTATCAAACCTCCATTTTCTCTTTTGATTATCTCTATCCCAGCACAGGATATGCCTATTTTTGTACCACTGCCCTCCTCCCACACCAAACACAGCAAACCCCCTAAACTGGACAGTGTAGCCCCACACAAAAACTTAGGCAACTTGTTCCTGCCAAGTCCCTCCACTTGCCTCCATTCGTTTATCATAGGATCATACCCTTTAATTTGGCCCATATAGTCGTATGTGTACAATATTCCTCCAACCACAGCCGCCCTCCCTTTCCATCCAAGATCCAAGTTTAAGGGCACGGGACCCCATGTCAATGTCCTAGGATCAAACATCAACCCTCCTCTATCTGCAACACCTAAAAGCTTCCCTCCAATTACCGCACTCCCATGCATCCATTTCTCTCTCAGGTGCACTGGGCTGGGAATGGAGTCCCATGTACAGGTTGTTGGGTCATAGCACTCGCCCCACGCACGTGCAGATGGCAGACACCCACCGAGTACATATATGCGACCATTGATCGATCCAGCAGCACAAAATTCACGTGGGGTTAACATGGATGGTCCAATTGACCATTCATTTGTAAAAGGACTGTATATTTGTAGGGTTCTAGTTGGTATACCATTCAATGACCCTCCAAGCAGACATATATAAATAGCACCGCTTATCAGTAGATGGCAGACGGTAGAGCCATTAGTAGGGAAGGGAGGGGAAGGGATAGTGCGAATGGTGTAGTGAGGGGTGGAGGGATGGAAGAGAAAGCAGAGAAGGGAGGAGGTGCTACGAATGCCGATGAAAAGTATGGGCTCAGAACAACGAAGTTTGGATCGGAGGGTGAATAAGAGATGGGAGCGGAAGAGGGCATGCCAGGAACGAGAAACAAGGAAAAGGGGAGGACGGGAAGATAGAGGGAGGAGAGCTATGCATCGAATTGCTATATCATCAGGCAGATTTGGGATTATTGCTTGGAGGGGTTTGCTACTAGCCATGTTACCGTGAACATGTCTGTGCTCCATTTTTAGATCTGTACATCATAATAAACTGCATTACTGGTATTGTTGACATAGAAACTAGCAACAAGGGCATTCATCTTACTAGGAAGAAGCACTTAAAAAAAAAGTGGCTCGATGATATACGTGAAGCAGTTTGACATTGATCATGCTTTCTGATTACATTGCAAACAACTAATATGTCCAAACAAGTAGTGAAGACCCAACTCCAGAATAAATGGTTACAGTTTTCCCTTCTACATCTTAACAAGAGCAAGAATGTAAAGGGTCTAGTTTGAGAACTACTGGTTAGGACAGGTTAAAATTACTTGTATTTGAATGATTGAAAGCAACTTGTAAGTGTACAGAAGTAGATATTCATCTTATACAGCTTAAGTTTATTGAACTTTCAGCATAGCTATTACCAATAAATTGCTTCTAAACTGGCTCTACAGATCATTTGTCTAAAACGTTAGCTTCCCCAAGTACAACAATATCTTCTACGGAATAACTTCTTTCCATGTTTCTATAGCTCAAACGCCGGTTTTTACCTTTTTCCAAATATGGACAGTAGCATTTCGTATGACACTGTTATACTTTAATCCTTTAGCTAAAGTGTCCGCTCTAGCTCATTCAAAACAATCGATTAAAAAGATTTGCAGCCAAATTGACCAAATCTGGAACAAGGGAAAGAGGAATTACCAAAAATCACCTCTTAGCATAAAATTCTTGCTGCAGCGCCTTCCAGTTGCCCAAGAATCGTCTAAAAATAAAAATTATCCAAGAATAAGATCTGATTATGATCAAATATTGTTGGTGACTGATACGCAATTTTTTCAGCCGATGCCGAGCATCGCAATAGCCAGTTGAAGGAAGAAAGTTTATTGTAATACTGCCGCCTAGAAGGAATATCGTTTTAAGTAGGATTTTTTTGGGATTTGGCCTCGTTTTATAAACTTAGGACACGTTTAGCCCAATTTGAAAATTTATTACGGCCGTAGTCTGGTTTATGTCATATCAACTGAAATCCGTTATTTAACAGTAGCATTATTTCAAATAACGCGTGCAGCGTTATTCAAGACGACGCAGAGATGGTTTTGTGTTTAAAACCATTTTGAATTTATGTTGAACCCACGAGCGTTATCTTAAATAACGCACGTTAGCGTTATCCTGAATAACGCTGGATGGGTTGTTACAAATATTTTCCAGTTCTACAATGGAGCGGTTTTTAAGATGGAGCACATGGGCGTCATTCAGAATGACGCAAATGTTTTAGAATAGAACATTTATTGTTTTGTTTCCACTGTGTGTTATTCTAAATAACACAAACTTAATATGGTTTATAGTATGCGTTATTTAGAATAACGTTGTACGCGTTATCCTAAGTAACGCACCATCGTGATATACAGTCGGCCGAGGCTCTTTTCCTTCTCACTTTTTCTTAACTTCTATTTTATCAAAACCGAAAACCCTAAGCCCCTAACCCTATTTGCTCACCACATCAAATTAAAGGCTTTTTTGATCGAAATTCATCACTATGGCAAGCTCATCAACCCAAGAAGCTCAAGAAGGTAAAAAATTCCTAATTTTGTTGATTTCTTAGAAAATTTAGGGTTTGTCCATGATTGAGGAAACTTGTGAATAAGCTTGTATGTGGTTTAATGGGTTCAATGTAGTTGAAAGTATATAGTTTTCAACATTGATTGTGGTTTTTTCGCTATGTTTGTGTATCACTAATGTTGTTTGGAATATGATTTGTGTAGAGATCGTTGAGATGGAACCGAGACCGGTAGATGCTACTGTCCTATACTTGCAAAACAGACATAGGTCGAACAATAATACTTTGATGGCGGTATGTCTGTACGGTGTTTGTATGTTGGCCTAAATTTATATCTTATTTTTTTGTATGTATGTCTTACGTTGTATGTTAAATTTTATTTACAGGGAAAAGATCCCGATCGGATTATAGATCACA
This sequence comes from Allium sativum, assembly GCA_030737875.1. Classification (NCBI taxonomy): domain Eukaryota; kingdom Viridiplantae; phylum Streptophyta; class Magnoliopsida; order Asparagales; family Amaryllidaceae; genus Allium; species Allium sativum. The sequence continues at coordinate 18,891,026 of CM060920.1, forward strand.
CGGTTTCCATTGGCGTGGTTACCTCCACACATCCAGAAGTCTCGGCCTTACTTGAGCGCGCTGGATTCCGACTAGTACACCGGTTGGAATACGTTCAACTCGATCATTATCTCATCACTGCCTTAGTCGATAGTTCCATTTTAGAGGTGGAGAGATGACCATCACTTTGGGTGATGTGGCGGTCCTGCTAGGCTTGCCGATTGATGGCGCTCCTTTGAGGACTCTAGAGGCCGCAGACTACATGGAGATGTGCCAGCGGCTTTTAGGTATTACGCCTCTCGCGGACCAGTGAATGGGAAATGAGCAAATTATAACTAGTTGGTACAAAGCGCTGTTTGTGCATGACATTCCACAGAATGCCACGCAGGAGCAGATAGAACAGCGTGCTAGAGCTATCATACTCTGGATTATTACTCAACGCCTGATCTGCGATCATTCTAAGACTCGGGTGTGGCTGAAATGGTTGCATTTTATTGAGGATTTTGATCATTGTCGGCAATATTCTTGGGGCAGTGCGACATTAGCATAAACATATACGGAACTTAGCAGGGCCATTTTGCTTGAGAGCCCTTATATGGGAGGTTGTCCTTCTTTGATACAGGTACTTTATTTTCGTATGCTTATTTGCTTCTTATTATTTTTTTATTTTTTTGCATGTCGTGTTTCTTTATCAAATTTCTTTGTAGCTATGGTCGTGGACGTATCTTCCCCTTGGTAGACTTGAGTTAAAGCACCCCAATATTGATATTTCTTTACCTTACGGGGCTAGGTAATTTTATTCCGTCAATTATTTATCTTATATGTCTTAACTTATTTCCTCTATCTCTTACCAAGTCACAATTACAGGTGGGTTGGAAAGAAGAGCACTTCGTCGACTCCGAGGCGTAATCTAAAATTCTATCGCAATGAGCTCGACGTGCTTAGTCTGGATGTTGTTACATGGACCCCATATGCCCAGGATTTTGAACAACTTCCGACCTTATGTACCGTGTCTTTCCATCTGTGGACCTCCCGTGTACCCATTATATGTTTGAACGATGTAGCATATCACGTTCCTGACCGGGTGATGCGCCAGTTTGGATTTAGACAACACCTTCCTGAACCAATGCCACAACATTACAGGATTAACTTAGAAGTACCTGGGGAGTACGAGGCGGCCATTGTGACATGGAACCATCGGCACATGCACATGCAGCAGGAGCGGGAGTTCACCTTGTCGGACGAAGAGTATTACACATGGTATTGGCAGATTACCCGACGGTATATTCTTCGCAGCGTGCAACCTCTTGGTGCTGTAGTGGAAACGTACATGCCTAGAGCTCCTCTTGAAAGGAATGTGGTATAAAAACTTTGCGAATAAGTTTAAAAGATGTACAATTTTTGTGAAGTATGAATCTTATGCACGTTAACTTAAAATTTACAGGCGGACGGTGTGTATCGGGCTATACAAATGGTCGATGAGCTATCTCATGAGGTGCCCGAACGAAGCAAGGGAAAATGTTTTAGCATCAAGCGAATTTTGCAAACTATTTTGGGAAAGAACAAGCTCGCTAGACCAGCACCGCCTCCTCCTCTTCCGCAACCTGAAGCTTTAGCACTCGTAGGAGCTTCGGAGGCACAAGAAGTCCGCGACATTCCTCCGCCTCCAACTACTTTGGTTTATACGTCACGGAGGAAAAAGGCGGCGTCAAAGGGAAGGGGTAAGGGTAAGGAACCAGAGTCGTCTCAACCAACCCAGGTTTTGCATGGTCCGTCACAGCCCCAAGAAGGTTCCTCATCGTCTTCGCATGAAGATGTACCCCCAAAACCGAAGAAGAAACAGAGAGAAACTCCTTACCAGCAGCGGATTCTGAAGAAGTTCGTCCCTAGGGTGGTGTTGTAGTTTGCAGGTTAACTGTTGTTTGTAGCTACTTGATCTTTTCATTCGGATGTTGAAATTGTGTAATGTTTTGCGGGTTGTGGTTAACTTGGATATGGAGTTGTAACGTATGCTTATTATGGTTTATGTGACATCATTTTGGTTTGCCATAGTAGGTTCCACTATTTGCTTTTGGTTGGTTACGGTTATTGACTTTAAGTTTATTGGTTTATGCATGATTCGGAAGGAAATATAACCCGTAAACAACCTGGAGTGGCCTTTGGAATAACGCTGCTTGCATTATTCCAAATAACGCAAGAAGCGTATTTCTAATTGACGCTCCAAGTTGTTATTTTTAATTCGAGCAACCTGGAGCGTTTTTTGGAATGACGCTTTATGCGTTATTTGGAATAACGCTATGCGCGTTATTCCGAATGACGCTCCAGGTTGGTATCCTGCAACTATTGTCATTAAAAGACGTGTCATCTTCACCAACCCACCCATTCATTTGTTACTTTCCCAAATCAAACCCAAAAAACCTCACAATTCCAAAGTCCTAAGTTGCTCACAATTGAAGGTAATCCCATGAATCCCCGCATCTTTTCTTTTAGTTTTTTCAATTGCAAAATTAATCCATAATGTACGTTTTATTCATGCAAGTATACTTTAGATGGATCAAGGAGAACTTGATGATGAAACTTTATCCAAGTACATGGATGAGTTTGAATCAATCGAACGCCGACCGGGCAAAGAACCACGGTTGGAAGCTCTCATACCTAAAGAAATGCAACAAAAGACCTTTGTGGCGGTAGATGGAAACGGCGGAAGAAAGAGGGGGAAAGCCTTAGTGATTGGGGAAGCAGTACCACGACAATATTGCAGTTGTAATGTCTATTGTCATGTGCATGTTGCGAAGAGTAAGGCAAACGATGGCCGACGGTACTACGCTAGCGGGCGATATCCGGTGTGGTTATCGGTGCCGCACTTGGTTACACCTTGTCGTTACACGGAGTGGATTGATCCTCCATTATGTCGAAGAGGCCACGAGTATGCGCTGCATATGCAAGAAGAGAATGCACAACTAAAGACCGAAATTTACCGAATGCGGGAAAAATATGACTCACTAGAGTCCACCATTCCTAGATATCCTAATGAGCAATGTATTGTTCTATGTATCGGTCTATGTATCGTTCTAATGTATTGTTCTATGTATCGGTATATGTAGCGTTCTAATGTATCGTTCTCCGTATCCTTCTAATGTATCGTTCTATGTATCGTTCGAATGTAGTTGTAATGAGTAGTGTATTGGTCTATAATGTTGTATCGTATCATGCATGGTGGATTGTCCGTCTGTGTACCACTAAACCAATTGTCCAAAACATATTTCATTTACATAATAAAACCAAATAGAAAAGGCCGCAACGTAATAAAACCAAGATAAATGTTAGCACAAACATAAAACACCAAGATAAATAGTTATGACATATGTCTTGTACATAATAAAACCAAATAGAAAGGTACGCAACGTAATAAACCAGGATTGGTAGGTACTACATAACACTTAGTAGAGTCTATGTCACTGTAGTATAACGACTCTTCTTATGGCCATTTACTCCATACTTGCTGCACCTATTAGATCTAGAAGACTGGCCCTCGTCCACGGTGCCTTTAATTATAGTAGATCTAGGCATGTCCGGTGCTCTCTGAGCTTGCGGTGGAAAAACCATATGTCCTGAAGGTTGTGGCCAATAGCGCTTGTCACGAACTGGATGAAACTCAGGCGTATAAGCCGCATGATAACTTTGAACTGTGTACCAGTTGGAGGCGAAGTCATGATGAGCTCTTTTGGCCCCATTAGCCACTACCGAACATGCATCCATAACATGCGCACAAGGAAGGTGCTGTAGCATTGGTATGTTACATGTACACGAACAAGTATTACCATCTATCTTTACTGCAAATTCATCACCGTAGTAGTGTATTACAACCCATTCATATTCGCCGAAGCGAACTATTCTGCAACGTCTTGCTTCTTCGGCTCTTTCAGCTATTTTTGCCTCCCACTTTGGGGTTAATTTGCTTACCGAACCAACAACATTTTGCCGCCTGTTACAGAAATAATCCACCGATCTATAGAAGGTACGCGCAACCAACGACTTAACTGGAAGCGATCGTGCACCTCTTAGCACAACATTGAAGCTTTTAGAAGAATTTGTCGTCATTACATGAAACCTTCCTCCATCATCTTTAAACAAAGCCCAATTTCCCTCTTTTCCGCCCAAACTTCTCTCAATCCAGTTATGAGCTTTGACGTTGGTCGTCTTAATTTCCTCCTGAAGCTTACGATACTCAACCTCTTCTGAGGCACATGCTGCCGCATAAAATAAACCAGTCAAACGTTGATCTCTAAAGCCGGCTTTTTGAAAATTTGCTTTTAGATGCCTCGCGCAAAATCTATGCTTATGTGGCTCAACCCATCTTTCTTGCAATGCGATAGGGATTCCTTTCATTCTATCAGATATGAAAGTAATACGTCGATTGTTTACACTATGTATAAACTGTCTCATACAGGAAAAAACCAAGCCCAAGAGTTAGCCGATTCAGCCTCAACAATGGCATACACCAACGGATAGAGTTGATCATTCGCATCCGTTGCAGTGGCTACGAGTAGTGTACCTTTATATTTGTCATACAAATGAGTGCCATCGATACACAACAATGGGCAACAATGTAGAAATCCTTCAATGGAAGGGCAAAATGCCCAAAATGCACGTTCAAATACACCATATTCATCCGTTACTATATGGCTTACACTACCGGGATTTGACCTTCTAATTTCATCAAAATATGACCGTAACAATGAATATGACTCCGCCCAAACCATAACAATTGCCTTGCTCAGAGATCTCCAAGCTTTCATATAACCAATCTTAATAAAAAATTGATCTTCAACCAACACTTGAACTGTTAGCTGTTATGTTTAAATCATACTTCACAAAAAGGCATGATCTTCGAAACCAGAAATGTTGATGTCGCTTGGCGATTGCTTGAATTGACCGTTGGATTAACGCAAGTATGCTCCCCTCTATACTTCTTAACAACCCACAACCCAGCCTGCGATTTTTTGGAATCAATTGCATGAATTCTCCACTGGCATTTATCGTCGATATTGCTAATGGCAGTATACATTTCTTTGTTGGACCTAATGGGCTTAAAAGAAACAGTGTGTAAAATGGACCACTCACTTAGTTGTTGCAGAAATTTACCTTTGCTCTCAAATACAAGACCGGGTTTAAAGCCACTTTGAACGCAGGAGGACGAGAATAATTCTCCCCTGCTTTGCAAGTCTACGACAACGGATCTGGTTAACATTTGAGCAGTACACATGTCCTCATCAAGGGGAATCTCCATTGCAGGTTCGTCATTACTCCCATCTTCTTCATCATCCTCATCATCCATCTCTTCAGCTCCGAAGTCAAAGTTTAACGAATCATTATTTACTTGCATGTTGTCAAACCATGCGTGATTGTTATCGGGAATCGAAGCAATGGTCATGCTGTCCAAAGCAGGTCCAGGGTTCGTTTGTAGGTCTACATTACCGTCTACTTGACTAGCGTCATCGCATGCATTCTCTTCGAAGGGCGATTGCTCTTCCATGAAATCCTGCGGAAAGCTGCATCATGAAAATATTACACCTTGATCAAACACCTATGCATTACTCAAATAACAATTCATTTCAAAGAATACTTACTTCTGACTCATATGGTATAACTCAGATGGTGTTGGCTGCAACGGTTCTGCTACTTGTGTAGACGGTCCAACATTGTTTTGTGTATGATGGTAGTAAGGATCATAACTATACAATATATGATGGTCAATAACAACAATTGGGAGAACCAAAATATAACATGTATAAATAACCTTCTAAGTTGGGCTTACCTCTGCGTCGCGCATACTTTTCTGCGTAGGATATGGAAAGCTAAAATGGGGATTCTGTGTATAATTCATATGCGGGGGGTACGCATAGAACACTTGATGTTGTCCATACTCTGAAACGTTAGAAGGAGGAATACTATTTGGTGATGGCATTAGAGGAGTTGGACGGAACAGTGCCACTCGAACAGGTCTTACAGAAGTAGGTGCTTCTACCACTAACTTTGTCGTTTTCACAACAAATAACTCTATAGTCTTACAAGCGGCAGAAAACATTAACTCAACATCACCATCATCAACAATTTTAATTGCCTTAGAACCAGAATCAGTCGGCCAGTTGCAAACTAACTCAATATCAAATTGCTCTTTATTAATCATTGTTGACTTGAATATCGAGGCTTTTAATTGCATCAAGTTACAACCTTTGAGAACTTTTACAGGTTTGAAAGATCCACCTTCGTATTTCCCACACTTTCTATCATCAATAACCAACTCACCATCGAAGTAGCATATAATCGCAATAAACTTAGGAGCCATTCTAATTTACAACATCAAAAAAGAATATATTACCAAAAGTTAAAGATCCATAAAAACTATGATTTAGGGTTTTGAAATTCAAACCTTGTAATGAATCAAACGACGGAGAGTAGAGTCCAGTTGACACAAATCTGAAATTACTGATGGATCGGGGCTAAAATTAATGAAGGATTTAATTTTAGAAGTTGATTTAAGGTATTGGGTTTCTTTTTTTCAATATTTAGAAAGTAAGAAAGTGAGGAGGAAGAGAGCTTTTGCTCTTTGTATATCACGTCTGTGCGTTATTTAAAATAACGCCACTAGCGTTTTTTCAGATAGCGCGTAAGAAAAACTGTAAGACCTTAAAAACCATAATTTTATATTTGTGTTATTTAGAATAACTCTTTCCAGCGTTATCCTAAATAACGCTTTAAACTGTGTTCTTCCAAATATCAAAAGCTCTCAATATGTGCGTTATTCAGGATAACGCTAACGTGCGTTATTTAAGATAACGCTCGTGGGTTCAACAGAAATTCAAAGTGGTTTTAAAAACAAAACCATCTCTGCAGCATCTTGAATAACGCTGCACGCGTTATTTGAAATAACGCTAGTATTAAATAACAGATTTCAGCTGATGTGACATAAACTAGGCTACGGCCGTAATAAGTTTTCAAACTAGGCTAAACGTGTTATCTATACTATATTATAATTACTGGGTTTTGTTTCGAGCGCTCACAAGCATTGTGGAGATAACTTAAAGCTGAACCGTCTCTTTTTTATTCTTTTTTACGGAACTCTCCCTTTCTTTTCTTTTTTCTTTCGTAAACCCTACCTATTACAGTCGTCTCCTGATTCATACTTCCCCCCGATGGCCATTAACATCTTTAATATTTTGTCCTGATTCTTATTTTTGAGTTTGATTATGAGGACGCACAATTGCTCTGCTGTTTTCCGTCTTCATCCTGCCCTCTCACGCACAAACTCTCTTTCCTTGCTAAGTTTTCAATCGACGGCCTAAAATTTTCTGTCTCACCTAAATCGTAATTTCCCCCTTTCTCTAAGCTCAGCTATATCCAGATCTTGATAAGCACAATTTTCTTCGCTTCGTTCAGCTTGCCGTCAAGAGGTAGATTGACAGTCAATTATATCGGGTAGAATGTTTCGCCTTCCCTTTCCATTGATGGGGTCCATCCGTTGCAGGTAGTTCTTCAAAAATTCGTTCTCTTTTCTGTTTAAGTTTACAATTTATGACCTAATATTTTCCTCCGTAACCTAAATCGCAACTTCCCCCCTTTCCTTAAGCTCAACCGTACCTAAATTTTCGTGAAGACAAATTTCTTCCCTTCGTTCTGCTATGCACAAGAGGTAGATTGGTCATCAGCATTGGGTACAATGTTCTCTTCTCTTTCCATCGCTTAGATCTACAGGTTCTAAACACTTCAGTTAGGGTCTTCTGTTTTGGCTTTTATGGGATACTGGAAATGATATCCATGCGTGGCAGGTATAGCAGGTAAATTTAACTTTTATTATGAGATTATATGAATAAAAATATTAGATCACTTATATGTCTCCTTTGCTTCCATTTTGTTATCTGATTTTGTAAACTAACATTTTATTTTACATTGATGTTTCTTCAGCCTGTTTGAGAAAGTTAATCATAACATGACCAATTTATGTAGTTTAGTCAAGCTTTTATCCATAAATATATCAATTTTACATAGTTTAAATTATATCGTGTATATATCCATTAAGCATACCAACCATAATTGATTTTAGCGCATCTTCATATGGACGAGAAATTGATTTAATATATTTAATATTACATTCTGATGGACTTTTACATGAAGTAACTTATGTCTTGATTACATACATATATGAATTGCGCCTAATCCATTTCATCTTTTTCTTTAATATATCGACCTTCTAATTATATTGTTTCTCCATTTTCATGGTTTTGCTTTTTCCCTTCTTATGTACAAGCCATAAACCATGTGTCGCAATTTATGATCAAATACAAAAGGACAAAAACTGGACTTTTCTTCTTTTATCTACAAGAAAAATGCATGGATATTTGTACATATGCAAGATTGAATTGTTTGTGATATATTAGATAATTATTAGCTAGCCAATTTTGAGTGATTTTATATTTTAAATTGTCCACAGCTATAACAAATGTTTATGTGGATGTATATTGGCCATAACGCATACGTGCTTATGTTACCCTTATATATATTTTGATCTTATTACTACAATCAAATACGGTTTACACTAACAAATATACGTGATGAATCTGCTACTTTTTATCTTGAAACTTGAGGTATTTATCGTTTTCATTTAGAATGTCTGAATTATCTTCGGAAGTAAATTAAATTATAATTATATATTTTTCTATGTAAGTATCCAGATATAAGTAAAGAATCAATTTTTATGTTGTTTTGGTAAGCGTTGTAGAAAAGATTCACCAAATATTCTCAGTAGATTATACTTGAAAGCTTTTTTTCCATCGTTTATTGCACACTGTTGTGTTTTTGTAATTTTAGAAGGGCAAAATATATTACTCAATCTTTCATAAAAAGAGTAAACTCACAATAAGAACATGAATTTCTTTTTGTTTGGTTGTTGTTTGTATTGGTAGATTCCAAGCAATTTAAATTGTTCTGGCTGTTAGGTAATAAATATTCATGGTTTTATTAATACTAAATTAGCATCTCTTTTTTCCTATCTAATGTTATAATTTATGTTTCATTCAGCATGGCTATGTTTTTTTTATACGCATATAAAATCCCTAAATGAAGGAATATGTATATAGAAGTTCACCATGAATAAATGATTTGTGTTTGGTTTTTCATCCATTGATAATCAGTAAAGTTCAAACATGACTAAAATTGCTGCATTCAAAAACTACAACAGCTAGAAAACTGCTGGATTTTAAAACTGCATTTAATATGATTTCATTTTGTTCCAAATTATGCTTCAATCTCTATTATTTATATTTATATGTTTATTTCAAATAAGCAAGATTTACTTGGGCTAAATTTTCTACATGAACCTTTCTATTTTCCATGCTAGGATTTTGTCATTAAAAAAAATCAAATTCTGACTCTGAAAGTGTATATATTAATTGTCTTAATTTTCAGTTTTGTTAGTCAGAAGGGTAAATGTGCTCAATGAAAAAAATTGTAGGAATCACTAATTAAAAATATGTTGATTGCAAATTAAACAAGCATCTAAGGTAACTAATAAAAAACATTTTGTAAATTCTGATAGGATCTTAATGGTGAAGCCGGTGTACAACTTATAAATTTCAAATATAAGACCAACTCAATATTGATGGGTTAATGTTGATTTGAATGATATTGTTCACAGTCGGGTATATAATTATTTTTTTAGTCTTTTAACTACTTCATTACTGTTTCTCTCATGGGATTACTATTGGTTAACTTCATGTGAAGAAGCATTTTGAGATTTTTAATAAACCGCTTTAAAACTTGGAGGTAATCAAGATGAACTATAGTTTTCTTATTACTTATAAATTAAACATCATTGATTCAACTTAGTTTTTGAATGTTAGCTTGAAGGTATAACAACATAACGATATGTATCTTTGTTTACATGGATATGAACCATAATAGGCTAAGAATAATAGTTCATAAAATTGACTGAAACGATCTAATCGTTTTCAATTATAAGAATACGAATATGATGGGTACAACCTTCTTTTTTCAAGATGAGAGTGATAAAGATCAAACTGGAGTTTGAAGAACTTTGCAAAGAAACCATTTGGCCTCAAGCTCTTAGCACCATGAATAAAACATAAGCCTGATTTAACTTCCTCAGCCAGAATTGGAGAACGTAAGTATCTTTTTCCTCCCTAATTAATAATCATTCTTAGCTTTATAAGTGGAAATTGTGTGGTATATTCCCCATTGTAGTGCAATAATAACTCATATTTCTGAGTTATTTTGTCATCTTCACGTACGTAGTCACCTATTGAGAAAGTAGAGCCTGAATTTTATTTTTGTGTTGGCGATTTGACATGCATGAAAAGAAAAACTTGGAGTTAGTATCACCCTCTAGGAGCCTGAGGGTTTTACACTTTTTCTTTTTTCTTTTTTCAAGTTCTTCATTTCGGATGCTATGTTGCTTCTTTAACTCCAAGTTTATGAGCATCAAAGTATCACACTATGTTATATTTTCTTAGTCTCCATATGTTTGCTGAAATGTAGACTTTAATCTTCAGTTAATTTTTGCACTGTACTATTAGTTGTTTCCTTCATGTTGTTGCTTTGAGCCGTAATACACATTTGATAATCTTGCTTGGAACACCAAGTACTAGCACATCTGAATGGAAAATTTCTATCCTTCTAGCTACTTTCTGTGGACATAATTAGAATTAAAGAATGATCACTTAGTGTAGTTGACAAAGCAATTGCTGAAAGAGCAGGACATAGTTGTAAAAATTCATGATTAATTAGCACTGTATCTACATTTCCTCTTTTTCCCTAAGTAAACTTGCATCCATCAGCAAGTATGCACTCTAAGATACGTTTCCTCTATGTGTTGTGCAACGATTTCTACAAATTGTTGTTGATCATCAAATAATTCTGCAGTTGGTGAAAAGTCTTCTGGTTTATCTGATTGAATATTTGGCGAGTCAACAGAAGTCTATTCCTTTGGTTTGCGTGTAGGTCCTATAGCAATATGGATTGGAAGTTTGGATTGGATGAAATGTAGAGGCATGTGTCGATGTTGATTGTTGATGTTTCTGGAAAAGTGGTGAAGGGGGTTCCATCATTTTTAGGGTCTGGTAAGCAAAAGTAATTGCTGTAGAAAATATCATTCGATTGATAATAGGTTTGAGGCCTACCCGTCTGCTGCTTTGCTATGTTTAAATCTTTTTTATTACCCATTTAGGATAAGATGTGGGCTCCTTACTAAACATTTAACTACTTAATTCACTTATGTTGGCTATCTGCTTCACGCTTTCAGAATCACATTTTTTCGGTTTCAAAAAAAAAGATTGATAGGTATAACTTATTTTCCAGTTACACGATTCCGACATGATTTAGAAATTTTTTTGGGCCTAGCTACATTATAGTTCAATCTTTGTAAAATTTTATATATAAGTTCGACTTCTTACGGAATTATGTTATTTGTTTATAACTAATATATTCATCAATTACATACATTACCAAAAAATTATGTTCCACTGCTCATTTATGAAATTATACGAACACTCAAAGACATGCATATGCATACAAATAGGCATACATGTACATATATGTTTACTTACATGTGGGCGTATACATGTCTATACATACACACATGTCTATAGACGCACATATGTTTTGTCTTATATTTATACATTTGACCTTTTTATTTATGCAATCAAAGTAGCGTTAGGAATTTGTTTTAACATACAAAAATCAGTGCATTATATTATGTTCAACAGGACAAAACTTTCCAAATTCTTGCCGTGCTTCATAAATTTAACAAGAGACAATAAAAGGAATAATAACGGTAAATTTTATTTGTTCATTGCCTGAAGCGTGCACTACCTTATAGAAACTATATGGTAATATTTTGCGCATTTTTTCAAATTTGTCATTGTTTATTATAAGCAATTCTGGATTTTGCATTATTAGTTTTTTATTTAATTAATCAAAAGTAGAAACAAAGGATCATGAATATACATATTTTCTTATTTCATTAAAAGCCATAATCCACATCGACAAAATTTGGTTTTAATTGACTGTCAAATCAGTTTATGATATTCTTATTATTTTGGCAATGCATATTGTAATATTAATTGTCTTCGAACCCACTAGATTCGATGTAAATTTGAATAAGATTTGAAGTTATATTTTATTTCCTGTTTCAATGCGCTCATTACTGATTAGAAATTATGAATTTTTGCAATAATTTTCAGTGTTAAAAGTCTATTTTCACTATCCTATAAGTATACAAGAGGAACTTCTTATACGTTACAGGAAATGGAATATATTCAATGGTTATGGTAAGTTGCATATATTATCAATAATAGTCACTAACTTGACACTATTTATAACAAATTTGTTTGCAATTTACCTTATTACTTCCAAAACTTAATTAACTCTTCCGATAGATTAATAAAGAAACTTCTTCTCCGTAGAAGTCAACAGATCCGTGTGCCATGAGGATACGAAGTAAATAGTAATGGCCATCATTATGGAATTTGCTATGGGTAGGCTATAAGTTATGGTTTGTTTTTAATAACCCAACAGTTTATCCTTCTCTAATAATTAAATTTTAAATGTGCCTTTTCGTTTATAGAAAGCGAAATTATATTAAAAAATGATTAGTCAAATTTGGATTAGCTCGATTAAGAAAAATATATATTCTTTTCATTTTATAGATTGCTAGACAAAAATAATTACAGTTTGATGTTTGGTCAAATTAAAGGAGTAAAGCCAAGGTGGAAAGAAGTATTTCCATTATTTGATTTTATCTCGATGCAAGACAGATCCAAGCATTATATGGTTGTTCCCAACACCGTTATCTAGCAAATGAGTAAAGTTGACGCACTTTGTCAAGATTCGGACTGGGGTTACCTTTACTCAATCGATAGTGATGTTACCTCTACTCTGTGTAGTCATTTCACTTCATTCTTATATAAAATATTTTTTTATCTTAATGAAAAACTAAACCCATCAACACCACCTGATTGATGTCATTGCCAGATCAATTTTCTTAGGCTGCTGTCTTACAAGTGTTGACTTGGTTGGGCCTATTGTCATGTAACAAGTACCACAAGTAAGGTATCTTTCTCTGATAAGAAAATTATTTAACATTTGAAGCAGATCTTTGTTCCTTCTTTTGGTATCTAGCTTGAATAATTCATGTAAGTGAAGATAAATTGTGTTTCTTTTATGTTTACATATTTATTTCATGTACTAAATCCGGCAACATCATAAAACTACATTAAGTTACCTGCTTTTATTAGTCATAAGAAAATTCACAGTTTTAGTTTCTGAACATTAATAACTATATCATTACGCATTGTATTTATGCTCATTCTGTTGTACATATAATTCCATCATGTACAGTTTAAAGTGTTATATAAATATGTATGTAGTATGTAAATCATTGCTTGTGACTTATATTAAACTAATTATTATGTTCAAAAAGGAATATACACCTCATATTTTGCTATTTCATTTCTTTCAGGTTTTTAAAAAGTTCAAAATTCTCTTAACTTAGATGCTCTAATCTATAAGTTATTCTGTCTGGATTAGCGAATGCATTGAAAATAGTAAACGATTCGTCTGTACTATTAATCTTATGCTTTATAATTTTTTTTCTTCTAAATTAGCAAAGTAAATGTTTGGTCGTTTGATTTTAGATCCTTTATCTCCATGTAATTAGCTTTATAACTTTATATATGGTAATAATGAAACCTCAGCTTTTCATATATAGAAATAGTCAATTAGTGGTAATTGTGGATGTATAAAAATTATCCGATAATATTTTTAGTTACATGCCTAAAACTTTTTTTGGTTTAATACATGTACGATGTTTTAGCTGCATCATAATTTAGTCATTATGCCTTTCTATATATGAACATGTTTTCATAAATCTTACTTGTTACAACCTGATATATGTTATATATTTTACATTAATGAATGATGTTTTCAGTAAAGATTGAAACTTGAAGTCCTTTTCATTAGCTGTACTCATATAATAACTTATGATAGTACGCATTTTAGGATATATGAGTTTCTCATGGTAAAATTTTTAGGCTAAGGAGAACAAATACAATAAAGTAGTGGATATTTATTCTAAGAAGAAGGCCATCAATAAATTAGTCTGCATGTTACTTATTGATCTGCAGATCACATAGTTTATCCTTTATATGGTTCAAACATTATAAACTAACTTTGGTTTTAAAAATGGATAGGCATGATGCTTCAGTATAATCCTTTTTTTTTTTTTTTTTTGAAACAGATCGGTATAATCTAATTCAATTCATAATGTGTAGGAAATCTGTTGAAAAGTTGGAGCATATAAACTTTCGGACGAAGATTTGACTCAGCCAATTCGAAAATTCCATGTGAAGGATATCTTCCCCTATTTTCATCAACAAGTTTTCTCAAACCCATTTCCTTTTATTTTGGAATTTCTGCTTTCCTTAAAGCAACGTGAATGGGATTAGTGCACACCAGGCAAAAGGAAAAATCAATCTTTCCTTTATATCCACTCTAATTAATATTAGATTGTACATTTCCTAAGCAAAAGGATTGCTGTACGGTAAGCATAAAATTATCAACGTCTTTTTAGTTAGATAGACAATGCTGCTATTTAATGATAATTTTTTTTCTTAAGATATTAGTTGTTTTATTAATATTGTCTGCCTATCTTCGCATATAATTTAATATTTGCTTCACGACCTTAGTTTGCCCGATTGTTACTTTAGCACCCTTCAGGAATGGTAGTTTCTGTTAATCATAATTTGACATATTAAGTTATTCGCATCATCAGGCACCGCTATGCAAGGACATTTATTTTGAATTAACCAGCGTAAGCTTTTGATAACCAAGTACCAACGTCATTTCTTTGTATCTTACCTATGTTTTACTTCCTCTGTGTTTATTTTGCATTTGATGTTTGATTTTTAATTGCAAAGCAAACATCATATTTCCTCCATGTTGGATTTTGAAAAAGGTACATATGTTGGTCAGACAGATTGAATACTAAAATAAGTTTACAAGATGTTGATGGTATATTCCAGTAATGTTGTATTGCTGCTCAAAGTTTACAACTAAAAATGACAAATCAATTCCTTAACGTGCTTCCCAATTATTTCTAAATTAATATTTTATTACGATTAATTTAACCAACCCGTGTGCGAAGCACGGGTACGCACTTGTAAGTTTATAAATGGAGGCCAAATCGAAAAAAAATTCCTTTTAAGTACCTAGAAATATCCCAATAGTTTTAAAACCACGCGTTTGTTAAACAAACACATAGGTTTACGATGTTAGACAAACGCGTAAATCTATGCGTTTGTTAAACAAACGCGTGGATTTTTTTCCTTCCAATTTTAGTATTTTGTATATTATATGGGTTTAAAATTTCAAGAAAATTTCAATAATAATCTATTTTTAACTAAAGAATATGTATATGTTTAAAAATATGTTTATATACTGCTTCATATTTTTAATATATTGTATGTAATTATTTTGACCATTCAATAAGCACTAAGAAAAACTAAGCATCAAATAACTGAACGACTCAACAAGCACTAAGCAAAGCCAGAAACAAGGTTGCTTACAAGAGATCGTAACATAGAAATAAGTGCTAAAACTTAATGCAACATATACTAACATAGAAATAGATAATATAACTACGGATAATAAAACTTCATTCATGTTTGTTGAGATTTAAAGTCGCCTAATCATTACGGTTAAACCGCAGATGTTCAATAATGTTTTGGAGACGTCTAATCTCGCGTTCGCGTTCGTTTGCATATGTAATTCCCCTTGGGCCCAGAGGTTCGTCTATCCATTCATACGCCTATTCATCAGAGTCTGGGGATGATGGCCAAGAATGCATAGTTGTGGTAAAGCACAGAGTAGTTGAAAACATAATTGTTGGAGTGAGGTAAGTTGTGAGTAATTCGACAGAGATATATAGTTGCGTAGGGTACTAGTGAATAAAGGGTAAAACAAATAATGATGTGAACGGTCACTGGTGTTGGATCTAGATTAACCCTAGAGGGGGTGAATAGGGTTTATCACAGTTTTTACGTGATATTAAAAATTCGCAGAACATAGAATGCAACAGAAATAAAAATGCAGAAAGTAAATGACACAAGATATACCCAGCTTCGACAAAATCCTACCTACTACTGCATTCCTAAGGTTTCTACTAGGTGATAGAACAGATCTCGCTTACAAGACCATGTAAACTTGTCTCTTGTACTAGCCCAACGCTCAAAACCCTAGACTGATCTAATCCCCTAGATCAGATTTCCCCAGATTACAAACCCGTAACCTGCAACCCTAGTTTTTACAGACTCTAGTAAATTGCCAGTTAACACCCTAACTGGATTCCTAGATTTTACAGACCTAAAAACTGTTCGGATTGGTTTACAACACAAATTAAAAACAATAAAACAAGACAATAGATAAAACCCTAGATTTAAATGAAAACTAAATCTCCCTTTTAAGCACATTGACTTGGCTGGCCATTTTAAAGATGGTTGCACCCTTATTTCATTTGTCCCCGATCAATTTTCTTTGATGAGAAATGGTGGCAGTAAAAAAGAATTGGGGCTACGGTTTTCTCCTTGAATTCCCAAATCGATCTGATTGATGAATTGCTGAAAAGATTTAATCTTAGTTGAACTTCGAGTGCTGTTGTTTTCTGATGCTTCAATTTGGGATTCCTCTTTCTGGCTCTTGATCGAAAACACTCTAAAAAAATGTGAGTTCTCTGTATTCTATAACTTTGAATTCCTCTCGAATTGATTTGTGGTTTTTTTTTTCTTTCGATCATTTTTGCCAGTGATGTAAACGGTGTAACATAGGATACAGAAATCTTATAATAGCTCTCTGATTTCACCGATTATGACTTAGCCTAATTGCATGAAAATTTCCTCTTTTGAATATTAAAAACCCTTGCGTGATTTAGATGTCCCTTGAACGAAATCCACTTGCCAAAAACATGTTGCTCACTGATTTGAATTCTGGAAAACTTTGCGTGATTGTTGCTAAAGAATCTCTAGTGTTAATTTGTTGCTATATATTCTCGGATGATTCTGTCCCTTGAATAAATCGTAAAATGCCTTGAATGAATTTAAATTAAAATAGGAAACTAAAAATTTGTTTCCAGTAGTTCCTTGTGTGATTTCTGACATTGATAAATTGCCTTGAATTTCATTGAATATGGCCAAAGATACTTGCCCATTTAAGACCTGATTTCCTGGAAAAAATTCTGATTGCTCTTGTGGTCCATGCATGATTGAATTTCGAAATGGTAATTGAGTACCACCTTTTAAGAATTTCCCAAAAAATGTTTTCTTATTTCTGGAAATACATTAACTGTTTTGCCAAAAACAGGAAAACTGATTTGTTGTATTGTTGTGCACTGTCCTGCTCATGTATACCTTTTGCCAACCACTTATCTTGTACTTCATATATGTTGGCTCTTGCGTCGATATTGTAGCCGTGCATATGATGTACATGGCACCCCTTAGCTGAAATATGAGATATTGAACTACTGAATATTGGTTCTTGCTCCATAATATATGTTGCCATTTTTGTTGCTCACTGTCCTTCAGTTCCTGATGTCATACTAAAACATGTTGTTTCACTTCGTTGATCTGTATCCAACTGTCTAGTTGCTTGGCTATTTAGCGAATGACATTTATGCTCCACTCAGTCTTGTACACCGCCATTTTGAAGTCCATTTTACCTTGCATGTAGTACTAGCTGTACACTTGAAAATTGCTTTGTGTTCATGCACACACATTTTTGAACCTGCCTTGTACATTTGAGAGTTGTGCACTTGAATTTGATGAAACTTGCTGTGTTACCCTCCATGTATTGCTGAAATGAAATCAGCACCATTTATTTGCACCACACTTGACTTGATACTTGTATCATTGTCACTTTGAATTGATGTTGGAATCTTCCATTGCTGTGTACATTTGATTCATCATGTTAGCATGCAGTTGCTACTGTCTTGACTACTGTGTCTTGTTGATTATTTTTGCTACTGCCATTCAAATTGAATAAGTTTGCTCATGTATGTACTTGCTTGTCTTTTATGCTGCTAGTCATTGTTGCAAATGCCACTGTTTTGAGTTGAGAGATTATGTCATGGTTTAGCTCGACCAAATCCTTATGTTACCCACGCTGGCTTTGTGTTTGCATTCTATTCTGACCTTGTCACTTGTTTCGACCGTTTGTGTTGCTGTACTTCAAATCACCTATGCTGTTGTGTATTTACACTGCTGCACCATTTATCTATGCACTTGTAGTTAACCATTTGAAACTGAACTCTGATTGTACACTTGCACACTTGAATCACCTTGCTCGACTAGTTTGTGCCAAAAAAACATATTCATTGTTGCTGCACTATGTTGTTGTTTTGACTATGCTGCTGTGTCCACTGCTCCATTTCACTATCATGTTGCTGAGCTGTATGTATACATATATGTATATATTCGCGTATGTGTGTGTGTGTGTATATATATATATACATACATGTGTGTGTGTATGTGTGTCTATTCGAATATATAAAAGCAGACCGCTACACTGCGTTGTGGCTGTTCAGAATCAACTGGTTCTGATCAGCAAACCGGTGTAGTGCGTTGAGGCTGATCAATGAGCATTAGAAATATATACATATCAGATCAAGTCATGAAAAAAGATGAGAAACACACCAAAATTCTAAGGCAAATAAAATTTTAAAATAAAATTTGTATTTGCATGTATTTCAGATTTATTTCTGTTGCAGAGTACTATGTGTGTATCTGTTCTATATGACAGGTAAGCAGATGATGACTGGACTGACAAAGAGCTGTGAAGACAGAAGACTGGAACAGCGTCAGTTAAAGAGTGTTTGTAACAGTGTATGTATAGATGAAAATGTACAACTGAGTGTAAAATGTATATGAATGTTGTAGTGAGAAACTGTGAGTATGAAATGTATTGCAATACTGAGATGTACAAATAGTGGAGTATAAAATTTGTACTGTTTGAAAAGTTGAAATAAAATATTCTATTTAAATAAAATACTGTGTGAATATTTGAACTTTTGTACAATCGTATTCTATTTAATATGAATATTATATTCCTGTATTTGATGTATATATGAAATAATACAATAACAAACACATTTATAATAATATATATTTAGTTGTTATCATCAAACAAAAATCATATAATTGTGTATACAACTACGTCATATACAACAATCTCCCCCTTTTGATGATGACAAACAAATAAAAGATTTTGAGCACAATAAATGTGTTTTAACAGTGAATATTAAACTCCCCCTATTCATATGCTCCTCCTACAACCAAACTCCCCTTATAACTGTGCATGAGTGAAAAGAAAAATGAATGAATTTTCAAATTAAAAATATTTATAAAATATTCACTCATAAAATCAAAATCTCAACCCATTTATTCTCCCCCTTTTGTTATCATCAAAAGGATAAAGAATTTTAAAATATAGATGAAAAATGACTAAAATATAATTTCAGCTTAAGAGGAAGAACGATCATCATAAATCTCAATCAGTCAACCAAAAATCATAATAATTGAGAACTGGTGTTATATTTCACATTGTAGATAATGACAGATTTACGATGAAATTTATAAAAATGGGGAGAGTTTAAGAAATCTGAATGTTTTCTAGTTATTTTCCAATAATATTTTGAGAAATTGAAGCACAAAAAAGTGATGGATTTGGGCTATTATTATTAATTCGATTTAAATCATAAAATCAAATAATCTCAAATCCCAACATCTATCAATTAACAGATCATAATACGTCATAAAATATTAACACATTTCACATATTAGAAGATGGATTGATAGGCTAGTTTTTAAACACCAAGGAGAATTTCAGATTTATTTCAATTTATAGCACATTATTTTCTTTTTTCTTTTATTTTTTATTTAAGATCACACTGACCACGCATAACCAGAACTTGGATTTTTAAATGAGGTCAGTCGTAGATTAAATTATAAGTTATCTTTTAATCATGCATGACCAGAGCTTGGATTTTTAAATGAGGTTAGAGACACACTTATATATTAATTATATTTATTATTTTCAGCATTTAAAGAAAAAACTCCTCAGTATATAAAACCAATATATGAATGATAGAAAATGGGGTAGGTACGGAGATGGAATGTGAAATGAATTTCTAAATTAATCATATTACGAAATATGCTCGAATGTACTGGGATCATTGAAAATTTTCAATTATCACTAATTTTGAATAATAACATAGTCCCATTTCTATCACAAATATTTCCACTATTTAAAAAGATTTTAAAACATATTAACTCTCCACATCAATATAAAATTATCATGGATGGTAGAAAGATGATAGATAAAGGAGATGGTCGTGAAATAATTGCCAATTCAAAGATATTATAATATATGTTTAACCATCATGAAAATCTAAATAAAATCTCCTCTTATTATGAAATATACTGCAGTCACAATTCATCACAATTTCAAAATCTGATAATAATTTTAATGAATTATAAATACAGTTCATTTTGGTTATTGATTTCAATTTATGAATGAATAATCAATAAATAACTTTAAAATTGAAAATCAATTACAAGAGGAAAATGAAAGATCTATATAAGACATGAGAGAGAAAAATATACAGAAAAAACAAATTCAGCACTTCTAGACTGATACCACTTGATGTATCTATTGATGAGAATTGGAACAAGACACTGGAGACAAACAAGGATATCAAGACAAAAGAAGTTTAAGCACAAAGCCTAAGCAGACAAAACAACAGATTTGGCACATTTATCAAAGCAGCAGATAGATCAAAACAAGCAGTTATCTAAGATCATTTTCAAAAGCAGTATCAGAGCAGCACAAAAACCAATAGCACGACAGACTTGTCGGAAGATGTTTCTGATGGTCATAAAATATGTTCCATGATCCAAGATTATAAAATTTAGTTTATTTTAAATCATTTGAGGAAAATTGAAAATCAGGATTTAATGAATCAATCACACCAGATTATAAATTTCTAATCCAAGATATGTATGTGATTCAATAAATCAATAATTTCAAATGATTTTAAATAAACATATATTCAAATCAAATAATCATGAAATAACAGCGAGTTTTAAGACCAAATTTTCAAAGAATTTTTCATAAGTGTCTCTGACAAGTATAAGAGTAATTTCAGATCATTTACATCAAACTTAAGAGATATTCATGATCCAGAAATTTAAAAAATAATTATTTTGAAATCACTTGAATCAATGTCAAGTTTTGAGATATAATGAATCAGTCAAACAAGATTGATAATTTCAAATTTAAGAGGTATGTGAGATTCAGAATATCAAGTGATGATTTCAAACAAACAGATTTCAACCAGAAAATGATCATGAATATAAGATGAATTTCTAGATGTATCACTGTAATTCAAGGCAATTTAAAACATTCAAGCCAATCTGAAAATTTCTGAAATTATCACAACTAATATATAACAGAGTGTTGTAATGAGTATAAATTTTCAAGACTTTCCAAAATGAATTAGAAGAGACTCAAAACTGCAAAGGAGTGTGAAATTTCACAAAACTTTCAGATCTTCAAAAATTTAGAACTCGAATCAACAGTGTTCAAGATATGACAAGAATACATCAACACTGTTATGAATTCAGGGAATCAGAAAACAAACTTCAAATCAATTGCAGATATTTACAAAAATAAATTCAAGATCTGGAAATGATTAAAAACATCAGAGTTTTATACGAATGAAGCGAATTTCCAAAAAAAAAAATGAATTCTGCAATTGGAAGTTAAGGAAGTCCAAGAAGTTACAAAGATATGACAGTGACAAATCAAAACAAAAATAAACAAAAAAAATAAACAGAAGGAACAAAAGGAGAAATAAAAATAGAGAACACTTACAAAGGTGAGTTTAGAGATCATACCAGAATCCAATTTAAATCAGAATCTTTAACTCAACAAGCTTGGCTAAGGAATTGTGAATAATCTGAAGATATGAAGTAGTTTGAATTCAGTTTCTCTTTAGCAAAGTAGTTCCTCAGCCTTCTTCGGTATCTAGCAGTTTGTAGAATCGAGTGGTCTAACGAAGATTGTAAAACCACTCACAGTTTTGTTCACGTCTTTTAGTATCCAAATCTGTTTGTATAACAATCCATCAGAATTTACCTTTGTACCCTTTGGAATCCAAATCTGTTTGAATTTAATGAAGTTTGTTTTATTTCTTTTTGGGATCCAGGATCGTTTAGATGGATTATTATAAAACAAATTCACATTACGTTTATGATTCAAAAATCCTTTGATATTATCAGAGTTCAAATTTTCAAATCAATTCTTTTGAAAGCAGCTTGAAGGATTTTTCAAATCATTTGAATTACATTTTCCAAAAACATCATTTTTCCCAAAACCAAGACCATGCTTATTTTCAGAAGAAAATTGGGTTTTCAACAACATATTTAAAGATTTTTCACAGTTAGAAAATTTAGCCAATGTTGTTTCAGGTTGTTGAATTTTAAATTTAAGATCACCATTTTTTCATTAGATCTGAACAACGGTTTTCAGTGATCTTACTCTTTTCAAAATCAGTTTTCAAAACCAAAATTTCATCATTAAGAAATTTAATTTTGGTTTGGGACTCAGCAATTTCAAAATCAAAATGTTTTCAACTCTCAGATTCACGTTTCTTCAATTTTTCAATTTCGATTTCAAGCTCTTTCAAAATCAGATCTGTTTTCAACAAACTATTATTTTCAGCAATTTCATGTTTGGAATTTTTGGTAGCCTTAAAATTTATAAATTCCTTTTGTAAACAATTGTTTGCATCTTTCAGCTCAATCTCGTTATCTTTTAAAATTAGAACTTCTTCTTCAAGCCTTTGAATGTTATTATTGAGATGAGCGAGATCATTTTTTTAATTTCAAACAATTTTTACAATCAGAATTTTCAAATTTCATGACATTTTCACGTTTTAATTCCAAACACTGATATTTACTAGTCAACTCAAGATTCTTATATTTCAAAGATTTATTTTTCAGCTGGAGTTTATCAACAGATTTAGTTAAATCAACACAAAAATAAACCAGATCTTCATAAGAGAAATTTTCTATTTCATTGTCCGTTGAGTCTCCATTAGCTGATCCATCTGAGTTATCTTCTGTAAAGCCCGTCAAGCATAGATCTGAAGTTGAGCTGACATTTTGGGGTTTTGAGCAGTTGTTGTCAATTTTTCCATACTTTGTATTGAGAGTTTTCCAAATTTCCTGTGCAGTCAAACAATGGGAGATAAAAATAAATTGATTATTATTAAGATGAGAATAGAGAATATGCATAACACGAGCATTAATATTCCTATCTATTATATCACCTCCACTATTAACAACATCCCAATATTTAATATTAACAGATTTTAAATAGGATATCATTTCTGATTTCCAATTCAAAAAATATGTACCATCAAACATGTTTGGGATGTGACTGAACTGACTCTCAATAATCTGACAACAAGGATTATCCATTACTCTAGAGTTAAACAAAAATACCTGCTCTAATACCACTTGTTGGATCTAGATTATCCCTAGAGGCGGGGTGAATAGGGTTTATCATAGTTTTTACGGGATATTAAAAATTCATAGAACATAGAATGTAGCAGAAAGAAAAATGCAGAAAGTAAATGACACAAGATATAACTTGCTGCGGCAAAATCCTGCCTACTACTACATTCCTAAGGTTTCTACTAGGTGATAAAACAGATCCCGCTTACAAGACCATGTAAAATCGCACTTCCTGCTTCTGTACTAACCCTACGCTCAAAACCCTAGACTGATATAATCCCCTAGATCAAATTTCCCCATATTACAAACCCGTAACCTGTAACCCTTGTTTTTACAAACTCTAGTAAACTGCCAGTTAACACCCTAACTGGATTCCTAGATTTTACAGACCTAGAAACTGTTCAGATCGGTTTACAACACAAATTTAAAACAATATAACAAGGCAACATATAAAACCCTAGATTTAAATGAAAATTAAATCTCCCTTTAAGCACATTGACTTGGCCGGCCATTTTAAAGATGGTTGCACCCTTATTTCATTTGTCCCCAATCATTTTTCTTTGATGAGAAATGGCGGCAGTAAAAAATAATTGGGGCTAGGGTTTTCTCCTTGAATTCCCACGTTGATCCCATTGATGAATTCCTGAAAAGATTTAATCTTGGTTGAACTTCGAGTGCTGTTGTTTTCTGTGCTTTAATTTAGGATTCCTCTCTCTGGCTCTTGAACGAATTGATTTGAATTCCTCTCGAATTGATTTGTGGTTTTCTTTTTCTTTGATCGTTTTTGCCAGTGATGTAAAAGGTGTAATATAGGATGTACAAATCCTATAATAGCTCTCTGATTTCATTGATTATGACTTAGCCTGATTGCGTGAAAATTTTCTCTTTTGAATATTAAAAATCCTTGCGTGATTTATATGTCCCTTGAACGAAATTCACTTGCCGAAAACATGTTGATCACTGATTTGAATTCTGGAAAACTTTGTGTGATTGTTGCTAAAGAATCTCTTGTGTTACTTTGTTGCTATATATTCTCGGATGATTCCGTCCCTTGAATAAATCAAAAAATGCCTTGAATGAATTTGCAAAATTAAAACAGGAAACTAAAAATTTGTTTCCAATAGTTCCTTGTGTGATTTCTGACATTGATAAATTGCCTTGAATTTCATTGAATATGGCAAAAGATACTTGCCCATTTAAAGCCTGATTTCCTGGAAAAAATTCTAACTGCTCTTGTGGTCCATGCATGATTGAATTTCGAAATGTTAATTGAGTACCACCTTTTAAGAACTTGCCAAAAAAATGTTTTCTTATTTCTGGAAATACATTAACTATTTTGCCAAAAATAGGAAAACTGATTTGTTGTATTGTTGTGCACTGTCCTCCTCATGTATACCTTTTGCCAACCACTTATCTTATGCTTCATATATGTTGGCTCTTGCATCGATATTGTAACTGTGCATATGATGTAAATGCACCCCTTAGCTGAAATCTGAGATATTGAACTGTTGAACATTGGTTCTTGCTCCATAATATAGGTTGCCATTTTTTTTGCTCACTGTCCTTGAGTTCCTGATGTCATACAAAAACATGTTGTTTCACTTCATTGATCTGTATCCAACTGCTTAGTTGCTTGGCCATTTAGTGAATGACATTTATGCTCCACTCAGTCTTGTACACTGCCATTTTGAAGTCCATTTTACCTTGCATGTAGTACTAGCTGTACACTTGAAAACTGCTTTGTGTTCATGCACACACATTTGTGAACCTGCCTTGTACATTTGAGAGTTGTGCACTTGAATTTGATGAAACTTGCTGTGTTACCCTCCATGTATTGCTGAAATGAAATCAGCACCATTTATTTGCACCACACTTGACTTGATGCTTGTATCATTGTCACTTTGAATTGATGCTAGAATCTGCCATTGCTATGTATATTTGATTCATCATGTTAGCATGCAGTTGCTACTGTCTTGACTACCATGTCTTATTGATTATTTTTGCTACTGCCATTCAAGTTGAATAAGTTTGCTCATGTATGTACTTGCTTATCTTCTATGCTGCTAGTCATTGTTGCAAATGCCACTGTTTTGAGTTGAGAGATTATGTCATGGTTTAGCTCGACCAAATCCTTAGGTTACCCATGTTGGCTTTGTGTTTGCATGCTATTCTGACCTTGTCACTTGTCTCGACCATTTGTGTTGTTGTACTTCAAATCACTTATGTTGTTGCACTTGTGCTTAACCATTTGAAACTGAACCCTGATTGTGCACTTGCACACTTGAATCACCTTGCTCGACTAGGTTGTGCCAAAAAACGTATTCATTGTTGTTGCACTATGTTGTTTTTTTGACTATGTTGCTGTGTCCACTACTCCATTTCACTGTCATGTTGCTGAGTTGTATGTATACATATATGTATATATACGCGTATGTGTGTGTGTGTATATATATATATATATATATGTGTGTGTGTGTGTATGTAATAACCCGGAAAATGTGAACCTGTTTAAAATTTTTAAATTAGGTTATTACCAAAGAATTTGAATAATTTAAATAGCCTATTTCAATAAAATATAGAATTGTGTATAATATGGCAGTTTGAAATTTTGAATATAAACTTTGCCTGACTGTACCGGGTGGAAAATGTAACGGATTTTGACGAAACTGAAAATATTTAAATCTGTTTATCAATACCTTTCTAACGAATCTGAAAAATCGAAATTTCATAACGGAAATCGAAAGTTATGGCCAAATGAATTTTCAGAAAGGTCGCTATATAGTATATATAGCTCTTGAAAATGAGATTTTGCATACGACCTCGGAATTCGACGAAACCACTTTTGTTGGGTCCGGGATGTCAAATTATTGCTAAGTTTCAAATTTCATAATTTTTGAAGCTAGTATGTGAGCGGGGCAAAAGATAATGTGTTTGGTCAAATTTTGTTAAAATGGGTCGACCTAAAAATGGCCGTTTTTCAAACGAGCTCAGAATTCGACGAAACTGGTTTTGTTAGAACCGTATCGTCAAAACAAAGCTAGATTTATTTTTCTGGAATTTTTCGATTCAGTTTGTGGCCCTGGCAAATTGAAATGTACGTTTAAATTAAATATCGAATGTTTTATATTTTAATTTGAAAAATAACTGACTGTAACAGTCGAAATGGCCAACGAAACATATCCCATTGTGTTCGGAATGGGGGTATTTAGCTAGGGGCGACAGTCGTTGGGTTTGATTTCGAGGTCGTTTGTGGAAGGGGGTATTTTTGGAATTAAATAAATTAAAAATTAAAATAAAAAGGGCATCGACCAATCACAATTCATCTTCCCCGTCTTCTTCCTGTCGCGACGCGGAAAAGGATCCGAAACTTCTCTCTTAAATTTCTCCGCAACCACACAACGAAATCAAGCAAACTCAGATCCATTTTGAAGAGCGTTCAGAGATCTTCAAATCCATAGTAATTTCACGAATTATCGTTGAGTATTGGTGGAGTTATAGCGTCGGGAAACCCCGAACTTTGCGCCGCCACCGTGGGTTCTGGAGGCCACCGAGTTGACCATCTCGGGTAGCTTTGGGAAGCTCTTTCCTTCCTCTTCGACGCAGCGCTGGCCGTTCGTCCTAAAGCTTCGTGGTTTTGCCGAAAAGTTCAACCCTAGTTTTCGATCTCGAAAAGGGTATACGGCTGAAACCATTTTCATCTGATTTTTACACTATAAAGCGTTGCAAACTTGTAAAAATCGTATACTTTTGCTATGTTAACGAAATTCGATGAAACAGGAGACACCGTGACCGCAAGGAGGCTCTCTACATTCTAGAAGAAGCCGCGGATTTTTCTGACCTTCCTACGATTTTTAGCACCGCAATAACCAATGTGAGGAATCTAAACTATTTGTGTGAATGGAACCACGTTGTATAAATTATATAAGCGAAGTGTAAATTATATACGCATTGTATACTTCATGTACATGTGTTGTATAAGTTATATTAGCGATGTATAAATTATACAAGCGTTGTTTGAAACATATATGCTTTATATTGTGATGAAATGCAAGTGAATTATTATATTATATATATATATACTCCCCTCGTCCACATACCATGGACGATATTTATTGCTTGTGATTGACATGATATTATATGGTTTGACGAATGGTTGGAAATAATTGTTTGTGGTTGATATTATGGTTGAAAAATACCTTTATGGTTGAAAAATACCCTCTTGTGGTTGAAACAAAATAGAATAGGATTGTGGAATTGAAAATAAAACATGCCGCCTGCGTGCGAACTAGATGCATGATCCCCATTGTCAAAAACCGCGAGGTTTTAAGGTAGAGCGAGGAGCCGTACTAGGGACGGTCCCGGTTTTAACTACCCTGCCGTTATGCTGCCGAAATTTTCTGAAATATTCATGTGTTGAGTTGAAATTCATGTGTTGAAAATTATTCGAATTTAAACAAATGGCTTTAGCGATAAAAATCACATTTTTATATATATTCAAACTATATCGAATATTCATGTGTTGAGTTGCAATTCATTCGTTGAGTTGAAATTCATGTGTTGAATATTATTCGAATTTAAACAAATGGCTTTAGCGATAAAAAATCACATTTTTATATATATACAAACTATATAGAATATTCATGTGTTGAGTTGCAATTCATTCGTTGAGTTGAAATTCATGTGTTGAATATTATCATCTTTTAAAAATAAAATGAATCGACAATGAAAATTATATTTTTATAATGAATATGAAGAGTTAAAAATACACATGTGTCGAATAAATATTTTTGATGATAAAAATATTCCTTTTATCATGTATACGCTTAGTTAAAAATACACATGTGTTGAAATAAATAATAGTTTGCTAGAAATATTATTATTAGCTTTGTTCTGCATATATATACATGTGTTGAACAGGAAAAATGGATTAGCTGTAGAGTAAAGAAATTATTTGCGTGCCCGACAAATAGGTAAACCTTGATGAGTTGGCTGCGCAATTTTATTTATATATCAACTCCTGTGAATGCCATTGGATGCGGAGTGCTGGTTTTTCTGTGTGAAATAATAAACAACGCCATAGGTTAGTAACAATTAATTTTGAACTACACTACATGGCATACTTCTTGACGATAGGCATACTTCATCATATTCCACATAAGCAATTGGAGCTTGTGTGACGAGGTGGAAGATTTACCATATAAGCAAGAGGCTTGTATGGCGATGACTATGTACTACAGGTTGAACTGATGACTGATATGGACTATATAAATTATAACGATAAATTGCCAGATTAATAAAAACCCCACACGGGTCTGGAGTTGACAATAATCACGTCGCTCTAGTTATTAGATACGACACATGGACTCTTTATTTCCACACGGAAACGGGGTGACGGGAATTTATTCTCTGGAGTGATTATCAGTACATGCTCCCCCGTAAACACCAAAATATATCACTATAAATATGTGAATGCTTTTTAGGATTTATTGGGTACCTAATACGGCCCAATAAATTTCCAAACCCCTCCCCGTACAAAGGAGGTTATGGCGAAATTTTTCGAAATATTAAGGCGTTAGTGAAATATTTGAAGTGAAAACGAAGTTGAAAATATAGAATGAGCTATAGTTGAAATTATAGATTGAACTATATTTATATATCTAAATATAAATATAATTAAAAGGAATAGAGGCCGTGCAGTTCGCGTTTCGGAATCGTAATTTGAAACGATTAGTACGAGAAATCCGACCATCGGATTTTCCCGAAACCGCAACCGCTGAGTTCGCCTTGGAAATATCTTTCCAACGGCACCAACCTTGTAAAAATCCAACGGTTGGATTGTCCGGAATGTTTAATTCAAATCTGAAGAAAAACAGTGCCAGAATCGTTTATATTTATATATAAATATAAATATAATTAAATTAAATCGAATAACGACGCTGCAGTTCGAATTTTGAAACCGTAACTTCAAACGACTAGTGTGGAAGATCCGACCGTCGGATTCTCACGAAACTGGAACCGTTGGGTTCGCTTTGGGAATATCTCCCCACTGATATAGACTTTGTAGAAATCCAACGGTTAGATTTTCCGGTATGTGTAAAACAAATTAGGGGAAAAACAGCGCCAGTGCCACGGCACGACCTGAAACGTCGTGTAATTAAATATGGCCATTTTTAAATGAATAAAAATGGCGAAAAACCGTTATAAAATATTATAAGCAATATTGATTGAGAATAAACCAAATGGGCTTGAATTGTTTGATATTTGATGGTTGTATGTGTATGACATGAAAATAACACTAAAGAACCGAAAGATGGATGTCGAATAATATAACCATAAAATGAATCGATTTAAATTCTAATGACGTGAATTATTTGAAAAGGCCGAGCTAACCCTCATTTCAAATAATTTATCGAGCGATTCGAATTGGAAAAATGCAAAGACAATTCAAGACCGACGATCTTCGTATCGGTTAGATGGGCGCTACTGAGGTTCCTAACCGGAGTAGCTACCGGAAAGGGACGGAAGTAGTAGCCGTCTGAACGTATGTGTTGATTGTACGGATATGCGAGGAATTTGACGCCTCCGGTTTCGTTCAGACCCAGGACGGACTTGTAAATGGACTGTGTGTCTGACATTGGATTTTATTCTGTGTTGATTGATCTCTATTAAATATACATCTGTTTGGCGGCGGAGAATTTATTCTTTTGCTTAACGCCCTTCTCTGAGACGTACGAGCTCAGGGGTTATATATCGATAGAAATCAATCGTATGGAGTGGACTGCCTATGTGGCATGCCAAGATGCTGTGATCAAGGCTTCTGTTGCAAAGCAAAGTCTTGTGGATGATGATCAAAGCAAGGTCTACGTAGCCTAGCTTTGTGTATTTCGTAGATTCGCGAGCCTCACACCCCGGTATGAGTTAAAAACGGGATACGGACTGCAGGGAGAGCACGACGTTTCTTTCTAGCTATGGTGGTGTCAGTGACTTACCAGCCCTGACATGTATATCTATTTTTCACCTTTGTGGTTGTTGGAATGTGAGGCGCCTCGATTATAGGTCTGTAAGGACCGGGAAACGTGTGTTCAGGAATAAATAATCCTCCAACGTAAGTGAGGACCGGCCCTGAAGCATCCAGGGGTTACCCAGAGTGTGTAGTCCCGAGGCATTTGCTAGAGTGTCTCGAAGCGGAGAGGAGCTTGCCCCTTGCCTCGACTCATGACGGAAATCCAATTTCCAATACGAAATAATGGACTTGATTGTTGAACTAGTATGGAGACATAGTAGATGGTAGTTATGCCGCCTATGATTGATATTTATGATGCTATTCGCTTTTGAAACATATATGCACTAGTAATAATATCAAATGATTTTGCTTTATACGTATCAAGCATATTTGGCCCTTATAAGGTAAAACTCTATCCTCCGGCTTGCGTTGCATTGTGTGATGGGACCTGAGTCTTATAATGGCTTCATTCTTTCTAAAAACATTGCGTTGTTTTAAAAGAATTTACTTTGTTTTAAATGCACTAGCAATCACTGGAGTAAACCCGTTCCGCGAAAGTGGCGTGGTCCTATGATTTGCTATTACTGTTGTTTAACTGTTAAATAGATTCCTCATACCAGTCCCCATGACTGACTCGTTGTTTGTTTCAATTTGCAAACGCGGGTGCCCCTATTTTCACACGGGCAGCCTAGTACACAGGTGACAGGTGGTTTTTGGTTCTGCACTGCTGCATAGAGTGCATTTTTGGCTCATGGCGAGGCTGACTTCACAGAGATGACTTTGATATTTTCCGCCATTACTGTATTTATATTATGATTCCGCCACTAGCAATGCAGACTGATTTACTTTCCGTATTTCTCACTATATGTATATGTATTCCGCCTTCGGCGATGTAGACTGATACCCTTATTATGTCTCACTGCATGTATGTATTCCGCCTTTGGCGATGATGACTGATCACTTTCCTTTTTATTTACTAAGTATATCCCACGTTATGCTATTCTGATATTCCTACATGTTGTGATTCCGCTGTCATATTCATGTAAAATTATTTTATTTATTGTTTCTGCTATTATCTGTACTCTGCTATGATGATTAATGTGTTATATTCCAATGATTATCCTTAATACCGCCCCTCGGATTTTGGGATCGTCACAGTTGGTATCAGAGCTTTGGTTAACCTTAGTTCCGTGATCTAACACATTAAACACCTCGTCAGAATAGAATCAGTAGTGTTCTAATGCGAGTAGCTCATTAGAGATAGGAATAGCAATGTCCTAGAATGAGCTAAGCAGATTAGCAAAACAATTCGATCAGTACATCATCATTATCTTTCCTTGTATTCCCTTGCTTTATCATTTATGAAAATTATCAAATCTGTGAGCTTGACTCTTTTCTTGCTTATACAGTATTCTCTTAGATGGCTACACGAGCAGCAGCAGCTAGAGGAGGCCGTGGAGGCCGAGGAGATGCAGCAGGAGGACGGGGGAATATCCCCGTAGTAGTGGAAGGCCCTATTATTCAGCCACCAGCACCAGAAGTCTTTGAGCTAGATAAAGTAGCAAAGAGGTACAGAAATCTTGGGGGGAAACCTTTTACTGGCACTGGCACAGTGACCGAGGCAATAGCTTGGCTGAAAACCTATGAGAAAATCTTCGAAGGCATGGGTATGGGAACCAACAATAAAGCCCGACTTGGCATTTGGCTCCTTCAGGAGGAAGCAGAGCTGTGGTGGGATGCCATTACCTCTGAGGATGCAGCTGGTACTATCCGGACTTGGGAGCAGTTCAAGACTTTGTTCAATGAGAAGTTTGTACCGGAACAAGCTCTAGAGAGGATGCGAGAGCAGTTTGCTAATCTCCAACAGGGAGACCTCTCTATTCAGGATTATCTAAATAAATTCACCCAATTGTCGCGCTATGCTCCAGAGCTGATTACGACAAACAAAGCAAAGAATAAGAGATTCATATTTGGGCTGAAGCGCAAGTACCACGATAGAGCTATGAGCAACATCAAACTCTCCTTTACAGAACTAGTAGAGATGGCTTGCAATTACGAAGACATGGATGAGAGGCATGCTAGCCAAGACCGCGCTAAAAGCCAAGCAGGAAATAAGCGCAAGGCTTCAACAGATCAACCCGAATCTAGCATTACCGCGGCCGCTACTCAGAAACCTGCAAAGATCCCGAAAGGAAATTGCTACAATTGCGGGAAGCCAGGTCACTTTTCTAATGTATGCAAAGCCCCAAGGAAGCCAAAGGCAAATGACTCAGCCGAATGCTACAACTGCCATAAGAAGGGGCACTATAGCAAGAATTGTCCTTTGAAGAAGAGCGCACAAGTGGCTCATGTCTATGACGGGAAGACCCCGCCAGCTACCACCGATGGATCAGGTAAACCCGATGTCTTGGGAGGTACCCTTACCATTAAAAATATTCCTGTTTCTGTACTTTTTGATACTGGTGCATCACGTAGCTTCATTTCTGGTAACCTTGTTCACAAGTTAAAATTAAAAAGAGGAAAACTTAAGGAACCAATTAAAGTTCAAAATCCGATAGGAGGTTCTGTCAGTCTCAGTTCGTACTGTAGAGTGCCTGTCTCTTATTCTTGCTACAAATTCTCTTTTAAAGTAATTGTCATGGACCTTTCCGACTTTGATATTATATTGGGACTTGATTGGTTGACAAAATATAAGGCCGAAGTTAGATGTGCCGAAAGAATCGTTAAAGTCGAAACGAAGCTTGGACCTATATATATACCGTGTCATGGCTCAGAAATTAATAGAACAGAATTTTGGTCCTCTTTAGAAGTTATTCCCCCTTCATTAGAAAAGATACCGGTCGTTAAAAACTATGCGGATGTGTTTGAAGAAGTAGAAAACTTACCGCCGCAAAGAGAGATTGAATTCAGAATAGATCTAATTCCTAACGCCCGACCAGTAGTACATCCAATAAGAAGAATGGCCCCGAAAGAAAAAGAAGAGTTAGGTAGTCAAACCCGAGAATTGCTTTGGAAAGGTCTAATCAGACCGAGCTTTTCAGCATGGGGAGCAGCAGCAGTATTTGTCCCGAAATCAGACGGTACTCTAAGACTTTGTGTTGATTACCGGGATCTCAATAAGCAGACACTGAAGAACAAATATCCCTTGCCCCGTATAGATGATCTGTTAGATCAATTAAATGGAGCAACAGTATTCTCCAGAATGGACCTAGCTACAGGTTTCCACCAATTACGTATAGCCGAAGACTGTGTTCCTTTGACAGCCTTCAGGGGTCCCGATTTATTCTACGAATGGTTAGTAATGCCGTTCGGATTGTGTAACGCTCCGGCATACTTCGTTGATCTTATGAACAGAGTGTTCCGTGGTGTATCGAATAAATTTGTTCTAGTCTTCATCGATGACATCTTAATTTACTCTAAGTCGGAAGATGAACATGCAAAACATTTAGAACAAGTGTTGAAAATTCTAAGGAGAAATGTCTTGAAAGCTAAATTTTCTAAGTGTGTCTTCTGGCAGAATGAAGTTAAATTCCTAGGCCATGTAGTATCAAAAGAAAGAATTGCTGTAGACCCAAGCAAAATTACAGCAATTCAGAACTGGAAACAACCTACTACTCCCACAGAAGTTCGGAGTTTCCTTGGATTAGCTAGTTACTACCGGAAATTTGTTCAGGATTTTTCAAAGATATCAGGAGTATTGACAAAGCTTACAAAGAAGCATGAGAAATTCAAATGGACTCCCGAATGTGAAGAAGCTTTCCAAGAGCTGAAACTGAAGTTGACAACCGCTCCAGTATTGACAATTATAGAAGGCAACCAAGACTTGACTGTATGGACAGATGCTTCTATTAGAGGGCTAGGAGCAGTGTTAATGCAAAAAGGCCAAGTGATTGCTTATGCCAGTCGTCAACTAAAGCCGCATGAAAGAAACTATGCTACTCATGATCTTGAGTTATTAGCCATCGTGTTTGCTTTAAGAATCTGGAGGCATTATTTACTGGGCGAGAAGTTCGAACTATTTACCGATCATCAATCCTTGAAATATCTGTTCACTCAGAAAGATTTAAACCTGAGGCAACAGCGTTGGTTAGAATTCCTTGCAGCATACGATTTTGAAATTCTATACACTCCAGGGAAAGCCAATGTGGTAGCCGATGCGCTCAGCAGAAAGAATGAAATCATCGCCAGTTTTGTCATCATGTCTTCATTAATAGACAGGATCTCGACTCTTCAGAAAGACGATGAATTTATTCAAAGAATCAGTCAAAGAATCAAAGGAGGTGAATCCACAAGTTTTAGACTCGATGACAAAGGAGTTCTAAGATTAAAGGGCAGAATTTGCATCCCAAACCTTCCCGAGCTCAGAAGAGAAATACTTGATGAGTGCCACAAATCCAAATTAAGTATCCATCCCGGTGTAAGCAAAATGTATAACGATATCAAACGCACATTCTGGTGGAGAGCTATGAAAAGAGATATCTCATTATATGTTAGCAGATGCCCCACTTGTCAGCTAGTTAAGAGTGATCAGCAGAAATTGGCTGGACTATTACAACCCTTAGAAATTCCAGGATGGAAGTGGGAACAAATCTCGATGGACTTCATTGATGGCTTGCCTCGAACTAGAAAAGGAAACGACAGTATATGGGTAATCGTAGATCGCTTCACGAAGACTGCCCATTTCATACCTGTCCGATCCAACAGAACAGCTCAAAGTCTAGCACAGATTTACTTCAGAGAAATAGTTAAACTACATGGAGTGCCGCTCAATATAGTCATCGATAGAGATCCCCTATTTACTAGCAAATTCTGGGAAGCATTCCAAGAAGAATTGGGAACCAAATTGAATCTAAGCACCGCTTACCACCCTCAGACAGATGGCCAAACTGAGCGGGTGAATAGAATTTTAGAAGATTTATTGTGGGCTTGCGTTATTGATTTTGGAGGTTCATGGGAAGATCACTTACATCTAGCAGAATTCTCTTACAACAATAGCTATCAAGCAAGTTTGGGAATGTCTCCATTTGAAGCATTATACGGTAGACCGTGCAGATCTCCCGCATGTTGGGTAGAACCTGGCAACAGACTTGTGTTAGGGCCCGATATGATTCAAGAAGCATCAGATAAAGTCGATTTCATTAAGAAGAGATTGAAAACAGCGCAGAGCCGGCAGAAAAGTTATGCTGATGCGAGGAGAAGGGATATATCGTTTGCCGTTGGCGATTATGTTTATTTAAGAGTTTCTCCAATGCGAGGAGTAATCAGATTTGGCAAGACTGGGAAGTTGGCACCGAGATTCATTGGTCCCTTTCCTATACTTGAACGGATTGGAACTCTTGCATATAGGGTTTCATTACCTAATTGGTTGCCTGGTATACATGATGTGTTCCACGTATCTCAACTCAGAAAACATGTTCATGATCCCGACCTTATTGTGGAAGAAGCAGCGCAACATGATATTGACATAACTCCAGAATTAGCACTCAGTAGAGAGCCATTAAAGATAGTTGGCAAAGAAACTAGAGAGCTAAGGAGGAAAAAGATTCATTTAGTCAAAGTGCAGTGGAGTAGTGATCCTAGAGACTGTACTTGGGAGACTGAGGAAAGCATTAAACAAGCCTATCCCAAATGCAGAGTGGACATCTCTGACTAACTCCGGTGCAAGGTACCTTTACAATACTTTGCATTTACATTTTATTTCCTGCTTAACTATTATTTCCTTTTCGAGGACGAAAAGTTTTAAGTGGGGGAGATTGTAATAACCCGGAAAATGTGAACCAGTTTAAAATTTTTAAATTAGGTTATTACCAAAGAATTTGAATAATTTAAATAGCCTATTTCAATAAAATATAGAATTGTGTATAATATGGCAGTTTGAAATTTTGAATATAAACTTTGCCTGACTGTACCGGGTGGAAAATGTAACGGATTTTGACGAAACTGAAAATATTTAAATCTGTTTATCAATACCTTTCTAACGAATCTGAAAAATCGAAATTTCATAACGGAAATCGAAAGTTATGGCCAAATGAATTTTCAGAAAGGTCGCTATATAGTATATATAGCCCTTGAAAATGAGATTTTGCATACGACCTCGGAATTCGACGAAACCACTTTTGTTGGGTCCGGGATGTCAAATTATTGCTAAGTTTCAAATTTCATAATTTTTGAAGCTAGTATGTGAGCGGGGCAAAAGATAATGTGTTTGGTCAAATTCTGTTAAAATGGGTCGACCTAAAAATGGCCGTTTTTCAAACGAGCTCAGAATTCGACGAAACTGGTTTTTTTAGGACCATATCGTCAAAACAAAGCTAGATTTATTTTTCTGGAATTTTTCGATTCAGTTTGTGGCCCTGGCAAATTGAAATGTACGTTTAAATTAAATATCGAATGTTTTATATTTTAATTTGAAAAATAACTGACTGTAACAGTCGAAATGGCCAACGAAACATATTCCATTGTGTTCGGAATGGGGGTATTTAGCTAGGGGCGACAGTCGTTGGGTTTGATTTCGAGGTCGTTTGTGGAAGGGGGTATTTTTGGAATTAAATAAATTAAAAATTAAAATAAAAAGGGCATCGACCAATCACAATTCATCTTCCCCGTCTTCTTCCTGTCGCGACGCGGAAAAGGATCCGAAACTTCTCTCTTAAATTTCTCCGCAACCACACAACGAAATCAAGCAAACTCAGATCCATTTTGAAGAGCGTTCAGAGATCTTCAAATCCATAGTAATTTCACGAATTATCGTTGAGTATTGGGGGAGTTATAGCGTCGGGAAACCCCGAACTTTGCGCCGCCGCCGTGGGTTCTGGAGGCCACCGAGTTAACCATCTCGGGTAGCTTTGGGAAGCTCTTTCCTTCCTCTTCGACGCAGCGCTGGCCGTTCGTCCTAAAGCTTCGTGGTTTTGCCGAAAAGTTCAACCCTAGTTTTCGATCTCGAAAAGGGTATACGGCTGAAACCATTTTCAACTGATTTTTACACTATAAAGCGTTGCAAACTTGTAAAAATCGTATCTTTTTGCTATGTTAACGAAATTCGATGAAACAGGAGACACCGTGACCGCAAGGAGGCTCTCTACATTCTAGAAGAAGCCGCGGATTTTTCTGACCTTCCTACGATTTTTAGCACCGCAATAACCAATGTGAGGAATCTAAACTATTTGTGTGAATGGAATCACGTTGTATAAATTTTATAAGCGAAGT
The DNA here is from genome assembly GCA_030737875.1 of Allium sativum. Taxonomy (NCBI): domain Eukaryota; kingdom Viridiplantae; phylum Streptophyta; class Magnoliopsida; order Asparagales; family Amaryllidaceae; genus Allium; species Allium sativum. The sequence goes on from CM060920.1 coordinate 18,928,853, forward strand.
GTAAATTATATACGCATTGTATACTTCATGTACATGTGTTGTATAAGTTATATTAGCGATGTATAAATTATACAAGCGTTGTTTGAAACATATATGCTTTATATTGTGATGAAATGCAAGTGAATTATTATATATTATATATATATATATACTCCCCTCGTCCATAGACCATGGACGATATTTATTGCTTGTGATTGACGTGATATTATATGGTTTGACGAATGGTTGGAAATAATTGTTTGTGGTTGATATTATGGTTGAAAAATACCTTTGTGGTTGAAAAATACCCTCTTGTGGTTGAAACAAAATAGAATAGGATTGTGGAATTGAAAATAAAACATGCCGCCTGCGTGCGAACTAGATGCATGATCCCCATTGTCAAAAACCGCGAGGTTTTAAGGTAGAGCGAGGAGCCGTACTAGGGACGGTCCCGGTTTTAACTACCCTGCCGTTATGCTGCCGAAATTTTCTGAAATATTCATGTGTTGAGTTGAAATTCATGTGTTGAATATTATTCGAATTTAAACAAATGGCTTTAGCGATAAAAATCACATTTTTATATATATTCAAACTATATCGAATATTCATGTGTTGAGTTGCAATTCATTCGTTGAGTTGAAATTCATGTGTTGAATATTATTCGAATTTAAACAAATGGCTTTAGCGATAAAAAATCACATTTTTATATATATACAAACTATATAGAATATTCATGTGTTGAGTTGCAATTCATTCGTTGAGTTGAAATTCATGTGTTGAATATTATCATCTTTTAAAAATAAAATGAATCGACAATGAAAATTATATTTTTATAATGAATATGAAGAGTTAAAAATACACATGTGTCGAATAAATATTTTTGATGATAAAAATATTCCTTTTATCATGTATACGCTTAGTTAAAAATACACATGTGTTGAAATAAATAATAGTTTGCTAGAAATATTATTATTAGCTTTGTTATGCATATATATACATGTGTTGAACAGGAAAAATGGATTAGCTGTAGAGTAAAGAAATTATTTGCGTGCCCGACAAATAGGTAAACCTTGATGAGTTGGCTGCACAATTTTATTTATATATCAACTCCTGTGAATGCCATTGGATGCGGAGTGCTGGTTTTTCTGTGTGAAATAATAAACAACGCCATAGGTTAGTAACAATTAATTTTGAACTACACTACATGACATACTTCTTGACGATAGGCATACTTCATCATATTCCACATAAGCAATTGGAGCTTGTGTGACGAGGTGGAAGATTTACCATATAAGCAAGAGGCTTGTATGGCGATGACTATGTACTACAGGTTGAACTGATGACTGATATGGACTATATAAATTATAACGATAAATTGCCAGATTAATAAAAACCCCACATGGGTGTGGAGTTGACAATAATCACGTCGCTCTAGTTATTAGATACGGCACATGGACTATTTATTTCCACACGGAAACGGGGTGACGGGAATTTATTCTCTGGAGTGATTATCAGTACATGCTCCCCCGTAAACACCAAAATATATCACAATAAATATGTGAATGCTTTTTAGGATTTATTGGGTACCTAATACGGCCCAATAAATTTCCAAACCCCTCCCCGTACAAAGGAGGTTATGGCGAAATTTTTCGAAATATTAAGGCGTTAGTGAAATATTTGAAGTGAAAACGAAGTTGAAAATATAGAATGAGCTATAGTTGAAATTATAGATTGAACTATATTTATATATCTAAATATAAATATAATTAAAAGGAATAGAGGCCGTGCAGTTCGCGTTTTGGAATCGTAATTTGAAACGATTAGTACGAGAAATCCGACCATCGGATTTTCCCGAAACCGCAACCGCTGAGTTCGCCTTGGAAATATCTTTCCAACGGCACCAACCTTGTAAAAATCCAACGGTTGGATTGTCTGGAATGTTTAATTCAAATCTGAAGAAAAACAGCGCCAGAATCGTTTATATTTATATATAAATATAAATATAATTAAATTAAATCGAATAACGACGCTGCAGTTCGAATTTTGAAACCGTAACTTCAAACGACTAGTGTGGAAGATCCGACCGTCGGATTCTCACGAAACTGGAACCGTTGGGTTCGCTTTGGGAATACCTCCCAACTGATATAGACTTTGTAGAAATCCAACGGTTAGATTTTCCGGTATGTGTAAAACAAATTAGGGGAAAAACAGCGCCAGTGCCACGACACGACCTGAAACGTCGTGTAATTAAATATGGCCATTTTTAAATGAATAAAAATGGCGAAAAACCGTTATAAAATATTATAAGCAATATTGATTGAGAATAAACCAAATGGGCTTGAATTGTTTGATATTTGATGGTTGTATGTGTATGACATGAAAATAACACTAAAGAACCGAAAGATGGATGTCGAATAATATAACCATAAAATGAATCGATTTAAATTCTAATGACGTGAATTATTTGAAAAGGCCGAGCTAACCCTCATTTCAAATAATTTATCGAGCGATTCGAATTGGAAAAATGCAAAGACAATTCAAGACCGACGATCTTCGTATCGGTTAGATGGGCGCTACTGAGGTTCCTAACCGGAGTAGCTACCGGAAAGGGACGGAAGTAGTAGCCGTCTGAACGTATGTGTTGATTGTACGGATATGCGAGGAATTTGATGCCTCCGGTTTCGTTCAGACCCAGGACGGACTTGTAAATGGACTGTTTGTCTGACATTGGATTTTATTCTGTGTTGATTGATCTCTATTAAATATACATCTGTTTGGCGGCGGAGAATTTATTCTTTTGCTTAACGCCCTTCTCTGAGACGTACGAGCTCAGGGGTTATATATCGATAGAAATCAATCGTATGGAGTGGACTGCCTATGTGGCATGCCAAGATGCTGTGATCAAGGCTTCTGTTGCAAAGCAAAGTCTTGTGGATGATGATCAAAGCAAGGTCTACGTAGCCTAGCTTTGTGTATTTCGTAGATTCGCGAGCCTCACACCCCGGTATGAGTTAAAAACGGGATACGGACTACAGGGAGAGCACGACGTTTCTTTCTAGCTATGGTGGTGTCAGTGACTTACCAGCCCTGACATGTATATCTATTTTTCACCTTTGTGGTTGTTGGAATGCGAGGCGCCTCGATTATAGGTCTGTAAGGACCGGGAAACGTGTGTTCAGGAATAAATAATCCTCTAACGTAAGTGAGGACCGGCCCTGAAGCATCCAGGGGTTACCCAGAGTGTGTAGTCCTGAGGCATTTGCTAGAGTGTCTCGAAGCAGAGAGGAGCTTGCCCCTTGCCTCGACTCATGACGGAAATCCAATTTCCAATACGAAATAACGGACTTGATTGTAGAACTAGTATGGAGACATAGTAGATGGTAGCTATGCCGCCTATGATTGATATTTATGATGCTATTCGCTTTTGAAACATATATGCACTAGTAATAATATCAAATGATTTTGCTTTATACGTATCAAGCATATTTGGCCCTTATAAGGTAAAACTCTATCCTCCGGCTTGCGTTGCATTGTGTGATGGGACCTGAGTCTTATAATGGCTTCATTCTTTCTAAAAACATTGCGTTGTTTTAAAAGAATTTACTTTGTTTTAAATGCACTAGCAATCACTGGAGTAAACCCGTTCCGCGAAAGTGGCGTGGTCCTATGATTTGCTATTACTGTTGTTTAACTGTTAAATAGATTCCTCATACCAGTCCCCATGACTGACTCGTTGTTTGTTTCACTTTGCAAACGCGGGTGCCCCTATTTTCACACGGGCAGCCTAGTACACAGGTGACAGGTGGTTTTTGGTTCTGCACTGCTGCATAGAGTGCATTTTTGGCTCATGGCGAGGCTGACTTCACAGAGATGACTTTGATATTTTCCGCCATTACTGTATTTATATTATGATTCCGCCACTAGCGATGCAGACTGATTTACTTTCCGTATTTCTCACTATATGTATATGTATTCCGCCTTCGGCGATGTAGACTGATACCCTTATTATGTCTCACTGCATGTATGTATTCCGCCTTTGGCGATGATGACTGATCACTTTCCTTTTTATTTACTAAGTATATCCCACGTTATGCTATTCTGATATTCCTACATGTTGTGATTCCGCTGTCATATTCATGTAAAATTATTTTATTTATTGTTTCTGCTATTATCTGTACTCTGCTATGATGATTAATGTGTTATATTCCAATGATTATCCTTAATACCGCCCCTCGGATTTTGGGATCGTCACAGTGTATGTCTATTCGAATGTATATCAGCAGACCGTTACACTGCGTTGTGGCTGTTCAGAATCAACTGGTTCTGATCAGCAAACCAGTGTAGTGTGTTGAGGCTGATCAGTGAGCACTAGAAATATATATATATATATATATATCAGATCAAGTCATGAAAAATGATGAGAAACACACCAAAGTTCTGAGGCAAATAAAATTTATATTTGCATGTATTTCAGATTTATTTCTATTGCAGAGTACTGTGTGTGTTTCTGTTCTATGTGACTGGTAAGCAGATGATGACTGGACTGACAGAGAGTTGTGAAGACAGAAGACTGAAGTCAGGAACAGTGTCAATTAAAGAGTGCTTGTAACAATGTATGTATAGATGAAAATGTATAACTGAGTGTAAAATGTATATGAGTGTTATAGTGAGAAACTATGAGTATGAAATGTATTGCAATACTGAATGTACAAATAGTGGAGTATAAAATTTGTACTGTCTGAAAAGTTGAAATAAAATATTCTATTTAAATAAAATACTGTATGAATATTTGAATTTTTCTATAGTCGTATTCTATTTAAATATGAATATTATATTCCTATCTGTGATGTATATATGAAATAATACAATAACAAACACATTTATAATAATATATATTTGGTTGTTATCATCAAACAAAAATCATATAATTGTGTATACAACTACGTCATATACAACAACTGGTACACCTTTCTTTTTCGGTTGTCCATACCAGTGTATCATAAGGGGACAATTTCTGAACTAGCATACTGAGTAGTCATATCAGCTTTAAACCTGTTACCATTACACAATATTTGAGATTCACTTTCAATTTACTCTTTTACCATGTGCACTACTTTTACCTTGTACTAACTAGTCTTATCAAGAAAGAGCAATACATCCTTAGTTTTTGGGGTCGTCACATGTAAAGTTAAATGGGATTGATCTTTTCATTTAAATACTAAATGATGGATTGCTCTTCTTTCGTAAATAACTCCGTAGTTTAAATGGGAGATTGGTATATAAGCGATGAACAAATGGAGCAAATGTTCGATGAGTGGGAAAAAACCAAAAATCACCAAAATGAGGTAGGATTCGTGCTAGAAACTCAAATAAATAAGGTTCCTGAAGAGGTTCCTGCACCTCAAATACGAGCTACAATGCCAAGACCTCCTAGAAGCGTAGAAGCTCAACAAGTTCGTGCTAACCATAGAGCCTCATCTTCCTTAGGTTCAACTAACGAATATTCTGCAGATGAATTATACATCCTCATGAAAGCGTATATTGAAGTTGAACGTCGAGATACGTTATTGATTAAAGGAGGTGGAGGTTTAAACCATGAAGAGTATTGGGCAATGATCGCAAGATTACATAACAGCCACCGTAGGTGTCCCGTTAGAAAATCAACAATTGAAACCCATTTAGCTCACAGTCATTTCGTAGAAGCTTACGATCGCTACCATACGGTTGCCCAGATAGTGGAAGATGAAGATATACTTCAAGCATCTCAAACAACTTTTGATACTCGTTACCTGGTTGAACATGGAACGAATTTTGTGGGTCAGAAAGCTTACAAGCTTCGCTATAGTTGGCTAACCCAATCCTCGGATGAGTAGGTTTATATTGTATGTTTACTAAATTTCGCTCTTTTAATTAAGTCTGTCGTATTTTTAATTCTGGTTAAGAATTTCTATGTTGCTATTTCTACCTTATTGTATCCTAGTTTAAATTTCTATTTTACTATTTCTAGAATGTTGTAACCTAATTTCTGTGTTGATTGTAATGTTTTGTGGGTCATAAATCAAATTTAATTAGTTTTGTCCACTCGAACTGTTTTATATCAGAACTACAGCAAGTGTTGCTTTATGTCAACAATAAAGTCATTATTGCTTTATGTCAATAGTAATGCCACTGTTTCTTTATATCAGTAATAAAGCAAATGTTGCTTTAAAAAAAGTGTTGCTTTATGTCAGTGATACAGCCACTGCAGCTTTATTTCAAACATTTGAATGGATATGCATGACAAAATGCAGTATCCAATGACAATCATACTGCGGTAACCAATGCATGCCACATTTTGGTATCCAATTAAGACCAGAATATAGAAAAACTATGTTATATAAGGAGGAAAACTTGCATCATTTACTACTCAAACATAGTTCAATATTTTTAGTATATACACTCAAAAACTCGAAAGACCACAATGGCCACCGAAGAGTGTTTGTTGTTCGATGATACTGACGAAGAATTTGATATTATGGTGAATGATCAATTTCGTCGACAAAGACAGCTAATAGCTGCATTAGGAGATAGAGAATCTAGCAAAAAAACATGGGGGTTTTGTTGTAGGCCATCGATATAAAAATTGACATCATGCATGGCACAACGAGAGACTAATGGAAGATTATTTTGTTTCAAATCCGAGGTATACACCTAAAAAGTTTAGAAGGAGATTCCGAATGAGACGTCCTATATTTCTTCAAATCCTAGACTGTATTAAACTACATGATTCCTACTTTATCTACAAACGCAATGCGTATATGACAATGGGGCTCATGGTACTGGCAGCAGCTTGATTAATTAATTCAATACGAACTAAATGGGAATTAGTACTTGATTTAGTTGGTACCACCCAACCGAATAAAATTCAATCGTTTACTCATTTAATTTAAATGAGTAAATTTTCAAGTGCAATTTATTCTTTTTTCAAAAGATCAGTACTGATTCTTATAGTACTGTTCGGGGAGTCGATAAGTTAATTCCCGTGGATGTCTATTTGCCGGGCTGCCCGCCTAAACCAGAAGCAGTTATCGATGCTATAATGAAACTTCGTAAGAAGATATCCCGAGAAATCTTTGAAGATAGAACTTTGTCCCAACAGCAAAATCGGTGTTTTACTACTAATCACAAGTTTTATGTTCGACGTAGTACTCATACTGGAAATTACGAGCAAGGTGGTTAGTCCAAGATGCTGAACAACAAAGTTTTATTTTGGAGAAACACCATCATTATGGGAATGTACACACGGTAGAAAAATTACGTCAATCCATTGAGATATGGTATGCTATAAGTGAATATTTGAGACAAGAAATGAATCCTAATTTTCGGATGACTGATCCATAAAATTTTGTTTCATTCGGCTCCTTTATGGAAAATTGATGTCTTCCCGGAAACAAAAATTAGATCCATAACATCTATGTCAGCTTTTCTTATTAAAGACACCCAAAGCCACTCGGAATTCAAAAGATGACAGCTGCACTGTGTATGATAGCCTATGGAGGTTTTGCTGACGCTCAAGACGAAAATTTGAAAATGGCAGAAAGCACAGTACTAGAATGCGTGGACCATTTCTGCCAAGCTATCGTAGACGTTTACGGTAATCAATACTTGCGTAGACCAAACGAAGCCGACATTGCAATGTTAATGGATATGCACGGTAGAAGAGGATGGCCTGGATGTTAGGATCTTTAGATGCATGCATTGGGAGTGGAAGAATTGTCCAAAAGCATATACTGGAGCTTATCAGGATAAGTCTCATACGTCAACTATTATACTTGAAGCTGTAGCATCGTACGACTTGTGGATATGGCATGCTTTTTTCGGAATGCCGGGTTCAAACAATGATTTGAACATAATTGAACGCTCAACATTGTTTAACGATTTGGTGAATGGTAGATCAGTTCCATATCATTTTACTTTAGAGGGTCACGTGTATGACCATGGATATTATCTAGGCGATGGTATATACCCACAATGGAGTACCATTGTCAAGACAATACTGAACCCACAAAACAATAAACAAGCAAGGTTTGCAGCAATGCAAGAAGGACAAAGAAAGGATGTAGAAAGAGCATTTGGTGTTCTACAATCCAGATTTGCCATAGCCAATAATCCATGCAGACTTTGATCTCCAATTAAAATGACTAGGATAATGTATACTTATGTTATTTTACATAACATGATAATAAAGGACGAAAGAGACATGGAGGATGATTTCAATTACGACTGCCCTACTCCTCCACCTGAGATTTGGCGCGAAAGTAGATTGAATGCGAACTAGAGCTTGAGTTTCACGTCGAAAGCCAAATGTCCTACCGTAACATTCAAATATATCGAAGACTCCAGAAAGATTTAACAGATCATCTATGGAACTTTGTAGGAAGTCAGTAAAACTATTTACCCTTAGTTGTGTTTTCGTTGCTTTGGTAGTTCTAATAGTGTACTGTAACCTTTATTCAGTATCTGAAACTATGTATCCGTTTATTGTTAGTGAAATCATGTATCTTAAGCTTTTGTAACCGTTGGTCGTTTTTGTTTAATTACATCTTCGTGCCTAAATTTCTAAACCGGTCACACAATTTCATCATAAATTAGTAACGTAAATTATTACTAACCCACGCATCTGTTAAACATATGCCTAGGTACACGCATTTGTTTAACGAACACGTAAAACCATGCACTTGTTAAATAAATGCGTATATCTACGCGCATGTTCAACAAGCGCAGCACGGGTTCACAGATTCCGAAACTTTGACCCTCGAAATCCGAACAATATGGTGTTTTCACAAACCGTTGGACCTCATTTTGAGGTTAGATTTCATAATTATTGAAATCTATGTAACTGTTGGACCTGCCCTTAGTACACAGTAAAAACTTTTACCAAACGTTAAACCACACACCTTGAGCGTGACTATAATACATGTTTTACGCATGAGTTTTATTTTCACAAATTGTATATGCTCAACACATTTAGCAGAAAACGATTTGCACCAATATTCAGTAATATTTTTATGTTCAACTCATATATAATTAATTTAATTTCTTTTCTAAGTTACAGTATCTAATTATTTTCATTAGTTTAATTTATTACTTGTGTTGTTAATTAATAAGCAACGGTGATGTAAAGGATTTTTTATTCTAGATCCTGAAATTAAGTGATATTAAGAATTGTTAATATATGTTAAATTGAATTTGAATTTTTGAAAAGTTTTAACTATTACATCGAATTTTTAAGTGATATATAAAATTAAAGATATGCACAGATATCTAATAGATCCTAATTTTAAGCAATGATAAAATTTGTAAATTAATAGCCTTTTATTTAAATGTTATCCTTTAGGATAGAAATTGTTTAAAGACCTGTATGGTTGTATATAAAGGACAAATTTGAAAGTTTTGCGATCGAATCAAAAGTTTACGATTATGATAAAGATGTGATAGGAAAAAAATTATGTAGAAACTAAAAAATTATATTTATATTTCTGGATTTATTAGTCGTTGTCAGATATGATGGTTATCATACATTCATCTGTATCCACGGATGCAGATATTCGAATGTAAATGCTGATATAACACTATCCGTATTCGTATAAGAAAATATACATTGATAAGCCTATAACTAGGGGGAAATGGTGCATCTGTAAATTATTTATTTCATCATCAGATACCCATTTTGCATTACCAACCGCATCAGGAAGCTTGCTTTACAAAAAAATGGACTCCTTACCATGTACAAAAAAGGCTGTTAATAGACCTAGAAAACTGTTTGTTTGCAGAACTAAAGTTTGCTCTTTTTAATGTCAACTATCGTTTTTTTAACTAAACAAACACATAAATATGTCAAAACATAACATCACCTCTTCTTTTCTTTTATATTTTCACTAGCAAACAGTCTTTCCATTTGATATGACTAATGCATTCTAAATTTTTGTGTATATGATACCCCATTTAACACCAAAACACACAAATTTAAGGAACAAACGCATGAACATTGTGTGTGTCTCTCTCACTATATATATACACACATATATACACACACACACACACACACACATATATATATATATATATTTGTTTTGAAATTGAGTTTAAATTTTTAAGGCATTCGGCCCATAATTTTATGATGTACATTGCGTAACGCGACTAAGCCCACTTAGCCAAGCCGCAACATAAATTAGAAACAATAACAGTCAAAGCAACTTCAAACTAAAACACTCCCAAATTGAACTTCTCCCTTAACCCCAGTCGATAATCATGGCGATCGAAATTGGTTCAAAGTATTTGGGTGAAGCGACCCGAATTTCCCCATAAAGGAAAGCCCGGATTGAATTGAGAACATAATGAATCAGAACACAAACAGAAGAACATTTCATTGCCTATTACAATAATTTCATCTGAATACAAGAATATACGGAGTATGAATAAATATTACACATTTACTAAATATCAGAAGTTTACAAATTACAATGCAGCGGAAAAATAATACAAAACACAACTGAAAAGAATATACGGATGCAGAGCTTTCCGAATATCATTCCAACTGTAAACCAGGATCCTGTGAATATAAATCTGCAAAACCCAACTACTAGCTGCTCATGTGGAAAATATGGGCACCCAAAGTTTAGATTAAAACAATAAACTCCAGGTCTGTCATGTGACTGGTGTGAGAACTAAAACAGTTATTAATCGTTATTTTAAAGTTAGGCAAATCAAGGGACCACGCCGTATAAGACGGAACGGGTTTCCTACCAAGAATACCACTGCATAAAACAAACAGCGCAATGCTAAATAAAGAACAATGAAGTATTATAAGACCCAGGTCCCATCACACAATGCAACGCAAGCCGGAGGATAGGGTTTTACCTTATAATAGCCAAAGAATGCTTTATACGCTAAATTTAATCTTTTATTATTACTATAAGTGAAGAAAACAATTTAAAATATAAATGTATCAATCATAGACGGCATGGGTACCATATATCATGTCTCCATACTAGTTCTACAATTAAAACCGCATGATGTCGTATTGGAAGTTGGATTTCCATCTGTGAACCAAGGCAAGGGATCGTCCTTACCGCTTCGAGACAATCTAGCCTACCATGTCTCAGGACCCAGACTCAGGTGGGCCCTTGGATCGTCAGGGCCGGTCCGCTCAGTGTGGATTAAAATGCCTGAACACTCCGTTTCCCCGCCCTATGGGGCATAAACTGGTCATATCCTGACCAAACTATTGGCCCCAGAATGACCGATAAAACTGAGGCGCCTCGCTATCCATCATCCACATAAGTTAAATGTTCGGGCGTGTAAAACCCAAAACACCACTCCTAGCTAGAAAGAAACACATGCCATCCCTGATGTCCTCTCTCATTTCTGGTTCACACCGGGGTGTGAGGCTCGCGAACTAATGCTACACAAAGCTAGCTATATTAAAGCCGTGCTTTGATCACCAACCACAAGACTCTGCTTTTCAACAGAAGCCTTGATCATTTGCATCTCAGCATGCCACACAGGAAATTCACGCTATGCAACCGATGTCTATCAACCACAAAGAATGAAATCCGATGTCAGACACACATCCATTTACAAGTTCGTTCTAGGTCTGAACGAAACCGGAGGCACCTTATTCCTCCCTCATATGTCCAATACAAGGGAGAGGTCCTCGCATATCCGGTCGATCTCCAAGTACATCAGGACGATCACCACTTATTATCTCGTCTTGGGTGTACAACCCAATCAAGACATCAGTAATCATCCAAACGATGTGAAGACCTCCGGTCTTCAACCACCGTCTTCATCCTTGACATATCATCGAATCAGTTATTCAGAATGGGATAAACCCGGTCTTTCTGAATAACTCGCATATATAATAAACAAGTGCTATAAAAACACAACATATGCCTCATTCCAATTCAGGATATTCCTTTATTCAATTATTATTATACTTTGGGAAAGGTTTCCATTAATTTTATCAAAGATAAATTCTTTAAATTTATTATTTAATCTTCCTTTGGATATCATTTCAATCTAATTAAAGATGCATTGAAACTCCACTTGGTTTTAATCTTCCCAAAAATCAGTATTAACAATTGTTTAACCTAGGAAATCATATCCTGTCTTTAACTGGGTTAAAGAACCAATGTCATTTAAAACACGGTTCGCGATAAACCCAAAATCACATTCCATTCCATCAGCCTTTAACCGTAAATTAGCAAGTGAACAATTCCCTAAGTATTAACCCCGAAGGCCGAAACCAACATCAGATCAATACCCAGGAAACCATTCAAGTTAACTAATTTCCAGTTAGTTTTTGATTTTCTTAACCCCATTGGTTCTAAGAACAGTATTATTAACAATACCATTCAAGACAACCCAAAATCTTATTCCTGTTTTTAACCGGGTTAAAGAACCAATGTCCTTTAAAACACGGTTCACGATAAACACAAAATCACATTCCATTAATTATGGAATCTTCACGACAAAACAAATCAATATATATATATATATAATCAATATCAATTTCTGTATCCGACCAATAATATAAATGGAATAACGGTGAAGCCTTTTAAATTCCATATGTATTAACAGTCTTCCTCCACAGAAGTTCACTTCGATTATTATCAATCGAATTCCATTCAATTCCAATTTAATATATCAAATTGGAAAACTTTACTTTGGAAAATTCGCGTTAAATCTTAATAAAAAGATTTATAAATTCCAGATCACATTTCACTGTAAAGCGGGTTAAAGAACGAATGTCATTAAAAAACACAGTTCACAACAAACCCAAAATTCCATCAGTCTCTAACTGTAAATTAATAAGAGAACAATTCCCTAAGTATTAACCCCGGAGGCCGAAACCAACATCAGATCAATACCTAGAAAACCATTCAACTTAGCTATTCTCCAGTCAGTTTTTAATTTTCTTAACTCCATTGGGTTTAAGAACAGTATTATTAAAGATACCATTCACAACAAACCCAAAATCCAATTTGATATTAAATACAAGGCTCTGAATAAAAAATATATCGACTTATATTCAATATCAAATTCTGAAACTAACAAATATCATATTGGAATAACGATATATATATATATATATATATATCTTCCAAATTCATCCACAATATCCGTATAATCACGAAATCCAATATCAAAATATTCTGAGGATAACTTCGATTCAAATCCATTCCAATTCATATATTGGAAATTTTGGTTATTTTTAAAACCATTTCAAACCCAATTTATTTATTTAAAAATATTAAATTTTTAATTCTAGTTCATTACTAGTTTCGATGATAATATAATTTTATCCTTTCAAATGTGGAATTTTTCATCCTAATTCTTACCAAATCATTTATTATGATTTTACATAAATTATTGATATTTTTAATAATTTTACCAAGGCCCATACAGTCGATTTCCATAAATGGCCATCGAACTGCACTTACAGCGACTTGCTTCCAAATTTGATTTGGACATAATTCCAAATCCAACCATTAGATTTCTAATTTCTTGCATTCGTTAGAAAGCTCTTTTCGATACAAACCCACGAGTTCTGGTTTTAGGAGAATCCGAGTGTCGGATTTCTCATAACGTCCATTCGAAGTCAAAGGTCGAAATTCGCGAACTGCCGCAGCGCGCCGCGTTATATTCAGGCCATTATATTATATATATAATCTATATTTCGTCGATTTCCTTCTAAAACGTATTTTATAAATCATTTTAAATTCATTTTCAAAACGATTTCAACTTCATATTCAATTTCAAATCGAAATTGAATATTCCATATCATCGATATATAAATGACAGTATTTTCAAAACATTAGATTTCGAAATCATTTTTCTTTTCAATATTCATTATAAAATGAATAAAATCGATATAAATATCGTTCACGTCAAAATGATGTTAATCTAATCAACACGGCTTTATATATCTAAATATATTTGTGTCCATCCCAAATCGGACATCAAAATCAGATTTTGATCTTTTACTGAATATTATTTTAAAATATTCATTATTTTAAAAATATTCATTCTTTCTGAACTGGAATCAGACACAGTCAATTACCATATAATGTTGATTATATGGATTTCATACAACACATGTATACAACAACAATCAAAAACACAGTCAACCATCATCCAAAGTGCATTCTACACCGCATAAGCATCAAATATAAATATTTAACGCTTATAACAGTCTATCAACCAATCGATTGACATACAACTAAATATTGGGATTAGTGTATGTCATATATCATCCCAATACCCGTGTGGGTTTTCAATCAACAAATAGTGAATTTTATTTATGCAGTTGGGCGATGTGTAAAATTTATCGTCCCAATCCATATCAGTCAAATGGGTGTATATAAACAAATCTTCCGATTTGTTTATAAATATTTAGTTTATTCATATACACGTTGAAAATTATATTTTTAACCATAAAATATTTATTCCATTACACATTACACAATCAATTTTCACAACAAAATAAAACAAACAAACAAGTCGTCCATGGTCTGTGGATGACGGGTGTTGGGTGCTAAGCACTGTCTGCATCCTAGTATATATTTTAACTAGGAAATAAAATAAAAGTGAGGAGTTCTCACCTTTGGTTTTCCACTCCGCCGTTTTTTATGAATTTCTAACCAGTTTGGATTTGCCCGAAATTCCAACTTCATTTCCACGCTGTTCATATTAAAAATCACCTTTTTAATATGATGATTATATATTCAAAAATCGTATTTTATAACGATATTTTACATATATAAAAATCATACTTCTATCTCGTTTTCATATATATAAAAATCGTATTTTTTATATATATATATGAAATAATACCTTTGTATATTTTCAAATCAAAGTATTTTATATTTTCAAAACAAAGTATTATATATTTTCAAATCTAATCTTTTTATATTTCAAAATCTAATCTTTTTGTATTTCAAATTCTAATCTTTTTATATTTCAAAATCTAATCTTTTTATATAGTAAAAATCTAATCTTTTTATATTTCAAAATCAAATCTTTTTATATTTCAAAATCTAATCTTTTCATATTTCAAAATCTAATCTTTTTATACAGTAAAAATCATAGCTATTTCAATTTTTATATTTTTAAAACATTGTATATTTATATTTTTAAACCTTGTACATTTATATTTTTAAAACCTTGTATATTTATATTTTTAAAACCTTGTATATTTATATTTTTAAAACCTTGTATATTTATATTTTTTTATATAAAGCTATTTATATAAATTACATTGTTATCATAGCTTTTCATATAAAATTAACTACTTTTCACTTATATTAAATAAACTAGTTTCATTCAAAAGCATAAAGAAAAATAAAATTCATTGTTAATTTTCACCTTTCTTCCTGGTTTCACGATATCTCAGGAACCCAAACTCTTGACTTCAACCCTCTAGGATTTTGCGTCGCCTGAGTGATCGGAATCCGATCAGTGCCCAGCCGTTGACGCGCCTAGGCATCCTCCTCCAACGCCGTGAGTGGCGCCTGCATCGGTGGTCCCTGTAGCTTGGAAATCGAGCACAATCCCATGCCCTTTGTGGCGAGAAATCCGCCCCCTCGACCAACCATATCCAATCACCACCGTTGGATAGCTTCGTCGCACCTTGATCTTCGATTTTGCCTTGGGGAGTTTGGGTAATCGCTGCGTGGATGGAGAGGTCGAGGGGGAATAAGGTTGGTGCGATTTCGATCGCTGAAAGGTAGGGGCGGCAGAATTGAATTGCTGCGTTGACCAAGGAAGTGATGACCTAGGGTTTAGGGAGGTTATATAATTTATTTTAATATTATTAAATTCGTTTAAAGTTTTGAACTCCGTATCAAACCCAACGACTAATGCCCCTAGCCAAATACCCCCATTCCGAACATAATGGGACATGTATCGTAAGCCTATTCGACTGCTTCGACCAGTTTCCGCTAAATTTAAAATATAAATCATTACATTTGAATTTTAAACGTACCTTTCAATTTACTGGGGTCACATACGGACCCAAAAATTCCAGAAAAATTATTTCTAGCATCGTATTGACGATACGACCCTAACAAAACTAATTTCATCAAATTTGAAGACCGTTTTAAATGGTCATTTTCTAGTCGATCCAAATTGACTGAAACTGTCAAAACACGTTTTCTTGCGCCATGCTCCCATATTGCTTTCAAAAATTATGGAAATTTGAATCTAGCAATAATTTGACATCCCGGATCCAACAAAAGTGGTTTCGTCGAAAACGGAGGTCGTTTGCAAAATGGCTATTTTTAAGGGCTAAAATTCCATAGCGACTATTCTGAATTTTCAATTGGGTATAACTTTTTATCCCCGCTACGAAATTTTGATTTTTCGGATTCGTTGAAAAGATATTTTCAAGTAGATTCAAATATTTTTTGTTTCGCTGAAATCCGGTTTATTTTGAATCCTGTACATTCATTTGAAATTTGAAATCGAATTTTCAAACTACCGCGCCATTTCCAATTCCTTTTATATATAAAAATAAATATTTATATTCTAACGTCGATTCAAATAAATATATACGTTCTAATTCTATTCAAAATAAATTTATCGTTGTTATTATTTAAAATAAATCATTTTAAATATCCAAAATTCACTAAAATGGCCAAAATAAAAATTTTAAATTGGTTCAGATTTTCCGGGTTGTTGCAATTTCCCCCACTCAAAATCTTTTCGTCCTCGAAAAGGAACGGAGCTGAAAGTTGTTTTACAAACCAACTCAACTTTCATTATTTTAATTATGGCTTAAGTTCTTCAACTTTTCAGTTTCTATGAACTTTTCAAATTTTTCAAAAATTTGGCTAACACCCTAGATTTTCGAAAAATTTCGCCATAACCTCCTTTGTACGGGAGCACTGGGAAAATCCCCAAACTGCCACATAGGCCCTCTCAAATCAAAAAGAAAAAGAAACAGCCAAGCAGCTAGCCAATCGGCTCATAAAATCATCAAAAACCCCAAGAAATACAATAAACATGTATCTTTTTGTCGGGCAAACAATTTTATTCCTTTGCTTAGTTTCCCTGCTATGACCTGTTCGATGTATATACATGTATATGCATGCAATTTCTATTAATTTTCAATTCAGTTCAACATTTGATACAATTTGGTTATATGTACCGTTCATTCACATCATGGTTTTATTGGTCAACAAATAATCATACAATACAACCATCAATCAATTAGCGAATTATCGTTTCAAACATATAACTTTGATACATATACAGAAAATCATGTTTTTGATGCCAATTCACAACAAGTAACTCTATCTAGTTTTGGTTCTCGCACCAGTCAATTGGAATCATATATATATATCCCACTTTCGAAGCTCGAGCATAAATACTGGTAATGTAATCACAATAACCAGTATCATCCACGGGCGACTAGGGTGTGATTCTATATCTATCCAGTATATTCGAGGCTTCAAATACACGTGGATCAGACGTATATTAAAATCTCTATATACTTGATTGCCTAAATCAATATAAAAATAATATTCAAATACGAATATTTGATTTAAATTTTCATAACAAAAAATTGTTTTCAATTTTATTTTTAAAAATATCACTTTTCACACTCGTTCTAGGATACTACTGATCCTATCTCTAACGAGTCATTCTCATTGGATATTACTAATCCAATTTCTGATGAATTCTTTCGTTTGGTTCTAAAGTGTCTTGTTCTCCGAGCTCTGTAAACCAGAGCTATGATATTAAATGAAGCAACCCGAACTTCCCCGTGAAGGAAAGCCCGGATTGAATTGAGAACACGACGAATCAGAACACAAACAGAAGAACATTTCATTGCTTATTACAGCAATTTCATCAGAATACAAGAACATACAAAGTATAAATAAATATTACACATTTACTAAATATCAGAGGTTTACAAATTACAATGCAACGGAAAAATAATACAAAACACAACTGAAAAGAATATACGGATACAGAGCTTTCAGAATATCATTCCAGCTGTAAACTAGGAACCTGTGAATATAAATCTGCAAAACCCAACTACTAGCGGCCCTATGGAAAATATGGGCACCTAGAGTTTAGTTTAAAACAATAAACTCCAGGTCAGTCATGTGACTGGTGTGAGAACTAAAAAGTTATTAATCTTTATTTTAAAGTTAGGCAAATCAAGGGACCATGCCATATAACACGGAACGGGTTTCCTCCCAAGAATACCAGTGCATAAAACAAACAGCACAATGCTAAACAAAGAACAATGAAGCTATTATAAGACCCAGGTACCATCACACAATGCAACGCAAGCCGGAGGATAGGGTTTTACCTTATAATAGCCAAAGAATGCTTGATACGCTAAATTTAATTTTTTATTATTACTATAAGTGAAGAAAACAACTTCAAATATAAATGTATCAATCATAGACGGCATGGGTACCATATATCATGTCGCCATACTAGCTCTACAATTAAAACCGCATGATGTCGTATTGGAAGTTGGATTTCCATCTGTGAACCAAGGCAAGGGATCGTCCTTACCGCTTCGAGACAATCTAGCCTACCATGTCTCAGGACCCAGACTCAGGTGGGCCCTTGGATCGTCAGGGCCGGTCCACTCGATGTGGATTAAAATGCCTGAACACTGCGTTTCCCCGCCCTATAGGGCTTAAACTGGTCATATCCCGACCAAATATCGGCCTTGAAACGACCGATATAACTGAGGCACCTCGCTATCCATCATCCACATAAGTAAAATGCCCGGGCGTGTAAAACCCAAAACATCACTCCTAGCTAGAAAGAAACGCATGCCCTCCCTGATGTCCTCTCCCGTTTGTGGTTCACACCGGGGTGTGAGGCTCGCGAATTAACGCTACACAAAGCTACGCTATATTAAAGCCGTGCTTTGATCATCAACCACAAGACTCTGTTTTTCAATAGAAGTCTTGATCATTTGCATCTCATCATGCCATACAGGCAATTCACGGTATGCAACCGATGTCTATCAATCATAAAGAATGAAATCCGATGTCAGACACACATCCATTTACAAGTTCGTTTTGGGTCTGAACGAAACCGGAGGAACCTTATTCCTCCCCCATATGTCCAATACAGGGGAGAGGTCGTCGCATATCCGGTCAATCTCCAAGTACGTCTGGACGATCACCACTTATTACCTCATCTTGGGTGTACAGCCCAATCAAGACATCAGTAATCATCCAAACGATGTGAAGACCTCCGGTCTTCAACCACCGTCTTCATCCTCGACATATCGTCGAATCAGTTATTCAGAATGGGATAAACCCGGTCTTTCTGAATAACTCGCATATATAGTAAACAAGTGTTATAAAAACACAACATACGCCTCATTCCAATTCAGGATATTCCTTTATTCAATTATTCTTATACTTTGGGAAAGGTTCCCATTAATTTTATCAAAGATAAATTCTTTAAATTTATTCTTTAATCTTCCTATGGATATCATTTCAATTTGATTAAAGATGCATTAAAACTCCACTTGGTTTTAATCTTCCCAAAAATCAATATTAACGATTGTTTAATCTGGGAAATCATATCATGTCTTTAACTGGGTTAAAGAACCAATGTCATTTAAAACATGGTTCACGATAAACCCAAAATCACATTCCATTCCATCAGCCTTTAACCATAAATTAGGAATGAACAATTCCCTAAGTATTGACCCCGAAGGCCTAAACCAACATCAGATCAATACCCAGGAAACCATCCAACTTAACTAATTTCCAGGTAGTTTCTGATTTTCTTAACCCCATTGGGTCTAAGAATAGTATTATTAATGATACCATTCACGACAACCCAAAATCTTATTCCTGTCTTTAACTGGGTTAAAGAACCAATGTCCTTTAAAACACGGTTCACGATAAACCCAAAATCACATTCCATTAATTATGAAATCTTCACGGAGAAACAAATCAATATATATAATCGATATCAATTTCCGTATCCAACCAATAATATAAATGGAATAACGGCAAAGCCTTTTAAATTCCATATGTATTAACAGTCTTCCTCCACAGAAGTTCACTTCGATTATTATCAATCGAATTCCATTCAATTCCAATTTAATATATTAAATTGGAAAACTTTACATTGGAAATTCCCGTTAATCTTAATAAAAAGATTTATAAATTCCAGATCGTATTTCACTGTAAAGCGGGTTAAAGAACGAATGTCATTAAAAACACAGTTCACAACAAACCCAAAATTCCATCAGTCACTAACAGTAAGGGAACAATTCCCTAAGTATTAATCCCGAAGGCCGAAACCAACATCAGATCAATACCTAGAAAACCATTCAACTTAGCTAATCTCCAGGTAGTTTCTAATTTTCTTAACTCCTTTGGGTTTAAGAATAGTATTATTAATGAAACCATTCACGACAAACCCAAAATCCAATTTGATATTAAATACAAGCTCTGAATAAAAAATATATCGGCTTATATTCAATATCAAATTCTGAAACCAACAAAAATCCTATTGGAATAACAATATATATATCTTCCAAATTCCTCCACAATATCCGTATAATCACAAAATCCAATATCGAAAAATTCCGATGATAACTTCGATTCAAATCCATTCCAATTCATATATTGGAAATTCTGGTTATTTTTAAAACCATTTCAAACCCAATTTATTTATTTAAAAATATTGGATTTTTAGTTCTAGTTCATTACTAGTTCGTTTTGATGGAAATATAATTTTATCCTTTCAAATGTGGAATTTTTCATCCTAATTCTTTCCAAATCATTTATCATGATTTTACACAAATTATTGATATTTTTAATAATTTAATCAAGGCCCGTACAGTCGATTTCCATAAATGGCCATCGAACTGCACTTACTGTGACTTGTTTCCAAATTTGATTTGGATTTAATGTCAAATCCGACCGTTAGATTTCTAATTTCTTGCATTCATTAAAAAACTCTTTTCTATACGAACCCACCGGTTCCGATTTTTAGGAGAATCCGATGGTCGGATCTCCCGTAATGTCAATTCGAAGTCAATGGTCGAAATTCGCGAACTGTCGCAGCGCGGCGCGTTCTATTTAGGCCATTATATTATATATATAATATATATTTCATCGATTTCCTT